>JADEZO010000005.1:702500-2180025 GCA_016807845.1 Colletotrichum eleusines
TCTCCGGAGCTAGTTTCGGGCGGCCCCCTCTCTCCTTCCGCCTCTGCGCCGCGAGGGGATCGACACAGACCAGCCGCTTCGAAATGTTTTCGCTCGGTCGAAATGATGGGCAAGCAAGATCGGCAGCTCGGCCGAAGACAAGGGTGGTGTGGAGGTGCGCGCAAGCTAGGCTCGAACAAACACTGGTGGGCGGGGTTTGGACTTGGGTGCGTCAGTGTACCTGGGTGTAGGTAGGTAGGCAGGTCAGGTTTCGGGTTCGATGGCGTTTGCGGCGAAGGCGGTGTGATGTGATGTTGGGGAGGGAAAGAGAGAGAGAGAGAGAGGAAGAGTCCAGAAACGAAGGAAGCCCTCGTCACATAGTCCGAATCCACCCCATTATTCATACTCGGCACTGTCAAAATGTCATTGGCGAATCAGGCGGCGGGCGACGAGAGCTTCTGGGACCTTCCGCTTTTCTACATGGGAGCTCTGGGGACCTTGTCCGATTGGCATCCAGCCACCTGGAATATCGGGTCGAGGTTTAAGTTTCTCATGCGAACAGGATTGATTGATTGATTGATCATCTCTTGAGTGTCATCTTGGGTAGTGCTGCCGCAAACAGCTCCCAGTAGCCAGGAGTGGTTGTGCGACTTGCAAAATGTGTATCTACACAACACACACACACACACACACACACTCACTCACTCACTCACAACACACTCACAACACACTCACAACACACCATCTCTCTCTCTCTCTCTCATTTCTATGTGCTCATGCAAGCATCACAAAAAAGGCGTCTTGTTACGGCCGGTGCCAGTAATGCGCCAAAGACTGGACGATTGGTTCGCGCGAATGGAAAAAAACAAGGCTGGCCAAGGCAAGCCGTTGGTAATCTGGCGTCATATCATTCATTACAGGCTCTAACTAATACTATGTAATTTTGTGTGTGTGTGTGTGTGTGTGTGTGTGTGTGTGTGTGTGTGTCTTGTGGTATCCAACAACCTGCCAGCAATCAATGCAACGCACACGCTGATAAAGTACGGGTCAACAAGAGGTATATCAAGAAGAAATAAAAAATAGAATAAAAAGGGAAACAATGAATGGGGAAAAAAAAAAGTGGTAATATGTTTCGTGTCAGGCCGCTCTCGCCCAGATGACACCCAATATCCGACAGGCGAGATTGGAAATAAATAAATTAAAAAAACAATGCCCGCCCCCGATTGCGCCAGCTTTTCCCCCCTTCCCCCACCCCCGATTCTGATGATGCGGGTGGTGGCGGCGGTGGGCACCCATCAAAGCCCGAATGCCATGACATGCCCATTTGCCTTTCTCGGCACCTGTCAAGAAACCCGCAGCCAAAAACGCCGTTTTGATAAGGTAATAATATCCTGCCGATCCAACGCCTCCAAATGACGAGTCCCCCGGGGGCAATAAGATAAGTGTTGAAATCACCATGCCGCTGTGCCGCTGTTTCTGTGTCGATCCGTGGGATGTGTGTGTGTGTGTGTGTGTGTGTGTGTGTGTGTGTGTGTGTGTGTGTGTGTGTGTGTGTGTGTGTGTGTGTGTGTGTGTGTGTGTGTGTGTGTGTGTGTGTGTGTGTGTGTGTGTGTGTGTGTGTGTGTGTGTGTGTGTGTGTGTGTGTGTGTGTGTGTGTGTGTGTGTGTGTGTGTGTGTGTGTGTGTGTGTGTGTGTGTGTGTCTCCAAGAGACAGAACATTCGGTGAGAGGGGGGGTTCGGTGCCCCTCACGGGGCGCTTTTGCGTCGCCGCTCGGAGCGCAACTCCTTCTCCGTGTCCATCAGGCGGCACTGCACCCACATGCGGAACGAGCTGTCGCTCCGCACCTGCTCGCAGTTGAGGAGCTCCATCAGGGCCCGCTTCATGCCCTCGTTGACGTCAAAGAGGCGCTGCTCCTCCTCAGCCACGGCCCAGATGGTCGTCTCGTCCGCGATAGGCGCCAGCGAGCTGCTGCGCCGTGTCTTGGGCCCGGAGAGCGACGGGCATCTGCTGCGGCCGTGGTACCTCCGACCACCGCCGCCCGACGACGACGACGACGACGACGACGGAGCGTTGGGGTACTGCCCAAAGGGCGAGCAGGTGCTGCTGCGGGTCGGCGAGACGGATGGTGACGAAGAGAGCGACGTGCTGCACGTCGTCATGGGCCGGATCTGGTCCAAGTGCTGGCGGAGCTCCTCATGTTGGGAGTGCAGGGTGAGGTACTGCTGGAGGGCGAAGTTGGACGTCTGCTCCTGGGGAGGGACGGGTGGCGAGGACGGTGCTGCCATTGTATAAGATGTTGGTGGATACGGTCGTGATAATGTGCAGGTAATGTGTCTCTGGGCTATTGACGAGCCCATTGGGAGGGAATGGATCGAGGGCTATTTGACCGAAGCTGCGTTTTTGGCTTGTGTAGGTTTTTGTGGTAAAAGGCCTGCAGGCGGCGACGATACTCCAAAGGTGTCCTCGTCGCTGAAATAATAAATATGTCCTGGCAAGCTCCTATTGTAAAAGGTGGTATGATGTGATGTGTGGCGGACGAGTGGGTTTAGCTTGGACCGATGTCGTCAACGTGATGTTGCTTGTATTCCCAAGACGAGTCTGGACACGATAGACGGCGGTTCTTGTCAAGGTAGATATATGTTTTGTCTGTTGACTTGGTGATGGATGTTTCTCGTATCGTATCTTCCTCGGTAACGGAAGAGAGATGAAACAAGACCAAAAAAAAAAAAGGCGTTGTTGGCAAGGAGGAAAAACCGGTCGGTGAGCGTGGCTGGTTTGACAAAGAGAGTCGCCTCGTGGTCTTGAGCTGATGTTTCGACAGACAAGAGGAGGCGGTGCCGGGTACTAATACTAAACGATATGATCCCATGTACCTTGTAGGTGACCGCACCTCAAGTCAGGAGCTCTGGCCCTGTTCGACGGCGTCGATCTCCAGGTGGACCCCGGCTTCCTTTGTCTCCTTTCAAATGAAGTTCTTCTCAACCCCCCCGGTTTGCCGAGAGAGGGGGAGACGCGGGCGTGTGTTGGATGCTTGCGGGGGTTGCTAGTAAACGGTCTGGACAGGCCCCTCTCGACCGTCGGTAGGTAGGATGGGTAGTGTAATAAATGCGAGGGAAAGAGGAGACGATGCAGCAGAAAAGAGGAGTGCGTGGTCGCTATCGGGCAGATGTTTGGTTGACGAGTGAGGCACTTGTATCTTCTGGAGGGCGCGAACAGGGATCGGGACCAAACAAATGATATGTAGAGTCTGTACAAGCAAGGTGTGTGTGTGTGTGTGTGTGTGCGCGCGCGCGCGCCTGTGGCTCTCGCTCTTCTTCTTCTTCTTCTTCTTTTTCTTGTACTGCTGGGTTTAGCAGTTTGCGGTGTGCACTCCGATGTGGCCGCGATGCAGACGGATGCAGCTAAGTACTTCTTCACCCCTCCACACTCGAGAGCAGTCAGTGACCTCCTCTCGCTTTTATTAATAGGTAGGCGCAGCTGTGGGCTGCTTCCATGGGTGGGAGCAAAAAAAAAGAGGAGAAGAGGGGACACTCTCCCGGTCTCAACAGGAAATCGCCCTTATGTGAAATAAGGTGTTCCAGGATGTCGCCCAAGAAATCGAGGCCAAGTTCAGGTACGGCAATCACAAAAGCTTGGGGCGCCCCTCGTGGAAATGGAACATTCAATGGCCCCAAATAAAGCCGCAAGCCACAGGGCGTTTACCACCGACCGGGATGTGGCCTATAGTTAAGGGGGTGGTGTGTGTGTGTGTGCGTGTAGAGTGTTATTATGTGTGAGCGAGTCCCACTCTTAATCAAGACAATGAATGACCGACTACCCGCGCCGCAGACGGAAAGCAGGGTTAACGACAGGCTCTCTCGGTAGTCGGGAGTTAAAAAAAAAAAAAAAAAAAAAAAAGGGGGCGGGGGGAGGGAGTATGAAAAACGGTGCCGGTCCGGTACCCGTGACGAGGTTTTGGAAGCTTTGTTAGAACCCACGATGGTTTTGATGGAGCGGTGGGTTCAGGTTGGTCGCCGTCGCAGAGTCAAAGTCCGTCGGCACCGAGGAGACTAAACTAGAAAAAAAACTTTACTGGCTTGAGAGACGTGGTGTGCTTGCTGACTGATGATGGCTGATGGCGAGCGATTACAACGTCCGTGACGAAGGCAACCGGAAACCTTTTTTGGGGGGGGAGGGGGGGAATCTTTTTGGGTAGAGGGGAGGGAGGCCTGGCTCTGGTACAGATTATGTGTATCTGACTCTCCTTCTAGTGATAACAAGGGATAGGGGGGGGGCAGATAGCGTAAGTGTAGGTAGGTATCGTATACTGCGAGATGGGATAGGACGGGGATATGGATGTCTGAGAAATGGGTGTGGACTGTGGAGGGGGCACCTCGCTTTCGTCAACCCCTGGCTCAAGTCAATACCACATACAGTATCCGTAAGTAGTAGACCCAGGTCCAGGCCGGATGGGGATGCTCTGCTGGTTGTCAGACGGGAAATACGAAGAGCGTCAAGCTCGTGGTTGGCCCAATTCGCAGTGTAGACGCCGCCCGGGGGTGACGGATGGATGGTTCGTTATCGGTGGTGCAATAAACCAGTTCAATGTCGCGCTAGGTAATAATAATACCTTTTCCACCCAGCAGAACAGGGCAGGCAGAACGTGCGTCGGTGTTTATGCAGCCCAAGTCGGTCCACGTTAGTGGCTGTGCCTTGGTCTGTCCCGTAGCGGCAGCCCGCAACGTTCGAAAGCGCTTTATTTGCTGGTCTGACCTGATGGGCCGACTGGCAGGCCCGGTTGCTTGGTCGGGTTTGCGACGGTGGGTGTGTGCTGGTGCCCTCGTACGAGGAAGTCGTCTCTTCAAAGGGAGAGAGGGGGAGGGGGCGACGTAACGATGATACGCAGGGTCGGGTCGGTGTGGCGCTGCTAGTGCGGGCTTGGAGAGATTGTGAGACGGACGACGCAGTCGGGGGAGGCGATGGGTAGGTAGTCGTGGTCGTGTGCGTGTGTACCTTACCCTACAGGTAGGTAACAGAGTTCGCTGATAAGGTGCGAGTGTCTCTGGGGGCGAAATCGACCTCAGCTGGCCACTAGCGCGTTGGGCGTGGCTGCAGCCGCTGAAGGGGGGGAGGGGTTGTTCCTGATGATAATGATGCGATGGCTAAGAGAGTCTCTGGCGAATGGGAAGCTAGCTTCGGTTTCCTCTTGAGCTCTGGCCCGCGGGTGTAGGGTGCCAGAAGATTCACGAAGCCGAAACGATCGTAACGATGATGATGATGATGATGATGATGATGTTGTTGTTGTTGTTGTTGTTGGTGCTGTTGCTGCTGCTGATGGGGCGTATGGCTGTGCTCGGTGGGAACGGCAATGACCACTTTTTCTCGTGTTTGTTGGCGTTGATGCTCCTCCTGATAGTATTGTGGTCCTTGTTCGGGTTTATGCTGGTCTTCCGAGGGATCGGGGGTGTTCCACGTTATATCACAATGATACATGGCAATGCAAGGAAAGACGGACGGCCACCGGATATCAGACTTGTCTCATTCGAGAGAGACAGAACTCTGTTTGGGTGAGTGTGTGTCTGTGTCTGCGTGTGTGCGTGCTGTCAGAATGTCCCAGTGTAGATAGACAGAAGAGTCCTGACGCCGGTGAGGCTGGAGGCATTTTTGTACTTGCATCCCTCCCTCCCTCACGAGATGAGTGTGAGCACAAAGTGACGTATCCGTACCATGCCACACTTGAACGAACAGAAAGAACAGCCCATGTGGCTCACCACCGCTCGGGCCTCAATCATCGATCCCACGTTTTCCTGCCTGCCCGGATTTGCCTCAATGAGATACGACGTATGCACACTTATCGAGCATGGTTTTTCTGTCTTTCTCCCATTGAGATTAATCTGAATTAATCTGGGGACGGGGATGAGGAGCCCACTCGCATGAGGACCCGCCAACCTGTGCTTTGAATAGAAGCCCAAGCTGTCCCTGATCCCCTCCGGCCCAGGTTTCCGAGCCGCCCACCAGAGAGAGAGAGGGGGGGGGGGGGAGGTGGCTTGGCTAGCTTACTGGTCCTCTCCCACAAGCGAGTGTAATGTATCCTGCTTTGAAAGCCTCCTGCCCTCCTAATACGCTAATCGGTACGAAAACGCACATTCGTCGCGCGGGAGATCCCCTGGGTAGGCGGGCGCCTGGATCGACGTACATACATCTATAAGCTCAAGTGCGCTCTGCAACCTACGGTAGGCTTGAGACCCCGAGAGCCAGCGGTCAGCGGCGAATGTGTGGTACGTACCTATCGCTACCTACGTGTCTACCTACCTAGGTACCTAGGTAGGTAGATTTTACTATGTACCTCACCGCATGGCCAGAGGGGGGGAGGGGGTGATAAAATACTTTGAGTTTATGACAGCTACCTAGGTAGGTACCTACTTACCTACCTTACCTTACCTGCCTACCTAGCTAGCCTACTACGTCCGTGTGTTCCAAAAAAAAACCTCACCACAACTACGTCCAAAGCGGGTATGCAAGCGGACATACGTCCGGAGAGAACTTCACCTTCTCTGTTCGGTCTACCGGGCTGTCGCCTGTCACCTTGGCCGGGGACTCGGGACACGCATCGTCAAATGATCGGGCAGCATCGGCCTCGCCTGACGATCCAGACTCGGTGATCGACGGCCAGCGCGACGCAACTGCAAAGCACGAGACCATGGGTTTGGGGGTTGCGTTGCGTACCGTACCTTGCAGAGAAGCCTCTCGGGCCCTCCCCATACAGACAGATGGAACGGAGACTGACTGCGCAGTCCCTTTCGATCGCATCTTTTGTTTGGCATGTTGCGCAAAACCACACACACACACACACACACACACACACACACACACACACACACACACACACACACCCTACACACCCTACACACCGACAACACATTCATTCATTCAACCGAACTCCCCATAGGTAGGTAGGGGCCGAGACCTTCTTTTCCACCACCACCACCACCACCACCACCCCCGATACTCATCCACGGGACGGATGCGATGACTTCATAGCCTCGTTTCAACACGCTTGACCCTGCCCTGTTTGTCTCCGCCCTTGCCCTCCCGCCCTCCCGCCGTCTTTTCGTTTCCCAACGCGCGCCAGCGAATGTCTGAGAATGTCCCTCCAACCCTCCGAATGGCTAGACCGCCGCAGTCCCGGTTGTACATGGTGTTGGCAATGCGCTTGTGATCCGGGATGCCTCCCCCAAATCCGCCCAATCATCGAGGTCCCCAAACCGTTTTTTCCCTTGTACGGATACATAACTCTGATTGATGTGCAAGGGTGAGCTCCTTCGCGTGTGAGCCACACCACCTCCAACGTCACACTCTGACCGAGCTTGCGTGGCAGTCCACTCGATTCCAGCCACATCTCGGAAAGCGAAGATATGACGTCCAGTCTCTTATTGTATTATTATTATTATTTTCTTCCTTGCCTCATCGTCGCCGTCGTCGCTGCCGTCACCGCATCCGTATTTCATCAAGCCGGAGCGTCATCTCCGTGTCTGCTGCCAGCACAACCTTACGAAGAAAAAGAATCCCCGCCCCCCTCCACAACAAGGCTTCTGCCATGAATTGAGTTCATGGGGTGCAGACCGGAAGAAGGGACACGAAGACACCCACCGGGCGACTTCGAACCTTCTCCGCGTTCTGAGACTGCCGAAAGCATCAGACCACACCGGCTCGGCTCTAAAAAATGCGGGGAAGTTCATCATGTCTAACATGCGATACCTGACAGTTGGCATGTTCGAGATGGCATGTCGGATCGAAACTCTGAGAAAGTGTGCACACTCATGATCGAGACTTCGGTCGGGTGCCCTGTGCCGACTTCAGTGCCGCATTTTCCATCATTTGACCCCAGGATGATGATGCTATTCGCCCCGCTCGAGACCCTCGTCCAGACTCCCGTCCAGACTCCCGTCCACCCTCGTAACCAAAAAGGTTTTATCACAGTAGCCCTCTGAGACTGAAAGTTTCTTGCGTTCCGGGTGGCGTCCCGCTAAGGTAGCGCAGTAGAGGCGCATCGCATCACCTTATCCGGAGCTCGGCTTGGACCCTGGGTTTTTTGGCAACCTGCATGCATGCTCATCGCCGACCCTCATTGGGCCCTACAGACAACCTTTGTGGTGAAATGCAAGCCTGAAGTATCGGCGAGTCAACTCGCTAGTTCACTCTGCAAATTGTATCTCTTTCATAATTGTCTTCCCACACTTGTTGAATCGATCGTCAATGCCTGACTTTGCTGTCAATGTACTCTTCACTAGGTACCCTGTGGCGTGCGAGCCAGAGATGTTCTTGGAGGCCCGCAGACGGTACTCGTGACGATTCATATGATCGAGGGCATCGTTATTAGGATCTCGTCTCGTCCCGACTTGCGCCAGTTGCATGTGCGAATGCCCCTAGAGTTCCACCCGAGCTGCGGTATCTTGCATGACGTGTCGCACGAGGTAGGTGTCATAAAAGTCGGTGGTCCTGCTGCGACGTTCGAACAATGATATCGTCTGCCCAACCGGCCATCTTACCACATCACGCCCGTGCTTGATGGCGCCGACACTCGACAGATCCGAATCGGTACGCTGTCGCTGTAGAACGGGCCCGTTTGCCGCTCCCTCGCGGGTATCGGGAAGTCGACGTAGCTGAGGCCCATCCCGCGCTGACGGCAACGGCTACAGAACGCCTCGAACGTGGCCTCGTTTCTCTGGGTCGCGGATATCAGAACCTCGACGCCCGGGAACAAAGAAAACAGCTCGTGGATGGTCGCGATGAGGGCCGGGATGATGCTCTGGTCGTAGGTGATGTCTGCCCCAATGACCACGTCGATCGCCTCGCCGTTGTTCCACCGTTGGTCTTCTGTTCCCACCATGGCGTGGCCCCATCTCAGCTCCATCGGCCTGACCAGACTGCTTTCTTGCAGATCATTCAGGAAGAAGCTCTCCGGGAGGTTGTTGATAACGTCATCCGACCCGTCCGAGGCAACGACATGCTTCGCGGCGAGGTGCTTGGCGCAGAGGATGGCCAGGTACCCGGTGCCGGCTCCCAGCTCGAGAACCCGCCTCCCTTGGATGATTTGCCGGTTCGCGCAGAGATATTGCCCCAGGTGCAATGCCGCCTCCCATGTTCGGAGGCCCGTGGTGCCGGAAGCAGAGATCAGCGAACGGGACTCGAGCAGGGTGATGTCAGGCCGATGTAAGTGCGTTTCGGAAGGACCGAGCTCGAGGCCGCCCAGGTGATAGGTGACGTAGGCCTTCTGCTGAGCAGAGGATATCTCAGAAGGCATCGGGGTTGCGAGCGATTCTGACAAGGCTGCCATGAGATCTTCCGAGACTTCCTAGGCACCGTCAGAGGGGAATGCACGCATCTGACGGCAGGGCGTCTCGCCATGGCGTCTTGCAGTAGAAAGCGCTTACGTGTCGGTCCCAATCCTCGATGCTCGACTCGATGCGTGCGACGAGCTCTTTCAGGACTTTTACGCGGTACCTCGCGGGAGGGCTGTAACGGGCGCCTTCGTCCGAGAAGAGTTTCTTATAAATGGCGTCTTGCGCTGCTTGTTCGCGTATGACCTCAGGAGTAGGGTAGTCAAGGGTCGGTTCCAGTTGGAGGTACTGGTAGCAGAATCGCTCGACGGGATCTGGGGTGGGAAGGGAATTCGCCATGGCTGTGACACGAAAGGCGTTTTACTCGTGAAAACGTGTGGTGCCCGATTCGGTGAGATATGAAGCTTCAAGTTTGCGCTCTCAAGTGACCCTCCCTTGCAAGACAACCTCGTAGTGTTTATACGTAGTATGTCGTTGTTCGACTCAGCACAAGGCAGGTTTCACCAACAGAAAGCAAGCATCCAGCGGGACCCCTTGTCAAATCGAAGAGATTGAAAGAATCCCAGATCCTGAAGACACAATCAAGCAATCACCAGGCGTCAAGCCGTAGGAGTATCTTCTTCAGTTGATATTCACTAGTTGCGATACAACTAACCAATGCTGAGTCAGAAGAAAAAAAAAAGGTGTACCGTGCAAACACCGTCCCGGTTTGTACCTAGGCCGCCTTTGATTTCTCGCCTTTTCCGCACTGCCAATCAAGCAAAATGGCATTCCAGACATGGCGTGGATAGGTCAGCTGACTGGCTCTCGCAACTCGAAAGAGAAGTGGTCCGTGCCGCAAGCAGACCCACGTGATTTCTGTTTTTTGGTGCGGCTCGCCAGGCCTCAGGCATCAAATTAGGGCTTCCACCCACAGTTTGCGGCCGGAAAACTCTCGGGCGGCCCGTCAACTACCACAATCACTCTGCGAACTTTTGACGACCACCACACCTTTCCGACTCTTCTGTCCCAGCGCCAACCCATCTCGACAGACAGATCCCCCCCGACCGCAAAGATGGCGGACGTCGACACCCCCGTCACCCTGCGAACTCGCAAGTTCATCCGTAACCCCCTGCTTGGCCGTAAGCAGATGGTCGTGTGAGTTTGCCCCTCCAGATATCAATTTTTTTCCCACGAAGGAAAGCGCGCACGAAGGCGACATCGAAAGAGGACAAGAACGGGAGGGGAGGATAAGAGCACATTGTCAACCGGAAGACCTACACACGCCTCCAGTTAGATACTCAGACAGCCGCCGCCGCGGACGAGATGGAGGACGACGGACTAGGCGGGAAGCGTGCGCGCCTTGGGGGGACGGGGGGGAGATTGATGGGGAATTTTACTTGTTTTTCATTTGTGTATCCGGAAATGCTGACGGCAGATGCGTGCAGTGACATCCTCCACCCCGGCCGTGCCAACATCTCCAAGGATGAGCTCCGCGAGAAGCTTGGATCCCTCTACAAGGCCACCAAGGACCAGATCAACGTCTTCGGCCTCCGCACCCAGTTCGGTGGCGGCAAGACCACTGGTTTCGCCCTCGTCTACGACTCCCCCGAGGCCATGAAGAAGTTCGAGCCTCACTACAGACTCGTCCGCGTCGGCCAGGCCAGCAAGATCGAGAAGGCCAGCAGACAGCAGCGTACGTCGAGCCTCCTCCCCTTGTCATCTGACCGCTGCCGCGGGTGTGGCGGGTCTTCGGGTCGGATATCCATCCGCCTCCAAGATCCGGACGTGCCTTGACACGCCGTGCCGCGGTGGCAAAAGTTCACACACACATGCAAAGAGACCTCGTGACTGACACTCCTCGCTCTCTACAGGCAAGCAGCGCAAGAATCGCATGAAGACTCTGCGCGGTACGGCGAAGGTCAAGGGTGCCAAGAAGAAGAAGGAATAAGCGTCTCGCCTTGTTGCCTAGGGTTAAGGCACGCGAGGGATTTCCCCCGGATCATCCGCAAAACAGTGGGCGGCGTTGGTGGAACATCAAAAGAAACAAAAGAACATGCGAATCAAAAATGTCGTCTTTGGGTTCTCGTGTTGCTGTTCCACTCCGGGGGGGAAAAAAAGTGTTCCCTCGCTTCTCTCTATCTCATGGGGGTTTTTATCCGTTTCGGCTGCGGCTTTGTGTGCATTATTCGACGACGGAACAATGCGGCCATTTTTTTTGCATCGTCCCTGTGGCCCGAGTCCCGGGCGAGGTTTTTATGGCCCGGGCCGCGCAATACTAGAGTCAAACGCGGCGTGAAAACGGGGGAATGGGTTCATGATTCTCTCAAATATGAAATGCATCAAAAACAAACATACCTCCCGGCGGTTCCCCAAAGTCTTGCGGTCCATGACAATTACATGTAGCGATGGGAGGCTTAGGGGACCTCTCGACGCTCAACATTGTGACGGTACAAAGCAATTGCCCCCCCCCCTCGGTTGACCGTGTTGTCTCTCCATACGTACCAAACACACTTTGGATCATTCTTATCACGTTGACTGACGCCTGTGGCCCTTGGTATTCTCAACCCCATCGACGCATACGTCGTGTCATGACCGTTTCCCACATATTGGTGTCCCCACCAGTCCTGAAATACGGCTGCACTTTCCATCGGTGGCATCGTACGCGTGATAATCTTGAATGATAATGTCCTGATTACATACTCTCACCCTGCCGAAGCCCGACAGTCGGTTGGCCGACTGATACTTGAAACCGTCGGTACATAATGGAATGGAAAAGGTCAACCCCCATATACGTTTACCACTGTCCCCGAACGTAGGTAGACAGACCTCACTACAAAACCAAGCGAGCAATTGCGCCGCCGCATAAACTCTTCTCCTCCAGCAGACCCTTTCGACAAATGTAAAAAAAAAAAAAAAAAACAAGCTCATACTCCCTCCCTAGTGCTGTTCACGGAACACTGCGCGACTCACCAAAGGCATACAAAACACACAGGAATCCCTCGAACCTTCACGAGGAAGCCAATGTACCTGTGCAATAAACCCGACTGACGCAGTCTCTCGCTCGACGGGAAAGCATAAACCGAGCAGTCCCGGCTCCCCGGGTTCATTCGTCGTCTCGAAAATTCCCCTAAATCTTTACGTCTGCAAATGCCTGTTGTGGATTCTCTCCCCTATCAAACCTTAACAAAGTGATATATACATGCACCAATCGGCCCCCGTAATCAATAACCCCCTCAACGCCATTCCCCGCCAAGTCCCGAAACCTGTGGTTGTGTTTGTACGATCCATCTGATGCCGCTGAAACGCCATGCCGTGCTGCCGTTCTATGTCCCCTGATTTTATCTTCGACATCCTCCAGCCCGGGTGAAATCGACCTCACACCTCCCTCAACTTCTTTGTCGGCCTGGCCAGCGAGTCGTCCGGCAGCCCGCTCCGCTTGGTCCCGGGCAGACTGCTCGTCCGTATATCATTGTCGTCCTGGCTCACCCTCCGGTGCGGGTACTCGTTCTTCAGCCCCTCGAAGCAGTGCGCATTCAGCCGGTCACCCGTCGAGAAGAACGGATGCTGCAACGCCTTGGCCGCCGTCAGTCGCTCCACGGGGTCGTACTCCAGCAGGCTCGCTAGGAGCTTGTACCCCTCGGCCCCCAGGCTCGCGAGCGGCGCCCCGCTGCTCTGCGGCGCCGACGTCGCGCTGCTCGAGGCCCCCTGCGAGATGGTGCTGTAGTACCACTTCTCGAGGTTCGAACCGCTGGGCGCGGGCGGGTGATGGCCGTAGCCGTGCCCGCGATGATGCCCGTGGTGCCCGTGGTGGTGCGGCGTCATGGGCGGCTGCAGGGTCGACAGCTGAGGGTACTCGGGCATGGCCGTCAGCAGCGGCCACCGCTCCTTGGATGGTAGGCCCATGATGTCGACAATCTTCTGCATCTGGTTCCGTTGGAAGGGCACCGTCTTCTTACTGTCCATCTTGGCCTCCTCCCCCTTGAAGATGGGCCGCAGGGACAGCAGCTCGGCAAAGATACAGCCGATGGCCCACATGTCGATGGCGGGCGTGTAGTGACGGCTGCCGAGGATGAGTTCCGGCGCGCGGTACCAGATGGTCACGACGACCTTGTCGCCGCTGAACAGGGAATGCAGCGGCTTGTCGAAGCGACGCGCGAGTCCCAGGTCGCCAATCTTGACCTCGCCGGCCGAGGTGACCATGATGTTGGCGGGCTTGAGATCGCGGTGCAGGACCCAGTTGGCGTGGAGGTACTGACAGCCGTTGAGAAGCTGGAACATGATGCTCTTGACCGTCTGCGGCGGGATCGGGTGGCGCGGGTTCTGAGTGTGATGGTGGATGATCTGCAGCAGGTCGTGCTCGGCGTATTCGAAGACCATGAAGATGCACTTGTCCTCGAGGATGATCTCGATGAGCTTGATGACGTTGGCGTGCTTCAGCTCGCTGCACAGGGACATCTCGCGGATGGCGGACTGCGAGATGCCCGTGTACGAGATCTGCTCACCCTCCTTGTCGGGCTTGAACTTTTTGATGGCGAACTCGCCCGTCTGGCCTTGGCGGCCGAGGGCCTTGTAGACGCGGCCATAGGTTCCGGAGCTGATGAAACCCACGACCTTGTACCGCTCGATGACGCGGACTTTGGGCTGGTAGTTGATGTGACCGAGGCCGCGGTCTGCCGGGTCTGCAATAAGTTCGGTCAGCAAGGCCGAGGACGGGTGAAGTGGATACCGATGTGAGATCGGGAGAGGATGTCAAATACAGGAGCTGTGACTGTGTAGGCCGCCGTAGCCGATGCCCCTCCACATGTTGTTGTCTGAGAAGAGTGCCAACGATTTACTTGTTTTGGCACAACGAGATGAGATATATGGGTGGGGCTGGCGAGAGGAGGAGGAGGTTCAGGAAGGAAAACACGGTATGCACTCGCTCTACCAACGACGCATATCTCTCTTTAGCTGCTTTCGTCCGTAAACAGGCAATACCAGGCGACGCTTCAGAAGCGACAAGCTGCTGACGATAGCCGCAGGGCAAGCAGCATTCAGGCAGGGCTCACCGCTGGTCAGAGGGGAAACGGGCCTCGGGTTTGGTGGCTGAGTGAGGCAGGCAGACGGGGCTTGGGGGATTCGCGGGGGATGCTCTAAGCTATAAACAGCTATGACAGAAAGCGGCACCGTCGGAAGAATGCAGCCTGTCACCCGCCGATACACAATTCGCGGCACAATGCTCGCGAAGTTGCGCCGAATCCTCTCCCTCTTGGCAGAGCGATCGTGTGAGATGCAAGGAGCGGTGGAAAGGAAAAAAGGAGGAGCACCCCCAGCTGCAGATGCAGGGCCCCTAAGAAAGTATGTATCCTTCCTCCGAGACGGGATGGTATACCCGGCAGCACGGGATAAGAGAGGGCGGGCAAGGAATAGGATTGGAATGGGGGGGGGGGATTGCTGTTCGGATGTATCTGCCGGGGTATGTCGGGGGGTGGGTGTGTACAACTTTCAAGAATCGTTTAGTCGGAAGATGGGGCAAAGCGAAAAAAGTAGAGTGTGAGGGTGACTAGAAACGGCAAGCGAGGACAAAGCCTAGGCTTAACACCCGAGCAGCTCGCAGCCCCCAGATACGACAGTCTACTTGTGAATGTGAGAGTGGGAGGGGAGTAAGAGGGATGGAATGTGGGCGTGTGCAGTAGAGCGTAAGATATGCAGGATTAGGAGGCGGGGGGGGGGTTGCATATGACGAGATGCGATTCGATACGCAAAAGCGGATGGATGTAACACCCGGGGTGGTGGTGGTGGTGGACGATCAACAAGAGGAGAAGAGTGTGGATAAGATTATACAGTACGACAAGGAACGGCATCGGATAGAGTAAAAAAAAAAAAAAGTTTCGGAGATCGGCTGCGGCGGCGGCGGCGTCAGCGGGGTAAACCGCGACGTATATCTCACTCGTGTCATTCTTCTATTTTACGTTCGGCATGTCGCTTGACTCTCTCGGCTTGCCTTTCAGAACGGTACATTGTCGACAAACTCGAGTCAGGGAGGAGAGTAAAAACTGGGGAAGCTAGGGAGGGGCAAAGTGACGGCGGAGGGCTTCGTGGAGTTTGTGAAGAGAGTGTATTTTGTACGATGGTCCCCGGACCAGAAAGCAAACGTCGAAACTCACCTTCAAACGCTGCCTGGACACTTCTCTTGAGGTGGTGGTTGCCTGTCCGCACCGAGCTAGGGCCCGAGGCGACAGTTGACGTTGAAGGGTTGGTCAAACTCATTATCCGCCGCGAGGGGAGGGGTTCGCTGCTGACTTTTGATATCCGTATTGGGATCGAGTTCGAGATACCACCGGGCCCCCTGTTATTTCCCCAAAAGACTCAGCCCGCGGTGGCGATTCGTAGGGTCTTTTTGTAAAGCCTCTAGTTCCTCTCGCTCGGCTACGTCGTGCCTTGCTTGCTTCCTCGACTCGACACTGTGATGTGAAGCGCTTTACTGCAGCCTCTCGTCTTCGACCCAGTCTTCAAGACCAAGCCTAAACTGCCCTGTCCCAGGAAACCTGGACGATCCTTTCGTTTGTCCTAAGAAACTTTGCCGGAACGCGGGCAAGAAAAAAAAAATGATGCACTCAAAATCACCCCGGCGGATAGTCTTTGGGGCAAATCCGAGTTTGAGATGGGGGTGTAAAGACCGTAGTAGCTCCGGTCAGAGTCTCCGAAACGGTTTGGCAAAGCAGGGTCAATGATCCAGCCCCAAGAGGAGCCAAAACTCACGGTCTCAACGGTCCGTCAGTGTCAACTTCAAGGATGAGCGTAGAAGCCAGAACCCGACCAGAGCCTCGTGCGCCGCATAAGGTGGAGAATGGTGCGATGTTCTCCCAAGGTGTCAAGACGTTGCTGCCGTGCGTGCTTGGGGAGGGGATTCTGAGCCGCCTTATGCCGCAAGCGCAGGGTGCGATGCCCGATTTAAACGGCTCTGCACGTCGGATGTGACAAGGACAAATAGAAAAGAAGGGAGAAAAAAAAAGAAAAAAGAAAAAGTAATATGGAGGCCCGGAAACGAATTGTTTGGCTGGGGGTCTGGTGATGGGGCTGTATCTCTCTCTCTGTGCACGCGTGGCGCGCGAGGGTTACCGACCTGGGTGTGGGTGCCCTGGTTCTCTCTCTCTCTTCAACTGACTGCGAGGCGCCTCGCGGATCGGAGGAAACGCGCGCGGATGCCACCGGAAGACTTCTGGGGTCGTTGGGCAGACCGGGCCCCAGGATCTTCGGGCCGTTTGTTGGAGGATGTGATTGCAAGTCCGTTCCCCAACACCGTTTTTCGATGCGGGCGCGCGGCTGAGGGGGAAAATTGGCAATTGCCCTGTCAGAAAAGACACCCCCTCCTTTTTTTTTTTTTTTTTGGTTTGGTTTGGTTTGGTCTGGATGTGTGCAAATGTGACGGTTGGCGTCGCGCGTTCTCGCTGTTTTTTTTGTTTTTGTTTTTTTCTCTTCTTTTACTGCATGCGATACCGAGCGATGAACAGGCCCCTAGAGTGCGGAGAATGACTGCCCTGGGCAAATTTGGTTCGAGGCGGTTCACGAGGTTGTCAAGACGGGGGGAGACCAAACTGACTGCCGAAAGCGAATGAGAGAGGATGAAGTCCCAGATATACGGCGTGTGTTGTATGTGATGTGAGAGAGGGAAGAAAGCGAGTACCTAGGTGAAAGTGACAACGTTTCACAAGGAAAGCAGCGACAGACGACACACATTTCGCTGCCAGGGCGTGCGTCGCTCGCTATCTCTAGTGGCCTAAACCGCTGTCTCTTTCTACCTAGGTACCGGTAGGTACGTACAGTGCTAAAAGGCCAGGCCCGTCACACGGTGTTGGCGGGCAGACAGACCGGCTCAACCATCGTGACGTTCGCCGTCCCTTGCTCCTCTCTCCTTACCTAATCTAGTGCCTCAACGTTTGGCCAACTTTATTTAAGTGACAATGCACGTCTAGCGTTGCACAATGCCAAGTAGAAAAGACTTTGTCGACTTTTTTTTTTTCGTTAGAAAACCAATAAACGAGGCTCTAAAATGTGCCACATGCATGCTAGGTCTACCACCAAGACTAGACAGACCCCAACCCCAGAGAGAGAAAGTGAGTAAGTGTGTGTGTGTGTGTGTGTGAGACAGAGAGAGAGGAAGAGGAAGAGAGAGAAGCTGCTCATCGCGGTCCGAGCTTCTCCAGCACACGCGGCCCCTGTTCATCCCACTCAGCCTTGGTCACCCACATGGCCTCCTTGTCGGCCATGATGTTGGCCAGTACCGCACCTCCGAGGAACACCATGTGTCTCCGGCGGGGCGGGTCCTCTATCCGGACCTTGAACTTGTTTAATCTCTCCGGGTTTCCGCCCAGAACCCGCGTCAGCCACAGCTGCTTGAGCTCCTTCTCCAGACGTGACGGGAGGCCGGGGTACATGCTGCTGCCACCGGACAAGACGATGGCCTTGTACAGTGATGACCTCACGTCAACGTCGGCGGCCTGGATGGTGTTGAACAAGAACTCGGCAATACCGGGCTGCTCGCAGTCCACGAGGTGAGGCTGGAACAGGCACTCGGGTGCCTCGAACCGCTCGCTGCCCACCCTGATGACGCGGCCGTCGGGTAACGTGTAGCTCTCCACCAACACCGTTGTATCT
The DNA here is from genome assembly GCA_016807845.1 of Colletotrichum eleusines. Lineage (NCBI taxonomy): Eukaryota > Fungi > Ascomycota > Sordariomycetes > Glomerellales > Glomerellaceae > Colletotrichum > Colletotrichum eleusines. The sequence goes on from JADEZO010000005.1 coordinate 720,420, forward strand.
TCGCTCAGGCGCTTGTCGAGCTCCAGGTCGTACGAGACGTAGCAGAGCTTCTCCTTGATCTGACGGACCGTCTCGAAGTCGGCCGTTCGGTTGAGCGCGTACCCACGGCGCAGGAGGAGCGCAATCAGGTTGCGCGTGACGTCGCGGCCCGCGACGTCCAGTCTGCGGGTGAGGTGGTTCAACACCACCGACTCGTACACCGGGACGATGTGGGTCACGCCGTCACCCGAATCGACGACGACACCGGAACTCAGACCTGGAGGAGGTTGACCAATGTCAGACCCGTTGTGCACCATTTCCAATTGAAAGACTGGGAAGCTTACGAGGGTGACGTACCTTGAGCGTAAAGGGCCAATACGGCCTGGATCGCGACGTAGACACCGCCGAATCCGTAGCGGTCAAACATGACCTCGCACATCTGCTCGCGGTTGCGCAACGGGTTCATCGGGGGCTCAGTCAACAGGATCTTGCGGCCGCGCGGGTCAACCTTCATCTTCTCGAAGAAGGTGTAGTCCCAGAGATGCTGCATGTCATCCCACTTCTTGACGATGCCGTTCTCCATCGGATAGCTGATCTGGAGCATCGTCCGGGCGGCGGCGGCCTCGTCACCGCACATGATGTCCTTGATGGCCACATCGCTGTCCTCGCCCTTCTCTTCGGCTCTGATGATCGGTCGGCCGACGATGGAAGGGTATTGGAATTCGGGGAAGTTCTGCGCTGCGTAGCCAACCTTGAGGAAACCTGTTCCTCCGTCGAGGACTGTGGATCTTTGCGTCAGCCACCTCCCCAATCGCAGCATCAAGGAACGGGAACAGTCGTGGCAGCAGCAAAGCCAAGCAACTGCTGCTGCTGTTGTATCAGAGGCATTGTGTCTTACCAATGGGGGCCTCGGCTGCCATTATGAAAGCAGAAGCTATAAGCTAGCAAGTTGAGAGCTTCTAGCTGAAGGGGGGAGGAGGGAGTGAGATGAGGTGTGGTTGGGGAGAGCGCCCGGGAAGCTGTTACGTCTGTGTCGTCGATAGTGGGGTTGGGCTGGGTTCGCTGCCTACCTGTCGAGTCTCCTGCTGTCCTGGAACTGGATCGTCAAGCCCAGAGGTGGCTGAGCTACGTTGAGTCACGTGATACCCCGCAGCGAGCACCTTCCCAGGCCGGGTTCGGGTAGTGCGCATTGTCACTGAGAGAAGTTGCTATTAAGTGCAGAGCGTCAGCGGACCGGCACAGCCCCACATTGACGGGAGAAATCCCCACCTGTTGTACTATGTAGGCCGCTGTTCGGCGGGACGCACTCGACATGGATGAAGGAGCTTGAAGGAACGTGGAGTACGGCAGCTTCACACACTCTTTTTGGTTTTTGTGTTTTTTCATCTGAATTTCGCGCGGGCCCGGCGTTGGCTGAGACTCACACTCTTAGGAACTATATTGTCTATCCACAGAGAAAGCAACCATGTCGACCCGCCTACTTCGACGGAACATCAAGATCCTCGTGATCAACCCAAACTCGTCAGAGGATATGACGAGGGGCATGGAGAGGGCCATACAAGCAATGCCCTTGCACAACGTAAGCGGGGATCTCGGATTTCGCACCCGATGAGCGGGGAGAAAAAGAAGAAGAAGAAGAAGAAGAAGAAGAAGAAGAAGAAGAAGAAGCAGAAGAGACAAAAAAGGGTGTCGTAAAGGCGGCAGAGGCTGACTTCCCGTGTCAGTCCCTTGAGATCCACACGTACACGGCGCCGTCGGAAAGCCCGGCGAGCATCAACGACGACGCCGACATCCATCTGAGCACCGAGGTCGTGGCCAAGGACCTCGTCGACGGCGGCAAGCTTGACCAGTACGACGGCGTGCTCGTCGCGTGCTACAGCGTCCACTCGCTCGTCGAGAAGCTCTCGCGCCAGTTCCACCCGTCCCTCGCCGTCACCGGTATCTTCGAGGCAAGCATTCTCACTGCGACGGCACTTCTGCCCCACAGCTCGACCGCCTCGTACCTCTCATCGAAATGGGGCATCGTCACCACGGGCGATTTCTGGGAGAGGCACCTTAGCAAGGGGGCCAAGGACTACCTGGGCCAGGCAGAGCAGTCGGAGAACGCCAAGTTCGGCGGGGTCACGTCGACTGGCTTGACGGCCGGGGACTTTCACCACGTCAGCCCGGACGAGGTGAGGGGCAAGCTCGAGCAGGCTACCAAGAAGCTCCTCGGCAGTGGCGACGTGCGCTGCGTTGTCATGGGGTGCGCCGGCATGGCTGGGCTGGAGGACATCATCCGCAGCTCCGCCATTGACGTCTACGGTGAGAGCAAGGGCAGGCAGGTCTTCGTCGTCGACGGCGTCAGGGCCGGCATCTTGCAATTGGAGCAGACGATCAGAAGCAGACGACTGTTCCAAATTTAGGTCGCCTATCGTCTATTCATAATACCCATCACTGGCAAATCATCCAACTCCAAACGATTTTTTGTCCCAATTCAAATAATAAATAAGCCAAGTAAACTTGTAGACTTGCATATATCAATCAAGGCGTCGAGCCCGGCCCCAAACCTCGTCGGCATCCTTCTTGCCCTTGGTCTCGGGGACCTTGACCCAAACAAAGATGGCAAACAGGAGAGCAAAGCCGGCGAAAAGGAAGTATACCCAACCGGCACCCCCAAGCCAATGGTTGAGCGCGTTGTTGGTGATGGGGAAGAACTGGGCGACAAGAAAAGTCGCAATGTAGTTGGACCCCAGAGACCAAGACTGGGTAGCGCCAACGGCCTCCTGTCCCACCAGCTCCGAGGCGAGAATGAAGGGAACTGGCCCCAGGCCGACCGCGAAGAAGGCCACAAAGGTCACAACCGACACAGCCGACAGGATCTTGGCCTCAAACTGGATGGAAAGAGCCAGAATGAAGGAGCTGACGCCCTGTCCGATGATGGAGATCAGGATGCACCTCTTTCGGCCAAGCTTGTCCGGCAGCGGAGAGCATGCGGCGGTGGTGATGAGGTTGACCACGGAGATCAGGATCGTCAGCAGGGCCGAGCTCACGGGGAGCAGGTCCGTCAGCAGAGACACGGAGTACATGATGATCGAGTTGATGCCACACAGCTGCTGCGCAAACATGATGCCGACGACGGCAGCAATGGCAGGTCGGGTCAACGGGTCTTCGATGACTTGAAAAAAGCCAAGATGGACGGGCGAGGTGTGCTTGGGTTGAGCCGGAGACACGGTCGGCGCGTCGTCGGTCTGGGCCAGAAGACCCTCTTGCTCGGCGTTGGTCTCTCCCTCCCAATCCTTGACTTCCTCGCGGATGTCAAAGTCCTTGCCGCGGATCCGCTGCAGGGTGCGGCGTGCTCTCGGAACGTCACCGTTGGCGGCGAGCCAGGCGGGGCTCTCGGGAATCAGCAAGAGACCAAAGGCCTGGCTCAGGGCAATTGAGACGCCCGCAGCCAGGATCCACCGCCATGCCTTGCCGTAGCTCAGGAAGAAGCCCAGTGTCTGGACAATCAGAATGCCAACGTTGATCGAGACTTGGGTCATGGCCCCAAAGAGACCGCGTTCCTTGGGTGGCGCAATTTCGCTAATGTACAACGGGACGATGACGGTTGACGCGCCCGCCGCGGCGCCTGTGAAGAACCGGCCGATCGCCAAGGCGGGAGCCCCTCCAGCAAGCGTCTCGATGACGGCACCAACGACGAAGAAGATGGCAGTGACCCGCATAGCAGGACGTCGGCCGCGTTTGGAGGAGAAGGGGCCGGCGCAGAGAGCCCCGAAGAGGCCTCCGACGGTGAAGATGGAGGAGACGGTCGCGAAAACGGCATCGGTCATGGGGATACAGTCGGGAAGCCAGCTATTGGTGTCGGGGGACTTGGCGTGAACCCATTTCAGCAGGATGCCCTTGGCGGCAATGGACTTCTTCCGGCAGGTGAGGACATCCTGAGGTGCGTTAAGCTCGGCCTAGCAGACGGTCGAGGTTAGTTGGCATTCGTTCCCAACGCTAAGGGGCGGGAAGCAGTTGAAGACCAGTGAACCACGGGGGAGAAAGAGAGTGGTGCAATACGTACGAGGTGGAAGCCGAACTGCAGGGGGCCCAAGGTCGAGACTAGAACCAAGACAATGAGGTAGAGGCTGACATCGTGCATGCACTGTCGAAGACCCGAGGGAGCCATATTGACGACGCTCGGTGTTGTGGAACTGGGTGCGCCGTCTAAAACGAATTGAGATATTGTGTATGAGAAGAGGAAGCTTTGGGTTTGGTTTGGGGGGGGAGAAAGGATCAAGGGCAGTTCAGGGTCGAGGGGGAAACTTGGGACGACAAAGCAAGCGAATACGGATCTGGAACACAGGGAGCTGACCACATGCTTCAGCTCCCCAGCTGTAACGCGTATAACGGTGTACATCACTATTGCGCATTCCTGATCCGGCGAACTCCCCCCCACGGCCATGTTCCAGGTTGTGCCAGCGGGCCGGGCGGGATCCACTAATGGCTAGCGCTGTCGTCCCCGCATCACCTAGGTACCTAGGTAGTAATTAATAGCCATCGCATAAAATACAAAATTAGTTTACGATTTAATGAAGCTTAATAGAAACAAGATGGCTGAAATGTGGATGTAACAGTTTTCACAATTCTAGCCGATGTATGGACTGGTGGACGATTCGTTCATTTATCAAAATCTCGAATTGGAGTCGTTTGGTCAGGCGCATAAATCCAGCTTAGTTTACAACTTTGTTATGTGTCTTCAAATATCCCTCTCTTGAGCACATCTACTATATCTTACCCAATGCTCGCTTTACGGCCACCTCCAACGTCTCGAGGTCGTCGGGCCCGAGTCCAATCCTCTCATTGTCCGTCTTGTCGTACAACGTGCCGCCCTCGGCCCAAATGCGTCGCAGAGTGTAGATGGCGGCAAAAGGCACGCCCTCGGCCCATGCCTTCTCTTCGGCCTCCTTTAGTTTTTGCAGCGACGAGTACGTCACATCCCACTTGGCGCCCGTCTGCTTTTCAAACTCGGCCAAGATCTCCTTGGGCGTCGCCACGAAGGACTGCACTTTGAGGGCCTTGTTGAAGGATGCCTCGGGGTGACGGAGCGAAGCGACCAGAGTCGTGCCGACACTGGAAGGGGTCAGTATGAACTTGACGACACATGGAACACACAGCGACGGGCACTCACTCCTTCATTGTAATCAACCCGACCTTTCCCTCGCCATCTTCGACTAGGACGGCCTTGTGGTTTGCAGAATCGAAACCACCGGCTTCCGGGGCGGTGGCGGAGAGCACCAGGAACATATCAGCATACGGACCCGTGACCAGGTAAGTGTACTTGAGTCGCTGGACGTTCTCGCGGATGTACTTGCGCACTTTGAGCTTCTTCTGGTGGGGCTTCTCGTGGGCGCTCTTGGAGTTGTACTCAATGTCCGTGCCGAACTCGGAGGGAAAAAACCACTTGACGGAGTCGGTCTCCTCGGCCAGCTTGATCAGATCGATTTGCTTCTCGATGACGTTCCTTCCCAGCGCCGAGATGACGGTGTCGGCATCCTGGTAGGCGGCCTTGACCTGTTCTCCGTCGTCGATGTCGCCGCTGACGACCTTGACGCCCTTCTTGTTCCAGCCGTCGAGCAAGGACGCTTTCTTCTCGACCGTGGCGGGCGATGTGAAGATGGTGATTTGGCCGAACGGAGGGCTGGCATCCAACAAGGCGTTGGTGATGAAGACGCCAATGGTACCCGTCGCGCCAAAGACGAGGATATTGGAAGGGCTGAAAGTCGACATGGTTAGTTGCGTGTCCACGGATGGGACCACAGATTATTGCGGGTTGTTCAGTCTTGATAATATTTCGAGGTGCGGGGTTGCGACACAAAGCAACGAATGATGCAATATTTTGAGAGTGAAGTTACGGCTCCTACGGCAGGTCCGAGGGAATAACTACGTCTACCAAGCGTGATACGATATCAGGTCTGTTTCGTAAAGCGATAACGGACGGTCAGAAATCGCCCCGCTAGAACTATGTTTGTGCACCAAGTCCCCCCCCCCCCCCGCAATGTTTTATTTTTGAAGTACTGCTTGCTGGCTGTATTTGTAAGACGCATTGCCGAAACTGTACCTACATTTATTCGTTGTGCTACTATCACTCGCAACAGACGCCGGCTTTAGGACGTTCTTGAGAGGCGGGTGGCCTTTGTTTGGGCAAGTATTAGTGTAGTAGACAGACAGACAGGTCGATCATGAAAAGGTAAGATCGAGGGCCGTCCAACCCCGCATCGTTCTCGCCTGTCGTCACCTTGACTTGGGTCGTCAATGAGATGAGGGCATAATTCCCGCCAGCCGGCCTTCTCCACATCAGGAGCTAGGCAAATACTTACATCCATCGCTCTCAATCGAGCCTGGCCAAACAAGACTCGTCAATTGCTCCCGGTTGCTGTTGGAGTTCAATGTTCGGGGGACGAAGGCGGTCAATCTCCAAGACCCCCGAGATGGACTGGACTGGGTACGTACCGACTAGACCCACTGATACATCCCTGCCGACACGGTGTTGTCTGATAGGCTAGACAGCCCAGGCGCGGCGGACGGGCGACCCCACTACCGATTGGTGAAGTTTCCCTCGAAATTTTTTTTTTAAACCGGGAGAGAAGGGAAAGGTGAACTTTTTTCTTTTCGAAAAAGTCAGGAACGCAGCTAGCTACCTCGCGACCCGCCGGGCGAGATCGACGACCACGACATAACGAAACCCGACATCGCAGCACTCGCGAACATGGCGGCAACCGACTCCCCGGCGACCAATGGACACAAGTCCGATAAGAAGAGCAAGAAGGACAAGAAGGAGAAGAAGCGCCTGCGCGAGGAGGAGGATGCCGAGACCGGCGAGGAGCGCAAGCACAAGCGCACTAAGAGCATAGGCGTGGCCCCGGAAGACGACGAGTCTCCCTCGGGATCCCAGGACCTTTCGCTGGCCCCTTCGACGACCACCAATGACGAGCCGTCGCCCGAGAAAAAGAAGAAGAAGGACAAGAAGCACAGGAAGTCAGTAGGCGAGGCCGAAGAAGAAGAGGAAGAAGATGCTGCGGAGAAGAAGGACAAGAAGAAGAAGAAGAAGCGCAAGTTGCAAAAGGAGACGGAGGACGACCTCGAGGAGCCCTCCGTCGAAACGGCCGCCGTCGCCGCCGCCGCCGCACCGGCAAGCGAAAAGAAGGAAAAGAAGAGCAAGAAGGCCAAGGTGGCTTCTCCCGAACCCGCAGCCGACGACGATGACGACGACGCCATGGACGTCGACTCCCCCGCCAAGACGAAATCGACGTCCCGAGTCCACCAGCCCCCCGACGCGCCGTCCAAGCCCCAGTTCCCCTTCTTCACCCAGACCGTCTCCCTATACCTCCCCATCTACCCCATAGGATGGGACACGCCCTGCACGGCCGCGGCGTCGCAGCACCTCGAGCCCCTCGTGAACCGCTACGTCCCGGAGCTCAAGGGCGTCCTCCTCGCCTTCCGCAACGTCTCCCTCTCCGAGCGGCCCGGCCGCCGCCACGCCGCCACCAACGACGCCGAGCACTGCGACCTCGTCTCCGTGGACGAGTACGCCGTCGGCTTCGGCTACGTCACGGTGGACGTCGACCTCTTCGTGCCCCGCCGCGGCGCCTGGATGGAGGGCAGCATCAACCTCGAGAACGAGGGCCACATCGGCGTCGTCTGCTGGGGCAAGTTCAACGCCAGCATCGAGTCATCGCGCCTGCCGCCCGAATGGCGCTGGGTGCACGCCGGCTCCGCCGAGGCGGCGTCCTACGTCTCCGACCCGTTTGACGGCGGCGACGACAACGACGACGACGCTGCCGCCGAGGCCGAGGACGAGCACGGCGCCGTGCGCCAGATCCACACCACGGGCTTCTGGGTCGACGGCAACGGCGACAAGGTTAAGGGCCGCGTCCGCTTCCGCGTCAAAGCCTTCGACGTCGGCGTCAGCGGCGACCACGGCTACCTCAGCCTCGAGGGCACGATGCTCGACGCCGCGGGCGAGAGGGCGGCGACCCAGCGCGACGCCGAGCAGGAGCGCAAGCGCCGCGCCGGTAAGAGCGGCGTTGGCGCCGGCGCCGGCGTCCTCGCCAAGGAGCGGCGCCGCATGCTCGACTTCAGCGTAACCAAGTTCGGCGCGGTGGAGGACGAGGAGGACAAGGCGCTGCGGAAGGACGTCTGGGACACGACGGAGCCGGCGACGGAGAACCCCGAGGCCGGCGGCAAGGAGGCGTTTGCGGGCATTTCGAACGAGGAGGCGTAAGCGCAGGAACTGGCCTGCTTACATGGTGTCGAGCGGCTTTGGCTCTGCTGCGTCTTGTGATTCCCCGCGGGATGGACTTTTTTTTTTTTTTTTTTTTCAGGCGTTTCGAGGATTAGGGAAAAACTTCTTTGAACAATGGACACAAATACCTGCACGCCACGTCCTGACAAAATGGACTGCCGCGAGAAGCAGGGGGGCTGTACTTTGTAATGTCACCGTGGCGGCTCTCGAGATGGGGACCAAACCATGTATGAAGACCTGCACAAGCATGCCGTGCCTTGAGCTATTGTAGCATGACACCTATATTAGAACGTCCCTTTTCATTGCTGCTGCTGTTGGGATATTATATCCTTCTTCCTGTATTCTCTTTCGAGTTACGAAAAGAAAACGACGTTCAAGAAGAGGGCGTGGGGGAGAGGGGAGAGACTCCCCAAAGCGCGCTCCCGCGATTCGGGCGCTCATTTGCACCGCACTTTACCGAGGACAATGGACCTCTTGGTGCCGTGACCTGTCCACGAGAGCACCGGAGTGAGGAGCACCCTGATGACCATGCCGAAGGTTATGTCCGTGAGCCACGCCAGGGCGGGAAGGATGATGTGGGCGAACGCATAGGCAGAGTGGTAGCCGGCGTCCAAGATGGAGCCGAAGAAGTCGAGGTCGAGGAGGGTGAGATAGGTCATCATCTCCAGGAGCCGTGTGTGTTTTGGGATCAGCATACAAGAGAACTTTTGATTCGACAGCTTTTTTTCTTTCGAACGAGACATGCATGTGAAGAGCCGTCGACACATGGCCGGCAGCAAAAGTGCAGATGGACAAGGCAGAGACTTTGGTCCCATGCAGGAGGCTGTCGACACCAGAAACAAGATAGTAAAGAGTTTTGGTGTTCCCAAGAGTAAGACATCGGCAATTACTTCGTCTTCGCCGTCCCCCTCCCAGACCCTTATCGAGGGCCCAGCACATCATGATCAAGTCATGGGTAGAACAACGGTGCGATGACATCTTTGGTAGGGAGTTTGATATTTCGGTACTGATGTATGGTCAAGCAGCGCTATTATGCTATCTTTTCTGGCATCATGGTTTGCCAAAGACAAGAAAGAATCGTCAAACGTCCCATTCCAGAGTTTCCAATATGCCAAGTGCGTCTACCCTTGAGCCGCCTTTCTGTGTCATTCACATGATATCGCCTGGTTCAGAAGGCGGCGTGGTATTCGTAAGGATGTCGAGACTAGATGAGCCAAGTCATGGAAATGCACTGACGCCACGCAGAGAATAATCCGCCGGCGGGAACCGCACCGCCTTAAAAGAAGCCTGTATAAAGGCAGCGAAGGATACTGTATATGGCAGATTAGGAGTAGATCAACTAGAGGAGTGCACCCAAGATGAAGACTGACCCAAAATGGGACCGTGGGGCCCAAGGCCAAAGAGCTTAAAGATTATGAGAACAACCGAGACAAAGAAGGTAACGATGAAGGCGAACATCTTGGTGGCGTTTACTGATCGATTTTGTAGGTCGTGGTGTAGTAGTATGTGGTGAGTTGATAATGGGTAATGTGCCTTGAGAGTGGAAAGGGCGAAGTTGGGAGTGCGTTGTGAGGAGGGAGAAAAAGAGGTCCGGTTATATACTTCTCTACCTTTTTTGAGCGGGCAGGTAGAAAGAAAGACAGACAGACAGGTACGCACGCCATTTATGTATTGTAAGGCGGATATGAGATATCACTTGTCCCGAGTGAGCCTCGTGGGTGGGTCAAAAGGCGCCCAGCAATAGTCGTGCCCTTGTCTTTATTCCACATACATCGGCGTCTCTTTGCCTTCAACCAGCCGGCTATGGAGATGCTGCTACAGTATAGACCTTCGCCCGCACGACCTTCCATATCGGAGCCAAATAACTATTTCCGGAACATTCCGAGAGGTTGGAAGTAGGAGAAGAAGGACCCCGTGGGCACGAAGCCTGCGTAACGGGCCTGCCAGAAAGGAGGAAAGGTGTCTGCGGCAGGAAACCAGCGTTTCACTCAAAGAAGAAGATAGGGGGGAGGGGGGGGGAAATAAAGAAAAGAAAAAGAACGACTGCAAACGGAACTCACTGATGTCCGGGCCGAGCTCGCGGAAGCCGAGAGCCTTGACAACCCAGGGGGCGACGTCGACCGAGACGCCGATGACGATAACCATGACAAGCACCGGGTAGTCCTTGACCAGATCGAAGAGGCTCTCGACAGCGTCGGCGGCCCTTTCCTTGGCCTCCCTGAAGACTTCGCCGAAGGTCTGGCGGTGCCGCACGAGACCCTCGACACCCTGGAGGATGTGCCTCGCCACCTCCTCCGTCCGGGAGTCGGCGGTGACGACGCTCTCGAGGCGGCGCCGGAGGTCTTCGCCGCCCTTCTCGGCGGTGCGCAGTATGTCGACGAATTCGCTGGCGGCCTCCTGAGCGGACCGGACGGGCTGGTGGGCGATGACGCCGGCCTGCTTCTCCGTGCCGGCCGCCTGCTGTCGTGGCCGCGGGGGCTGTCCGAGGAGGCACTCGAAGAGCCGGCCCCAGTCCATCTTTTTTGTGATGTATATCGGTTTTCGGCAAATACGGGCTATCCGAAGACGCGAAGCCCGTCAAAGGAAGTATTTCGAAGTCTTGATATGGCTCTTCTGATTGTCGAAGGTGAAGAAGAAGTTGGTGTTGATGCCTTGAAACACCACAATGTGCTTTGCAGAGGATTGTCTCGTCCAACTTGAGGAGAACGGGCCGGACTGGAAAGGACGGCCACCCGCATGAGAACAAAGTCTTTCTGTCCGTCTGCCTTGCCCAGCTGCTCTTGCCGCCGACCAGTGAGTGTCGAGGATCATTCGTATGCGTGTCTTGTTGCGCCCATTGTGAGCCTGGACAACCAAACTTGCGCTCCTCAATCTGTCAAGACCCTACCAACTCCCACTGGCCTCCTAGTTGCTCTGGTCGTCCGCATCCGTAAAGCAAGCAAGTAAAGGAAGTCATTTCTCACTTGGGTCTTTTGGCCGTTCGACGTTGGCCCGCGCACCAACAACATTCAACTTCCTACCATCTGGGGCGGTTCCCTCACAACTTGACTTCTTCACTCTCCCACGTACGAGGTCAGCCATTTAAATAAAAAGAAAGAAAAGAAAAAAAGGGAGGGGGGATTTACTTCTCCCCAAGAGAAAAAGATTTGGGCCCTAACCAGGGATCGAACCTGGGACCTCTCCCAGATTGAATCATCTTGACGATAACCCTAAGGGAGAATCATACCGCTAGACCATCAGGGCTGGTTGTATTTGCTGTATGGAAACTGCTGGTTAATGGACGGGATCAGGAATCAGAATATGTTTTCTGTGGGAACGGAGCGCCAGCCCGTCTCCGCAAAACAGAGCCGAATTATGGGCAACAACCCCACCGTCATCCACATTGTATTATTGCCCAGGGACCTATCCCATGTTTTCGTCTCTCGTCATGCGCTGGATAAGCATTTCGCATTTGTATAAGATTGGTGGTTATAGATTCCATGTCTATTACTGTGAAAGATTCTCGCTGGATGAAAAAAAAGGAAAAAAAAAAGAAAAAAAGAAAAGGCAAGTCGAATATATACTTCATCTTGCCACCCCACACAGCATGACCTTCGCTAGGCTTGAGACAAGTCCTGCAAGACCTTGCGTCCCCTCAGCGTGTCCTCCTCGTGGGTCGGCTCCCGCATCGTCTCTGCAATGCCCTCCTCGACCCATTGCCTGACGGCAGGGTGCTCCAGCAGCGTCTCCACGTACGCCATCGCGGGCCCCGAGAGCCGCAGCCCGAAAGTCCGGACGCGCGTGGCGACGGGAGCGAAAAAGGCGTCGGCGGCGGTGAACTTCACGCCGGCCAGGAAAGGCCCGCCGAACCGCGCGAGGCCGTCCGCCCACAGCCGGTCGAGCCGGTCGAGGTCGCCCTGCAGCGCCGCGTCGGGGGGCCCACCGAGGTCGACGCGCAGCGCCACGTTCATAGAGCACTGGTCGCGGATGGCCGCGAAGCCCGAGTGCATCTCGGCGGCGGCGCAGCGGGCGAAGGCGCGGGCCGCCCTGTCCCGGGGCCAGGCGGCCGGGTGGGCCTCGGCGATGTACTCGACGATGGCGAGCGAGTCCCAGACGGTGACCTCGCCGTCGACCAGGGCCGGGACCTTGCCCGAGGGCGAGAAGGCCAGGAAGGAGGGCTGGAGGTAGCCCGGGGCTAAGACCTGCAGGCGCTCTTCAAAGGGGACATCGAGTGCTTTGAGGAGCACCCAAGGTCTCATGGACCACGAAGAGTAGCGCTTGTTGGCGATGAAGAGGATAAGGCCCATTGTGAGTGACGGAGGCCTGACTAAGAAGGGTCTCTAAGGGGAAGTGGGGGAGGGGGGTGGGATCCTCGGACCAAGATTGGCTCGAAACAGAGGATTGCAATGAAGAGGAAGAGCAAGTCGTATGGTGTTGAATGGCTCTGGGCGTGAGGGGGAGACTTGGTGTAAATGTAGTGCGCACCAGCTAGCGGCTTGACTCATCTGGCGATACCTCATTCACACCCCCACAAATTGAGAAGCGAAGAATCACGCAGTCAGGCGGAGCTGTCTGGTTTCGGATGACAACGGACACTGGCCCAGACCGGGCAATTACATGCAGCAGGCCTCGAGGATTCAAGCTTAAACCGACTGCGGATTACCGGAAATACTGCAGAGGCGTGTAGCTGAGGCGGCGCCAGTCGCATAGATGCGTTTACATGTGGAGCGCGTGCTGCTGTCGCTTGAGGCATATGCCAACGGAAGGGCGCGAGAAGGAACCGCTGTGGGCCCCAGCAAGCTAGGTAGCTAACGGAGCTCTGCCACTCGTAGACAAGATAGATGCTTCAGCTCGATTGTTTCGGTCTCGGCCTGTACCTCGTACGAATCGAACCTGCCCTTGTTCCTGTCGTGTAAATTGAGACCCTGCCTTAGAGACGCATCGAATGCTCCGACATGGCTGTGCTGTTTCGCTGGAAAGGCGTAGGACAGTTGGGCATGTTTGAGTTTGGCAGTAGTCAAACCCAAGGCAAGGGCTCGATAAAATGCATGCTTCAGCGGCCGAGACAGAGGATTGGGGGTTGTATGGAGCGTGGGAGTTTGGATGAAAGGAAATGGAGGTGCATGGCAATGGGACGAAAATGCATAGTACGTATTATGTAAGACAAGTTAGTTCTCTGAGCAAAGACGCTCGCTGCATGGCGGAAAACGTACCGAAGAAGCTCTTGCATGCAGGTCGAGACAACATTTACGACCGAACTTTTATTTTTATTTTTTTTCTTTCCCTTCCTTCGACGAACACCTCAATTCTGGTCCGGATCCAACCAATTCTCCCCCGCCAGCTCCCCAATTCCTACTCAGTTATGCTCGCGGCGCCATGGGTGTGTCGGCGTTGCCTGGGAGGGCTCCTGAAGCCCAAAAGCACCCAATTCATCCGCCGTGCTAGCTCAGGCAAGCTCCTCCCCCTCCATCGCCATCGCCCCTACACCCAAGCGCTCGTGAGCTAACCCTGTTTCCCTCCTTTTTTTTTTTTGCCCCCTTCGCAGACACCACCGCACATCTCCCACCGGCCCTCCTCCAACGAGCCCGCACCATCGCCACCGAACACGACGCCCTCGCCCGCTCCCTCGAGGCGGACTACGACGCCAAGACGGCGCGCCGCCTGGGCGAGCTCTCGAGCGTCGCCACGGCCCTCCGCGAGTGGGAGCGGGCGACGGGCTCCCTCACCGAGCTCAACGGCCTCCTCGGATCCAAGGACAAGGAGCTCCGCGACATGGCCGCCGAGGAGCTCGAGTCGACACGGGACCAGCTCGCCGCCCTCTCCCGCAGGCTCTCAGCCTCGCTGACGCCCAAGGACCCCTACGCCCACATGCCCTGCCTGCTCGAGATCCGCCCGGGGCCCGGCGGCCTCGAGGGCCGCTTCTTCGCCGACACGCTGTTCCGCATGTACAGGCAGTACTGCTCGCGCAAGGGCTACCGCGCCGAGGTGATCAAGTACGAGACGGCCGATGCCGCCGGCGACCAGTCCACCGCCGCCGGCGAGAGCCCGCTACAGGAGGCCATCGTCGAGATCCACGACCCGGGCGCCTACGACCTGTTCCGCAGCGAGGCCGGCATGCACCGCGTGCAGCGCATCCCGGCGACGGAGAAGAACGGCCGCGTGCACACCAGCGCCGTGGCCGTGTGGGTCCTCCCGTCCTTCCAGGACAACAGCGGCGGCGGCGAGGGCGGGGCCCAGGACTTTGACAACCCGGAGAGCGACTTCTACATCGACCCGGCCGACGTCAAGATCGAGACGATGCGGGCGCGTGGCGCGGGCGGCCAGCACGTCAACAAGACCGAGTCGGCGATCCGCATGACGCACGCGCCCACGGGCACGGTGGTGAGCATGCAGGACTCGCGGTCGCAGTCGCGCAACCGCGAGGACGCCTGGAAGCTGATGCGGTCGCGCGTGGCCCTGATCCGGCGCGAGGCGCGCGAGGAGGAGGCGGCGCGGCTGCGCAACTCGGTGCTCTCCAAGCACCGCATCTCGCGCAGCGACAAGATCCGCACCTACAACTACAACCAGGACCGCGTCACCGACCACCGCGCCGGCATCGACGTCTACAACCTCGACGACGTCATCAACGGCGGCGAGTCGCTCGACAAGATCGTCGACGGCGTCCGCGAATGGCTCGTCTCGGCCGACATCGCGGCCATGATGGCGGACGAGGAGGCCGCTGCCGCCGGGGCCAAGAAGGCTCAGAAGTGAAGGCAGACCGGATAGCGGCGGCGCACCCAGAGTCATGTAATCATACTTGTAGACTATTTAGAGCAGTAAAAAAAGAAGAAGAAAAAAGCTACGGATGACCGAATCTGAAACCAACCCATCACGAATCTTCACACCCGGGCGAGTGATCCTGACCAGGCAGACAAAACAGACAGACAGACAGACAGATGGACAATAATGGCGGCATATCTGTTTGTTCCCATCTGCAACTCCAGTGCGTTTTGGTCACGAAACCGGCTGAGACCAGGAAAGGGGGGGAAGGGGGGGGGGGATAGACAAAAGAGAAGCTCCTTTCGACCACGTTTACAGGTACCGACCGAATCCGTCCAAACCCTCCGGACGTCGTGCAGATCGCCAAGACCCGGGGCCGCATGCTTAAATCAACCCGGTTTCCCAGCCAGTCAGTCTCACTTGGGGGTACGCCCGTCGACACCCGAGCAAACAAATTCTCGGCCCGACCAGCCAGAAACAGTGGTGTGTGTGTTAAGTGGTATTCGCCATGCACAAGACACGTTTTCCCATGAGATGCCGGTGGCGCTTGCAATTTGGAACATTTAAAAAGTTTTTATTTTTAATTTGAATACATGTTTTGACTACATCAGTGCCAAAGACAAGAGAGGGGACGTCATACAGAAACGGCATGACAGAGGGGGCCCCAAAAATTTTGTCGTTTCCCGTCACAGTCCGTTTTCGTGTCGAGTGTCCTCCAATCGCCGTAAAGAAAGCCATAAAGACGCCGCGCTATGGTCATATAGTAATGTACAACAAGTGGGTGGGTTAGGGAATACAAGGGGGGACGCCGGAGCGTGAGCCGTGGACTGCCTAGCCGTCAGAGGAAAGGGTCCGTCGTGGGTGGTGTACATGTGTTTGCGCTCTCTCCCTCCGGTCCAGGTCACGCTCCAGCGTCCGCATTCATCGAGCCGGGAGAGGCCTTCAAGCCAGTTGGCGCTCGCGTCTCATCATCTCCAACACGCCAACGACGCCGTTTTTGCGGAGCCTCTCCAAGACGACGCGCATGCCCTCGCGACTCTTGCCCATCTGGTCCTGGGTCTTACTCGAGGCGATGCTTTCGATGCTGCGCTGGACGCCGCGGGCGCCGATGCCGCTCATCCATCCGGGCATCCAACGGCCGTCTTTCTGCTCGGGGTGGTCGACGGCGGAAAGGACCTGGTCCTTCTTCCCGCCGCGGAGGCGATCGCCAAGGCGCGACTTGTAGACGAGGGTGGTGGTGACGTCGGTGGCCGCGTCGGCGGGAGCGTCGGCGGGAAGGCGGAAGTCCTGCTTCTCGACGACGGAGAGGACGTTCATGAAGTTGAGGTTGCGGCTCTCGGTAGCCATCCAGCCCTCGCGCATGTCGATGACGGAGGTCTCGAGGACGTAGCTCGCCTTCTCGCTGGCGGAGCCGCCGCCGGTGATGGAGGCCGGGAGAAGCTTGAAGATGGGTGCGGGCATGCGCGACTTCTTCAGGTGGATGCGGGTGGTGTGCAGCCTGCCCGTGGCCGGGTCGAGGTGGCTGTCGATGGTGTCGGTGCTGAGGACATGGGTGGAGAAGGGGTTGAGCTTGGGGGAGGAGTAGCGGAGGAAGTAGGCGAGAGTCACGGTCGGGAAGGGGTGGGAGTAGGTGTGGTTCGTCGTGTGGGTGAGGACCATGTTGGCTGGCAGATGGAGTGGTCTGGTGTTGTTTGTACGGGGTTTCAGTTGTATTGTTCTTCGTATCTCGAGTCCTATTTTTTCCCCTTCCTTTTCCGTCCTTCGTGTGCGAAATAGCGCTCACTTTCTTTGGGACGAAAGAGGCGTTGACATTGAATAGCCTGTTGCGGGCGACCCAATGCAGGTATGGATCGGTGTTGTTTTGGAATCTTGGGGAAAATTTGAAGCTATGTTCGGAAGCTCGGACACGAAATCGTCGATTTTTGGCGGCGTCTCGGAGATTGGTATAAGTACAAGTTCGGTGTCGTGAAGGAAGGGAGAGAGAGCTTCGAAAAGGGAGAGGACGAAAGGAAGAAAGAGGCTGTTGCTGAAGGAGGGGGATGGTGATGACGAGGAGACGAAAGGTAAAAGATGAGGAGGCGGAGGTAGAGGAGGTAGGAAGAGGGGAGGAGAAGGCGTGGTGTGGCTGTTAATGATGTAGTGCTCGTGCGTGTGTCGTTCGATAGGTCGACTGATTTTGGGGTTAGAAATGCGACGGCGATCGACTAAGTCTTCGTACCGGTACGGAGTGCTAGGTGAGTAGGTCGGTATGCACGTAGGTATCTGTATTCTTAATTACTTTTTTGGTCTGGGCCGTCCCTTCCCCGACCCTTTCCCCGACTCCGATCAAATCGTTGCTTCCATCCGTACCTAGGTACCTACTACCTGCCTTAGTAAGGTAGCACACCCGGCGGTACCTTCCCCAGCCACTGAGAAACGACGCCAATTGGCGGTTGCTGGCAAAAGCCGAAGTCGATGATTGGCCAGTTAGTCCTGCACTACCCCGCTTTTCGCTCACGCGAGCTTGGGCCTCAAAGTGTCGAAATCACATGATGTAGATCACACCTAAACTCACCGATAGCTTCGGTGAGCTGTCACTCGTACCTTCCCTCCCTACCTGGTCAGTACGAACACTTTTAAGCCTCACCTCCGCGGCTCGGCCCCACTTTGAAACACAAGCAACTCCGCCCCTGAAACACCCCGCGACCAACGCCCGCTGATTTGGTCACGTGCGCGCTTCTTGTTGTCTTTGGGTTCTGCGTTGCGACTGACGAACTGCTCTACACGTATGTCTACTCAGTACCTACCTAGGTAGGCAAACGGCGATAAGTTATCCTTTGGATCCGCCAGCACGCGAGCAGACTGGATCAAAGATTCCAGTGATACGGCGGGCAAGATTCGTCGCGCGAGCTTGCGCCAGCTTCCGATTTCTGGGTTTGTTTCCTAGTCTCTGTTGGCAAGCTTGTGTGGCCCATGAGGCAAAGCCTGCGCGCCAAAAGAAACAAGTAGACCTCTGCAAAGGTGTCGAGGTTGGTGTCGTCGGGCCTGCGGAGGACAGCCCCGGACAACGCAGTATCCCAGTTTCCCCATCGGCCCAATCTCGTTGAGTCAGACGTCAGGGTCCATATGGTTCCAGTTGAGAGAGCCGAAGCCGCTGGAAACCGCGCCGTTCCTGTCACAGTCTCTTGAGCATTGTTTGACGTTGTGATTTGTTCGGGACATAAACGCCCAAGTGCACTTCACGGGACGTTCAGCTTGAGTTTTCCTTTAATTTATTTCCCCTCCTACGTGGTCACATCAAGATAGTCCAGTTCTCGGTTCATTATCATCATAAGATGCCCAACTACTCCGAACGTCCCAGCGCTCCTCCGTCTGTAAGAGCACCTATTACATTACTTATGTTAATGAGTTCCTTCTCTTCGCGCCTACCAGATTTCACATTCGGGCTCTTTTACAGGGCAATTAAATGCCTTCCTGAAGTCCGCCGAGTTACTCAAGGGACCAAGGATGCGCGCGTGGTTAGGCGCGTGGACGTCCTGAAGCCGCAAAACATCACGGGCAGGGGAGATGGAGATGTCGCACCAGCCCTGGGCGTAGTGTATGAAGAAAAGCTGGTCGTGTGTAAAATGGCCAAGCCCGGGGAGGTCATAGTCCTTGGTCTTGCCCTCAGCCTGCTGGCTCTTCCACGCCGCGAACGCGGCGATCAGGCCGCCCGCGTCGGCGATGTTCTCGCCAAGCGTTCTGTTGCCGTTGACGTACACGCGCGTGCCGTCGGGGGAAACCACGGAGAACTTGCTGTACTGCTCGGCGAAGCACTTGGCACGGCCCGTGAAGGCCTTCTCGCTACTCTCGTCAAACCACGCGATGAGGGAACCGTTGGGCGCGAAGCGGTGGCCCAAGTTGTCAAAGCCATGCGTCAACTCGTGGCCCAGAGTCCCGCCCATGTCGCCGTATTGGATGTAGGAGGGGTATTCGGCACTGAAACGGGTCTTCTGAGAGATCCCTGCTAGGATAGTGATGTCGTTGGCCTGCGGGTCGTAACCGGCGTTGACTATTGTAGTGCCAATGGACCATCTTCGCTTGTCGAAAGGTTTGCCGAGTTGTGACCACGTCTCGGCAGTCGTCCAAGAAGCATCCTCGACCATGTTGTTGAAATAAGAGTCGCCGACTGCGAGGCCACGGAGGAATTCCGCCGTATTTTGCGGGTCCACCGTGTTGGGGACTGCGTCGGGATAGCCAATCTTCTGGGTGATGCTGCGGACCTTCTCCTCGGCAAGCTTCTTGACTTCGGGAGACAGCCAGTCCTTGTCGGCAAGACGGGTGATGAACGTCTCCTGAATGCTGTCCAGGAGAACCTTGGTCAGTTCACGGGTCGCTTCCGAGTAAGCTTTGTCGATGAAAAAGCGGCCGAGAATCCACGTGAGCGCCCCGTCCTCGATGTTCGCAACGCATTTCTGCCAACGGGCGCTGCGGCCCACGAACTTCGGGTCCAAGCCTTCAAACACCAGTCTCATGACCTTAAGCCGCTCAATCACCTCGTCCTCGACATAGGGGGCAAACCTCACAACCGCCCTCCATACGAAATAGCCCTTCAAAGTTCCTGCCGTAGTGTTTGCCAGCAGTGCGGAAAGATTGCCGAAGTAGTCAGGGTGGAAGTAGAGTTCGTCGGGGACGTAGCCAGGGGGTGAGAGGCTCTTGATTATGAAATCGTGGCCTAGTTCAGGAGCTACGCTTGTCACCTCCTCCCACGTGAACTTCTCGGATGGTACCTAGGTTGCCCGTTAGTCCCGGTCTGACTTGATAGACCAAAAAGGATCAGCGTTGGATATCGCCCTTGATTACCATTTCCTCAAATCCATATGGTTCATCGGGCCTGCTCCTGTCATCAACACGCTTCAGCTCGGTGAAAGCAGCCTCAAAATCGGTCACCTCTGATGCAAGTTTTTCTGCTTCAGCATCGGTGAGGTTTCCTGGGTGAACGGCTTGCAGCACCGATGCCTGAATGGCCAGGTATTCTGCCCGTGTCTCCTCATCGTCAGTATTGAGCAAAGGTTCGGCGTGGGACAAGACCGAAATGATGATTTTGTTCTGCAGGGGAGGGGGACTGTTAGTTTGATACAGCGTAGCCTGGCACCTGTTTCCTTGGCAGCGTTGGCAACAGTCAGTCACACTCGGGATGAGACTCACAGTGTCCATGTCGTCAATCGCTGGCTTGATGTTCTCGAATGTCTCAATCCCGTGTTGGGCAAAGATGAGCAGCACCTTACCCAGGTCATCACTTTTTGTGATCAGATCCGCCGAGGCCTTCTTTGGGAAAGCCTCCTCAATGCGGTCAATGATGGCAATCAGGGGTTCCAACCCTGCCTCTTCCACGGCAGTGTTGTTCAAGCACGCGTTGTACGCGTCGGTCATGAGCTTGAAGTTGTCCCGATCAACTGCGATTTGTTCCTCGGACAGAGATTCCGAGATGAAACCGGCGCCAGGCCCTGATGGGTAAGGGCCCTCCACAATGTACTTCAACGTTACCCGGACCTGCTTTGTAGGCCACGTATCTGCTCTACCCGAGCCGGGCAGCGGTACCGTTTTGGCACGAAAGCCGTTGCATGCAACTGTCACGGGACTTCTTAGCTAATGAAGAACCATGTCTTTTTTCTCAGTGATTCAAAACATTTTGTTTGATAGGAGCCGACGCCGATTCGGGTAGACTAGGTAAGAGAGGGGGCATGCGCAAAAGCGCGTATAGACGTACGTTTGTCAAAGTCTGTGCATGGGTCGAACTCAGTGTAGTTATCGGCGAGATTGAAAAAGATTTGCCCGGCAAGCTCCAGGCAGGCTGGTGTTGTGCAGATAAGACCACCGGTGTCTACTCCTGTAGAGTTGGCGAGGGGAGCCATCGTGCGGGACACTTTCTTTGGCCGTCTTCAGACTGCCTACCATTGCATTATCAGCAGATGATCTTGAGATAAAGGACAAATGGTATTGGAAGAGACCTACAATGCGATATGTGGCCTGCAAGTGATGAGGAAAGGGCGCTGATTAGCTCGAGTCCAAGGCCGAATGCCTGATGATTCGAGTCGGCGAGTCAAATGAAGATATCCAGGAACTTTGAGCAGTCGTCTTTTTGCAGAATTGACATTGTCTTTATAGTCAAACACCCCTAACGATTGATGGGGAAGTTTCATTCTTCGAAAAAGGAAGAAAGACTGCGTGAGAACTTGCTGGAATTCCTCAATTACCACACATTCCACCCCCAAATCTTGGCGCAACTACATTGGAGAGGTGCGAGAACGATCATGAAAGAAATCCTGGCGTGGAACTGCAGTGCTGCTCGGTAGGTACATCGGGACTTTTATTGCCTACCCGGCCCAAGCCACTGTGACTTTTGTCATGCCATATCAAGACACGAAAAACCTGCTCCGGCTAAATATCGAAGGAGAACCGCCTGACTGTGCACCTGATCACTCAACCTGGCATGCCGATGTCCCAAAGGCGTCATGCAGTGTCAGTAACCGGGAGTTATACACATACCGAACTAATTTTGGGTGGATGAGGGCATACGTTCGTACTGAACTGACAAAGGAGCGTATGGAATAGCATATATCTGTGTGTATTACAGCCAAGTCTTGTAGCCAGAAGGTTAACCACGGACAATGCACTTTGGTTCACTCTTATCTTCTGCAGTACAATCGTACTAGACTCCATTCCACAAGCTTTATACACAAAATGCTATGTATGTGCCTACTGCCGTCACATTACGATAATACGCTGCAGACAGAAACCTCTAAGAGAGTAAGGACATGCGGCCTAGACGTAGACATTTTAAGGTTACTATCAAGGAATTAGTAAGAGAGAGGGAGCTGTAGATGATAAGCAGGATGTAAAATGCGCACACTATCCAGTATTTATTATGCCAGCAGGTACTTCTTATTCTTACCCTTGAGGTTACGATACATACAGTATAATGAGGCGCCGTCTAGAACACCACTACTCTCCCTAAGGTATAGAGCAGCCAGAACCTTGACAGCGGAGACGGCACATAAAGGAACCAAGAGAAGGCCGGCAAAGCCTATGATACAAACTTGCGTCGATGACACTGAATGTGGTTTGATGCGGAGCCGTTGATTGCCCTGCCAACACCGTCTATGGCGCGGTCCCGTCTCCCAAATAGAGTGATACACTGGAAACAGGCAGCGCAGTGACACCGTTGAACGCCATGCGTCTAAGGAGACCTGGATGGCTTTTGCCTGCATTAGTACCTCTCCGAGTTCATCATGGCGATTCTGGCACCACTGACTGAGACATGCCGAGGATCGCGCTGGCACCCTCCCCGCCGTCACGCACGAAGACGCCCTCACTCTCGACCTTCCACCCCTGAACGCCGCTGAACTGCATGAACTGCACAGCCATCTCCCACGCCTCCTTGTCCGCGGCGTCGCCGCTCTCAAAGACCTGCAGGTCGAGCCAGGGGCTGCCGAAGTCCGGGTCGAAGAGCTCGCGGAACAACATGGAGTAGGCGGTGTTACGCTCCATCCACAGGTCAGCGAGATCCACGTTGCGGGTCTCTTCAACGTCCTGCAGGATGCCGTTACGGGGCACGAGCTGCACGAAGAGTCGTTCAAGGCGGGGGATGTTCTGGACGAGGGTGTTGAAGTGGCTCGAGAGGGGGAAGATGCCGACGTAGGACAGGTCGCGGATGGACGGCGCCACCATCGGCTCGTCATTAGGAAACTCTTCGGCCCCGAGGAGGGCACCAAGGATGGACGGCGGGCGCTTGAGGTAGAACTCGTACGTCTTGTAGACGCGGGTCGAGGAGCCCTCGTTGAGTAGGAGAGCTTGCCACGGGCGAATGGTGAAGAGGTCACAGGGGACACGCTTCTGGAACGAAGCCTCTGGCGGGGGCGACTGACTCGAAGAGGCCGTAGCGGTTGACCTGTACCCCGCCGTGGCCGTCTTCTTGTCCTTCCGCGAGAGAGAAAGGATATGTTGGGGCATGGAGAAGCTCCACGCATCTCCGAGGAAGAGCATGCGCGACAGCAATTGTGCCAGTACCCGCGGGGATGCGATGATTGTAAAACGGATGGGATCGACATGTTGGAAGATGGTCCTCCATAGCCAGTTGTAATCTTCGCTGTAGGAGGCCTTGTTGGCGAAGCCGGTCTCCATCAGCGTGGCGCTGCTGGTGCCGTCCGAGATACCGCTCATGGCATCCTCAACAAAGAGTGTCAGCGTTTTAACATGGTGGACCAGATTGTTGGTCCTCAGAAAAACAAGAAAGTCGATTGCGGATGCTGGGTCTCCCGTCTCTTCCATTAGCGGGAGCTCGAACCGGTCGAAGACCCATACGACATGACGGAACAGAGTGGGCAGTATAGCGTCTCGCCATCGTTTGCATACGAGGGAAGTGGTCTTGAGGTCTCGATCGAAGAAGAGATTCTGTAGCATAAACGAGGTTGGCTGGTCGTGCAGCTTCGAGTCCGACGGCGCGGGGCGGTCCAAGTGGGAGAAGATTTGAGCGAGAATCTCGTTTGGGAGGTCATGGATGGAGATGACCATGTTGAACGCTGTCAGAATGTATTCCGTGGATAGCAGGTAGTTTGAGCAGAGATGGTTCCCATCAACGAGCCTTTGAGAGCCGTGTCGTCAACATAAACTGGGGCTCTCTGTTTCACGGAAGATGTGTGGCCGAGGCAAGTTTCAAGTTCGGATGATAACAATTCTGAACGTCAACGGGGTGTCACCGTGATAGGTGAGTACGAAGAGGAAAACAGTGAGTTGGCTTTGTGATTGAATGGGTAATTGACGGTTAAGTGAGTGCAAATAGACACTTGTGATGCTGTGCCAAGGTACAGCAGACATGCGTGTGATGTACCTAGGTAGTGTATGTAGCAAGCAGGGAGGTTCGCAATGTCATCGCGGGGTCAATCCGTAGGGGTCCTTTGCCACGAGTGATCAGACAAGCTGATGGTGTCCCCCCCCTGTTAACCCGAGAGTACCGTGCACACTGGCCCGTGCAGAGTTGAGCTGACAGTGAATCCAGGCTGCTAAGTGATAAGGCAGGTGAAAAAAAAGAGTAATTAAAAAAAAAAAAAAGCCTATATAAGTAAAAAAAAAAGAGCAAAAGGGATAGTCTTAGCCTATCCCGACCTGGAGTGTAGCATAGGAAGTAGGGTGGGTTAGTACTATTCTAACCCTCCCTGGTAGAGCCGTTTTAAAAGTAAAACTAAGAAAAAGTCAACAAGAAAAAGTCAATAAGGAAGAATTAAGCCTATAGTACTTAGGTTATAGATATATACTATATACCACTAGACTATACGTAACGAGAAAAACGAAAATCTCTATGGAATCTGATTATATATAGTATTTATGTGGGTGGGTATTACTAATAGACCTACTGATACGGCTACTGATACAGGCAAACGCACGGTACTCTCGGGTTGACTAGGGGGGGGGGGGGGCATTATCAGCTTGTATGTAGACTCCTTTGCCACCGCAAGCCCCACCCAAGCTCCGATAAGACCACGATAAGATTACGATAAGAGCTTCATTCATGCCCTTCTCAGTAGGCAATCGGCTTTCAATCCGAATAGCAACCACCTTTCGTATCCAAATTCTAACTGCTACGACCCACCAATCACGACATTCAAGATGATGGCGAAAAGCACCAGTCAAACGGCCACTACCGCCTGCATCCCAAGTTTCTGGGTCATATGTCGCCGAGCACACGCAGTACACCACACTCGACTAACCTATCACAAAGGGCGGGGAAAGCGGGGAGGGGAATATGACGATGATGGACCGAGATGACATCGTCGAGACCGGGGAACCGGGGCTGGAAGGCGAAAAATGCTCATTCGGGTCACATAGGCCCTCTCTAGAGGCCCTGCAAGACCGGGTCATTGACGTACTGCCGAATTTCGAAGCTCGCCTCGCCGAATTGCCATATCGTATGTAAAACAGGTCACCCACGTTCCTCAGCCGTCTCGAGTATCGAGGTCTACAAAACAACTGGAGCTTCAACTTGGACACATCTTTGAGAATGCAGTTCCTTACCTCATCCGTACAGAAAGAAATCATGGCTTCCAAGAACCACCAGAGGCCGCCCTTCCGCGCCGAGCACATGGGCTCACTGCTGCGACCCAGGGCCCTGACGGAAAAGCGCACAGCCCTTGACGGCAAGAAGGCCGTCGAGATTGCCGGAGACGAGGATCTGAACCGGCTGGAGGAGCAAGGCGTGCGCGACATCGTCAAAACCCAGCTGGACCTCGGTTTCCACGCAGTGACCGACGGCGAGTACCGCCGCCACCAGTTCTGGGGCAACTTCTTCCCCGGTCTCGAGGGCTTCGAGGAAGTCGACGCGCCGAGCTGGGATGTCTTCCGCATGTACGTCCCAGACATTGCGGCTTTTGGTGAGTTTCTTCTTCATTCTTCCGATTGCCGAAGGCATGCGTGCGTCTGGTTTCTGACGGCCATGTTCTCCAGTGGAGAGCGACCACAAGCCGGGCGAGTCCATCGTCTGCACAGGCAAGATCAGACACAAGGGCAGCACGTATCTGAGAGAGTGGGAGTTCCTCAAGAGCATCATCCCGCCTGAGCGCGTCAAGGAGGCCAAGTTGACTCTGCCTGCGCCCGAGTGGTATCACCTGCGGTATCAGAAGGGCCACGCGTACCCCAAAGACGTTTACGCCAACGACGAAGAGTACTTTGCCGACATTGCCAAAGCGTACCGCACGGAGCTGGAGGTTCTGTACGATCATGGCGTACGGAACATCACTATCGACGACCCCAACTTGGCGTGTAAGTAAACCCGGTCCCTCCCGGTGAACGGCATCTTGACTAACAACCATGCGGCCCAGACTTCTGCTCGGAAAAGATGCTCCAGGGCTTCAAGGACGCGGGCGAGGACTCGGATGCCCTGCTGCAGTCCTACATCAAGCTGTACAACGACTGCATCTCGTCCCGCCCTGCTGACATGCACGTCGGGATTCACCTCTGCCGCGGCAACTTTGCCTACTCGCGGCACTTCTCCGAGGGTGGCTACGACCGCGTCGCGCCGCGGCTGTTTGGCGAGATCGACGCCGACACGTACTTTCTCGAGTACGACACGGACCGCGCCGGCGGGTTCGAGCCCCTCACGGCGCTGCCGGCGCACAAGAACGTGATCCTGGGCGTCGTCACGTCCAAGTTCCCCGAGCTCGAGGACCTGGAGGACACGAAGGAGCGGGTGCTCCGGGCGGCGGACTTCGTGGCCAAGGGCGCGGGCCAGACGCGCGCGCGGGCGCTCAAGAGGATGGGCGTCAGCCCGCAGTGCGGGTTCGCGAGCCATCACCTGGGCAACTCGGTCTCGCACCAGGACATGGTGGACAAGCTGAGGCTGGTGCGGCGCCTGGCCGACTCCATATGGCCGGGCGAGCCGTGAAAAAGGCGCCAGCCAAGTGGGTGTCGAGGCAGAGGTGTTGATGCGTGAGGTGCACGGGCGAGGGTGGTGGTATCGTGGGATCGTATGGCTTGTTGAAGGGAGGAAGCAGATCCTTTGCAAATTCAGTTTTTGGTGACCTGCTGGGTTTTGCAACATTTTACAAGTGGAAGAGTCCGTGTTGACGTGCGCGAAATTCGAATATTACTTGCTTCGACCGCCAACGCTTCGCCTTTTCGGCGCGGTTGTATGTATATATATGTCTTGACACATTTGATGCAAGCAGATAGCTGTTTAGCATCTGCCGCTCAATGGTTGTCACTCCATGCCAAATTCGCACTGCTGGCTCAAGAAACAAAACAACAAAAACAAAAACAGGGGTATCATTTGAGCACATGGCTCGACCTACACACGCTTGAACGACGCTTTACTCGGTGTCCGTATGAATCCGCTCGCGTTTTGCCTTCACGCCCTCCCTCTCCCCCAGTGACCCGCCGGTCCGCCCCCAAGTTCAGCAACACCACCGCCTCTCAGATGGCCGGCAGCTGCGGGTTGTTCCCGACCGTCTTGTACAGCTCGCGCAGCTCAAAGGCCTCGTGGCCGCCCTCGGGGACCTCGCCGACGACGCGGGCGGGCCGGCCGGCGACCACGCTGAAGCTGGGGATGACCATGTTGGGAGGCACGACGGCGCCCTCGAGGATGCGGACGTAGTCCTTGACGATGGCGAACTCGCCGATGACGCAGTCGCGGCCGATGTGGATGTGGGAGCCGAGCGAGGCGGCCTGAACGACGGCGTTCTGTCCGACGAAGACGTGGTCGCCCATGCGGAGGGGCATGTAGGTGAAGGCGCTGTACGGGAGAGGGAGGGCATCACTCCGCTCGTTAGCAAATGTGAGAGGGACTGGGAAGGGGGGTGTGATGGGGGAGAGAGAGAGAGAGAGAGAGAGAAGGAGAGAAGGGAGAGAGAAACGCACCCTTTGTACATGCGACCCGGGGGCCGGAGCACGGCGCCCCTGGAGAGGAAGCAGTAGCGGCCGATGGCGACGGCGGTGTTGTTGGCCGGGGCGCCGGCGGCGGAGGAGGGCTGGGTGGTGCGGGCGAGGTCGCCGCGGATCATGACCTCGGGCTGGATGACGGTCTTGCCGCCGAGCATGATGTTCTGGGTGCCGACGAGCGTCGCCTTGCGAGCGACCTTGTTCCCCGTGTCCTGTGTTTTTTTGTGGCTTGGGTCAGTCGCGGGCGGTCTCGCTGATGGATGGGAGGGGGGGGTGGAATGTCTTTAGGTGCGCGTCGAACGCGGAGGGGACAAAGAAGTAACGTACGGTCTCGATGTAGTCTCCTTTCGTCGGCCGTCGCGACATGGTGGGCGGTGGTGTGCGGGTGGTTAGATGGATGGATGGATGGGGGAAAAGAAGGTTACGGGCCTGCTTGCTGCTTGCTCATCGACTCGAAGCGGAATGGGAGAGAGTTTGTCAACAGCTTTGTTCGACTTTGGGGGTGTGACGTGGGCTGGCGCTCTCTCCCTCGGCGGATCGGCGGGTGGGTCTACGGCGCGCTAGGGGCTGGTTCCAGGGTCCTCCCGCCAGCATGCGCCCTGATCTAGACTCACTTTTCTCATATAGGACGGACGCAAGGAGAGAGAGAGATGTTGTTATTTATTCTCTGCCTACTCGGCAATAAGTATGATGCTAAAATAAAAGAACAGATTAATTAGATAGATAATAATGTGCCGACTAATTGAAATCATTGCCTGGTGTCTTTTCTCTTTCATTCACTCACATTCATTCATCCATCTCCCTCCCATCATCCCTCCCATTTTGGTTTTATATCATATCTGACTGGCTGAGTGAATATCATCTAACTAAAACTAACTCAACTCAACATGCCTCGCTTACTTACAACAAACGGCAAACACGCACCTAACAGCAGGAACCAACCGCACGCATTCTTTTAAGATGCACAAGAACCGGGTCTCGCCAGGGGGGCTAAATGAATGAACAATCCCAACAAAATGGCAAAAGCGAAGATGCGGCCAGTGTGGATTGAACACACGACCTTCAGATTGATTGAATGAAGTTTCCCAAGTCCCGAGTGGGACCCGCTTCAGTCTGACGCTCTCCCAACTGAGCTATGTCCGCCGCTCATCTTCGGAGTCTGTGCGCCTCTCTAGGGCTCTTTGATCCATGGGCAAGCGAGACTGGGCACGCTCTCCATGCTAGTTTGGCGGGGCGGGCGGATCCTCGTGGGCGACGAGATCGAGGGCGTGTTTGGTAGGTTGGCCACGAGGCATTGGGTGTCTGCCTGTCTTATCTTGACATGAAATCACGAAGAGAACTCATCAGTGCCGCATCGCGGTACCGTATCAGAGATGACAAAAAGAGGCTGGACGCGGGAAGTACGCCCAAATGCTGCACTTCCGACATACGCTTGTTGCGTACCTATGTCAGTCTTGATCCTCTGCTCTAGTCTCTGAGACAATATAGTCAATCAATCAAGCTTTGACAAAGTGTTGATTTGATGCTCGGCGGATCGTCTTTGAGAGAGAAATTCGCCGCCTCAAAAAAGAAAAATGCATACAGAGTATCCCCTCAGCCATCGCCGGCGCCATGTCACAAAGCTTTTGTCTCCAATATGTACCATTTCCGCGCACGACGTTGTCTACCTTGAATACGCCAGTAATACCTAAATAGTGCATGGCTCCTTCCTGGTATCTTGTGGGCCATTTCTAAAAGAATTTAAAACCCATGGACTAAAATATAGATATAACGCTTTTGGCACTATGACGTGAAAAAGCAAAAGAATCTCCTCGACGGGGAATTGAACCCCGGTCCCCTGCGAATCGTTTGATTGACAAGCAGATATCCTCACCACTAGACTATCGGGGATTGGTGGATGTTTTCATCCAGTGATAGTTAGTTGAGGGGTAGCCAGTGACAAAGCATTTATATAGCTTATGCGTCGTCCACACCAGCATGGTGACAATATGCCATCTTGTGGACTGGACATTACACAGACCTCCCACAACATATGCCCCCATGTTAACGATACTCTTAAAGTATTTTCTTCTAAGTCTTGGTAATCCAAGTATGGTGTGAGCTGGATGCGGTGCCTCATTTGTTGGTCATTATCATTACATGCTGGGGCACTCGGGCATTGTCTTATGGATGCTGAATAAGCCCCCCAGGGTGATTAGTGAACAGACGGCCTTGCGATCAGCAAACATCAAAACAGATGGACATGACTGAACACCAAGGCTGCCCACCGAGCCAGGATCATGATTAAGTTAGGTTCCGTGCGATGCATTTGACGACTGATGCTTTTGCGCATAGAAGCCAAGCCTTGGACAATTGTCCTCGCGGTTTCTCTCCAACGAAAAAACAACGATGTCGGCGTATTTTCCCCCATATCAGTTTCTGACTCGCTGTCTACGCTGGGCCTGATACTTTACATCTTCATTCGACCACGACTGATAACACTTCTTAAGGCTATTGTGACTGCATGTTTTGTTTTGGTTCTAGCGTCTCTGAGACGCATTGTAGTCAGTAGAAAGCTTACAGTGTCTACTGCACCTGTCTAGGTAGTACGGAGAGAGTGGACACGCGCAATCAGGTTCCAGAGGTTCGAGGTTGCAAAGCAAATCCGCCGCTTCTGTGGAATCTATTAGTCAGGAAAGAGGTCCGATGGGCTGCGAAGGCCGAGGTGGATCTGGGTCGTGCCGGACGCAATGTTGTTGGTCACGACGTGGGCTGCGTCGGCGACAGCCTCGGCTGTAATTACGTGCCTAGCATCGTGAGCGCTGCGTGTATTCAGATTAGTGATCTCGAGAGTCGCGATAGCCTAATTACCACTACGACTGACACGGCGCTTTCTCCACCAACATGCCAGTGCTCAAATACCGTACTTTGATCGATGCTCGCCGAGACGACTGAATTGCTGATTAGCGATCTCGCCGTCTTCGGGCCCGTCGGTCTGCATACCCGGCGCCGGACAGACGCTCCGTTGCGTATGCGTCTGTTTGGGGGTTCTGTTCTGCTACGGCCGTGCGAGAGTGTCACTCTACAGAACCAGGTCTGGGTGCATCGCCAACATGCCATTCTATAAGAGGTGGTTGCCCGCCCTGTATAGCTCCCGATGAATCAGTGTCATCAGTAGCAACATCATTCACCATCATCCTCCATCACAACACCCCGTATTCGACAACCGAGGAGTTCCTTCAACCTTGAACAGCCCCTGAACAATCCGCACAATGTCTTCCGGACTCACCTACCTCATCACCGGCGCGAACCGCGGGATCGGCCTCGGCTTCGTGTCCCTCCTGCTCCAGCGCCCCGGCACGACCGTCGTCGCCGGCGTCCGCGACCCGTCCAACGCGTCCTCAAGGGCCCTCGCCGACCTCCCCAGGGGCGAGGGCTCCAGGCTCGTCGTCGTCAAGATCGACGCGACGGTCGATTCCGACCCGGCCTCGGCCGTCGCGGCCCTCCGGGAGGAGCACGGCATCGCCGCCCTCGACGTCGTCGTCGCCAACGCCGGCATCTCCCACACGCCCGGCCGGGTCGCGGACGTGGACGTGGACGCCGCGCTGGACCACTTCCGCGTCAACTCGATCGCGCCGCTGGTCCTCTTCCGGGCCGTGGCGCCGCTGCTCCGGGCCGGCGCGAGCGGGAACCCCGTCTTCGTCGGCATGGCCTCGCTGATGGGGAGCAACGGCGCGGCCGAGGGGATCGCGCGGATGCCCGTGAGGGTCAGCCCGTACGGCGCCAGCAAGGCCGCCCTGGCCTGGTTCGTGCAGAGGCTCAGCCTCGAGGAGCCGTGGCTGACGGCCTTCGTGTTCCACCCGGGCCTGGTCGAGACGGACATGGCGGCGCTGCTGGCGGGCGGGTCCGGGCTCGACCTGAAGGGCTTCGGCGCCATCACCGTGACGCAGAGCGTGGAGGGCATGGTGGATACCATCGACAAGGCGAACAAGGAAATCAGCGGCACGTTCAGGAACTATAACGGCACCGAGCTGCCTTGGTAATTGGGGAAAAGAAAACTCTTGGATCGTTAGGGGGGCATCGGCTCGCCATCTTGCCAGGCTCAATTCCTCTAATCCTTATATTTCACCCGTCAACTGAACCGGGTTCTGCAACGGAAGTAATTATATGGTTCTATGTGCATTTGTAGAAATATCTATATCAAGAATACAAAACCTCATCATTATTGGCTTCACGTCACCTGTTAGAAGAAGGACCCCCGCTTGCAGGGCTGCTCGGACGCCCCCGACAGCCACCGATTAATAACTCTAAATCAAGTCTTGAGCCAGACCAGACGTCGCCTCGACACGGCGCCTTTGCTTCCTCCACTTGCCGTTGTAGAACTCGTCGACCCAGTCCTTGAGCTGGGCGACCTCGGCCGTGACGGCCGCCTTGACGTCCGCGTTGACCTCAGCGTTCCTCATGAGCAGGTCGTTGCAGTGGCGCGAGCCGGGGATGAGGTGTACCGGCGCGCCGGGGCGCGACTGGAGGGGGCCGCCGGGGCGGAGCTCGCTGGACATGGAGGCGGAGCGCCAGGGGTCGAATTCACTGGCGATCAACAGTCAGCATCGGCGCTGCCAAGACCCGTGCGGGTGGCGCGGATCGGGGGGGGGGGGGGCCTCCGGAGCCGAACTTACCCGTTTGACCAGACCAGGCGAGTAGTGTTTGTGAACTGCCATCCGCCGGTTTGCCTGTTCAGGTCCGCCACGGTCTTGCCACTGTTGGAGGCGTACGTGTACTCGCCCTGCTTTGGGAAGAAGAGGTCGCACTGGCGCTGGAAGTACTCGGGCGTGACGAAGCGCGAGACGATGGTCGGGCGGTCCTCGGGAGCGCCACTATAAAAGGAAAAGTCTTTCAGGATCGGGCTGCTTGAGAGCCATGCGGGAAAGAAAGACTTTTCGACTTACGTCTGCCAGTAGGCGAAGGGCTCGTTGCACAACATCCAGTACCAAGTGCGGCCAAAGGGGTTTTCAGCGGTCCAGTCCTTGTAGACGGGGCTCGTCTCATTATACGTGTCAAAGCATGCCACGCTTGAGTTGTCTTTCCAATCCTCGTATCCGTAAGACGCGCATGCTGGGACCACAGTGAGCTTCGAAGCCAACCCTCATGTAAGGGATTGCGAAGGGAAATTTGCTTACCGCCTGGAATCATTTCGGCGCGCCACCACGCCGCGAAGTTGTCGAGGGCCTTGGGGAGACCGACGCCGTCCGGGCCAGGGGCCGTGGAGTTACGGACCGTGACGTTGCCAGCAACGACGCCCTCGACCGCGTCGCACATTGCGTAGAAATCCGAGTAGCCCGAGTACTGCTGTATGGATTGCCAGAGGCCCAGAGGCCCAGCGAAGGCGCTGCGCCGCGTCAGAAGGAGGAAATCATGTTGCAGGCGGGGCCGACTTACGAGGCAAAATCGTCGTCGTGGAGGACGTCCTGCATAGCGAACTTCTTCTTGAGGGCGTGAACCTCGTCCTTGGTACCATTGATCAAGACGGTGTCGATATGGTCAATGATGCGTTCGTAGTCGCGGCTGCAGTTCTTTGGCATGCCCTGCTGGATCGGGAGGAAGTAGGACCAGTAGTCGTAGATGGCCTCAACAGGGCCGCTGCTGGCGTGGTAGGCCCAGATGGTCCCCGGGGCCATCTTGGCAATGCCGGCAGCCAGGACAGCAGAGTAGGAGCCTCCAGTGTAGACCCAAGGCTGTGGAAGGGGGGAATTGGCGTTGGTCAGTTTCAAGCAGACTCGGAACGGAGGACAGGGGACAATGATGAAGGACTCACTGCTTGGGGGGCGTTGCTACTGCTGTTGGTGTCGAAGGGCAGCTTGGCGTGACGAGCAAGGTTGACGAAGTCGAGGACAGCATTCGTCATGGTGTGTTGCTGGAGATTCTTGGTGTCCTGGAGGACGTACGGCAGAGACGTACCCCAGTTGCGGTCTGCGCGGCGTCAGTCATTGAGATCCCGGGAGTATTAGCACGGCCTGTTCTTTCATACGCTCAACCATGACGACGGCGCCGCCGATTTCCTTGGCAATGGCGCCTGTGAGAGCGCGGTCCGTCAAGTAACCGGTGTATTGCTCCGCGGGACTTTCACCAGGAGTGAAGAGGACGACCTGCAGCCAGTTAGTTAGTCGGCATGTCTCTCTAAACTTGCCGGCGAGACAGTCGTACCGGAGATCCAGGTCCCTTCCAGTAGGTGGTGTTCCACCAGTACCGCTGTTGAAAGGTGCCCAGTTCCGGGGCACTGTGGTCGATGAGCTGCTCAAAGGTGGCGACGTCGCGCTTGGAGAGAAGCGCGTCATCATAGTCGGCCTTGAGAGGAGGCTGAATGGGCCGGAAGGCGAAATGGGCGTGAGCCGCCGTCAGGCAGCTGAGCAGGGCGAGGGAGACCTTCATGACGGCAGAGACACACTCCTTTGGGGGGGGGGGGCCAAGAATCAAACTTGACAAGACAGGACCACGACTGCTTCGCAACTACGTCAACCAGACAAGAAGGGCCCCGTCAACGGGGAACGCGGGAGACTGCCATCTTATAAAGAGACTCGGCGAACATGGGTCTTAAGCGTGGAGCTGTTTCCCTTCCCCCTTCCCGACAGCGGATGAAGCAACGATGGGAATCGTTTGACCAGTGCAACATGCAAAGGCCATGTATGCATGCACGTATCTGTCACGTAGCCACTGCGGACGATGTGCGATTCATAGTGCTTGGTACAACATCGGTAGGAACAAGCTTTCCAAAGGTGACGGGAGGGGCTCGGCGTAACCCCGACCTCGGTGGCCATGCAGGGGATAGGATAGATAAAGCTGTCTCGATTGACAGGCCGGCCAGCAGAACAACGGTCAGTTGGGGGTGGCCAACTGTGCTGATCTGGAGACTAGTTATCCGTATAGTAGTAACCGTTGTAGCCTGTGGTGTGGGCCGCGGCATGTTGGCCAGAAACGGAAGGTAGCTAGGTTCAGTCGACATGGCCGACATCCGGCCACCTCCCCCTCCCCAGAACCGGGTAGCATGGCATCGACAGTCCGGCTGGGAAGTATTGGCTCGGGGTTCCATGCAGATAAACGACCTGCGGTAACGGGAAGGTGGCCAGACTGGAAAGATTGAATCAGTGCAGGATGTGGCGGGGTTGATTGTGAAATATTGGGTCTCAATCCGTAACCCCCTCGGTGATTCGCCGACCACGCCGGATGGATGTGCCGTTTGTTTATACATAATAGGTAGGTGATTGCAGAATGAGAAACGAATGTTCAGATGAACGACTCAAGTCTTGCATGCATCTGTCCCATCGACTGAGGTGATTTCAAGTACTAATACGTAGGCAGCAAAAGGAGCTGTGACATGGTTTAGAAAAGAGAGTTCCCTGGATACCTGGTCCGGGAGCTTGGAGAGTTTGATTTAAACGCGATGGTTAAGATGGCATCAAATGTAGGTAACCTTCCCCATCTCTTGAGGTGTGGGCGTTGTTCCGACATGGGACCAACTGCCAACGTCATAAGACGGAAACACTTGAAAACATTTGGCCCAGCGGGTAAACAAACCACAAACATCACCGGGCAGTTGGTTCTTTCTTGCACGATGGCATCGAGTCATTCCGGGAACACATACCGTTTTTTGTTTCAACGCCGAAACAGAATGTTTCAATGCAGCAAACGTTGAGTCAGGATTATCTCTCTCTCTCTCTTGTGCGCTGCGTGCGTAGATAATTGTCATGCTAGGCCGGGTTGAAAGGGGCGAAACGTGTTGATTGTTATTTGATTGTTGATTGAGAGGGAGGGAGAGAGAGTGAAGCTCGAACAGGTTACCTTGAAAGATGGAGAGGAAACCAAAGAAAAAAGGATAAAAAAAGATAAATAAAAGAAGCAGATTCGCGGCCGTGCGCCACCAAAATCCTCCCAGCCAATCAGAGATGCCAGAATACCGTTACCTCGCTCAAGCCTTACAATCCAGGCCACAAGGGAATTACCGTCGGCAAGGCAGGCAAGGCGGCGCCCAGGCTCCACAGTCCAATCCAAAGCTCCGACGACAATTCAAGATCCAGACCCAATTGACCACCCACGACAGCCTCATTCGCCCATCACAGAACACCCCCCCCCTCTCAATTGCCGTCACAATGGCCGGAGACTCGACACCGAGGGGTTCGTTACTTCCTACTTCAACCCCCCGTCCCTATCGTGAACCCTTCTCCTCCGTCTCAATGGCTGGCTGACAATCCCTATAGAAGCGACCCGCGAGGAGATGCGCGATGCGAAGCTCCCCCTCGCTTACCGTGACAGCTGCGCCCACCTCCTGATCCCCCTTAACCGCTGCCGTGTCGACTCTTGGTACCTCCCGTGGAAGTGCAACGTTCGTTCCCCCTTCGCCCTGAACACCTATCATGCGACCCCCGCCCCCAATCTGCTCCGACTCCATACACCGGCCTAGTCGCCGCCGAGAGACCACGTTTGCTAACCCCCCTGAGTAGGACGAGCGCCACAGCTATGAGAAGTGCCAATATGACGAGTTCAAGAAGCGTGTCGCCAAGATGAACGAGCTCCGGGCCGAGAAGGGTACGAGAAGCAACTAAAGAGGGGAAGAAGCATTTTTGTGTGTGGGACGACGACAAGAGCCCAGAGACGGCGCAACGTCTGTGTATATAACCCGTTGTTCGAGGACCAGGGCAAAAGAAAAAACAAGCGTAACGAGGGAGGGGCTGGTCTTGCCGCGTGGGTCATAGATCGAGCCGAATCTACGTCTTTGCGATTTGCAACC
Organism: Colletotrichum eleusines; assembly: GCA_016807845.1. Taxonomy (NCBI): domain Eukaryota; kingdom Fungi; phylum Ascomycota; class Sordariomycetes; order Glomerellales; family Glomerellaceae; genus Colletotrichum; species Colletotrichum eleusines. The sequence continues at coordinate 756,551 of JADEZO010000005.1, forward strand.
GATTCATCGTTGGACCTTTGTTATATCGTTTTTATCCTCGGTGGTTACCAAGGGAACTGGGTTGGCAGATATGACAGTAACAGGATAACAGTCAGAAAACATTCGGGCGTCGGACAAGAACAAGCGCAAGAGAACGAATCACCGAGTCCGAAAGGCTTTACTGCGGCATTACATCACACCCCAATCGGCAAGTCAACGCTCGTTACCGGAAGGTCACGTTCAAAACAAGAAGAAGCCCGAGACGGGCTGCATCTCGACTGCAAGCGAGGAACGGAACCAGACGCATTCAAGAACGTAAAATTCGAAGCGACGGCGAAACGGTCTACGAGTGCCAGCTATAGGCCCCCGATTTATCGTCAGTGCTCCTTCGCGCGATCCAAAAAGTCTAGCAGTCGCTTCTTGAGCACCGCGCCCATCACTTTGGCAGTCTCCGGCTCGACAATGATGATGTATCTCGGCCCGAGCTTCCCAAACACCTCGAGGACGTGCTCCATGGGCGTTTCGGCGTTGACCGTGATCGGCGTTCGGTCAATCAGCACCGTCATCATCTCGCTCCGCACGTCAATCTCATCGGTTTCTTTCTCCAGTTGCAAGGCGTACTCAATCTCCATCTCGGGCAGGTAGCCAAAAAGCAGGCCGGAAGCGTTGACCAGCACGAGCCCCCCATCCATCAGCCCCCTGGCCTTCAGCTTCCGCAGCTTCTCCGCGAGCACCTCCCGCCGCACTCGATGCTGCTTGCCCACTTCAAGCGTGATCTCCGCCATGGTTGCCGCCGGTGGGATCAGCTCACGGGCCGTGGCCTCTCGGTGACGGATGGCTTCGCAGGCCTGCTCCGCGTCGAGGAACGGGTAGCCCAGGAGGTTCTGCGAGAGATCGTACACCGACTCTGTCGAGATGGCGTCCCCGACCCACTTGGCGGTCAGGATGGCACACATGAAGGCGGGCACGTACGTCACCTCGCCCGTGAGCTCGAACATGATGACGGCCAGGCTCACGGTCATTCTGCTCACGCCGCCGAGGAACGCCGCCGCGCCCACCATGGCTAAAATGCCGGGCGAAATGTCGCTGACGGCCTGCCCGACGAGCCGTCCGAACAGCGCGCCGCCGTCCAGTGCGGGGATGATGATACCCGCGGGGACCTTGCACCCGAATGTGACGATGGTGAGCACGAGCTTGACCACGGCCCCGCCCGCCAGCCGCAGCATGTACGCCGTCCTGTCGCCGCTCCGCTCCTGCTTGCAGATCCACTCGCCCGCCGTCGGGTTCTTGCAGTCGACCAGCAGCTTCAAGAACGACACGTCGCCCGTGTCGCGGGTGAGGACGTTGGGGTACTGCAGCAGCGCGGTGACGACGACGACGACGCACAGCTCCAGTACGGGGTGCTCCCTGACGACGTCGTACTTGCTGCGGAAGTGCTTCGACCAGAGGAAGTTGGCCCGGCAGAAGACGCCGCCAAAGATGCCGCCGCAAACGCCGAGGAACACGAAGACAAGGTAGTGCACGGGGTCGTAGTCGACGCCGTAGTTGGTCTCGAACAGCACCAGCTTCCCCGTCCCCGTGGGGTTGAGGGCCTTGTACGCGACGGCCGCGACGAGGGAGCAGAGGAACGCCCGCCACAGGACGCGTCGCGGGAAGTACGTGCTGATTTCCTTTTGTTTTTTTCGGCCTTGTCAATGACTTGTGTCCTTGTTCTCTCATGCGGCAAACTACGCACGACACAACAACCGCAAAAAAAAACAAAAAAAACGTACCTCGTAGCTGAACAAGACGCCGCCAATTGGCGCGCCGAAGGCGACCGACAGTCCTGAGGAGCACGCCACGCTCAACATCTCACGCATCTTGCGCGGGTTGTCGCGGTACTTGGGGAACCGGCCGGCCACCAGGTGGCCGACGCAGGTCGAGATGTGCACAAAGGGGCCTTCCTTGCCTAGGCACAGGCCCGTCGAGAGGGCAAAGGTGGCGCCGACAGCCTTGACTACCAGCACCTTGAGGCCCAGGAAGTGGGGGATGACGAAGCCTGAGAGGATCGTCTTGATCTCGGGGATGCCGCTGCCGGCGGCCATGTACATGATCTTGCCCTCCTCCTCCGCCGCCGCTGCCACCGTGCCGTCGTCGGCGTGAACGGCCGGGAGGGACGTCTTAGTGGTCATGGTCACGTTGCCCGCGACGACGCCCAAGAGCAGCGCGACGAGGACGTAGACGGCGTACCCGGCCAGGTACGCGCCATTCTGCGTGCCGGCATCGTCGTCGACGACGACCCAAGGCCGCCACGCGTCGCACGTGCCGGTCCCGGTGACGACGGCGCCCCGGCAGCACCGCCCCCGGTCGAGGAGGACGTTTCTCGCGCAGCGGCCCTCCTTCCAGTCGCTCGCGGTCGCGACGGAGACGTCGACGGCGGAGGCGACGATGGCCGTCAGCACGCCTGCGAGGGCGGCGGCGACCCAGCCCTGGCACTGGTCGGACCAGCGGGCCAGCCGGCCGCGGAGACCCCGGCGGGCGCGCAGGCGGCGAGCACGGGTGGCGTCCCTCGCCAGGTCACGGAGCCAGTCGATGGTGGTGTAGTTGTTGTATGGCAGGCGGTCACCCCGGGACGGCGGCGGCGGCGGCGGCGGCGGCGACCGGTCGCGGGCCAGGTCGTCTGCCTTGGGGAGTGAGAGGGCGGAGACGGAGATACGGCTTGTGGGTTTCGGGAGGAGGGGGTTCGTCTCGGCCGGCGCGTCCTCGGATGCCATGGTTCCTCGTCGTGCCCTTAGCTGCTATCTCGGCGGTTGCCCCTCTTGTCTGCTCTTTTTATGTCTGTGGGCTGTGCGGTATTCACATCGACGTGGAGTTTACGAGGGGAAAAGGCGACGGCGTAGGGCCAGCTCCTTTTTCTCATGACTTCGTCGAGGAGGTTTATCCCGTCTCGTTTCCGAGCGTCGGACACGGTTCAAAATAAACTCTACCGCCTGTGATGACCCCCCCCCCCCAAATGCTGTGGACGTCATTCCGGAGGTCCGCGGAGACCTCGGAGCAATAATGTGGCGACAAGACAGAGAGAGAGAGACTGTAAAGATTGGAGATTAGAGATAGGCGTGAGGCGGGCGGGTGCGTGACAAATAGAGTTCACGGGGACGAGTGATATCAGCACGTCCGCCCTCACGGACGCTCTCAGCATTGGGCCTGGACGGGTGCACTAGACCATCTCAAGTTATATACGAATGCGCGGCGGTCTCGTGGGGAACGCCATTTTTGGACATTCCAACTTTAAATGCTTAATCTTACTTAGTTGTTCGAGGGCTCTTTAACCTTAACACCTTAACAAGCGGTCTTGGCGATGATGCTTATTTCCCTTCTTCGCGGACAGCATAACGGCCCCTCTGCGGAGGCGAAAAAAAAAAAAAACTTGCAGTCCCGAGAGTGCTTTGGCATGTGACGTAGCCCGGCCGCGATGCGAACCAGTTATCGTTCGGCCGCGGCGCTGGGCTGCTTTGGAGAGCACCATTGGTTATACGAATGTGGGCTTTGTATTACTATTAATGCTATGCTCAACCTGGGATTCGCCTTCGCTGTGGGTTGGTACTTCTGCTTCCTTCGATATAGGTGTAAAGTTTCAACAAGACTGTGTGTCCCGATCTCGACCGGAGTATGACAGAACCTTTGTGAGCGTTCGTCACGAAACGAGACGGCAATTCATTACCTATAACCTAGGCTGCTTATATCCACAGGGGGAACACGTTCTTGCCGGCTGAGTCCCGACCGAATGAAGCGCTCGGCGTGATTAAGGTATAGAAGGTATAGGATGTGTGCATATATCAACATGAGAAATGGAGGGCCGTCGGGTCGACCGCGGGCTTCGGGCCACATCGACCTCAGGCAGCCGCGTCGGCAATGATCTTTTCGGCCGCCATCTCGGCGATGCCGTACGCTGCCGTCTGGATGTGCCCCGACACGATGATGGGCACGACGCTGTTGTCGACGACGCGCAGGTTGGCCGTGCCGTAGACGCGCAGGTCCGCGTCGACGACGCCGCCGTCGGCGCGCGGGAGGAGGGCGCAGGTGCCGACCGGGTGGTAGAAGCTCGCGGCGGTGTCGACGGCGAACCGGCGGAACTCGTCGTCCGTCTGCACGCCGGGGCCGGGCTCCGTCTCGGCCTCCCACGCGCCGCGCAGGGCGCCCGTCTCGGCGACCTTGCGCGCGAACCGGGCGCCCTCGGCGAGGGCGCGGACGTCGTACTCGCTGGCGAGGTAGCCCGGGTCGATGACGGGGGCGCCGGCCGGGTCGGCCGGGTCGATGTGCACGCTGCCGCGAGAGAAGGGGTGCATGACGGTGCCGATGAGGGTGAGGAACTTGCCGCAGCCGGGGTAGCCGGCGGCGCCGACGTAGTTGGCCTCGAGGATGAGCTCGTAGTCCGGCACGGAGGGGTCGTCGAGGAACGCGAGCTTCTTGCGGTCGACGGGGTGCGTGCCGTTGCCGAAATCGGCGCGCGCGAGCGCGGCGAGGCCGTCGCGCGCCGCGCCGCCGACCTGGCCCCAGTGCAGGAAGCCGTAGGCGGACGTCGTGTAGTCGTACAGCGAGGGCGCGCCGTCGGTCCACTTCCGGAGCTCGGCCGTGGCGTTGGCGCCGGCGGCGTCGAAGATGAGGGCGTCGAACGAGTCGAAGCCGTCGCGGAGGCGGTACGTGTTGGACGTCCGGACGTGGTCCTGGTAGTTCTCGCCGACGCCGGGGAGGTCGATGACGGGGGCGACGCCGGCCGCCTCGATCACGCCGGGCTGCCCGATGCCGGAGAGCTCGAGCAGGCCGGGGCTCTGGACGGCGCCGGCGGACAGTATGACCTCCCTAGCGGCGTCGACGACCGTGCCGTCGTCCAGCGTGACGCCCGTCGCCGTGCGGCGGCGGCCCCCTCCGCAGGCGCTCCCCAGGTTGACCTTTGCGACCCGGGTGCCGGTCCTCACCTCGAGGTTGGGCCCGGCCAGGGGCAGGTAGCCGTTGGCGCTGTAGGAGCGGCTGTAGTCCCGGTCGTCGACGTTGGTCCCCTGGAACATGAGGCCGATGGGGTCGCCGTGCATGTTGCCCCGCTCGTTGACGGGGAGGCCGAGCTCCCGCGCGGCCGGCTGCCAGCGGCGCAGGACGTCGTAGACGACGCGGTTGTAGGTGTTGCGGATGGGGCCGGCGCGGCCGCGGGGGCCCCCGTCCGCGCCCCCGGTGAAGTTCTCGGAGCGGGTCATGGCGTCGACCATGGCGGCCCACGTCCAGCCCTCGCTGCCGAGCTCGGCCCAGGCGTCGTACTCGGCGGCGGCGGCGCGGTCGTAGCAGAGGTAGTTCATGGCCGAGGAGCCCCCGAGCACCTTGCCGCGGTTGACGGCGACGCGGCGCCCGCCGAGGCCGGCCTGGCCGACCGTGGTGAAGTTCCAGTCGTAGCCGGTGCCCAGGATCGAGCCCCGCAGGCCGGGGACGTTGATCCGGAGCTCGTCGGGCGCGGACGGGCCGGCCTCGAGGAGGAGGATCTGTGCGTCGGGGAGGCCCAGACTCAGGCGCGCGGCCAGGGCGGAGCCGGACGTGCCGCCGCCGACGATGACCTGGTCGTTCCGATCCGTGTTAGTCAAAGTCCCTTCCCTTCCCTCCCTTCCCCTTCGGGCCATTTTCCGACGAAGGGAATGGCCTATGGAGTAGGGTGGGCGAGAAAGCGCGACGGAGGCAAACGTACGTAGTCGTAGGACTTGGCCGAGACATGGCAAGCCGTGCCCAACAGGAGCAGGGCCAGCCAACGCTTGAGGGAAGCCATCTCGACAGAAGGGAGAGCGGGGGAGACCAGGCGGCCGTTGACTCGCTCAAAGGCTGGCAGAAGAAGCGGCTTCAGGTCTGGCGGTGAAGAGCACGCATTCCTCGTCCGTCGTCGTTGTCGTCTGATGGGCCGGAGTCTCAATTTGTACGCGCCCGGGTCTTTGCTCTTCGCGCGCGCATCTCTCTCTCTCTCTCTCTCTCTCTCTCTCTCTCTCTCTCCCCCGCTCCCCCCAAGGGACTACCTAGTCCTCTTGCCCCGGGGGAACTAGCCCGCGCGTGCGTGCTGCAGGTCAGACGAACGTGGTTGTAACCCAAGCGGGACATCCTGCAATTGGCAAAGGAGGCCACATCACGCTCTGCAACTGGTCTGTCCTTGATGCGCCTCAGAGTCGGGCGAATAAGCCCGTTGGTCCCCTGGAGGAAACCCCGCAGTGCGAGAGGTCGGCAACTGTCGACTTGCTCTCTGCGTGTGCATTGATGTAACGCCAGCCACCGGGATGCGTTCGGGCGAGGGGACGGGAGGAGTTAAGACCATCATGATCTTATGCGGAGTAATAGCTGACGCGCGGAGGCTGTAAGCGCAATACGAGTTCCCCAGCCGGGATCGAAACGCACCAAGTTTGGTGCTAGCCCCCCCGCCTGATGAACGAAGAAAGCCTCGAAAACCTTGAGCCCGGCGGCGGCGACGACGGCGACGACAGCAGAGGACGACGCGGAAGACTCTGCGACGCTGGCGTATCTCGGACTATCACCGGAGTGGCATGGTCGCGTTTACACCAAAGGTTCGATGTCGCCTGATTTCCGGTCACGTCCCCGGGGGTCAATAATGGCAGCGGATCGAATGACGGTATATGTGACGGCGGCGGCGGCGGCCCTGAGGGGTCTCGGAGAGAGCACTTGGCAGTACGCTGACGAGATGGCCCCCTCCCTTCCTCTCCTCTTCTTTTCCCTCCATCACGGGGCGATTGGGGGGGGCACAATTCGGTCTGACGTAAGTCGGGGTTGAAGCCTCTCAAAAAAAAAAAAAAAAAAAAAAAAAAACTCACGAGAGCGGCTTTGCCGTCCGTCCCGCGGGATGTCTCGGGGGTTCTTGTTTGTCCGTCCCCCTCGTTCAAGACTTCGCAGACGGCCCCCCCCCAAAAAGAAAAGAGAAATCAGAAAAAGAAAAAGAAAAAAAAAAAGAGAAAAAAGAAAAGAAAAGAAAAATTAGGAATCACTGTGAACAGGACTTGACTCGGATAAACGCGAATAGCAAGGCTTCAACAAAGCGAGAGAGCGCCGCTCCTTATTCGGCATGCCGGGGTCCCCGACGAGGCCCGGGTTTGAAACGGTTTCCCCCTTCCCAACGCTTTCCAGGCAGTTGAGGGCAGAATACACAGCGATGGCGCACACCCATGGCCGGTAGTGTAGGCACGTGCAAAAGTCTAAATAGCGCGAGTTTGTTTGAACGCGTATTAGGGTTGTAGCACTCTGCAATCTCGCTACAACCCTGGCTGCTGACCGCATATCTACTAGTAGGACGTGAGTGATGACATGTCTCTCTGGAATGGAGACTGGGTTGCGTAACAAGTAGTCGTCGTGTTCGCAAGCTCAAGCGGCGGGTCTCCTCTCGTGGTTGAGGTTGGCCGAGCGGATGACGACCAGGGACTGACTTTGTTTGGAGGTTGGTGCACTAGTCAGTCAGATACATAAGGACATGGGCGATTAAGTACATTACTACCTCAAGGGTCCTTTCTATGATAGGGCAAATCCGGGGCGGCGGAGGGGTATCTGTTTCAACCCACATTCTTATTCAAACCACATGCAACTACACCCAAGGTAATACAGCACACACATATATGCATGACACATGGCGAGTGTCTAAAGTCTACTACTACCCACGAGTTAGGTACCAGAGGCCATCACGTGGCTTTCAGCCCAACCTAGGGGACACGGTCAAGGTTCGCATACACATAGGGGTCTTCCTCGTCTCGTCCGCTCGCCTCGATGGTTCCCCCCTCCCTTGGTGCACTCTGTTCCGTCTCGTGTGGCAGCCACAAAGAGCGGGCACCGAGGATTTTGGTTCGTTGGGCGATTCGAATTCACTCACACAGTTCTTGGCCCTTTTTCTTTCGCTTTCCCGCTTCGCGACATCTCATCTGGTGTCATTGACAGTAAGTAGGTTCTGTCGACGTGAGATCCCTCGCTACCCTCCCTGCCTCCCTACCTCACCCCTGCCCGCGCAGTAAGGGTCGACAAGACCCATCCGTCCCCCTCCCCCCCCTTTATCCAACAGAGGCGGGATCGGGTATGTAAGGAAGCAGAGGAAGGGATGCCGTGAATGCGGTGCCTGTGCCAGCATCGGCATCGGCATCCACGCTGCTGTGACCCTTGGCAGGGTCTGGGGGACGGGGGGTTTTCGCGGGATATATCGGGAGATGGCGGCATTGGTTCCCAAAGACAAAAGGTCAAGGTATCGCACGTCCTCAATCCGCCGCGCGAGTGTGATTGCCTTTACTAATGATAACAATGAGTCTACTGGAATCATCCATGTCGTCGTCAGGCCCAAGCTGCCTTGTGTTTCGTTTCTCTCCCCCTCCTCCCCTCCTCCCCTCCTCCCCCTTCTCCGCCTGTTCGTATATTCGCAAACTTCGGCACGAATGCGAAGGGTTCATGGCATGATACCCATTCCAGCTCGGGGATAAACGTAGAACCTTTTTTTGCAGATTGTTGCGGGATCTCCTGGGCCGAAAAGAGACATACATGCTCGACGGGGGCGGGGGGGCCTCGTGCCCCTTCGCGGTTCGAGCACGATCCCCCTCCCTCGCCATCCGTGTCGTCGCCCGCTACACTTTCGACCATATGCAAACCCTGTTTGTTCGAAGGGTGCCGCCATAAAATTCCGGGTCGCCCTGGCGAGAAAAGTCATGTTCCCACGGCGAGCGGGTGGATCAGAGCCCCATCCCGCTTCAGTCGTCATCCTCCTCGCCCTCATTCTCATCCTCACTCTCCCTCGAAACTTGGACTGCTTAAAAGTTCGGGAAACCGCTCGCGGCAAGAAGGTTCTCATTGGCCCTTGGCTGTTGGTAATCCGGGCACATCTCGGCTATTTTGCGAACCGTCCTGGAAGCCCAGAGGCGTGACCCTGATGTTCGCCTGAACTTAACTCCCTTTTCCCCCATGGCACCAGTGTTTTTGGAAGGGTTCCATCCGATACACAGCCCCTCGCGGCGAGAGACGAGAAAGGCGAACCCGACCCGACGAGAGAAACAGCCGCCGCCGCCGTGTGCAGTTCCACAAACGCCCCGGGTGTGCCGTTGCGCTTCCCCCGAGATACTCGACAACGAGAGAACCTACCTATTGAGGAAGAGGGGGGGACTACCGCCGAGGTCATCGAACGACCTTTGGGAACAAGAAAGGACGGAAGGCAAAAGAAAATAGATAAATAAAAAGCAAAAGGGCTTGATATCGTGGGCCGATCTCTTCTGCCCCCCCCGCAGATCTAGCCTCGCTCCTCGGCGAGAAGAGCAAGCCCGTACACGATGGCGACGAACGCGACCGCGCCGGTGATACGCACCGAGACCAAAGAGACGTACGTCACCGGGATCGCAATCGGCTTCGCCATAGCCGCCTTCACCGTCTTCTCCCTCCGGCTCTACACGCGGCTCTGTCTCCTGAAGACGGCCGGGAAAGATGACTGGACCATGTGTATCTCGATGGTGAGACCCCATCTCTACCCCCGCGCCCAGGACGGGTTCTTTGAAGGATCCAGTTGACCGTGTGCCGGAAAAAAAAAAAAGGCCTGCTCTGTGGTCGCGACAATTGCAACATGCATGGGTAGGTTGAAGGGCCGTCTGCAAGAGCGAGCTTGACGTTTTTCTTTTTTTCTTTTTCTTTTTAAAGGAATGGGAGGAGCCTAGATGAGTACTAATGGCTTTTTCGCAACGGCGCAGAGGTGAAATATGGCATGGGCAGACATGCAGAGAACGTCTCGGCGGCGGAGACTTACGAACAACTCAAGGTGCATACATACGCCCCCTTTTTCGACCCGGGAATCGTTACCGAAACTGACCGGCCGCCGGGGTTTTCTGATAAATGTAGTACCTCCTCATCAGCATCCTCCACTACAACGTGGGCATGAACGTCGCAAAGGTCTCGTTCCTGCTCCAGTACCGGCGCATCTTCGTCTCCCGGGCGGTGCGGCGCGTCTGCCTCTGGGCCATGGTCTACGTCGCGGCCTGGGCGTGCGTCCAGGCGACGCTGCTCGGCCTCAGCTGCCTGCCCGTCTCCTTCGTCGTGCCCGCCGCGGCCGGCTTCTGCCTCGACACGCTGCCCATCTGGTACTTCTCGTCGGCCATGAGCCTGGCGACAGACCTGGCCATCTTCTGCATCCCGCTGCGCTCCGTGCTGCAGCTACAGCTGCCGAGGAAGCAGAAGTGCATGCTGTTTGGCATCTTCTGCCTGGGGTTTTGGTACGTCTTTTGAGATCCGCCCCCCCCTCCCTTTTCATAGTGGCATCGTTTCTCCAAACCTATTCCTCTCTCTCTATCTCTCGCAGCCCGCAACTGCCGATTGTTCGAGGTTCTCAAAAAAAAAAAAAAAAAAGGCTGACACACCGCCTGCAGCGTCTGCTTCATATCGCTGTTCCGCATGTTCACCCTCCGCGAGGCCGTCTACAGCGACGACCCGCCTTGGGACAACGTCGCCGCGGCCATCTGGTCCGTCATCGAGCTCAACACGTCCATCGTCGCCGCCTCGCTGCCGACCATCCGGCCCCTCCTCGCCAAGTGGCTGCCGCGCGCGGGGCTCGCGTCGGTCGGCTACGCGCCCGACACCTCCTCGAGCGTCTCTCACGGCGGCGGCGGCGGGATGTTCAAGGAGATCGGCAGCCCGCGGCGCGGCGAAGAGGCCGGGGTCGACGCCGAGGACCTCGTGCTCAAGGACCTGGGGGGCCTCATCAGCGGTGGCGGCGGCGGCGGCGGTGATCTCGGCGGTCTCGGGCATGGCGGGGTCGGGCCGCCGGTGGCCCCGCGCGCCGCGGCACGCCCGAGGCGGGGAGCCGGCGGCGGCGGTGGTCGAGAGGTGGGCGTCGGCCCTCGCGGCATCGAAGTCGTCGTCACGACGGAGAAGGGCGGCAAGGAGCGCGGGTGAGAGGGGCACGGCGGCTGGTGATGTGCCGGGTGATTGCCGTTGCAGCTGAGTGGTTTTTTCTTCTTCTTAGGGGGCTGCAAATTCCAACCTGCGAGAGTGATACCAGGGATTCGCGTCTCCGTGTTTTTTTTTTTGCCGAACCTTTTATTCGAATATAGGGGGGGTTGGGATGGTATACGAGTTGCTGGTCACGTCTCTAATCGCTAGAGCTGACGTTGTCCACTCGACTATTATGTTATGGCCTGGCATTGTTGATACAAGAGAATGTACTTCTAATATCTTTTATTTTGTTGTTGGTTTGGGGGTGGGGGTGGGGCGGGGGTTGATATCTTCTTTGATATTATTCTAGAGTTCAACTTGGCGTTGGTGTCGGTATTTGCGGTGCTTTGCCTTACTTTCCTACACGAGGCTCTTTTCTTTCGCCGTTCCTTCATCTACAATTTGGTTTAAAAAAAAAAAAAAAGCCCGATAAACGTGCTAGCAGCCAGATCACACGCCCCCTTTCCCATGGTCGCTCGAATAAAAGGGGAATAAAAAGAAGAAAAAAACGGTATTGCTTTACCCCGTCGGGTTGGTGGTACATGAAATGCGTTCAACGGCTCTCCCCAACACTCGTTGACCCCTCGCCCGTCTCCTAATCAGACAAAAGAAAAGATAAAAAAACGTATTTGAGGGGTGTCCGCCACCCCCTGGCATGCCCGCGTCAGCAGGCGACCTTGACCATGGGCTCCCAGGGCCGCGTCGTGTTCCAGAGGTAGGTCTCGGGGGGCGCGCCGTCGTCCGAGGTGAGGAGGTACTTGACGTACACGGGCGGGACGACGGACGGGACGGGCGGGAGGAAGTCCATCCTGTCGCCTCCGTCGAGGACGTCGTCGACGGCGTCGTCGTCCGACATGTCGTAGTCGCAGTCGTAGCCGTAGCCGTAGTCGTAGCCGTCGCCGTAGCTCAGGCCGAAGCCGAGGTCGAAGTCGAAGTTGTAGTAAAAGTCGCACACGTCCTTGTCGTCGCGTTGCGTGGCGGCGGGCAGCTTCCCCGCAATGTTCTCGAAGATGTCCTCGACGGCGCCGTCGACGAGGACGACGTCGTCGTCGTCGTCATCATCGTTGTCCCGCTCCTCGACGACGCTGCCGCCGCTCGCGAGGCCGGCCATGAAGGCGTCGACGCTGTCACGGTAGGCGTCGGGCCGCAGCACGTGGGCCTCGTTGACGAGGACCTGGAAGCGCACGGTCTGGACGTCGACGACGACGCGGTCGACCATGGCGGGGAAGGCGTAGGTGCAGCCGGCGGTGAGGGCCCAGGACTCGCGGCGGCGGTCGCCGGTGCTGGCGCCATCGTACCAGACGGCGGTGCCGGCGTCGGAGGTGTCGCGGAGGACGAGGCGCCGGTCGGCGTCGAAGGCGATGTGGCAGTGGGCGGGGCCGATGCCGGGCAGGGGCGGGAGGACGACGTCCGCGACGTCGGGGTCGGTGCCGAGGACGAAGCCGACGCGGTTCCTGGGCGGGTTGGCGAAGGACAGCTCGAGGGCGGGCCGGGGGGTCACGGACGGCGACGCCGTCCGCGTGAGGACGGACGGGTCGATGGCGGGCGTGGAGGGGGCGGCGTCCGGGTTCGGCGTCCGGACGACGGGGTCGTAGGATGAGGGCACGGCGTCGACCCTCCGGGGGGCGTTCTGGGGCATGCGGACGGCCTCCATGGCGGGCTGGTTGGTGCTGGAGGGGACCAGCCAGGCGATTACGTTTGTGTTTTCCATTTTTTCTCCCCTTCTTTTTTTATTTTCTCAGGATGTGTATGTATGTAAGTCGAGGTGCTTTGTGAGCAGGGAAGAGGCGGGAACGCTGGTGAGGATCGACGAGGGAATGTGACGAAGTGAAGCAAAAGTTGGCTTGCGTGAGAGAAAGTAATCAAATGGAAAATGAAATGAATAAAATACTAATAACAAGAATGAGAAATTTCTGGAGTGAAGGTGGGCGAGATGTTATGATGTTGTCGCTTTTGTGGTGGGTGGTGTGACCTGCTAATAGTCGATATTATCGAGGCCCTGGAACGAGTGAAGTGTGGTATGATTGTAGATGGATGATGATTGTTGTCTGATGATTACAGATTCTGTTGTTCATCGATCAAGAGCAAGACAGGAACAAGATATTGAAGTCACTTGATCTTCTTATACCACGAGTGAGTGAGTAAGTGTGTGTTTATATATGTGTGTGTGTGTGTGTGCCAGCTGGCGATGTTTTGGTAGCCCGGCTGCACGAGAAGGGAGGGGCCTATCCACTGGACGAGGGCAGCGTGTTTTCGGCCACAAAAACAAGAAACAAGACGACGACAGCCACTGGGTCTGTGGATGCCACAGGACCGTAAACAAAGGGTAAACAACGGACAACAAACCGTCCCGCCTAGGGAGAGAGAGAGAGAGAGAGAGAGAGAGAGCAATGCTCTCATACGACGCCCAACGTGCGAGCGGCAGCACGATGCGGGTGCAACGGGTCCAAAGGGGGGCGAGTGAGTGAGTGCTTGCAGGCTGCGCGCGGCATGACGGGAGCGCGTCAGCCAATGGTTCCCGCGCCACCTGCATGGGGCTGTTGGCATGGCATCCTGGCTGGAGCAGCGTTCTGAATACACGGTACACACATCGTATCGTATGTAGAATGTATTTGGAGTATATGCGGCCAGTTGGACGAGAAATCCGTAGTCGAAACGGGCATGGGTTCGATGCGGCTGTGACTCACCTTGACAGCACATCCATGACCGACCACCCCCCCCCCCCAAAAACGGACCAGCCGCAACGCGACGAACGCCAGCCAAACGCCCGGCCGCCTCCCTTCCGGTGGGGAGGGGAGGAGTTTGGTTCGCTGCGCGTGCGCGCGTTGGTTGTCATGGATGTGGGCTGAGGAGCGATGGGCAAGGGAGGGATAGGGATGGAAGGCCTCAGGTCAGGGCCACGGCCGCTAGCCATAACAGACCACCACTACGTATTACTACTCTGTGTATGTATGTGTGATGTCGAGATTCTCAGAATGGGAAACCAACGGAAAAAAAAAAAAAAGCGGTTTCGGGAGGCCGGGATGATGCAGGAACCCGCACGAGGGGGGGGGAGAGAGAGGGAGGGGAGGTTGTTTTTGACTAGGAAGCCGAGGACCTGTTGTGGAAGCTGGATCCGGCATGTTGCGGCACACGAGGATGTTTCGCGATATCACCAAGAGAAAGAAAGGGATACACAGTACCGTACCTAGACCAGACAGGACAGGAGCGAGCAGGCTGGGCACGAGGGGTTTGCTGCGATGTGATGTGATGTGAGGCGATGCAATGCGATGGGGGCTGCCAAGTCCCGAGTCCCGGCGACAGGCGCCTGTTTTTTTCCCTTCTTCTTCTTCTTATTCCCCCCCCTTCGCTCGTTGGGCTGCCGAGGGCTTTCGGTCTGGTGGCAGCGCGCGGGTGATTTTTAATGCTGACTGTGAAGAAATGTTGGATACTCGATATGGCGAGGCTTTTTCATTGGTCCAGATTTTAGCGATGCCCTCAAGGATGGATACACAAGACCAACAAAACATGGTAATCATGGTAATGTGTGTAGTCGGTATTGGGGCATGCCGTGTGTGGTTGGAATTGTCTAGGAGTATGTAAGTAAACAAACAGAGAGGACCGAATCACGACACGACACAACTGTCTTGATTGATAAGTTCGACATGTATACGAGAGCAATGGTCATTCGTCCCTGGTGGTAAGGTAGGTAGGTAGATAGTGTAATTAGTCGGCTCAGCAGAGACTGGAGATGGATTGGTTCTCTATGCCAGGTTTAGATGACATAATCATCATACATGGTATGACATAATCATGAGAGTCCCTAGGTACCTAGGTGCCTACCTAACCATGCACACCCCCGCCATTCCTTGAAAGACCCTGGAACCTCGGCGAAGAACGTCCCCCGCGTGTGCGGTCGGAAATCCTCAATACCACTTCCCCGACAAGCGACGGTACCTAGCACCCTAGGTTGGTAGGTACACTAAGACACTTGTAGAGGCGGGTAGGTACATGCGATGAAATGGGTACTTGTATACTGATGACTAATCCATCATTCGCATCCTCCCACTACCGCAATCTTGCTTGCACCACTTCTCGCCGCTCGGAGCGGAACCGGTCCCCCGATGCGACTGAAATCGCCGCTTACCTCTCTCTGTTCTGCCCTCCGCTCGTGACATTCCGGCTTTCTCCCCCTTCCAAATTCCTATTTCCCCGTCTGTTCTTCTCTGTACCCGATTGACCATTGCCTGCCTACTGGAATTGATTGGCCCTCCCATACACATCTCGACTTAATCCACGCATCAAACCCCCCACCCTACTTCCCCCATTACGAAGCGACATCTCACATCTCCCCCGCGCGCCATGCCCGGATTCGAAGATAGGCTAGACGGCGCCGATGCGCCAAAGGACTGGCGCGAAGAGACCACACAACTCCCATCCTTCTACTCACCGAAAACGAAGCCCCTCGACGGCCCTGCCGTCAATGCCGACCACGCCGCGAACCCCGAGCCCCAGCAGTTGGACCTGTCCGACCCCGCCGCATCCGTGAGGCCTGACGACGATGCCGCCTCGACGACATCAGCTTCCCAGATCCCGCCGCCCTCCCTGCTGTCGCCGGCTTTCACGCCCCCCGCCACCCCCGGCACATCCACCCCGCTCGCCACCGACGACGCCCCGCGCGGCGTTCCCGTCGACAGCTCCGTGCCCTCGGGCGGCTGCGGCACCAAGCGACCCCGCCTCCTCGACACCCTGCCCGAGGTCCAGTGCATCGTGCGTGCGCGCATCCCCACCGTCAACGGCACCGAGATGTTCCTGCACCTGTACCAGAACAACGTCGACAACAAGGAGCACCTCGCCATCGTCTTCGGCCCCCATATCCGGAGCAAGTCGCTCGACGCCCCGCGCCCCGGCGAGACCGAGATGGACCGCATGATCCGCGGCGCCTACACCGGCCGCCTGTTCCCCGGACGCTCCACGAGCGGCATGCCCGGCGGCGTCGCCACCCCCGTGGGCGACGACGCCCCCGCCCAGCGCGGCCCGGCCCTCGTGCGCATCCACTCCGAGTGCTATACCGGCGAGACGGCCTGGTCGGCGCGCTGCGACTGCGGCGAGCAGCTCGACGAGGCCGCCAGGCTGATGAGCCTGCCCGGCAACACCAGCGGCGGCATCATCATCTACCTGCGCCAGGAGGGCCGCGGCATCGGCCTCGGCGAGAAGCTCAAGGCCTACAACCTGCAGGACCTCGGCTCCGACACGGTCGAGGCCAACCTGCTCCTGCGCCACCCCGCCGACGCCCGCAGCTACGGCCTCGCCACCTCGATGCTTCTGGACCTGGGCCAGCACGAGGTGCGCCTGCTCACCAACAACCCCGACAAGATCCGGGCCGTCGAGGGCCCGAACCGCGAAGTCAGGGTGACGGAGCGCGTCGCCATGGTGCCGCTGTCCTGGAAGGGCAGGGGCGGCTTCAGGAGCAACGAGGTCGAAGGCTACCTCAAGACAAAGGTACGTTTGCCCCGGCGCGTGTGCGTGCGTGCGTGCATGCCTGTGTGGTGCTGCGGTTAACTCGGTGACAGATTGAAAAGATGGGACACATGCTCGACATGGGCGGCATGCCGTCATGAGACTTCTTGACGATTGGAGGCTGTGGGAAGCTCTGGCAGTGAGACTAGATGAGACGGGGCGGCGGCCGGAATGATCAAAGCATAGGGTGGGTAGATAACGGCGTTGGTTTTTTTCTTTTTTTTTTCCTCTTTTTTTTTTTTTTTTTTTTTTTTTTTTTTGAGACGACTACCTGGGACTGGCGCATTGTGGCATGCATGTTCTGTCACCTGGAACCCCCCCCCGACGACTCGGGGGGGTTACCGTTCACGGGACCCTGTTGGATACTGGACTCATGGCAATTCATGGATCGAAAATATCATGGAGGTGGTGGCTGGTTTTTCCGTCAGATATTATACGTGCGCAGCCAGCCAAGACGAGCCGGCACAAGATGGCGTGTCATTGAATCGAGGTCCATGGAATTGAACATGCTGTACTCCGTACGCAGTATGACTTTGAGAAAGCATGAGACGAGAAAGATATGATGAATGCGATTCGGTTTTTTTAGTTTTTTTCTTCGTTTCTTCTCTTTTTTTCTCTCTCGGATATACTGCGAATTGCCTAATCTTTACTTTCTTTGTGCTCTCTCGGTCCTTGTATATGGACGGCCATGGTTTATGATTTCGCGATACTACTACCTATGTAGGGAGCCTTCAGGGTGGCGTCTGCCAGGCGAGCCGCCCGCAACGGCCCGGCCCCACTTTCCAGAAATTTGCGTCAGTCAGTCGCGTTTGGAGCTGGTAGGCAGGCGCGGGCAGGCGGGCAGGCAGGCAGACAGCTCACCTCACCTCGCCTCATCTTTTCGCCTTTTCCACCCACGCGCGTCTATCTCATTAATCCATTCCCCCCTCCCATCGTCCATCATCTGATCCTTGAGCGAGTTTCCCTTCCCCAAATCGGAAATTTCGTCTCTCCTCTTCTGCCCCCCGTTGCATCTCTATTTCGCTGCTACATCTTTCTCTTAATCCCGACTGCACGACTGCACCTTACCTTCTTCCTTCTTCCGACACTGCGACATTGTCACCCTCCATGCATTACCACCCGCGCGCCACGAATTGACCCCTTCTCCGGCCAAGATGGAGAAGGATCTGCGTTTGCGCCTCGTGATCCGACGCCATGGCGTGCCCGACGTCAAGCTCCTCTGGAATGCAACCGCCGACGAGGACCTCACCATCTCCAAGCTCCTCGCCCAGATCAACGAAGTCGTCCCATTGGAGAGCGGCGAATGGGGCCTGGAGGACTACGCCGTCGAGCTTAAGGATGCCTCGGGCGACGCCTTCGAATGCGTCCACTACCACCTCGTTTCCAAGCTTCTCAAGAACGATGACCAAGTCCTGTAAGCTCCTTCCGCCCTACTGCGACTCTGCCACTGGATGCAAGCTAACAACTTTTGTAACCACTTAGTGTTCGACCTCTCCTGACCGGCGATCTCAAGAGGCGACGACTGAGCGGCAGGCACCAGATATCCATTGACGGAAGACATCTCGTCGACGGCCTTGCCTTCGGACGACCCTGGCTCCGAGCACCCCGAGACCGCCCCGCCGTCACCCTTCCACCCAGGAAGAAGGCCCGAATCGCATACTCCAGCGAGGACGAAGAAGACTCCCTGCCTGAAAACGACGAGGAGCGTCCCATGCTGGAGTATGTGTCCACCAGAGCCCAGGAGGACCCGGCTAGCGTCAAGCTGCGCACGCGTTTCTACGACGCCGACTCCGATAGCGACTCCGAAGTCGAGCGCGATTATACGCCTGACTTGGACAGAGCCGAGGAGGAGGAAGAGGAGGAGGAGGACGACGACATGGACTCGGACGACGGCGACATTCAAGACGAGCTGCGTCTGCTCAAAGAAGACAACGCAGCTGTCCGCGAGGGCGACATTCTCGAAGAACTCCGCGACATCCGGGACAAGAGGGCGTCGAGTGGATCGGGCGGCACTCGTTCGGCGGAGGCTTCTGGTGACTCTCCCGTACCTTCGGCCGGCAATGCCCTTGTCAGGCCCGGAGGACGAGCCCCTAGGCACCGCCTCAATCTCGACACTCTTGACAAGATAGCAGCTTTGAGACTGGCGTTCCCGGGTGCGCAGGCATCCGTCATCGAAGAGACTCTGTTGAGATATGACACGGATTCGGCGAGGGCATATCGCAAACTTCGCAAAAGTTTTGCGGCCCGCCTCAGCCTCCAGCAAACCCTGGCTCACCAGGCGCGAAGCTTGTCCAGCAGCCCTATTCGGCACGCGCACGCGAGCACGGGACGGGAACTCGTCCTCAGGGAGTCGAGCCCATCCGAGAGGGCCTCCCATGCTACGGCCCATGACGAGGATGAGGATGAGGAGGAAGACGGCGAGGGTGCCTCCGTAACGCTGAACCACAACACCGCTGCGGATCATGACCCATCAAGTGGCCAAGACGGATCGGATTCCGGCTCTGACTCCGAGTCCGAACCGGACTCGGACTCTGGCTCTAGCGTCGCCGCAGCAACATCCGAACTTGATCGAGAGGCGGGTGACTCCTCTGACGACAGTTCGGAGGCCTCCTCTTCCGATGATGATGGCCACGACAGCCAAGACGACGAAGACGAACACGACAGATCAAGTGAGCCGGAAGGTGACGGATCTGTCTTGGACGAAGATGACGCCGGCTCTGTGGACCGGAGTGCTTCCAGTTCGGATGACGATTCCGAGTCGGAGTCATCCGGCAGCGATGAGTCGAGTGTTGCGGCCGCAGGCAATTGTCCCTCGAAAGACGATGCTGCGATTTCCATCTCTTCAGACTCGTCCTCCGACTCTTCGTCTGCGGACAGCAGCAGCGATGATTCGAGCTCGGACTCTGAGCCTGAGGAGATTCCTAGCAAGACCCTCACCAGCCAGCGCCAGATCTTGGAGAATTCCCAACCACAGGCGCCTCGAAAGCTGCCTCAAGCCACGCCGGCACCCCCAGCAGCAGCCCCTGCTGACGAGCAACCTACCGTGCCCCCCGGACAAGGATTGACCAAGACCCAGAAAAGAAATGCTAGGCGCAAGCTTGCCAAGCAGCTGGCAGCTGGCAAGTCGACGTCAGTTCAGGGCAGCCAAGAGCCTTCTCAGGCCTCGACCACGGGGCGCAGTGCAGAAGAGGCGTCGTTCCTGGCGAGAAAGCAAGCGCTGCTTAACGCCATCACCTTTGACGGCTCTGCCGATCCCTCCAGCGAGGAGACT
The DNA here is from genome assembly GCA_016807845.1 of Colletotrichum eleusines. Taxonomy (NCBI): domain Eukaryota; kingdom Fungi; phylum Ascomycota; class Sordariomycetes; order Glomerellales; family Glomerellaceae; genus Colletotrichum; species Colletotrichum eleusines. The sequence continues at coordinate 776,253 of JADEZO010000005.1, forward strand.
TTCCAGGGACTCTCCGACTCAACCCCGCGGGAGAGGGAACGTGACACCCCCTCCACCACCGGCGTTGGCCCTGCAGTGGCTTCGCAGATTCCAGCTGGACAAGCGGAGGCTTCGGCCCAGCGTCGCATAAAGCCAAACATTGGCGCCACGCGCCGGATGCTCATGGGCTCGCTAGGCCTCAAAAACCCCAAGACCAAGGCCGATGAAGAAAAGATTCGACAAGATCTGATGAAGGGTGTTCGTCCGCACACCAACGCCCGTCTGGCCGAGGCGTCGTCGCAGCACGACGAGCCCACCCAGCCACATGAATCGGTAGAGGAAGATCCCGAAGCCTGGCGCGAGAAAATCGCTTACCGAGCCGTAGAATGCTGTCACGACGGGATCGAGCTCTCGGAACCGCCATTTCCTTTTGTCCAGCGGTGGGACCCCCAACAGCAGGTGGACGAATGGTTCGGTTCGAAGAATAAGCGCGGAGGGAAACGTAAGCGCGCACAGCGCAATCAAGCGCAGTTTTACGAAGACGGAGACCCTCAAGCGTCCAAGAAGCGCCGGGTGACCGGGGAGAGCATGAGCGTGACCTTCTCGGACGCGGCCGAGGCTTTGGAGGAAGGAGATACGACGCTCAACTACGATGATCCGCCCGAAGGACCCCTGGCACCCAAGGCCGCAGCCGAAGAAAGCCAGGCGACGGACATTGACGATCTTCCGTCATTACCCGCAGACCTGACTACGCTTCCGGATCTTCGGCCAGGAGAGGCTAAGCTGGGCATGGTCATCACCTGGAAGCAGTGGATTCTGTCTTCGGCGACTAACTGGCAACCCGAGGTCGTCAACCTGACCGGCATTCTTGTAAGAGTACATGACGAAGAGGCGACTGATCTCGAGTTTCTCCTTGCCCAGCGAGACCGAGAGGTCGACAGGACGGAGAAGAAGTACGACGAAGACACGGGAGAGAGGGTGTACGACCGGTTTGAGGCACCCGACGACGACGACGACGACGACGATGCGGACGATGAGCCCGACCAGGGTTACCGCAGGTTAAAGTACGTGGAGCTTATCGAGCCCAAAATCGTGCAATTGCCACTGGAAGACCAGGCAAAAGTCGCCGGCAACGAGGACTCGAGCGTTCCTCTGACCGACAGCATTGTTCATGAGACCGTTTACGACGACCAGAGCCAGCCGCACCAGACTAATGGAGAGCATACCGGCCGGTTCGAGACGGATGTAGATGGGAGTCAGTTACCAATTGATGCAAAGGACGGTCGATCCAAGGCTAATACGGATGACGAACAGCCGCGAGGCGTTGCGGACAGTGACCTCCGACTTGATGCTACAGACTCTCGGCCCAGCCTCGGCCCCGACACACAAATAGATGATGCAGCACAAGCAATCGATGAAGCGAGTATGCCGACCCCTCGAGCAGACGCCCACGCAAACGACGCAAACCAACCGCCGACAACAGAAGACATAGAGTCGCAGATCTCCAACGGCAATGCTCTCTCCACCTCGTCCGACCGCCGCCACGAGATCAGCATCACAATCGAGGACGCGGGATTCCGCAAGGACGTCTCACCCTCCGTTCTCCGTCAAAAGACCAGCAGCCCTTCCCGCCAATTGTGGGAGATGGTGGAGGCTGCCAACCAGTCCCGCGTTGCGTCGAGGTCTCCCCTTTCCCAGGAAAGCATGGTCAAGGTTGCCACGCAGGTGCCCAACAACGAGCTCGGCCTTGCTGGGGGAGCTACTGGTGGAGGGGCAGCAGCAGCACCGCCTTCTTCCGCGAGTAGTATCCGCAGCGGTCGGCAGCTTGATCCCGACGACTTGGGCTTCAGTGTGAGCGGCGACGATCTCCACCAGGTTGGCGACATGGGCGACGGCTCTCTCCCGCCGGGCGACGATGAGCCGACACCGAAAGCCAAAGTGCAAACACCTATTCGGGATAAGGAAGCCTCTGCCTCGCCGTCAAGCGACAAGTCCTTCCCGTCGCTGGCAAGTCTGGCGAAGACCGCCTCGCAACAAAACTTGCACAGCCAGACGCAAAGCCCTTCCAAGGCCCAGGTGTTGGCCTCACTGATGCCTCACGACTCGGCATTGCAGCGCAACGAGGAGTACGAGGCGGAAATGCGACGGATTGACGAAAGCAACAGTGACGAGGAAGAAGGGAGAGACGAGGCGCCGCTGGAGCTTAGAAAGACCCGAAAGCGGCTTTTCCCCGCCGCCTCGGGCCGGGCAGACCAATCGCCGCTGTCTGAGTCGGCAGACATGCCCGACACGAAGCCAGCTGCAAAGACGGCATCTTCACCTTTTGTCGAGAAGCAGGGCAGCAGACTGCTGCGGCAGCGAGCGCGTAAGAGCTCTCCATTTTCGGTCCCTTCCGGCTCTCAAGTGGTCACGTTGTTATCGAGCCCGTCCAGTTCGCCCCCCCTCCGGGAAGATTATGCGGAGGACAGCATTGATGCCGACTACGAGGACGGCAACAAGAAGAGCAGCTTCCAGCATAGTTCCGGCCGGGTGCAGAAGACCAGGACACCCAGGGTTAGCTCGCGAGCCAAGAGCGTGCCGGCGAACCAAGCGACGACGAGGTCGGCGAGCGCAAGGCGGTCTATCCCCCCGAGTTCCATGTCTGCCAACCCCGGCACCAACGGAGGAGGGCAGCGCATGCCGTCGACGAGGTTTTAGGAGCGACTCTCGTTTTGCAGGCGTTGAAGGGTCACGCGGATGCGTGCATGTACGAGCGAGCTGAGAGGAGATTGGGCTTGTACTGCTAGCTTGAGATCTCTCTTTGTTATGGGAATCGGGAACTGGGAACTAGGAACCTGAGTCGATAGTCAGTCAATACCCGTACTTGGCAAGGTACCTTTTGCTTTCATGTCAATGGATGGAATTCGCAGCCGATGACGTTGTCCCCCAGGTCGGGAAGTTTGTGACACTCGTCTGATGATTGTTTCTGTTTCCTCCCTTTTTTTCTTTCTCTCTTGTATTGTTTTGTTTATAGTCCGGAGATAGTTGACATCTGATAGATGAAACGTGCATGCGAGAAATGCGTCCAGGGTCATCTTTGACGGACGAAACACCCGGGACGGGACGAGTTTCATTCTGCAGGCTCGATGTGTGTGATTAACGGCGATTCGAGAAAGAAGTGTTAAAATAGAAACAGTGTGTGACAGAGGGAGAGAGAATGGAAGAAAGGAAGAAACAAGGAATAAATAGATTGGAGGATCAGGCAGTCAGTGTGCGACAGTGTCCCGAATGCGTGTGAATGTGGTGTTGGTGGGACAAATAGCAACTAGACTATATAAACGTAAGCATGTGTCCAGTGCCACAACCAACTACCTATCACTGGATGAAAACATCCACCAATCCCCGATAGTCTAGTGGTGAGGATATCTGCTTGTCAATCAAACGATTCGCAGGGGACCGGGGTTCAATTCCCCGTCGAGGAGATTTTTTCTTTTTCTTTTTCTCTCTTCTACAGTCTCTCTCTCTCTCTCTCTCTCTCTCTCTCTCTTTTAACACCAAGGTATCTATCATGTTAGATTCATTATCTTCCCTGATCTGGCTTTGTTGTTGTCCATTTGGTATACCGTGAAACGCCGTTGGCCATGTGTAATAAATGCTTTCTTGTTTACAATCTCTTGTGTACTTGGGTGGGGACGCGATGTGCCGGTGACCCTGTGACCAGCAGGCCTTTGTAGACCCCCCTGGCCATTCCATGCCGTGAAAATCGCGCTCCTTTGGACCGCCCCCCGCCCCCCCTGCTAGCAACAGAAGACAATACAAGCTTTTTTTTCTTTCTTCCATTTCCTTACCGGGGCCCACCGACCATGTCAATCAAAAATATTGGTAACCCAACGGGTGCTAAATGGACCCCGCTTCTGCTGAGGTTGGATCCCCCCTCTAATCTTTACTATAAGGTAGCCTTTTGTACTCTAGATAATTGTTGATACATCTTGCATAGCTAACATGCGATACAAATACTTCTAAGAAGTACTGAATAGCTATTGGGTATTCGGATTTAGTGCGATAGTGTCATTAGCCCGAACCCCCATCCCCATGGAGTGCGGAGGGAACCCCGGAGGAACCGTCGCTGGTTTTCCGCTCTTGTCCAATCAGGGGGGGATACATTCGCCGCTGACCTCCCCAAAGCGGGCAAAGCGTGGAGAGGCCGGGGTCTGCTCCGTCTCCACTCCCGACGCGCCCCCCCCCCCGCCTCGCCTGTTTGTCGATGACTCTCGTCTTGTTCATACATCGTATGGTCTACGCAGCTTGTCGTGTGTCTAGGTGGACCGGCACGCCCTATCCGGGTGACGGCTTTTGGGAACTTTTGTCCAGAGTAGCTAGTCGCACGTAGATTTCCCTCTGGGCTCATGTCACTCCCAGTCGTTCCACGACGGTCTGGCCCCCAGGTAACTTGCTCTTCATGCCTCTCTGCAGGGGAGAAAGAGGGCCAGACAACGACAGGGTGATTGATGGGCGACATTGAGCCGGCGGCGAGTCGATGGAAAGCCTGACCCTAGCCGAGCTATTACGGCAAGTAAACCCGGTCGAGTGAAATGATAATCCCCTCTTATTAATTGACATAATATTAAACAATACTAGATGATTGGGTCTTTTGTTCTAAATTCTTCTCCAGTCGATTCGCCAATCAGGGCGCGTAGCCCGCGGGGGGGTTGCGCCCGTCGGGGACCCGAATGGTGTCTTCGTAGTACGTGGGCGCCTCGCTGTCCTTCCAGGTCTGCTTCACCGAGTCGAGGATCTTCCGCCCGGCCGCGTTGTTGCAGTCCAGCGCCAGGTTCGGCTTGGGGTACCGCCTCGGGGCCTTCTCGTTGAAGAAGCCGGCGTACGACAGGTTCCAGAAGCGTTCGGGCACGGTGGCCGCCTCGCTCCACCGGCGGACGACGCTGCCGGTCTTGTCGGCCACCCAGCGGTAGACGTTGGCGCCGACGTCCCAGCGTCCGAGGGTCGGGAGGTCCCAGTTGGCCTGCACGGTGGCGAGGCCGGAGTAGTGGTTGTAGAAGGACGAGTCGGTGGTGTTGACGAGGTCCCGGGGCACGGCGTCGCCCAGCAGGATGCCGAGGATGCGGTTCTGGCGGCCGTACGTCTCGTTCTCGTCAAAGGTGACGAGCACGAGCGTGTTGCGCATGAAGTTGGCGTCGGCGAGCAGGGGCTCGAGGAAGCGCCGCGTCCAGGCGCCGGCGACGGTGACGGACGTGTCGTGGCCGTCGCTCGTCATGTTGGGCGTGACCCAGAGCCACTGCGGCAGGGCGCCGGCCTCGAGGTCGGCGTGGAACTGGGACCGGCCGGGGTCCGACATGGACAGGTTCTTGATCTGCGACAGGCGCTGCTCCGACGACGCGACGCTGTCGAAGAGGACGGGCGGGTTGTGCTTGCGCACGTAGTCGTTGGCCCCGTTGCGCCGGTTCACCCACGCCGCGCCCTCGAACCCGGAGTAGGGCATGTCCTCCATGTAGGCGCCCCACGAGATGCCCTTGGTGTCGAGGAGGTCGAAGACGGTCGACACGTTGCGGTCCGCCCGGTTGAAGTCGTCGTTCTGCATGCCCAGGTAGTCGCCGCTGACGGCGGCGAAGTAGTTTGGCTGCGACGGGTGCGTCACGGCGAAGTGGTTGTCCAGCAGGATGCCCCGTTCGGCCAGCCAGCTCAGGTTGGCTGTAGATTGTCAGGAAATCCGTCAGAAACAAAAGGGAGTGAGTGAGAGAGAGTGAGAGAAAGAGAAAGAGAGAGAGAGAGAGAGAGAGAGAGAGAGAGAGAGAGAGAGAGGGAGGGAGGCAGGGAGGGAGGGAGAGAGACTCACGATCACCGCGAGCCTTTTCGAAGTCGGTGTTCTCGTTCCAGATTATGACAAACCGGTCAAAGGCCTTGCCCGTGACGTTGCTTGTCGGGCTGCTCGTCTTGGCCGTCGCCGCCGCGGCCGCAACATCGGCGGCGCCCGTGGCGGTGTATCTCGTCTCCCAACCGCCCGCCGTGGTGGTGGTGGAGGAGGAGGAGGAGGCGGCTGGAGTCGCCCGGGCTTCGACGACGGCGGCGCGGGCGGTCGCCGCGAAGAGGACGGCAGCAATGGCGTAACGCATCTTCGGGGGGAGGGGGAGGGGGAGGGGATGGAACGGTCGGTGAAAAAGGACAAAAAAGGCCCCTCGGAACAAATGACAATGCAAGATGCGGCGCGTCCTCTTGACAGACCGATAGTCAACGGGGGGCAACGCCCGCCCAACGCAGGACCTAGACCTCTTATACACACATCTACTGTTTGCGGCGGGCAGACCGCATCAAGAAACGGGGGTAACCTGTCAGGACCAGGGAACCCGGCCCAAATCCCTGACGTTTCTGCCGCTACACATCGGATGGATCAAGCGGCATGGCACAGATGCTCGGTCAGTGGTCCCCCAGCCTGTCTTAATTAATCACCATTCTCTTCCTCCCCCCCTATTCGCTTCGGACTGGACCGTTAACTGTGGTGGTGATCGGACCAGCGACGGCAGTTGTTTCCAACACGTGCAGCGCACGGCGATGCCGATTCATCCGAGGGTTGGATGTGACATTGACATTGAATATTCCCGCGCCACACTCACTTTGTCCCCCTCGGATCAAGAAAGGGATCTGCACGTCACATCCCGCAGACGGAACCGCTGGTGGGCAGTCCGACCACCTCCTCCCCGCCAGCAGCGCTCATCATCCTCTCCAACACCGTTCATCCTCTTCCTGATTGCTCTCACCGTTCGTGCACCGGCGACGGTGACAAGTCGGAGGCCATCATGGACCTTGAACGAGGAAGAGACACTCGTGAGATACCGCTGAGCCTGTTGCCAACCGGTTTAACGGTGGCGGACCGGCACGTGGAGGATGATTCCATCGGCTCGTTCGCGGACGACCATTCCGAAAAGTCACCGTTCCTTCGTCTCAGTCACGACCAAGATGACGACGAGCTGCCGCGTCGGCGACCCAGCCGACGAGACACGCCGTGGAAGACCGGATTCTCTGCAGCCCTGTTCGGTGCCGTCCTTTTCTTCGTCGTCTTCTATGCGCCGGGCTTCATCTTTCCAGCGACTTCAACCCGCAGCACCCCAGCAGCAGCAGCAGCAGCAGCAGCAGCAGCACCGGTCCACGTGGTCAAAGAACCCATTCCGTCGACGCCACGCCTGAGGGACACGTCCGAATACGTCCTCGGCCCTTCGTGGGATTTCAGGGCGGCCAGCAGCATCAGAGAGTACTACTGGACCATCCAAGATGCGACTCTGAACCCGGACGGCATCCTCAGACCCATGATGCTGATTAACAACCAGTTCCCTGGGCCGCTCATCGAGTGCAATGAAGGGGACACCATCGTCGTTCACGTGCGCAACGAAGCCGCGAACGCGACCGCCATCCACTTCCACGGCATGCTGCAGAACGGCACCAACTCGATGGACGGCACCGTCGGCGTCACCCAATGCGCGATCGCCCCCAACGCGACCTTCACATATCGCTTCACCGTCGACAACCAGTCGGGGACGTACTGGTACCACGCGCATCACAGCGTGCAAGCCTCGGACGGCATCGTCGGCCCGCTGGTCATCCACTCGGCTGCCGAGACGGGGCCGGAGAGGACGTATGCGACCGACCGCGTCGTCATGGTCCAGGACCACTACCACAACACGTCCGCCGAGCTGCTGATGGACTACCTCCAGCCGGACCGGGAGAACGACGAGCCCGTGCCGTCGAGCGGCCTCATCAACGGGAGGAACCACCGCGACTGTTCCGGCTTCGACGGCTGGGACTGCCGCAACGACGCCCCCCGGCTCCGGTCCCTGGAGTCCTTCGACCTGGCCCCGAACGAGCGGCACCGCCTGCGCATCATCAACACGGGCGCCTTCGCCGAGTTCCAGGTCGAGGTCGACGAGCACCCCCTGTACGTCACCGAGGTCGACGGCACGGCGGTCCACCCCGAGCCCTTCCACCGCCTCAACGTCCTCCCGGCGCAGCGCTACAGCGTGGTGCTGGAGACCAACGCGACGACGGCCCGCTCGTTCTGGATGCGCGCCAGGATGGTCACCCACTGCTTCGGGCGGGAGAACCCCTGGCTCGATCCCGAAGTGAGGGCCGTCGTCCGGTACAGCGCCGCGGGGCCGCACGTGGGGGCGCGCGCGGAGGAGGAGGAGGAGGAGGAGGAGGAGGAGGAGGAGGAGGAGCCGCAGAGCAAGAGCTGGGACGAGGCCCACGACGTCGAATGCCGGGACATGGACACCACCATCCTCCGGCCCGTCGAGGCCGCGCCGGCGCCGAAGGCGACCGCGTCCATGTTCCTGCGCGCCAACTTTGAGATCGGCGACTGGCGGCTCTCCCGGGGCTTCTTCAACAGCTCGACGTGGCACGCCAACCTCACCTCGCCGACTCTGCACCGGGCCGTCGAGGCCGCAAAGGCCAGCGAAAGCGGCGGCAGCGGCGGCGGCGGCGGCGGCGAAAGAACCTTGCTGCCCCTGACGACCGGGGTCAACGACGTCACCTTCGACCCGGCGAGGGAGCTCGTGTACCAGACGACGGGGGTGCAGACCGTGGACATCGTCATCAGCAACTTCGACGACGGCGCGCACCCCTTCCACCTGCACGGCCACCGGCTCATGGTCCTCAAGCAGGGGCCGACGGGGTACCCGCCGACGTCGGCGGCCGAGCTGGAGGCCGAGCTCGCGGCGGCCGGGGTGCTGGCCAACCCGCTCCGGAGGGACACGGTGACGGTCCAGGGCTACGGCTGGGCCGCCGTCCGGGTGGTGCTGGACAACCCCGGGGTGTGGGCGTTCCACTGCCACAACGCGTGGCACGCGGAGGCGGGCATGGCGATGGCCGTCGCGGCCATGGTCGAGACGGCCGCGGGGTGGGACGCGGGGGGCGAGGAGGGGGCGCGGCTGTGCGGGATGCCGGGGCTCGAGAGGGGGGCGCGGCCGGGCGACGACCTCTGGTTCGGCAACTTTGGCTGAGGTTGGGGGTAGAGAGAGAGAGAGAGAGAGAGAGAGAGAGAGAGAGAGAGAGAGAGAGAGAGAGAGAGAGAGAGAGAAAGTGTGTGTATGTGTGTGTGTGTGTGTGTGTGTGTGTGTTTGTTATACACAAGGTCTTTAATGATGATGGTTGGCGAAGAAAGGTCGTATATCCACGGAGAAGCCGTAGAAAGATATCCCCATGATGGACTAGAGCGATGAGACTTGATGCCGCAAAAGATGAAGCCCTTCACTGCTGGTTAGCAACCAACGCCTTGATGTACATCATACATCACTTCGTGACATTATACCTCCCCCCCCCCAATATCGTCTGTCTTATCACGCAACAGGCCCCGAGGAACATCAATGCGGCACGAAGAAACTGTCTCGACTGACGGACGAAAGTGCCCGCAATGAGAAGAGCAAGTACTGTTTTGCTCAAATTACATTTGAGGCATTTTGAACTTGACTCGACCTTTTTGGCGATGACGGCATAATCGACCTCGCGGCCAGACCAAACGTAATGAAGAGAGAGTTTCACGTATACAGGCCCCCAAGAGGGAAAGATTGAACGCCCCAATCACCGAGAAGCGGCCGGCCGGCGGTCGGCAGCCGTTCCTCGACTACAGAAACTACAAAAAAAAAAAAAAAGAAGAAGAAGAAGAAGAAGAAGAAGAAGAATAAAGAGATTCTAGACCTCTGAACGGCTCCAGCGAGCTAGGCGACTTCCGGATTTCGGGCGGGGGGCGTGATAATAGTCCCGAAATGAGGGATGGGTTCTTTTTAAAACAGGGGGCCATAAGACCATGCCTGCCAAGTTCTAATTCGATTCGCCTCGAGACTCCGCTCCCTTATCAAGCCCGCGAGCATCAAGTGCTCCCCCGGTGTGCTGACGTATTGCACTCCACGTAGGGGGTGTTGGAATGCTGGACGCTATTGGTTGTTCCTTTGGAATGGCGACCTGATACAACCGTCAAGTTTTGTTCAGACTGCAAACATCTATTACTATCGGTCCGTTAAGACGTGAACAGGGTTTGAAGAAGCCGGTGAGCGTGATGAAGTCCACCTTTTTCTTTACTGGAATGTGGGCGACTTTACGCAAAGGTGAGAACCGTCTGACACGTCGAATAGACTACGGGTACAATAGGGGCTTGGGCTTTCGAGCCTGATACCGTTGTCTGCTGCGTTGGCTCGTGGTCTGCATCAGGCTACTGCGAACCTTGATTCGAATACGTTCTGCGCAGCGCCGTTTTCATCGTCTCGTGGCCTGATGAACGTCGAAGATAGGTCTACAACCGGCGGCCATCCCGCCTGGCATGCAATAAAACCAAACTTGATGCGGCTAGCAAACACTTGCACAGTTCCGACTGGTGCAAATTCAGAACTCCAACTCGGCTCCTGCAAGCCGGCCGTTCGTCGCGTGAACACGAGGCAGCCCGAACTCTAATCCGGATTCATTGACGGTGCATATCGAGGGACAAAGAAGCGCCTCTCGGTCGTGGTGAAATACGCATGCAGAGTCACGCGCGCCGTTGGCCGCCGGCAGGTCTTCCGGCCTTCCCGGTCGACGGATCCGGGAATTATATCGCCCCTCGCGATCGCTGGATGGGACGAGGCCAACTCCCGCTTGGAGGGAGCGGGAAGACGTGTCTGGGCCTGGCCAACCCCCTCCCACGATGCCCATGGCATGTAATTAGCATGGAAATCCGCCAATCAACAGAGACCGGACGAAGCCATCATCTGAAATAAGAGCAATCTCGTTGCAACCTAACGGGAGATCCCCACTCCCACAAAGGCCGTGAACAACAGGTGCTCGGGGCCACGCCCGTTAGGCTACCGGGGGTTGTAGATCATAATGGTCTTATTATGTTCAATTTAGAGTTAGTTCCCCATGGTCGGCAGCAAACTTCCACCAACCATTCGCCCCATGCCGCTGGCATCCCCTGAGAAGAAATTGTTCCGTTACGCGATCCTGTCCCCCCACCCATGCATCTCTCGAATGTGCTGTTGGAGCTCGACTTTCCTTAACGAAATAACACCCCCCCCCCGCCCCCCAACGTTGGAGATGGAAGAGACGGCACGGAGCCCAGCAATGTTTGCGGAATTTCCAGGAGTCTCTGTGGATCTTGAGTCCGATTGTCCGACACCCGCCATGCAAGGGTCAACAAGCGCCCTCCCCGCGCTCGCGAGATGCTGTCGAATAGTTCCGTGGGCCAATCTAGTTGACTCGGCCGGCGTTCTCAACCCCCCTTTGCAGCAACGCGTCTCGCGTAATGTCCCCGTATAGGTGAAGACATGAGCCGTTGACGAAGCGATCTTGGCCAAGTACTCTTGGCAAGGCTGAGCCAAGAGAAATTCGTTGGTACGGAATATAAACCGAACCGCCATCCCTCCTTCGTGTCGCCAAGAGGGGTGGCCCAAGACACCAAACCTGCAGCTTTCTTTACACTAGTCTTGTCCGAGTCTTGGCGTATTGGACGCCTTTTCCTACCTCACATTACCCACTTTCTCAACAGCACATAATATTCTCACCTCGTCAAAATGGTTCCTACTCTTCTCGCCCTTGGCGCCTTGGCCGCCTCCACCGTTGCTGCTCCCTTCGATGCCGGTGCCAGCTGTACCTTCACCGACGCCGCTTCCGCCATGAAGGGCAAGGCGAACTGCACGAGCATCATCCTGAAGGACATTGCCGTGCCCGCCGGTACCACTCTTGACATGACGGGCCTCAAGTCCGGCACCCACGTGCGTCGCATCTTTTGAGCCCCCCCGGGGGCCATGCCATCAACCGGTCCAATATCGAGTTTGCTCTGATTACTGACTGACACGGCGAGCAACAGGTTACCTTCCAGGGCAAGACCACCTTCGGCTACAAGGAGTGGAAGGGCCCCCTCATCTCCTTCTCCGGCTCCAACATCCTCATCGACGGCGCCAGCGGCCACTCCATCGACTGCGAGGGCCAGCGCTGGTGGGACGGCAAGGGAGCCAACGGCAACAAGACCAAGCCCAAGTTCTTCTCCGCCCACAGCCTCAAGGACTCGAACATCAGGGGCATCAAGGCCGTCAACACCCCCGTCCAGGCCTTCTCCATCAACGGCGTGACCAACCTCGGCGTCTACGACGTCGTCCTCGACAACTCGCTCGGCGACACCAAGGGCGGCCACAACACGGACGCCTTCGACGTCGGCTCCTCCACCGGCGTCTACATCTCTGGCGCCGTCGTCAGGAACCAGGACGACTGCCTCGCCGTCAACTCGGGCACCAACATCACCTTCACCGGCGGCGACTGCTCCGGCGGCCACGGCCTCTCCATCGGCTCCGTCGGCGGTCGCAGCGACAACGCCGTCAAGGACGTCGTCGTCTCCGACTCCAAGATCTCCAACTCGGACAACGGCGTCCGCATCAAGACGGTCTACGGCGCCACCGGCTCCGTCTCCAACGTCCGCTACACGGGCATCACCCTGTCCAACATCGCAAAGTACGGCATCGTCATCGAGCAGGACTACGAGAACGGCAGCCCCACCGGCAAGCCCACCGACGGCGTCCCCATCACCGGCCTCACCCTCGACCGCGTCACCGGCACCGTCGCCTCCGAGGGCACAAATGTCTACATCCTCTGCGCCTCCGGCGCCTGCAGCGACTGGAAGTGGTCCGGCGTCAGCGTCACCGGCGGCAAGAAGTCCGCAAACTGCTCCGGCATCCCCAGCGGCGGCGCCGCTTGCTGAGCGTCTCTCTCCCCGTGGACGGGGAAACTTTTTTTTTTTTATATATCGGCTGGAAAAAAAAAAGAAAAGAAAAGCACATGTGCCGGTATCGCGAAGCTGGGAATAGCTTCGCGTGGCTCGTGCGGGGCCAACCGCGCGGACTCTTTATAATTAATTGTACAGATTTTTCGACCCGATTAGCGGGGTCATCATTGGTAGTCACTCAACACATCAACTACTTAATGCTCCTTCACGGACGCAGTGATTCATCACAGCTACAGCTGGGTAGCCTACTATGAGCCAAGGCCCCTAGGAACCTTGATACACTCACTACCTTACCAGACCTCCTCCCTTGTGCCTGGTGAGTCGGGCACTGGTCTGTGATTCTTTGGTGTAAACTTGAGGCGGATAACCTACGTGACCCAAATTTGCCCATGGATGTGGTGTAACTGACTAGTTTTGTTAATCGTCCTGTCGCTCGCAATCATTCAACACCCCACTTTCATCTTCTTCTATAAACTACATACGAAAAGATTTTTTTTTTGAAAAAAAAAAAAAAAGGATTGAGAGCGCCCAGTAGTGTACTTTTATTCTGTCGCCCCTGACGACATGGTTCCAGTTCAGTATCCGTACCTTCGTAGACATGGCATTCCCTGGCAGCCTGGACGCGAAATGGATAACTCTAATACCCCACTTCCGCACCACCCCCACTTCTGCACCACCCAAAAATCCCGCATTTCTCCTCCTTCATCAACACCACTACCTTTTTCAAACTATTATAACAATTGCTATATATCGCCAAATAACGCCATTTTTTCAGGATACCTTTTTTAACCCATCATGAAGCAATATACTGAAGATGAGCTCCAACGGGCACTTCAAGATATAGATACTACTTGCTCTATCCGCCAGGCAGCTCGTAGATGGGGAATTCCCTATCATACTCTTCGACATCGATTCCACGGCATGCAATCAAAGGATACTGCTTATATTCATATGCAGCGGTTATCCCAGGCCCAAGAGCAATATCTATCTGAATGGGTTCAAATCCAGGATGCCCTAGGCGCTGGCCCTACCCATCAACAACTAAAGGGCCTAGCAGAGCGTATGCTAGGCGATGGGCAGCAGCCCATAGGGAGGAAGTGGATAGGGCGATTCCTGCGGCGAAACCCATCACTTAGGACCAGGCGATCTAGGGCAATAGATGCCCGGCGATGGAAGGCCCATTCTTCCGAGGTTATCCAGGGTTTTTTCCATCTTCTGGTTAATATCCCTGCCATCCAGGGAATCCATCCATCTAACCGATGGAATATGGATGAGACTGGCATTATGGAGGGCAGGGGATCTAATGGGCTAGTGCTGGGCTCTGCAGCATCGCAGCATATCCAGAAAAAGCAGCCAGGATCCCGGGCATGGGTATCTATCATCGAGTGTGTGGCTGCTGATGGGAGGTCCCTATGCCCACTGGTTATATATAAGGGCAAATCAGTCCAGGCCCAGTGGTTCCCATCTAACCTATCTGGATATGAAGGATGGCACTTCACATATACGGATAATGGCTGGACAACTGAGAAGACTGCCCTTGAGTGGCTAAAGAAGGTCTTTATCCCAGGCACTATGCCTAGTGAGCCAGAGGCAGCCAGACTGCTGGTTCTAGATGGGCATTACAGCCATATATCTACTGACTTTATGTGGGAATGCTTCCAGAACAAGATATATCTACTATATCTACCGCCGCACTCCTCTGCTGTCCTCCAGCCACTGGATATATCGGTCTTCAGCCCATTAAAGCACGCCTATCGAAGGGAGGTTGGATATCTAGATGACTGGGTTAGTGATTCAACTGTTGCTGGCAAAGGGCATTTCTGGCCTGTTATATAAGGGCTAGAGATGCATCTATAACAGCCCAGAACGTTAGAAGTGGCTGGAGGTCAGCTGGACTATGGCCAATATGCATACAGCGACCTCTATCTAACTCGTTAGTAATAAAGGCATCATCCAGCCAGCAGAACAGCCAGCAGACTAACCAGCCTAGCAGCCAGCAGTGGGGTGAATCCGTATCTATCGTCCCATGGTCAACACCTCGTCGATCTGCTGAACTACGGCATCAACTACGCCAGTTAACCCAGCTGGCAGAGGATGGGCTAGATACCCATACTATTCGTCACCTATCTAGAAAGGTGCAAAAGGGGTATGATGAACAGGCATCTAGAAGGGCACTTCTAGAGCAGAAGGTCCACCAGCTGGAGGGCCAGTTGGATGATATACGGCAGCGCAAGAGAAAGAAGGTCCGTCTATCGCCTAACAGCACCTTCGCCACTATTTGGGACATCCAGCGGGCGCAAAGTCCGGATATCGGCGATATGGATAGTCCGGATGAATCCAGTGCATCCGAATTATCTAGCGAGGCCGAAAGTTGCATATGGGTGGGCGGCAGAGGTGGTGAAATAAGTGGTGATAGTGGTGGTGGTGATGGTGATGATGGTGGTGCAGAAGTGGGGGTGGTGCAGAAGTAGGGGGGTTGAGTTACTCGTCTCTATATTAGAATCCACAAAATGCTGGGTACGCATCCGCAACACAGAACGCAAAACAAAACGCGTGATAAAAAAAAAAAAAAAGAAACAAGAAGAAAAGAAAGAGAGGGTAACTGGGAAAAATGACTCGAACAGCAAAAGAATCTCCTCGACGGGGAATTGAACCCCGGTCCCCTGCGAATCGTTTGATTGACAAGCAGATATCCTCACCACTAGACTATCGGGGATTGGTGGATGTTTTCATCCATTGATAGTTGGTTGTTCTACAGCGCTGGGGCATCAAGTATATACTCTACACGTTCCTTCACCCTATCATTTTTTTTTTAACTACAACCAACGAGCAGGCGGCCAACCTAATAAACTTTCAAGGGTTTGATTTTAGTAACAGCGACACAGTACATACTTGCGATAGTGAAGAGGAGCAATACGCCTGTTAGGCTCTTAGGCCTTAGAGCTAGGCACAGCTATATGTCTAGCAATACATAAGCCGGTCAGGAGGATGACTATTAACAAGTTGGTTATAGGAATTTTCATGCTTGCAAGGGCCGACTGCACATTCCAAGAGTCTATCTACAAAATGGCTCATGTCTTATTATTTCAGACCCTGAAATGACTCGAAGGAACCCTTAGTGCTGGCAGGAGATCTAGTCAATGCGCAAACCAACTTCCATGAAGAATATGCAGGTGTATTCGTTGCGATGCTAACTATGTACATGAAAGTTATAGGCTTTATACGGACCCAGTAGTGAACGCCGTCACATTACAGCCAACGTTAGATTGTCTCAGCAAGTGAAGACTGCAGGGCCTGGAATGGTGTAGGTTGCCGCTTGAAGGGCGTCAGCATCCATTGTCAATCGCTTGGGGAATGCCACGTACCTCTGTAAGCATTGTAAGTGACCCCGGGGTCGGTTGCCTTGTATGCGCCGGGAAAGGCCACCAAAGACGTAGGCGTCTTGGTCCCGGAGCCGGTAACCTGCAGCTGGTGGCAACCGGGGTAGAACTGGGCACCCGGGTAGGAGGAGGCGGCGTGGAGAGCAATGGTCTCGTGCCGGACCAGGTAGTAACCGGGCTTGAGGCAGGACGGGATGGTGTACTGCGCAACAGAGCCGGCAACCATGAGGGGGCTCTGTTGGGAGTGTCGCGTCAGCACACGCGCTTCCATGTCCGGGTCCGAACTTACAGAAGCCCATGTGTTGGAGGTCCCGACGCGCCCGCCTTCCTGGATCTTGAAAAACACAGGGCTGAGAATGAGTTAGTCATGCTCGCTGCCAGGACCCCATGCTACCTACGAGGTTCCGGGCTGCCAGTTGTTGCACCCGGCGTCGGGGCACCGCGCCATGTAGGTGATCACGGGTCCAACGTGGGAGTCGGGCCAGAGAGTCCAGCGAAGCGTGACGGTCGATCCCGCCGCGGCTGGGGCGTGGAGCGCCGCGGGCTGGGAACCGGAGATGCCTCCGGCCGTGTACCCTCCGCACTGGAGATCGGCCAAGGTGACGCTCTCGACGGGGCCGTTGCCCTGAATAGGGCGAGATATCCTCTTGGGCTAAACGGAATATTGGTTCGTCATTCAGCTCGTTCGGCAGGCAGGGAAACAAGCCTGGACTTACGGCAGGGTTGGTGTAGGGGTCAGCATATGGCTGGTGTTGTTAGTTTCTCAGTTGTAGCGCACATTTCCCCAAAAGCACCCAGACAGAATTATTCACCTGATAGAACTATATGTGGCCGTTAAACCTTTTACAGAATGCGGTGCGGAGTACGGGGGTTAAACATACCTGGTAGTAGGTTCCGCCAATGGTAGCATTGTCCACGTACCCATGACCAGCGACCAGAGCCGCGAAGCCCAGAATGCAGGCGAGAATCTGCATCTTGTTCAAAAGTTGCCTCGCTAAAGAGCTGCTCTCTGTGAAAAAAAAAAGTGACCTGAGACTTTGGCAATCAGTCGTTGTCAGGGCTACAGAGAGGGAGTTGCAAGTCCTGTTCGAGAGTCGAGACTGAGAACTTCTAGCTACAAACTTGCTCAGACCTAGGAACCTAGTTCATATTTATCAACACGCTCGCCCTTTCCGCCAGAATTCTTCCTTCTGTCCTCACTCGTGATCCATACTCATTGTTCAATCCACGACACCAAGACAACCAACAGTGTGCCTCGCATGGCTCTCTATCGGCTCTCTTCCGGCCGTGACATCTCATCACGGGAACGTCGCAGTGAACGCAAACGGAAAGATCGGAACCAGGCAAGCGAGTGCCATGGCTGAAGTTGATTAATTCGGCAGGGGCTGGTTGCCAATGAGGATGGACAAAACCCGACGGACACTTTGGAGGCGGCGATTCGGCCAATCGACTAGCATAGCAAACCGCAAATAGCTGCTAGTCTTCTGCCAACTCAGCGGACGTTTTGATTAACTACAGATGCCGAGCCAATGTCTACACTCTGTACGTCTAGACTCCAAGAAGCGCTATGCCTCGGTCCGGCCTCCCGGATGCCATGTACCGTGAACTTGGATTCTTCAATGTCACCATACCTGGCATTCTGAGTGTTGGAGCTGTGCAGACCGACCTGCGAGAGTGTGCCGAGAACCAACGTCGTTCAATCGGTTACCAAAAGCTGCGGAACCGACAATGCAGCCCGGAAGCAGGCTCGGGACTGAAACCCGCACAGTGTTGTCAAGAGCTTCCAGACCAACCAGGGGTGCCGCGGAAAACACTGCTACGGGGGATCTCTGCTTCGAAACTTTCCCGCGGCGGCTGTTGTTGTGAAACGGGTTCACGGGGAAAACAAACTGAAACCTAAACGCACCCCATCCGAAGCAGCGGCTGTGTGAACATCCAAAGAGCCTGGACGGATAAGGCCATTAAGCATAGTCAAACCTTGTTTCCGTGCCAAGAATGACTAATTCAACCACCGGCGCTGCAGGCCAGAGCCCATCTCACAGAAATCCGGTAAGCTTGTCAGCCGTAACGATTAGTAGTATGTGCTGATAGCCTCCAGAAACCGGTGTCTTTGGTGCGGGGTGTAGTGGTGTTGCTTCCACCAGCGGCCTGGACTTCGCCTTTCACCTAGGATGCATGGATATTTTTCCTGATGAAAGTAACCGAAACTCGTTCTGGTGTACTTTTCCGTTCAGTTTACGAGCCTGGCCATTATACATAACACTCTTCTGCAGAACCCTCGCGCTGTAACCTTCACAGCCTTATTTTGCATTACCTCGTACCATTGAATCCACGTCACGTCCAAATGTTTAGACTTAATAGGCTGGGGGCAATCATTCCACAGCATCGGGGGTTTTATCAAGGAAAAGAGAGTCAATTGACAAGCTGTCTCAATGCAAAAAAAAAAAAAAAAAAAAAAGGCTAGCAGCTGAAAATAGTGGACTGAATGTTTGATGCTTTTCTCAGTCCTGCAAGACAACCAGGCAATGCTTCTCTTGTTGAAATTGCAAGAGATGAAACACTGTTTCAGCTGGGTGTGTGCTCTTGCAATACTTCTAACGGCGGAAGAGGTTAATTATTAGCTTAATGTGTCCAATTGGTGTAAGCGGCAATGTATCAATGTGGGCATAACTGTGTAGTGCCTGATCTACCATACGACGACCGCCGCTAGAGAGACAGGCTTCAGAGGTATGGATTGAACGGAAAAAAAAAAGTCGAATTAATTCTCATCGTGTGATGCGACGCAATGCATTGGTGGGGAACAGTTGACTCGCTTTGCGTTATGGCAGGTCCGTTTTGGGAGTGTGAACCTTGATATTGCGTCGAGATGAACCCTTAATGCATTGCAATGTTGTCTCGACCATATCAAGGATGGCAGATGATATGTCGAAGTTGAACAATGATTTACATGACGCAGCGGCCACTTAAGCACCCCTTTTTTATACGCAAGCAATAGACCATCAGCCTCATCTCTCCGCGTGGTGAAACCGAACTCTTCACAAACAGATTTCACAAAGTCCTATGAGAGCCTTGTATATTTCCCAACAATTATGAATGAAATCTTCGTTATCTAGGCATTTCTCTTCTCCGGGGCCCCTCATCTTCATTGTGATGATATTGAGCCATCCGATCCCGCGTTCGAGACGGTGGGATACGGCTGCCGGTCCATTCGGGAGCTCGACGTGCACGTGGAGTCTAACACGCTGTCCGGGTCGTCCCAAATCAGAAAGTCTATACTGACGTCACCATTCGGGCGAAATAATCGCAATTTTATCGATCTCGCGCGCCTTGTTATGGCGTCACATAGACTAACTGACTGCAGCTCCCGTCTGAAAGACGCTGCCTTCCTTCAAGCGGCAGGTTTTGGCGATGAGCAAAGCATTTATAAGGCTAGTCTCAAGGATAGTGAGAACTCTGTGTTCCGCTTTCTCCACATGATGTTCAACGAGCTTACTGACTGATCGGATCACAGCGTCTTCTATAACTCTAATACCCCACTTCCGCACCACCCCCACTTCTGCACCACCCAAAAATCCCGCATTTCTCCTCCTTCATCAACACCACTACCTTTTTCAAACTATTATAACAATTGCTATATATCGCCAAATAACGCCATTTTTTCAGGATACCTTTTTTAACCCATCATGAAGCAATATACTGAAGATGAGCTCCAACGGGCACTTCAAGATATAGATACTACTTGCTCTATCCGCCAGGCAGCTCGTAGATGGGGAATTCCCTATCATACTCTTCGACATCGATTCCACGGCATGCAATCAAAGGATACTGCTTATATTCATATGCAGCGGTTATCCCAGGCCCAAGAGCAATATCTATCTGAATGGGTTCAAATCCAGGATGCCCTAGGCGCTGGCCCTACCCATCAACAACTAAAGGGCCTAGCAGAGCGTATGCTAGGCGATGGGCAGCAGCCCATAGGGAGGAAGTGGATAGGGCGATTCCTGCGGCGAAACCCATCACTTAGGACCAGGCGATCTAGGGCAATAGATGCCCGGCGATGGAAGGCCCATTCTTCCGAGGTTATCCAGGGTTTTTTCCATCTTCTGGTTAATATCCCTGCCATCCAGGGAATCCATCCATCTAACCGATGGAATATGGATGAGACTGGCATTATGGAGGGCAGGGGATCTAATGGGCTAGTGCTGGGCTCTGCAGCATCGCAGCATATCCAGAAAAAGCAGCCAGGATCCCGGGCATGGGTATCTATCATCGAGTGTGTGGCTGCTGATGGGAGGTCCCTATGCCCACTGGTTATATATAAGGGCAAATCAGTCCAGGCCCAGTGGTTCCCATCTAACCTATCTGGATATGAAGGATGGCACTTCACATATACGGATAATGGCTGGACAACTGAGAAGACTGCCCTTGAGTGGCTAAAGAAGGTCTTTATCCCAGGCACTATGCCTAGTGAGCCAGAGGCAGCCAGACTGCTGGTTCTAGATGGGCATTACAGCCATATATCTACTGACTTTATGTGGGAATGCTTCCAGAACAAGATATATCTACTATATCTACCGCCGCACTCCTCTGCTGTCCTCCAGCCACTGGATATATCGGTCTTCAGCCCATTAAAGCACGCCTATCGAAGGGAGGTTGGATATCTAGATGACTGGGTTAGTGATTCAACTGTTGCTGGCAAAAGGGCATTTCTGGCCTGTTATATAAGGGCTAGAGATGCATCTATAACAGCCCAGAACGTTAGAAGTGGCTGGAGGTCAGCTGGACTATGGCCAATATGCATACAGCGACCTCTATCTAACTCGTTAGTAATAAAGGCATCATCCAGCCAGCAGAACAGCCAGCAGACTAACCAGCCTAGCAGCCAGCAGTGGGGTGAATCCGTATCTATCGTCCCATGGTCAACACCTCGTCGATCTGCTGAACTACGGCATCAACTACGCCAGTTAACCCAGCTGGCAGAGGATGGGCTAGATACCCATACTATTCGTCACCTATCTAGAAAGGTGCAAAAGGGGTATGATGAACAGGCATCTAGAAGGGCACTTCTAGAGCAGAAGGTCCACCAGCTGGAGGGCCAGTTGGATGATATACGGCAGCGCAAGAGAAAGAAGGTCCGTCTATCGCCTAACAGCACCTTCGCCACTATTTGGGACATCCAGCGGGCGCAAAGTCCGGATATCGGCGATATGGATAGTCCGGATGAATCCAGTGCATCCGAATTATCTAGCGAGGCCGAAAGTTGCATATGGGTGGGCGGCAGAGGTGGTGAAATAAGTGGTGATAGTGGTGGTGGTGATGGTGATGATGGTGGTGCAGAAGTGGGGGTGGTGCAGAAGTAGGGGGGTTGAGTTATATAACAGGCCCCTCTTCGTAGTTTTTCTGCTCTAGTCTGCGAGTCATGTATGTTCAAGTTAAGGTGCAAACTCTCTGAAGTCAGTTCATCTCTAATGGATTGAGTCAGAAACATATGGTTCTCATGACGAGAAAGTCAACACATAGGACCACGGTCTAAGAGGTCACAGCTGTAATTCATTGGAGCATGCTACCATGATGACGATGGCCTTGCAAGGTGGTGATCCCCTAGCACTGGCGTCAGACACTGCGGGAGGCGAGATTGATCGGAGCATGTCTCGAGAAATGCTCTGATGACTCACAGCCAAACGGTGACAGATGATATAGACAGTGCTCAAGGCAATACTATGGTCGCCATGCCTTTGGATGAAAGCCGGCAGTTTGTGTTCTTCTACCAGAGAACCAGGTCAGTTCCACCTTCACCCCTTCCATGCGCGTAAAACCGAGTCAAACAGCAAGCTGGCTAGCCTAGGATCTGTGCTATGACCCGCTTTGGCCCAGACTTGGCAGTAAGAAGATGAGCGTTCACCCCATCTAGACTGGTTATCAGTATATGGACTTGTTTAGAATGCTGGTTTGTTTGTTGTCACCCTCGCCTCTCACTAAGTAATTCCATCATCTGCAGCCAATGGAAAGCCGCTGGTTTCTACTTGTATCATCTCAATGTTAACGAAGTTTGTTTTCATGACTCCGTACTTCATTACCCCTGGGTTCTACATAATTACATCATGTTTTGCTTTTCAGGACCTGATAATCATAGCTTTCTTTTTTTGAAACAGCTATGATCTTTGCGACTATCAGACCAGCATTTTATCGGGTTTTCTTTCTTTCCTTCTTTAACGCTCTATATCTCACATGCTATCCCACTAGTGTGAAGATATGCCTGTGGAGTGACATCAGTCAAGTGGCAACAGTTTGCTGATTGGTACATTCAACTGTTAAGCCGCGGATTAACAGTGCCAAAGAAAGTTGAGGGGCAATGTGGCGAGTTGATGAGCAATTGCTGGAAGAGTGGCAATGGTCACATCATCTAGTCTATGTGCTATGTTATAGATGGTGAGATGATTATCTAGAAACAACGTAAGCAGACATAGTCAAGCTCATGTATGGACATTTCCTTGAAACGCATCGTGGCCTGGCCCAACGATCGTCTTTTCATTGCTGTAACTAGTCTATCACCCTAGGTCAGGCCTGACATGAATGACCCGTGTGAGTCATCCCAAAACGATCAGGGCACCGGTAGAGTGTTCATGAGAACATTGGACGATAATGACAGCCCTGGGGAATGGTGGTTTGGGAAAGTTACTCATCATGGCGTTGGGAAAGTCCTTGGCTTGCCACTTTGGGATTGGCCTTGATTTTAGCGAATTCTTAACTTTGCAATTCCATCTTCGATCGAGGTCACGATCTGCCATTGTTCGGTTTCTCTTCATGTTACGATGACGCCAACAGTTGCCTGTTTTGCTGCCTCCGCAGAAGAATGGATCAGCCGCCGACGGCAAGGATGTTGCTTGCATACCCCGTGGGTGACGCTTGAAGTCAAAATCTGACAGCTATGCCCTGCCGCCTGCTAGGTCCCTAGCACGAGCGTGTGCACTGTAAAGTTGAAAGATGAAAAGGGAGTGGAGAGAGAAGACCGGAAAGGTGTCTCTACATGTAGCTACTGTGCTAATTATTATTCAATATCTTAGATCAAGGTCTCCCGCTATAGAAGGAAAAGGCACAAACAACTTGTAAGATTAATTGCACACCACATAGTAGCTTCTACCTGGGTCACTCAGCTCCGTCATTTTGCGGCAGGCGAATCACGGCCTAAAAGAGTTAAGGCTAGCTAATACGGGTTCGCATGGATACCGAATTCCATCCCACCCCTGCCCTTGCCCACATCCCAATTACTTGAGATCGGATTACTACTCTTATGTGGGTGAGGAGCAACCTAAAATGGAGGCGTGTGCTTGAATTAGCTATGTCCAGATGACCCCAAAATCCGTCATTCCTGTCAGTGTCGTGGCCTCTTCTAGCGATTCCAGTATCCCCGTTGCTTCTATCGTTCCCAGATCTCCCAGCACACTGGAACAAGGTAAAGACTAACAATCCGGGTACCAACCAAATCGACGAGTGTTTTCACTTCTCCAAGACCTGGTGCTTAATACCTAGTAAGCAATCCCGAGTTGAGAAAGTCACGTGAAACTCACTGTCTGAGTCGAGTGTCGGTCATCCTGTCTCATGAACAGTCAAATGGGTGGAGCACTGATCAGAACTTGTTCTAGAATCCGATAGCTTTCACGTCGAGGGATCAGTCCGATCTATTCAGTGATGATCCGCATTGCAGATTTGCCAGCCTCACGTTCCCGTTGCCATGAATCAGGACTTTCGTCACATGTAGGAACACCCTCGCAACGAATCGCGAAAAAGTCAATACACTTTGCCCCTGGTGCGATACTTAGAAGATGCCAAGGCTCTGCCGACATCCAAGCAAAAACATCTAGAAACATGCCCACCGAGATTGAATCAAAGAGAAGCGGGGCAAGATTCGGCTGGGCTTGCTGAGAGAGTGAAACTTTGCGTTCTGTAAATCAAGCGTCTCTAGTACGTCAAGCACAAGTAAAACCCTTGGTAAAACACGGTATCTTACATGATCCCGAGCGGGTCTTACTCGCGCACATTATCAGCCGTACTATCTATCCATCCGTGCGGCTTCTCGATCCTATGTTCAATGTGTTTATGAATCCCGGATTTGTATTTCTTCCCTCTTGAGGAATCCTGTTTGCGTGAATTCTACATCGATGGAAAAGCACTCTCCAAACTGCTCTTTTTGTGACTATCCAAAATGGTTGCCGAGAACGAAAAGGCTGCCTCGTCCGATGGGGAAGACCTCGACCCATCTAAACCTCCTGGAGACGGGGTCGAACCTATCAGTTCGTGGAAGGCATACTGGGTAAGTGGCGGCTGGCGAGCGTTGGATCTTTCATCACTGACACGTCGTCACACCCCAGAGAGTCTTTACCTATGCCGGGCCGGTGGAATGCGTTCTCGTAGCCGTTGCCGGACTCGCTGCGATTGCTTCCGGAGTCGGCATTGCTTCTCAGAACATCATCTTCGGCCAGTTCATTACCGTATTTACCGAGCTCGACAACGATCCTGCTGGTTCCGAAGGCTTTCGTAGATATGGCACAAAATTGGCGTACGTTCACTGTTGGCCCTAATTTCCTACGAGGATCTCTGCTGACATACTCTGGCGACAGCCTCTATCTCATCTATCTTGCCATCGGCAGGTTCGTGATGGCTTACGTGTATAATACGTTGCTTCATTACACCGCGTACCGCATTGTCCGCAACATTCGCCATGAGTATGTCAAGTCGGCATTGAGGCAGGAAGTGGCCTACTTCGACTTCGGGACTGGTGGCTCCATCGCCACACAGGCCTACTCGAGCGGCCGCCTTGTCCACAACGGCATTTCCGAGAAGCTTGGCCTCACGATACAGGGCATCTCTGCTTTCATCAGCTCCTTCATCATTGCTTTTCTCACAAACTGGAAACTCACCTTGATCGTCTGCTGCATCGCTCCTCTCACCGTCGCCGTCATGGCCGTCACGTCCTTCATCGAGGCCGGTTACGAGACAAGGATTCTCAACTGTCACGCCATGGCCAACTCCTTTGCCGAAGGAGTTATTTCCAGCATCCGCACTGTCCACGCGTTCGAGATGAGGGGCAGGCTCATCAAGAAGTTTGACAGCTTCCTGGTCGAGGCTCACCGATGGGGCGACAAGAGCTCTTTGCCCTTGGGCATTCTGTTCTCGGCAGAGTACACCATCATCTACTGTGGTGACGCACTCGGCTTTTGGCAAGGCATCCGCATGATTTCCACCGGGGAAATCGCCAACACTGGAGACGTTTTCACGTAAGCCTCGCACAACCGTGGTTTCTTCAATCCTGTCGACACGGGAAATAGCTAACACGACCGTCGTGCAGCGTTCTCCTGTCTGTCACCGTTGCGGCCATCAGCATCACGCAGCTGGCCCCGTACTGCATAGAGTTCACCCGCGCTGCTTCCGGCGCCGTCCAACTGTTTCTTCTGATCGATAGGAAGAGCACCATCGACCCGTTTGACCCATCTGGAGACCAGCCGGACATGGAAAATGGAGACGTCGAACTTGAACACATCACCTTTGCCTACCCCACCAGGCCCAACGCCACTATTCTAAAAGACTTTTCACTGAAAGTCCCTGCAGGCAAGACCACAGCCTTGGTGGTGAGTTGGACACACACACGTTGCGAGATGCGCCCTGCATCGACAGAGACTAAGAGAGTCTTTCCATAGGGTCAAAGTGGTTCCGGCAAGAGCACAATTGTCGGCCTCCTCGAGAGGTGGTACAACCCGGCATCAGGTACCATCAAGATAGATGGTCGGCCGATTGACACTTTAAATATTGGTTGGTTGCGAAGGAACGTCCGGCTAGTGCAGCAAGTGAGTATTTTTCATCTTCTAGAGGCTTCCCGTTTGAAGAGTTCAACCCTAACGATACACGTCTTTCTCCAGGAGCCAACACTGTTTCGGGGAACTGTGTTTGACAACATTGCACACGGTCTCATCGGCACACCGTGGGAACACCAGTCCAGGGAGAAGCAGATGGAGCAAGTCCAGGAGGCCGCCAGGATAGCCTTCGCTGACGACTTCATATCCAAACTGCCCAACGGATACGATACGGAGATCGGCCAGAGGGGTGGTCTTCTCTCTGGAGGCCAGAAGCAGCGAATAGCGATCGCCCGCAGCATCGTCTCGCAGCCAAAGGTCTTACTGCTCGACGAAGCGACCAGCGCGCTCGATCCGCACGCCGAGGAGATCGTGCAGAAGGCACTGGACAAAGCGTCCATCAACCGGACCACGATCGTCATCGCCCATAAGCTGGCGACCATCCGCAAGGCGGACAACATCGTCGTCATGTCCAAGGGCCGCATCATCGAGCAGGGAACACACGAGAGGCTCATCGAGCAGGACGGGGCCTACGCCCGGCTCGTCAAAGTACAAGAGCTTACCGGTTCAAACAAGGCTGCGTCGGAAGGCAGCGAGGATGAGCGTTCTATCGATGACAAGTTGGAAATTTCCCGACACCAGTCATTAACTCGGGCTTCTACCCCCGATCTCGATAGCGTGGATGACCAGATCAGCCGTGAGGACTACGATACGCATAGCCAGGGCGGGCTCATCATGGTCGTATACCGGTTGATGAAGGAGTCCGCCGACCTCTCAATGTCGTACGCTGCCACCGTCGTGGGCTGCGTTTTATGCTGTAAGCACCCTCAATTCAACGCCTAATTATTATTTACTCACTCTAACATCGATCGTACAGCCGGCCTGTTTCCTGCTCAGGCCATCCTCGTGGCATACATGGTCGAGGTATTTACACTGCCTCCTCCCCAGATGACCGTCAGGGGCGACTTTTTTGCGTCCATGTACGTTGTCTTGTCTGGCGCATGCCTCATATCTTGGTTCCTTGTCGGATATGGCTCCAACGCAATGTCTCAGGTATGTAGACGCGCTCTTATATCTACTGTTGCGGCGACCACCTTGTTAGTAAACATCTGCTGAACCAACCTTGATATAGACTCTGGCACACCGCCTGCGCAAGAGGATTTTCGAGGACATGCTCCGGCAAGACCTTCAGTTCTTTGACCGACCCGAGAACAGCATCGGGGCCCTGACGAGTCGGCTCGACTCTCATCCACAGGCTGTTTTCGAGCTCATGGGCTACAACATCGGCTGCATCATAATCGCCGCACTCAGCGTCATCGCCTGCAGCGTTCTGGCCATCTTCTTCGCCTGGAAGCTGGGCCTGGTGATCGTGCTGGTCGGGCTGCCCCCTCTTGTGGGTTCCGGTTGGCTGAGGATGCGGCTGGACGGGAAGCTGGAGCGCGACATCTCGAAGCGGCTCTCGACCAGCTCGGCGATCGCATCGGAGTCGGTCACCGCCATCCGGACCGTGTCGTCCCTCGCGATCGAGGGCTCGGTCTTGGACAAGTACACGGCCGAACTGGACCACGCCATCGCGACTTCGGTCAGGCCGCTCATGTGGATGATGCTGTGGTTTTCTCTAACGCAATCGATCGAGTACCTTTTCCTGGCTCTCGGTTTCTGGTCGGTCCCACTCCCATACTCGGTTCCGGGACCAATTGGAACAACTCACTGACGTTTCTGCAGGTATGGAATACGGCTCTTCGCAGCAAACGAAATCACAGTATTCTCCTTCTTTGTGGCGTTGATGGCCGTCTTCTTCTCCGCTCAAGGGACGGACCAGATCTTCCAATTCTCAACCAGTAAGAGAAACGCCCATAGCCCCCAAGTTGACGAAGACGAGACAAGGGAAGGCCAACCGCTAACGGTTACGGAACAAAGGCATGACGAAAGGGAAGAACGGCGCCAACTACATCTTTTGGTTGGGCAAGCTTCAACCGACAGTGCGCGAGACGCCTGAGAATCAAAACCACGGACCCAAGTCGGGTGGCCCAGTCGACTTGATAGAGGTCCACTTCGCGTATCCCCTACGACCCGAGTTCCCCGTGCTCAACGGCGTGAGCCTAGATGTGCAAAAGGGACAGTTTGTTGCTCTGGTGGGCGCGTCGGGGTGCGGCAAATCCACCATAATATCGATGCTCGAACGGTTCTACGACCCGTCCGCCGGCACCGTCAGGATCGCGGGCGAGCCTCTCCAGCAAATCAACCCTCGCGCGTACCGGCGCATGGTCGGCCTGGTGCAGCAAGAGCCCACCCTGTTCGAAGGCTCCATCCGCGAGAACATCTCGCTCGGCATCGACGCGGGCGAGCCCGGCCAGGACGGCCCGGCCGCGTCCGCGCCCGACCACGAGATCGAGGCGGCGCTGAGGCAGGCGAACGCCTGGGACTTTGTGTCGTCCCTGCCCGACGGGCTCGCCACGCAGGTCGGCTCCAACGGCACGCAGCTCTCGGGCGGGCAGCGGCAGCGGATCGCCATCGCGAGGGCCCTCGTGCGGAACCCGAGCATCCTGCTGCTCGACGAGGCCACCAGCGCGCTCGACACGGAGAGCGAGAAGGTCGTGCAGAGCGCGCTGGCCGAGGCCGCCAAGAAGGGCGACCGCATCACGGTCGCCGTGGCGCATCGCCTGTCGACGGTCAAGGACGCGGATCTCATCTGCGTCTTCTTTGGCGGACGGATCGTGGAGATGGGGACGCACGACGATTTGCTGGCCAAGGGGGGCATGTACTCGGAGATGTGCGCGGCACAGAGCCTCAAGTAAATGTGCAAGATAGTATTACTCGTATCATTCAGCAAGCGTGGGACGTGGGAATCATATATATAAGTGCTCTATTCAGCAGAGCTGATTACATGTATATAAAACGGATGGGCGCCTTGTATATATATATATATACTTAGGTAAAGGAAGCTATTATCACAACATTTGATTTTACTGGGGTGACTAACTCACTTGGGTGAAGCAGATACTAGTTACGTATGTGGCAATATATATTGAAGATTTAAACTAGTTGTTTGGGCAACCATTTCGTATGTAATACATGTCGAGGCCGAAAGCAGCTTGAACGAATGGAGTGATTTCAAAAGGTGAAACAGGTATATCTGGAGTCCTAAAAACCGGACACTCCTTGTCCCGGGACACTATCGTATTCGGCGTCAACATTGCCATCCAGGCTTTTCTCTGTTCTCAGTGTCAACTCGATATATCACTAGTTCCACTGTTATTGCGACAACGATGACTCTAACCGGTCATCGTTCCAAGCTACTATACGCACAGGATCGGTAAGGGGGCATTTCTGGCATCATAGTATTGGATGTTATATTAAGCGTCATCTTCGAAGGCTCGTTCTAACTTTTAAGCTTGTTTCCCAACCTGGGCGTTGACACCACTTATTTGTACGGGGGCCATCTGTCCAATTTTTGTATTATTAGACGGTTTCCTGCCAAAACAGCGATTATTGATACGCAAAGAAGCAGTTGCGATAGCTCATAATTACTATTGACCGGTTTATCGCGCACATTGACAAGCACCCCAGCTCACTTTTACAGCATCGGTTCTTTGGTATGATCGATCCACCAGGCGACTGCATTAATTATCTCCTCCACACATTGGGTATGCCGACCATGGAGAATCAACCTCCCGGAAACTATGGGACGTTGTCGGCTAT
The DNA here is from genome assembly GCA_016807845.1 of Colletotrichum eleusines. Classification (NCBI taxonomy): domain Eukaryota; kingdom Fungi; phylum Ascomycota; class Sordariomycetes; order Glomerellales; family Glomerellaceae; genus Colletotrichum; species Colletotrichum eleusines. The sequence goes on from JADEZO010000005.1 coordinate 805,889, forward strand.
CACGGATAACAGACCGAGCCGGGTCACCAGACGGGGGACCTCGTTTAACGGCTTGGCAGCATGATGCGGTGCAGCCCAAGACAGCAGGTGCAGAACGAATCCCCCACAAAGATTCCAATAAATAATCACTTACGTAGTAGTTGTAAGATCCACAAGCTGCCAACCATCGGGCTGTCTAGGCGAGAAAGGCCAGCACGGGCGTCGCGTGCTCCCCATGTTTGTTTTCCTTGCTGCGTTGATTGCATCACTATATTATACCTACCTTGGTCACGTATCGTCCAAGTGGCGTGGTAATTATCTGGGCAGATACAAAAAAGAACAAAGGACAAGGTAGAGGCGGCTCCGAGGCCGGTTCTCGAGCGCCCCTGAGCGCGGTAAAGGGGAGCAGGACGGGCAGGTGATTCTGCTGCCGATGGTTTGCTGAGCAGCCCTTGGCTGCAGCCCGCCACGCAGGCGATATTATCAAAGGCTTGGCACCTGCCCGATGAGGTTACATCGTGGCGTTGGAAATATCCCAGCCGTGAGTCCGTTGGGGCGCGTCTCTTTTGCGCTCGCTCCGTCTCGTTCGCTTGCTTTTTCCATGGACTCCGGCTCTTTGCAGTAAGCTTCCCCCGTCGTTGCATGACATGGCCCGCCATACCGTTGGGCGAGGGTGGCCGGACGAGCTTGGCGACTATATTCCAGAATGCTTATCAGTATCTTCGATTGAGAGACATGATTCGCTTCTGTCTCGTAGCCCCGCTCCGAACCTGCGTTCCATGCCTGGTCCAGTGCGTGCCAAGCTCGCCCAAAGCTTGAGCTATCGAGGGGCATCGACATGTTTGCTGTGCAGCATGGCATCGGATGCAGGAGGGGAACATGTGGCGGGGGGGTTAGGCGGGATAGAACATGCGGTATTGGGATGATGTGTTATAAGAAGGCGTCAACTTCCCCCCCCTCGGCGCGCGTGTGCTGGTTGTGAGAGATCAACCCGCCTTGCTCCTCTCGCGGTCTCCTCCTGGTCTTGTCGTGTTCGAAATCGTCCATCAAGATGAAGACCCCTTACCTTTCCGCCGCCACCTTGGTGCTCGCAACGACCGCTTTGGCCACCGAGCTTCTCACCGCCGACAAGATTGAGGCTGACATTGAGACCGTCCAGTGAGTCCACCACGCCTATTCAAGTAATACTGCCCAATCTCAACAGGCATGGCCGCTGACCAAACTCTTTTTTTTTTTTTTTCTCACGCAGGCTTGAGCGCGTTCTATGGAACCTGAACAAGATCGGTCGTGACAACGGCGGCACTCGCGCCTTTGGCACCCCGGGCTACAAGGCCTCGGTCGACTTCGTCTTGGAGCGTGCCCAGACGCGCTTTTCCAAGCAGATGGACACCTGGGTCCAGCCCTTCAACCACACCTTTGAGCAGACCAATGCCATTTCCGTGACCGGCCCCGACGGCGAGGACGTCATCGTCATCAGCGCCGAGTACAACACGGCCACCCCTCTCCCGGGCGGCATCACCGCCCCCCTCATCGACACCCCCGTCGACGACGAGAACGGCTCCGGGTGTCTGCCCGAGTCGTTCGAGGGCATCGACGCCACTGGCAAGCTCGCTCTCGTGAAGCGCGGCGTGTGCGCCGTCTCCGACAAGATTAAGAACGCGAAGGCGGTCGGCGCCCTGGGCGTGCTCCTGTACAACCAGGTGCCCGGCGACGCCATCGTCAAGCCCACGCTCAGCGCCGAGAACATCGGTCTCCTCGTCCCTCTCGGCATCATCACGCTCGAGACCGGCGAGGCCTGGAGCGCCGCCCTTGCCGGGGGCGAGGAGGTCGTCGTGACCCTCATCGTGGACGCCATCTCCGAGGAGCGCGAGACGTGGAACGTCATCTCCGAGACCAAGGAGGGCGACCCGAACAAGGTCATCATGGTCGGCGCGCACCTCGACAGCGTCCTCGAGGGCCCCGGCGTCAACGACGACGGCTCCGGCACGGCGGCGCTGCTCGAGCTGATGGGGTCCGTCAAGAAGTACAGCGGGTTCCCCCACAAGATCCGGTTCGCGTGGTGGGGCGCCGAGGAGGCCGGGCTCGTCGGATCGTACTACTACACGGAGAACCTCGCGCCCGAGGAGGCCGACAAGATCAAGTACTACTTCAACTACGACATGATCGGCTCGCCCAACCCCATCTACGAGCTCGCGACGTACAACAACAGCGGGGTGGGCCCGCAGCTGCTGGCCGACTACCTCGAGGCCAACGGCAAGACGGTGTCGTACGCCGAGTTCGACGGTCGCTCCGACTACGCCGGCTTCGTCGCGCTCGGCATCCCGACGGCCTCCATCTTCACGGGCGAGGGCGAGAACGACCCGTGCTACCACCTGGCCTGCGACGACCTCGACAACATCAACTGGGACGCCATCACCGTCAACACCAAGGCGGCCGGCCGCGCGCTCGCCACGCTCGCCAACTCGCTCGAGGGCGTCCCGCCCCGCGCCGACACGACGCCCGTCCTCCGCGGCCGCGCCGGCGTTCTGCAGCAATTCCGCCGGTGGAAGCTCATGGCCGAGCACTCCCGCCACGGCAAGACCTGCTCGCACAACGACGTGAACAGGATCTACTGAGACGCGGGTCGATGTCGCCGGCGGCGGAGTGGTCGGGCAGGCTGGAGAGTCTGGGCCTGGTGTACATATAGCGTTGAATCAATAACAGTAAATATTTAATACCGGCAGCCAGAGCATTGTGAGCATCAATGAGTATTATGAGTGTGAGTATGAGCAGGGGTCTGAGCAGTGAGTGTAAGTAGTGAGTGTAAGTAAGTGATGAGCCTCAATGAATTTGGATGATTATACATATACCTATGTGTATATATGAGTCACAATCTATGAGAATCTATGAGACACTCGGAGTCTTCATGCAGGTGAGTGTTCGCCCTGCTCATCAGCCGGACCGGACCCGATGTCCGTACACTGCGACCGCTGCCGGCCGGCTGGCGACGGAGCCCCACAGTAAGCCCCCTTTTGCTGTTTAATTAGCGGCGGGAAATTGCTGTTGCGCGTTCTGCCCCAGCAAAAAAAAAAAAAAAGCGAGAATACCTCACACCAAACCGCATCACTCGCAGGGAAACCCGTTGTTCTTCCCATCTGTACAACCAAAGCAGGCCGGTCGCAGATAGCCCAAACGCCATAGCAAAACATTGCACCCGCTGTCATGGCCCCGAAGAAGCACAAGTACGAGTTCGGAGGCCCGTAAGTTTTTCCCCACCCTGCCCGGTCCCGTCGTCCCGTTCCTCACCGCTAACCTCGGCGCGTGCGTTCCCTCCTGTAGCCCCGGCGCCACCGCCATCGTCTTCGGGCTTCCCGTCCTCCTGTGGACCTTCTTCTTCGTCTGCAATGACAAGACCGGCTGCCCTGCTCCTTCCACCCTGAGCCCTCGGACCTTGACCCTGGAGAAGCTCAGGGCCGAGACCCCGTGGCCCGCGGACGGCATCTGGGGCTTCTGCACCTGGGAGGCCATGGGCTGGACTCTGGCCTACTACCTCCTAAGCTTGGTGCTCTACCGTGTCCTCCCCGCGCAGGAGATGCTCGGCACCAAGTTGGTGCAGTCCGGCATGCCTCTAAAGTACCGCTTCAACTGTGAGTCTGCCTGTTTCTGACACGTCCCTCCGGGACGCACGTCTGACACCCCCACGTCTGACATCCCGCCACAGCCTTCAGTGCCTCGGTTGTCCAGCTTCTCGCCTTGGCCACGGGTACTTGCCTACAAGGCGCCGACTTTGTTGTCTGGACCTACATCTCGGATAACTACCTCCAGCTGCTGACCGCCAACATCATCCTCGCCTATGTCATCACCGTCTACGTCTATATCGCCAGCTTTGGCGTGAAGCCCGGCAACCCTGACCTCCGCGAGCTCGCTGTTGGTGGCAACACCGGTAGCCTCATCTATGACCTGTACATCGGACGCGAGTTGAACCCGCGCGTCACCCTCCCCATCTTCGGCGAGGTCGATCTCAAGGCATGGCTTGAGATGCGCCCCGGCCTGACCGGCTGGATCATTCTCAACCTCGCCTTCTGCGCCAAGCAGTACCGCTCCTATGGCTACCTCTCCGACAGCATCGTATTCACCACCGCCGTCCAGGGCTACTACGTCCTCGAGGGCCAGTTCATGGAGGCCGGTCTCCTGACCATGATGGACATCACCACCGACGGCCTGGGCTTCATGCTGACCTTTGGCGACATCGTCTGGGTCCCCTTCCTCTACTCCACCCAGACCCGCTACCTCTCCGTCCACCCGGTCCACCTGGGCCCGGCCGGCATCGCCGCCGTGCTCGCCGTCTTCGCCACCGGCCTGTACATCTTCCGCGCCGCCAACAACCAGAAGAAGGTGTTCCGCACCCAGCCCGACCACCCGAGCGTCCGGGACATGCCCTTCCTCCAGACGAAGCGCGGCACCCGCCTGCTCACGGGGGGCTGGTGGGGCCGCTCGCGCCACATCAACTACTTTGGCGACTGGCTCCAGGCCTCCCCCTTCAGCCTGCCGACCGGCGTCGCGGGCTACCGGATCCTCGCCGCGGGCGGCGGCCCCGCCTCCGGGGCCGTCGCCATGCTCGACGGCCGCGAGGTCGTCCAGGGCGCCGCCCGCGGCTGGGGCATGGTCTTCACCTACTTCTACGTCGTCTACTTCGCCGTCCTGCTCATCCACCGCGAGGGCCGGGACGATGCCGCCTGCGCCGAGAAGTACGGCGAGGACTGGGTCAGGTACAAGAAGATGGTCAAGTGGAGGATCCTGCCCGGGGTGTACTAGACCGGCAGCAAAAGGTAGAGCGGGACGCTTGTCTTTTTTTTTTTTTTTTTTTGGTTGGCTGGTTCATGGCGAAGAATGTCCAAAGGAGCCACGTGTTCTTGATGCTATAAGCTAGGCTGAATCAGTTGCGCCGTGTTCCAACAACAGCTTTTCAATGAGAACTATTTGATCAACAACCCCAGAGTCGGATGGGGACCACCGCGGCCCTATGCCCTGCTTTAGAAGCTGTTCCGACAGAACGTGTTTGTACAGCCCGGCTCTACAGATCTCAAGGGGCGACTTCCCGCTCAGGATGCCAAAATGCTGTGCTATCGGGTCGTTTTTTTTTTTTTTTGGATGCTTCTGCAGCTGGGTTGCCTACAGCGCTCGGCGCCGCTCCGTGCTCTAGCAGCGCGGCGACGCCCTCCAGGTCCAGACACGCGACAGCGACCTGCAGGGGCGTGACAAAATCATCTTGCGAGTCTACCTGTACCCCTGCTTCAAGCAGTCTTGCAACTACGCAAAAGTTCCTGCATTGTTTTGGGTGGTCATGCCGAGCCATGAAGCCTATAAGATTTGTTTTCTGATCGATGACCCCAGCCCAGGACTCGACGAGGAACTCGATAGCGTCAAGATCCGTCAACCAGAATCCCATGAACAAAAGGGTAATAGAGCCGTGAAAGGGGAACACCTCGAGACGGGCGGAAGCGTACAAGGCCGGCATTACCGTCAGGTCAAGGTCGGTGTTGAGGAGGTTTGCAGCGTCGGATTGCTGTAGTATTAAATCCGCCAGGCCGGAAGCTCCAACCATCAGCAGCTGAACCAAAGTCCGAACCCGAGGGTCTGGCAGAGCGTCCCAGGTTACAGCGCCGAAACCCTCGTCGATCAAATACACATGGCACGTTAGCAAGTCAATGACGGGGAACGGCGAATCTTTGGAAGATGTCCAGAAAGTGGTCCTTCCCTGGTTCAAAACCTATCACCAAGCTGGCGAGGTCGTGTCTCCCCGACAAGAAGCTGTCATGGCGTTCTATCAGTCTAAAGGCAGAGAGGGCACAATAGGTTGAGAAATTCGGCCCTCGCTCGCGTTGATGTCTTCCGTCATGATGACTCGCAAAGTGTTCTGCGTCGGCAATGCTAAAAGACTGCGCTTGCTTCAGAAGGAACTCTGCCTGGTCGACCAGCATTTCGTCTTTATTGAGAGCAAAGAAGCGGCCCGGCTGATATCGACGGGGAGAGGCCAGATGTTCTAGGACAGTATAATGAGCAAATGAGACGTGCTGTTGCCCATCTGGCCACCAATGATGTTTTTTGTGGATTGTGACAAGACATCCGCATAGTTCGCGGAGCAGATCTATGTCGTACTCGTAGTCCCGAGTGCAAGTATGCTCGCTGGAAACGTTCTCAACGGCGCTCAACAGTGTGTTGCAAGGGATGGACTCGCCAAATACTTTTCTGTGGAAGCAGATCCACCGCATGGCTGACCGTACAACGATCGCATCATCCTCGGAGATTGTCTGAGAGATTTTGTCGTACACATCATCCAGCGTCTTTGGGAGGTTCCTCAATTCTTTTCTGATGGCCGCGCTCGTTCCTTTCACTTTTCGAAGCACATCAATTTTGACAGACTAATACCCACCGAAACCTGTTATCGTGAATTAGCCCCTGGTGTCATGCTCAGAAGTAGGGGGGCTGCGGTACGCACATTCCCTTGGCACCCGCACACAAGGCTCCCAGCGTTTCCGATCGCAACTCGGGCGGCCACTTCTTGATTTTGTCGTGGTTTTCTAGACGAGAGCGGGTATATCGTCGCATATCGTCGTCTAGGTACTCATTCCGCATCGAGAATTCTCGTTGAGATGTCCTGCATGCCTCTCTCAATGTCCAGGTATTCGCGGCTGGTTGCCAACAGTCGAATCTTGTGGAACCTGTGATCGATTGTGAGGTCTCGGATGGCTTTGAGAAGTTCGTCTCGCGGTTTTCTCTCGTCAATGGCGTCAATCGTGATGAAGACGCGTTCGAACGACTCAAGAGCAGCTTCGAGGGCCGATAGCAGGCTCTCGGGGTGCTCGGTTGGCCCCCGTATTGGAAAAGCTTCCAAAGAGGCTCGGGAACTTGCTGTGCTTCTCGGCACAGGCGGACCAGAACCCATTTGAGGAACGAAGACGTCTCGTTATGATTGTTTCCGAAGTAACAGTAGTAGTAGATACTGTTTGAACGCGAATCGTCCGTGCCAGGCGTCTCGCAGCGCTCCTCAATGGTTCCGATGAGCTGCGACGCCAAGATAGTTTTACCGGCGCCGGGAATCCCGTGGATCCAAAGACATCGTATCTTGCCGTCAAGGAAATCGGACCATTCTGGAAGGCGCGACATCCAGTCACACGTCCCGGGCTCGTGATTGTCACACGCTCGATGGTGAATACCCGAGGGATCGACATCGCTGAGCCATGTGTATACCTCGCTTTTCTGAGAATCTGTCTCTTCTCAGTACCTGGTTGCGCGATATTGGCAAATTCTACGATTCTAACTTACCGGTCAGGAGTTTTTGAATGTTTCTGATATACCATGGCTATATGCATACATCCGTCAGCTTATGGTAGGCATGATAAAATAAAACATTTTTTTCTTTTTTGATATTTCAGTCCAGAGCTCTCCTGAATCACTTCATCACTTCATCACGAAGAAAAGAAAAAAAGAAAAAAAAAAGCAGAGATTGAGTAGTGTATCTAGACTTACGCGGTAATTATCCGTGGTAAACGCAAAACTAATGGGGCCCTTATGTCGCGCGATATCTTCCAGCAGCTTTCTGGCTTTGCTTTCCTTCAACGGCCAAGCTAGCGTCGCGAGGGTAGCTTGGATGCGCTGCCGTTTGGATGTAACATGAACATTTTTCTGAGTTGGTTCGGAGGGGAGCAAGTTCAGCAGATCGGCGATCGCCTTTCGACATCCCTCGATCGGTCCGGATGCCTCCGACAAGCCGTCCAGCATCTCTGACTTCCCTTGATCGCATTTGAGTAGAAAATCCAAAATTTCCGGGACGCATTTGACAGCTGAGGTCTCGACCAGGATGGTTCGGAGATCCGACGGGGCGTCTTGAACGGTTTTGATGTAGTGTTTATACAGATCGTGACCAGCCTATCTGCGATCTGTATAGTAGCGAAAATACTCGCTGCGAGACTGAAAGGTTCCGCCATGACGCGATCGCCGGTAGTCAAACTACGGACACAACCTGCGAAAAATGGAAGGCAAGGAGAGCGAGTGATTTGAAGAACGGAAGAGGGGATCAGGCTACATGTATGGTTTTATAACATCCACAGAGGAATCTGCCTCGCCATGGCTGTGCGGCAACCCTGCAGCTCGAGCCCCCAATCAGCGGGTTTGGGCGAGGTCCCTAGCGAAATATTCTCGTTCACATTGACAAGCCAATGACATGACGATCAGGTATTCATGGAGATGATAAAAACGCCTAACATATGTCGATTTCGAAATGTACGCGGCGGGAGAGAACAAACAACGCTAATACGCTCGCGAACTTGCTAGGAACTTCTAGCCACAATGTCCATGAGCTCGTCGCGCTCCGGCAGCAGGCCCATCTTGTCCGGGCTCCTCTCGTTCTGGAAACCGTCCTCAGGGCTCGCCCAGCTGTAGCCCTTCCAGGCGCCCAGCGCCGGCCACATCTTCTGCTCCACCAGCGCCTTGAGCTTCTCGTACCTCGCGGTCGCCGCCCCGGCCTCGCCGCCGCCCGCGTTCGCGGCGAGCCCCTCGAGCACGTGTTTCCAGGCCTCCACGGTCTGCTCCAGCTCGGCCGTGCTCGTCACGCCCATGACGCTGCCGCCGACGCGCGAGCCGCTCCGGCCGGGCAGCCGGACGCCGAGGCCGGCCGCGGCGCCGACGCGGGCGTACTCCTCCATCGACCAGTGGAGGGCGACGGTCTCGAGCCGCTCGCCCGCCTCGCTCGCCATCGTCGAGAGCTGCCTGCAGGCCGCGCGCAGCTCGTCCGGCGCCGGGTGCCACGACGCGATGACCCCGGCCTTGCCCTCGGCGCCCTCGGAGCTCGGGGGCACGCCGGTGGACGTGAGCAGGCCCATGCCCAGCATGCTGGCGTTGAGGACGACCTGGACGCCGGCGTTCCGGAACCTCCGCAGGGGGCTCCGGTCGTGGTGGTGGTCGGGCCCGGCCACGACCTCGGGCAGGCCGAGGGTGGGGTTCTGGACGGTGAAGTGGCCGTAGCTGAGGACGGCGTCGAGCGGCTCGCCGGTCTCGGCCAGGACCGCCTCGGCGAGGTCGCAGAGCACGTGGACGGGGAAGCCGCTGATGCCGACGTAGCGGATCTTGCCCTCGTCGCGCAGGCGGCGCAGGGCGCGGACGGCGCCGAGGACCTCGGCGGCGGAGACGAACTCGACGTCGTGCATGTAGACGAGGTCGAGGTAGTCGGCGTTGAGGCGTCTGAGGGAGCGGAGGACGGAGTGGCGCACGTAGGCGGGCGAGTAGTCGAACTCGTTGCCGGCGATGCGGCCGGCCTTGGTCACCAGGACGTAGGCCTCGCGGGGGGTGCCGTTGGCCGCGGCGTGGGCGGCCAGCGCGTCGCCGAGCAGGACCTCCGAGGGGCCGTAGTAGGGCGACGTGTCGAAGCCGTTGACGCCGAGCTCGAGGGCCCTCGAAACGATCTGCCGGTACGGCATCTGCAGGGGGTCCTTGACGTGCTGGGTGTTGAAGGTCGCCGTGCCCAGAAACAGCGGCGGGAGGACGTCGGCGACGGGCGGCCGGGTGGCCGGGTTGTCGTTTGTTGTGTTCGCCATGGCTTTTCGCAAGGGGTGTGGGTGGGAAACAACAAGAAGGATGCTATGTAATTTCAATGTGACAAAAATGAGACCAGACGAGAATAGAGATGGGTTCGAGGATGGGGCTGGGAAGGGATGCAGACTCTTGGGACACGTCTGGTTTTTCAATTAAATGGGTGTGAAAGAGGGCTTGAGGCGTTTGCTCGCTGATATTGGGGGATCGCAGCAGGACCGGGCCCAGAAGTTTGGTCTCAAAAGCCGGAACTGGGATCTGTCTGTTGGACTACCTACTCAAGCAAGGAGCAGCAATAGGGGGTTGAATCATTGGCTAGTACCTGTATATTCTAGAGAACTCTCTTTGCGGCAACCCTCCCCCCTCTCAGTCCCTCTCTTACTCTCTCTCTCTCTCTCTCTCTCTCTCTCTCTCTCTCTCTCTCTCTCTCTCTCTCTCTCTCTCTCTCTGCCAAGCGTGCCTGGAACCCGCGACCGTGTATTCGCGCTGATCATGCCGCGGATACTGGGGCCAGCGATCTCGTGTCAACACGATACTTGGGAGTCTCTGTCGGTTGCGTGGGGGCGCCGGTGTATGGGCTCTTGGCGCGGGGTTCCCAGCCAAGAACTGGGACGTCCATATCACAAAGTTTATCTATGGGCTGATTGTGCAAAAGTACTCTGTACAGTACGTGCGTTGCCCGTCCCAAAAGTGCCAAAAACTTGGTCGGGATGGCACGGTGGTTAAGTCGTGTACCACTGCTATGTAGGTGGCAGTTTATGTGGAAAGGGTACATGTAAACTGGGGTGCCAAACCCTGTATCCAAATCTTTCCCTCTCCTATCGACCCTCGCCGGTTAGGCGGCATGTGGCGGGGACACATGCTGCCATGCATCCATGCGTCCATACATCCATGCATCCATGTCCATCCGAGACTCTCCGTTTCAAGCCGCAAGTCCTTGACTCGTCGACCACAGCACAGACGGAGCAGAGCAGAGCAGAGCAGAGCAGAAGCAGAGCAGAGCACAACAGACCAGAGCAGAGCAGTTCAGAAAGCCTCGGTTGTCTACCGGCCCGCCGGAAAGCCAGTGAGTGGTGTTTGTCATCATCCGCTGCGGACGCTAAATTAGTGTTTAATATAATCCGTTACTAGCCTCAAATTCCTTGAGGACACGCTTTCAGGGTTGCGTTGTCCAACTTTCTCCCCCCCCCCCCTCCCAAGTTTCCTCGAATAAAAAAAAAAAAAAAAGGGCTTCCATCGTGGTCACCTTTTTGAGATATTCCTCCCCCTTTTTTTTTTGCCCAAACTTCGCAATCGTATATCGCTAGGAGGTTGAATCTTTCTTCTTGATCTCGCCGGCCCCAGATGTCTCCCGTTGCGTCTCTGGACCCGCGCATGCGCGACATCATCGATGCCGCCGCCGACGACGGCATACCCTTCCGGGCGAAGACGGCGCACTTCCACGCCACGTGGGCGCGCACCTTTGCCTCGATGCCGGAGCTCTACATCCAGCCTCAGTCGCAGCAGGAGGTCGAGAAGGCCGTCCGGCTCGCCCGCCGGTGCCGGCGGCGCATCACCACCGTCGGCCACGCCCACTCGCCTTCCGACTTGACGTGCACGAGTAACTGGCTGGTCAACCTCGACGACTTCAAGAAGGTCTTGTCCGTCGACAGTAAGCACAGATCCCCCCCCCCCCCCTTCGGTGTCTCAACGTTGTAGCTACGTAATCACGGCCACATGCTAACCCCTCTGACAGAAGAGACCGGTCTGGTTGTCATGCAGGCCGGCATTCGGCTCTGGCAGCTGACGGAGGAGCTGAACAAGCACGGCCTCTCGTTCCCCGTGCTGGGGAGCGTCAATGAGCAGACCATCGCCGGCGTCATCAGCACGGGCACCCGGGGCAGCACGCTGAAGTACGGCCTGCTCTCCGAGGCCATCGCGTCCCTCAAGATCGTCCTGGCCAACGGCGAGACGGTGGCGTGCTCCCCCACCGAGAACACGGACCTCTTCCGCGGCGCCCTGCTGTCGCTCGGCGCCCTCGGCATCATCACCGAGGTCAGCTTCCGGGCCGTACCGGCCTTCAGTCTGAGGTGGCAGCAGACCATCCAGGCGGACAGCAAGATGCTCGACTCCTGGAAGCAGGACAACAAGCTGTGGACGCAGTCCGACTTTGTCCGCGTCTGGTGGCTGCCGTACACCAGGCGGGCCGTGGTCTGGAGGGCCGACATCGTCACCAAGGAGGACCTCGAGTCGGGCAGGGAGAAGAACCGAGACCCGCCGGTCGGGTACTACGACGGGTCCCTCGGTTACCACATATACCACAACCTCCTTTACCTGTCACGCTTCATCCCACGCATTCTGCCCTGGGTCGAGTGGTAAGTCGTGAAACCCCCCACCCCGTCCGTCCGCTGGGAAAGCAGCCCAACCAATGCATCCGATGGAGGAATCATAAGCTGACAAGCCCCCCCCCCCCCCCTCAGGTTCGTGTTCGGGATGCAGTACGGCTTCAAAGACGGCTACACGTCGTCGGCCGTGCAGCCCATGGACAAGGCGCTGTGGATGAACTGCCTGTACAGCCAGTACGTGAACGAGTGGGCGATCCCGCTCCACCGCGGCCCCGAGGCCCTGATGCGGCTCGGGTCCTGGCTCAACAGGCTGCAGCCGGGCGACCCGTACTACGTGGACCACGGCATCCCCTACTCGGCCGAGGGCCTCTACGTGCACTCGCCCGTCGAGGTGCGCGTGTGCGACGCGACGGTCCACACCAGCGCCGAGCAGGGCAACCGGCCCTTCCTCGACAGCACGGTCAAGGACGGCCCGACGCTGAACCTCAACGCCACCATGTACCGCCCCTACGACCTCGACCCCCCCGGCCTGCGCCGCTGGTTCCAGGGCTTCGAGTGGCTGATGCGCGACCTGGGCGGCAAGCCGCACTGGGCCAAGAACTTTGACGTCAGGAACGACGAGTTCGCCGAGTGGTACGGCGACGACATGGTGCGGTGGCGCCGGCTGCGCGACGAGGTCGACCCGGACGGCCTCTTCGTCGGCCCCTGGCACCGCCAGTTCGTCCTGGACCCGGCCACGGGCCCCCTCCCCTTCGAGGAGGTCGAGAAGACGAGGCACGATGCCGGCAAGGGGGTCACCGTGTACGGCGCTCGTGCGCCGCTCGACGGTGCTGAGGATGCCGAGAAGGCGTGAGCAAAACATGGTAAAACGTAAAACGTAAAAGAAAAAAAAAAGAAAAAAAGAAAAAAAAACCCAACCCCCTCCCCCCCCCCAAAAAAGCATGGAAACTTGGGTTGTTGTTTTTTTTTTTTTTTTTTTTTTTGCTCGGGCCTAGTCTTGGTATGGTGATCGGCGTATGCAGTTTTGAGACAAAAGACAAATCAACAGCGTGTGCATCTTTCCGACCTACCTTGTCCAAACATGAACGACGCGAGACTTCGAGCACGACGGGAATAGTGACATGAAGCCCCCCCCCCTTGGAGCCAGGTTGCCATCTGACCACGCGGGGCGGAATGGATCGACGCTCCGCCGCAGGTATATGAAAGACGGGCCGATGTCGACCTCCGAATGGTTCGACATGTGACGAATCTGGCTAGCAGCAGCCGTCTTGTTATCTGATGCTTGCTTTTCCCGCCCGTCCCTCCTTTCGATGGATGCTTCATCAGACCCCCCCCCCTTATCTCAATTGCGGTCTGACCACAAACACGTTGCAGAATAATCCCCCCTACGGGTAAGTCAAAGCACCCACATTTGGCCCACCCCTACATATGGACCACCTCTTCCCACCAAAAATAGCTAAAAACAGCTATCTATATCTAAATAACTACAAGACCTATGATTTTCCTTATTTCTTTATTAAGCCTATTAAAGTTCTTTAAATTAAGAAGTCTTTAAACTTTTTTTTTTAATTTATAGCTTTATAATACTACTATAAAGTTTTATAGTATCAAAATTAAGGTTGGGAATATAACTAATATAAAGAAAATATAAGTAAGTAAAATTTCTATATAACTTTCTAAAAAATATATATTATAGAAACTTAAAACTCTTATTTTTTATATTTTTTTATCGCTTAATAGAATATATAGTAGCTTTTTACTAAAAAAAAACTTTTATTAGTAATATTTAATATTATTAGTACTTTAGTAAAATACTATAATACAGCTATATACCAATAAGTAGTAAAATATAGTAAGTATGATGATTATAATACTTCTTGGTATACTATTTTTAGCTTATAAGTTATAAAGTTATTCTAGTTTTTAAAAAGTTAAGATTTACTAGTAAAATACTAATAAACCTTAACATCTAGCTACTTAGCTTTATTACTAATAATCTACTAATAAGAAATACTTTAAACTTTTTTTTATTACTTATTATTTATATAAAGTATCTTATATTAAAGTTTTAAAAACTCCTATCTATAAATAGTGTAGATTATAATAGCTGTTTTTAGCTGTTTTTGGTGGGAAGAGGTGGTCCATATGTAGGGGTGGGCCAAATGTGGGTGCTTTGACTTATCCAGATTGGGACTGGGGGCGACATCTTCTTCGCCCAAGGAAGTGCCAAGGTGGACGCGCAGGAACACCTAATACTTACTGCGGGGGGGTGTGTGTGCTACCACAAATAGGTAATAGGCCATCTCGGCAAAAAAACACGGTACATAATCCACGCTAGTGTGGCATTATCCCACGCGGCAGCCGGTGCCGAGACCCCTGTGTGTTCTTCTGATCGCCGTCTTCGCCCCGGCCGTCGCCCCCGAGGATTCCGCAAGACATACATACATACACTCTTTGGGGGAGGGGGCAGCTTCGAGAAGGCGGCATGGAAAAAGGTAAAAAATAATAATAATGATAATAATAATAATAAAAATAGTTGGTGATCATAACAAGAGATGACACAATAGCAAAAAAAAAAAAAACAAGAAATACAAGGAGGTGGTCGGCCCAGGGAAACACGAAAAAGGCTACTTCATGCGACAGCCGTCAGGCCCACCGTCCACCGTCCGCCGTGAGCCAAAAGGTGGTTGGTTGGTTGGTGGTTGGAGTCTTTGGTGATTGGGGGGGGGGGGACGGCGAGCGCGATGGGCTCATGTTTGATGCACATCCAAGTCAATGCCACTCGTACGGTTTCTCGGTTAGGCCCTCTCTTGCTTGGCACCCTTATCGTAGGGCTGCTATCAGAACCTCATAATAGTAGACTATACGGAGTAGCGAAACGGGGATATTTAGGCGCGGGCTATATGTCGTTGTTTATTATCTGCACCACTGAAGCTTATTGCTCTCTCTCTCTCTCTCTCTCTCTCTCTCTCTCTCTCTCTCTCTCACACACACACACACACACACACACACACACGCACACGGATAGACAATTATGTTAACCTTAATACACTTACAAGGGACTGAGTCGTCCGTATCTCGGGAGAAGCGCACCCCTAGGTACATCGACCTTACCTGGGTATGTGGCGCATCACATCCACAGCCGAGATGCCAACGTTTAAATGCATGCCGTTTTCTGTCAATGATTTCCGATTCCCTCGCACCGGTCGAATGCAATTGATTGGTGGCCCCGAGTTCTTTTATTGATTTGAAACCTGTTTATTAGTTGCTGGCCCTTTGGCGAGATTTGCCAATCGGGATGTAAGCGAGAGACTCCCGATTGAATCCATAGTAGCGCCAGGGGGGGGGGGGCGCGTGTGTATGAAAGATCCGGCTGGCTGCAGGGTCGCCCGGGCTTTCCCACGTCTTGATACCAGGCGCCTTGTCGCGGCGTCCCATGTCCAGCCGCCCATTTGCTTGATGGGCAAGGCTTTGACGCTCGACGCATGGTACAGGGTCAGACGGCGGCGGTTGCACACCCCAGGCTCGCGCTTTTCGCTACTGGACGACGACAGACTCCGCTCGACTCGAGCATCGGACTTGGTCCCCGACTCCGTAAACGCTTCTCCCCCAAGATAGCAAGCCCCGCCGAGCCGAAAATCACATACAGGATACATAGCAGGTATTACTGTCACATCTGACGAAAGCTTTCCCCCTGTCGTGACAGAAAAAAGTACAGCCAAGGGGTTGGGCAGCACCGTCATATCTGACGAAAATTTTGCCCTGTCGCGCCAGCGAGGCAGCGAGGATTACAGCCAAGGGTTGCAACACTGCTACTACTCTGTTGTTTTCCCCCCCAAGAGCTCTCTTAGCTAAGGGCGAATACGATCAATACTACCACCCCGTATCTTCAACACATGCACCAATAGCTCTTAGCCGAGTGTGCAACACTGCTATAATACTCTATCTTTCCAAACAGCCCTTTTGGTTTCCAGTGGCCCCAAGTGCCCGCCCACCCGCCCAGGTGCGGTCCCTCATAGTTTCAGCGATGAGGGGAGAGGGTTTCGCACTGCGCTGAGCAGCCCCCATGGTTTCTACCGCAATCTCGCGTTCGACACAACGTTGAAAAAAAAGAAAAAAAAAAAAAAAAGAGCCCGCTGCTACTTTGTCAGGCTCAAGTCGGGGGGAACTATGCCACTGCGGCCGTTTGGTGGCAAGGGGCTGAGACCGGGCGGGGGGCGGCTCACAAGCCGCGTCCGGATCGGGGCCGAAGGGCCGAGGGCCGGAGAGGCGCAAGTCAGCACGAGTTTGAGGGCGGGCGTTGCACCCGGCTCGGTTTCGCGAACGCGCCAGAGGTCGTGAAAAAAAGAAAAGAAAAGGGAGAAAAGAAGGGGAAAAAAAGAAAGAAGAAAAAAAAAAGAGAAGGAAAATCTCCAAGATGCTCGCCTGGCGCTTTGGGGTAGAGGGTATATGCAAGGCACCCCCCCACCCTATCTTGGTGTTTCTACGGCCCTCTAGCTCTCCACCGCCTACGTAGTACAGCTCCTTGGCCCTGGCCAAAATACCATAATCCATTGCTCGAACCCGGGCCACTGACACCAACCCTAACCCCGGCCCCAACCAAGCGTATGTGGTGTTTTGCTGGAAAGCGTGGTTGGGATCAGGTTAGGGCTTAGGTTAGTGTCCATGGTTAGCGGCTGGGAGCTAGGGGAATCTGCCTTGGGGATTAGCGTGAGACATCTGACTAGGCCTGAGATGTCATAGTGGAGGGCCGTGAATCTGCCCGCTACCGAACATGACAGCCGTTCCGGAATCGAGGACGGACGAGATCCACACACACACACACACAGAGAGAGAGAGAGAGAGAGAGACCTATCGCGCGCGCGGCGGCTGTTTGACATGAGAGCCGGCAGAAAAGAAAGTGTGCGGGGAGGACACGATGCGGCCAAGGAGCCTCACACCGGGACGGCAGCCAACAGGAAGCCACCCAGGAACCGCGCGCCATGTAAGGGGACGAGGGAGAGAAACAACATCTGCAACGGGTGGCCGTCAGGGACGACGCCGTCTACGTGCTGAGATAGGCATGCCCGACGCTCCACGCGAAACTCTGACGCCTTTATCGCTCGGGGGGGGGGTCTTGGTATCTCGAGGGTTATGACAGGCGAGAAAGGGAAGCCGACTCGAAAGGTAGTTTCGGCAACCTCCCCCTTTGGAGGGTTGCGTCGTTGATTGGCACCGGAGAAGCCGCCGGGGCGCAAGGCGGCCCGCCATCTCCGTTTTGTGCCTGTCCCTCTTCACTCGACATAAGCATTGACCCACCCCCACCCCCTTATCTTCCCCTGGCCTTAGGTACTGTGTTACGTGTCTGTTGATGCAAACCATGTCGCTACAAGCGGGCGATTCAGGGAGTGAGATGAAGAGAGAGAGAGGGAGTGAGACGGAGAGAGAGAGAGAGAGAGAGAGAGAGAGAGAGAGAGAAATAGCAGTGGCAAATGGCAAAGTAGCAATCACAGGAGAGAGGCCATGTTTGCCGCAACCGCAAGCGAAGTGACCACACAAACGCCCGGAATTGATTGATTGATTGATGACTGCCCCAGCCTCATCTGCTATGCCAGGCTTGGCGGGATATGTGGCATGCTCATCCGCCCCGAGTATTTTTATTCGTACCAAGCGATCGGGAACTTCAGATAAACATCATGGCGAACCAAATAAAAAGACGGTCAGAGATTAACCTTGCGTCTTGGCCAAGACCTGCCAATTTGATGATCGCAGCCCGGGGGGGGGGTGAGTTTATATGTACATAGCATAACTGATACTGGTATTATGTGTGTGTGTAGGTATGTGTGTCCAAGCCTGTCCTACACACATTAACACATACAGGTACTATACCCTGCAGTACGTCGCCGTGCCCGCGGCTGGCTGGCCTACCACACGCTTGCACACCACACACACACACACACACACACACACCCACGAGGACAGCCGGCATTGGCTGGGAAGAAGACCTGGCTGGAGCTGGGTACATAACATCGTACTTTGTCTGACTCTCGGCGCGCGTCAAAGGCCGGGTGCCCTGCTTCCAGGTTCAGGTCAAGTAACATCAATCGTATATGTAAGTACTACCGGCGGCCCCCGGCCCCCGGCCCCTCCCGACCAGAAAGTCGGGCTCAGTCGACTTTGAGAAATCAGAATTACCTAGCGCCCGATCGACGACGGCCAAAGGGGAGGCAAGGGCATGAAACCAGCTCCTATCAGCTAGCTCCCCTGCGCTTACGCGGTAATCGATGCCAAGGTAAGTAAGTAGTAGTAGTATTGCATGATGTGGGACTGTGTGTGGCTAGTGAGCAGGGTGCCGCGTCATGGATGATGGAGGCTCTGCCGTATTTAGCTTTCTAGGCATTCATCTATTGGGCAAAGCTGTGCCCTCCTTGCATAGCATGGAGAACGACATCATCGCCCTCTTTCTCTCTCTGTCTCTCTCCGTCTCTCTCTGCCACTACATACAGAGTGGTATACTTTGGCTGTAACTTGGAAGCCGTTTTTGGCCGCTTCCACATCCCGAATCGGCCCCTCCGCCCTCCACATCCACATCCCACATCCCCACTGCCTACGTATGCACATCCACCTGGCGCCGACTTGGACCCCCAGAAGCGCCGTTTCAACGAGTGACCAGCTCCTGCCGAGGGGACCGGTAGCACTGGTCCACCGCCTTGAGGCTCTCGAGCCGTCTCCTCTTCTCGATGCGGCTGATGATTGAGGGTTCCAACGCTCGGCAGCAACCCGTTTCAGGAGAGTGAAGAATAAGAAAAGAAAAAAAAATGAAAAAAAAAAAAAAAAAAGGACCGAGAGAGATTCCATAATACGCAAAGGGGGGGGGGGGGGGTTCGGATAAGAGCAGCGCGGACCTGTCACGTAGCTGTCAGCTGTCCATCTAAGCCTCGGGCGGTATTGTCCTCGGCCAGCTTCCTCCTATCGTGATAACATGAGCATATGCGTCGCGCGCTTGCCCAGTGTCTATCTAGTCTATTTACAACAAGCGGCGCCTCTTGGCAGCAAAGACGCAGTGTAATTACATCGACCAACATCTACCGAGAGGCGAACCGGATTGATCAACATGAAAGTCTGCTCTAATCTTATCGCGTCGGATCTTTATCACGGTGCCCTCTCTTCCCTGCACCCTGCGTGAGACAGAGATGAAGGCAGTTTGGGGGATTATGGGCCAAGACTGACCGCCCCCTTTGCATTCGCCGCAGGGATGGAGGGATTCCATTCCATATGCTCAAAGCAGTCAACATAGCCAGCCTGGGCTCTGCCAACGTCTCCTCCCCCCCCCCCTCCCCTCCTTCGCTGTCCCGTGTGGCTTACTACTATGCACGTAACCTCGTTTCCGACCACATGAAAGGCCATAACACCTCGCTTGCCGAGTAAATTTGGATAACAACGACGCGGGACGAGGGCAAGCTAGCTAGCGGCTGTCTCCTCCCCCCCCTACGGCATCCGGCATGTTGCTTGCGTGTGTCGGGTGTCGCGTGCGCCAACCCCCCTTTCGCGTCAGGGTTGCCGCCGCTTAGCATGGATAAGGGGGGTCCCTGCAACGTTCATGGGCTCGATATGCAAACCTCGTAAACCCACCCCCTCCCCTCTGGGGAGAGGCAGGCATACTACAGGTACGTACGGTAGTAGCACCCCATGTCCAGAGTACATGAAAGGTTTGGATTACACTATCAGACAAGGCTTGTACCTGACGGCAGATCGCTCGTGGTGGTCTCGAGTCAGGGGTGCCCCGGTGCACATCAAATTGGGGTCTCCGCTTCACGCCCAACTTATCGTCTTCTCTCTCGACTTGATGGTGTACGCAAAGAGATATACGAGGTAGGTCGAGGTCACGAACACTAACCTACTCGTGCTTCGATCAGTATTAAAGTGCGGATCTCCTCGCCCCTCTCCCATCACGGATTGGGCTCTCGACAGCATCAAAACAAGATCATATCAACTTCACCTTCTTACACTTTCTTCTCCTTGTCCATCTTCTTCTTCTAAAATCAACTGTGTTGGTCAAACTGGTCTGAGCCGGACTCACTTTTCACTGCTTCTGCTTCGTCTTGGACAAACGAACCAAAAAAAGAAAAAAGAAAAAAAGGAGTCTCTTCCCTACATATCACCAAAACACACACACACACACACACACACACACACACACACACACACACACAATCAACTTTCACAATGGTCACTCAACGCTCTGGATCCATCTCTGGCATGCGCTGCCGCGGCCCGGTCGAGCTCAACATCAACCTCGCCAAGTCGTACGAGATCCGCGGCCCCAAGTCGCCCATGCCCAGGTCGCCGCTGCGCGACGTCTCCCACGAGGACCGGAACCCGCGAGCCTCGTACGAGGAGCGCCTCGACGGCGCCATCCACGTCCTCCGCACCGAGGCCAACGCCCTCATGGCCCTGAGCCAGCTGTACTCTTCCGAGCGCGTCTGCCGCGACGGCTTCTACCGCTCCGTCGAGGCCCTCTGCCGCCACCGCGACCACCGCGGCAAGGTCGTCTTCATCGGCGTCGGCAAGTCTGGCTGGATCGCCAAGAAGCTCACGGCCACCTTCAGCTCCCTCGGCCTGCCCGCCGTCTTCCTCCACCCCACCGAGGCCCTGCACGGCGACCTCGGCGTCGTCGGCGACCACGACACCCTCATCATGATCACCTTCTCCGGCAAGACCCCCGAGCTCCTCCTGCTGCTCCCCCACCTCAGCAAGAAGTGCCCCCTCATCCTCCTCACCTCGCCCACCAGCATGGAGACGTGCGAGATCGCGAAGCACCGCCCGGACCTCATCCTCCTGCCCGCCCCCATCCCCGAGTCCGAGAAGGACACCTTTGGCGTATCTGCCCCGACCACCTCCACCACCATGGCCATCGCCGTCGGCGACGCCCTGGCCTACGTCGCCTCCAAGGAGATGTACCCCTCCGTGTCGGCCGTCTTCGCCAAGAACCACCCCGGCGGCGCCATCGGCCAGGCCTTCAAGGGCAAATAGACGAACAGTCGCGTCGTTTCTCTTCTTTTTCGTTCGGTTGCCAAACCTTGTTTTTTCACCATTCGGGGGCGTCGCCCGGTACATAGCTTTCTTGATGCAAAGGCACAGACAAGAGGTGTCCCATCTTCGTTGTACATACCTTGTTCGGACGGACTATAATTTGCCATACATGTACTGAGCGATTTCTTTCGTTCGTTTCTTTTCTTCTTCTTTTTTTATTTTTTATTTTTTTTATTTGCAATTTTCCATAGATCTCTTTCTACAGCAGCTGCTCGATACTACAATCTGAAACTTGCAACTTACATGGATGTCCGTTCTTCTCTGCATGTGAAAGAAACAACTGCGCCGCGCTCACGAGTTAATATATATCGCTTGGCAGACCACTCGAGTATGCAAATCCCCCCAGATTAGATTAATATCACTTTAGACATTTCCGACGACATGGACTGTATCGAGTTGATTAGCACATGCACGCGTGGTCACGCTATTTCCTGCCCAGGCTCGTAAACATAGAATCTATTCAACTACAGAGTATGCCAAGTTGAAACTATTCTTCTTTCATATGGTAAGCAATGCTGTCACTCAATTCCCCACGCAGCCTGCGCCGCCTAGAGACTGTCTCATACCAACGGTCGGGACTTATACTTGCTTTTCCCCTCCGCCCTCCTGTGATCGTAACTGGACCTGTCTAGCCGCTTATGTTTCTTTCTGCTTCCCCTTCAAACGCCTCGCAGCAAATCGACGTTCGCCCGCGGCGGAAGAAGGCACGGAAGCATACTCGGCTGTATCAGTCACCAGCCCTCAACTCCCGTGCCGCGATGCCGATGCCGCAATGCCGCCATCCAGAGCCCCCGGATTTCACCGCGAGTCTCAAGAGAACCTCAGACAATGGGTACCGTAAGGCGGGGGCGCTGCAACAGGCCGGCACGGCGGACGACCAACTACGTCGCGCGAGCTCGCCAGAAACACAACGCTTGGCATCCACCCGCGTGGATCGTGCTTCATGGGGCTGTTTCGACGTTCCGCTGCGGTTATCCGGAGAGGGGAGAGGAGAGGGCGGGGCCTGCGGTCACCCAAGGCCGGCCCACGGTATTATCTACGTAGTCGAGGGGCATTGTAGTCACTTTTTCTTCGCCTTATCGCTGGCAAGCAGCACCATGTCGCGTTGCACACACACGCCCCCTTCTCCAAGGGTGATCGCCCGTGCATACATACTTGTATGTACATACCTAACCAGGGATCTTGTCACACCAGGAAACAGGCAGGGGGGGAGGTGGCAGGGTGTGTGGTCTTCCTGACTTGGTTAGAGAGCCTTGCTAGCGTCGCATGAACCCCATCGCCAGGGTCTGCCAGACTGCCACCCATCATTCAGACGAAAAGGCCCTTGAGCAGCCTCTTGCATGAGGTAGTATACATAGTATGTACGATGTACATGCGGTCGCCCCGTAGCGACGGGCCCACCGTTGATGGTCGATTCAGGGGCCCTCAGAGAGATTAGTTTGGCCCGGCCCATCGCTGCAACCTCGAACTCAGGCGATCCCAGTGCCGGGGTGTCCCCGGGCCACGCGAGCAGCCTCATCCGCCGCCACCCCGGGGGGTGGCGGCTGTTGTGATGGCATGTGCCATGCTTTGTGAGAGGGGGAGGGGGGGGGGGGGCTTTCGCTGGGTCTATCTATTGACGACGACGTTCGAAATGAGGTGGTCCAGCCCCCCTTACAGCTCCCGTTCCTGATGGTTTCGGCCCTGACTTGGGGGCGGGCTTTCTGTTTCTCCTTGCCCTCTGCAGTTATCACTGAATGAGGGCCCGTCCTTCGACCGACATTACCCTCTTCCTCGCATACTCAAACCGCTGGAGGAACATAACCATCAGCATGCTCCATCGCCATGTCGAACTCTCTGAAAGTACCTGATGATGCGAGGCTACATGTTTTCCCTCCATCCGTGCAGAAGCAGGCCAGGTTCGCGCCTCTCCCGTCGTCGCCCCCTCGGCCCTTGGGCGGCCGGCTCTCCCACGTCAACCCGAGGAGCTCGTGGATGAGGAGGAGCCAGCGCTTCCCGCCCAACAACAACTTCTCCCGCGTCCAGCGCCTGAGCCGGCTGTCGTACTACCCCGTCGCCAACGAGTACATCAACGGCGTCTTCAACGAGAAGACGACGCTCCCTCCGCGCTGGTCCTTCTACGTGCCCGACTTCGACTTCGACGTCAAGGACTTTGACAGGTACGACGGCGACCCCGAGGAGGAGGAGGTCGACGAGGCCGCGCCCACCGTCCTCAAGGCCTTCCGCGTCGACTTCTGGGACGGCGACCCGGACGACCCCCAGAACTGGTCGACCGCCTACCGCGTCCTCGTCGTCGGCATGTTCGCCCTGACGACGCTGGCCACCGGCATCTACTCCACCGCCTACTCGAGCGGCATCCCCCAGATGTCCGCCGAACTCGACATCACCAACCAGTCGCTGCCCCTGCTCGGCATCTCCCTCTACCTCGTCGGCCTGGCCCTCGGCGCCCTCATCATGGCGCCGCTGAGCGAGACCTTTGGCAGGAGGCCGATGTACATCGGCGGCCTCTCCGTCTTCCTTTCCCTGATCCCCATCGCCGCGCTCGCGACCAACTTCACCATGGTCATTGTTGCGCGTTTCCTAGGGTAAGCTGCCCCCTCTCATTCGATATCCCCTCCCCCCCCCCCCCTTCGGGAACGGTGTAAGCTAACAGGGAACAAAGCGCTGTCGCCGGTAGTGTGATGCTTTCCAACGTTGGTGGGTCCATCATGGACATCACTCACCCCAAGTATCTTCCCCTCGCCATGTCGGTGTACTCTTTCGGTCCTCTCAACGGCCCCGTTCTGGGACCGCTCATGGTGAGCAAACACCTCCTCGTCGCGCGCGAATGAGTTTTTTTTTTTTTTTCCATATCTAACAGCTTTCGGCAGGGCGGGTTCTTGGTAGAGGCCTGGGGCTGGAGGTCGCTCAACTGGATGTCCCTGATCTCGACGGCCGTCGGGGCCCTGTTCATCATGACCGTCCCCGAGACGTACCGGCCGACGCTCCTCCGGAAGAAGGCGGCCATGAAGCGGAAGGAAGAGGACGACCAGCGGTACTGGTCCGACTTTGATGACACGGTGCCCATCTTCCGCAGGATCAGGACCGCCGTCTCCCGGCCCTTCGTCCTCTCCTTCACCGAGCCCGTCCTCATGTTCTGGAACATCTACATCTCCGTCATCTACGCCATCGTCCAGCTGGCGTACGTCGCGTTCCCCATCGTCTACCGCACGGAGCGTGGCTGGAGCACGGCCATCTCCGGGCTGGCCTTCATCGGGGTTTTTGTCGGCATCGCACTCGTCCTCGCCACGGAACCGCTGCTGAGGAAGCTGGTGAACCGGCAGCCCAAGAACCCCGAGACCGGCCAGCTCGAGCCCGAGGCCACCGTGCTCCTCATCTGCATCGGCGCGGTGCTGGAGCCCATCGGTCAGCTTTCGTTCGCCCTCACCTCGCTGCCCATAACGATCCCCTTTTACTGGAGCGTCCTGTCCGGCGTCCCGTTCGGGTACGGCTTCGGCCTCGTCTTCATCTACGGGACCAGCTACATCTCAAAGGTGTTCGGCATGTACGCCACGTCCGCGTCCGCGGGCAACCTCGTCTTCCGGTCCATCCTGGGCGCCGTGCTGGTGCTGGTCGGCAAGAGCATGTACGCCGCCCTGACGCCGCGGATTGCGGGCATCGCCGTCGGCGTCGCGGAGGTCGTGCTCATGCCGGTCCCCTTCATCTTCCTCAAATGGGGCAAGAGGATCCGGCAGAAGAGCAAGCTCATCCGGACTCTGGAGGAGCAGGCCAAGAAGATGGCGTAATGTTTTTTCTTTTTTTCTTCTTCTTTTCTTTTTCCCTTCTGTATTACTGCGGCGGGACCTGAAGATACCCCCCTTTCACAGGTCGGCTGCTGCATCGTGAACCAGTCACATTCTTGTAGATTTTAATTTCTTCCCGTATTACCACGTAAATAGTAACTTGGATTCTAACTCGACGAGCTTTCATCATGATATTCAGTGCCAACTATCATTGCCCAATACTTCAAGTCGCATCTATGGTGCGCCGATACAAGCTGCCGTCTTGGCCGAGGTGGACTACTGAACATTGCCTGCTTTTCTTTTTTTTTTTTTCTCTTTTTTTTCAGCAGCGAATACAGGCTACGGACTACTTGACACAAGCCGTCAATATGCGGGTTACCTTTTGCATCGTTTCAATAACTGCCCTTCCGTATCTCTAACACGGACGGTTCCTGTGTGTGTGTGTGTGTGTGTGTGTGTGTGTGTGTGTGCAGGCGAGAGGCCCTCCTCGCGTATGTAATTGATCAGTTGGAAGCCACAGCTCATCCGACAACCAGCCAAGCGTCTCGACGGAACAACCTCTGGAGAGTTCAATGCATGCGGATTCTCGCGCGCGCATGCCCGGCCCTGCGTCGCGTATCTGATGCTCACCCACGTCGAGTGAGGGCGGCGTTCCACACCACGCCGCGGCATCCTGAGCCGTACATACTACACACTCGCGAAGCGAGCGCGTCTCATCGCACCTTTGACGCTCGCACAGGCCCGAAGATTCCGCGGCCTGCTTCACAGTCGCATATTTCGATAAGAAACAATAGTAAAGCGCAAGTATGTCGTTACAGTAGGCGACCCCCGGAACAGAGCCGAAGAATCACCTCGAACGTGTCTGAAATCCAAGATATTAACGGCCAAAAAATCCCCCCACCCCCACCCCCACCCCCTCAGTCCGTGCCATGTGGTGGCGTTTTGCGTAAAGTGGTATGTAAGTATTATAGAACAACGTCGTATCCGTAGAGACGTGGGACCATGCTTATACAACGCCACGTAGTGTGTACTACATCGTCGATGCCGCAGATTAGATCCTTGCCTATTATGTGGCATCGGCTTCTTTTACTGCTTTCTGCAGCCGGCTGCTCCACAATGCCAAGCGCCCCCATAGAAATGCAGCTGTGTCACTATGCATCACGTATCGCGCCGCCTCGCGGTTAGCAGACTTGGCATGATAGTTTGTATTTTTAGTGGCTCCAACCTGGGGAAGATCTCGGCTGTCAGTGGGAATTTGAGACCCAGGCAGAGCTCAACCCCGCAGTTTGGCAATTATAGGAACAGCATATTCTAGTATAGACCGACTACGGTTGGGAAGGGAATACCGTACATACATATAGGTTATAAGACCCGTCAGGTTGGGGACTCCATTTTTCTTGATGCCGAACCCAGCGCAGCTAGCGTGGAATGTGATACAACTGCCACAGGAAAGTTGGAATCCCACTTTAACGATGATAATATATTCGGTAGATGGGATCATATCCTATGTTCATGCACCTCATCGTTGAGACTTATTGAAAAAATGAAAGAATAAAAATAAAGATAAAAGTCAGTCGATGTTCATGCAGGACAGCCAAGGCATTCAGATAATACGTCTGGCAACGAGACGACTGTACCACTGCCCTGGGTGCCTGGTCAAACCGTACTGAACACCGATCGATCCCCGGTGCTCCGCCGCCATGTCAGCTAATAGTGGCATAACATGACGACATGGCCGATGTTGCAACCGAGAATTCATCTGCACCGGGTTCCCCAACCTAATCCATGGGTCTCGGCACACCGATCTCAGTCCTCCTCTTGACGGAATCGGGGCAGAGACCAAAACGGAAGGGTCATGATAGCTGCTGCTAATGACCTTGATCACCGCAGAGGGGTTCAGCCTACGTAGTAGATTGCAGATCGGATTCTCATGCGCGGGGGTTACAGAGATAATAGTACTTGGCGTGCAGTTCGGTGCAAAAGCTTCCGTGGGCCAAGAAGCTATTAATATAAGACAGTTAGTCGAGCATGACTTCAGCCAATCTTACGTCCGCTATGCTCTCTCCTAGCCCATTTGCAGCGACACCAAGTGCGTGCCTAATATTTCTATCCGAGAAGAAGTCAGCATGGTTAGAAGAGGTTCAAATCACTCGAGAAAGTGAAGCCTCCAGGAGAGTGAACGAGAACCAGATTAATTACTACTACGTACGCACACATTGATCATCGGGGCTTTGCAGCAGAGCCATTGGAGAGACGCGTAGATCGTCTTCTTTCCGACGGTGCAAAGTCCGACCGGACCAGTGAAAGTCGGCCTGGTGGTGCTCAGCTTGCATTAGCCTGTACTATTAGCTCGTACGCCCCCCAAAGACCACTCACGTCCTTCTGGTTCAAAGGACCTTTTACACTTTGTGACTATGTAAGCGCTAGCCCCTAGCCTTACCGCCGCCATATCAGCGCTGAAGCTGCTGCCTTGACCGTAGACTTAAACGTGCCGCCTCCGCTTACCGTACAAGAAAAAGAAAAAAAAAAACGGCTTCATCCCCTCACCGCCGACCGTCTTGTTCTGCGCCAAGTTATCCGCAGAGAACGGGCAAAAAAAAAAAAAAGCATTAATACACGCTCATCATGCATCGCGCAGAGCTCATCGACTCGCTCGTCTCGGCGCAAGCGTCGCCGAGGCGGCCGATCCTGACCCTCGTGAACGGCGACAACACATGGCTCGTCTCCGTCCCCCGGCCCGCCGGCGGCGGGGGCGGGGGCGGCAAGGCCTTCTACCACATCCTCGTGGACCCTTGGCTCAAGGGCCACGCCGACACCTTTTCCCGCTGGGTCATGCGCCTGCACCTCAAGGAGAAGGCGGCGCTCGACAGCGTCGAGGCCGTCGACGACTGGATCCGGGAGGTCGAGACGGCGTGCGGGACGGCGGACGGGGAGCACGGCCGGTGGCTGGACGCCGTCCTCGTCACGCACACCAACGTCGACCACCTGCACGAGGCGACGCTGCGGGCCTTTGGCCCGTCAGTGCAGGTCCTCGCCGTGGAGGACGCCGCGACGGTGATATCGGCCATGGGCCATTTCGAGAACGTCACGGTCGTGCCGGATTTCGTCCGCGGCGCGGAGTGGCCCGCGGCGACGCCCGAGACGCCCGGGTCACTATCCATCTTCCGGCTCCAGCCCGAGGGGGCGTACCCGAGGCTGTGCCATGCCGTGATCGTCGGCATCCCGACCGGAGACGGGAAGAGCGAGGCGATCCTGTACACCCCGCACGGCGCCGAGCCCGAGATGGTGGAGGCCGCGAGGAAGGCGAACCCGGATGCCAGTTTCTTGGCCATGCTGCACCCGCTCTATCAGTACGTCGGCCTGGGCC
This sequence comes from Colletotrichum eleusines, assembly GCA_016807845.1. Classification (NCBI taxonomy): domain Eukaryota; kingdom Fungi; phylum Ascomycota; class Sordariomycetes; order Glomerellales; family Glomerellaceae; genus Colletotrichum; species Colletotrichum eleusines. The sequence goes on from JADEZO010000005.1 coordinate 833,980, forward strand.
CCGCCACGAAAGGGGTCGCGGACGGGCTGAGGATCGAGCGAGAGAATGCCGTCCGCCACTGGGTGAACACGCACGACGACAACGTCAACTACTCGGGGGTCCTGTCCTACTTCGGGCAAGTCAAGCGCACGACGTTGGGAGAGGGCATCGAGCAAGAAGCCAGGGAGAAGGGCGAGGTGCGGAGGAGGCCCAACTACGTAGTGGTCGACAACGGCGGAAGTCACATCTTGACTTGAGAGGACGTTCCGTGGTATTCAACTCTCTGGCTGCTGTCAGACATTGACGATGAGGGGCGTGCGCATATTCCCAGACGGCAGTCTGGATCTTGTTTTCAAAGGTCTTTCAGAGACACACACGTATGGGGCTTAGTCGGTCTAGGAACTCTGAAAGACGAACGAAGTCATGTGAAGAACAAAAAAAAAAAAAGCACGACCCCCAAACGATGCAAAAGAATCTCCTCGACGGGGAATTGAACCCCGGTCCCCTGCGAATCGTTGGATTGACAAGCAGATATCCTCACCACTAGACTATCGGGGATTGGTGGATGTTTTACATCCAATGATAGTTGTCTGTTGGGGACCGCTCGGGGCATAATCGTTTATAGAGCTAACACTTCGCTCCATCCCCCTGCGAGCCAACCATTCTAGGGCTTGCAAGTTACGGAAATCTCATCTTATCGCCAAAGATGCAAACTTTTGTAGAATGTTGGCAGCAATGCTTCTGCTTCTGGTGGGAGCAGACCGTTTTATTACTACTAAGCGGTTACTGGTTTCCTTTGGGAATGCAAACTATCTTAAGTTCCCAGCGTCCCGGACAGATGCGATGCTCCGCCACAATGTATTCTTGTGATTGTGAGTTCGTGGAGCTTATCAAGATCTTTCCTGCTGATGTTCCGAAGCGAAGTGAAAGACACACTGCTTTTGCTGGCGTCCGTTAGCCTCGGCTTGTTCTCTCCGCCGTCCAGCATCAGGACAGACTTGGGCTTCCTCAACAACGGTAAGATGTGCATGTTAACTACTCTGTGATTGCGCTCATGCTTGTGGTACGCTTTCTTCTCCAAGACCATCAGACTTCAGTCAAACGGTCACCAGTACGACAATCCTCAACATGGCTGTCACAGCGGCATGGCCCGTTGTTTGGGTTGTGCAAACCGCCTGATTAAACAGCGAAAGGTGGATGGATTCTCGCGCTGACTGTTGCTGTACCGCAACACCAACAAGGAGTACGGCAGCAAACACATGGCAGAGAAAGAAGAATCGCGCTTGATCAGGCAAGTAATAGGCAAGTCGGCCAGGCTTCCGTCTGGTCTTCCTCCCATCGTGGCGCTTGATCAGGCAAGAAAACCAGCCAAGAAACAGTTAACCAACGCAACGTCGTATCAAGTTGCATTAATACACTGCATTTATCCTGGTCACCGGACGTGCGCGCCCAGAATACGGCTTATGACAAATTACAGGGGCTGATTCTACAGAGGCCCCCCCTAATTGTAGCATGTAATAAACCCTAACAGGCCCCTGCCAATGACCCAATGCTAACATAGTAGGCTAGCATGTCTCCCACTTTAACACATTAGATAACGGACTTAACTTTGGCCTTACGAAAAGTTTTACAAGTGAAATTACTTGGAGGATCGAATGGTGGGGTCCGCCTAAGTGAAGCACTGATCCGCGTGAAAAAGCTTATCACAGCCTCGAACACCACACCCGCTTGTCACGTAACTCTACTCTTTTCCTGCTAACAGAAGCAAGAGTTGTGGAAGAGGGGACAAGACCCTATGCTCACGGCGCGGTCGACAGCGAGGATAACGTCGGCGCGAGAGAATGCTTGCAACCAGATACACAAAGGCAAATGCCCCGTAACAATAAATGGTCTGTCTGGTGGTGTAGTTGGCTATCACGTCAGTCTAACAGCTCGAGGCGACTCGACCTGGGCACAGTGATCAGAGGTTCGCAGGTCCTAAGCCTCTGATTGCGAGAGGAACCGTCAGATTCAAGCTAGATTTCGCGACATGGGCGATTGGTTTAGTGGTATAATGACCGCTTAGCATGCGGTAGGTCCAGGGTTCGATTCCCTGATCGTCCATTTTTTTGACTTTTTGTTAGTGATGCCTGCCGCCAGGCAAGATAAACCGTTATTCATGTTCTTTGGACGAATAGTCTGTGTAGCCTCCCACTATTTCCTTAGATATAATTGAGATGAGCTGTTGTAGTGAAGAAGACGGTCTTAGACATGGTGTGGATCCCTAAGATGACAAATTGGTCGCTCGGGAGCTCGTATGTATGTATGTATGTATGTATCAGTGAGTTCCGATTCTATGGCTGTTATTTAGTAAGACCTAACAAATGGGATTCCTCCACAATGAAGATATACACTCTGGGAAAGCACGTCAGCAATGATCCCATCATCAAGGCCTTCGACACATCCGCCAATAATGCCAGCAGAGACGTGCTCCTCTCTAGCCAGACGCGATCGTCCCCAAAGCCTCATGAGCAACGTCGTTGACAAGGGAGACCAAGCACATGGCGGTCGTGCCGACGCACATCAACTCGACGCATCTCATAAAGACAGACAGGAGACTCCACGTCTGACGCAAGGTGATCGAGATAGCTTGCGAAACTCGAGTCGGGTGTCAGCATATCGGGGCAACAGCACCCCTCCCCTGCCAAATTCTTTTTTTTCGGGCAACAGACGTGGCAAGAAGCTGACCCGTGTGGCATCCACTGGTGCAGTTAGACGATCTCTTTGATATGAGACTCAAGATCCAGCTCTCGCAGAACGTGGGCCTCGAGGTGCACACTGATTGTCGAAGCCACCCGCTCCTGACGCCGAGACGAACATGCGACTCGTTCGTATCACGTTCAAGAAAACAAGATTATGTTTTCGTTCGCATCAACCACAGAAAGATGGCCGTCACGAACGAGACGACCGTCCGTTACTCCAGTCTCCCGGAACAATCGCTCTGCGAGCTTGAGAAGCGGACCGTCACTTATTTCGGCCGTTCAAGCAGAGCCAACACGGCGACTTGAAACACCCTGAGAACTCTCAAGTCATCAATTTGCAAGATGAGTTTAAATTCGACCGTAACTCAGGAGCTCTGGAACTTGGTGTTGCGAACGCGAGTTTGTTAGTGCAAGTGAGGCGCCTGACAAAGGATTCGTTTGTGTCTAAGAGCAAGCCTAGTGTTTATTTACTAGTCTAGCCCGTCCTTTCAATTATTATCGGCTTGTTCTCCGCTTTCGAACTTCACTTCTGTGCTGGATAGCATCGCGAACCGTGTCCTTGGCATCGATATACCCACTGTCCTGGCGTTCCGCGGCAGTAAATCAGTCATGAACGTCGATTTCGCGCAACATTGTCAACCAATTAGGAAACTATCAGCGTCGATGGTTTAGTGGTAAAATTCTCCGTTGCCATTCAGCAGCGTCGGGGAGCCGGGGGTTCGATTCCCCCTCGACGCAACTTTTGGTGTCACCTTTTGGTACCTAGCATGGATGTACGTACATTTCCATTTTTATCTGTTTACTTCATGTTACCTATATTTTCCCTTTAAAGTTTGATTAATACTACTCGGTTAGGTATTTATAGCTTTACTACTAAGGAAGAGATATGATAACTCTTTTCTCCAGTGTAACAAAAGACGTTTTTTAATATCCGTATACTTTTTGTACATGTGTTATTTCAGCGACTTTTCTATTGTTCTGGTGTAATTGGTGTAGCTGCAGAGTGCCATTGTTATTCCTGACGGATAGATTTCTTGATGATGGAACACACCACCGTTTGTGTGCGGCTTTTGCTCTCAAAAGTATACATCTAACACGGGAATCGTGACGCAGCTTCGCCACCTCTATATCCTGATAGCACTCTCGAATCCTTATTGGACTTATCGTTTCAAAGTTGGCAACCAACGGCTTTGATATCCGGTGAGTTCGTCTTATCATCCACCCGTCCCTCCACGGCCCGTGTCTTGACGCTATGACGATCTCATCACGCCCGTTGTCACCTGCCGCTTTAGGTGCTCTGACCCCACCGGAAAACTTAATCCCTCCCGCCCGGTGCCGGAATGTCCTACGCTGCTCTCCAGCTCATAAACCGCAACCGTCCCACTTCCCCCCCGGGTGGGTGCCCTGCCCATGTCCCTCCGTCTGCTGTTCTCCACGCGGTACATAGAAGTACGGCATTGTGACCATCGCCTTCTTGTATTTTGCACTGAGCAGCAATGGCGTCCTCGACCCTCTGGCTGTCGTGTGGGCGGCGGCGTTGGATGACCGCTCTCGCGGTCGGAACCCTGGCGACCCTCGCCTGCGCCGGGCAATTCCAAATCCAGCATGCCGCGCGCCACCAGAACCTCGACATGCGAGGAAGCCCCGGAAAGGAGCATCTCTTGGCGCACATGGGGCGGCTCGCGTACGACACCGAGGCCGCCGCCACCGCTTCCTCGCCGCAGCGGGCGCCGCTGCTGGATACCTTCCAGGTGGCCGAGCCTGTGCTCCTCCCGTCCGGCGCCGCCGCCCAGGAGGCCGTCACTGTGACTCTGATGGAGCACCAGTTCGCCAACAGCTACGGTGTCCCGTTCGTCGGGAGTTACACGCCGCCTGACTTCGACTTCGACCACGTCGTCATCAACTTCACCGTGGAGGTCAGGGGCAGGCAGTTTGACCGCTGGGGCAGCGTGTTTCTGGGCGACGTCAACATCTTCTCCACCTCCACCGCCGAGCCCACGCTCAACGGCATCACCTGGACCTGGCTGAAGGACTCGACGCCCTACCTGTCGCTCTGGGGCCAGCCGCAGACCCTCATCTTCCAGCTCGACAACGTCATCACGGACGTCTACACGGGGCTGCTGAACTCCACCCTCACGGCGACCTTCTTCAAGAGCCCCGTCCAGACCGGCGGCCAGGCGCCCGCGGACCTCATCCTTCCCGTCTCCGCGGGGAAGAGCCCCGTGACCGGCAGCTTCTGGACGTATCCCGAGGAGAACGCCACCGCCTCTCTCCGGTTCCCCCGCAACGTGAACCGGGCCGTCTTCTCCTTGTCCGTCAAGGGCCAGGGCGCCGAGGAGTTCTGGTGGAGCAACGTGCCGCAGTCCGCCGTCCACGCATTCCAGCCAGACGTCGGCGTCTACCCGGGATACTCCCCGTTCCGCGAGGTCCAGGTCCTGATCGACGGGCGGCTGGCCGGCGTGCACTGGCCGTACCCGGTCATCTACACCGGCGGCGTAGTCCCGCAGCTGCATCGCCCGATCGTGGGCATCGACGCCTTCGACTTGCGCGACCACGAGATCGACATCAGCCCGTGGCTGCCGCTCCTGTGCGATGGCAGCAACCACACCTTCGACATCCGGGTGGTCGGGCTCATCGACGACGGAGAAGCGAGCGCGAGCCTGTCGGGCACGACCAATAGCAGCTGGTATCTCGTTGGCAAGGTGTTCCTGTGGCTCGACGACGAAGGTAGCGTCACGACAGGCGTCGTCGGGACCGCCGCGAACCAGGACCCGGCCATCGAGTTCTCCCAGACCCTCAAGCGGAACGCGACGGGGTTCAACTCGACGCTGGAGTTCGCCCTCGCGGTGAAGAGGGAGTTTTCCATCACGTCGCAGGTGAGCACTCAAAAGGGCAGCGGCAACGCAACGTGGAGCCAGAGCCTGTCGTACTCCAACGTGGGCGGCCTGTACGACAACGGGCTCGGCACCATCAACACGTTCTCGACGACCGGCAGGGAGGCGTCCAGCAGCCCCGGGTGGAACTACGAGACGACCTTCTCGTACCCGCTGTACTGCAACGCCACGACCTCGCATCTGCCCGAGGGCAACCTGACGCTCTGGGCGCAGCTCGACCAGGGGCTGAGGCTCCACGTGCGGGGGAACACGGTCTACCCGACGGGCCTCGAGGCCTTCCAGAGGGGAGGAGGAGGAGGAGGAGGAGCGTCGCAGTGGGCCGCAAGCGTGGTCGACACGGACAGGAACGGCACGGCGAATTACTCCCGGTGGGCCAACAACACGGTCACGTCGGGGGTCGGGCGCACGCGTCAGGTGTTCCGGCTCAGCGGGCTGGAGGGCGACGGCACGTACGAGACGCCGGGGCAGGAGTTGTATTTCCGGGACGTGGCAGCGTACAACAACAGCGTCGTGGCGCAGAAAGAGGTCGTTGCGGGGAAGGCCATGTGAGAAAGTTCCACCCAGAGACATTACTTTTCTAGACTTGCAGTGCCCAAGAGGGCCGGCCAGGGTCTTGGCTTTAAGAGTACAATCTTGATAGACTGGTCAGACATAACGTCGACTCAAACAATATCGTGGTCGACTAAACTGATGCGAACTATATACGAAAGTGTTAATCCTTTTCCTTGATTACCCAAACACTTCCGCGCCGTTCTTCGGCATTTTCAGCAGTATCGGCCCCTTCAATATCACCACGGCGCACCTTTGACAAATAGTACTTCAACCGCAACCCTGACAGCGGCAGATCGGGGACCTTGTCGAACCGGAATCGGATTACCGGACCGGCAAGACTGGGTGACGGGTACCACGTAGTAGGTACGGATAAGCCACTAACCAATAGAACAGGGCAATGCCGGCTGCCTGATTCAATAGTACTGCCTTTTGGAAACACGAATAAGGTTGCTCTGGTCAGCAGTCTGTGCTCTATCTACCTCACCGGTTCAGTTCCCCAGTCTTGCAGAAACAAAAGCAAATACTGTCTCATATTCCCATTCCAGGTCTCATGGCTACTGCGGCCAGCTACACCATCACGGGCTGCACCGTCGCCGACAGCGACGAGCTGACCCGCAACAACATCCCCGCCTTCTGGGCCGATCCGCACTGGAGGCTGGCCTGGCGCCACCGGACCCTCGAGCACCACATCTCCCAGGTGGTCAAGCGCACGCCGCGGAACCTGCTGGGCGATCCGGAGACGAAAAGGCAGCAGAAGGCCGTCGACCCGGACACCGGGCGCATCGTGGGCTTCGCCCGCTGGTACCTACCCCTCTCGCACGCGAGGAAGGCCGACGGCGTGCTGGCGTGGCCCGACGCCGTGGTGCCGGCCGTCAGCGCGGAGGAAGAAGCCGAGATTCGGCGCGTGGCCAAGACGGCTAGCTGGGACCCAAACGAGGAATCGGACGAGCTGCTTGTCCCGATCCGTGAGGCAAAGGACGAAATACTCGGGAGGCAGCCTTACATGCGTATGTCAGAATCACTCCTCCAGCTAAACCTTTCTGATAATAATCCTTACCAGGCCTGGATTACCTAGCCGTCCATCCGGACAACCAAGGCAAGGGAATCGGCACTGCATTGGTGCAGGCTGGCATGAGACAGGCGGAAGAACTGGTGCTGGATATCTTCATTCATGCCATGCAAGCCGGAGTTGGAGTCTATAAGCGGCTCGGGTTCGATATTGAGAAGGAGTTCTTCCAAGACGATACCAAGTATGGTGGTGATGGCCAAGTCTATACCGCTCTCATGGTGTACAGACAGAAAGTTCAAGTTGAGGTGCGTTAACAGAATAGAAGCATGTGCTACTATTTGCATTTCAGAACTGCAGTTGCATCAATATATTCTTAAACGGTCTGGGGCAACATTGTATGTCTTCCCATACTGAAACAGACAAATCCCGTTCTATCAAGAGACGAAAGTCCATAGGCATGTAGGTTGTTCTTCAACAACAACCTGCATTTAGATGCATTTTAGATTGCGTGTAACAGTGGTCCGCTGTACGAGGCAGTATCTTTTCGGTTCCCAATGCTTATGATTAGAAAAGTGTCTCACGTTTCCGCTCTAACTACCGCTATTCGGAATGCACTTCTGTTGCAAGTTATTGACTGGAACTAGACTATGTAAGCAGACCTGCTGCCACTATAACAAAAGTTGTCAACTTGGCGAGCCCTTGTGTGAAGACGATAGAGGCACAGCAATGGAACAGAGACCTCCCCAGTGCCTTAAGCCAAGTCTAACTCCGGACAATCCTCCTGGTTTTGATAGATCGCCCCCCCCCCCCCCCCAAACGGCAGCGCTCATCCATATCTCTTGCGAGCCTGATCATGCCCATCCTCATCTCTGCTGCTGTTTCCCGTGGTTTTTTGAGCACGCAGATACCACCGCTCTCTGGTCATCCGGCAATGGTGACCGGGTCCTGCGAGCGATCATTCTTCTCGTCCCCAAAAAGGTCCGCATGCACGAGGGCCTGAACGCTTTCCCATCATTTTGCTCCTAGCTGACGTATCCGCGCGCAATGCGCATCATCCTGCGCCTGGTCATCGATCGGACCGCAAGGCCGGCTTAAAGCGGTGGGCCTGCAGGAAGTCGAGTTCCAAGGCGACGCAGTCTCTGAGGATGCATACGCCGCCTTTGCCCGGCCAGCCCCTGACTGTTGTTCCTGGACCCGAGACCGAATGGGGAGCGGAAAAGTAATGTCACTCGGGTCCAACCTGATGTAGACTTTATCACCGAGACCCTGGCAGCCGTTGTCGGTGTGAGGGCTAAATGAGGTGGTAGGCAGCAGGTATGTACGGATATCTGGACCATCTACCCTAACCTAGCTAGGTGTGGTACTTGTAGGAAGGACGGATAGGCGATTTAGCCTGGGGACTAGGGGCCACTGCGCAAGGCTGCATGCAAGATAATTCCGTCAGCACTAGCTTGATCGAGTACAGGGAGCGAACCCGCCAACCAGACGTGCTGGTGGGAACGCCAACGGCTTCGTCTAGGCAAGGTGGTCCGAAGAACCTAGTCCCGCTCGGTTCCTTGATTGATATAAAATGCCGGGCGGGTAGAGACGTCTCCAAATCTTCCCCCCAAGACTCCCAAGCTTCCGAAGTTCATGTCAAAGCTCGTTTCCAACAGTTCCAGGCTCGTGTCGAAAGTGTTCACGCACCGCTCCAAGATGTCGCCCGCTTTCACTCTGTACGGCGCCCGCGGCTCCACCAACACGGATCGTGTCCGCCTGACCCTCGCCGAGGGCGGCTTCACCGACTACGAGCTCGTGCTCTTCAACCTGCATAAAGGCGAACAAAAGGTGAGCAGAGTTCTTTTGTTGTTCTTCCAACGACAGAGACGGACCGCCGCTGATGCCCCCTCTGCCACACGCCCCCAGTCCGAGGAGAACATGAAGCGTCACCCGTGGGGCAAGGTCCCCGTCGTCGTGTTTCCCGACGGCTTCACCCTCTACGAGAGCCGCGCGATCTGCAAGTACCTCGCCGTCAAGTACTCCTTCCCGCTGCTGCCCCCGGGCTCTGACGCCGAGGCCGCGGCGCGATTCGACCAGGCCCATTCGGAGGAGATGCTCTACTTCGCCGAGCCAGCGGGTAAGATCGGATTCGAAAAGTTCGTCAAGAGGTTCATGGGGCTCCCCGCCGACGAGGCCGTCGTCTCAGGCGCGTTACGGTCCCTCGAGGCCTTCTTCGACGTCGTCGAGCACGCCCTACGGCAGAGGGACTACATGGCCGGGGACGACTTCACACTTGTCGACATCCACTACATCCCTCTGATACAAAGGCTGTTCGCCTGCGGATATGAGGACGTCGTCCTCGGCCGCCAAGCCGTGGCTGCTTGGTGGGATCGCGTCGTCGGCAGGCCCGCCATTAAGAAGCTGTTGGCCGCTGACCAGGAGGCTGCGGCTGCCGCCCGTAGATAGAGAGACTGGTAGAATGAATAGAATAGTCCGACGTTAACTGTGCCATCACCGCGCGTATCAAATACGAAAAGAGCTGGTGAGAATACGTAATAGAGAGCACTGCTCATCATAGAGTGCCAACAAATTCTGTAAAGTTCTCTGGCCTTGATGATAGATTTAAGACCAATGCTCAGTCTTGTTGAAGATGGACTCGTGGACATCCTCCACCTTCGGGTCTCAAAAAGGTTTATAGCCCCTTAGCATCTCTCTGTCTGGGCATTTCTTGCTTCTGTGTCGCCCGCTGTCCTTTTTTCTATTAATATAGTCGTGCTCCTACGTTTAGAAGTCATCAGCTAGATTAACACGCCAAATCTTCTATAATAGCTCTACTAAGATGTAATTCCAATCCTAGACATGTTCTATCTCACATGCATCTAAAAAGCACGTCCTATACTAGATTCTAAAACATAAAGTCACTTCTTGACCCTGTATAGGAAATGTTTGAAGACTACAAAAATACCTCCTCGACGGGGAATTGAACCCCGGTCCCCTGCGAATCGTTTGATTGACAAGCAGATATCCTCACCACTAGACTATCGGGGATTGGTGGATGTTCTCATCCAATGATAGCTGATTGAGTGAGTTTGCACCCAGAGCTCTTATAGAGTTTGTGTCGTTACCCACACTACAGCGTATGATCCTGGGTATGAGGTGGATATACAATAGCTGCCAGACTACGGCAGGAACGGAGATCAATACAAGTAGCTTCTTCTCCAGAATACTCCTAGCTACATCAATCCATCCAACTACACACACATCATGACAGATGCAGTGTATGAGGTGGATACACAATAACAGCTGAGTTGAACCCGCTTTTAACCCACATCCGTCCCTAGGTATTGACCAGTCAACAGTCTCGCCATGCGCTGCGCCAATATCCACCGCCGCTGGCCTACATATCAAAGGCGCGTACCGTTTGGTCCTAGTGATTCGTTCGAGAGCCAGTAACCAATCGATCGTCAGCTCTTCGCCAATCGCCTGGTCCGACCAGCTCCATGACCCAAAGACCTCGGTCGCATCCGGGTATGGCCAGCGCCAGCCTGATCTTATGTCCAAGTATTAGAAATGGAAGGGCATCCGCTGCGCCTGTTTGCCCGGCTTATCTCGACGTCTGATCCTACCTGTCTTCACCACCTTTCTTTTGAGCATCAACCTAGTCTAACTACCCTAACAAAATCCGGCCATGTCTGATCCCCGAGCCTACACGGTCGGTTGGATCTGTGCCCTCGCGACAGAGTTTATTGCAGCCCGGGCTTTTCTTGACGAGGAACATGCAGGCCCGCGACAAGTCGCCCAACACGATAGCAACAGCTATATTCTGGGCAGAATCGGCAACCATAACATCGTTGTTGCCGCCTTACCCAACGGTAAACACGGCACGACCTCGGCAGCAACGGTAGCCAAAGACATGCTCCACAGCTTCCCCAACGTGCGTATCGGGTTAATGGTCGGTATTGGAAGCGGCGCGCCCAGCCAGAAGCATGACATTCGACTTGGTGATGTTGTTGTCAGCAAACCAGGCGACGGACATGGTGGGGTATTCCAGTACGACTTTGGCAAAACCATCCAGAATGGCTTGTTCCAGGCGACCAGGTTCTTGAACCAGCCACCGGTGCTGCTGCGAGCGGCCCTCACTAATCTTAAGGCTACGTATGAAATGAATGGCCACCAGCTTGTCAACGAAGTGGATGCGAAAATGAACAAGATCAAGAAGCGGAAGCAATATACACGACCGTCCCCGGAAAGCGACAGGTTATACAAGTCTCATATCATACATCCTCCAAGTTCATCTAACGGCTGCGACGTTATGTGTGGCGATGATGCCGACTACCTCATAGCCCGACATGACCGTGACGAAGAAGACGACGACCCTGCTATTCACTATGGATTGATCGCTAGTGGGGATCACCTAATGAATGATGCCGGTAAGCGGGATGAACTGGCTACCGAAAGGGGTGTTCTTTGCTTCGAGACGGAAGCGGCTGGCCTGATGAATCACTTTCCGTGCCTGGTCATTCGTGGAATCTGCGACTACGCCGACTCGCATAAGAACAAAGAGTGGCAAGGTTTCGCAGCCATGATGGCGGCGGCGTATGCAAAGGATCTCTTGCACCAGATTCCGCCAAACAGCCTCGAAGCTGAGAAACCAATCCTGAGTACCAGTTAGTCTTTACAGAGTTCAATCCATCCAACCCCGTCTGACTTAAGAACAACAGTTCAGGATACGCTTTCCGACATCCAGAAGCGTGTGCGAGAGTTAAAGTCGAGCAAAGGCGAAGAAGATTTACCAATCTCCCGTAATCCTCACTTCGTTGTACCGTTCCCCATCGACCCTGATTTTTTGAGTCGACCCGACATCTGGAAATGGATCGAAGAGCAATATGCTTCGTCTAGGAGCCGCTTTGCTCTTGTGGGCATGGGCGGATTCGGGTATGTGCCGTTGGTTGTTATTCAATACACACGCTAACGAAGCCACAGCAAGTCACAGATGGCCATCCAGTTTGCCCACAAAGTTCACGCTGCCTCGCCTGAAACAAGTATTTTCTGGGTTCGTGGTAGCACGAAGGCGACATTCAAAACATCCTACCACTCCATAGCAGACATCCTGGCGCTCCCTCACCAGCAAGACCCCGACATCAATGTCCTAGCGCTTGTGCGCGACTGGCTGCAGAGAGAAGACGTAAGCAGGTGGCTGATGATTGTCGACAATACAGATGACGTCGAGATGCTATTCTCCAAGTTCAATGATCAGGACGATACGCCAGTACCGATGGCGTCATATCTACCCAAATCAGGCAATGGCCAGATTCTATTTACCTCACGCAGCTGGGACGCCGCAGAAAGGCTGACAGGTGACGGGAAGACGATACTCCAAGTACCGGCATTGGAGGAAACGCAGGCACTGCTTCTCCTACAGAAGAAGCTCGGCCAAGATATAGACGAGGCTGTCGCGTTGCGCCTGGTTCACAGCCTTGACCACATCCCACTCGCCGTCAGTCAAGCAGCAGCGTACATCTACAGAAGAAGCCCGCGAGTGACCGTCCAGTCGTACTTGGACGAATTCGAGAGGAGTGAAAAGAGAAAAGCCACTCTGCTACGCAGCGACAGAGGGGATATCCGACGATATGATGGGCTCTCGAATTCTGTTCTTCTGACATGGCAGATGACATTTGAGGAGATCAAAAGGGAGCATCCGCGGGCAGCCAATCTTCTTTCGCTGATGAGCCACTTCCACGCACAAAACATACCCGAGTACATGCTGCTCAGCTACAACAGCAGTTTTTCAACTGCCAAAGAGAGCGACGACAACAATGACATCAACGATGTCGATATCGACAACGAGGATTTTGAAGACGACTTGGATATGCTCAGAGGATACTCGCTTGTTACGACGACAGCTGCATCGCGACTCTTTGAGATGCATTCATTGGTACAGTTTTGCACAAAAGTTTGGATTTCCGAGTTTGGTTGTCCAGAGCGATGGCAGAGACTCTTCCTCCGGTCTGCCTCGCGACACTTTCCATCGGGCAACTTCGAAACGTGGGAACAGTGTCGAATATTGATGCCCCATGTAGAGCCACTGTTACACAAGGAGCCGTTAGAGGAAAGGGATCGACTGGAATGGAGTAACTTACTTACGAAAATTTCTCAGTACTTTGTTGCGCTGGGGGAATATTCTAGAGCCGAGGCGGTTGTGCAAAAGGCTGTAGGAATTCGCATAGAAAGTCTGGGTCGGGAAAATCCCGCCACGCTCGGCAGCATAGGAACCCTAGCATCGACATTTAGGAACCAAGGGCGCTGGAAAGAGGCGGAAGAGTTGGAGGTGCAGGTAATGGAAACAAGAAAGAGGCTGCTTGGCGAGGAACATCCTGACACGCTCAAAAGTATAGGCAACCTGGTGCTGACATACTTGAAGCAAGGGCGCTGTAAGGAGGCAGAAGAGCTAGCGGTGCACGCAATGGAAACAAAAAAGAGGATGCTTGGGGATGAACATCCCTGGACGCTCATCAGTATGGCCAACTTGGCGTTGACATATTGGAAGCAAAAGCGGTGGAAGGAGGCAGAAGAGCTAGGGGTGCAGGTGATGGAAACAAGAAAGAGGGTGCTTGGGGATGAACATCCAGACACGCTCACTAGTATGGCCAACCTGGCTTATACATGGAACAGTCAGGACCGGCAGGTCGACGCAATTCGGCTGATGAGTGACTGCTTTAAACTCCGGCAGCGCGTTCTTAGGGTCGACCATCCCGACACGGAGTGTTCCTTTTCAGCCCTCACAGAATGGCAGGAGGCTCGAAAAAGATGTGCGAAAAAGCGACGCCTCTTCAAGGTTCCATTACGGAAGAAGCGAATCAGCTTTGAGCGCGATTTATATAGGCAATGAGGACTTGGCTAGGCGACGAACACAGAATTACAGGCAATGGTAGCCAGACTACGAATTAGCCAAAGACGCTGACCTGCGAATCCCACAACAATCATGGCGAGGTGGAAGAAGCGGCGGCCGGACGGAGGAGGAGAGCACAAATGGGCGTCAGTTGCTTTAGTCAATATGGGCCCTTTGACGGATTGCCAAGGGGTGACGGCCAGTTCTGTACCACCACTACTAAGATGTTGACCAAAACATTTCGCAAAACCCATTACGCCTTTCACTGTAGTACCTGTGAGTTTGGCTGTATCAGATGTCCCCTTTAGTTAGTATATAGGCAAGGCTGAATCTCTGTTACTAGAATCTATAAGGCATTTCACATGTCTAGCCGCAACTTTCATATAATACCTATTATACTAGATGTGATCTCTTCCAAGTTAACTACAAAGCAAAACAATATAATTCGTCTTGTTATACTGGTTCCTATTACCTACGGCTATAGGAAAGTAAAAAAGAGAGAAAGGTATGTGCCTTGCGCCATATTTCCAATCACTGATTGTACATCAGTCTACCTTGTAACAGTTCATGGGAAGAGGATCAGAAGGCATGGTGCGTACTGCAGCATGATTCCCGATCACCATGTTACCTAGCATATGTCACCAATCCGAACACACAGCAGGGGCATATTGGAAGAAGAGTGAAACACGCTTAGTTCTATGAATGTAAGGATGTGAAAAAGGATGTCGTCTATAGAGGCAAGCGATGTGGGTAACAAATGAACCGCTATACGACACATGAGAAGCTGATAACCAGTATCAGGTATAGACGAAGCTGTCGTGCCAACATATCGGTACCAATCTCACTAAAGCCTGGCTTCCAGCTGCTGCCCCTTGTCGCGCTTCTCCCTCGCCTCTAAAAACTGCTTCGTCTCAGCGAAAACACGTCTCACCCGCTTCTCCGTGAAGGCATGGACGTCGTGGTCGCCGAGATCCACGCCAATCGGGCCGCCCATGTCGAGGTCCCGCGACCGGTCCGTCCTGAACAGCCAGTTCCGGGCGAGGATGACGTAGAACTCGGCCTCGCGGCACTGCGGCGCGCCGCGGTCGGCGGTGAAGACGGGCCGGGCCATCCTGCGCCTCCAGTCGGCGGGGACGTGGCGCTCCAGGCCCTGGAGGAAGTCGTCAAAGGTCCTCGGGACGTACGACTGCGAGGACGCGTGCACGACGCCGCGGGTGCCGCGGTGCACGTGCTGGAGGATGATGTTGGAGGCCAGGTCGACGGGTATCTCGTCGACGATGTTCTTGCCCGAGGCGAAGCCCGCGGGGGCGTGGAAGACGGCGGAGCCGCCCGTGGGATACATCATCCGGGAGGCGAGTATGTTCAAGGGGCAGGAGGCGTTTGGCAGGTACAGCTCGAACGGCTCCCTGATAGCGGGGGCGATGACGCTCGGGCGGACAATGAGCAGCGGCAGTTTCTGGCTCAGCCTCCGGTCGAGCAGGCACTCCATGAGTCTCTTGGATCTGGCATACGGATAGGCGAACGCACCCGGGCCGTCCTTCTTGCCTGAGAGAATGTCGTTCAGAAGCTGGTCCGCGTCGTCGATGGGGTATATCCTTTCCTCCACCGGACCGTCCGGTAGGTCGCTGGAAGAGTATGCCGTCGAGACCTGAACGAAACAGACGAGTTTAGCAAACCCTGTTGCCATTTGACCGAGGGCAAGGGCTGAGAGACAGTTCTGTTGGACAGCCTGGCGTAATGGGAGGCGCAAGCTGATGTTGGCGGCGGAGTTGATGACGATGGTGACGTCCTTCTCCAGCGTCCGAATATCGCGTTCCGCGATTCCGTACTTGGGGGCTGTGAGGTCCCCGAATATGAAGTTGATGCTGCCTGTCTGAAGGACCTCCTCCACGTGGTTCGGCATGATTGTGGACCATGTCTTGATGGCCTGTTCTGGTGTTTTTCGTATCACCACGTAGATCTTGGGCACTCGAAGGACAACGGCGAGCTTGTACAAGAGGCAGGCTCCAAGGCCCCCAGTTGACCCCGTGAGGAGCACGACCTGGTTTTGGAAGAACTGCATAGTAGTACGAAGTGTTGCTGGAAAGATGAGATGTGGAAGCGGTAGCATTCATGAGCGGGAGGCGGCCCGTTGTGAAACAATGAGCCTGGGACACCGGCCCAGTTAAGTACCCGTGGATCAACAACCAGCTATGTGTTCCTGTGCACAACGAGCCTGGCGAGCTTCATGATTGCAATCCAGAGGCTTGCCATGAACGGGCCAGCCAGCCACAAAGCGCCATGAGGTCCGGCGCAATCCTATCGGCGCACGTGTATTGTCCAAAAGTACATATTGCAGATGCACGTCTTACCACCCACGCATGTTCTCTCTCTGCGGCCGGCATAGATGCAGGCCCAAGTACATATTTGCACAGCCCGGGCCAGCAAACGGGGCGTTGGTTCTATCTGACGAATGCACGGGAGGCCCGAGGAGCTTCAGCCGCTGTTGCACACCTCTTTGTTCTCGGCCTGGCCCGATACATGTTAGGCGCAGTATCGCTGCCTCAGCCGCAGCATCTATAAGATGAGCAAAGACGAATTAGGCTCTGCGGCCCTAGCCCGAGCGAGACTGCAAGGCGTAGTCTAGACTGGGCCAAGGATCAAAAGTGCCACCATAGGCCTTGGGTGCAGCCAGATCACCTGCTGCCCTAAGGTCGCGCGATTAGGGTAAGGAAGGGTAAGTAGGTGTAACGAATATGGTGGTGTGCCACGTCCGACAATAGACCATTCCGACAAGATGCCAAAAGATCCGCCAGTGCGTGCCAGGACTGCACCACACATGGCCTTATAATGGAACCCCGGCCCGACTGCTTGCCGGCCGCCCGGCGATTCATTACAGTAGGGTAAGTAGGTTGCTTACGTAGGAAACAGAGAGTAGGTAGAAGGAAGCTATTAGTAAAAGATATCTATCTAATAGTATATAGCTAGCGATCTATATAGTCATGCTATTCAGAGGTTACCTTATAAATAATTAGTAATTAGATAGTTATCTATTAAGGAGCTACGATACCAATCTTGGCTACTTTAAGACCTATCTATTTACCTTTTTATTTAAGTTTTCTATTTATTCGTTTTTATGTTACTTTATATTTTTTATTTATACTACATCATTGTACTTTTATATTTTTATGCTACAATTGTTCTTATCTTTACCCTCTGTTTTTACCGTTTTCCTTTTACTAACGAGAAACCTTACCAATAGGACGCCTATCTGTCATAGGTAAAAGAGCCTGTTAGAGCCAACCTTTGATATCTTGCTTTAAAATTAGCTAAAGAAGGTATTCTAAAAGATTAACGTTGTTTGACAATACATGGTAATTGTTATAATAGTTTGAAAAAGTGGTGATGTTAATAGAAGGGGATAGATGCGTAGGTGGGATTTTTATGCAAGTGGGGGTGGTGGGGTTACTATACTTCCTCCTGGTTTGATAATATTATAAGAACAAGCTTCTTGCTGTTCAAAAGCAAAATAATGATAGTAATATATACAATATATTTTATTTTATTTCATCATATATTAACTGTATCTAAACCTAACGTATATAAATAGCGAGCCGCGCATACGATGTCCGGGTGTGAGCCTGCCCCCGTCTACCTCGGCGACGCACCCAGAAACAGGTGGATCGACAGCTCACAGCTATCTGCAACGGGAAGGGGTTGAAGGGAAGGATGATAAGACCTTGTTCCCGCCGTCTGAGAGCGAGGACAGGCACGGAAAAGGGCGATGCCGGCACTGCTGCCGTACTGGACACCGTGATTCCTGGGGGGCATGTATAAGGGTACCCACCTAGAAGCCTCCGTCTCCTCATTGACGTAATTTCAAGCATCTTTGTCATGGCCCATGCCCTTTACCGGATGTTCTCTCTAAAATCCTTCAAACTCTAACACGTTTCTATCCCCAGACGGAACATCTAGAAGGGTGGGGAAGGTGATAGGCACGGTCGCCTATGAAAGTACAGGTCAGCATGGCGTATTTGTTTGAACACCTAGTAAAATAGAAGACTTAACATAATGATGAGATCAATCTAGTGATTACTCTATTCTCCGAGGAAGTACCCCAGTCTTCTTAGAGTCGCCGGGGACACCCTCGCCGCCAGCCTACCATCAACCGAATATTATTTCACGAGGATATAATTCCTCAACATGTGAGGGAAGACTGTTCTCAACAGCCGACTCGAATGATCTTACGATTCAATACTCGGGACGAGCAGTACCAAAAACACATACGGCTGTCTATTAAGCTAGCGTAGCAGAAGCTATTCCGGTGTTATGACCTCTTATTATATTCGCCTCTCTATACTGCTGCAGTTGCCATTCAACGGGCTCGAGGGGTATCTCATCCCTACGACCTGTTTGGGCAGGAGATTATTCACGGGATTAGATGTTAAGGACACATAGTGATATAGAAGAGTACTTCAATAAGTGGTACCAGTTCCAGCAGCCAGAGGAAGCAAACGGGCCGTCCAGGACACTTGCTGTTGATATCCCTAATCTTACCGACCAGGGCAGCGACTTTCGGCAATGGCTTAATAGCAGAAGGTGGCGACAACCTGTTTAGGGAACAGAGCTCAAGCTCTATCTCTGACAACCACCAGAGCGTACCCTAAACCCTGTGCAGTGGTGGATTGACCCCCGAGAGACATATCCCGCGCTGAGTCAACCTGCCTCGATATCCTTGCGATCCCACCAACGTCCTCTGAACAGCCAATCTCATAGCATAGACGAAGCGTCTGCAGATGAAGCTGTCTGCTGCTGAGAGACATTAGCTATTAAAGCATTAAATTAACTAAAGAAGGTAACTATACAATATGGTAACTCAACTACCCTACGTATACACCACCCCCCCATTTACACCACCATCATCACCACCTAGGAGGCTAACGAGGCGGCTGTATTTGTTCTGGTAGCCACGTGGACGCCGCGCTGGGACGGCGTGCACCAAGTCAAGCTGAAACTATTAGCTGGCTTGGCTCACAAGCCATTCCACTTGTCACATGGATAACTTCGATTGTTGTTGAAGTAGAGGCAAAAACCTTATATTCCTATACTCGGATGTCTTTATAGAACACGCGACCCCTGCTATTACTCTAAAGTTCGTGTCGCTTGGTGAAACGTCACTTCATGTCTGTCAACGAAATTCCCACGCGGGAGCCCCCCGCACACAGACACCTTCCGAGGCGACGATCCCCATCTGCGGAATAGCTCCAAGGAGAGCGAACTCGGGATATTGTCAAAGTAGCAGGAATTCTCGGATTGGTTTACTTTGTACAGCTGTAATGAGCTACGAGAGCCATTGATCACAGGGTAATACATGCGATTAATGGACTACATATCTTGCACCGACACCCGCTTGGCATACTGTGACTTGCAACGGAGACGGCCGGGAGCCGATGCCCTTTTCAGCATCGTGTGCAAAGGGCTCTGCTAAGAGGGGTTTGAACCCTCTTACGCGACAGTTTGCCAGCGGAGGCTTCTCAGATAAACCGTTGCTTGATTCAACCTACACTGCATGATTCGGGACCTTGCGCGTCCAAGCGTCAGGGTGCATTCTGGTTCTTGTTTCCCCCCCCCTCCCCCCCCCCCCAACCACCACCACCAGTAGTGGGACTGGACTAGTTTGCTAGTGTTGCGCCCTCCACTCAAGCTTATCTGTTGGGTATCATGGTAGCATCCGGCAGCTCCGTCATTAGCAGTGTTATTAACCCCCGGGGGACTCTTCGTGGCTTCTGATTGAACGACACCGGCAATTTCGGCAAATACTGAAAGAAAATGGTGCGGGCCCCTTGGCTTAAGAGAAGGCGGATATCGGCCGCACTAGGCGATAAATGGAAGCAAGCTCTCCTAACCTACCTAGCTTGTTAATTAGACAATGGCAAAATGGCGCGCTGCGACCTGGCCGATCCCAAGATATGACCATCATCAATTTGCCGCATTACCCTAACGATAATGTCATTGTGGGGAAGAAGCTTGTTTATGGCGGATGGGTGTATAATTATCCTTTAAAAGCTTGGCGGCGTGCTCCCGATGGCTGGGACGGGAGAGAGTGACGGCTGTCCGATCACCGCATCAGTCAACTCTCCGGCCAAGTGCGTGTGGTCTTGAAACCGTCTCGACATGCGTCTCGGAAACGGCACGTTGGCTTTGCTGGCCCTTGCGGCCGGCGGCGCCCCGGCCGTGCTGGCCTGTGAAAGCTGCGAACACCCCGAGCGGGACGTAGTGTTGACCCGGAACGTCCGCCGCGCGCAGCCCGAAGCGCAAGCGGCCACGGACGCACCCCGCGGGCCTCTATCGTGGGGTCAACTGAACTTCCTGCACACTACTGGTATGGATGGCAACTCCGTGTGACGCTTGGACGATGCCGCAACTTCACGTATGCTGATGAATGTATGTTGCTTCAGACACTCACGGATGGTAAGCCTCCACTCCGTTTCTCACTTGTAGCTTCCATGCTGACTCGGGCGGACTGGGCAGGCTTGAGGGTCACATCCGGGAGCAGAACTACGGCGCGGATTGGGGCGACTTTGTGAGTTTCGTCAAGCACATGCGCCAGAAGGCCCATGATCTGGACGTCGACCTGTTGGTCGTCGACACTGGAGTATGACCGCCCCGGCCCCGTTTCCGGTCCTACCGTTCTGATCATGCCCAGGACCTGCACGATGGCGCCGGCATCAGCGATGCCACGGGTGTTTCGTCCTACGCAAACGGTACCGGTGTCAACGGCCAGTTGTCGAACCCGATCTTCCAGAACATCGACTACGACGTGCTGGCCATCGGGAACCACGAGCTGTACGTCTCGGCCATCGCGTACGAGACCTTTAACCAGCTCGCCAAGGTCTACGGCGACAGGTATCTCGCCAGCAATGTCCAGATCCGCAACCCCGAAACCGGAATGCTGGAATACATTGGCAGGCAGTACAGATACTTCACCACCCCGAAAGGTATGCTTTTCACCATCGCATCTGCCGCTTGGCGCGGGACTGTTTGCCTTAATTAACTCACGTAATTAAACCGCACTCGCAGGCCTCCGGATCATGGCTTTCGGCGTCCTTTTCGACTTCACCGGCAACTCCAATGCCTCGGTCATCACCAAGGCGGCCACAATGGTCACCCAGCCCTGGTTCCTCAACGCCGTCAACTACACCGAACCGATCGACCTCTTCCTGGTCATCGGCCACAACCCCGTCCGGCCGACGCAGAGCAGCAGCACGCTGAAGACCGTCTTCGACGCCATCAGGGCGCTCAGGCCCGACACGCCGGTCCAGCTTTTCGGGGGCCACACCCACATCCGCGACTTCGCCGTGTACGACGACAAGTCCACTGCTCTCGAATCCGGGAGGTACTGCGAGACCGTGGGCTGGCTGTCCATGACGGGCATCGAGTCCAGCAGCTACAAGGGCACGCTTTACCCCGAGGGCGTGCCTCACCCTGCGCAAAGAGCGGTCGGCGTGGCTTCCAAGACTGCTTCTTCTGCCCCACCGTCCTCCACTGGCGATTCCGGCATCACCTATTTCCGGCGATACTTGGACTGGTAAGACCAAACAGGCACTGATGTTGCGGATGGCTGACTGCGTTCCAGGAACACATTGACATTCGAGTACCATGCAGTTGGCAGTCAGACCAAGGCTTTCAATACGACCAAGGGGACAAGCGTGTCGCACGAGATCGCGGCCACCCGCAAGAAGCTGAATTTGACCACGCTCTACGGATGCGCGCCCCAGACTTGGTGCATTGACTGTGCGCCTTTCAGGTCGAACGGCTCCGTCTTCTCCTTGACCACCGCCGCCCTCTCCGCCACGATCGTCAACGAGGAAAGGGCATCGACGCCGAGGATCATCATCGCCAACACCGGCCACATCCGCTTCGACCTCGCCGAGGGGCCCTTCGACTACGACTCCTCCTTCATCGTCTCCCCGTTCACCGACGGGTTCCAGTACATCCCCGACGTCCCGTGGTCCCTCGCCCGGCAGGTGACGGGGGCCCTGGAGTCGGGCAACTTCCCGTCTAAGAGGAGGCGCAGCTCCCCCCTGACGGCCGACTCGTTCGGCTTCGCCCGGGCGAACCCGGCCCTGTCCGCGGTGGACGCCTGCGTCGACCCGCCTGTGACGAGCGACCACTTCGCGAAGCGCTCGTACGCCGGGGGCCGCATCGTCCGTCGCCAGGCCGTCTCGCCGGGGTACACGACGAGCGACGACTTCGGCACCGACGGGGACGACACGGCGCACAGCGAGATCCCGAGGTACGACCTGCCCGACTTCTTCCAGGCCAACGGCAGCTTCCCCGGCGACGGTCCGATCCCGGACGAGACCAGGGTCGACCTGGTTTTCCTCGACTACGTCGCCAAGTCGGTCGTCTCGGTGTTGAAGTCTCTGGGCGCGAATTACACGTCCGACGACGTTTCGTACTACATGCCAAGTGTAAGTCGCCCAAACTTGTATGGGGGCTATTTTCCTTCCAAAACCGTTTCCGCAGTCTTATCCGATGCATGAAATTTGGCGCCTGGAGGATCGCCTACAAATTTGACCCCTTATCAGACCATGGATGTCGGAGCTATCACCAACCCCCCGTTCGCTGCTGCGACACAACCTTTCCCCATTAAATCATAGGTCATGGGAGACGATAGGAAGCTGACCCGTGTCTTAGACGTTCACCACAAACTCGTACCTGGCCGAGTTCGCAAAGAAGGACGCGGCGTGGCAAGCCAACATGCCAAACTGCCCGGTTGGGCGGGGGATCGGGTACAGCACAGCAGGGGCCGCTTGAAACCTTTTCCAGATGGCTGTATTTGGGAAAGGTGTCCAGAATATGACACGTTCACTCGGATGTCGTCATGGTGTTGTCGCCCGGTTTACAATCCATGTCTTTTGTCTATACGCAACGTTAGAACCTAGAAAGTTGTGCGCTTATGGGTGTACATATTGTCTTTATATACGACCTACCTAATCAAACAAAGTAAAACGTCCAGCTTTGATGGGCCCCTCGCATATGTCTGTAGCCCGTCCAAAAGCAAGGTGCGCCGGCGGATGTCTTGTTTGGTGACATAACAGAAACCCCAGACTTTGCTAACAAACACATAAGGCATGCCATGGGCACATGCTTGCTTTGTGTAGCTTTGACAACAGCAACAGAGCGAAGACTTCCTGTTGGCTCACGTCCTGTGTGGGGCGCTCTCTGTCTTGAGTCTCGAGGACGGGCGTTTGCTTTACGGTCAAAGGCCTGAAGCGTTTTGTACTGGCAATCTTGAGATATGGCTGCCTATTTTGTGGTCGGCTTCCCACATGAGGATGGCATTTACTGCCGATTGCCACGAATATCCTACCAGAGCGGCCACTTGGCAGGATCGTATGGCGGTCAAGCAACCTATTATATCTTCGGGGCTCTCTCCAGTCTCCCCCTCTTCATGTCTGGCTGCATCTCACAACTCACTTTGCGTCTTCCTTATTTGCAGAAACCATTCCCCAACTGCTCGCTTTTCCCGCACCGGTTTCCTTGTTCTCTCATGGCTGTTCCCGGCAGTACCAGGCCAATCATGGTCGGCCTCTACGGCGTTCCGACCTCTGGAAAGTCTTTTCTCCTGGGCCAGCTGAAGAGCAAGCTCAACCATGAGCACTTTCAATTCTTCGAGGGCTCCCGTGTAATTGAGAGCGTCGTTCCTGGGAGGTTTGGGAGTCTTCAAGAGCCCCGACGGCCAGAAGAAGCTTCGCTGGCGCCAGCTGGCCATCGACGCCATCGCCATGGTATGCGCTCAATCGGGACGTGTCGGGATTGTCACCGGCCACCTTCAGTTCTGGCCCAAGGAAGGCAGCACCGCTTACGAGGCTGTGTTGACGGGCCACGACCTCCGTGTGTACACGCACATCCTCTACCTCGATGTTCCTGCCGAAGTGGTGGCCGAACGCACTCGGGGAGATGCTGCTCGGTTTGGCCACCCTCTGGCTGTCGAGCACATCCGCAAGTGGCAGGGCGACGAGAAAGCGCAGCTCCGCCGCCTTTGCCTCGCGAACGGCATCCTTTTCGGGATCGCGTCGCCGAGCCCGTCCATGCTGGACGGCGTTCTGCCTCTCCTCCACGACATTCGTCTTCATTCGGAGGAGGAGAACCTGGCTCGCGTCAGCGGCAAGGCTCGACGAGGTGGTCCTCGCCATGCAGAGAGAGAAGGATCTGAGAACGATGGTGGTCCTCGACGCGGACCGGACTCTCTGCGCTTCGGATACGGGCACGATGTTCTGGGAGAAGTTAAGGGGGAGGCGGTCCTCCGAGGAAAAGTGCCCCCTGGAGGCTCTGTTCGGCAGCCGTCTGGGATACTCGTACTCGGCGTTCCGGCAAGCTGCCTTCCTCTACGAGGAAGCCCTTTCCGACTTTGACTCCCGGTGCGGCGAGGTCGCCTCTGCCGTCAACATGCACCCCGAGTTCCTGAGCTTGATCCGCGCCTTGGAGGGAGAGCCGACCGCGGGCGCAGTCGTCGTCACCTGCGGCATACGCCGAGTCTGGGAGAAGGTCTTGGAGAGAGAGGGTCTCTCGCGGGAGCGTGAAGGTCATTGGCGGAGGGCAAGTCGCGGACGGCTACGTCGTCGACCCTCTGGCCAAAGGCGCCGTTGTGTCCCAGCTGCGGGACCATCACGGCCTCCGTGTCCGGGCGTTTGGGGACAGCCCTACGGACCTGCCCATGCTGAAGCAGGCCGATCAGGCCGTCGTCGTGGTCGGCGAATGCCAGACCAGAAGCCGTAGCGTAGACGCGGTCTTGTTGAAGGCGATTGACGAGGACGGCACCGTGGTCATGGCCTTGATGCGCGACGGGGAGCCGATGGCGCTCGGCGTCAGCGAGGCGTTCCCGAAAGCCATGTTCCTCCACGGCGGCGGCCCCGAGGACCTCGGCGCGGAGAACCTCGCGGGGAAGAAGACGGTGCTGCTGGTGGACTCGGTGATCAACAGCGGCAGGACAATCGTCGAATTTGTCCAGCGGATTCGGAGGCTGGGCACCGTCGAGCGAATCGTGGTGGTGGCCGGTGTCGTGCAGGAGAGAGCAGTCTCCGACGTCCTGGAGCCGCTCGCGAGCTCCGCGGATCTTTTTCTCGTTGCACTACGTCTGTCGGGAAAAGAACAAGTATACCGGAAAGGGAGGCACAGATACCGGTAACAGACTCTTCAACACGAACCAACTTCTATGAGTGGGGTCTTTTAGGTGGGAATGAGACCGGATGGCGAGTTTTGAGTAGTTGTAATTAGTTTCGAGACGGGATGCTGTTGTAATCGATCCGTGGCATTGGACACGTCCGCCAGCGCGTCAGTAATGCGGTCAGCCGGGTGAAAATAAGTGATGGCAAACGCGAAGTGGCCAGTGAATCAATGGGTTTTTCCATGAGAGAAGTCTTGCTCTTGAAGGCACCGTGGGGAACAAGGCATGATTCGATGGATCTGTTTGCCGGTCCTCGCGCCGAGTTGGGATCCTTGTATTCAAACAGAGGACGGAAAGGGACACAGGAAAGCCCGAGCTCCGGCCCGCGAAACCTTGAAAAGTTTGACGTCGGTCATCGGCATCAAAAGGGTCGCCGGGATTCGCGGCGCGGGAGCAGCCGCCGGTCGGGACGAACGGCATCAGACCAGTTGGGATTTGGGAGGGGGGGGGGGGGTTGGGTTCAGGGCCTTTTTGTAAGCCCGAATGCCGTCAAGCGGTGGAGAATTCTCCAGTCCCATCCGAGAACGAGGCGTTGTTTTGAAAGGGACCCGGGTTACACTAGGATTAGCTAGTTTAGCTGTTTACATTGCTATGATCCTACAATCCCGAGCCCCCAAGACCCCGAAGACCGGCACACGACGCCGACGGCACATCGACGTCATAGGGCGTTCACAGCGGGGATGACTCAGCTCCACTTTCCCGGGCTGGGGTCCAACCCCCCCTGCCAAGGCAATGCGACGCTCCGGGAGCAATGACGATACTCTTTTTTTATTTGTCTGGTAGCGCTTTATTAGCCGACGTCGTCCACCGCCGCAGCCACGCATTCCACACATGTTTTCATCGCAAACGACGTAGATCTCTGTTTTCCAATTGGAACAAGAAAAACACCAAAAAGAGGGAAAGGGCAAAGGAAAACCACAAACACACACACACACACACAATGGCCGCAGTCAAATCAACACAGTCGGAGCTCCCGACCTTCTCACCCATCGACTATGCCAAGTTCTTCGGAGCCGGCGCCCTCGCGGCGACCTTGACCCACGGCGTAAGCTAGTTGCCGTCCCCCCAATGACCCCGCGAGCGACTCGTGCTCACACATAACTTTTTTTTTTACTCCCGCAGGCCGCAACGCCCATCGACGTCGTCAAGACGCGCATCCAGGTCGACGACGCCATGAAGGGCCTCAACATGGTCAAGGCCGGCCGGACCATCGTCGCCAAGGAGGGCGCATCCGCCCTGCTGACCGGCTTCGGCCCCACCGCCGTCGGCTACCTCGTCCAGGGCGGCGGCAAGTTCGCCGGCTACGAGTTCTTCAAGAAGCAGTTCATCACCGCCGCCGGCGGGCCCGAGCGCGCCGTCGACAGGCGCACCGCCATCTACCTCGGCGCCAGCGCCACCGCCGAGTTCTTCGCCGACATCCTGCTGTGCCCCCTCGAGGCCACCCGCATCCGCCTCGTCTCCCAGCGCGGCTATGCGTCCGGCCTCGGCTCCGGCTTCATGCGCCTCGCCCGCGAGGAGGGCTTCAAGGGCTTCTACTCGGGCTTCGTCCCCCTGCTGTTCAAGCAAGTGCCCTACGCCGTCGGCCAGTTCTCGGTGCACGAGGCGGCCGTCGAGGTCATCTACCGCGCCATGGGCCCCGAGCGCAAGGCCGCCATGACCCAGCTGCAGTCCACCGGCGTCGAGCTCGCCTCGGGCATCGTCGCGGGCGTCGCCGCCGCCGTGCTCTCCCACCCGGCCGACACTCTGCTGTCCGCCATGAACAAGGGCGCCGGCGACCCGCGCCAGGGCGCCACGAGCCGCATGGTCCAGCTCGCCAGGGAGTTCGGCCCCAAGCGCCTGCTGCTGACCGGACTGGGGCCCCGCATCGTCATGACCTGCGGCCTGGTCGCCGGCCAGTTTGTCATTTACTCGCAGTGCAAGACCCTGGTCGGCGCGCCGGCCGGCATCGAGATCCACAAGGAGGAGTCGTTGTAATTATCGACATGGGATCGATCTGTCGACGTAATAAAAGGTGCCGTGTGTAGTTTTGTAGAGGCCAGAAAGACCCTGGGATGGGCCGGCGTTTGGTTGCATTGGATCCGGGTTGTTGGAGCGGTAGACCAGCGATTGCTTAGACAGTGCGTTTCACGAATCGTTGTTTTTGCTGTAGATTTATCAGCCATTACTGAATTTCGAGACGAGTTTAAAAGAGTAGAAATATTCATCAATGTCGAGATGTTTTTTCTTTCCCCCGCGCATATACCGCCAAGGCCACGATGTCTTCCAGACTTTGGTACGCTCTTGGGAGTCTCAACGCAAACGTCCCCAGGACGGTGAATAATACTGGACTGTGATGACTTGGTACCTGCAGCCACTCGATCAAACGCCCTTTTTGAGCATTGTTTCTGAGCATCATCCTCGTATTCGGTCCAGAACATCCGCCTCGTTCTCGTAACCTGTAGTTGAAGTGGTGGTTCCTAGTATGAAAGGGCTTCGTCAAGCGATGGAAGGAGCCTACGAGGACCAGATGCCGAATTGAGATGTTTAAGGAGGATAAAAAATAAAAATAAAAAAAGGAACAGGGGGCAGGCATGAATTCTTCTTGGCAGGCGACATGCGTCCGGTGCACAACAAAGGGAAGGACCGTAGTCGAAACCCGTCATTGATATTCCACGCAAGAGGCAACAACAACTGGAGGCGATCCTGGGCCCACACACATAGAGTAACGGGTGAGAATTGTGAGGGAAGGATGCATGGACAACCGATCCTTCAAGTTGCGCTTGCAAAGATTGCTGCTTTCCCATTTCCACGTCCCTCACCCTGGTAGCCTCCTTCTTCGCCCAGATAGGCCTCTCCTTTCTCACCCGAGCTGCCTCCCTCCTCGGACATACTCCGTCTTGTTGTTCATATGAAACTTCTACCTCTTTGCCCCCAGCTTGAGTTCTGGCCTCTCTCGTCTCCCAAACTCATCATCGTATCCCGCTGTTAGTGAAACATCCTCAGCATCATCCATCACCAGGTCATAACTCGAGGTCTCCCAAGAACCAAGAATCCCCCACAAGAGCCCCACGACACGACAATGCTTGTCACACTTCCCTCTCTTCTCCTGGCCTCTGCGGCTCTCGCTGCTGCCAAGTCATATATCCTGTTTGCCTACCCCCCCGCAGAGGCCGACCGAATCATATCGCGTCCTTGCGAGTTCATGGTCAACGCCCGCGACGGACGTTTCTGGGTCGGGGCCCCCAGGCCCACAACTTACTGCCCAGACTTTTCTGGAGCAAACTGTCCGCCTAGTAACATAACCGTCGTTGATGGTCTCTTCAGGCGGCTTCGGGTTTGTTCTGACCCCTTTCCCCTTACCCTCCCATCAGTTGCCCCGCCTCGTCATCCTCCATCTCCGATGGGACCCTTCATCCATCTCGATCCCCCGTCCCATGATCCACAAACACCCTCTGTTCTTGTCGCCGTCGCTGACCGCTCCTCATCAAAACCCAGGTCTCCAAGCCTGGTGGGCAGAGGGTATACGCCGACCCCGACGGCGTCATCACTTACACCCCGGGCGGCGACAGCTCCATCGACGCGACGCCTGTGGGCTCCAACCTGAACGCCTTTCGCAAGTCGCACGCCGAGATCCCCTCCATATTCGGAGAGACCGCCCGTTTGCTGCGGTTTCACAAGTTTGGCGAGAACCCCGCCGACTCCAACATCTACACTTGCCCTGACGAGAAGCACCCCGGCACGTCGTACCTCAGGGCGCGGTGGACCTCGAAGGACGATGCCGCCTGGGACAGCCAGTGCGTTGCCTTAGACGGCTTGCTCGCCCTCCTAAGTGATGACGAGTTTGGAGCGTACGAATACACCAGGGCCTGAGTAGTCCGTTTCCGCCTCCTTGGACCTGGTGTCAAAATAGAGATTGCTGGGTTGGCGTTTGAGGCCTTGGCAAGAGAGCAAAGGTGTGACGTGT
Source organism: Colletotrichum eleusines (assembly GCA_016807845.1). Taxonomy (NCBI): domain Eukaryota; kingdom Fungi; phylum Ascomycota; class Sordariomycetes; order Glomerellales; family Glomerellaceae; genus Colletotrichum; species Colletotrichum eleusines. The sequence goes on from JADEZO010000005.1 coordinate 863,178, forward strand.
GCTGCTTAGGTAGTTCGCTCGTTGGGTTTGCAACCTAGCATATAATTACAAAGTATCAACATCACAGCCACTTCCGTTCCGTCATAGCTCGTGCTGCGGGACCATTTTTTCGAGGAGGTGTTTTCTTTTTTTTTTTTATTACAAGAGATGGCGCAGATCCTGTGATACATACTCGTACTACCTACCCATTAAACCCATATGCAACCAGACCAAACATGATTGCTTAGTCCAAAACGAGCTCAAACTCGAAATCCTTGACCTTGAGCTCGTACTGCGGCAGCGTCGCCGGCCCGCACGACCCGGTACCCAGCCCGTGGTGCGCCCAGTCGAGCCGCACGATGGTGTCGTCCCTCTTGCGCTTGTGCAGCTCGTACGGGTGCGTGCACCCGTCGAGGTCCTCGGTCGTGTAGTGCATCGCCGAGAAGGACGCACCGTCGAGGTCGCCGAAGCGGGCGCGTATGACCCGCCCGGGGGGGTGCGCGTCGTCGTCGTCGTCGTTATCGGCGTCTTCGTTGTCGTCGTCGCCGCCGCCGCCGTCCTCGGGAAGCTGGCCGCGGAACTCGACCCAGCGGACGTCGGTCCTGTTGCCGCCGTCCTGCGGGAACTCGTAGTCGACAAAGAGGTCGTCGATCGTCTCCTCCCAGTTGCCAAACGCCTGGCTCTGCTTCTTGTCCCGGTAGCTCTCGCCCGGGCCGCGGCCCCACCAGGCGGCCGTCTCGACGCCGCGGAGGCCGAGGGTGAAGCCGATGCGCGCAAAGGTGTCGGGCAGCAGGGGCCCGCTGGGCTTGCCCTTGACCTTGATGTAGACGGCCTCGCCGTGGAAGGTGAAGGTGGTCCAGGTGTCGACGGCCCAGGCGAGGACGGGCGGGGCGATGCGCGAGTGGACGTTGACGACGAGGCCGCGCTTCTCCTTGCTCCACTCGACGCGCCGGACCGAGTGGCGCGTCTGGTGAAGGCGACGGTCCTTCCAATTAGGGCCAAAGCGGCCGCCGCGGTCGTTGTCGGTGAGGGCGCGGTAGAAGTCCATGACGAGGGGCTCGGTGAGGAGATTGAGGTCCGGGCGGGACGCCTTGTGCCAGGAGGCGATGGTGCCGAGCTGGAGGTCGAAAAGCCACCTCGAGGAGGCCGTGGAGGAGCTGATGGAGAGGGCGGAGGGGGAGGTCTGGGTGACCTGCGGGACGGGGTCGGCAAAGGAGTGCGAGAGGGAGGAGAGAATGGCGGCCATGGAGGGCGGCTTGGAGAGCGGGACCTGGCCGAAGGCGACGAGGTGGCCGGCCTTAGCCCAGTTCGTGTCGCTGGCGAGGGCGAAGTCGATGTGCAGGTAGGCCTCTGCGGCGAGGTTCTTGGGGAGACCCTTGATCTTGAGGTGGGCTTTGGTGTGTGGTTTGATGCCTGAGAGCACATGTTTGTGTCAGTCAACGTGCATGATATCGATAGCGGCGTGGGAGGGTGGTGAAGGGGGGGGGGGGATGAGTGCTTACCCTTGGGGATCTCAACCTCCTGATCGCCGCCGATGACCATGCCGTCGGCGACGATGTGCCAGGTGGCGGTGAGGTGGTCCAGGGTGACGAAGTCGTAGCGGTTGATGATGGTGACCTCGTTGTCCTTGAGGCCGAGGGTCTGCACCGGCTCGATGGCCTTGCCGTACTCGCGCAGGCCGGGCGTCGGGGTGTGCTCGGCGAAGCAGAGGCCGTCAAAGACAAAGTTGTAGTCGTTGGGCACATCGCCAAAGTCGCCGCCGTAGCCCATGTACTCCTCGCCGTCCTCGTTCTTGGTGCGGAGGCCCTTGTCGCTGTTAGTAGGCGCGACACACCTGCTTTCACGTCACACTGGGCGGACTTACGTGATTGGCCCATTCCCACACGAAGCCTCCCATGAGGCGTGGGTACTTGTAGAAGGCCTCGACATACTCCTTGATGCCGCCTGGCCCGTTGCCCATGGCGTGGATGTACTCGCACAGGACGAGCGGCTTGGACCACTGCTTCTCGGAGCCCATGCTGACAATGTCGTCGGCCGAGGCGTACATCCGGCTGTAGATGTCGGCCGTCCGAGCGGCCCAGTCGCCCTCGTAGTGCACGAGACGGGACTTGTCGATGCTCTTGATCAAGTCGTACATGTGCTGGTGGTTGGAGCCGTAGAAGGACTCGTTACCCAAGGACCACAAGACAACGGAGGCGTGGTTCTTGTCGCGCTGGACCATTTGCCTCGCACGGTCCTCGTAGGCCTCGCGCCACTCGGGGTTGTCGGTGGCCCAGCTTTCTCCTCTGTTGCCGACGACGCCGAAGCCGTGGCACTCGAGGTCGGCCTCGTCAAGGATCCAGATGCCAAGCTCGTCGGCGAGGTCGTACAGCCGCGGGTCGTTGATGTAGTGCGAGGTGCGGATGCCGTTGATGTTGAAGTGCTTCATGAGCAGCAGGTCACGCTTGAGGAACTCGTACGGCACCGCACGGCCGGAGTCGGGGTGGTGCTCGTGGCGGTTGACGCCGCGAAACTTGACGGGCTCGCCGTTGATGCAGAAGACGCCCTTGAGGAGCTCGGTGCGACGGAAGCCGACGCGCTGGACCAGGCTGCATTTCTTGAAGTTGAGGACGAGCGTGTACAGGTAGGGGGTCTCGGCGGTCCACTTGTGCGGGTTCTTGACGCGGATGTCGAAGCTGTTGTGGCGGTCAAAGATCTTCATGTCCTTGGCGACGAGCTTGCCGTCAGCATCTAGGAGCTTCATGTCGACGTAGGCGCCACGGTCCATCTCGATGTCGACCTTGAGGGTGGCATCCTTGTAGTCATCGTCGAGGATGGTGTGGACGAAGTAGTCGACCGGGTGAAACTTGGGAAAGGCGTGGAGGTAGACGTCCCTGAAGATGCCGCTAAGCCACCACTGGTCCTGGTCCTCGAGGTAGGTGCCGTCGCATCTCTGGTAGACCTCGACGGCGAGGATGTTGTCCTCGCCGATCTTGACGAGGTCCGTCACGTCGAACTCGCTGGGGTTGCGAGCGCCCTGGGAGTAGCCAACCTCGTGGCCATTGACCCAGACGGTGAAGGCGGAATCGACACCTTCAAACCGGAGTCTGAGCTGGTGGTCGGCAAAGTCGTCTCCGACTTTGAACGTTGTCACATGACGGCCGCACTCATTGTCATCGTAGGGAATGTTGGGGGCGTCGACCGGCCAGGGGAAGTTGAGATTGGTGTACTGCGGTCCCTTGCCAAAGCCCTGGCACTGCCACATTCCGGGGACGACAATGTCGTCCCATTCAGACGTGTCAAAGCCGGGCTTGTAAAAGTCCCGGGGCTCATGGAACGGGGATGTGGTTAGGTGGAACTTCCATGTGCCGGATAGGAGCTTGGACTTGGATTTGGAGGTGTCCCTGGTGAGGGCGTCCTCTTCATTTTTGTACAGGAAGAAGTAGCTGCGGGGCGGGAGGGTGCCGCGGTGGAGAACTTTGAGGTTGCTCCAGTCCGGGAGACTGGGAGGAAAGGTGTGCGTGGGGGGCTTGACGGCGGCGGTGATGTGTTGTCCAGACGAGCCAGCGCTGGACGAGCCGTCACTTGACGAGCTACCAAGACGGCGGCGACGGCCTACCTTCTCCATGTGGACATCCAGATGGAGGCCGGTGTCGGAAGAGATGTTGACATAGTCATCGGCGATTTCGGACATGGTGATGGCGAGTTTCGGCACCGGGCGACCGGGGCGAAGGACGATGCGGGTACGCGCTCAAGTACTGGGAACGAGCGGATAGACAAAATTGGAGTCAGTGGGGACACACGATGGATGGAGACGAGATATCGAAAGGGGGGGCGTGCAAGGAAGATGATGTGCACGATAATGAACTGTCCACAGATGAAATGGACGGAACGGGGGGGGGAGCTGGCGATGATGGTGCTGGATTACACACAGACAGCCCTATCAATGGAGGAGGTGGAGGAAGGGAGATGGATGGATGGAGATGGCGATGAAGAAGACGGAGACGGAAACCAAGGTTGGAGCGGAGCTTGAGTTTGGAGCTTGGATCGGCAGGAAACGAGAGCTCTGGGGAAACACCACACCACACTGATGTCCGCGTGTCTCAGAACCAGGGATCCGAGCTCTAGGTGTCTATTTGTCTGTCTGTCTGTCTGTCCAAGGTCAGCCAGTAACAGCGGGAACGAATATCACCTGAGACGACGCAGCGTCTGGGAGTGCGGGGAAATCACGAGGGACCAGCTGCAAGGGGGGAAGTGAGGGAGGTACCTAGGTAGGTAAATTGGGGGAAGCGGGGTAGAATGGTTATTGGTCGAGAGGGGTTCGACATGGCTTATGTAACGTGACGGAGCTGAGGCTAAATTACTGCTGACGCTTGAGGATTGAGGTCAAAGGGAAACCCAACCAGCTCTCACGTGGCTCAAGATCAGAATGGCAGGCAACATGTCCACGTGACGAATACCGCACTGGCTCTTGGGAGCTCTCAATTGCAGAGTACCTTACCTTGCCTGCTTACCTAGTGTGGATAGGTAGGCAGTGAATGTACATGGGTGAGCAGTCGCTGACTAAGCGCCAGCCGCGATCAGTCAGGATATCAACCGTTCTGTGACCAAAACACCCAAACAACTACCTCCCGACCCAACCATCTAGGTACTATGTATGTATTGAAAACACACTCAGAGGTCAAGAGAGCAGCCGATTACTTATTTTTTTTTCCTTTCCTTTTCTTTTCTCTTATTTTTTTCAATATTCCACGCACCACTTTTTCTCCTCCGGTCCAGACCGACCCCGAGTCAGGCTCGGTCTCCGTCCGAGCATCTCTCCACCGCCCACCGGCCAATTGCCTGCTCATGCTGCCAATGTACGTCCCCTCGTGCCCCGTCTTGGGTGTCGTGGGTTGTGTGGGAGGAAATCCCCAGGATCCATAATTTCCCCAGTCGAGGCTAGCGCCCATAGAAGGCCTCGGCTTTCGACCCCATCTGGGGGACTGGGCGTCTCCACACTCGGAAAAGGATCCTTGACATGTTCTCACCTACCTACCTAGTACATAGTACTATGTAAGCTACTAGTACATAGTACTAGGTAGGTTACCGTAGCTAACTAAGGAGTTTGCTTACGTAGTAGTACCTTTGGAGAAGGTGTGATTTTGTTTTCTTGACGCTGCCCATCCTCCCCCTCCCCATTTCCCTTGGTCGACCTCGGCATGTTGTCCTCGGTCCATCGCAGCCGCAATCTCCCCCAAAGAAACAAATTCCGACCTTGGGGAACGTTTGTGCCGTGGCATCGCCCGGGGAACTAACTGGGGTCGGCACGCAGCCGCCCTCTCGGTTGTTGGCTCTGCCCGCGCCTTGGCTGGTGCCACAACCCTTCCCTCGCGGGCTTCTCCTCCTCATTGTGCCCATGTTAGTGAGCCCTTTTGTGCATGTCGAGCCGCACAACGGCTCGTCCACCGTGATCTACACGTCATATTCTCCATGTCAGGGTTGCTTCCGACTTCATCCTCTCCCCCTCCCCCTCCTTACGGGGAGGGAGACAGGCCTGCCTGCTGCCTTTTTGGAGGGGAAATTGGGCGTAGGCCAACCCATGACGGCAGACGTGATGCCGTGCCGAGATGCGGAGGATGCCGCCTTTTTCCCAACGTGCTGCTAAGACTGCTCAACTTGGTTGCCTGGTATGAAATCAATAACGCACCCGTAATCATTTCCTGATAGTCAGTCCTGCGCAATGTGTTAAACAGGACCGCCCACGTGCTCGCCGCACCATCTTCTCTATGGAGCCCGTTCGCCGCCCATACCATCCATCTCCGATGTGGAGACCTGCCGCATCGAAACCGCACATCCCTGGCTGGTCCGGGGACAGGGTGTGGGAGGATGGAGATGGCATGTAACCGTAGTGGACAGTCGTCGATTCGTCCCGGGCCCTTGGTTGGACCATCGTTGACACCGCGAGCCAGGCCTTGCTTTGCCCTGCTGCTCCAACGTATTGGCCCGGGGGTGGGGGCTCTGGGGTTTTCTTTTCTCTCTCTCTCTCTGCTTAAAAGACTTCATCGTCCCTCCCGTGCCTCTCTCTCGTGCGCACCTCTTGTGTCTTTCCTCTCACCCTTCGCCCCCAAATCGACCAGACGACCTCTTGCGCTGGTGATCCAGCGCAACCCCCCTTTCAACCCATCATGGCCGCCCCTCAAGAGTCCAAGTCCCACGCCGAAGTCGAACATGACAGCACGCCGTTCGACGAAAAGGCCCCCGCCGGCGAGGTGAAGGAGATCAATGCCGCCTCCGTCGCCCTCGCCGCCGCCCTGGCCGAGAGGCCGCCCAACATCTGGTCGCCCAACATGATCAGGCTCTACGGCATCCTCGCCATCGGTTACCTCGTCTCCACCATGAACGGTTTTGGTAAGTCGACCATGCCCCTTGCGCGCACATCGAGCGTGAGTGAACCCGCGCCGGAAGCTGACACGCACCACTCGACAACAGACAGCTCCCTCATGGGAAGTCAAAACGCCATGCCCCAATACCAAAAGACCTTTGGCCTCTCCGGCGCCGGCTCCACCACCGGCATCGTCTTCATGATCTACCAGGTCGGCCAGGTCGCCAGCTTCCCGTTCTGCTCCCCCTTGGCCGACGGCTACGGCCGTCGCATCTGCATCTTCGTCGGCTGCCTCATCGTCCTCGTCGGCACCGCCATCCAGACCCCCGCCAACAACCTCGGCCAGTTCATTGCCGGCAGGTTCGTCCTCGGCTTCGGAGCCTCCCTCGCCTCTGCCGCTGGCCCCGCCTACATCGTCGAGCTTGCGCACCCCAAGTACAGAGGCACCATGGCCGGCATTTACAGTACGTGAAAAAGCCCCTCCCTCCCGCCTTTGAGATGCCCATCTGTCTTTCTTTTTCTGGGGCTCCTCTTTGCTGACTAGACGCCCCGTCCTTCAGACACCTTCTGGTGGCTCGGAAACATTCTCGCCGGATGGACCACGTACGGTAGCAACGAGCACCTCAAGAACAGCTGGGCGTGGCGCATCCCCACCGTCGTCCAGGCCGGCATGCCCGCCGTCGTCATGTGCTTCATCATGTTCTTCCCCGAGTCCCCCAGGTGGCTCATCTCCCACGACCGCGCCGAGGAGGCCCTCGCCATCCTGGCCAAGTACCACGGCGACGGCGACGCTAACTCGCCCATCGTCCAGCTCCAGTACCAGGAGATCGTCGAGGACAACCGCCTGACCAAGAATGAGAACCCCTGGTGGGACATGCGCGAGCTTTTCCACACCAGAGCGGCCCGCTACAGGCTTTACATGATGATTGCGATGGCTTTCTTCGGCCAATGGTCGGGGAATAACGTAGTTTCTTACTTTATGGTACGCCGATTTGATTTTTTTTTTTCGCTATTTTCTTTTTTTTTTTAAAAAAAGAAAAAAAAAAAAGAAGCCGTTCCCCAACCCGAGACGACAACTAGAAGATGGAGAACCCACCACTAACACAGATATCAGCCCGAAATGTTCAAGCAGGCTGGCATCACAAGCGACAGCACCCAGCTGCTCCTCACGGCCATCAACCCCATCTTCTGTCTCTTCGCGGCCATCTACGGCGCGACCCTGCTCGACAAGCTCGGCCGACGCTTCATGATGATGGCCGGCCTGACCGGCGCCCTGATGGCCTACATCATGCTGACCGCCTTCACCGCCGAGTCGGCCAAGAACCAGAATCTCTCGTACGGCGTCATCGTCTCCATCTACCTCTTCGGCATCGTATTCTCCTGGGGCTTCACCCCGCTGCAGACGCTCTACGCCGTCGAGTGCATGGAGAACCGCACCCGCGCCAAGGGCTCGGCGCTGTCCTTCCTGTTCCTCAACATCGCCATCATCATCAACACCTACGGCATCAGCGTCGGCATCGAGAAGCTGGGCTACAAGCTCTACATCGTCTACATTGTCTGGATCTGCGTCGAGATCGCCATCATCTACTTTTTCTTTGTCGAGACCGCCGGCAAGACCCTGGAGGAGCTCAAGTCCATCTTCGAGGCACCCAACCCCAGGAAAGAGTCCACCAAGAGGACCAAGGTCGCGGTTGACGGGGCCGGCAACGTTGTCAACGTCGACTAGACCGCGTCTGCATAGGCGGGCCATTGTAGATTCATGTTGACATATATACCGAGTTTACCAACCCACTAGTACAGCACTCAGTAGCCCGTCCGGGGTCTTGATAATACATTAATGTGGAGCGGAGCGTTTATGTGCCTGTCACAAAACTGTCTATGCGACCTGTGACTGACACATTGTGTCCATGTGGAATGAAGTTGAGGTTGGATCGATGACCTGGGACCCTTCTGCCTTTCAGTCAATGTGATGAGTTGAATCAAGATGACTTTGCGACTGATCTCGACAAGACCCATAGTAGAAATCTTCAAACTTACTATCAGCTGGGTTTATCCTGTTGCGTGATCATGCTCCACCATGTTGCCATTCCGATGCTGTAAATAACGAAGTTCAACGTTCCTATCTTCTGTAGAGACGTATGAATGAAAACAGAGCAACGAGGATGGTGTTTGAGGCCTTCGAGAAATGCGCATAAACTTTGGACGGGGTCCCTTTACTCAATCATAGGCACATGTATAATTATGTCAATCCCCACGGTGACCCGCCTGACACGTTGGCCGGCACCGTACGGCATGGAATTGGCAGTCACCGGATCTCCCTGTCACGTCATTCGACGTTTCTTGGCCTTCGCCGTCAAGGGTGGCCGGGCTGTGATGTTGATGTTGCACCAAAGAACGAGGCCCCACAGCGGTGTTGCTGGTGGGATCCGCCAATACAAGCTTCCCATTCCCGCACTCCGGACCGGGTTTGCGAATGAGCCAACATCGATCTCGTTCCACCCATTCCCGATTCAGCCATCCACCGAGTCCTGCTTCTAGCCTAGTTCCGCCCGTCTCCGCGAACCCATGGGGAATCCAGACGATCAGCCGATAACCCAAACCTTGGGGCAACCCGCAGCTTACAGAAAATGTCGGATGTGGCTTCCGGTTCTCCTATACTATGTATCTCCCCCCTTCTCGCCCTCCGAAGATGGCAGGACTGTTGGGGGCTTTGGAAGAATCAAAGAACTGTCGAAAGACAGAAAAACGTGAAATGTGCAGGGATAAAAGATATCTCTTAATAGACGAGAGAAATGGAGCTAGAACAACTCGCGCAGCCGCGCAATTATCAAACTGCCCCTGTTGTCCTATCCCATCGGTGCCGAGGTACTTGTGGCCGACTTGCAGGATCGCTTGCTACTTACTGACACGGGTCCCTGAATTTCATCCCCGCTGATAACAGTATTGCAATATTGGAGGGAGCGGGTTGAAGAAAGCTTGGCTTTGGCCATGGTTCCTGGGACCTGCGCCTTGACGAACCGCCCCCCCCCCCCCCATGTCGACCTTGCCCCTCACCCCAAGCCCGCCAAGCGGAAGTATATCTCCCTTCAGCGAGAAACGGATGCAGTGCATCCGGATCGCCGGCAAGCTTGGGGCTGCGACCTCAACCACATGTCGTGGCAAGCCCCAGTTGATTGATGGAAATTCGGAAAGGAGTCCTCGATCCCGCCTCACTTGCGGGGGGCGGAGTCAGAACAGCGTGCTCGGTCCAACCGTGAACGCCTTCACCCACTCGCGCCACTGTGACATCGCTGGCCATCTCAGCTTTGGCAAAGGAAGCAAGTCTCGAGGAGCCAGGGCGCGGGTTTGGTTTGTCTATAATGCTGGGTATGCCCGCCCCGTTGCCGATCTGTTCCTGCTCCCCCCTTTCCATCGCCCAGTCTACTACTTCTTACAAGAGCCTGAACGTCACTCACCGCGCCAGCCTTTCTCTGAAGACGTATCGTCTCTCGAGGCACAAGTCATTGGCCCATGATGAAGTACGGCAACCTGCTCCTGGCCGCGCTCGCGGCCCCGATCCAAGCCGCCTTCACCTGGAAGAACGTCAAGACCGGCGGCGGCGGCGGCTTCGTCCCGTCCATCGTCTTCCATCCCACGACCAAGGGCGTCGCCTATGCCAGGACCGACATCGGCGGCCTCTACCGCCTCAATGCCGACGACTCCTGGACCGCCATCACCGACACGAACAACTTCGCCGACGACGCCCACTGGAACCGCTGGGGTGTCGACGCGCTCGCGCTGGACCCCCAAGACGATAAGAAGATATTCATCGCCGTGGGGTCGTACACCAACAGCTGGTGAGGCAGAATCCAGACTTGCCGTTCAGGAGAAGCTGCTTGCTGATTTCCCCTTAGGGATCCCTACAATGGGCAGATTGCGCGCAGCTCGGACCGGGGTGCCACATGGTCCTTCGCCGACCTGCCCTTCAAGGTAAGACACCAAGAATGAATGGTGTATTTTCCCCTTCGGTCTCGACAGGCTGGGTAACGTTTGTGCTAGGTTGGCGGAAACATGCCTGGGAGAGGAACCGGCGAGCGTCTCGCAGTCGACCCCAAGAACTCCAACATTGTCTATTTCGGCGCCCGGAGCGGCAACGGCCTCTGGAAGAGTACCGACGGAGGTATGGTAAACCGGAGTCTAACGTGAGGAAGAACAGGGCTCTCTGACGCTCTGCAGGCGCAAGCTTCTCCAAGGTCTCGTCCTTCACCGCCGTCGGCACGTTCCGCCCCGGCCCTGTTGGCGACCAGTACAACGGCGACATTCAGGGTTTGAACTTTGTCACCTTCGACCCTACTTCCGCTGCGGCCGGCGGCGCCACGTCCAGGATATTTATCGGCGTTGCCGAGAACACCACGTCTTCCATCTACGTCTCTAACGATGCCGGCTCTTCTTGGTCCGCTGTTGCCGGCCAGCCGGGGAGATACTTCCCCCACAAGGGCAGAATCCAGCCTGCCGAGAAGGTGTGTTCTGCGTTGGACGATCTCCATTGATACTAGACTGACACTCTTTTAAGGCCCTCTATATTAGCTATGCTGACGGGACCGGCCCTTACGACGGTACCTCCGGTTCCGTCTGGAGATATGACATTGCTGCAGGTACCTGGAAGGACATAACCCCTGTGTCTGGCGCAGACCTGTACCACGGCTTTGGTGAGTTGATCACAGTTCCAGACGTGAATCATTCCTTCAATCACGGCCCACTTGGAACCGGGATATGTTTCCCAAAGATGAAAAACGGTAGCCTTTTGTATCAGATGCTAATCAAACCCAGGCGGCTTGAGTCTAGACTTCAAGAAACCAGGTACTCTGATTGTGGCATCTTTGAACAGCTGGTGGCCCGACGCGAAGTTGTTCAGATCAACCGACTCCGGCACAACCTGGAAACAACTTTGGACATGGGGTACCGACGGTAACCAGAACTTCAGCTATGTCCAGACTTCGCCAAAGGTAGGAAAGCCCCTCGATAACGACAGACCGGGAGGGATGAGTACGGTCGAAAGGGAACAGAACCCAGATACTCATCGCTGACACATTGCAGGCCCCCTGGATCAAGACCAACTTCCTCGACGTCGATACCAAGGACCTGGGCTGGATGATCGAGTCATTCGAGATCGACCCTACCGACTCCGACCACTGGCTGTGGGGCACCGGCCTGACCATCTTCGGCGGCCACGACCTGACCAACTGGGATAAGGGAGTCAAGGTCAACATCCAATCCCTGGCGGACGGCATCGAAGAGATGTCCATCCAGGATCTAGCGAGCGCCCCCGGCGGCTCGGAGCTCCTCGTCGCCACCGGAGACAACAACGGCTTCACCTACAAGGCCCGCAGCGACATCGACTCGGCGCCGCAGACCACCTGGACCAACCCCATGTGGGCGACCGCCGTGGGCGTCGACTACGCCGGCAACAAGGTCGCCAACGTCGTCCGCATCGGGAACACCGCCGGAGCCCCGCAGCTGGCCGTCAGCTCCGACGGCGGCGCCACCTGGAACGCCAGCCCGGCCGCCGGCAACGCGCAGAACGGCGGTTCCGTCGCCTACTCGGCCGACGCCGACGTCATCCTGTGGTCGACGGCGACGGTCGGCGTGCAGAGGAGCGCCAACGCGGGCTCCCTTGCGGTGGTGTCCAGCCTCCCCGCCGGCGCCGTCATCGCCAGCGACAAGCGCAACAACACCGTCTTCTACGGCGCCTCGGGTTCCAGCTTCTACCGCTCCACCAACGGCGGAGCGACCTTTTCCACCGCCGGATCCCTCGCGTCGGTCTTGAGTATCTTTCACATTGAGGCGCACCCGGCCAAAGCGGGCGACGTCTGGGCGTCCACCAACGCCGGTATCTTCCACAGCACCGACTACGGGTCCTCCTTCACCCGGGTCTCCACGGCCCTCACCAACACCCACCAGGTGTCCCTCGGCAAGGGCTCCGGCTCCGCCTGGAACCTCTTCGCCTTCGGCACCGGCCCCACAGGCAGACGCCTCTACGGCAGCGCCGACCTCGGCGCGACCTGGACGGACCTGCAGGGATCCCAGAGCTTCGGGGCCATCGACAGCGCCAAGATCGCCGGCTCCAACAACGTGGAGAACCTCGTGTACGTCGGCACCAACGGGCGCGGCGTCTTCTATGCCTCGGGCGTCATTCCCTCCTCTGGCGGCGGGTCGACGTCTGTGGCCCCGACGTCGACTGTTCGGTCATCGAGCAGCAGCTCGGCGACCACCGCGAGCGCTTCGTCTTCTTCCGTCCGGACTACTTTGGTGACGTCCTCTACCTCCGCGACCAGGACCTCGACCAGCTCCGCCCCGTCTCCTACGGCGACCAACGTAGCGAAGCAGTATGAGCAGTGCGGTGGCGGTGCGGGGTGGAACGGCCCGACTCAGTGCGTTGCGCCGTACACTTGCAAGTTTTGGAATGAGTGGTACTCCCAGTGTGTGTAGGCGCTCGGGAGAGGGGCTGGCAATTTGATGTATGAGACGGTGTAACGCGGTATAGTGCTTAGAAAGTCAAGACAGGGCCTATAGATTCAAACACAGAGCTCCTGCAAGTCAGAAGAAGACTTCCGTGGTCGTACGCCATTTTAATTCCAATGATCTATAATTACGATGCTTCAGCTTCAAAAATCGGCATGCTGGGCGTGTGGTTCCTTCGTCTACGCGGCCTCATCAACATGCGTGGCAAGACGATTTACTCCTTGGCACATAGTTTACTGATGGTTTGTGTCATGAGATGGTTTCCATGGACTTTCCAACTGGTTGATACGATGTCTAAAATGTCGTACATGTTGAGAAATCTGTGCGGATAGTATCACCTTCCCTGTGCCAGGGATGTGGATACTGTACTGAGCAGTTCGCTACTTTATATCAGAGGCCCGCTTGTGGCCCAGCCTGTCGCCGAGCGAACGAACAAGCCCCTGGCCAGAATATGAATAGACTGAGCCTTGGTCTTTCCAGGCGTATACTCCAGGGCGAGTGCGAGAAACATGGTAAGGTTTCCTAGCGTTCGATGGCTTACAAACCAATAAGATGGGAAGATTTCCCAAACGAACGTGGGCTTGATAAACGGGCAAGAATCGAAACCAGTTATTCAGACCGGTGCATTTATACACCAAACTCAACCTATGACGTGAAAGTCTGTAGAGTACTTCTTGCATTCCGCGTTATTGAAACCCTCTGTTGATGGATCGCTTGCTCTCGGCTACCTCTCCAAGCAGCATTTTGCGCATCACAGAGAAAGTGTATCACGATATTGGACCCCCACGCTGCCTATCAGTCAGTTGCATCCAGCACCCGACCTCGGTACAACTTGGGCCCTTAGCAGCTGAGCCCAGGTGGGATTCATCAACTTCCCCTCTTCCCCTCGCCTAACGACCGCCAAGATGAGAGATGTCGGGATCGAGGTTATGTAGACGCAAAAGTCTTGGTAACATAACAACAGGGCACCAAGCTCGAGCTTTCGCCTTTGGTGCTATGACGGTATGGCAAAGACCCAGAAAAGCCGACAGTCCTGGTGTACTGCCATTATGACGTTGAGCCCGCCTCCTTCGAAGACGGTTGGGGATTCCCCGGCCAAGAGTACATGTAACAGGCACCCAAGAAGTTACACACAACAACCAATACACACACCGTGAATGACCACCTACTATTCGTTCGATTTGACACTGATATTTAACTGTGACCTTTTTCTATTTCGGCCAAGGTCTATACCAGTCGCCGCTTTATTGCCTGCACTTTAACATCTGTAGTAAAGGCGACATCTAAGATAACCCTATATCCTCTAGTGTGGGTTCTATCCACTTTTACCCCTTACAAAGTGCTACCTAAAGTTTATATCCCCCTTGTTTAAGAGCTGCTACGTAATTATCTAATTTAATTATATGGGCCTTTCTTATTGTGATTTACCTACTGGTGGTGGTGCTGGAAGTCATGGGACCGCTGTCAGCCCACCATACTGGCCAGCCTCCAGGCCCTCTAGATACCAGCAACTTCATCACCAATATCATCACCATGCCGATATCGTTGCTCCTCCACATAACCCGTATTAGATATAAACTGTTGAGGTGTGGGGTCACATGAGCCCGCATCACCCCTTGGGCAGGCCAGCCTTTTTCCCACAGACTTCATCACGCACAATAGACCACCACTATTGCCGTCACTCCGTCCTCCACATAGACTGCTCTATCTTTAAGTGTTAGAAGTAGAGCTATCTCTAGAAGCTCTGACTTCCTCTATATGTTATATTTCCTCTATTTAAGGGAATTATATATATATTGTCGCGCAAAAACGACGCCGTTAATTTCGGGCAGCAATTAACGCTCTATATCTAGGATATCTCTTCCTCTCCTTCTTCCTTTACCCTTCTATTAAGGTTATTGCTTTAAGTTAAGGTTGTTCAGTTAGGGTTATCAAGTTACGCAATCGTAGGTTGATTTCTAAGCAGCTTACGCAAGTACGGAATATTCTAGTAAGCCGCATAAGTCTATATAAGGACTGAAGTTCTTCCTGTTTCTAGGTTTTCTACTTCTTTCTCTAAGCAAGCAAATAAGTAGTAAAACAGTCCAAATATTATACACTCTTTAACTATATATTCCTTATATCCTTATCTTCTATCTATCTACCCCTGTTATCCTATGTTCTTGCTTCTATAGGATATATTATTATATAAGAGATATACTCTCTTGTATTATCTTTATTAGTCTCCACTTAAAGAAGATTAATTTTCTACCTATTGTGCTAATATTGAGTCATGTAATTTACGTCTTGCGCTTGGACAGTGTTTATGAATTCACATAAATAAGTCGAATGCCCGCGCTGTATTTCAAGCCGAGGCCACATGTAATCATACGAAATATCCATCACCAAAAAGATAACTCTACCACCACTGTTTTAAGTCAAATTAAACAATCTAATCCACCTTTTTCAATACTTCAAAATGAGACTTTTGTCACTTTTCACACTTATCGCAGTCGTTGCTGCCACACCATTCCCAAAGGACCAAGACATCGCAGGTAGCTCTCCGAGCCTTAGCAAGCGCGACTGCGGTACATGCTATCAGGGTGTCAACGTCTGCTGTGATCTCAATGGATGCAAAAAGATTTCCTGCTAAGCAAGAGTGGTTCTGATGACAGGTATTTACCCCTTTGTACTTTGGTATATGCTTCTTTCTGACTCGAAAAAACCAGTAACTTCAATCTTTGTTGGCCACGACTACGCTAGTGCCAACGGCGCTCTGGAGGGGACCAGTGTTGGACTGCCATCGCTATTTAATAAACTTCTATTTCCAAACTAATGAAATTACCAAACCGCTACAAGACTAGCGTGCTGAGTGTTATCCGTGAATGTTGTCTGAGGTCGTATAGTGAACGGCGTCGCTGCCTGATATTGCACATGTGTCGCGATGCCTTCACCGGCATCCCGGAAACTTGAGCCTCCGCAGCCCGAAGCCGGGTGTGCAAGATTTCTCCGGACCCGGAACAAAGTCTTTTCGGTACCGGAAGAACGATCAACCCGGTCTCCGCTGGTCCCACACAACAGGCCGGGCGGGCCCCATACTTTTAGATCCGGAGAAAAACTCGGAACTCTTAGTTTAAGACGCTCAGATGGCAAGCGGAAGAAACGAGGGGTTGAGTACACGTAACATTTAATGAATTACTCTATTGAGTCTGAGCACATGGTGGCTGCTCAGGATTGTCGCACATGGCTGGACCAGACCATAAGTAGGGGCAGTGCTTGTGATCATGCGGTAAGATGAACATCGGTGGGAAAGAAAAAGCTGCATATGGAGCCCAATATCAGTGAAATCTCCTTCTTCTGTATACCTTGAGAGTCTAATAAAACAACGCCGTTTTCATGCTTTGTGGTTTGTGTTTCGACTTTGGATGATGCGGAGCACATATCTGTGTGACGTTATAGAATTGAAAAGTTGGAAGTTACAGCAAAATTCACCATTAGGTGATGCCGACCACAGGTCAAATATTTGTCACCTTTTGAATGGCCATGGTGCCGGTGCCTACAACAGCTTATTGGTTAGCTTTACTTCTGGTCATCCGGGCCACACCCCTTACTTGACATGGTGATACGTTCATCAAGGCACGTTTGTCGGTGTTATGGCGGTCTAATTCGTTCGGGGCCAGAGAGGTTCATTATAGAATTCAAATCAATGAAGTTTGATATCCAAGTCTCGGAAAGCACCGGCACCCCACAGGTAATTTGAATCACATGCTATATGGGCGAGATGGGCACCCTTTACGTGTGGTTACGCATACATACTCAGAAATCGGAGTACAAAAACCCCGCTCTGGAAGCACGACGCCGCGCTCTTACAACGTCTTGTACTACGGTCCACTCTAGGCTTGAGTCAGCTTAACACAGAAGCCTTCCGCATTTGTCTTCAGGATCTGCTACTTAGCAACATGATCTCTGGTTCACCTACCTGCGATATGTCACGATTTAGAGCCGAAGGATTTCAAGGCCCTAGCCCATCACCAGATGCATCATCTACACGCTGTCCTGCGTTAGGCACGATTAGAAGAGATGTCCCTTCATTGGTCACCGCTGCTGTGAGTGGCGACTACTCCGATCCCTTTTTTTATTATGGCATGGACAATGATACGGTCGTTTTTATCGACAAGAGGCTGCTATCGAACATTCAACGAATTCTTGGCCTGTTTGATCAAGAGCTGCAACGGCAGCGACTTCATACCTCAGAAGAACCCACAGAATCGGATGATGTCAAAAACATCAACATGATTGTGTTTTCAAGATGGAACAGTGGATTGCCCGGGTTTCCGACTTCAACCGTCGTTTCCGAGCTACTCCTATCACGATGACGGCCACTGGAAGAGATAGTGCAAAGGACGACAAGTGACATCATTCAAAGTGTTTGGGACTTTTTCAAACAAATCCCCTACTGCTACTTTGCGAGGGAGGGAGGTAGCAAGACAGCCTATTTTGATGATGTCAAGACGGCGCTGGAAATCGTCATCAAAGACTTCCGCCACAAGGTGGGCGAGTTGATGCGCCCTTATCGCGACACGCGTCGACTCTTGTATAATGGCAATGTCATACGGCGTGTATGGAGCCTCCGGGAATCTCGGCGCAAGGCAAAAGTCGAAACCCAAAGATTAACCGGGGGCGAACAAAAAACCGGGTTCTCCAAGGCGAACCATGTCAGAGGCTGGCGAAGTACCGAGTAAAGGAGTCAGTGGTTAGGCAGTTGGGGGTCAGTGGTGACTATTATTCCAATCTATCCCTTCTAAAACTCTGATGCTCTCGCGAAACCCCCTTTTGTGTCCCCTCGGTCCAACGTTATTCCGTCCCACGGCGCCCCCGAGGCCCCACCCAGTGCCCCGCCGGTCCCCTTCTCCGTGCCCGTGTCCTGGAACCTGACACGATCCCCCCCCTCTGAGGTCCTGTCCTCAGGACCTGGTGGCTCGGTCGGCCCCCTCCGGTGACCCTCTGTGTCTGCACCAGTACTTTGGCTAGGGTCTGGGAACTCTGCCGGGCCTGGCGGACTGCTAGATAGGTGATCGTCTCCCCAGCTGACCACCTACCCTCAGCCTTGCCCTCTATGCTACGGTGGCCTGGTATAGCCAACAGCCATCCGGTCCCCACTGGATCTAACTGTCCTATGCTCAGGGCGCAGGTCTCAGGCTCCCGTTATCGTGAACGTAGGGCCACCCGCTCTACCACAGGGACACCTCGTCCGCCTACAGTATACCCTCTCTTTTTGTCCCCATATGCTCCCTTATCCCTCTTGTGACCTGGCCTCCTATTAATGGTGGTGGTGTAAGTGGCCCGGTTGTTTGCCCCTTTATTTTTCCGGTAACCTGGCCCTAAGTTGTATTGCTCTTGGTGTGATGGTGAGGGCTTGATTAACGGTTGTAAAGGGGAAGCCGGTGCTTCCCTGGTGCCGCCTGTTACCTTCTCTTTGTGGTGATATTGTTGTTTCTTTGTGGGCTGGAGTTGTTGTTGTAACTCGCTTATATGTGTGCCGCCTGGCGGAATAACTGGCCCTTCCTACCCTTTTTTTCCTTCTGCCTGTTTTCCTTTTTTTTCTCTTTTTTACTTTGCGATATCCTTACGTTGTTGTTATTTTTTTGTTTTTTGTTACGCTGCCGCCGCCCTTGCAGCAGTAGCACCAGCACCAGCAACAGCAGTAGCAGCAACAGCAGCATCAGCTGCTCCCCTGCCGCCGCCATGTCTGCCGTGCCTCCTCCCCCTCCTGGCCCGCCTGGCCCATCTGGTTCGCCTGCTCCCCTGGCGCCCCTGCCTGGCCCCTTGCACCGCACCCATGCCGAGATCAAGGCTGATAAGAGCGTCCGTAAGATCCCTTGCTGCCGCTGCCTTTAGGTAATGGCCGACTGGAAGCCGACTATGGCACACGCTTTTGGCACTAACCTCCCCTGCTGTGCCGAGACTACCAGTATATCTTCCCCTATTGCCCCCTTAGTGTCCCCCTAGTGTTCCCCTTCCTAACAGCTCTCAGCCGCCAGCAACAAATGTACTTGCTACGCTGGGCTGTGTGGCAAGATTTGCGTTCCGGTATGTTCATCCCCCCCCTTGTTTGGCTGTTCCTATGGCCGCAGGGCAGTTGCTGACCCTCCTAGGGTACTTATTCCACCGCCATGGCCGCCTGTGAGCTGTGTAAGCTCTTTGAGATCCTCTAGAAAGCCCCTAACGCCTGTATTGTCCTTCCTGATATATCTGTATGTATTCCCTTGTTGCCCCTCTAGTGCTCCCCAGCCTAACACTATCTCTAGGAGGAGCTTACTAAGGCCTAAGTTACAGGCAAGAAGGCGCTCCAGCACCAGGTTAATCAGACCAAAATCCCTGACGCTAAGCGTAAGGCTGAGGTAGAGGAGGAGGAGTGGCTCCTCTGCCAGTGTTGCGTTGCTGCCCTTGAGGCCAGCGCTGATGCCGCCAAGCGCCAGGCCTATTCAGCTGAATCCCTAGCAAAGACCGCCCAGGTCGCTGCCATAGCCCTTGAGGCCCAGACTGTTGCCCTTCAGGAGCAGACCGCCGCTGTTGTGGCATAGACCGCCCTCCTCCAGGAGTGGTCTGAGACCTATTCCCAGGTCGTATATGCCCCTTGTCCCCTAGTGCCCCTCTGGTGATCCCCTTCTTGCTAACTTATCCCTTAGCATGCTGGCGAGCTCGACTCCAACGCTGGCAACACGTCTGGTAAGGGCGGCAAGGCCGCCTCCAGTGATAAGGAGGGTGAGGAGGATGAGGAGG
Source organism: Colletotrichum eleusines (assembly GCA_016807845.1). Taxonomy (NCBI): domain Eukaryota; kingdom Fungi; phylum Ascomycota; class Sordariomycetes; order Glomerellales; family Glomerellaceae; genus Colletotrichum; species Colletotrichum eleusines. Next base: position 882,763 of record JADEZO010000005.1, read on the forward strand.
ATTCCGAGGGTGCCGCCTCCAAGAGCGACCTGGACGCCTAGTTTTCCCCCACTGGTGCCCCCTAGAGCCCCCTAGGCTTGCCCTGTCTTGTCTTTTTTATGTGCCCCTGGGCGTTAGATACCCGGCCTATAGGCCTTTTATGTTCCCTAGCCCTTGGGCCACCAGGAATATACTTTTGGCCGATCTTGGCCGCATGACTGTCTGTGCTAGTTCCCCTCTACTGCCCCTCTGGTGATCCCCGCCTTATATTCTCACTATAAATCCTCCGCTATATTTCTCTGTGGCTCCCAGGAGTTCTCCTTATCCCCAAAGCCCTACCACTTGATTAAATACCACCTGTTTCTCTATAGGCCCTTATGTACCACTATCTTATCCACCTGGTAGATATCCTCTTCTTCTTCCATAATAGGAACCACCTAAGGCCTAGCTATGCCTCTATAGAACTTCTCCAGCTGGGACGGCAAGAATACGTTATGAATCTGGTACTGTGTTCCCAGGTCAAGCTTATACGCTTTTCCCCTATTGACCACCCGTGTGATCTTAAAGGGTCCTAGATACTTATCTAAGAGCTTCCGTGACGGCCGCTTTTGCCGTATAAACCTTGCTAAAAGTAAGACTTGCTCCCTAACATGAAACTTAATAGTAGATCGTTTTATATTATACTACTTCTTGTAGTTCTCATTTAATGTTTCTAGGGCTTGTAGAATTGCTGCCTGCCGGCTCTACAGCTGTTAGACCCTGTCCCTTGCTGTGGGGACCTCTACGGGCTGTATCCCTTCCGGACTTACGTTATTCGGGTTGTGTGGCATGTAGCCCATTAATGCTTCCGCTGGTGCCACCCTGATGGCGCTATACTAAGCCCTATTGTAGACAAACTCTGCCATTAGCAGCCATTTTGCCTAGTCGTCTTGCTCTAGATTGCAGAAAGCCCAAAGGAAATGTTTGAGATTCTGATTTTGCCGCTCTGTTTGCCTATCTGTCTGGGGGTGGTATACGGTACTCAGTTTCCTCTTGATGGCCAGCAGGTGGCACACCGCCGCCCAGAAGCGACTGGTAAAGAGTGACCCTCGGTCTAATACTATGGCCACAGGGATACCAAACCATAAGAAAACCTTCTTAATAAGGAGGACCGCCAGCTGATCTGCTGACAGGGTCTCCCGCATCGGTATATAGAGGGTATACTTTATAAGCCTGTCGACCACTATTAGGACGCTATCATAACTCCCCCCCATAAATCCTTTTAACTTAGGTAGCTTGGTGATAAAGTCTAGGGTTATCTGTTCCCATAGACGGCTAGGTAGCGGCAAGGGTGCCAGTCCTCTGTAGGGCAGGTGGTGCCACGGCTTTGTCTGCTGACAGGTCACACATGTACAGATATACTCCATTACGTCCTTCTTTATTAATTTCCAGAAAAACGTGTATCTAATCCGTTTTAGTGTGCAGGTCACCCCCAGGTGGCCCCCAGCCGGCTCATCATGGAACGCCATAAGTGTCTTTATCCTCAACGTGTGCCCTTCAGGTATAACGACCTTGCCCTTATACCTTAGGACCCCATCCTATCCTTCTGCCTAGTGACTGCCCTACTGCTGCCACCTCTTTGTACAGATGCTCTTGTTGTCTTGTTACATTGCGATAGCCTCCTCCTCTAGACTGGGGGCTAGCTCCTCTGGTAGGGACTGGTATACCCCTGGTGTCCCGCTGCGTACGATTGCTGCCACCCTTTAGGTGAACCTGTTCAGGAAACTCTCTAGAAATACGCCCTATGCCTCCTGGTCCTCCATACCTAACGTCTGGTGGTCTGGTCGCCTAGAGAGCCCGTCCGCCGCATTCTCCTTGCCTGGCCGATAGTCTATCTTAAAGTTAAAAAGGGATAGGTCCTAGAGCAACCTTACTTGCCGACTATTAAGCTAGGGCTTACTAGTGAGGTAGCGGTGACCTAGATGGTCTGTCAGGAATACTATCTTGTGCTGGGTGTACAAGAGGTAGTGCCTCCAGTGTATAGTGGCCTCCCTAATCGCGAGCAGCTCTGCCTCCGGCACGCCATACCGTAGCTTAGCACCCCTTAGTTTCCTAGATAGGAACGTAACTAGGTGCCACCGGTCCTTAGCCAGCTGAGAGAGGATCGCTTTAATTGTAAAGTTTAAGGTATCCGTTTCAACCTGTATCGGTAGAGCAAGGTTAAAGTGTTGTAGTATAGGGGCCTGGGTGAACATGGTCTGGAGCTTATGGAAGGCCTCTACCGCCTCCTTAGTTATCACCTGCTCCCCTGCTGCCTTTACTATTAGCCGATCTATAAGCAGGGCATATACCTTAGAGTAGTTCCTGATGAAGCGTTAATAGAACCCTGTAAACCTGAGGAAGACCTGTATGTCTCTTACGCTGGTGGGGAGCGGCCATTAAGTGATCGCCTCTATACGGTCCTGCTCTATCGTAATACCCTTAGGGGATATTCTCTGGGTTGGCATATAGGCCAGCGGCATCCAACCGGCGTAGCACCGTCTATACCGCTTCTATATGACCCCTATGCCTACAGGTGGGGCCGCCGGTGCATAGCGTCTGCCCGTGTGGCAGGGCTGGTTGCACTTATAGCATGTCTCCTCTGTGTACTCTATCGATATATATCCCGACTTGCCACAGTTGAAGCATGTTGACAAGCCTTAGGAGCGCCTTAGGGGCTGTCGGTGGCCCCCTGGTTCCTGTTTGACCTGTGGTTCCGGCGTGGGCGTATATGCAGCCGCTGAAGGTGCTGAGGCCGATCGTTGCCCCTCCGACTCATCCGAAGGAGCGGTCCCTATTGGCGCTAGGGTCCTAACTGGTGTCCACTGGCTCCTCTTCTCCTGTAACTTCTGCCTGTCCTCTGTTATTGTCTTGGCATACGTCTTTATGAGTGTCTCCGCCCTTTTTGCCGTGTTATCTAGCTCTTGTCAAGTGGCTGGCAGTCTGTAGGCAAGGATATAGCTTTGTAGGTCTGGGAGTAGTCGGTTTAAGATATATACCACCCGCTGCCTCTCTAGTTAGGTATCTAGGATCTCTGCCTCAATAGTCTTGTACTGGTCGATGAATCGCTGATATGTCTGCCCAGGTTTCTAGTGTAACCCGTCCAGCTCTACAGCCGTACTGAAGGCCTACGTATCATCGTCAGCAATACTGTTGCAGAGCTAGGCCTCCATCTGTCTCCAGGTGACAGTACTAATATCGCCACCGTGGTGGAGGTTAACATGGCTCCTCCAGCTACACAACGGGTTGCCCTCCAGGCAGGCCCCTATAAACCATACTTTGCTTTTGTCGGATGCAAATTCTTCCTCAGCAATAGCAAACCGCCTTTACAGCTTAAAAAAGAAGTCCTTAAGGTCGTTCCAGTTGCCCCCCTTATATCGGATAGGGGCCAGCTGCTTAACAAGCACGTTGGTGCACAGGCGCTTGGGTTCCGGCTGGGCAGCAGCGGGTCCACCTCCGACTAGGTATATATTCTCAAGGGGCTCCCTATTCCTAAGGGCTATAATCTAATCGATCATCTTCCTTTTCCTTGCTTTAGCTGCTTTATCGTTAAGAAGGGCCCTCAACTGCTCCTCTATTATTCCGTCTAGGTCGGTTATGCGCCGCTCCTCCGCAGGTGTACCGCTGGTGTTCGGCGTAAGCTGCTCCATAACTAGGCTGCCCTGTTAGGTAGCGGATTGGGATCAGGTTGGTCGTGCTGGTGCCATTACTACTCCAATAGTCGGTACACCTATTAAATAGGGAGAGATTGGAACGTGTCAGAGGCTGGCGAAGTACCAAGTAAAGGAGTCAGTGGTTAGGCAGTTGGGGGTCAGTGGTGACTATTATTCCAATCTATCCCTTCTAAAACTCTGATGATTGATTGATTGATTGATTGATTGATTTATTCCTACTCGGTTATGGAGCCGCTCTTTAGTCAGCAGCTATGCCCGGATAGCGGGGTCCGGCAAACAGCCGAAGCGTTCAGACGTTAATCCGAGCCGCCCCACTTCGCCAATGCAAAACATTGACCAGCTGTCCCCATTTTCCCGCTTTGCTCTCTAACCTCTATCTACCTTTGGCGGCCACCTCGTGTAGACTACGGTTCTTACTAATGTGGTCTCTATGCTAGGATCTATCGAGGCCTGATGCCTCATACTGTGGTTCTGCGTACCTACAGTCTCCCCCCAATGTTCAGCTTTGTCTGGGTTGCGACTCGATCCTGAATTGCCCAAGGATCTCGGTCTGTTCCATGAATCTGATGACTTTTGCGGCTGCTTTGCGCTCGTTCAATACGGCCCGGAGGTTGTGTCGTCCTGGGATGGCTCCGAGTTCCTGGCGTCGGAGTTGTCGATGTCTACGGCATCGCAACAGGATGTGCGATACTGTTTGTCGTCCTTCCCGGCATGGGCAGTTGGCATCCGTGGCGTCCGGCACTCTTCGGTTGAAGAGGAAGTCCTTAAGTCCTATCTTTTCCGTGCGCATTTGCACGAGGATTGAGCTCTGTCTCTTGCTTAGCCCCTCGTGGAGCTGAAGGACCTTCTTTGTCGGTCTCGGTGTGTATCGGAAGGTGGTTTTGCCTCGCGTTTCCGCCGTCCACTTGGCTTGCCACATTTTGTTCGCCTCTCTGTACGTCCATGTTTTGAGTGTGGATCTGAGTGCATACAGATGCTGTGGCATGTCCGCCTTGGTGCCCGTTTTGCCGTTCTGTCTCCATCCTGTGGCTTCTTTGGCTGCCTTGTCGGCGTCTTCGTTGCCCTGGATCCCCGTGTGGGCGGGGACCCATCGGATCTCCGTTTTGAGTCCTTGTTCTTGGAGTTTTTGTGTCTTGCATGCGATCGTTTGGAGCAGGTAAGAGCCTGACTTGCCTTTTGGCCTGGCCGATGATCTGATGGCTGCTTGGTTGTCGGTATAGATCAGGACCTTGCTTCTGTTGTTTCCCCTCTGTCGGTCTTCTTCGGCTATTTCGAGGGCGAGGATAATGCCCTGCAGCTCTCCGGCGTACACCGTCGATATGGCGTCGGATCCCATGTATGAGTTACGGGTCTGGTATGTAGTTATACATACCGCCGCCGCTCCTATGTAGCCGTTGATGCCGCTCCCATCCGTATAAATGTGTATGGCTTCAGTCTCGCGATCGATGCATTTCTGGTGCTCTTTCCTAGCGCTTTCCGCGGTGTCCGCGATGAACATGCGCGGTCCCTGCCACCACGGTGGGGTCACGAAGGGGGCGATGGTCTCCCGTTGTTGCTGATGTCTTGTGCTATCGCCTTGCTTAATGCGTAGTTCTCGTTCGATCGTTTGCCGAGGGCTTGTTTTCTTTTTCTTTCTTTCTCTTTGTCTTCTGTTCCTGACGTTTTCGTCTTCTCTTTGTTCTATTGGGCCCAGTCTGTTGATCGTGTCGATGTTCTGCTTCCATATTCGTTGCTCTATTGGAAGGAGGTGCATTTCCACGTCGAGTGCTGGGAAGGATGTTGCCCTGAAGGCACCACACATCGCCCTCGCCGCTCTGGCCTGTAGTCTTCGCATTCTGTTCAGGGTTCGATCCGTGTATCCTTTGCCGCCCCAGCCAGCGTTCGACCACGCTGAGCATGCGTACATCATTTGTGGGATTGCTACCCCTTGGTAGATGTTCCGCATTTCCCTTGCTCTTACTCCCCAGGTGGAGCTTCCTAGGCTGCTGATGGCTGCTATGGTCTTTAAGACTTTGCGCTCTATTTCATCGATGTGCTGTTTCCACCTGAGGGAAGTGTCCATGGTTAAGCCGAGGTATTTGCATGCTGTATTGGGCTTTATCTCGCCCCATTTGCTCTGCAGCGGTGTATCGACGTTGATTCGTGACCTTGCTCTTGTGAAGTGGACGAGTTGGAACTTTTCAGGTGCGAAGACGGATGCATGTGTTGTTGCCCAGCCTTCCGCTACTTCTAGTGTCTCTTGGAGTTTGCTGCAGGTTTCTTCTGCTGTATCTGCCCATGCGAGGATAGCAACGTCGTCGATGAATCCTGTGGCGAATGTATTCTGGCCCTGGTTGCATCTTTCGAGGAGGTCTGCGTTGTAGAATAAGTAGAGTATTGGCGATAGGGGAGAGCCTTGCGGTATGCCAGTGGTGAGCGTGTATGGCTCGGACCGATAGCCGTCGATGTGGATATGGGTTTGTCTATTTCCCAGGAAACTGGCAATCCATTGTACTATTGCTTCGTCGACCTGTCTCTTCCTGAGGTTGTGAAGGAGTCTCCGGTGTGATACGTTGTCGAACGCCCCTAGCACGTCGAGGAGGAGCAGACTCGCAACCTTTCCTTGTCCTTTGTTCCAGGCTTCGTATATCTTGTCGATGATGAGGTGCAGTGCGTGTTCTGTCGACCTTTGTTTTCTTCCGCCCATGTGGTTTTCTGGTAGTAGCTTGTATGTTTCGGCCATATAACTTAGCCTTTCCGCTATGATTGCATCGATGACCTTTCCGACGGTGTTCAACAGTGCTATTGGTCTATATGCTTTGGGTGTCGTGTAGTTGTCTTTGCCCGGCTTTCGTAACACGACTGTTGTGGACTTCCTAAAGTGTTGTGGGCACCCGAACAACCCACTCCTTCCGGGAAGCCACTCGGCCGGCCGTGGCTGCGCCTTAACGACCCCGTTAGCCTTTTGCTCCGCATGGAGACCTTCCCACAGGAGTGTCTCGGCCCCGGGCAAAGCCGAGACGGTGCCGCCCCGTATCCGGTACGGGCCATACGGTCGCGTCGTCCGAGTTTGCACCTTAAGCCGGCTGCAACTGCACTCCAGTCTCTGAGCCGACCGACATGCGCCTCCGTCCTCTCGAGCCACCGTGTCGTCTCCGCAGGTCTCAAGTGCAGGGGCTACCACGCCAGCGATACCACGTCGCATCGGAGGGGCATGACATCCGGCACACCGGACACACCGGCGATACCACACCCGAGGGCGGCCCAGGTACGAACTGGGAGCGCCTCCGACATACCGGTCCTTTCCCTCCTCACGACGGCCCAGGTACGAGCTGGGAACGTAGCTCCCCCGCTGCCTTCTGGTCACGACCACGGCGCTACGGCCCACCGGAAACCCCGGGCGCAACCCCAGGTCCAGCTTCCGTTACCGCGACTCGTCTCCGACTCGCAGCCGACCATGTCTTGCAGATCAGAGGCGCAGAGCAGCCGCCACGCCGGCACGGCTACTCGCACTCTGTCCACTAACCCAACCCATGTCCGCCGTATGATGTTCGATCGCGGTGCGCTGTGTCCTCGGGATCGGTCCGGGCGCTTTTCCTGTGCTCGAAGCTTAACAAGTCTGCTGACTCCGTATCAACCCGTCGGTCTTAACAACTTCCATTACGCTCGACAGAGCACGTAGGCTGCTCCGAGCCCTCGTCGGGAGACGCGCCGATGCTTCAGATGCTCGACCCGTCCGCCTCCCGAACCCAGAGCCGGATGGGCCGGAGGGTGTCCTGTCTCTTCATCGACATCAGCCAATGTCAAGTCGGATGGTTTTCTTACGCCAGTATCCCCCATGTAGCTTGTTGGCTTCGGAAATGGTGTGGATGGTGCAGTGGTCGTTGATCGCGTAGTCCGTTTGTAGGTTGGAGAGTGCCGATGAAAACTTTTCACAGCACCGTCCAGCCGCGGTTGTCGACCGCGCGGGACGCACCGCGCCACACCCACCACTCCTACTGACACCGGACACCACGAGAAGGTCTGCCACATCGTCCTACTGCTTTTTCAAGCAGCATCCAGTGTGCTCACTGGAGGCCTAAAACTCTGATGCTCTCGCGAAACCCCCTTTTGTGTCCCCTCGGTCTAACGTTATTCCGTCCCACGGCGCCCCCAAGGCCCCACCCGGTGCCCCGCCGGTCCCCTTCTCCGTGCCCGTGTCCCGGAACCTGACAAACCACACGGGCGACTATGTCGACCCATTGAAGGCCTGCATTATGGAGGACAACTTGCAACAACAAGCCTTCGGGTTGGCGTTGGATTACACGAAGGCCTATTATGAGGTAAGTTTCTTATTTCTAAATTATTGGATCGAGTGCTGCGGCTTGCGTTAACCGTGGTGATCTATGTAGGAAGCTCTGCAAGGGTTGATCTCGAGTTATGGTTCGTACGCGGTCGAAGGATGTCTTTTATCAAAGTTGGCATCCGCTTTTGAAGTCAAGCAGACCTCAGAGGCATCAGAGAAGCCCATTCCTCACGAGAGTGATGAGCCTGCGCACACAACCTGTCGGTCAAGTGATTTGCAGGCTGAGTATATTATTGTCAGATTAAAGACTGTAATGGAAATGCCGAGGCTTGCTGAGACATTTCAAATAGCACCATTTGTGGCTGAGACGTCTGATACCACTGAAGGTAAAAGTCCAGACAAGCTTCATTTCAACCCTGAACTAACATTTTCACTTTGTAGATAAAGATACCCCGGCATCCAGCACAAAGGAAGATTCGGACTGCGTCGTTTACAATAGGCCGGACAACCCTTCCCGGTTCCGTCAAGACGTCACTGAGAGTGAAGATGATGGAAATATAAAGGATTTGTGGCTAACTGCATCTTCGCACCCAAAGACTAAGCAATGCAAGCGTTGCAGAAAGAGAAAGTCTAAGAAAGCATTCATAACAGAATAGTATTTGCTGTAGTAATGAATTTGTATCTTGCTACAAGGTGTTCCTTTTTTCTACGTTAGCTGTTACTCCATCGATGAGTGGACCTCGCATCCCCGGTCCCATTTATACCCATATTTCCCCGTCTCCCTAAGGAATACAAGGGCAGTACGTTATTTATCAGCCTTAGAGGGAAACCGGTAAGTCTGCTTTGATCCAAACAAGGCTACTTAGATTATAACATAGTATTATGTATGGAGGGGATTGCTAATGCCTCGGGCGCAGTGAAATTATATAGAGAGCAGAAGCATATGAAAACTATTGGTGGGTTGGATAAAAGATATAGTAGTCTATCAGGGTTAAAATGTTCAGATGTGGTGAACGCAAGGTGATGACTGCTAACAGGGCAGCAACGAGTGCACTAAGCACTAGGTGCTTCTAAAATTGCAATATCACTCTGAAAAGATAGTTCTGAGAGCGGACAGCAGTTTTTTACATTGGACTACATACTCTTGGCTTAGAGCTAGCTTGACAGCGGTCTTATACTTGCTACAAAATGTTCCCTTTGCGATTGTTTATCCGATCATTGTATTCAAACATGTCCTGTGCTTTCCAGTTTTGATTTAGAACCCTGGCTGATATGTATCCAACCAAGCTCATGCATTCTCAGTCTTTCTTTAGCATAAAAGTCTCGGGGGCTGAAACCTGGCTAATTACTTTATTTGAGTTTTTACCACGCATGATGCATTTTTTATTGAGAACTAACGAAGAGCTGTAGTACTACTTACTGAGAAACAAGCAGCCTGCAACGTTCCTTGACGTGGTCCCCGGCCCTTCATACCGATGGTTTTCCCACGTAGTCTATCTGCATAAAGACCATCAATACGGCTGTGTACCTATATTGAAAGGGTTTGGTCAGCAAGCTTCTGATATCAACTGGATGGTGATACCTACGCCGCCGTTGCTGCCAACGTGTCAAATGGCTTTGCAACGGTGACTGTCGAAACGAGAGCAAGAAACAGTGCCACAAAAGCGCTGATGACGCCCAGCCGCTCGAGCTCACCAGAGACAAACACCAAGATCCACAACGGGGCCACCAGCATCAGGAAGCCAGTCATAACGACGATGGCCGTAATAAACTTTTCGATCTTACGGTCGTTGTAGTATCGAGTCAGCTCCGGGTCGTAGAAGTCTCCACTCTGATCCCTGGCAATTAGTTCTGGAGAACACAACAGATCGGAGGCGTCGATACTCACAGGCCTTACGCTGAATAGCGGGCTGAGATCGAAGCCAGAGATCCGCTCCAGTGCTCGCCTCAGGGGGCTTTTGACCTTGGGAATTATCGAGACCAGGTCTTCCTTGTGGTGAATGAACGACGACTCTGACTGGTCAATGGCTCCAGGGTTGGCCAAGAACCAGTTTTCGATGCTTTCAACATCCCTTCCCTGAGCCTTGTGTAGGCTAGACATTTGAGAGCACCTCATGACATGCTCATCTGTCATGAGTAAGCTATCAGTATGCGAGCCGTAGATGCAGTGACTGAGAATAGTTACCGTAGTCCTGCAGCGCTTTGTGCAGCTCGTGGAGAACTTCAGCACGACGCTTGACTGGTTCTTCCCTGAACGAGCCATTGTTGAAGTCTGGCCCAGCACCACTGCTACATTGCTGATCGATGCGATCCAGCTCCTCTTCCAATCTGACTACTGAATCCTGAAGCCAGAGGAGAAGTCGTGTACGAACGTGGCCGAAGCGACGAACGACGAGGAAGTCTTGGTCTGAAGCCAGCAAGCGGGAGAACACATTGTATCCCGAGTGCTTCCACGGCTTCAGCTGTCGTTGTTCTGTCGTGGGCGTAGTCCACGACCCTTCCAACGACCGACTTGGAGGTGTCGGTGTTTCCCCGTCAATGAACTGCTGTAGTTGCATGCCGTCATCGTGCATCGAGGGCGGCGGGGGCCTCTTACTGGCGCTCTGTTCTCAAACTGACTGACTGGTATGCAATGTCCAGGCTCGAGAACCAGGTGGTATACGCGAGTAGATCAAGTTGGTAGGTCCCACTGGGCTTTTTACAGGGCACGATTCCAGGAGGAATGACCATCGCAAGGGCATGATGATTTGGTACAATTATGGCTTAGCCCGATGAGACCGGGGCGCTCATGACTTGATCTGGTTTGCTGTGCTGATGGTCTGATGCAGGTTACATGAGGCGGAGCCCAGTCATAATATTATTAGCGCAAAGCTTACCCCCTCTGTGGTTGGATTTTGATGATTTGTCGGTCTGGGTATGCATATACACCGCCTCACTACTTACAGCCTTCCTGATTTTCCCGAGACAAGAAATGAGTCGGATAACCCTGTGTAACCCTGTTATGTAAAGAGTCTCGCATTTGGTACATAAAACAACCCATGCCCGCCCCCCTGCAACCTACACAACTTGAGCTTATATTTGTGGCGAACTGGAATATTAACACATTACAATCGCCATTGCTAACATCATGAGAGCAACCGCACCACGTCTCGGGGCCCGTATCCTACGGCCTGTGCAGATACCTCCTCGGCCGCTACCGGCTCCTCCACCACCAGCACCGAAGCAAGCCACCAAGAGCGGTGCTTCTCTCCTGTCGCATTGCGGCCTTTCCTTCGGTACAACCAGGACGACTAAACGGTCTTTCTCAGTCAGCATTGGCCATCGCGGAAGCCCACCAAGCGTCTGGACACGTGAAGGCAATGAATTCCGGCACAAGAACAGCTTTATAATAGCAGAGACTGGTCGTAGACTAGTGAACTTGGAATGGCCTGCAATGATGGCTTTCCCGAATTCTGCTCGTGCGCACCTCGATGTCTTTTCTTTTGACATGCTCTAATGTTGACGCTTGCTAGAACCGAAATCTCTCATCGTACAGTCTTCGGCACCTGGTCTGCTCAGTGTCAATTGTTCCAGTTTCCTGGAAGGAGTCACAACCAAAGGAGTGCATTGCTGAAGGCGGAAGCATTTTCACAATGCAAGGATTCCACCAGCCGGCTAATGGCTGGGCCCTCTTGCGTACGGTCTTTGGGCGTTGGGTCTTTTTCAGGTTCAAAAGTAATGTCATTTTTTCTTTTTCATGCTAATCACTTGCTATTTATTCGGACTGGTGTCGCAGAGAACACATCTGCAGGTCGTCTTGTAGTCTTTTTCGCGACAAACATCGAGTTTGTAGTTATCAACTATATCACACCTTTTGGTTGTCTCGGAAGGGGCAAGATCAAGCACCGAGCTATTGGGTTAAATGATGACGTCTTTTAATCGGGTGCTGTGACAACAACAGAGCCTCAGTTCAGAAGCCAGTAAAACTGTAAGCCCTCCCGCGATGGAAGAGGCCGGACTACACTTCTACATGTAGTTGTCAGACGTACCACTGCCTTGTTCCCGGGTGCGATGCCCGCGAGAGACTCTGTTCAAAAGTCAGTTCAACAGCCAGTCCACGAGCCAGCTCTCGCTCCTTGCATACCGATATCTCACCGCACGAGTACGGTATTTTACCATAATCATGGAGGATGCGATGTTGCCGAACGCTAGACAGCATCTGTCTACAAGGTGCCTTGCTACGGAATTACGGAAATCCAACCCCCCCCCCCGTCAGCTTTCAACCGCCATTACCGCCCATCTACAACCACATAACAAGCTCCACAGAAGGAACTGCAAGAAGTATGCCGTTGAATTAGTTACTGGGGTAGGATGTGATAGGAATTCGGGGAACACAGAGAGGAGGATCAGCCGTAAACTGTAAATAGGTCAGAAAACATCGGAGTCTATATGTCGTAATGCAGCAACAAAACATATTCACCCTAATTTACCCTCGAGACTACTTTCTCCACCGTCGACTTATATTGGGTTTATACATGTGATGAACGGCAGGAACTTGGGGAGGCGACGGCTAGACTCTGCATTTGTATATGCGTCGAGGAGACAATACGTATGCCGAGTATAGGTGTACAGCAGTCGAGATCTGATAATTCTATTTTTTTTTTAAACTCCATGTGGAGGGATAGAACAACGCTCCCAAAGCGCAATTTTCAGCCAGAAAACGGCACAATAGGTAACGTTAGGACAGGCATATTGACGATTTAACTTCGGTACAGTAACTCGGGCCACCGATTATTATCCCGGAGCGGGTGCTCGGATTCAACGGCCAATCAGCGACGACGATGATCAGGGACCATCTGAGATCCCCGCGGAATCTTTTTGATCGGACATGGGCCCCCGAGCATGTCTTCCCTCTCTCGATTCGGCTCGATTCGTCACAGGTAGACAATGCAAGTCACAAGTGATGTCACAGTCACGAGTAATCTGATTCGTCTGATATCTTGTAACATGGCAAGGGAACAAAGACTCGCACTCCGCTAACGGCATCGATCTGCCCTGCACCTATGTTATTACTGTATGAATACCTAGTTTACTAGTTATCTAGTTAGTGTATGTAAGTGGCTATTGTCGCATGTGGGACGACGGCCAGCGTCGGCCCGCCGTTGCCACCCACCCCGGCCATCGAATTTTTTTTCTTCCTCTTTAGTCTCCCAAGATTGTCAAAGGCGTGGGGCGAGCACGCGAAAGAGACCCTTAATGTTGATGGATGTTAGTTCTCTTAACTGAACATCCAATTCTGCGTGTTCCTTTTCTGCGTCTGGCATAACCAGAGACACCTCTTCCCGCCTAGAACAAGAACCATGACGACCCTGGCAGAGGACCAGCCGTTGCTCGTGGAGGACCCCCTCTGCGAGCCGGACCTGTCGAAGCATTTGCTTGACTTTGACCCTAACGGCGACCCTGACAACCCCAGGGAGTGGCCGACGCCCTTCAAGTGGACTATTGTCGGTCTGCTGGCAATCATGGCCTTCACTGTGTATGCTCCTCCTCCTCCTCCTCCTCCTCTTCATCCTCCGCCACTTGTCTCGTGAAGAGCACCCTCCAGGCTGACCATACTCACAGCACTTTCACCTGCATCTCCGTGGTGCCCGTCGCTGCACACATCATAGCGGACCTGGACCAGGATGAGGGTGCCAACTCCCCCGCGAGCGCCCTGCTCGTCACCATCTGGGAGCTGGGCGAGGCCGCTGGCCCCCTCCTCATCGCGCCCCTGTCCGAGATCTACGGCCGGTACCCGGTCATGAACGCCGCCAACATCCTTTTCATCGCCGCCACCGTGCTCGCCGCCCTCAGCACCAGCACCCCGCTCCTCATCGGCGCCCGCTGCCTCACCGGCCTCGCCGTCGCCTCCAACGTCCTGAACCCCGCCATCATCGGCGACATGTTCCCCCCGGACCGCCGCGGCTCCGCCATCAGCATGGTCTCGCTCGCGCCCCTCGTCGGCGGCGCCGTCGGCCCCATGATCAGCGGCGCCATCGCCCAGACCCTCGGCTGGCGCCAGGTCCTGTGGATGAGCGCCGCCCTCGCCGCCCTCTGCGAGCTGCTCTTCCTCACCTGCTTCCGCGAGACCTACAGGATGGCCGTCCTGCGCCGCCGCGCCGCCCGCCACGCCGACGAGCACGGCGCCGCCCTGCACCCGGCCGGCGTCGACGACCACAAGAGCCTGCTGAAGCTCTGGGAGTCGGTCAAGCGGCCCTTCCAGGTGCTCCTCCGGTCCGGCGTCCTCATGGGCCTCTCCTTCTTCGGCTGCATCACCTTTGCCTACTTTTACGTCATGTCCATCAGTCTCCCCGTCATTCTCCAGGACGTATACGGCTTCTCCCCCGCTCTCACCGGCTTGTCCTTCATGTCATTCAGTAGGCCCCCATAGCTCGTCTGGCGACAAAGTCCATCGCTAACACAATCTAGGCATCGGGTCCTTCATCAGTGTACTAGTCAGCAATTTCAGTTTGGACAAGATCTACGTGACGCTCCGCGGCAACGACCCGGTAGGACGCCCCGAGTACCGTCTCCCGTTGACCATTGTCGGCGCCTTCACCTTGCCCCTTTCCATCACCGCATACGGCTGGATCGCCCAACTGCACCTCCCCGTGGGCTACCTCCTCCTGTCGGTAGCAATGCTCGGCTTCACCCTTTTGATGGCCTCCCTGCCGCTCTCGGCCTATGTCGTCGACGCCTCTGGCCTGTACTCCGCCTCCGCCATGACCGGTGTCATCGTGACGCGGTGCCTCGCCGGCACCTTTCTTCCACTGGCCAGCGGGCCCATGGTAGAGAGGTTCGGATACGGCTGGGGCTTCACGATGCTCGGAGCCTTTAGCATTTGCCTGGCGCCCATCCCTGTGCTTGTTATGAGATACGGCCATGTCTGGCGCCAAAAGTCAGAGTATACGAGAGATGCCTGAGACGTTATGAGTTCACGAGTTCATGGCATGAGAATTATCATTGAGTATTTATATGGAGAACGGAAAATCTTTTGGTTCCATGATTGAAAGGTCTTATGCTTGCTAGATTGCGTTATGGAGTTATTGATCGGTTGGTCCGGCAGTTGCACTCAATTACCATGAAAAGTTAATCATCTTGTATATAGAACGTAATGTCTTGTTCACCTAGCATGTAATGAATGTAGACGTATCAGCATACCTCATTCGAATCTCAAGCCGGTCTTGGCCACCTCGCAGCTTCGTTAACTGCGTCATACCCAAGCACCGAATCGCATTGCAATGGCCACGTCTTGTGCGACGACTCGTCCTCGACGTCAAAGTCTGCCAACTCGGCATCCCGGGCCTTTTGCTCGGGCCCATCTGGCACGTGGAACCATGTGCGGAGCGGCTCCGTGCGACCCTCGCCGCGTAGTGCGTCAGATGCTCGCCTCCCTCTGGCCGCTCCGTATGCTCGAAGCACGGCGGGGACCAACTTCTTGAGCTCGGTTTCTCTCACGGACTCATCTCTCTTGTCTTTTGAGGATTCGCCCTGTACGTGATCTTTCGCTAACCCGAGTAGCTTAGCCAGGAACGCGCCGTCCTCCATAGCCATGGCGGCGCCTTGTGCCTGGTAAGGGAGGTTCGAGTGAAAGGCATCGCCAAGGAGAACAAAACGGTCCTTGATATCGGTGAGTTTTGTATATCGTATAGAGGTCTTGAAAGGGGACTGAGCATACATACCCTGCTTTCTGGATCTACTTTGGGCGGTGTGCGGATCATCCACTTCTGAACTCGGGTCACCGAAGACATAATCTTCCTCAGTCTGTGAAGTGTCAGTGTCCAGGTAACCCAAAGTAATAAACCTCGGCATCTCAGTTTCTAGCCCATTTTTGCTGGCCGCATCATGACATTATGCAGCAATAAGATACGTAACTAATATACTCACGTCTCGTCCCATCCGGCATAAAAGTCCCTCATCTCTCCCGCGTCGCCCTCAACATGCGAGTGCTCAGGCTCCCTGTATTTCTGACGTATCAAGATAAGATTGATCTCTCGTCCACCCCTGACGGAGTAAAAGATGGTGTGCTGACCTGGTCCGAGCCACATCAAAACCCTGTTCTGCGCGCAGAGATCATCGATTTGGGGGTCATTAAGGGCCTTGAGTTGTTCAATCGGGAGCACTGCCCTGAATGCCATGTCACCTGTGCCGATTAGAGGCGAAGGCTTCCCAAGAAACTGATCGCGGCATACAGACAGGGGGCCTGCTTCATGTCAGTGATAATTCTTTTCGCCGCGCATCATTCAGGCGGCCTTACCGTCAGCGCCGACAATGAGATCGCCGCTAATCTCATCTCCATCCTCCATGTACACAGTACCATTCTCGAAGTCGATTCTCTCGACCTCCATGCTCAAGTTGAGGCTCACCCCGAGTTCTTGACACGTCCGCCACAGCGCGTTATGGAGATCGGCTCTGTGCGCAACCATCCATGGGTCGCCGTACTTCCTTTGACACTGCGCCTCGGTGAGCTCGCATAGCCTCTTACCGTCCTCGAACCGGCGGAGCTCCACCGCTTCGACCGTGTCTGCCGCCCGGCGTATCTGGTTCAGAAACCCGAGCTGCCGCGCTACTTTCGTGCCGTTCGGCGGCAACTGGATGCCCGCGCCCATCTACGACATGACGGTCAGGGCATTTCCGTTCATGGAATAGCGAGAGCCAAAGGAAAATTAGCGAGCGTCCCAGCGGACGTACCGGTATGATCCTGCTGGCTCTCTCGAGAACCACCACCTCGAAAGCCTCTCTTCGACACGCAATGGCGCAGGTCAGGCCGCCGATGCCCGCGCCAACGATGATGACTTTCAAGCTTGGCTCGGTATGCATGGCAAGACAGTTTGACCAGATGGTAATGAGATGGGCATGAACGGAATCTGAGATGTGGGGAAGAACGCTCTTACGACTGAAACTGCGAGATGCCGCTACGTAAAGGCCTGCTGAGGTACATCATGCATGATATCCCGGCTTGCCTCCACGCTACCCCGCGGCAAGGGAACCCCACCATGCCATACCAGACCGGTTAAGGTCGAAAAGGCATTCAAGAATGAGCGTGGCAATTGACCCTGAACCCGAATACCGCCACTTTCGACTCGCAGTACCCGCTATATTATCGAACTGTTTCTTCGTTTCTCTCTTACCTACTTGCATATTCTCTTCCCGAGGTCCTAGAAGTACACCTGGCATTTCTCGAGGTGAAAATGGTTTACGGTATTGTGATCCGAAGCTCTCACATACTCAGAGTTGCACGTATTCCGGTAACTTGTTGTCATCCGTATAAACACAGATTTAGTGTAGGCCACTGAAAAATAGAAGTAATGGGGATGTTTGGGAGGCCAAGGATATCGTTTTCAATGGAGACTCGATACGCTTGTCACGGCCTGTGAGACTATGATAGCACTGTAGATACATTCAGTTCAGGTATGGTAACTTTGGGATTGAACCAGGGAAATATTATTCATCCTTGACCCATTCATATAATCTTGAGCCTGTGATCAATCCATCATTCATAGATAAATACATGTACACTCAAAATTGAATCATTTGTATCTACAAGCGCAAAAAGACGTTAGGTATGTAATGAGTCGCTAGGATGTGGAAGAGTTGATTTGCCCATGCACATCGTTCGATATCGCCCCCCTGCCTCATCCTTCTTCTCTCACAATCTTAGTTATTGATCCCTTATCGTGGCATTGTTTACTTCCAGCACACAGTGCTGCTCTACATGGGATTCCGTGCGTATCGTACTGTCCAAGAGAAGTGGTTGACGTGTGGTAATATATGCCTGTGTAACACCGCGCGCAGGTATCCCCTCGCCCTTGAGGGTGCAAGGAAGACGGCATATTACAAAGAAGTCGCTTCCCATGGCGGTTACGTTACGTATCACAAACATATTGAACCCACGCAATGGTCCGTTGCGTTTAGCGAAGGAGGAAGCGGTCAGCTTCTCACCACAAAGAACACAGTTGCATACTTCTTCATCGACGTGACCTCCGGCTGTCGTAGAATCGATGTCGTGTAGAGTTTGGCACTACTCTTTGCAAAACACGATTCACGCATGGTTGGTGAATGAATGAATGAATGGGCCTCGCTTGAAAACTTCGGGATGGTATAAGGAGTTAGCATTCATGTCGCAATTTGATAGAGCCTGTGTAACACTTTGTACCTGAGAATGTGGCCGCTTTGAAGAGGACTCTTCTTATGACCTGTGCTTCTGGAGGCAAGAATACGAGTCCGTTTGCCTAACAATTCAAGCGGATAGGACGGATAATCGAAGTAATTGACATCTGGAAAAACAAATCGCCTACACAATGTTTAAATAACTAGCGAGAGTCGGTTGGCGCATCACCCCCTTCGAGTCCGCTTCCTCACGCAGCCCCCTGCACCTACACTGGCACGTTTTCCGACTCGTGCCAGAGTGTTCTCGAGTCCTCGCGCGACATGGCCGGGCTTCTACTCACCCTGCTGCTCTTCGGCGTTTTCGGAAATGCACCCTCTCTCGCAGATTCGGGGCCAGGCCCAAGTCGACTTCGTCATGCCCCGCGTTTCGCGAACAGCACCGCCGGGAGCCAACCAGCCCAGACCTCGTGCCAGATAGGAATCGACATCTGCGCCATCCCGGCGGTCCCTCCCTGGTCCAATATCACTGCGGTAAGCTACAGGAGGGCTTGCGCATGATACCAGGCTAACTCTTGTAGACGGATGCGCAGTCTAGAAACATCCCATCAACAACATCCATACATGTAGTAGGAAGCACCGATTTGGCGTCTAGAAACACCTCATTGACTGCACCCATACCTGTAGCACCAAGTACGAATTTGGTGTCTAAAAACATCTCCTCGACTACATTCATACCTGTAGCAGGAAGCACCCTCAGCATAATCATCGGTAACGCTACAGCTACAAGAGTAGAGACCAAGGTTACCGTGATTCAATCCCATATTCACTCACCGGTAACGCCGCCGGCGGTGACAAAGACAGCCTTTCCGACGAGTATGCTCGCCATTCAACTGCCAAACTCGGCATCTACATCGCTGGCAACTACTTCAAGATCAGTGTTGAGGTCCTTGCTGAGCTTCCCATCCCCCATTTCCATGGGAAGCCTGGTTTCGTCCACGTCAGTAATAACCAATGGCACCGCCTCTCTCTCTAATGGTAAAAGCCAGTCGCCGGGTACAACAACGGGTATCAACATTCAGACCAGCTCAGGGACTCTTGCTGCCACAACTACTTCGACGACGACCGGTTCTGACACTCTCACCGAGGAACCGCCTTTGACTCTGACTACCCTGCCTCCAGCGGTGAACTTTTTGACCCTCGACAGAGTTACTCACACCTCACCGGTATATATCACAACCACTTCTCCGGGCAGCAACCACCCCACAATCGTCCCAAGTAAGTCTCGGCTGAGCGTTTTGTCGATTCTGCTAATCGCCAGCTGGGCTCAGTCATATTCCCCTTCGTGGGCCCCCCGGTGATCTGTTTCAACTGTTTTACAAATTTCCCGCCGAACATCAAGATCGACATTCCGGAGTTTTGCATTCAGTTTTTCGGGTTGAAAATCGGCAACTGCCCGCCGAAGAATGATGATATAAAGGGCGGTAACAAGGAGGATAGTAAGGAAGACAAAAAGGACGACAAATATGAAGACAAAGAAGGCGATGACGACGAGGATGACGACGAGAAGCCCACCACGTCTGAGGAGCCGTCTACAGCAACCTCAACTTCGTCGTCGTGTACCGTTACTATTACAGCCACCCATAGAAGCGTATTCTGCTCAGTGACGAAAGGTAGGCCTGATGGTATCTGGTGAGGTCATGAGACGAGAGACCCGCTGATGCGAGTCGCTTTTAGGTAACAGTGCCGCTGTGTCCTGCTCGACGACCGCCTACACAACGGCCACCGAGTGTAGTGCCCTCGATAGAGCAGCCACCGTGACAACGACTGAGACCCCGGCGCCAGCCGCGATAAGGTGTGGTCCTGACACGTGCGGCGGACGAGCCTGTCCCAGGAAGACGGAGAAAGAGCCCGAGGTCCCCGTTGAGCAAGGTCTCCTGAAGCGTGGCAGCCCCGAGCTCGGCCAGTGGCCCGAGCCGACCGACTTCCCGAAGCACGAGAGCTTCATTGCCGACCAGATCCAGGGGATAGCCTTTGGCGTGATGAACAAGCCGAGGTACAGCCCGAAGCTCGTCAAGCACTACGACGGCGCACCCATAAGCGCCAACTGGGTCGCCTTCAAAAACAACGTCGAGGCGCTCGCGCTCCAAGGGCTGTACGGCTGTACCAGCATCATCCTGGTTTCCCGCCGCGGCGCGTGGGTGAGCCACATCTGGCAGACCTACATGGAGAACATGGAAGAGAGGGCCCCCTTCGAACGGGTGGTTAAAGAGTTCCTGCCCATCGGGATGACACCCGGACACCCGGATCACTTGTATTACGAGTTCGGCCTGGAGGAGTTGAGGAACCACCCGCATTTAGGCGACGCGGGGGTCCTGTTTGGCGACGACACCAGTGGCGTCACGCCTTCGAGCTTGAACATGCGGGCTTTCATCGTCACGCCACGCGCCGCCATGACCCCTGAGATATACAGAGGTCCCGACGGCCGGCGGATTCCTCATTCACTCATAAACGGGGCCTATTACCAGCAGGGTGCCGTCCGGGAACCGGGACACGTCGAAAGGCTACAGAAGGAGATCGTCGATCGGTACGGCGACATTTCTATTGAGGTGCTGGACTATAACGCATGGGTCCCAAAGATCGAGCATTCGAGAAGGCTGGAGAGGGAAGGCATCATGACCGACGACAAGGGAAAAGAGTACGACCTCAGGGACTACATGGCGTTCGTTACCAGGCGCACCACCAGGGGAAAGTTACTGCTGCAATACCAGCCCGCGAAGACCTGCGACGGACAGGCCGAGTGGCGGCTGTGGTTTGAGGGGCAACCCATCGGCGATCGATCGGATGCTTGGCGGCCGCTCGGAAACCAGGTCTTTGAGTCTGGTCAGAAGAACGAACGCAGACAGGAGCACGCCTGCGGGCTCCCCGTCAAAGACGGACCCCCCACGGCTTCTCCCACGTCCGCAGGAGGTTCGGCGTCCTCCCCCATCTCTCGGCCTCCCAGTGGCGTGTCTAGCTCGTGGACAGGTTGGAAACCCCCTTCGTCGGGCAACCATACGCTGTCTTCGCCCCAGACCATCCCGGCGGCCCCCATCACGCTTCCATCAGCATCGGCTTCGGGAATTGTGTATCCTCCCGGAAGCAACCCGGGTCTTTCGACGACGGGTATCAACGCCACAACTACACGGATGCATGTACCGTGGACTTTGACAATACCAGTACTTCCGCCAGCCAACACCACAACTCCGCGGGTGCCTATCCAAAACATAACGCTGTCGATACCAACGAGTGTGGGTAACCCAGTTCTTCCGTCAACCCATGTACACAACGCAACTCCGCGGGCCTCTGCCAGCACGACAGGTCTACAGGTACCAACGACCGTCGATCTTCCGCCAACTCATGTCGGTACCGCAACTTCGCGGGCCTCTATCACCACCACATGTCCACGGGCATCAACGACAGCCGGCGGTGTGATCCATACCATCCGCACAACTGTAATGGTGACTGTCAAACGCCCAATAACTACACGGGAACCCACCCTCGTTGTGATCCCAGTAACCCTCGTGACAAAGTCCACGGCCAGATCCTCGTCGAGCTCGAAGGAAGCCTTCAAGACCACGCCGGTATCGAGCAAGCCGCCTACGGCGAGCTCGACGAAAGCGCCGTCGACCTCGACAGAGACCTCCAAGACAACGCCGCTGTCCGGCCCGGCCCCCACGGGTGCCGTCGTCATCTACTACGTGGACACGGTGTACAAGAACCTCAACAACATGCCCGAGATCAGGGGCGCGTGGTGGATGTACCCCGTGAGGCTGAGGCTAGACGGGTTCGACCCCAACCCCTGCGGCAAGCAGCCAGAGGGGTGGCTGTCCGTCGACAAGCCCCTGAGCCTCGAGGACGCCCCGTGGCCCCCCTCCATGGACGCGCAGAGGGATTTATATGACCACAAGTCCTGCAAGTACAAGCAGGCGAGCGGGGGCAAGGGGTACGGCACGATGTCCTGCGATAACGTGGCTGAGTTCGCGTGCGAGAGGGACCCGCGGGCAGCGAGCAGGCGCGAGTGCGAGATGGACCTCGGAGAGGAGCGGACGTACGTGGCCCGGGTCCTGTGCAAATTCCCCATGACGGATTACAGGCCGGATCCTAGCGAAGAGAAAGTCATCAACACGGGTTGGGTCAAGACCACGGTCCCGGCCTTGGGACGGGCTTGAGTCCGTTGGATTTGCTCCGATACTCTCAGTTGTACTCGTTACATGTCCCTTCGCAAGTGTATCTTGTCCTGTGAAGCAGACTAGACCCGAATGAAGTCCCAGAGAGTCGAGCCATGGCTCCGCCTGGCGAGGCCGATCCCGTCCTCTGCAACGCACAGCACCATCATCCCGTCGGACCAAAACGGCGACAAGAGCTGGTGCCCCCCGTCCGGGTGCTGACTCGGCGTCCATAGCTCCCACTTGTGCATCTGGGACGCGGTCCGGATCCCGTTCTTGCCGTTGTGGCCGAAGTACCGCCCCGAACACGGGCTCTGGAAGCCGAAGTACCCGTTCTTCTCAATACAGTACCAACGTGCGCTCGGGTGGCGGCCCCCGTCGTCATCCCGGAGCACCGGGTTGTCATTCACGATGGTTGTTGCACGGCGAGTTGTTCCTTCGACGATTTGGAATGTACTGCCTGGCCACGGAACATCGCTGTGTTTGTCCCCAGATGTTCTTTCGTCGGTTACAGTCGGAACATATCCCCAGAGATCTTGCCGGAGGTTATAGTCGGAACATCAGTATGTTCATCCTCCCACAATCTTTCGTCGGTCGCCACAGAGGCTGAAGGAGTGAACAAAGGGTGGAATGTGTCTGAAGAGCACTCGGATGGAGGGTCCTTCTGGTCGATTCCCGGGGGCATGATGAATGTCACGAGGCATGTAAGCCACCATAATTGCAGTAAGATAATTGTGCACAGTACGGTAATTGTGTATCAACTTTTGCGCCTCGTACCATTCGTCACAGTGAATATTTCCAGTCCGTTGATGAGACTGTGGTCTTTCTTTCGCTTGAGAGCAAGAATTAACTCTGTAAGATTTGCAGTGTATTTGTAAAAGTCTGGGCTGCGGCGATAGATGTTGGAAGCCGACACAATGTGGGTTTAATATATAGCTGAGGGGTTTGAGTTCTTGATCACGTGTGGCAACAATGACGCCGTTGAATGCAGGCAGAAAAGCAATTTATATTATATCTTGACATCAGCGATAGGACGCTGTAATTTCAATGATCAAGCCGTGTCCACATGCTTTTTCACGTGCTCGTAGAGTATATAGTCGACCTCCTAAAGACCGTTGTGCTAGAGGAGCGTCAACCATGATAGGCTGCAGTTGCTTATATCTATTTGTAGTTATGCTATATACATATTTACTTATGCTATTGCTTGCTCCTCATTTTATTGTTATGCTTCACTATATGCTTGCTTTCCTTCACTCTCTTACTACGTTTCTTGGTCTTGCTACCGTCTTATTCACATGGAAGCTCACACAGCCCATTCGCTCTGTCGGATCTGAAATAGCTGCCAGGAGGGCTGTGTACAGGGCCAGTGGTCACTCTATATAATGTTCAGCAGAGCCTTGGATGAATCGCAACATCATGTACCCCCCTTCAGGCCCTTCCGGAAATAGACCCTCTCGTACCCGTCTTCTGTCCTCCTCTCCGTCTCGACGAAGCCCATTTTGGGGTACAGCTCGAGGTTCTCGTACATTTTGACGTTGGTGTAGAGTTGCAGATTCGTGCATTGAAAAGCCCTCGCAACGTCCTCGGCACACGTCATGAGGGCTCGTCCAAAGCCATGTCCCTGAGCGGCCGGGGCGACGACCAAGTTGTTTATGTGGAGTGCGTCCGCGGCGGAATCGTGCCGAAGAAGGATTGAGCCGACTTCTTGGCTGTCCTCGTCGTTTACGAGGACGTAAACCAGTTGCGATTGGATGAGTTGGTTGTAGTCGGCTTTCATGGGAGCTGGTTCCTTGCCCATGCGGTCGATGTACTTGGAATATGCTGCTCGGACCATGGCTTGAATTGCTGGAACATGATCAGGGTTGGCTCTCACGAGGGAATGGCCCTCAATAGAGGATTTGGGTTCAACATAGTCAGCCATGTTGTACCATGATACAGAAAGTGGAATACGAGTTGTGAGTGAGTGACTGAGTGTGACTCTTACACTGATGAAGCTGTCGAATCTACCTAGGTACCTATCCAAGTACTCAAGTACAAGCCAGCTACGGAGCCACCAAGCTTCCTCTTTTGGGCCAATGACGAGATGGCTCCATATATCTGATAGTGGAGAGCTCCCTATCCGGTACCGCCAAAGCTAGCTAGCTACCTGCGCAAGGTACCTATCCCGGCGAGAGAGGTGCCGATAAGATAAGCCTTTGCCGAAAAAGGAAGAAACGGAATTTCCGAAAAGCCGCCGACCGAAAATTTTCGACTGTTCGTCA
This sequence comes from Colletotrichum eleusines, assembly GCA_016807845.1. NCBI lineage: Eukaryota > Fungi > Ascomycota > Sordariomycetes > Glomerellales > Glomerellaceae > Colletotrichum > Colletotrichum eleusines. Next base: position 907,292 of record JADEZO010000005.1, read on the forward strand.
CTCGCTCACTCCCACCCACACCCCCCCATCGCATGCGTCCGCCACGGCCGCAAAAGCTGGAATCCCCCGAATCGCGTCACAAGGAATCCCTCCTGCATCCCCGGAAAAGTTCCCACGTCCACGAACGACCAACGACCACCCGCCGCCGCACGTCCGTCACGAAAACAGTAAAAAAAAACCGTCCGCTTCATACCGTGACGAGGCCATAACCCAAACCTCCCACTTCTCTTCCTCTCTCCCATCCCCCTCCCGACATCCCCACGAATAACCACAGCCCAACAACACATTCGCCATGGATCACACGCGCGACCCCTGCCCCTGGGTTATCCTCAATGGTTGGTGACACAAGTCTTTTTGTTTGAAACCGCCTCACGAACCGCCAGACTGACACGTTGAGGGGTGGGACAGACTTTGGCGGCGCTTTCGCCATGGGCGCGATAGGCGGCACGATCTGGCACGGCATCAAGGGCTACAGGAACAGCCCGTACGGCGAGCGCCGCATCGGCGCCATCTCGGCCATCAAGATGCGCGCCCCCGTCCTCGGCGGCAACTTTGGCGTATGGGGTGGTCTGTTCTCGACGTTCGACTGCGCCGTCAAGGGCATTCGCCAGAAGGAGGATCCTTGGAACAGCGTAAGAATCCACCTTTCGCGGGATGATTCCTGCTCCCCTCTTTTTCCCCTCTATTCTTTCGACACTTTCTAACGAGAAGGGTAGATCACGGCCGGTTTCTTCACCGGAGGAGCTCTCGCCATTCGTGGTGGATACAAGGTTCGTTCTGAATTCGAGCTTCCTCGCTTTGCGTTGCGTCGTTGGCTGACTCAAGATAAACACCAGGCTGCCCGCAACGGCGCCATCGGTTGCGCGGTCCTGCTCGCCGTCATCGAAGGAGTCGGTATCGGCTTCCAGAAGATGTTTGCTGGAAGCACAAAGCTGGAGGTGAGTTTGACAGGAGCCCCCCCCCCCAAAACCATGGAGGAGAAAAGACTCTGACGATGTCATCGCAGATGCCCCAGCCCCCGCCTTCCAACGAGAAGGCATTGGCTTAAACGAACCAATCTCCGTCTCTCTTAATATTCCATTTACCGAAAGGTGGCATCCAGCGGCCGCCTCACGAAGAAAACAAAACACAGCACCAAACCCCTCTCTACTCTTCCGGCTCGGCGCCTCCTCCTTCTCCCTAAACCCCCCATTTTCAGGAGGCCTCGACCTACTCTGTTTTTTTCACCACCGAAATCGGACGACACCGTTCAGTTAATCAGCATATGGCAAGGGCGGGAAGAGGCGTTCCATGTACTATTAAAAGTTTCCCATTTATCGGGGACTGGACACACGAGTGGGAGGGAGGGGGGGCGACATATCTCCCTCTCTCCCAGAAAAGATGATTAGACACCGGGGACGAATCGAGAGGCGTGCGGGGACTTCATATGTTCTGGGCAGGATTCAAGGGGATGACGGCTTGGGCATGACCAAGACTTTTGGATCCGAGGAGCAGGACGGCATATCCCCCCTTATATGTTTTGATAGGAGTACTGAACCTGTGGGATAGAGATGTTTTTATCAAAAATTGTACCACCACAAACTTCGTCATCTACATCCCCTCCGGCCTCGATCTTATCGTGCCACGAATTGCTGAACCCCAAAAAAAGCCAGATACCCAAGCAACCTCCAACGCGAGGCCCGACTCGAGGCGCAGGACCGCGAGGCGGTGCTCACCACTTCTCGCACAGCAGCTCCCCGACGTCGACGCCCTCCGCCGCGTCGTCGCCCCGGTAGACCCTGGCGTAGGCCCTGCCGTCGTCGCCGACCCAGGCCCGGTACATGCCGTTGCAGTTGAAGTCCTGCAGCACGGCCGACCGCGCGCCGACGACGCGGCCGCCGGCGTCGCGCGCCACCGCGACCTCGACGCCGATAACGCCGCCCTCGCCCTCCCCCGTCACGCGCCACCGGTCCCCCGCGCTCCTCTGCAGCTCTCCGTTCGGCCCGGACACGAAGGACACCGCGTCGGCCCCGGACAGCGGCTTCCACCGCGCCACCGCGCCCACCGTCCGCCCCGCCGCCACCCGCATGAAGGAGTCGCCGTTGCCCGTGCCCGAGACCGCGATCGCGCGCGTCGTCGTCGTCGGCGGAGCCGGCCCGGCCGCCCCCGTCGGTAGAGGGGCGTACGTCCGCAGCGAGGGCAGGCAGTCCGCCATCAGCCCCCGCAGCGCGTCTGAGAGCACGACCAGCCCCCCGTTCTCGGCTTCGCCGCCGCCGCCGTCGCCAAAGGCGCCCGTCGGGTCGCCGTCCTCGATCCACTCCTCCGCCCAGAAGCCGGCGCCCACGACGGGCGTGTCCCCGATGCGGCCCGTCAGCTTGTTCGTCAGCCCGCCCGTGCTCGTCGCCACGCACACGACGCCGTCCTCGTCCAGCGCCACGGCGCCCACCGTGCCCTGCGGCAGGAACTCGTCTGCGCTCCACGTGCTCGTCGCCGCCTTGCCCTCCCTCTCCCGCTCCAGCGCGCGCACGTGCTCGTCCCACCGCTTCTGCGTGAAGAAGTAGCCCGAGCTCACGAGTGACAGCCCGTACTTGCGGGCCAGCGCCTCGGCCGTCTCGCCGTGGAGGAGCGTGTGGCCCTGCGCGCTCGGCACGTCGAGGCCGCCGCCGGCGGCGGACGCCGTCGAGCAGGGGTGGCTGGTCCCCCCGAGGTCCTCGTCGCCGCGCTCGAGGATGGCCTTGGCCAGGAGGATCGGGTTCCTGACGCGCCGCAGGCCCGTAACGCCGACGCCGCGCTTCTTGCGGCCGCGCGAGACCATGACGGACGCCTCGAGCTCGTTGATGCCGTCCCGCGTGAAGACGGCGCCGCGCCCGCTGTTGAAGAGCGGGTTGTCCTCGAGCTGCGCCACGGCGTGCGCCGCCGTGTCGAGGGCCGAGGGCAGCCGGCCCGTGGACGCGACCGGCGTCGTCTGGTAGGCGTTCGTCTTGCCGATCTTTTTTCATCGTCCTTTCGCGTCAGCAAAACCAAAACCCCTTTTATTCCTCGGAGGTCCCCCGCAGGGCCGCAGGCAACCCCCATTCCTTTCACGATGGGTGCGTTTGGGGGGCGGGGGACGGAGGCAGGACTGGATAGAGACATGGATGTGAGACTCACGATGGTCAGCAGGGCGCGGCGGTATGCCTCATACTCGGGCGGCGCGAGGTTCGACGGCTTGATGTTGCCGGCGCCGCCGTGAATGATGAGGCGCGGCTTCACCTTGACGGCGGCCGGCGGCTGGCGCTTATACTCCATTGGCGGGGGAAAAAAGTAGTTGGTGTCCTCGGTGGCTTTGTGGTTGTTGATGGGAATGGAAAGTCAATTCCGCTCTTACATATATTCCTCCCTCCTTCAGCGATGGAAGAAAAAGAAACAAAAAAGGAGCAAAGTGTTTATGAGCAGCTTTTGTGTGCTATCTGCAAACCGGTTGGCTACTCACATCGGGCGTCTGTCTTATTGTCGGATGGGGTCTACGTCGTTGATGATAAGATAAGCCTGGAGCGGCAAAGGGGCCGAATCGGGAAGCTCGTCGGCATCAGCGTGGCCGATGTTCGGATCACGCCAACTGGGTTGGTTGAGATGGCACCCATCCCCGGACGAGTCAGCCGAGCTGCACGCTAATCCCAACAGCCCAGCCCAGCACAGCACAATCGGATGAAGCAGATTATGCCTAGTTATGCTCTGGTTTTATTTTTTTTTGGGGGTATCCATCTTAACTTTTCTAGTACAGATCCTTAATGCACCTGTTGTATCGTTACATTCATCCCCCGAAACGCCTAGATCCCCCCAAGCTCGGAATGCGATTCACGCATTTTACAGACGAGCGAACAACGACCCGATAATTTCTCTGCTCTTCAATAGATTCAGGACCCGCAGCCGCTCGTTGTCCAGATGGCCCGAATCGCTTGACTGTCCGCAGGGAAGATGCGCGGCGGGGGCGTTGAACTCCTTCTCAAGAAACCGGATGGCCGGGATGGAACCGCCTTCGCGGATGTAAAGCGGTTTCCGGGGCTTCTTGTTTTTCGATCCCGATGCCTCCCCCTCGGCGCCGTCGTCGTCGTCGGTCTCGTTGCTCTTGAACACGGAAGACCAAGCCTGTACGACGGCCTCCTCCAGCGTCTGGAAGATGGCGTTGGTCGGGTCGCCCAGCCAGGGCTCGGCTTTGTTGTCGACCTTGATGGTGAGCGAGTTCCTTGACTCGAGCGTCGCGAATTCGCTCTCGAGGTACGCATTCAAGGACGAGATGACGTCGTTGACCTCCTGGCCTGGCACCAAACGCAAGCTGATGTTGGCGCTCGCGTGGCTGCTGACCAAGCTGCCGTCTGGTCCCGAGACCTTGTACCTATGGATTGTCAAATTGGGCTCTCTCCAACGAGCCATCAAAGCGGCCTTGAGCTTGCCGGCGAGCGTCTTTTCTGGGTCCTGCCGCATAAGCGTCGATGCGATATCATCGTAGCGCGCCTCCTCTTCGGCCGTGATGGGCAGAATGTCATCGTAGAATCCGGGTATGAGAACTCTGTTGCCAGGGCCCTTCAGCTTCGACAGAGTGTAGGTAAGGTCGGACAGGGGCTCGTTGTTCATGTAGGAGCCATCCACGCCGGAATGCTGGTCGGGCAGATGAGAGTCTACGCAGACTGTGGCGTGCAGGACACCGCGCAGACCGTACGTGAGACACGGAACCTCGTCGTCAAGCCAGTAGCTGTTGGCGATGAGGATGTAGTCGACGTCGCCAATCAGGTCCTTGTTCTTGCGAACGATTTCTCTAAAACCGCGAGAGGCTGATTCCTCCTCGCCCTCGATCAGGAAGATTATGTCGTTGGCGAGCTTCTTCGCTTGGAATAGATCCGTCACCGCGTACAGAGCGGCCATGATCGGACCCTTGTTGTCACTGACACCTCTGCCGTACAAGTAACCGTTGATGCCCTTCATCTGGAAGGGATCCGTCTCCCACTTGCTCTTCTTGGTATCGGCCGGCACGACATCGTAATGTCCGTAAAAGAGTATCTTCTTCCTCTTTTCGGCTGGCTCTAAGGTGCCGGCGAACTTGGCGAGAACGACTGGGTTGTGAGGGCTGCTTTCCGTGCTCAGCATCTCGACATGGCCGCCAAGCCTTTTGAACAACGAGCCAAGGAATGTTGCGCCTCGTCGGCAATCTTCGGCGAATTCGGGTCGCGATGATACAGTCCTGTAGGAGACAAACTCGCCGAGTGTCTTGATCATGACGTCGTTGGCTTCCTCCACGTCCTTTTGCTCCTCGTAGGGTGAGCAGTCAATGTGCCAGATGGCAACATCGTCGTCGTTGGCGCCAGTGATGTAGTATTGTCTGTTATTGTAGGTCGTCACAGCCGATGACAAGACCTTGCCCTCGTGGGCCTTCCAGCGTGCGACGCACTGGTACTTTTGGCTGATGTTAGCAGCCGCCTGCTTGTCTTGGTATTTTCCGTAGTGTGCAGTCGTATGTTTCTAGAGGTCGGTCGTTAGCAAGCGGTGAAGGAGGCTGACTGGGAGGCTTACGCTCGCCGACCCCGACCGCGAGGCGCTCAAGAGGTAACCCCATCCCATTTGCAAGGTCATGACGTCGCCCGTGTGCCCCTTGATGACTCTCAGCTTCGACTTGGTGTCGAGGTCCCACAGCTCGATGACGCCTTGAAGCTTGCCGGCGTACAGAAATGACCCGTCAATGGCAAGAGACATGACAGATTCCGCATCATCGGCGCCAAGAGACACGAGTTCCTGCAGGCCGGGCTCGCGGTCGTTCTCGGCCGCCTGATGGTCTCCCTCGGCACCCAGCTTCCACAGCTTGATGGTGCCGTCGCCGCCGCCAGAGATGAGCACCTCCTCGTCGGGCTCGACAAGGACAGTGGGCCCCTTGGCCATGAGCATGGAGTAGACGTAGCCATAGTGCGCGAACATCTGCAAGGCCCCCGGACGTATCTCGACGACCTTTTCCGACCGCGGAATCAGACTCCATCTGTCATCGTTGCGGCGCGGGGTCGAAGTGCCCCCCACGGCTCTCGAGTCGAAGAATCGGTGGTTGCGTCGGTCGGGGTGTTGTGCGGAGTCGTGGGTTACACGGTTGTTGGGGTCGGTGAGGCTGACCCATTGTATCGAGGTGTTCTGGGCACCGAGGTAGACAGTGTCGTGCTGGGCGCTGTAGGCGACGGAGAAGATGTCGCCGACGTCGTAGGTGCTGTAGATCTCGTACAGGCGAGTCATTGTCTTCGGGCACCAGACATTGATGATGGGATCGCCGGCGCTGGAGAAGAGCATGGAGGCGTCAGGGGTCAGGAACAGGCTCAAGACGCTCCGCTTATGGGCCTGGACGATGCGCTCCTGGCAGAAGGTGGCGAGGGACCACACGACGATCTCGCCATCCTGGGTGCCGGCGTAGATGCGTTCGTTCTCGGCGCTGACGGCGAGGGCCAGGACGGAGCTGTCGTGCTTGAGGTTGTGGACGAGTTCGGGGCCGGCTTGGTGGCAGTCGTCGGTATCGCTCAAATTCATGGACAGGTCTGAGGGCGCGATGGCCGAGGGCATTGTATCTTCTGTTGCTTGTCAGTTGTGGCCCTGGGCGAGTGAATGCAGCCCCAGCAACGTCAACGGCGATGACGGCGACGGTTGAACCAGACGAAGAGGAGCAACAGACCCGCTAGGGTACAGGTAGTTTCGGGTGGTGGTTTTGGATCGGGTGAGACAGTAGGAAAGGGAAGTGAGGGGAGAAGAAATGCATTCCCAGAAGAGACAAGACAGCTCAGCAATGGATGTGTGTGTGCGTGCAGGTGCGGTATCGCAACCAAAATAAAATAAAACAAAAGAAAAATAAAAGGCGAATGACGAAATGCGCTAAGAGGGGAGTCAGTCACTCTGCCCACCAGGGAGGGTAGGTGATAGCTGCTGAGCTGCCAAATCCCCCCCTAGCGGGGACACCCCGGAACACCCAGAGGGAGGGGAGGGACTGTCTCCAGACCCCTGGGGTTGGGTGGATCGGTTCTGCGGTGGGGCTCTAGCTCCCATCTTCCACTACTGTCTGTCTGTATCTCTGGGGCATTCAGAGACAGACCAGACCATATTCTGGCACTTGCAACTGGACCGTCGTTCTCGTCACACTTTCTGTGCCTTGATACTCGGGGGCTGCTTTCTTTCTTTCCTTCTTTTTTCATCTTTTCCTTTTCGCTTTTCTTTGTGGTTTTTCAAGAGCATTGAAGGGTCATGAAAAAAACAATAAGAGTGCAAAAAGAGGGTAAAAAAAAAAGAGAGAAAAAAAAGAGAGAAAACGGGCTTACCGTCGTCATATTCCTCAGACGACTCGGACCCGACTGACAGCTCGACCAGCTCCTCCTGTATCTTCCGGCATCGCTCGCAATCGTCGGGACCCGGAGGGTGGTCCCCCGACTTGTACACCGCCGCCATCTCTGGTGGAAGGGTTCGTGACAGATGCTATCCCGGACAGCTCTGGATTCGACGGAAGGGAGGGTTCCGCAAACGACGGTAAAGTGTCGAGTCCGCTTCGATGTCGGGGAAGGTGGGGAAGCGAGTTTCCCGCGCCTGGGAGGAGAAAGAGAGAGAGAGAGAGAGAGAGAGAGAAAGAGAGAGCCGGTAGTTATTTGTACGGACGTCCTGATTGCTTTGACTCCCTCACCGCTTCATGACGCAACATCGGAGGGGATGGTATCATATGCTCCGTGGGGAAGAGCTGCGAGGGTCTTTGGTATGAGTCCCGTTCAGAAACGAAATTACTCGATAAAGCAAGAAAATAAGGAAGACGGACGGCCGGCCGAGACGGAGCTTGAGGGGACCTTCATTAAGGGGTTGAGAGATCGCGTGATTGCACATCACTGGCTTATATCGGTCTGCCTGCCTACCCGCCCGCCCGCCCCGTCTTGCGTTGCGCCTCGCCGGCCCGCCAAGCGTCGACCTGAATCCTGACCGAATCCTGTCTCCTCCCAGCGGGTTTGTGCAGTGGCACCTAGCTGAGACAGCACCCGGGGAAGCGTGCCGGAGCTCCCTGAAGTGGCTGCTGGTGTGCTGCAAGATGCGAAGAAGGAAGGGCCTCAGCGATCGTAAGACCCGTCTCACCGCAAGATGGTGTGCCCAGTTGCACAAAGCCCCGATCCAGGGTGCTTATGGTGATCTTCCGAGGACCCCCTTGACTGCCCTATTGGAAGGTTCCACGCGTGCTTGCGCGCAACGACGGAAACGGAGCATCGGTGAACGGGGACTCTGTTGGACAAGGGAGAAACAAGCCGTGGCGTGGATGCTATCAGCCGCTCTCTCTTTCTTTCCCCCCTCTCTCTCCCGATAGGCTATTGCAATACAACCTCCGGGCGGGTGACTCTTACGATGCGTGTTGGTTATCCCATCATGTCATCCTTCGGTTGATCTACACAATAGAGGGTAATGGCTGGGGAAATTCCCACCTAAACCCGTAGGCCACTTGGCTGAAATTAGACATCGGACTATGAGGGGGACGACTGCCTGATGCCATTGAGTTGTCCTACTACGTATTGCACGCAAGACAACGTACGTGGACGGGCGACCTGGCCACAACTTGCCAACACGACCCCTGGCGGCTGTGGGGTTCACTAAAACAGAGCAACGGGCCCGACGAGATAAGAGTGCATTAGAGTCTGCATAGTAATGCACTTGATTGTCTTGATCCTGTACACCCACCCATCCACCCCCATAAGTTGGTGGGCTGGCTGTTCAGGCTTGGGAGTCCACCTCGCAAATGGCCAATCGAAGAGCTCGAGGACGACCGTCTTTTGTTCCAAGGCTGACTGCTGATTTTGGCGGGGATCTCCTCCCCCAGTTACTTCTCTCATTCATACGAAAAAGGTTGCTCGCCAATCTGGCTGCATTCACGAAAAAGAAAAAGAAAAAAGAGCAGAAAAAGAAAAGGAAAAGGCCCTTGCAAAATCCCATTAAAAAACATTGATGGGGGTCCAGGTCCGGCTCATCGTCAAACCAAAATCCCCAGACAGTCCAGCACCGTGCACGCGTGAGACGAGCAATCAAACGCCATGGAGAGCACGCCATCAACCCCCAGCAAGGTCATTTGCCCTCTGGAACGGCCGCCTGCGACAACGACCGGCAAGTCCGTCTTCCTCGCCGGCACGACAAGCAAGGGAGACTGGCGCAAACAAGTCGCCGACGCCGTCTCCCATCTCCCCGTGACCGTCTTCAACCCCTTCCGGCCGGACTGGGACAGCACTTGGAGGGAGGACGTTTCCGACGAGAGGTTCAGGGGCCAGGTCGAGTGGGAGCTGGAGATGCAGGAGAGGGCCGACATCATTGTCGTCTTCTTCGAGCAGGACACGGAGGCTCACATCAGCCTGCTGGAGCTAGGACTCTGCGCTCGGTCTGGAAAGGCCATCGTCGCGTGCTCGGAGCGATACAAGAAACGGGGGAACGTCCAGGCCGTCTGTGTCAGGTATGGGATTCCGCTCGTTGCCGACCTGGAGAGCCTGCAGAAGGAACTCATCAGCAGGTTAGGGGGGGGTTCCTAATTTTGATGCCCCAAGAGAATCACCTAGATGAGAATAATTGATGCATTGAATACCTCAGTACTGATATGACTCCTGAACGACACACCTCAATCAAGTGTTTGTGTGCGCCGCACTGCACCCCAGCCACCAACCAGCCCGGGCCGAGAGTAACTCCGCCGCACCCACTTCCCCAATCCTCGACTTGACTCCCCCACTTACCCAATCCGACATGGTTCGCCGCCGTCCAAACAGCCACACCACAGCTTCGGGCCAGCTTCTCAGACCAAACAAAACCTCTTGTGTGTTTGCTCCAATCATCTTTAGCTCTTCTGCAGTAGGCTGCTGGTTTGAAGCACTCGACTTTTTTGTTACAATACCGCACCTGTTCGAAAACACGTCAAGATGGACGACCAATTCGGAGGCCGCACCGACGACGACCTGTTCTTCGACGACTTTGAACCTGTAAGCGATCCCCAGGCCGTCGTCGTCGAGACCGTCCCCGCCCCTCCTCCCCCTCCCGCCGCCGTCGCGACACCGCCTGTCGAGCCCTCCAAACCCGAACCGGCCGAGCCAAAGCCTGCCCAAAGACCTCCTCCTCCCCAACAGCCTGCCGCGAAGCGACCGCCCACCGCGCCCAGGGGCGGCCTCGCCAACTCGCGCTTCGCCGACAAGCCTGCCGCCGCTGCCCCGCGCCATCCCCGCCGAGCCGCCCCCGCGTCCACGCCACCCGTCACGAACACCGCGCCGACACACCAGCCTCCCGCCGGTCCCGCGGCGGCGCAAACCGCGACAGCCCCAGTCGCTCCGCCGGCGCCCACAGCCGCCGCGGCGACTTCTCCCCCCGCGACGGCCAAGAGCTCGTCCCCCACGTCCCACCCGCCCCGCGAAAAGCCGCAACCCCCGCCCACCGCACCCACGGGCCCGGCCGCCGGCACCACCACTACCAACAACGCCACCAACAACGCCGCCCCCGGCGCGACCCCCGGCGCAAACACGGCCCTCAATGCCGCGGCGCGCCTGGGGTCCGGCGCGAACCCGCGGACCAAGCTCACGGAGACGGAGCTGGCGGCCAAGATGGAGCAGATGCGCATCCTCAACGCCGAGAAGACGCGCAAGTTCGAGCAGGCCGAGCAGGACGAGCGCAGCCACGCCGAGGCGTACGCGCGCGGCATGGAGGAGGCGCGGCAGCGCAGGAAGCTCGACGAGGAGAGGCGGCGGCGCGGCGAGGAGGAGCGCAGGCGCATGGATGACGAGCGCGCCAAGAACAGGGAGAGGAAACTCAAGGCCATGAGCATGAAGGAGGGCGGCTGGGACGAGGGCAAGGACGCCCTCGCGCACGAGGAGGACAGGAAGAGGGCGTTCCGCGGCGCCAACGGCGGGGTCCGCGGGACCAAGTCCTCCGGCGGCGGCGGTGCGGGGCTGGCGGGGAGCAGGTTCGCCCGCGGCGGCGGCGACGACGACAACGATGACGACGTCGGCACCGGTCCCGGCGAGGAGCGGAGGGGCGGCGGCCGTGGCCGTGGTAGGGGTCGGGGCGGTCAAGGGCGGGGGGGCGGCCGCGGCGGCCGGGGTGGTGATGGTGGTGGTGGTGGTGGTGGTGGTGGGTTCGGCAACGAGCACGAGCGCGAGCGCGAGCGCGATCCTTCCGTGCCCAACGGCGGCACTCGAGAGGCCAAGCCCGCCGCGCCGGCGCCCGTCCTCAGCGCCGACGAGTTCCCCGCTCTGCCGGGCAAGTCCTCCGCCGCCGACGACGCGTCGCTGCCCATGCTGTCGCCCCTCGGCCGGTGGGACGACGAGATGGAGGCCTTCGACGCCAAGCTGAAGAGCGGCGCGGACGCTACGGAATGATATTTTTTTTTGAAGTTTTTTTTTTCTTGCTTGGGGCTTGGAAAAAAACGAGCCACCAAGGAACAAGGGCATGATTGGGACTTGGATCACGAAACAGCGACAATGCATCCTTTTTTGGACATGAGCCTCGTGAAGCAAAGAAGACGAGAAAAACAACGAGCAGTACTTTTCTTCTTTTCTTTTTTGGTCTATTATGATTCGCTTCCTATAGCATTGTCCCCCCCCCCGTGCAGCGAGCGCACCTAGGGCGGCAAACGTTGTAGAAGGTCCCCGTCAATACCGTGAAATACATGAAAGTTGTTCGAGACTCGTCGTCGTCGCTCGAGGGAGCAAGCTCCGAGTTTTGTGTTTTGAGTTTTGTCTTATTTTTGGTTGTTTTGCTCATTTCGCGGTCATCCTTCGGTCATGCGCATTCCGCCCCCTAGCGCGAGCCGCCCTCTGATGCCGTGATCGAGGCCTAAAAGACTTAGTATGAAGTAAATGGAACTCCAGTGGTTCGTCACCCACGTTGTGCATTCTGTTGAATAGATGTGGAGAATCGCCGTCCCTGCTTCTGTGAACCCGCGGCGTACATGTCCACCGAGGTCTTGTGCCGGTCGGGGTCTGAGGTTCAGAATTCCTCGGGCAAGGTAGGTATCCGGCCATATGTTGCGACAATACTGCCACCTGCGCTTGGTGATGGGCGATATGTCGGCAAGACCCCCCTTTTTTAATGGTATCATCCGGTTGCGGCCTGTTTTTCTCTGCGAATTGGCCTACCATCCACCACGGTATCCTCTGCCTCCACGACCCCGGTAGCCGCCGCCACTTCTGGACCCCCTGGGACCGCCGGACCCCATACCGTCGTCCTCAATCGGCGCCCGCTGGCGATGACGCATCTCCTTCGGGAACGCGTCAAAGGTTTTGCGCATCTGCGCGTATCCCAAATGCATCTTTCCATAAAAGTGATCCGCCAGACGACGATCGTTGTCCAGCCTGCTCAGGTAGGCGCCGCAGACGTCGCAGACCTGCAGCTTCTGGTGGCCAGACGGGCCCGATGTGTCGGAGAGGGCCTTGAGCTCCTTCTCGCGGTCAAGTTTGGTCTGCTGCGCTTGCCGTACCCGGTAGAATTCGTCAATGGCACGGGACACTTCCCCCATTTCACCCAGGATCTCGACTTCGAGGGTGCCGTTGTGGATGGTGGAGGAGAGTTCTGATATGCTTTTCAGCTACGGAGAGTTAGTCGGATGCGTTGGCGAATAGTGATTAACCGTGGCAACGTACCAGAGCGTTTGTTTGACGGATCTCGTCGGGGGTCTTCTCGAGCCTGCGCTGTGCCGAGTCTATCCTCCTGTTGCAGTCGTCGATGTACTTCTGAAGGTCTCGCATGTAGTCATACTCGAATCCGTACTTTTGCTTCTCCTTGTCCGAGAGGCCCTCGTACTCGGCCTTGAGCGCCTCGGAGTGCTGCTTCGGACAGGGGCCTAGGTCCTGCTTGGTGTTTGTGAAGAGATCGTGAGGACATGTGCCGACAAGGAAAGATCTGCAAACTTTGGGGTCGGTCATGGAAAGCGAGGCGGCGCGGGTGCTGGCTGAGCCACCCATCAGCTGCTCGAGCAGCTTTCTCTGTTCAGCTGCCATGGCGTATGTGGTTGGCGGTAGTTTCTGTGGTGGTTCGTCGTGCCGTGTTGTCTATAGCGAATATGTTCGTGGGGGGGTGGGATTGGGTGTTTTAGTTGGGGCGTAAAGAATCTCTCTTCAAAGCTCGAAGAAAGCGTGTCGCGCGGGATGGAGCAGCAGGCCAGGCCGAAAGTGGACCACGGGCGGAATGTGGAGAGCTGCAAAGGGTGCGTGCGACTCTTCGCAAAAGCCCAAGTAAATATCTTGGTTATGTAATAGTCATTCTGCCGAGATCCACCGCCTCCCGCGTCCCTCCAAGCGACCGCCTTCGAGACCACGACTCTCACCCCAGGGTCCCCTTCCCCCCATCCATGCGCTGCTATGTAGGGGAGAGAGAGAGAGAAGGCAGCAGACGTCAACACTCTCGTTCTTCTTTTGCGCTGCGTATTCCTCTTCTCAAGATGCGCCAGTTCTTGGCCGTCACTCTTTATTCCTGCCTGGCCACCTTCAGCCTGGCTGCGGATTACCACGAGCAGCTCAACCTTCGTCCGCTGCCCCTTTCCGCATTGCTTGCGAGCTTCAATTTCCGGTCCAACACGTCGCTATCCGATTTCGAGTCGCAAAACTTCCGATACTTTCCCCGGTCTCTCGGTCAGATTCTACAGTATGCTGGCACGCGAGAATTACATCTGAGGTTTAGCCTGGGGCGATGGGACGCTGAAAGCTGGGGGAGCCGGCCATGGGATGGTCAGCGCGAAGGCGGAACGGGCGTGGAACTGTGGGCATGGCTCGAGGCCGAAACGGACGGAGAGTATGGCGCGCCCTCCGACTGCCGCGCTACCTGCGACTGACAAACTTGCAGGGCTGATCAGAAGTGGCTGACCCTCACTAATGCCCTCTCGGGTCTCTTCTGCGCATCGCTCAACTTCGTCGACGGAACCCGTACCACCCGACCCATCATGTCTTTCCAACCAGAGGGCCACCACCCCGAGGCCTCCATTCCGAACATGCAGCTTCTTCACGGCGTTCTTCCGAAAGAGGTGGTCTGCACAGAGAATCTGACTCCTTTTCTCAAGCTGCTCCCCTGCAAGGGAAAGGCTGGCATCTCGAGTCTCCTTGATGGTCACAAGCTATTCGATTCCTCCTTCCAGAGCATGGCCATTGACATCAAGCCCCTGTGCCCAGAGGGCCAGGAGTGTATTCTGCAAATCGAACAGACTATTGATATGGTTCTGGACATTGACCGGTCCAAGCGTCCGAGGGACAACCCGATTCCTCGCCCACCGCCAGGGCATGAGCTGAAGTGCGACACCTCCAAACCCTACCACTCTGATGACACATGCTACCCGCTCGGCCTTACTACTGGTCAAGACTGGTCTCTCTCTCAGGTGTTTGGCAAGTCTATCAAGGGAACATGCCCTCTGATGGACGAGGACGTGCCCCCTGTGTGTATCGAGGTGCCTCATTCGAGAGGTGTCTACACTTCTGGCGGCGCTACAGAAATCCTCAACCCGAACGGTGCATCGAGGTGCTTCAAGATGGGATCAGATGCAGAACTCGAAATTGTTCTCCCACTTGAGAACAAGGAAGGCCAGGATCCTACACAGGGGCTCGTCGAACCCTCTACACCGCTCATCTATGCCGAGCGCAGTTTTACCGGACACGGCCAAGAGCATGGTGGCATGCAGGCCATTCTGACGAACCCGAGCAAGGATACCGAGGTCGAATTCATCTACATGGAGTCGCTGCCCTGGTTCATGAGGGTGTATCTACACACTCTGAACGCCCGCATCGAAGGATCTTCGGGCTCGCAACCATCCATCATCGAGGACATTTACTATCGTCCCGCTGTCGACCGTGCCAGAGGCACGCAACTCGAGTTACGCATGCGTATCCCTCCCGCCTCAACCGTCTTCCTTACCTATGACTTTGAAAAGTCAATTCTTCGATACACCGAATACCCACCTGACGCCAACCGCGGCTTCGACATCGCCGCGGCGGTCATTACCACATTGAGCCCGTGTACCCAAAGTACTCGGACCACCACTCTGCTGCTGAATCTTCCCACGCCGGACTTCAGCATGCCATACAATGTCATCATCTTCACGTCGACGGCGATTGCGCTCGCTTTCGGCGGCATGTACAATATCTTAGTTCGTAGACTGGTCGGTGCCGATGAGGGCCCCAGTCCAGTGCTCAAAGCCAAACTGGGCAGACTCCTGGGAAAGCTCAAAGGCTCGCTCTCTTAGAAATAGGAAGCCATGTTTTTTGTTATTGTGTCACGATATCTTAATCTATTCGAGGCACCAAGTGACTTCGCCCGGACACATCGGCTAGACCACACCCTGTTTGCTCCGACAACCCGCTCCGAGCTCTGACTTGAAACCCCATGAGGCCTCGCATGTTCCAGTAAGGGTACCGGAGGTTTGCCATGAGCCGATGGAGGCTGGGCGGCAGCGTCCCGTTGTGGAACAGCAAGAACGGGTCCACGTCATACCCTCACGTCGCTGTCCGCTGCCATGTTCTTCTATGAGGCATTGACGAACGATTGGGCGTTGTACAGGGTGCAAGTCTCACAGGTACATAGGGCGCTGGATCAGCCGAAGTGCGAGCCACGCTCTTTGCCTCTCATGAGATTTAGAATCTCCGGCTGATTCTCGGTCTTGTCCTATAAACGCAGGATTCCGCTCACTGCCGTCTGCCGGTTCCCTAATACCAGTTTGTAGGGCAGTTCCTAGCACCTCGGCCCTTTTCAGAGCATCTCAGAGCTTACGGGAAGGCTGATGTGCTTGACAGTGATCATCAGCGCGTGTTTTGCGCTGGGGCCATGGTCATCAGTATCGCATGTGGGCAGCTCACGGCTTCCCGCTTCTATGAGATTACCATGTAACATGGGAGCAGGACCCAAGTTTCACTTTACTCTGACCCGGCTGTCAACTTCTGGTTGACGCGGCTGAGACATCACAATCTACCCTCTCGCTATGTAAACGGGAATCTTGAGTTGAGAAACTGAAGCATAGGGCCATGGGGGAAGCGAATTGTTTGCTTGCTCCCAGATCTGGATACCCTACAGATCCGGCTAAGCCCCGATTATGCAAATCTCAAAGTCCACTCTGCTGATAACCGAACGCTTGGGATCCCGTCTGCAGGCCGCCCTCTGGACGCGCAGGCCTTGTTTATTTGTGTGAAATTGGCCTTGAATGGCGCCGGGAATGCAGGCTCCCTCATGGCCGGCATAGCGCATGTGTATGTAGGTACAGAACCATCAGTTCAGTCAAGAGTCCAGGCTTCTTGAGTTCCCATATGAAGACAGCGAATTCCCGAGATTCCAACTCATCTTCTTTCCTCTTACCTTATCCATCATCGAAGAAGGGCTACAGCCGGAATAGGTGATCATGCTGCTGAGAACCGTGATCCCAATACTCTTCTTGACGGGTGCTAGCCTAGCTAGATTCGGGCACACAGCAACACCTTCACAAGATACACCGCAGTCCGGACCCAGAAGATTCATATTGGAGCTTCCGAAGGTGCGTATACCGGTGACAAAATGGCTCGGGAGGAACGCTGACAATGGGGCCGGCACAGGGCTCGGACTTGAGCCAGCTCAGCTCTAGTTTCCCCAGCTTTTCGGGAGCCAAGGTGTACAAGTCATTCCACAGCGACGTGTTCACCGGAGTCAGCATCGAGGCCACAAGCGAAACCGTGGAACAGCTCAAGCTCCTCTATGGTGCACGTAATGTGTGGCCATCGAGGCCAGTCAAGATGGCCGTCGCCAACAAGGGTCGCACGTACAGCGGGAACGTATCCGCGGCGAATTACACCATCCACAGCATCACCGGCGTGGCCCAGCTCCATGAACAGGGCATATTGGGCCAGGGCGTCAAGGTGGCCATTGTCGACTCTGGCGTGGATTATAATCACCCTGCTGTAAGCCCTCGTTTCCGTTAACAGGACAGTTCTTCTCTAATACCCGACACAGCTGGGCGGAGGGTTTGGTGAAGGCTTCAAAGTCATCGGCGGCTACGATCTTGTAGGAGGTTCAGGTAAGAGCTGAGATTGAGATGCCAAAGTAAAGTGCCTGATCTATACCGCAGCGTGGCCTGTCGAGGGAAACGAAAAGAGCCCTGACAATGACCCGTACGAAGAAAGCGAGATCGGGCACGGCACACATGTGTCGGGCATCGTCGCCGGGAAGTCGGACAGGTAACTCTTTGCCCATCCCCTCGGGTCTGCTCGATGGTTTTTCATTGCAGTTCTTCCAGCTGATCCATGTGCAGCTGGCAAGGAGTCGCCCCGGCAGCGAGCCTCCTTTCGTACAAGGTGTTTGGTGCTGGCAACGTAGGTCGCCTCTTCCAAACAATCCACCAAGTCCTGACACCTTGGTTCCAGAATGGCGGCACGGATGAAGAAACGCTGATTGAGGCCTTTTTGATGGCCTACGACGATGGCGTACGTACAAACACCCAAGAGCTTCGATGAGACGAGCCCGTCTTCTAACCATACTCTAGGCCGACATCATAACCTCGTCAGTCGGAGGCAGGGGAGGCTTCTCCAACAATGCTTGGGCGGAGATAGCTTCGCGTCTGGTGGACAGAGGCCTTGTCGTCACCATCTCGGCCGGCAATGACGGCGCCAGCGGCGCCTTTCTTGCCGATAACGGCCAATCCGGGAGGAACGTGCTCTCTGTGGCCTCGTCCGAGCCCGAGTCCGTTCCCGGAATGCCTTTCGACGTGACGTTCGAGTACGAGAACGGCGACACCAACACGACGAGATTCGGGTTCTTTCACGGGAGCCTCGTCCATCCTTTCCCTGTCAACATGAACTCCTCGAGCCTGCCCGTCACAGCACTCTCGTTCGACCCCTACAACGTCACGGTCGGCTGCCGCTTCCTGGGGCCAGATACGCGAAACCTGTCTGGCGCTCTGGTTCTCGCCCCCCGGGGAGGGTGCAACGGTGCCACAAAGAGGTACGCGCTGCATTCCGCTGGGGCGGAACATGTGCTGCTCTTCAATGACGGCAACTTGTACCCCCTAGAAGGGGATTACAGCACATCCAGGGTCGAGGGCATAACGGACCAAGCCGCGGGCATCCAGATCCTGGCCGCTTTGGAGAAGGGAGCCAAGGCCACGGCCAGGTTTTTTGACGAGTCGCACACGTCTCTCGTCAGCCTCAAGAACCCCGCCGTTGTCGGTTCAAAGTTCACTTCGATGGGCGGGCTGTACGACCTCCAGATCAAGCCGGACGTTGCCGCGCCGGGGTCCAACATCTTCTCGACCCTGCCGGGCAGAAAGTACGGTCTCATGTCGGGGACTTCAATGGCGACGCCGTATGTGGCTGGCATCGCCGCCCTCTACATCAGCAAATACGGCGGCCGGGCGATTCACGGCCCCGGGTTCGGCAAGAGGCTTTCCGCCCGCATCCTGTCGAGCTGCAACTCCGCCCGCTGGAACGACGGCAACAACATGACGGACTACGGCGCCTGGGCCCCCGTATTCCAGCTTGGAAACGGGCTGGTGAACGCCACAAAGGTCCTGAACTACCGGTCAGAGATGTCCTTTGCCAAGTTTGCGCTCAACGACACGGTCAACTTTGTGCCCACCCACTCCGTCAACATCACAAACAATTGCACGGGCTCCGTCACGTACAAGTTTTGCCTCGAGCCTGCTGGCGGTTACGAGGTCTTGGACGACACCGCGGCGGCATCCATCAAGATGGGTCCTGCGTTCATGGCGTTTACCCCGATGGGCGTGGCGCCGGTTCCGAACGTGACCTTCCCCGAGGGCGAATTCACAGTCGGCCCCGGCGAGACCAGGGCGGCGAAGTTGGTTTCTCCTCTACCCAGACGCTGTGGTTTCCGGGCTAATTCCCGCCTGCAGATTTACCTTTGCGCCCCCCAGAGGCCTCAACGCCTCAGCGATGCCCCTGTACAGCGGCAAGATCCTCGTCCATGGGTCCAACGGGGAAGAGCTGGCCGTGCCTTATATGGGCGTCGCGTCCGACGTAGGCAATAACTTTAGGAAAATGTTCGTCGAAGGCAGCCCTAGCATATACTCGGGACGAGACGCGATGCCCATCGGATACAAGTCCAAGTGAGTGGCCTTTCGCAGGCCGATTAGGTGTGGGAGGGAGGCTTTCTAACAGGCTGGCAGCTTCACATTCGACCTTTCGTTCCGCGAGCAAGACTTCCCGAAGCTCCAGGTCCGGCTCCGTTACGGCGCCCAGATCTTGCGCTGGGACATTTTCGAGTCTGGTTGGGAGGAGAAGAGTTGGGCGACGTACCCGCCCGTTCCCGGCAAAGGCGGCTTCGTCGGCATGGCAGCCACCTGGGTATGCTGAGTCCTCCGAAAAACAGTTACATTGGCTGCCCGCTTCTCCTTACTGAGATGACGTCGGATTAGGACAACGAGAAACATTCGGCAGACTTTGATCCGGATTTCCAAGACGAGCTCGACCTCGTCAGGGGTCCGCTGACTGAGTTGGCCCGCGACTACTACAACTACCCCCCGTATCAGGCGTGGTGGCTGGGGCGCTTTGCGGATGGCCAAAAGATACAACCCGGAGAATACACGTAAGCTGAATCTCCTGAAGGCTGGTCAGCCTGTGCTTTTTGGCCTGTCGCTGATCAATTCCAGGATGCGTATCGCCGCCTTGTCTCCATTTGGAGACCCTGCCAAGAGCGAACACTGGGACATCTGGAGGCATGACTTTGAGGTTATTGGGAACCAGACAGAAACCAATACGTGAGCGATTCCGGACTTCGCGAGCGTGCTAGGTCTTTACGAGCACGACCCGGAGGTTGATATCACTGTCTGTCGGGATGTTACCGCCAAACATGCATACTTCTACATGGTACAATTATCTGCCAACGGTCGACCTCACTTTAGTAGAAAGGGGGCCCCGGCTACGTTTTTCGATCCGAGTGTAAATATTGGAGCCAAGAAAGGAGTGTTCTCCTTGAGACATCTACAATCTTGGTATAGTAATCTTGGGCGCCCCCTCGTCTAGAGTTTCTTTCCTGGTTCGCTGAACAGAGTGAGAGCATGACAATCTGGACTTGATATCTCACCTTTCAGAGTCACACCCCCAACGCTGCCATGCGGCTTCGTTCATCAGTGGCAACCATGTATTAGACTCTAACACGAATTCATTATATTATTGAATAGCAGTCAGGGAACAAGCCGATAAAGGTGACGGTCCGAGTTCGGAGGAACAGAAGCGAAGCAGCACTAGCGTCGATGACATGTGAATCGCCTTCTATTAATTGATTGGTTGGGTGATAAACGGCGAAAGGACAACATACATGCCATGTCAGACCTTCCGCCCTAAATTGACATGTCCCTTGATAGCCCCACTCTACCATTGAACACCCGACGTGGAATTCTTCATCTTGACTGAACGCATGTCTTTGTCTATCGTCAACCGTTTGATCTTGCTTTAGGGGTCTTGTTGCTCGTGTTAACAAGCTCCAGACTTGAGAAACCCGATTCGGCGATATTAAACAATGGCGGACTATATCGACGCGCAATTAACCCCAGAACCTCGAAGCGATACAGAATTTGACTTTAGTCAGTTCTGCTTGTTTCCTCCAGACGATGTTGACGACGACAACACTTTCTTTGGCCATCCCCAGACTCATCTTGCGAGTGACGAAGCCCGGCCATCAGACGGATGTATTGAATCGTTGTCATCAAGTGTCTGGGGAGGCGCCCCTCTGTCTAACAACTCGGAGAACAGCAACCTGGATCCATCGGTCTCTAACGACGCGAATACTTCGGTCGTGGACACAAACGCGCCGTTCAAAGTTGGTAGCCGCTTCACTTCTGCTGCTATCAGAATCCTAAAGGCATGGTTCGACAACCACGAATCCCATCCCTATCCCACGCCAGAGGAATTAGGAAAGCTGGAGAAACAGACAGGCTTGAGCAGACGGCAGCTCACAAACTGGTTCGCCAACACCCGTCGTCGTAGAAGGTTCCGCTCAAAAGGGACCGCGTCCCCGCGGATTCCGTCGTGGGCCGGGTCAGCTTCCGGACCTATCGACGTTCCCGCGCGGCGACCCACGCCCATGCCCTTCGAGCAGATGAACCCCCTGCAGAGGTGGGAACACTCGCCCCCAGAGAACGAGCCTGCGTCCGTGTCAGACATCTCCCGCGCCGTCGCCGCGTCGGCCGGCCGCCCGGATCGTTCCAGCAGATCGCGGTCGTCCGCCAGGTCATCCGAGAATGTCTCATCAGGGAGCAGCCTCGGGACCTCCCGCTCGAGCAGAGGGTCAAGGTCCAACGGTTCCGCGTACTCCTACGGCTCCAATGTGTCGCCCAGCCCCCTGCACGGGATCAGAAAGGACCCCGGTCGGCGAAGACGACGCGCGGCGGCCAGCGTTGGACGGGCCAGGCCGACAAGCCTGATGAAGACTCGCAGTCCGTATCATTGCACCTTCTGCGCAGAAACTTTCAAGGCGAAGTACGACTGGCAGCGACATGAAAAGACCCTCCACCTATCACTCGACGAGTGGATCTGCTCGCCGCGAGGTCCTACCGAGGTCGACCCAGACAGAGGCGTTGTATGCGTTTACTGTGAGGAGGTAAACCCGGACCAGCAGCATCTTGTCAGTCACCACCAAGCAGCCTGCTCGGATAGACCGCCCGAGGAGCGCACCTTTTATCGGAAAGATCACCTGGGGCAGCATCTGAAACTCGTACACAGGACGAAGCTGATGACGAAATGGGCCAAAGGGTGGAAGATCACGACAGATGATATCCGTTCGAGGTGCGGGTTTTGCAACACCACGTTTGAGTCGTGGTCCGGCCGGGGGGATCACATCGCGGACCACTATCGCAACGACGGCAGCACCATGTCCGACTGGAAGGGTGACTGGGGCTTCGACCCGCCTGTGCTTGCCAAGCTGGACAACGCAGTACCGCCGTGTAGGTATCCAAGGCAGTCCGAAAACAGCTCGACCTGCTGACGTGCAGCCATAGACGTGGTCCGGTGGGAGCAGTGCGCCCCGGTGCCCTTCTGCGCGGGAACCGGGCCGGCCGACACATCTCCCAGCGCTTACGAGCTGCTCAAGTTGGAGCTCGAGTATTTCGTCCGCAACTTCTTTGAGGCGAACGAGGCTCTCCCCTCCGACGACGATCTCGTGTACGAGGGCTGCAGCATCATCTTCGGCTCGCAGCTCCTCTCGTCCGATCTCGCCAACGCGGCGCCCTCTTGGCTCCGAGACCTCTTCATGAGCTTCGCCGCGACGGCCGGGAAAGCCCGCCTGCGGCCGATGAACCAGCTGGCGAAGCTGCGCATGAGCCAACTCCAGATCAAGGGCAAGGCGGACATTTTCGAGGACTGCGAGCTCGAGTCCCGGCTTTGCAGACACGTCGGGGAGCGCATGAGCCTTGGCCTGACTCTTCCAGACGTCGACGTCAAACAGGAGGCATGCTCTACTCTGTATCGCGTCGAGTCTTGCTCCCCGAATCCCTCGAGGAGATTCGCAGGCTTCCTGGTTCGGCTCATTTGGGAGTCGAGTGACTGGATTGCTCCGCTGCGCCAAAGGGCAGCGCATTCTACCGGGAGCTCGTATCCGGATTTCGGCCATGGCCGAGCCGCACTGGCAGCATTGGCCGGATGTGACCAACTCGATGAGTTTTACGGTGAACTGGCGGCCCTAGGCCAGCTGACTGGGGCATCCGGAAAGCTGGTGGCCTCCGTCGGCGACAACGAAAGGACGGCCGGCGAGGCTGGGATTGCAGGCACCCCGGTGCCAGCAGCACACTCAGAACCAGCCGGTCCGGAGATCCCCGGCAGTCACCCCTTCAACAGTCTACCGACGATGGCTCCGCAAGATTTCTATTCGCGTCTGGAGACGAGCAAGACCATCTTCGCCGGGTTCGGGTTCTCGTTGCGGTGGAGCGAGCGACCGAGGGGCAGGGGCATGCCGTTCTTCCTCAACGACCCGAACCGATACGCCCGCCTCGCGCTGGAGCTTTCGCGGTTCGTGGCGAGCGCCATGTCCCCCAACAATCCCAACAACCACGTGCCGACGGACGAGGAGATAAGGTACCAGGCCCGCTGGATACTCTACGACGAGTAAGTGCAACTGTGCTCGGTGGAAACCGCTGGGGAAGGGCGCTTGACCACCTTTCTTCTGCTAACCGAGCGCTGTTCTAGTGACGACCCGTGGAACCAGACTCCGGCAGACATTGCCGAGTGGCTGGCCGATTTCAAAAAGCAGGTCCGGCTACAATAGACTTCCAAGAAGACGACCTCTTAGAAACCTCGCATCTCGGTGATGTCCGCATCATCTGTGAATCTGTCCGGAATCTGAGTCCAACTTGCCGGTTTCTGACTGTGAGCATTCCCATACAAGCGCTCGGTAACCTTGACGATGAATGCTGTCACAATAGCATCAACCTAACTAGTCGTCTAGCAGTCTGGCTAGTTATCTGCAAATTTTTAGCTTGATCATAAGCTTTTCCACTGCTAACTCGTGCCACTTGCCTATATATAGAATGTATATTTCTACACTTTGCCCCAGAAAAACAAGGCTCTTTGGTCTATATTCTACCATGCCCTGCTGTGTTCCCTGACTCGTGATAAAAGTAACGGCACTCTCGGGCGGGCCGTTGTGCATCATTCGTTAACACCGGTCCGAATAAGGTGTTTATCAACCGTTCAGCTCATGTCGGGCACGCAACCTTGTGATGACGACTCCATCCGTCCAGAAACTTAGAGGCAGAGGACGTCTTGGTCCCTACTACTACAGAAACTCGAGAGCTCGAAAATGGTTTAGCTCATGCCGTCGGGACACTAGTTACAGAGACGAGCATATGCCGTGCGTGTCCCGATGCCCCCCGCATGGGTTTGACTTTGTGATAGAGTTCCAAGCACGCCAGGTCCAGGCGGGGTGACATCGGTCTTTTCTTGTGACGAAATGCAATGAGAGCGAGCCGCGCCGGATGATACGTTTGTTTATTAGAGTACGAACAGAACGCCGATCCCTCCCAATGTCTCATACCACAGCGGTAATTCTAACACAGTTGGGAAAGCACGGTACACGTATCGTGCCCGATACGAATGCCCGACACTACATAAGGTTTGGGAAGAAATGAACTTTTGTTTGAGTTGGATGAGAAAACAGGGAAAACCATCCCTTCTTGCTTGCGGAAATTGGCTATGTTGTATCGCTTAGAAGATCCCCCCCCTCCGTCCGTCAATCTATAAACAAGACAAAAAGCCCGGCCATTGCCCGGCAGAGAGCCCCCAAGCCTTCGAGGCCTCTACACGTCTTTTCACTCGAATCTCCAATGGTGAACATCAAGGAAGCCGCGCAAGCCGCGATGACGGCCTACGGCCTCGCCTCGGAACAGGCCGGGAACGCGTCCGCGCCGCTGGAGGGCGTCGCCGACGCGCTGGCCTCGTTCTACCTGGCCAACTTCACGAGCTTCGCGCTCGGCGGCATCTCCACCCTCCAGAACCACGAGTCCGCGACGGCGGGCGTGCTCTACCAGCTGCAGAAGATGAACCAGAGCGGCCTCGGCACGGACATCCGGTTCTGCGGCGGCCGCGTCGACGTCGTCTCCAACCAGAGCGCACTGTGCTGGTTGACGTTCGCCATCAGGCCCCGGACGGACAAGATCGAGGGGTGGTCGTGGACCAACGTCTACGGGTTCCGGGTGCAGGAGGGGCGGAGCAACGGGCTCGAGGGCGGGTGGGAGTCCTCCAACAGCGACCAAGAAATCGGGAACCTGTTGGAGAGATTTCCGGACATTTACAAGGACGGAACCGTTTGAGCGGCAAGAAGCCAAATCGAAGTTGGATTTGATATACATTAATAACAGACTGACTTGTCTATGGATATTAGACCACACAACCTTTCCGGCGCCTATAAAATCCGACATTGAAAAAAAAAAAAAAAAGCCCCTTTACAGCAGAGCTGCTGCGATAGCCATGCCGGCAGCCAGGCCGAACAATTCGTACGGCGCCCCAACGGGAGCCGCGGCATTGGTTCTGACGGGGCCGGTTCCGTTGCCCGGGACGGGAGTCTGGTAGCCAGCAGCGGCCGACCTTGAGGTGGTCATCAAGAAAGTAGCCGTCGCGTTCAGGCTGGGGGGAGAGACGACGTTGGGGACGACCGGCGCGGCCGAAGGCTCGATGTCTGCGCTGCAGTCGCTCTCGACATCGGGCTCGCTCGGCCTGCTCAGGCTCGCGGCGGCGCTCTGGACGGCGGTGGGGATACCCCTATCGGGGGCCGAGGTGATTACGGACGGCGGCGCGGTCTGGACGACAACCCGGGTGCTGGTCTGCAGAGGGAGGAACGAAGGGGAGTAGGACTCGGTGCCGGTGTACCCGATGCAGCCGGGAACGTCGGTCTTGGGAGGGGCGCGGCCGCCGCCGCAGTCGAGGGGGGCGCAGATCTCGCCCGAGTCGGGGACGTACCAGACGCGGGTCGCGTAGGGAGTGCCGCCGCCCTCGGTGGGCGTGCAGACGGAGTCGGAGGAGACACAGCCGGCGAGGTCCGTCTTGGCCAGGACGGCGGTCGCGAGGATGGCGGCAGAAGCGATGAGTCTGTAGGACATTTTGGCGGTTTCTTGTTGGTCTTGGGTGGGTTTGCTTTGGTGTTTGTTGAAAATCTGATGGTCTCAAGATGAGACAATATGTTTGCAGTTATTAATGAGAGTGGTTAATAGAATGGTAAACGAGTGTGTTGATCCGGTGTTAATGAGAGACAGATGCGATGTTCCAAGCCCGGATGTGATAGACAGAACGAGAGAAGGGATCACGACTTTAAAACAACTTTCCAACGGTTCTCTCTGATTGATATTTTTGCATCACTGTTTGTCCCATGATGAGTCTACTCTCCTTGAACGGGTCCAACGACGCCCTCCCGATGGCGCTAATCGGGCCTGAGACGGCAGTGGGACGCCACCTCATCTCGGGAGCAGTCCTGGCGTCGAGCCAGGCAATCCCATGGCGTCGAGCCAGGCAATCCCATGGCGTCGAGCCCAACGGCTTTTGTGATGCCGTGGCTTGTCTGTTCTGTCTCACTAAGGTGCCGACATACCGGATATTTGCCCTCCCATCGTTGACACGTTCGCTACCAGAAGGCAGTACGGTTAGATTGATGGGCTGCTTTTGGTATAATGCCGCTGGGTGCACCTCACTCAACTTTTATAGGTAAAGCTCGTCGCTGCGCCACCGCTGGACGGAATCCCGCCGGCTCACGTCCTCATGCCAGGAACTCGATCCTTCAATGGCGTGCTCCTTTGCTCGTGTCTCTCCTCTCTCTCTCTCTCTCTCTCTCTCTCTCTCTCTCTCTCTCTCTCTCTCTCTCTCTCTCTCTCTCTCTCTCTCTCTCTCTCTCTCTCTCTCTCTCTCTCTCTCTCTCTCTCTCTCTCTCTCTCTCTCTCTCTCTCTCTCTCTCTCTCCTCTTCCTCGTGGTTCTTCACCTTTCATTTTTCTTTCTTACTTATGTTTGCCAACAACTGCGGATTAGGGATCCGGGCTTGAGCTCCGTGGTACGAGACCAGGAAACAAGTTCCGCAGCCAAAACACTGAGCCAATTAGCGGTTTTTTTTTTTTTTTTTGGTTGACCTGAAGCCTATGCGCATGGGATGTCGTTAGGCTAATTGTGAGCGGCGTGTCCAGAGCCGAGCGGATATAGTCTCGGTCTAGCAGTATTAGTCCTCGTTCTGGACTGATGAGAGATGATGCAAATCTCAGGGGCAAATCTTTCGAGTAAAAGCATTGGTTCCCTCGTGCGGAGGCGACCATCCGAGCCAGGACGTGAGTGCGGTGCGTCATAATAGAGATGTTCTTGTTTGAACCACTATCACCCACTAGCTACAGCTTCTCATTTCCCCCTCTCTTCCGCCTCTTGATCGATATGAACACAGCCTCTGCTTTTGCACGCACAGTACTCGCCTCGTCCTCCAGCGTCAAGTCAACAACAAGCTTGATACCGTCTGCCGTTGCCAACGAGGCCGTGACAGTTATCGTCGACATAGTCGGGACTGGTTTCAAGTAGCTTATGTTGAGGCTCTGCGTCACCTGGGGCAGAAACTCCAGGAACCCATGCGCTTTGTTGGCCCAGCAGATGGCCCCGGCACACTCGTCGAAGATGGACGCGACCACTCCGCCGTGGCACAGGTTCTTGTCGATGGTGCTCACTCCGCTGCCCAGAGTAAGAAAGAATCGCGCTTTCGTGACATATCGCGGGCCGGTTGTTTGATCGTCTACACCTTCCGCGCCCAGTGCTTGCGTATCCGACTCGGGAGGTAAGTGGTAGGCGCCGATGAAGAAGGGGACTGTTGTAGGGCTATGCAGTGTGGAGCTCCAAAACTCAAAGGCGCCGAGTTCGGGATCGAAGACGCGGCTGGCGGGCTCTCGGATGATGAGGTCTGGCTCTGAGAGCTCTTCGGCGACCCAGGGGATGGATTGGAAGTGCGCCATCTGGCTTCTGCTTGGTTCGACCATAATGAAAGCTGTGGTAACCTCCTGAGAGGGAAACGAGTATGCCTCCCCTCCTCGAGGAAAAAATTTGCTTGGGCGGATGCTGAAAGATATATAGTTATGTATTACAACAATAGCTTCGACCCCTGTTGTTTGTCAGCGTGGACAATTTGGCAATCGGCCACCCGAATCCATTGTAAGAACTGTCTTGGGGAAAAGGATGTGATCCACAGATGCCCAATACTGCGGCTGAAACATACAGCCGGTAACCGGTAAAGGACTCTTTGTAGTGCAATAACCAAGCTTTTGTCAAATGCGCCCCAGAACGCCCCTTTTTTTTTCGTTGTACGATACCTTGTCAGGCGAGATCAGTGTCGCAATCGGAATTCCCACCGTAAGCGGGATCAGTAATCAACAAAACTACCTGTGGGCAAACACGATATGAGTTTCGTCGTTGATTGGACCCCATTCAACGTGCCGTGTGTCGAGGACTAATCCCGCATGTCATATTTGTAACGGTTGATAGGCTATAGCAGCACGCGTGAGCTTGCATGGGCTCAAAACTGAAGGGGATAGGCTATAACACCACACACGGACTTAATATATGTCTCAGGAAGAAAAGGGCCAGCTCTGTATCTGCTCAATTTCTTTCGATATACGTTCTATCTGGCGAATCCCCTTTTGACCGATGACGAGCGCCGCATAGCTGGGACGTTAGGCTTGCGGTGGCCTCATTCGTAGAATCTCCACTTGGAGGTCTGCTCCGGAGTAAGGCTTTGGTTCAAGAGCAGCGCCCGGAGCAGCTCAATGGGCATCGTGTTCGCCTTCAGAATCCTATCGTGAAGCTCCTTCTCGCCCATGAGACCCTTTGACAAAACCTCCTCCCGCAGGCCGTGTATCTGCAACGCACCCAGCATATACCCGGCCTGGTACAACGGGGAGTAGTCGCCGCCGAACGACCGTGTGACCTCGCCCTCGGCGTTCGACCTCTCGTGCCCGACCCAGTCGACCAGCATGTCGACGCACTGCTGGGGCGTCATCTCTCCCAGGTGGTACTTGAGGGAGAAGATGATCCTCGCGCAGCGGTGCATGCGCCAGAACAGCGTCCCGATCTTGTCCTCGGCGCTCACAAAGAAATCGCCCCTGTTCCAAAAGACGTACTCCCAGTACATGGCCCAGCCTTCGACGAAGAACGGCGTGGAGAAGAGCTCTCGGTAGGGGTGGTGGCGCTCGCCCATGAAGAGCTGGAGCCGGTGCCCGGGAATGAGCTCATGGAAGGCCGTGGCGCGGGAGAAGTGGGGGTTGTTGCCGCGCATCACCATCATCTTCAAGTCATGGTCCATGGCGGGGGTCGGATACGAAACCCAGAAGGACGGACCGCCGAGGAAGAACGGAGACTCCTTTTGCTGCTCCGCCGAGATCATGAACATGCGCCAGGTCTCGGCCACCTCGGGAACCGTGACTAGGTCGTGCTTCTTGACGAAAGCGATGCCCTCAAGTGCCAGCTGACGAACCATCTGCGGCTGTTGCCCGGGCTCCACGTAGCTGTTCTTGACATGCTCCATGGCGGCCTTCCAATCATCGCCAAAATCGGCACCGGTAGCTTCGAAACTGGAGGGATGTCATTCCTTACCCAGACATGAATCCGGCTTCACTTACCCTGGTGTACCCCCATTTCCATCTGTGTCGAGTTGAACAGAGCCCGCTTTGTCACTCGAAAGGCTTCGTGAGGCCTTTTTCATCTCCTTCTCGCACCAATCGTACTGCTCTTGGGCCAGCTTGAGGAGCTCCTCCGGCGTATAAGGAATCATCTCCGCCTCGAGCTCGTTGAGGAGGCCGTCTCTCCCGATCGGTTCGACTGCAGCGCGGATGGACCCAGACCCGTTCTTTTGCTCAAGCCGGGTGTTGATTGCGGCCTTGATATCAACGAGTGCCTCGTCGAGTTGCTGCTTGGGCACTGAGCACCACCAGGGAAACAAAGGGTCATAAGGGGCATAGAACCGATAAAACTCGTCGACATGACCTCGAATCTGGTCGATGGTGCTCATGGCACGTGAGAGGGTCGAGCCGCTGGCTTCAATCTCATTGGATTGGATTGCCTTTGTCGTCGTCACTATTTTCCTGACTGTCTCATTCAAAACCATAGCTGTCTTCTTGCTGTCAACGGGGACCATGTTTTGGCGAGCCTCGCAGATGTCGACTAGAGCCTGAGAAAAGGGCAGTACGGGCTTCACTTGCTCATCTCGTTGGCGGTCCAGGAGTAAGACACGGATGTTCTTTCTCAGATAGTTGCGAAGAAGTAAGAAGTCGACCTTGTCTTCTTGGTTGTAAGTATCAAACGGCGCCTTGAACAGGCCTTCGAGCTCTTCATTGTAGAATCTCTCGAGGCGACGTGACCTGGTAGGAGAGAACTTGATGTTGAAGAAATTTGTGAGATCCTTCTCATCTGCAGTGATCCGTACGATGCGCTCTGACATAGACTCAAGGTCAGCAGGAGCAGCAGCATGCTGCTCACTGGCACTGAGATGAACCCATTCACCACCAGGATTGGTGGCCCAATGAGACCTATCTGCAAGAGGCTTGGCTGCCATAGTCAAAGTAAGCTTTTCTTGCGGAGATGGTGTTCAATCAAACGATGATGAATATTACCAAAACGCAATACCCGGCAGCCATGAGTAGAGAATGCGGGGGAAATGATGTTGTTGACGCCAAGACCCGGAGCTTATCTCGGCCCCGGTAATGCCGGCGGGCTAATACCTACCTGCCTAGTTAGGGGACATGGACATCCCTTAGTGGGGCTGATAACGGCCAGCTTGCCGGACGCAGGGGAACAGCCCCCTGCACCCACTGTATCCAGGTATCATTCAGCATTCATCTCTCTCATGGGTTGGACCCGATTGCCGTACTCTTCGCCTAGGATCCTCCTCCTCCCCAACCTTACGTTTCAAGCATCTTGGAAAGCCTACCATCATTATGAAAAACGACTGCACTGCGTGTTGGATAGTCGACTTGATTTGTCGTCCTACACAAAAAGCCAAAAGTTGTTGGATTATCAGGCAACAAGCATGCGTGTCAACCAATATACCGTGCGGGCATATGTGAATAAATCTGTTCAAGATATTGCTGCCATGATGTCCCTCACCCCTTGTCTACTTATCCAAGAAGCGCAGATCACTTCACCCAGCCTGTCGGACGCGAACTGCCCGCCGCATCTCTTGGTCTCGATGAAGTCGCTGGGTGTAGTTGGGTTTCCAGCTAATCAACAGAAGACTGAGATCTGCCTCTCCACAGGCGTGGGAAACGGACAAAACCCGTCCGTCGGCTGTGTGGAGATTGGCGCAAAGTGGCTCACGGGATTTGCCCGCGCTTCCCTCCTCGAAGCAACGCTTTTTAACTGCAACTAGATCCCAACCTCAGACGCAACATAGAGCTGCTAATACTTATTCGCCAACAGAAACTTTTTTTCAACATGACGGTGGTACATATTGGTAAGATCCGATCCCAGTCCGTCTTGGCCTCACTCACACGCACACACACACACACACACACGCCCTCTACCAAAACATGTTGGCAGGATAACTGAACCCAAAGGCGCCGGCCAGTCCTCTTCAAGTTCCGTCCAGACGTCTCAGAGGATCACAGGGAGACCTTCGCCCGCGAGCTCAAGACGCTCAAGTCCCTGCCGTGCGTCAAGGACCACCGCCTCATCGTCGGCGGGCCCTCCGTCACGGACCCCGCGGAGAAGAGCAAGGGCTACCACTTCGCCCTGCTGAGCTTCCACCGGGACCGCGTAGCGCTCGAGGAGTACCAGGCGAGCGCGGAGCATCACAGGTAAACATCAGACTAATACAGTCACCCCCCTCTCTAATGGTCAAAAGCCACGAAAGGAACGAAAAGCTGACCTGGGGCTGCTCACGAGAAAGGGTTACCAGCACCTACCTCTGGCCGTTCAAGGAGGACGTCACGAGATTTGACTTTGAGGTTGCAGAGGAGGACGAGTACATGTGCCAGTTTGTGGCCAAGGGGCTGGCAAACGGATCTGCCTAGACGGATAACGCCTGCGACCTTTTATCTTTTCTTTTCTGTTTTTCCTTCTGGAAAAGGCCAAGGTTATAAAAATGTCAAAAAGTACATAAATGGACATTATGCAAGGAATCGGTTCCTAATTCATGGACCCAGACTTTGCATCACTAGCTGGAAAGGCTTGGTTGTTTAGTCCACCCACAATGTATGACGGATTGACCGCAGAGACCGAGCGCAGAGCAACGTTTCGAAGCATGTAAAGCATATTCTCACATTCAAATGAATTGTAACAATATAAAAATAAAGATCGTGACGCCATGCCTAGGGTAAAATTGGCGACATTCTGTCCTGCCATGGCCGTCTGACGGAGTTTCTCCGTCAGCACGGACAAGCCGTCCGAACCCCTCGTCGTCCCGCTGTTATTGCCGAAGGGGACGGACGATCACGACATGCGGAGTCCCCCGCACCAACATGAAGCGCCGCGGATAAGCAAGTCCTGCCGACCAACCATAAGGTGGAGGGGTTGTAATTCTCGACCGGCCCAAGCACAATCATCTCGTCGATTCAACACCCACCCGCCACCATGAGCCAGCAGACGTTGTCGACAACACCGGCAGGAGACGGCGAGGCACCCGTCACGGGAGACTATGACCTCTCGACGCCGATCGACTCGAGCATCGGCCTGCGGCAGGGGCTGACCTCGTACGGGGACAACCACTTCAGCCTCTTCCTCCGCAAGGTCTTCATCAAGGCCCTCGGCTACAGCGAGGACGCGCTGTCGAGGCCCATCGTCGGCATCGTCAACACCTACTCGAGCTTCAACCCCTGCCACGCCAACGTCCCGCAGCTCATCGAGGCCGCGAAGCGCGGCGTGCAGCTGAGCGGCGGCCTGGCCATCGACTTCCCGACCATCAGCATCCACGAGAGCTTCGCCTCGCCCACAAGCATGTACCTCCGTAATCTCATGAGCATGGACACGGAGGAGATGATCAAGGCGCAGCCGTGCGATGCTGTGGTGCTTATTGGGGGTGAGTGAGGCCAGCGGTGGGGAGGAGCGGCAGATAGCGAGCAGGTGGGGAAAAGCAGCATGGAAGTTGACGGCGAGCAGGATGCGACAAGACGACGCCGGCGCAGCTCATGGGCGGTATATCTGCCAACAAGCCCATTTTGCATCTTGTGACGGGCCCCATGATGCCGGGGAGTCATAAGGGCGTTCGAATTGGCGCTTGCACCGACTGCCGCAACAACTGGGCCGCCTACAGAGCCGGTCAGATCGATATCGAGGACATCTCCGCCATCAATGACGAGCTTGCGCCAACGGTGATGACCACCTGCTTTGATCTCCGAGCTTATATCATCCCGCTGACTGTAACAGGGCGGCACTTGCGGTGTCATGGGTACCGCGTCGACCATGGCGTGCATCCTTGTTGCCCTGGGAATGATGCCGTTCAAGGGCGCCACCGCCCCGGCTGTCTCCTCCGCCAGACTACGCATCGCCGAGCAGGCCGGGGGCCTCGCCGTTGCCCTCCACAAGCGGAACCTCAAGCCGCAGGACCTCCTCACCCGCGAGTCGTTCCTCAACGCCATCACTGTCCTGCAGGCCATCGGCGGCTCCACCAACGCCGTCGTCCACATGATGGCCATCATCGGGCGCCACCCCGCCGTCGCCGGGACAATCACACTCGATACCTTTGACGAGATCGGCAGGAATACGCCGCTTCTCGTCGACCTGAAGCCCAGCGGGCAAAACTACATGGACGACTTCCACAACTCCGGAGGTATGCTGGCGCTTCTTCACGAGCTGAAGCCCCTGTTGCATCTGGATGCCATGACGGTGACCGGAAAGACGCTGGGCGAGGAGCTCGAGAGCACCCCGTTCACCCCTATCCCCCGAGATAGCCTGGTCAACTGCCTACAGCCCTTCAACGATCCTCTGTTCCCGGCCTCAGCTTTGGCTGTGCTTCGTGGCAACATCGCCCCCGGCGGTGCCGTGATGAAGCAGAGTGCGTCCAAGGACCGCCGGCTTCTCAAGCACTCGGGTCCCGCCGTCGTCTTTGCAGGCTCGGCGGATATGGCCCTCCGTATCGATTACCCGGATCTGGAGGTCACCCCCGACAGTGTTCTGGTTCTTCAAAATATCGGACCTGTCGGCAATCCCGGTATGCCCGAGGCCGGCCTCATACCTGTCCCCCGGAAGCTCGCCTCACAAGGCGTGCAAGACATGCTGCGTCTATCCGATGGCAGGATGAGCGGCACAGCAGGCGGTACCATCGTCTTACATATTTCCCCCGAGGCGGCCGACCCCGAGTCGGTCCTGGGCATCGTCAGAAGCGGTGACATCATCACCTGCGACGTCGAGCAGCGCATCATCAAGGTCGAGATATCTGATGAAGAAATTAGGATGAGACTAGCCGAAAAGAAAGAAGCGTTGGCCAAGGAGGAGGAGAACGGAGGCAGTGACGCGCCTTGGGTAGCGAAAAAAAGGATTCGCGGCTATCGGGGACTGTACTTGCGCTCAGTCTTGCAGGCCGAAGGGGGGGCCGACTTTGATTTCCTCACAGCAGCCGGCCCTTCTCGGGATCTATAATGACTACTAATGGTATCCGTTGACTGTAACAATACACACTCATTAAATGTACATGACCCATATATCGTTAGCTGAAGCTGGGGTGCGTCGGTATGAAGTCGTCGAACAGACCTTGCATTATGCTGTCCAAGTTCGCTGTATCTCCCAGCTGTAGTTCTTCGCCGAACGAGGTGCTTGCAAGAAATGACTCAAAGGGATCTTGCGGTAGGAATGTTGAGGACACTCCTGCCGTCGTGATATTTATGTTCATCGCATTACACAGCCCCTCAGACAAGTTTGGGCGTGCTACCGGCATGCCGTCCGGGCCGGTGGCACCATCATACGGGCTTCTCGTCCGAACATGCGTCGGGTCGGTCCGCGTCGAACGACGTGGAGCATGGGGTCCGACGGCAGATGAATGGTTCGTAACATCTTTGATCCACCGGGTAGTCGCCCGAACCATGTCTTCAAGAATGTCCCTGCACCGTTTCGCTCCAGACCAGTGCTCTCCTGTAGCAGCCAAAACCCCTAGACCAGAGCCAAAGTCGGACATCAAAACATCCAGCGAAGTCTGCCTGGCGATTTCGGGGGCCATTTTGATGCAGTACAGCATGGCGATGATGCCCAAGACTATGGAATGACATGTGCTCCAGGTGTGAATTAGGAGATTCTGCTTGTAGAGCTGATCAAAAAGAAGAAGAGTCTCGCGAGCGGCAATGTAGCATTTTTGTAGAGACTCGGAAGACGGGTTCGGTAAAGCTGGGCTGGGTCGCAACACAAGCATACGGAGGCCTTGACATCTGACCCGGCAGACGGCACGGATGTACTCACAGCCGGGCACCTCGGGAATGCCATCGTACCATTCATCCAGCTGAAGGATCATCCCGCGTTGCCATTCGTTGATGTCAATCACCGCAGGATAGGCGTATCTGGGCGTTTTGCGGACGACACTATTTGCGACGTACTTGAACTCCGAATTGAGTTTTGCAAGCCGGAACAAATGGATCGAGAAAGCCATACGGCCCAGACCCAGGCGTACGTTGCGAGGTTGCTGTCCGAAGTTTTGGAGGGAGGCATCATCGATATCTTGCGGCAGCTGAGAAGATTTCAGTAACTGCCGGGCTCACTGCTAAACCTTGGCACTCACTCGAAGATCACATGCTTCATCGCGTAAGCCAATCGGTCGTCCCATCATGGTGGCAATCATCCTGTCAAGCGAGAAGACGACCCAGAATATCCTGGTCCTCATCTCCTGTTCGAGAAGGGGGATGCCGGAGTTGGTATTGATGTCGCGCTGCAATCCCAAGTCTAATACAGCAGCGATGCACTGGTAGTTGAGGTACCAGACGTTGAGACGCATGTTAGGGCTATGCATGGTGAATATCGTCAGTAGTAGAAGACACTGTAAGCCCGGTATCGAGCTGTCTACGCTGACCTGGTCGAAATGTTGCATCGCCGAGAGGCAGTAAGATTCTGCTGGAAGACGGGCCCGTAATCTGTGAGACAGGACAGTAGAGCCAAGAGCAAGAACCATGAAGACCTGGAAAGCGGCCGTGGTCCCGCGATCTGTTTCAATGCCGTTATCGTAAACTTTGCCAAGCAGGTTCATAAATGTTGGCTCGTGTAAGATGGGGAACTGGCAGTTGATGGCATCAAAGTAGTTCTCTGCCAACTGCCTCGCATGTTCCCTACTGGGCAACGGCATTGGACCATGCAGCGCCTCGACTAGAGTTGTGGGTATTGAGGAGGTTGGTGCTTGGGGCCTGGTTGGCCAAGCCGTCTGTTCGTCCTGTCGTTTTGAAGTCAACATGAGGCGAGCCAAGAAGTATCCGCTTGAAGGTCCGATGTACTTCGGATCCTGACTGCTGCCGAGCGAGACCATTCCAATCTCGTGAGAGAGAGTACTGCCAGCCGTGGCATCGGCTATTCGCGGCTCCGAACGCATAGGTTGTGTGATTTGTTGCGATTGCTCCCGAACATCTCGAACATTTTGTTGCGCCACATTTTCTTCTAGCTGTTCACTGCTGAGTTGGGGCACGGGATCCGGTGCGAAGGTTTCGTCATCATCGGCATCCATATCGAGGTCAGCGGGCGGGCCTTGGCTGAGATCCACGTCGGGGCATCTTTCACGGATGATGCCCTCAAGCCATCTGACACGTTCCTTGAGGTTTACAATTTGGCTATTCTGTGGTCAGAGGCATCCTCTAAACCATACAGACCGGCTCAACTCACTCTCCCGGCAGGTCTCGGAGACGAAGACTCTCACCGTCAGTACAAGCAACTCGGGCTTTCTTGCAGTTGTTGCAGGCCGGGAGCTGACCATCGCACTGCTCTCAATCAGTTCCCGTTTCGTAGTCGGTCATTCCACGTGGCTCACTTACGCGGATCTTTCTCCGCTGGCAGCGGGAGCAAGCCAACCTCAACCGGGGGTTTCTCCGAGTTTGTCGGTTTTTTTGGCGGGGGTTGCTCGCATCGGGCATGTTCCAGTCAGCCGTTGAATCACCGAAGATCTAGGTTCTGGTTTCTTGGTAGCGGGCTCGACTGTTCTTTGCCTTTGGCCAGGGAGAGAAGAGTCGGGAAATACGCGACGTGGGACAAAGAGATGAAGATGGATAACGAAGGCGGAAACCAGCATATGCGGCTGGGGCAAGCAGGCTACCTAGGCTGCTAGGTAAGCACAGGTCCCTAGGTACTGTAAGTGAGTGCACTTACTCAACCCTAGGGGGGCTTGTGGGGGCGGAGAAAATCCGCACTGGGTCGGGCATATCCCGCCCACCCTTGCGTACTTAAAACGGCGTTCGTCAACAGGACTGGGCTGCCAGTGCTTCAGTCTAGATAATAACCCATATATAAAACCCATGGGCCGTGTTTATCCTCAATCGCCTGCTCTTCACAATTATACTGAACTTTTATAAGCTTTTTGTTGATATTACAAAACCATACAACTTGAGCACACTGACCAGCGAGAGAACAACTACAAAGATGGCCGACGAATCACAAAAGATCCCAGTCACCGCCTCTGAGGCCCGCCGTCTTGTCGAGGACATTCTCAAAGGCAACGGCGTGCCGGCCGAAAACGCTGCAATCGTCGCCCGCTGCCTCATCGCCGCCGACCTCCGCGGCGTCGACACCCACGGGATGAACCGCATTCCCTCCTACATGGAGCGCATCCGCCAGGGGGTTCTCGATGCGGCCGCACAGCCCGAACTCAAGCAGGTCACCCCCGTCGTTGCGCACGTCGACGGAAAGAACGGCTTCGGCTTTGTGGCGGCGAGGATGGGTATGACGGCGGCAGTCGAATCCGCCAAAATCTTTGGCATCGGCATGGCCAGTATATCGCATTCGAACCACTTCGGCATGAGCGCGTGGGTCGTGCAGCAGGCCTTGGATGCGGACATGATGAGCTTGGTGTTCACCAACTCAAGCCCTGCATTGCCGGCCTGGGGTGGCAAAAGTAAGCTCATGGGGGTTTCGCCGATTGCGTGCGGAGCGCCTGGGAAGGACAAGCCATTCATCCTCGACATGGCGCCGTCGGTCGCGGCCAGGGGTAAGATTTACAAGGCCAAGAGACGGGGCGAGAAGATTCCGCTCGACTGGGCTCTCGATGCCGAGGGCCGGCCGACGGACGACCCGACCGCAGCGTTGGGGGGCGTCATGCTCCCCATGGGAGGCCCCAAGGGCTCGGCACTGTCCATCATGATGGACGTGTTCTCGGGGGTCTTTTCGGGGTCTGCTTTCGCTGGCCACGTGACAGGCCCGTACGATCCTTCAAAGCCTTCCGACGTGGGCCATTTTCTTGTCGCCATCAAGCCAGACTTGTTCATGGACCTGGAAACCTTCCGCGAAAGGCTCGACTACCTGTACCAGCGTGTCGTGGGCTCGGAGAAGGCTGCGGGTGTGGAAAGAATCTACTTCCCGGGCGAAATCGAGCAACTGACCCAGCAGGAGAGAGAAGTGAGCGGTATTCCTTTAGTGCAGGCAGAGATCGACGCTCTGAATGAAGAGGCCGAAAGAGTTGGAGCACAGCGGCTGGCCCCCATGACAAGTAGTTGAATGGAGCAGGCACCGGTGCTCTAAATGATAAGAAGCATGTTGTGAGGCTGGGAATAGCTTCATGTGGCTAGTGTGGCTCCTCTAATTTGGAGCTCTCGGAAAAGGGAAGAAAAGTGGTGAGATATATAACTACCAACCTAGGTAGGTAGATCAATACAATCGGGGGTTGAAGGCTTCCCTCTTCTCTCCAGCACATCCGCAATTGATCCTCAGGCTCTTTCCTTCCTTCCTCCTTGCACCTTCTCCTTTCGCCCTCCTCACTCCTCCTTCCTCAGAAAGGGGGAAACATGTGAGGGTGGCACGCCTTCACTTTCCTTCCCGTTCTCTCGGGTTCCTTTCCCCATAGCAGTAACTTTCCTTGGTTCCAAAAAAACAAGGGGAAAGTGCAACAGACGATCCTGACACTGACATCATTCTCTCGGTAGGTGCGATGCGGAAGGCAACTTAGCGACTACTCAAGGACAGGCAAGGATGTAGACTGATGTCGTCTCGTCTCAGGATTTCTTCCAAACACAATAACATCGTACACCCCCAACCCAACCCTTCCCATTCGCTCCCCCAGCAATCCATTATCCGCGTCGGTCTTTTTAGTGCTCCTTTTGTCACACATCTAAACCCATCAGCAATAGCAATCATGAAGCGCAGTACCGCCATGCTCTTATCTACCATGCTTCTGGCCTCGAGCACAGTCGCCAGTGCAGATTCCTCTTCTTTGACATCAACCTCCACCA
Source organism: Colletotrichum eleusines (assembly GCA_016807845.1). NCBI lineage: Eukaryota > Fungi > Ascomycota > Sordariomycetes > Glomerellales > Glomerellaceae > Colletotrichum > Colletotrichum eleusines. Next base: position 946,051 of record JADEZO010000005.1, read on the forward strand.
ACAACTCGCCAACGTTCTCTGCAATCCCTTGGCCACTAGCCGGCTTCGAACACCGGGCTATTAGTCAAGACCGCCAGCCGGATGGAGCTTCTGCTGCTTTTCTCTCCTGTCATCATGCGGACGGTCACCCTCCAAGCCCCGCAGCACAGCAATCTACCGGTACCGACTCCTGTCTTCCTCCATGGCACCGGGCCTTGAAGTGGTGTCGAGACTACCCCAACTCTAACAGATGCCCTTGGCTTCCCTGGGCCCTGGCTGCTCAGACGTTCATGTCAGACGATGGCGACGCACTTCGAGCCGGCCTAAAATGGGGATTAAACACTTCCTGTCTTTTGTTTCCCGATGCATGTTCTTCATTCAAGATCGAGGAAGCCATTAACGAGCTGTCAAATATCAGCTTGAAGGTAGCCGTCCAAACTCTCCAGGATACTTTGGGCACGAGATGCGACGTATCTCCTTTACTATGTCCCTACGTCCCGTTGACGATGGAAGCAATACTCTCGACCATGGAGGTCGTCTCAGACGTTACAAGACTAGTCCAAGCTGTCTTGGCCGGTGCTCCATACAAAAAATTTGCCCGGCTTTCCCGTTCGAAGCAGTTACAAACCCTCGAGACCGGTTTTGGGATGTCGGGCCAGTCGAGTATGGAAAATACCGCAAACAGGGTCCCAGTTGGCATCATTCACTGGTCTCGGAGCGTTTTGTACGACACATGCGAGGAAAAGTCATACCCCTGGTGTCGGTACGTTCCTGGACTCGTTGGATTTATCCGAGACATGTCCAAAGGCACCCATATGGGCGATGCAGCACTATGCTACCCAGCATGGGAAACGGCATGGAAAACGAGTGACTAGGAGACGTGATAATGGAAACCGGGGAGCATGGAGTGCAGCTAGCTACATATATCAATCAACGCGAGCATCGTTTAAATGTGCACCATGACGCTCAGTTCGATTGTGTCATGTAGTCCAACTCAGATTGCTGTGAAAAGCCAGCGCCGAATGCCTCGGGAAAGTGTCGGAGCCATCCCACCACAGATGCTGCTTACGTGCCAGTGGCTCGACATTTGCTTATTATATCCTGGCCCAAGATCTCATTTGATTTACGTCCATTACTTGGTGAAGGTCCCGAAAATATGCGGCACTGTTTGGTACCAGGGTTCGACGGACGGTTGCGAGACATCAATGTCAGCCCAGGGACCTGCAGACCTCAGGGTCTTTCCGGTGTCGCGGCAAAGCTCGCAGCCATTCAAGACACGAGGCCAAAAGAGGTTGACGAAGCCTGCACCGGGCGTTAGTGTACGAGAGATGGTTTATTGGGTGGCTTGGGTTTGGAATTGGCCTACGCTGGTAAAGCTGGATGGGACGGCTGCGCGACGCCTTGACGTGTTCATACAGATACCATCTTCCGCCCTTCTTCAGGTACGAATACAGCTCCGGAATGTTCTTCTCGGGTTCGGGGATGCTGCACAGGCAGAGGATGGAGACGATGCAGTCGACGCTGCCCTTTTCGATCTTGCCGTTCCACGCTTTCGGGTCGGAGAGGGACTCGATGCCCGTAGGGACGATCTCGTACGTGCCCTCCAGCCCGGCCTCTTGCACCCGCTTTCTGAGTGCGGGGTGGACCTCGGTGTTGGGCTCCACACCGTAGACCTTTGACACGCCCTCGGCGACTCTGCGCCTCACGCCGCCGCCGCCTTGGGGTGCTCCGGGCTTCTCGCCGCCATTGGAGAAGAGGCTCACCCACAACCCGGTCGCGGGGCCGATCTCGAGCACAACGCCGCCGACGGGCGGGTGGACGGGGTCCTCGACGATGCTGCCACCCGTGACGCGGCCCTCGAGGAGGGCGACCATGCTGTTCCAGTTGCCAGCGCGGATTTGGGGTCCCGCCCAGGCCCAGAAGGCGGAGAACCAGGCGTTCCGGAGGCGGGAGGGGGACAGGAGGGTGGCGAAGTCGGCGGAGCGGATGAGGCCGAGGATAGTGGGGGGCAGGTAGTAGAGGGAATAGGACATGAAAGTCCAAGCCCCAAGGAGAGCCCAAAAGATTTCGAATATTTCGGATAGGGCGGGCATAGTGGGAGAGGGGCGAATAATGGGAGTCAATGAGTGAGAATTGGGATGAGAGAGAGTGTGTGTGAGAGAGAGAGGTATGGCGGAGGAAGACAGATAGATCGAACGAGAAAACGTAGTCGACAAAGGTTCCGCCAGGGACATAAATGGTGTGGCAAAGGATGAGATGTGATACCGGGGTCTGGCCGGCTTATAAGCCGGAAGACATCGAGCTTCCAAAAGTGGGAGCGGGAAGAAGAATTAGTCAGTAATGAGATATATGCATCAATGGGTTTCGTTTGGGACAAAACGCCGTTATCTTAGTTATCGTACATAAACGCCCCGCTAGATCCACCTCGTTGTTCCGATCAGGAGTCTCTCCCATCTCTCCTCAATCTTGCTAAGTCAATTCAACGTCTTCGACGACGCATCTTTTTTGTATCTAGGTACGCCTCTGCGCCTTTTCGGATCCCGTAGTCGTTGCTGATGGTTAAGCATTTTTATTTTTTACGTGATTGGGTAATGGAGCATCAGCATTGCCGTCCCTGCATGGGGATTGCGCCACGCCAACCAAGCCTTCCCCCACCAACACCACCCCCCGTTGTGCCCGCTGCCAGGGGGAGAACCGTTCATGACGATTGGCCGGCCTGATGCCATCGCGTATCCCACGCTGTTAGCGTCTGTTGCGTCTGGCAGCGGCTGCTCGAGGTTGTCCGCCTCGACGTTGTGCCGGCGGTCGCGAGCAGTCTCTCAGGCAACTCCACGGGGCTTTGCCGCAGATACGCGTCCAGCATCGGTGCTGTGCCCTGGTAGGCGACCGAACTAGCACATGCCACACACACAGTCAACACGTTGATCACCGGCGCAGCCCACATTCTGTTGTACACCTACCCTCCAATGGTTGTGGTGGCAGCAGAAGGTGCAGATCTTTGGGACATATTGGAGCTGCAAAGGTATGCGATTTGTGCGTAGTACTTGGGTTAACCGTTTCAATTATTATTATTTTTGTTTCCCGCAGGCAGTCGAGTGCACTGGACGATTTTCGTCCGATGAAGATGCTCGCGATCTTCTCTCTGATGGAACTCCTCCTCCATAACCAGCGGGCCGTCCGCAATGATATACGATCCTGAGGATGCCGTTTTTTTATTCTTTTTTACATTTCCAGGCCTCTGAATTTCGCCTTAATGCTGTTCCGTTCAATTAATAGATTCGAAAGGCACGAATGCGCTGTCTGATATTCTGCGAGGCTCTCCAGATCTTGAACCGTTGCTGCGCAATCCTGCAGACCTCCTTACCTACGCCATTCCGAGTCGTGTACAGGGTAGGGCCACCATCTCGGTCGTCAGCATTGTCATCATTGGCTGAACCCGCATACATCTGCCTAGCTCTGGCGCTCATCACAACCCTGGCAAGGCGCAGCTCGCATAACAGCAAAGAGCGCGAATGCGCCCTTGAGGAATTCCTACGACGATGCACCATGTCCTTCGAAGGATTTCAGAGCCTAGTTCCCCCCTTCTGGTTCTATCCAGCCTTTCTTACCCTCCCCCCCTCATGTCTCGCTTCATGCAATTCCGACATCGTTGGAATACCGGTTTTTTTACGTCGTCATGGGTCACAAAACAATCGCAAGCAACCACTCAGTGAGGGTCTGGTCTGCAGAAGGGCACGATGGTGCTGCAGCGCAAAGAATGTCGGTCGACGTGCCAGTACGTGCTGATGAGGCCTCCAGAGACCTTGCGTATCAGTTTCTACGAATGAACCGTCCCGCCCGCCGTGCCGCTGTCACTGATATTTACTGCAACAGCACGCCTCCCAGCTGTGTCTCACCAAGGGATCGTGCTGCTATGGCGGCCGAAACCCCGCAACCACAAGGACGACGTCACTCGTCGTTCGAGCCGGGAACAGTATCAAGCCTGGCATACCGCGCTAAAGAGCCGGCCCACAATCCGAGAAAGCACCAGAGGGGGAGTCCTTCACTCGCCGACATTGAGGAGCAGACGGAGTCCGCAGAGGAGCGACACTTTAAGAGAATATCTAACGATTCAGGTTATGGCTCCGATACACAGCGCACACGCTGGGAGCAAAACGTACATGCTTCAGATCGCCGGGTGGTTGACACTGAGGTGCTCTACGAGCCCAAGGTGGGCCTCAGCTGTCCCACGTCCGACTCTGAATGCGATGAGGCTCCAGGCGTTCCTAGAGAGCCCAAGAGGCGCCTCCACAGGCGCAGCTTAGTCGCAGATACCGACACGGCCGACACGGAGAAACCAGTGGCTCGAGATTACTGCCAGGACTCGGTCATAGAAAGTCCCGAGCCGGCACGCTCTCTTTTACACTCGTCGAGAGGCTTGCATCGAGTCAAAGGAACAGCCGCCTTGCGACCAAAGCTTGACCCTCAGTCGGGTCTATCAAAGGTGGGGATGAGGGCCACGACCATGCCCAATATCATTCGGTCCGGCAGCGATCATATCGATAGACCCAGCCTGATACTCAAAACATCGACATGGTCCCCAAGCGGCCAAGGGACGGCTCGGCCGGTATCTGGAACGCCCACACTGTCCCCCAACTGGCATGCAGACGCCAACCCCAAATTGGTCCTCTCTCCCGTCGAAGAACAATCCGATTCCTCGAGCGAGAGCGGCGATGAGTCCTCTGTGGAATCCACTGTGTTCTCGATACCAAACTCCCCGATCGAACCCTGCGAGCTTGGTAGAGATGATTCGTTCGCCCCTCACTTCGACACCGTCGTTGCCAGTGTCTTCGAGCGGTTCAGGGATTGGCAGCTCCGGCAAAGGGGCGGGCAAGGCGGGCAGAGCCGAGCCCGGCGGCCCAGCTCCAACACAATCGACTCGGGCCGCTCATCGAGAAAGCGGTCGCATTCCGAGCTGCCCGAGCAACCCGCTTCCGATGAGGAAGTCCACACGGCTCCGGGATCCAAAAGGCCGAAGGTTCCCGCACCCCCGACGAAAACGCTTGCCTGCCCCTTCTGGAAGAAGAACCCCGACAACCACCGGCAATGCTACAAAAAGGTCCTCAGCAGGATCAAGTACGTCAAGTCTCACTTGTATCGCTTCCACCCGACCCCAATCACGTGCCCCTGCTGCGGCGCCGAGTTCCAGAGCGAGGGGGCGCTTAACGGGCACCTGCGAGCCAGGAGCTGCGAGGTCGTGGATCGGGCCGACATTGCGGACCACGAGGGCATGACCGCCGAGCGGATGAGGCAGGTGTCCAAACGGGCCGACCCGCGGCACTCCGAGGAGGAGCAGTGGTTCTTCATATGGGACACCATATTCCCCAAGACCCCGCGGCCCTCCTCGGCCTACATCGACGGCGCCCTCTCCGAGGACGTCTGCAACTTCCACGAGTTCTTCGCCAACTCTGGGAACGACATCATCCTCCACTACTTCAGCCTCCACGACCCCGAATTCGCCCGCGGCGACAGGGCAACCCTCTACGACCGTTTCGTCAGGGACCGGGTGCTCGAGAGGATATACGAGCAGTGGGCCACCGGGAGGGGGCTGCGGCAGCCCCACGCCGTCAACGACTTCACGCCGCCCCAGTCGGTCCCCACAGAGTCCGAACGCCCGAGCCGGCCGCCGTCGGCGCACGAGAACCCGGCCACGCAGGAGCCGGCGCAGCCGTATCCGGCGGAGGACATCCAGCCCGTGCCGGCGAGCGATCTGCAGTTCGCCGGTCAGCGGTTCGACGAAGACGACGGCGGCGTGGGCGACTCATACTACGACGCGGACACGCAGCGCCTCTGGGAGGACCTTGACCGTATGTTCACTAACGGAGACTACGATTAGCACGCGAAAGGGCACGGACGTTGTAGTTCAGGTCAGTGCTACCGATTTCTATAGGTCTTTGCGGGGGTATATGTACAAATATATATATATGTGTGTGTGTGTGCGTGTGTAGCGTTATATATAATGTTATATATATGTTCGGAAAATTTCAGAGGCCAAGATTGGATACCAAGCTATACACTGTGGTAGGGTTGCAATGAACATACTCTTACTGCTGGTGCTACCCTAGAACATGACCACGTCTTAGCCACTTCCTCAATAACCCATCCCACAGGTATGAACGAATTCACAGCCAACCTCCACATTGTCAGTCCGTACGATAAACCAAGGACAGAGATGCCCCGTTTACCGAACTCAGCGATTATCACCTTGCCCAGGTGAGAGGCGAGCCATCGTGGCCAAATATCGGTGTGTGTAGGCGTCGCAAGTCTCGTCAAGGCACGCCTGGGACAATCGTCGCTGTCTTGGTGTTAGTCTGGAGGCCTGGCCAGAGGTGCATGTGATCATCTAGGCATCGTGATGGTTGTATACCCCCTTCCCCTTCCCTATATATCTAATCTCGAAAATGCAGAGTTTATAGTCCGAAGACATTACGCCATACGAGTCCAGCACATAGCTCGCCCTGTCCAAGCCCGCCCCGAACTTCTGAAAAACGCTCATCGAGGTTTTTTGGAACAAGCGGTGTGCACGATCCGCAACCGTCATCGTGTACTGAAAAACCGCCCAACCCCCGGCTACTAGGTCCCGCAGTGTCCGCTAGACTTTGACCGTTGCGTGGCCTGCAGCAAACGTAGCCCGCGCGGCCGGATTACTTTCACGAGCACGAGAAGTCGTCGTTGGGGAAAGTTTGCCGGGAGAGCCGGCAACTGGTCCGGTTCCTTTATCCAAAGCCCATTTCCTAGGGATCGAGTCTCGCGTCCCAGACACCTCGCGATTGTACCCGCCGCATTTCGAGGTTCGAAGGGGGGGGGGGTTAGAGCCCCAACTCCTTTATGGTTTGTGGAATTGACACTTTGATTTCTCACGTCACCTCAGCCAGCTGTCTCGGCCGTCGGTTCACTCCCCAACATCAACGAGACGCCTTTCTACTCGGGCTATCGGAAAAGGACATTCAACTGCAGGTCCCCGTGGCCAAATCTCGAAAGAGTCGACGGCGATTGTGAACCGCACGAGGCGGCCGGCCGGTAACGATAGTACGCAAAAGAGCCATATGGACGCTACCGTCCCGCCCCAAGGGAGTTTCACGGAAAGGCTTCAGGATTGCGATGTCCTCGTCGTCGGGTTCGTATTGTAGTCTGTAGGCCTAACGAACCACGTTTTTTATTTCCTGGCTCAGCAGGAAGTTGTTCCTACTGCAACATCCGTCTGTCATCCCCCAAGGGTTATGGCTGTAATAAGTCAGGACAACGCAGTCCGGTTTTACTCACCATACAGCCATGCCCGCGCGAAAGCAGAGCGATGACCGTCAAATTGCTCTACCACAAGGCTAAACCTACTCTACGCGTGTGCAAGAGACCAAAAAGTGCGATGCTTGGTGACTGAACAGCCCGTGATGCTTCCGGACTCTATGGCGGGGGGTCAACTATACGAAAGATGCCATAGGCTCGAGTCCGATCATCGGAGGAAGTGGTCTGTGTCCCTGCCGGCCCAGGGCCCACTCCGCCGACCGCAGCCGACCCATAATTCAGAACCAGTCCGGGGAGTCGGACTCTGCTCCGTCGGCTGATCTCCACCTCCGAAATAACTCAGTGGTAATCGGCCCTGCTCGGTTGAGCTTTGACATTACCATTTCGATCATCTTGCTTTTGCTGGTAAGAATTAAGCCGGGATTCAGACATTTGCCCCCCCCTCCACCCCAATGCAAAAGCCCAGACCTTTGCAGTCGATCAGCAATAGTCTGAAACAGACGTGCCGCCTGTGACGAGCTTGAGGCCGGCAAGAGATTCCAAAGGAACAAGTCAAGTCGTGCACTTGATAATCACCAGGGGTACAGGTGGAGGTGTTCAAGGACTGATCCGCAGATCCCTCTTCTTTGGGTGTGAAATCTAGACATACCGATATCGAGACCCTCTCACAGCGTGACGCCAAGAAGATGCGACGCCCCAGTTCGGTGTCGCATTGGGTGGACTAGTCCCCGTTTACACCTTCATGGGCTACAACATGTTGTTAGCCTGGTCACCCCAATGCAGTCAGTTGCCTTGTGGGAAATAGCTTGTAAGGTAGCCCGACTTGATTGGGTTGAGGCCTACTCTCGTCACCGAGTAGAATGTATCAAGAACCATGATGCTGACAGTGGCGCGGAAGCTAATGCAGGACACCAGAAGAGGCGGCATGCAAATTCCCCTACGCCTATGCTGGCGCAAAGGGGTATTTGAGTTCCAAGTCCTAGCGAGCGGCGGAAAGACAATGGAGATGAAAGCCAAGGGAGACCTTTTCTACCTCGTACTGCCGATGCAACGTTACTAGAGTGATAGCAGTGGCGGGCAATGGATTGGTCGGCTAGCAGAAGGCTATGGATGCATGGGCATCTGAGCGGTCATGATCCCAGTGATCCGCATGGGACGAACAAGAACGACCGCAACACGCTTGGTGCTGACTGAAGGCATATCGACAGCTCGGCAGACTCGGCCAGACCCAACTCCCTTCGTCATTGCGTACGTACAAAGTTGCCGTTTTACACCAGGTCGCAACAAGTCTTGCATCAAGGATGGGCGCCAGGAGGCCGGATAGAGAGCGACTAGCAGGGTCAAAGAATGCAGGACCCTAGTCGCTCATGCAAGGATCTCCGCGAAGGTATCCTGCTAACGCAGAGTTGATGATTCCGTTCGGGATTCGAAAATCAGTATTGTCCACCCCCGTCTTCACGAAGATAGCGGACAAGTGTACCCTGGCCCGGTTAATCTGAATGTCGAGACAACTCAAGATATTCCCCGCATGGACCTGGGGTTGTCCGCGGCATTTCCAGAACAGGTTATCGATGAGTAGCCAAGCATCGAGATTGCCCAAGGGCAAGTATAGGTACAATCAATTGAATGTAACTTGTCTTCGCATCAAGCTCCTGAAAGCGTCATCGAGGGCCTGGCGCTTGCGTGCTTTTTCTTCATCGTCCACATCCAATGGATCAGGGGCTGCGTCGTCATCCTCAGCCCCAGGCAGCTGAGGCATCCAGGAACGTATCTGGCCGTCCAGGTGAGCCGTGTAAACTGCACCAAAGGAACTTCCACCGCCCATAATGGAGCCCTTTTGAAGCCCATGGCCTCCGCTGCTGCGCCATACCATGCTCATTGCCCGGTTCTTCACATTTAGGCCGCTGCTGCCCTGAGTTCCGGCCACTCCGGACGGCCCAGGTACTCGCAAGCGTGACAAAAGAGTGCCTTCGTGCAGGTCCATGACCAGTATCTCCTGCTCGTTCGGGTAAAACAAGATGTCCCGACGCACCGGAGTCAGCCGGGCGGGCGTGACAAATAAGTTCACAGTCTTGGGTTGTCGGTTCTGTATGATGGAGCCGAAGCTGGCTAGCGTGTTCGCGCCAGTAGCCGCATCCCATACTCGAATCCGACGATCCAGACCGGCTGATATAATGAAGGTGCCGTCGTCGGTCCACGTCAAGCCATTGACGCCCTCGTTATGTGCCCGAGCTGAGCTGCGGAAATGAGGAGCGCGGTCCCAATCCAATCCAGAGGCCATGGCGTGTTCGAAGCGGTGGATAACACCGAGACTGTCTTCTTGATCGAGCTGGCCGACCAAGCCGGAGGCGCGCCGGATATCCCAGACCCGAACCCTTCCATCAACGTGGCCGGTGGCAAGGATGTGGTCGTGGCGGGGGCTCCAAGCTGCCGAAAGAACGGCACCTCCGTGAGCGACAAGAGATTGAATGGCAGATCCGGATTTGAGGTCTACGAGACGAACAGATGAATGCTGGGTTGCGCAGGCGACCAGGAGGTGGTTGGCGATGGGACTGGTTGCGTGGGTGTATATGTTGGCGTTCAGGTCAAAGCTGGCCGACACAGTCATGCGTTGGGTAGACCATAGCTTGAGCGAACGGTCAAACGAGCTAGAGAGAAAGGCCTCGGGATCAAAGGGGTAAAAGTCAAGATGGGTGATGCCGTGCTTGTGGGCGTTAGTCTCGTCTCCGACGGCACGGGCAACGCTGGCGACGGGACGGAGAATGCGGGATGCGCGGGCATTGCCCTCCTGGTGGAGATCCCACAGCTTTACGGAACCATCCGCACCGCCAGAAACAAGGCTGCCATCAAAAGGGTTGATGTTAGATGGCAGAGCTGCGGCACGGTCCAGGAGCAAGGGGACCTACAGGCGGCCGTCGAACTTGTCCAGTGCCAAGGCATTGACGCCGACCCGGTGAGCCCAGATTTGCACATGACGGCCTTCTTCTTCCGGTTCGGCGCCCTCGCCATCAAATCGGTGGTGGAGGGCAGCGGCGAAAGACCGGACGAGGTCCGACGTTGTAGCTCGCGCGAACCCGTCCGGGCTGAGCTCACCGGTGGAGCGGGCAAACAGACGGGCCTGCATTCATCTGAAACTTGGTGCAGTCCGAGGTGAGGACCACAGGAGAATCAGCTGGCTTGGATGGGTCTTGAGATCGTTGATGTCTGAGTTGACAGCTGATGTTGAGGCCGAGGCTGAGGCTGAGGCTATCACCAAAATGAAGTGTCGATGATGTCAGCGGCTTCCGATGGGAAACACAGCAAAGGTGCCTTCCAGGACATGCCTGGACAGGTAGGTACGTACTGCACACTTGGGGCGGTGGAAGGTAGGTCCTATCATTGGCCACACCGGCTCTTACAGGCCCACACTTACCGAAACTTTCGTCAACTCCGGTTCCTATCCAAATAAACCAAATTTCAAGAAGTCAAAGGAAGGCACGAGGGGGGCTCACTCATTCAACGTCAGTCAATCTCAACATCGAGTCCATCGCCATTCATTGTTTTGCTCATTTGCATCGCAAGCCCGGCACTTGTGCTGTCTTGGACACCAACACCTCGCTCTCTTTCCTTCTTTCGGACATTCTGCCTAGCCGTCTGCCACCCTTAACCCACGTTAGCTCTGAAGCGTGTGCTATTATTCCGTTACCGAGCATTCATCGTTGCTCACCATTCCTGCATACTCATCGCATCCGCATCCCGTCGGTCAGCCTGTCGGTTCTATTTTATCCTCCTCGATTTGATTGACCGCAATCTGAATGGATCTGCGCAAGCCATACAAGGATCCAGAAATGGAGGTTGGGGCTGACGCCAGTGGTCTGGACCCTGTTCAGCCTCCGGTGGAAGAAACCAAGCGTTCACAACGGCATGCCAATGTCTACGACGCCGTCGCAGGTAAGCCCTTGAGGGAATCAATTTCCGCCTGCTATTTCAACAAGCTTTTGACCAGCGGATAGGTCGAATTACATTTGAGAGCAGGTTGGATACCCCCGCCAGGGGCGAGAGGCCGCCCAATGCCACCCCTAAACCACCCAAGCTGAACAGACACCCCGTCAACGCTTCCGCCCTGGCTCCAGAAGAGGTGTTGTTCCGCCGCAAGGCCGCACCCGAGCGCTTTGCCGAGTTCGACGTCTACATGTCACATGAGCGGAACCTGCCAGATTTAGGTCATGCATCGTTGCCTGACTCTGACCTCCTCAAGTCTGTCCATTTCTATGCCAGCCATTTCTATTCTGTCCTGGGTAGCCCCAAGCGCAATTCCTCGTACCAAGTCGGCGCTCGAAATATTGACGAGAGGAGCATGGACGAATCGGCTCTGCTGGCTTTTGGTATTCTTCTTGAGGAAGCTGGCAAAGATGTACTGGGAAGCAAGGGAGATCTCGTATTCACCGAGGGTCTAGAAATGCCTACCAATGCCGACTCCAGATCACTATCACTCACTGCCGTCAGTCCGACGAGTCCACCTCTGACTGACTCCTCGAGCCGGCATCCGCCATCTGTTGCATTCGTTGACCTTGGCTCGTGGAAGAGACCATCCAAGCGACGGAAATTGACCAATTTCGAAGACTCGTAGGGTCTCTTCGGAGCCTGCTGTGTCCAGATTGCTCCCTCGACGTTTGTTTGCTCGTTGGTACTTTTCATGTTGGTGGCCGTCACCAACAGCCCGGAAAAGGAATGATGTTCATTGATTGATCGGAGGTTGGCGACTGTGCCACGGCAACTCGGCATCTATTGTTGTCATGCAGCTTTGGGCCTGCATCGAACATGGCATTGTTTGCTCTTGGCAGCCGAGTAGCACCATCCCAGCCCGCGAGATTGACGGCACTCAATCCACCCTTGGCCTTGGCGCGACCAACGACGAGGTATCCCATCAAAAGCCGAGCCTAGCCGACCGACATCGACTACTCTCGCTTATCAACAAATTCTCAACCTCAACCCCATACACGATCGGTTCGAGACAACTTTGCTCGTCGAGACACGATGGTCTGACTGGCGTGGACAAGTACAGCTATCCAGCGTTAGCAGCCAGCCTCCTTCTCGGCTTTTTGCTCGTTCCATCTCACGCCAGCGTGGCAAATCTTTGCACCAGCATAGCGGCCTGCCTTGGGACACTTGTTTGCCCAACTTGCACGCATTGGGCGATGTCATCGTTACAGGTTCCACGCCGTTCCCGCAACACTCGCTATGTCGACGATTATTCTTGTGAGAGCAATGGCGTCGTATAATTACGGCGCAAAGCCAGGCGAATCTAAAGAGGCGTATGCCATGAAACCTCGATATCTTTCGCTCTCGCCAGTGGGTACTCGCTAACCGCCGGTTGGTACAGCCGTTTGTTGACCGGTTTTCTATCACTGTTTGGACGGAAAACATAGTCTCGAAGCAAGAAAACTTGCAATATCTGTCATTGATTGGATGCACTTTGGTAGTACATAAATGGTGGAAGAGTCTCATCCGTCAGGTAATTGCTCAGTCTCGTCTCGAGCCTAGGGGACCTGACACAATTGGCAATGTTTATTGCACTTTGTATTCACGATTGCCCAATTGTCGGCCTGAGCTCTGGCGCCTGAGAGTCACCGTACGCTTGTTCATGAAAATGCAAACTTTGGCCACACCCAGCAACTGGTCGCCAAGCTTGCACCGAAATGCTTCTCGAACGGTACATTCCTGACGTCCCCCAGGAGACCTCATGCCGGTTTGAGGTTATACATCATATCTCTACTTCAGGAGAGTTTTGTGAAAAGACACCTTGACAGCGCCTTTTTGAGGCCAGCTAGGAGATGATCGACCTTTGATACCACTCCGAGCGGTCTGTCTGGAAAGGGACTTGCAACCCGCCCTCGGGGCTCTGCTCGCCTCTCACCGACATGGAAGGCTTCGATGTAAGGGAAAGCGGAGGTCGGCCTGGCCTCCGATAAGGGGCATGACAAGAAGTAGCATGACCCATCAACCCCAATGGTAGTGGCAGGCCCTAGGGCTTGCGGTAGGGACAAAGCAAGTTTCATTTCGTATTAGAGAGCCGGGTGTATACCCAAAGGGGAAACGTTTGCTTACTCGGTATGGCGACAAGACTCAGTCTGTATGCGAGATACGAAGCATTTAGGGGCTCGCTACTCGAGGGAGGCATTGTCCCGTCGCTTAACAGCGACTGTGGTCGGAAATGCCGTCCGTGGTAGTGGTTGGGCACCGAGATCAACAATCCGTGCCCTTGCGACGAAAGTCTGTTCGACCATGTGTAGCGCGCATTGACCGCTTGACAGCCCTCGCGCAACAGACCCCCTGACAGGCAGCTTGCTTTGCAACACTCGGCTAGACGTTGAATCCCTGGGGGCCACGCGGTTCGCGCGGGGAGGCGTATCACTGTTTCGGTGTCGCTCTCGTCATGTGACTGCCAACGCAACAACAGTATTCCGAGGTTGTAGCAAACTTGGCAGCAATTCGACGCCGACAAACCCCGGGTATCGTTGCCCACAGGCAGTGGCACAGTTGATTGGCTGCATTGGGCATCGTGCTCCTCGGTAAAGGGGCAGATGGATTCGACGGCGGCTGACTGCCCTTGACGGCCATGGGTGGCGAATGATACAGACCAGCCCCAGTCCCTCACACAAGCAACGGCAGTGGAATCCATGCCTACGTCAGATAGCATTCGAGGAAATTTGCAAATTCCTCGAGACGCATACCACTGTATCGCTCGCAGCAAGGAGTGAGAGGGAAAGTTGACCACTTCACAACTAGCTTTGCGATAACGTCACTGTCCATTTCCCGGCCAGGGTCTCCGGGTTCATTGATTTAAGGTGTCAATCAGCTGCTGCTTGACACCTACACGGTCAATGGGGCTTCCTGTCAGCACGGCACCAACCGACGGGCTGAGAAAAAGGGAGTGACAGTACTATGTACTCAGTACTATGTATATCAGGTATGTATCCGTATAGAGAGAGAGAGGTAGGAAGCAGGCATGTCCCAGCTACCCCGGGCTGGACCAGCAGGTGCCCGTGCGATGTACAACTTCGCGATGGAGAGGAGTTCCCTCAAATTTGTAAGGTTTGCACGCTCACGGGCAGCTCTTCTTAGTGGCGATCTTGTGCTAGTCTCGGAGGATGGAGCGGAGGTTCAACCTTCCAGAGCTTTCGGCTCGGAGTAGCAATACCGAATTCTGTCTTGAGGAGTGTGCCTGAGCCCGGGGTGTCTTGTTGGACACGGCGTACCACGGGATTCGCGGTCCCAGCGATGCGTCTCCTCCGCGTGGCTCCAAGCGGGTGGGAATAGCCAAGTTCCGACCGGCATGGCATCTACCTACGGCTGGAGTTACGAATACATCGCACATCTGAAGCCGAAAGGGGACAACGTCAAAGACCGGTCAGACACCACACCGCGGGGAGGCGGGCATTCCCTTCTACCTGTGGCGCTGTCTCCGAAATTTGAGCGCCATCCAATAGGCCCAATGCGGCTTGGAATGATCGACACAATGCCGGCCAATTACCTACCAATGGCGAGACTCAATAATGGAGAGTGGCTTTACCGTATGATGATTGATGTTATCTTGGGCGTCCCGCGGCAATGGCAGTCAACTGGCATGAGGAAGGGATGGACCGGGGTCTGTCTCGCCTTCTTTTGACCGCCAATCGGGAATCCGACGCTCAGAAGGCTAGCTCGCTCCAGGTGTGGAAATGGTCATTATCAGTGTGGGAGTGAGACCTGCAGGGGGGGAATCGAGCGACAAGAAGAATTGAAGATTACATTGTGAGGGTGTGTATCTTGGATGCCATCCATCAGGCCCGGGTTTCGAGGCCCGGGTTTCGAGGTCAAGCGCTGGTGCGGCTGCAGAGCAGAGGGAATATCATGAGAAGTGACAAAATCGTGGAATGACGGGGGGCCATGAGTTCTGCTTTGATACGCCGTGAGATCGGGACTAATCTTGAGCCACGATTGGGTGCAAGGAGCCCTCTGTACCATGGGCACAAAATTCTTAGCACGGCATTACTCGATACTCGGTCGTCAAAATGCGTTCCAGGCCCCATCCTTCGGATCCCCAACAGGAGGAGGCATGGCAATGGCATGTCGTCGCGAACGCCCTCCGCCGGTCAAGACCATCCATCAGCCACGCGCCCTCGAGCAAGGGCTTCGGAACGGGAAGAGAAAAGAAACAATGCAGACCACAATGCTCACACACAGGTGCTGCCATGATAGGTAACAGCCAGACATATTATCGCGCGGCGCAATTCTGGCTGGCAGTCACTCTCGCTGATCGCCGCCTAAGCCGTATCCGGGCTAGGGCTGTTTGAATCTTCGTTCCATGTCAAATGTCACTTTTTTCTTCCCCCCCCTCCCCAAATGATAGAACCGGCCGAACAGCGCGACGTATGGCATTTCCGTCGAACAAGTCCGTCCGTTGTCGCCGAACCACCGGCCAGCTAGCCGCATGTCGTCGCCCGAGGGGTATGGGTGTATCGGAATGAAGGCCGAAGCGCCATACTCCTCACTTACTAGGTGCGCATTTACCATCTGCAACATGGCCACCTGATATCGGGATCCCGGCGGCATGCCCTGGAAAACCTTCGTCCCCGGCTGGCGGCGCGCCAATTTCCGGATATCCAACGCCTCCCCAAGTGGTTCGGTGGCACAAGGGGGGAGGGGGAGGGCACACCACCAGGTTAGCAACGGAGAAGTTCGGCTTGCAATCACCGGTTTGTGGTCCAAGGGCTTGCTTCAGGGGAAGCGTACCCGTGTCTAAACCGCCAGTCCCAGGCCTTCGTCTCATGGCCCGAGTGATGGCCGAGGCTAGCTAGGAAACACGCTTGTTTTGGGGGCAGCCAGTTACGCGGGCAGGTTCGTGGATGAACAGAGTTCGGTCGTTGTTGATGTGACTGACTATTGAGGGCGAGTCCTGTCGATCCTGCAGCTAGATGGTGCTCCCCCGCATTCCACGCCGAATGGGAAGATGGCACGCCCGACTCTTCGCGGGCACGCGCTTGGAGCCTATCAAAGTGGCCTGCCGCTTAGCGGTTGAGCACGTCCAGCGCCGGTGGCAGGATACGAGACGTAGGGCTCACGTTGTTGCAGGGTGCGGCTCAGCAATGTAACCTTGGACTCGAAAAGTCACGCCATTCCGGTTTTCTACCATCTTAGCCCCCTTCTCAGCTACGCTACGGGGCAGAGCATAATCAAACTCGAGCTGCCGAGTGATCATAGGCAGGCAGTACCTACCTTGCGGCAGGCCAGCAGCCGGAATGAGTTGACACGGAGAACGGGGCTCGAAAGTGTAGGGGTCGACTGTTCACTGGTTACGCTGAAGGATGGACGGGTAACCAAGGAGGAGTCTCACTTTCATTCCGGGGTTCGTCATTGCGGGCTGGGAGGGCACCAGCGGGAATCCCTGCACCCCCAGAGCTTTAGCTGGCGATCATTCCAACTGACAAGACACCCCAAAAAGGTTGTACGACGTGAGCAAAAAGAGCGGACAAATTCCGAGGGAGGGAGGGGCCGTGCAAAAACCTGCTCCAACGACCGCTAAACAGGGTCTCCGAAGCCCGTGCGATTTTTTGATTGTTCGTTTTTTACTATTTTATGACGAAATGTGAAGATTGAGCTTTATTTTCATGACATTTGCCCGGGGGGGGGGGGACAAAGGGCTAGTAACGTAACTAGGCCCTGCTGATGAGGCTTTGGGGACCTAAGTACTATTACCACAGGTCAATCCGTCGAGACAGGTCGAACCTGCGCTCAGCCGGCACTATCAGTTTAGTTTTTGCAGTCGTCATCCAGCCAGACATGACAGCAGTGGTGGTGGTGGTGTGTGTGTGTGTGTATGTCATGGCAGCTGAGTGATCAAACCTTCAGCCCAAGAAAAAAAAAAGAAGAAGAAGGGGTGTTCGCATTTCGACGATATCAGGTGTTTGGACCTTCTGCCCATCACAGCTTGTCGCTTATTGGACGAGAGCCTCGGAGCATGCTCCGATCATCTTTTATCCTTATATTTTTGCATTTTATTTCTGAAATGCGTTCAGCAGTCTCACCATTGCCATCGATCCGCCGATCTTTTCAGGCCTTTTCCTCTTCTCTCTCTCTCTTTTTTTTCCTTACGCTCATTAGCTAGAGGAGAAGGAGGGAGAGGGGAAGCATGAGGCCTCCGGTGTCAAGCAAGAAACACCGAAGCTGCCAAAAAAAGACTACTACGTCGGCACGCAGGCCTCGGACACGCGCAAAGGCAAAAGGGCAAAAGAGAACCGCTCTCTTACCCAGGGGGGGAACCCTTTGAGGAGCTGGTGTGGGTTTGCTACTGTACCGGTACACACACACACACGACTGACTCACTGGGACAGAGTGGGAGAGATAGATGCGTCCCAATCGGTCTTGGGTCGCATGAACAACGCAGTAGGACATTGATTGCGGACACGGGCCTGAACGTCAGGGTGTGCTTTCCACGGCTTCCTCGGCAACCAATTACAGACGGCTGATAGTCCGGTCGAGGGAAACAAGCTCGGGCGCACGCCGTGGCTGGACGTGACGGGTCGGACAGGTTGGACAGGTATATATTGGCATGAGGTGAGGCTGCCGTACAAAGTTGGAAAACGAGACCAGACATTGGCCAGAAGTCGGCGACGTCTGTAGGGGGGGGGGGGCTTGACCGCTTTGACGACGCGCAAACATACTGTATGTTATTTCTGTCTTGCCGCGGCCGAGGGACACGACCACCCTCCGCCTTCATGCATGTCTCCATATCCAGTGATGCTCCTCCGCCCCCCCTTCCCCCATATCGGCCCACGCCTGCGCGTCTCACTTGTCCAGCCTTGTCGAACGAGGGCCAGACGACGGCACGGAAAAGCAAGGGGCGTTGTTGTGCTCTCTTGCGGGCGGCATTTTGCGTGGGTCGCGTTGGACCTTTTCCTTCTCTTGATACGCACACAACGCAACCCTCTCTAGACGGGCCAGACGGGCAGGGGTTTCCTGCAGGACCTTTACACACCCTTACGGCACATTCGATGCGCTCGGGCTAGGGTTGGGCGGCAACTTTCGACCCGTTTCGAGAGGCTGACCGGCTGTCGGTTTTGCGACCTTGACCGAGGGTTTCCTGCGTAGTGACTGGATAACGAAAAAAAAAAAAGTGAGCACGCCGTGATACGCAAGAACTTCCCGTCCTGGAGCGCGAGGGAATGAATCCCATTCGCAAGTGTTGGTACGAATAGGCAGCCATTTTCTTGTCCTTGGAGGAGGTAGGTGGGAGATCCAGCTCACGGGCGGGGGGGGGGGACGGCCGGCCGCGCGGCGCATCGTCACTTTCGTCGGCAGTCAAAATATCTGAATCGCAATCGCTCGCGGTATCTTGCGTCGCATCCCACTCTGCGCAAAATGTCCTGATGAGCTGTCGATTATCTATCAACATGCAGGTCTTCCTCTCTCCCTCTCTGTCTCTCACACACACACACACTCGTTTGCGGGGAGCCAGGGGGAGGGGGCGGCGGCGAACTGTGCTGGCAGCCGACATAGCGCCGGGACGGCTTGCTGACGGGGAAACCCGAGGTGTGTGAGGGGAAGGGAGTGTGATGGGTTATCAGTCCCGTCTCGTTGGACATGTCGCAAGACGGGCGACCCGGAACCGACGAGAGAAATATACATCGATGTCACTTTTGTTGTGCGTCGAACAGGAGGTGCGAAACACGCAAACTTGGAGAGAAAAGGCGGCGGCATCAGTGCGATATGATTTTTTTTTAAAAAAATAACCTCGCGAAACCTTGTTTTCCAATGATGCCGAATGTGTCAAGTTTATGGGGCCTGGCAGTTGGGAAGGGGAGAGAGATAGAGTGAGATGGGCAGACATTTCTTCTTCTTTCTTTCCCCTTCTTGTCCTCTCTTCTTCTTTTTTTTTTTTTTTTGGCGCACGCGGGTATTGTTTGTGCAAATCTACACGCCGTTGAAAGTTCACCGGCGCCCGCAGCCGAGTCCGAACCCGGACCGGACGCGAGGGAGGTCGCGGCTCACCGAAAGGAGGGCGGGGCGGGGAGGGAGGAAGGGGAGGAAGATGGCGGGAGACGCTGCAACGCTGTCCACTTTCTCGTGTATCATTCCTGGTTCAGGTCGCCCGCCGAGGAAGACGTTAGCGAGAGAAGGGGAGGGGGGACCCGGTAAAGGGCCGCATGGGAGGGTTCAATGTGGAACTCTTGCTCCGGGACCTGACGAAGCAGCAAAGCCAAGGCGGAAAAGGATATAAACTAGAAACTGAAAAAAAAAAAAACAGGCACCTGTAGTCGAACACACCCGGTCCACATCCATGGGACCACGACATGTATCCACCGAGCCACTAGTACACTGGCATTCTCAAAAACTCCGAGACACGATGCTCTCATCTTTGGAAGTTTATGGTGGGAGGGGAAGGGGAGCACTGCAAACATGATGGGATGTGTGAGAGCGTTTTTTTCAATATCTTGTACAATTTCATCTTACTTTTTTTGCTGTTAATAAAATACTACGTATTCGGAGACATGGGTAGCATTTACCTGTACATCAACTAGGAGAGGCAAGGGCGTGTAGTCCTGGAAAAGACCAGGGACGGCCATATTAGGAACAAAAACTCAAACCTGTTCCTGGGCTCCCCTCATACACGTGTACAATACAATACAACACACACACACACACACACTCTCTCTCTTTTTTTCCCCTGGATACTGCCGTATGGTATGTACTCCACCATAGCAGATCCACACAGCTGTGGAGCTCTTTTTTGCCGAGCTGCAAGCGCCGGGCTTGGCTCAGTCAGGTTTTGTTTGCTTGTGAGAATGACATTGGCCAAGGCGACCCGCACTAATGGCAGTAGGAGTCTGACGGGTGCCGACAGAGCCTCCTCTGATGACAGAAGCAAAGCCAGCCCGGCCGGCCGGCCGAGAAGAGGGCCCACGAGAGAGGCAGAGAGTTGCTCATGTGTGCAATTGTATGTGCGTGTGTGTGTGTGTGCGTGCGCGCCTTCCTCCACAGACACACAGACTCAGTTGGGGTCAGTAATCTGGTCTGATACTCGGAAATCAAAGGTATCGAGTACGGAACGGCGCCCCGACCCTGCGACGCGACTCGCGCATTCTTGCCCCCCCCCTCCTGGGCCTTTGGAGAAGTAACCGAGTACTCGGGGCTTCAACTCCTGGCAACCTCCGGGGAACGGAGAGAAAGAGAGAGAGAGAGAGGCGCGAAGACCAAAAAGCCACGGACGAAGAAAGAAAAAAAGAATTGAATTAGGATACTTGTGTAGGGCTGGCGTCCCAACGGCACTTTGGAAATTGCCTCGCCCCTCGCCCTTCCCGCTCGGGCACACCGCGGCGCCGCAAAGTCCACAAACGTCGTTGTCATTCACGGTCGCTGCTGCCGAAGCGAGGGCGGACTTGGAGAAGGTTTTCTCTGTCTTGGGGCCTTGCCTGACCCGGACCGAACGACAACCCAGCACTGCGGTGACAGCTCCAACGGCATGAAAGCATATCCCGCACAAACACACACACACACAAGTGGTACCTATGTATCGCCACCGCCAGAAGAGGCTTGGAGATCATTGGGACGAAGGCCAGAAAGAGCAAAGCTCAGACTCTCGTAACTCA
Organism: Colletotrichum eleusines; assembly: GCA_016807845.1. NCBI lineage: Eukaryota > Fungi > Ascomycota > Sordariomycetes > Glomerellales > Glomerellaceae > Colletotrichum > Colletotrichum eleusines. Next base: position 966,918 of record JADEZO010000005.1, read on the forward strand.
GACTCGACTCTCGGACTCAGACACCCGGGTCAGCAGACCAGCAGGCGCAGAAAGGAAAAAAAAAAACACACACACACACGCACATGTGCCGTCCTAAGACGGAAAGGAGGGCGGAAGAGGGTTGGTGAGACTAACCGCATTAGAGTTTCTACGAAGAAATCATCATCCGTCATCGCTATTTTCTGGTTGTTGGATCCCGTCGTGGAGCATCACCAAACTCTGCACGCACTTATTGGAATTATCCCCCCCCCCCATCCTCTAAACTAGCTGAGAACTAACCGGCTGGCCTCAAACTAAAATGAGTAGCCGTCCATTCCCCCCCCCCCCCCTTCCGACATCATCAACCCCCCCTTTTGGCAGCTAACTGGACCGCAAAACTGACGGGCAGCATCCATCCTGAGGGCTCCCTTGCTTTTGCGACAGGCAGAAGCTCTTTTGGTCACCACCACCACCACCACCACCACCACCATCACCGCCACCGGCCGATACATACCGGCCGGCAGCCGCTGCTGTTAGTTCACCCGTCAACTTGCCCTTTCTCCTCCCCCTCCCCGCATACCCACCACCCCTGTTGCGTAGCCCGTCGCTTGTCGACCAGTGCTAACCCCTCGTCCCTTCATCCCATCTCATCCAACACACTATCTACCACTACTAGTATACCTACCGGTAGGCAGGTACTGTAGTAAGAAAGAAAAAAAACTACACACTTGGTACAGAGGGTGAGAGGGTAGAGAGGGAGTGGTGCACACCGGCTTCTCAGGCCCTCGAGTCCGCTGAAGGTGCCACCCCAGTCGACCTTAAGCAGAGCGGGTCCCTCACGGCGCCCCGAGTTCCCTCCCTCCAAGCCAGACACCCTCCCCAGGTACCGGTCCCTTGGACCGGTACCTGGAGTTGGCGCCCATGTTTCTGGGTATTTCGTCTCCATCCCTCGTCAGCACACACACACATTCTCTCCCCTCTCTGGCATTTGACTCCGACTTTATTCGGATTCTGCCATGCCCCCCCAGCATCACCATCGTTGGGCATCAGTGAGATATCCAGCCACCGAGTATAGTATATGGATGACACCATCACCCCTTGAGCCCCCTTGTTTCCCTAGCCCATGCTCGTCATGGCTCCGCGGGCTTCGTTCTGTGTCGACGAGTCTTTTATATCGTTGTCCATCCAGGAACACCCCTGCGACGACGTGTGCGCCCGCCATGCCTGAGTTTCTGCCCGTTAAATCTTCCAATGCAACCGGACGCCACTCTGCCGGGGTGGTGAGGTGACCTTGGGCTCTCTCTCTACCAATGCACATGGCAAACTACACCGTACCGCAGCATGGCCACGGACATCTTCCGCTTCCACGCCTATGCGATCCCCCCCCCTGCTGTAACATCGCTGGCCCGCCACCCTCGGGATAGGTATCGCCAGCCGGACTGGGGTCGTTAAGCAAGTACCTGTCTACGAAAGTGAAAGTGAAGCCGAGCTAGATAGCCCGCCCCTACAAGCAACGTCAGCCCGGGAGAAGGGTGAAGTGAGATGATGTGGGGGCTTTGAGCAGGATGAGGATAATACAGCCGCCGTCAACACAATCATAATAGCGGGCGCTTGTTTTCTTCACGACTCAAACACTCAGGACCTTGGTGTCCCCCCCCAATTGCTCAAAGGGTCGTTGAGATGGAAGGGGTAGAGGGGCAAACCAAGACCGGGCGTGAACCAGCCTGCATCCAGTCCGGGTCCCGTGTCTGCCAATCTGGCGGTCGGCATCCGAAAGAGGGAGAGAGAGAGACAGTAAGTGAGTGCGAAAAAATCTAGATATTGCGTGCGCGCGCGCGCGTGCGCAAGGCGGCGGTCAAGTGACGAGCTGAGGGTCACAGACAATCATTTTCTGCAGGGAGGGAGGATGCGCGTTTGCTCCGCCGCGCCATTCATTTGTCTCTGTCGCTGTCACTCAAAAAAAAACAAAAAAAACAAGATGGGCTTGCACTTGCGCCGCATCCCCTGCGCGTTTGCTACCGAGGGCTCGGGAAGTTCGGGAGCCAAAACAGAATTTCGAACAACCCCCCCCCCTTATACAGAGGAAGAGAGGTATTTGGACAGACAAGAACAGCACCAAGTACGGATACTAGTGTACGTCAGAGAGGATCGACCAACCCGACTCGGGGCGCAGGTAGGTACCTCGTCGTCTCGCAAGCGTGACACGCAACGAGACACCGCCAAACACACAAACAAGCCTCACTCACCGCAATGGCACATTGCGACGTACACCGGTCCCGCTCACCGGTTCTCGTCTCAGGGTGAGAAACCACCCTCACGACGTAACGGCCAAAAGATCAAGGAGACGAGGACTAATAGAACCAGCAAGAGAGGTGCAAACGTACCGTGACCTGGTTTGCAATAATACCATACCCATTGTACGGGATACGTGGACGGCGGAGTTGAGGAAAAGCGGGGACTGCGCCCATTCCTTCGGCCAGGAAGCAAATTTCCCCCTTCCCGAGTCCCGTGACCGCTGATCCCCCCCTCCCCAGTCGTCTGGCACGGAGCGCGGCATGGAATGGAACATGATCCAGACTGGATGCGCCGTTGCATGACTTGCCTTCTCGCCTCCTCGCCTCCCGCCTCTTTGCGACTCTGCTCTGTTGGCGCGGGGAAAAGAAAGAAAAGACGAGCTCGAGAAGGGGAAGGGAGGATGTGAGAAAGATGAAGGCTGGGCTGGGCTGGGCTGGCTGGCTAGCGGGCTGAGGCAGGAATAGCATCAGGCATGATGGGTCCCGTCCGCGTCGCCAAAGGTTTTGGCCATCTCATGAGTCGCGGGTTGCTGTCTTGTCTCGTCTCGTCCTTTCCAGGCTTCCCCCACCGCCTTTTGTCCCGACAGCTTCGGGCGGCGCGTCCCGTCCGAGCTGGCATTGTGGCCTCGGGGAACCGGCCAGGAGGAACGAACTGCTTGCTAGGTTGGCCGGTCTTGGACGACTGACTGCGCCGGCTTGCGAGCGAGCAAGTAAATGGCAGAGAAGTTCTCGTGTGGAGAGGAGGGGGTTTCGCTCGGGATGGGGCGGCGGTGTCGTCGGGAATGGGGAATTGGACTGAGTCGGTCTGCCCGCTGGTCACCGCCCCATCCCTGAGTGTCCATCAACTTGACTAGGACGACTAAAAGTTCTAGTTTGCTCTGTGTATGTGCCGGCCTATTAAACTACACAGTATGCGCGCGTGCGTGTGTCTGTGTGTGGCCAGAAAGTGTGTGCGTGTGTGAGTGAGTGACAGACGGATAATATGTCACCGTCCAGGTACGCCAGACCGACGAGCGAAGGTAAAGTACCTAAGGTATGTAGGTAGGACTAGGCAGGCAAGCAGGCAGGCAGATACGTATCTATCTATCGCCGCAAAACGCAGTCGAACCCCAGCCTGATGGACAGGACGTCCAAGACCTTCCTTCCCCCCAAGCAAGCATCGAGACAGAGGTCCCGTGACGGCAGTTTGGGTACGTACCTGTATTGCACGGCCGGTATTCGTACTCTGGAAGGGCAAGTACACGTCGAGCCGCCCTTCCACATACACCACAGATGGGTGTGTGCATAGTGCCTCAGTCGAAGGAAGAAGCGGGAGGGGAAGGAAGGATAAGAAGAAGAAGAAGAAGAAGAAGAAATGGCGGCAAGCAGCGGCAAGACTCATGCTCCTACTATTAGGTTAGTAGACACTGTAGTAGTGTGGTACAGCTCACACGCCCCCGGTCCATTCCTGGACAGGAACGCACGCACGTCCGCACTTACTTGCTGCTTCTTGGCTGGGGTTCTTTCCCACTGTCAGTCCTCTTTTTCTTTTTTTCTTTTTCTTCCGCAGGGGAGAGGGAGGGGGGCGCTGCGCGACGGCGCGCGTGGTGGGAGAAACGGCGGCGATGTCGACTTTCTACTAGATACCCACACATCGATCACACGCCCCCGCACCCCCCTCTCTCCTCTCCCCTTACCGTCCGCCCTCTCTCTTCTTCCCAGCAGCACAAAGACACTCACTCCTAAGCTACCTTACCTACCTACCCGCCTACATAGGTAGGTATCTATGTACCTCATCGTGGAGGTACTCATCTGTACAGATACGCTACGCTACGCGACGAAGGCCCCTCGTGCTGGCCTCGGCCTCCCAGACCCCAGAAAGTCGCCGCCGTCGCTGCATTTGCTTCTTCTTATTCTTTTTTTTTTTACTCTATTCTTTTCTAGTATTAGTCTTGCTGCTTGCTTTGGCTTTCTGTATCGCTGTACACTGCGAGGTGCTGCGCGACGTGCTCTACACCACACTACCTACTCATCTCCTCCCACAAGCATCACCATCCGACCCCCCTCAGGCAGCATCCTTGCTCGTTTCTATACTATGGGGCTGAGACTTTGGGACGGGCAGGGTCAATTGGGATTTTTGAGGCTGGGAACACCTCGAACAAAGTCTTGGTCTGGGTGTGCCCGGTGTGTCTCTGTCGCTGCTGCCGTTGCTGTTGCTATCTCTACCTACCCACCTACCGTGCTACCTACCCACCTACCTACCGGCTCCATCACTCTCATCACTCTCAATCACGCACACACACACTCTCTCTCTTTCTGTATTTCCTTCGGGTAAAGGTACTTGATACTACGCACACCAACCAACCCCCCTGCCAGCTCCTAGAGCTTCCCCCCCTCCTCACCTCAGAGACAGACAGTAGACCAGACCGCCTTCGAAAGGTGGTGCCCGTTTCTGCCTCCAACTTTTTCGGGATCCATACCTACACTCCACACACACCTCCACACGCCTCTTGCGCCAGACCCGTACTCGGTACATCATCTAACAACTCTCCTGCGCATAGATACGTGTATCCTCTACCCGCCCCGCTCATCTCTTGTACCTGTGTGCGGGTGTGGGCAAGGTATACGGGGAACTCACTCCATCATCGCCCTTCCATCTGCCGCCGCTTGAGAAATCGACGTTTTCTATCCGTACACATTCATTTGTTTTTCTCTCTCTCTCTCTCCCTTTTCCTCTTACGCCCGCGGACCGAGATCCTTCCCCCACATCGCTCGCACCTTCATCCCCGTCAACCCTTAACGAGCGCAACCGAGTACACGAGAGAGGAAAAGACTTGGAGACCGAGAGAAAGAAATTTGCCTACCTAGTCTCCATCTCTGCCCAACGCGCTGATCTCCGCCCCTCCCATCCATCCTCTCTGCCGCATATCCTTTGGGCATCCGAGCGCATTCGCCGAGTGCGAAATCCCATCTCCCAAGTTTCATGAACCACAGAGTCGGGAACATCTCAAACCGCGCCCGCGCCAATACCGGTAAACCCGCCTCTGCCTCTCTCCATCGCACCCGTCCTTTTGCTCCCCCCCCCCCCCAACGACATCATACCTAGATCCCCGACACGGCCAACAAGTACCTTTTTTTTTTTTTTTTGCCTGTCCGACTTTCACACCGACCTATCGCATACCTACTTAGAGAGAAAGAGATACACTTCCTCACTGCGCACCTCCTACGCGCTACCTAGGTAGCCGTTGCGCTAGTATCAGTATTGTACACCTACGCCGCCGTCAACCTTTCGTTAGGACAGGAACAGCTCGACACTCGACCGCCGTCCCTTGCTTTTCGTCCAAACACTGGGAACTTGCCCCCCCGCCGGGGTCCAAGAAGGCAAACCATACACACCACCCCACAGCCCGACCTTACCCTCCCGTCCCTCGTCTTGGGCTCTCTCACTCGCGTACTTCCTTCACTCACACAGGCTACCTACCTGCTTGATTGATTGTCAGGTTGCTCGCTTGTCACTCCTGCTTTCCCCTTCCCTTCCTTATCTCCCCATCCCCGTCCACTTCTCCCGTCTGCCTCGCCTTGCGTTGCGCTGGGCTAGTATAGTACCTCGGACACTCGACTGGCCCGGACCGGGACTGGCAACTCGCGACTCTTCCCCCGTTGCCCATAGCTTTTCCATGGCCGCCACCTCCTCCCTCCACCTCACGGATCTGGCCTGACCCTATTTTCGCTTCGTCTCTTGTTTGTTCATAAGCATTTGTACGCATGTACATATATATTCAGCATGGATCCTCCGGGGCAGCCTGATAACAAGCGTCCCCGTCTCTCGAGCACCAACTCGTGGTCACCAACGGGTGGTCCGCAACATCAACAACTGCCACCACTACATCATCCGCCGCCGCCGCCGCCCTCCTCACACCCCTCGACGCCGCATCAGGCCCATAGTCTCCCACCTCACCATACAGCGCAGCCAGCTCCTTATAACCATCAGTCGCAGCCGCCGTACCCTCCTCGTTCCGTCGAGCCTCATCATCCCCCCCACGTGGCGCCGCAACACCATCACCCCGATGATCGAAGACACCATGAACAAGACCCTCCGTACGCGCCCATGCAGGATCACTACCGACACCCGGCCTCACCTGCTCACCCTCATTACCCACCGTATCCCGGCCGAGACCCCGGCGGTGTGAAGAGAGAGCCGCACGAAGAGAACCTCGCCCATCCGCGACGGCCGCACTCGACGGGAGGCGGGCCAGCGGACGGTCTTCCTCCTCCGCCGCACCCTGCCCCCCCTCACCCACCTCACCAGACCTACCCAGACGACTCTCGACGACACATGACCTACGACAACGGGTCCCAGCAGATGCCTCCCACGCCGGGGGGCTACCGAGGCAGCTTCCCCCCTCCCCCGATGGCCCAGCCGCCCCCGCCCCCGCCCCCGCCTCCTCAGCACTACGAGCAACCGCCTCAATATCAGGCTCCTCAGGAGTCGATCTACAACAACATCCAATATTCCTCAACTGCGAAGCGCAAGGCAACACGAGCCTCCCAGGTATGTGCGGTCCCGCTGTGGTGGGCTGCTCCCGATGCTTCGTCAGCGCGCTAACCCCCCCTCGTGTGCTCTAGGCTTGCGATAGTTGTCGGCAGCTCAAGGCGAAATGTGATGAAACCAAGCCTTGCAAGAGTTGCAGAGAAAAGGGGGTCGAGTGTAAATACCGCGATCCTATTCCAAAGGCGTCAGTCGAGTTTGCCTCCCCTCCCGCGCCAAACGTATCTTGCTGATGGTGTAAATAGGATCGACAAAGGACAGACCGACATCCTCGAGGCAATTTCCGAAATGAAGAGCGCGATGGAGGCCAAGTTCGAAGCGCAGATCCATGAGCAGCAAAAGTGGATGAAGAAAATGGAAACAACGCTCAAATATCACAACATTAAAATGGAAAACGAGCCAATGTCGGCAGACCTATCCCCAGTCCAAAAGTCGATTGTTAAGTCGCCTTCGCCGATTGCCGCCGCGCCGCCGGTGGACAGCTACCCCCCGAACGAAGTGGAAATGGCAGAGCCGCCTCCGATGGCTGTCGGTGAGACCGACTTACCCCAACCGATGCACGACGCCGATATGGATGCCGAGGAACAGCTGCCGCCGGGAGAACCCGTGGCCCCGGGCGCCCCTTCGATACCCGCAAATCACACCACCAGAGCCGATATGTTGTTGTCGTGGCCGGGAATCAAGGAGCTGACCGAGGGAATCCTGGAAAGGGAGGGGGTCAAGTACCCCCAAGAGTACCCCATCGCCCAAGAGGAGAAGCGGGGAGTCTTGCGTCTATACGGTCGCGGTGAAGGCAGCGGGCGCACTCCCTCCGCCGCCGTCACTGGCGCCTCTTCTGCATACGAGCGAAACAACACGGCCGAGGCATTTGGGACCGTCGACGCAATCGAGGACAGTTTCTCCGAGACTGGCAACTCGCCCTCGCCGGGTGAGGCGTGGGGCCAGGTTGGGGGACTGAGTCCGCCCCTGAATGTGGGATATACCAGCGGAACCCTTGTGGGCGACGGCCACCCGGATTTCGCCGAGGAAACGGTTAAGTCGTATGTGGAAAGCTTTGAGAAGCACATCCTCACCTTGCATCCTATCCTTCCTCATGCCGACTTGAGGAGCTTGGTCAGGCGCTTCCTCGACAGCCTAGCACAGACCGAGAAGAAGACGAAGCCCCAAGCCCCCGGCGTGGCCAAGTTTGTGCCGCCAACGACCTTCACCGACATGTCCCACAAGCGAAAGCGCTCGCCGGTAGGCGACCAGCCCGACGAACCTGCTCCACTACCCAGGAAGCCCGGCAGACCGCACAGAACGATTGAGAACGCCCTCGTCTTGGTCGTTCTCGCTCTCGGCAAGATCTGCCAGCACGAGTCCAAGATCCCAGACCTGCCGCGAGACGTACCCGAGCACAATCACAACTCCCCGGCAAACAGGAATGGCTACCCGTCCTCTCCTGGGACACAGGCATCGCCCCCTTCCTACCCTACGCACTCTCAATCTTCGGGGCTGCCTTCGCCCAAGGAGCAGGCCAACGGCCTTCCGAGCCGGCGTCAGTCTATGCAGGGCAGCGGCGCTCTCAAGACGGGCCATTCACTGAGGCGCAACTACGACATCATCCCTGGCCTGGAGTATTTTGCCTATGCTTCCGATATCATGGGCAATCACATGGCTGGATGGACCATAAAGCACGCGCAGACCTTTATCTTTGCTGGTCTATACTATGGCCAGCTGGGCCGAGTCCTGGAGAGCGACGCCATGTTTTTCAACGCCGCTCGAGCTTTGAACATGATCATGCGCCGGTAAGCAGTGCTCGAGGGCTGGTTGACGGCTGACGCGGAATTTGCTGACCAAAGCGCAGTGACATGAGTCGCTTCTTCAAGATGGGTGTGTACAGCCCCCCCGAAAAGAAGCGAGACAACTCGGTTCTGCTCGCATTCTGGAGCTGCCTGCAGTTGGAAAAGTAGGTGACGCTTGTCCTGTCGAGAGATGCTTGCTAAGTGTTTGCAGTGACATTATCGCGGAGCTCGAACTCCCACGATCCAGATGCCAGGACTACGAGGAACAGATGCCCTGGCCCAACATGAAGCTCATGGACGACGGCTTCTCGGTCAGGGTCCGCGATTCTTACATTGGGCAGCTCTACCTGCGCAAGACGCTCAACACAATCCACAATCTGCTGTACGACCCCAAGGAGCAGCACGTAAGTGTGTACGACAAGATGAGGAAGGTGATGGCGTTGGAGCAACAATTGCGAAGCATGACGTGGGTTTCAAATGACTTCAGGTTCAACGAGGAAGACCCCCCGGCGACCGACCTGCTGGATGCGAGACTGCGTGCCAAGTACTGGGGCGCTCGAGTCATCATCTACCGGCCCTTCATCAGGTTCATCCTGGAGGTCTCCGAGAAGCTCAAGCAACGCGCCGACGACTCGGGCATTCTGAACAAGGAGAACGTGGGCGCCATCGGCGTCTTCAACCCGCACGACGCGACGGCACTCGTGGGACACGGCTCTCACGGTATCCGCGGACACGACGAGCTCGATCCAGAAGTGAAGGCGTGGGCCGCAAGAGGCATCAAGGCACTCATCCAGAGTACTTCGGCCTTCCACGGTGTTGACGACAAGCGACTCCTTGTGACCAACATTTTTGGCACAGCACATGCGTAAGTGAGCCGGGCTTTGGGAAACAAGACGGCAGTGCTAATCCATCCTCGCAGGCAATGGGGCAACCTCCTGATCTTAGCAGCAGCCTACAGGGACCCCTATCTGACTCGACTCATTGAACGATCGCAGCTGCAGGAACTGTTTAGACGGACCATTAAAATGTTCAACATGCACGCCCAATCTTCCAGCGCCCTGACGATTGACATGCACATCTTGCAGCACATCGAGAAGGAGCTCTTCTTCAACGAACCGAGAGTGGGATCCAGTAGTTTCTCGAGCACTCCCAGCATGACTGGTTCCACGCTTCCGCCGCCGCCTCAGCCACCCCACCCAGCGCCGCCGGCTCACCACCACAGCCAGGGCCCGATGTCCATGGCCTACGCGGTCGAGCAGAACCAACACAGCGCTCACAACTCTCCGAGCCAAGGACACCGCATTCTCAGCAATGGATCAAGCCACCCGCCGACCTACCACCAGGGTTATCACGGATACTCTGGATCGCCGGGCCAGCAGCCCATGCCGATGTAAACGGAAGCTTCACGAGGCGCTCACCCATGGCAACAGCACTCGATCGACCGGAGTGGGCCAACGGAACTTTTGAGTGGGAAAAATGGGTGCAAAACCCCCTCCCCCGAAGCAAAGGGGGGATGGGGAAATGGAATACTAACTGGGAGGGAAAACGGACGAAGCTGACGAAACGGACCACGGTCATTGCCCCATTCGTGGTTACGACTCTCAGTCTAGGCAACATGAACATCATCGTCATTCATGAACCGGCGTTTGGCGATATCCAAATTTACGTCTCGTATCTACATATCTACATTGGTATAGGGAAAACGCCATCCCAGCTGTCGACAATGGTATTGATTTGCTACTACTACACCGCCAAGTTACGACAGGGCGGGGCCTACTCACAACTTGGCGGAACCCCGACGTTCCCGACGTTACCGACGCATATCCGAGGAGGCACTCAGCAATCGTGCCATACTCGAAGGGGGCCAGACAGACACGCGGATAGGAACAAAGGACGACGAGGGCCGGACAGGCATTATTATGAAGGCAGGGTTGGCTTGTTGGGAGGGAGGGGGATTTAGAGGAACAAACACCGCGCAGTCGTTATCAGACGACGCCCTCGCGGGCTTTTCATGAAGGTAATAGGGTGGAGGAAATACGCGTGTAGGGGATGCACATCGGATGACTTGGAGCCGGGTCTGGCTTGCGCGCGCGTCGTCGCCCTCGCTTGCATTTTTGCAGTCTATCATGTCTCCTTTTCCTTATGCCGGCTCAACCCAAGCCTTTCGTTGGAAAAGCTTGATAGAACGCGCTCCCGCTCTCGTGTCTTCTTTTTTCTGGGCATCTCTTGCTCTTGCTTTTTTTTTTTTTTTTTGCATTCGTTCTGGTACTACTAACCCGCATCATGCATATCGGAGAACTGGGTTCGCCTGTCCTGCTTTTTTCAATGTTTCTTTTTTTTTCATGTCGCCTCAATGACCAAGGAGAGGTGGTTGGTTTTCCGGGCGGGCTTTTCATCATACCATATCAAATCTATATTATAGTACAAACCCTCATCCCGTCACCCGAGCGCGCTTTCCTAGTGTGTCTTGGGGGTGCTTGGGTGGAGGGGATCTCGCTTGCGGAGGAAATACCATTTAGAGGCGGAAGGGCCTCTTTTGTTACTCAGTCTCCTTCTTCTGCTCCGCCGTTGCTCCTTCCTGTCCCATCTTGCACCTTTCATGGATTATTTTATTTCGTATTTTATTTTCATTGGTGCTCTTTTCATCCCCTCCCCCCACCCCCCCTCTCTCTCTTCTTTTGTTTGCTCTCTATGCCCGCTCTTGTTTATCGGCTTCTAGAAGCCTGGACGCGATGGAGACACACGCCGCTGGCGAGAGGAAGAGGGTAGGGAAGGGGGGCGAGATTGATTAGTGTTTTTTCTTTTTTTCCCCTTCCTATACATTATACATAAACGTGACGACGATTTACCGTTTGGATGATATGACGAAAAGGTATTAGGAAACAAGATTATAGAAAAAATAAACAATACCATGGCCAGGTCTGGGATCGGGCAATATGAAATTATTTGCACCTCTTTCTACAGCGCGGCCAAGTGTGTGTGTGTGTGTATGTATATGTGTATGGAAGGCTGTCATGTGTCTCGAACCCAGTCCATACAACGTGGATAGGATGAAAATGATATGAATCTCTCCCTCCTTTGCTGTCTGTCAACTTGAAGCTGTATCAATCCATGTGATTAATCAGTCTCCCAGTCTCCCACTGGTCTGGGGTAACCTGGTCTACGAAAGGCCGCCAAGTCCCCAAAAGATACCGAACCAGAACCGAACCGAGTGATGATGTCCTCGCTTGAACTCCCAAACGCCCAACGACGCCCCTCTAATCTACACGTGCCAAGGCTTCCTCCGCCTGGGTTTCTCTCTCACACATTCTCACAGCAAAACGACCGCTAGGCAAAGCCACCCGTCCGGATACGCCGCTTCGCGCATGAGGTCCTCCAGGGGGGCTGAAAAGGGTACGGGCGAGCCGTGGAGCACGACGTTGGCAAGGACCGGGTCTCGGCTCGAGGGAAAAAGAGACGGGAGGTGCGACTGCAGGGCACGGCCAAGGGTCTGCGGGGTGTTGCGAGTGCCCGGCACTGTCGGGGGCACGAGGGTCTGGAGGACCTTGTAGGCTCCCGTGGAAGAGGGCTGGTCCGTTGTGAGACCTGGGGTTGGTGACGCTGCTGGTAGTGGTGGCGGTGCTAGGTGCTGCTGCGACGAGGCTGGCGACAGCGCGGCTGGCGAGGCGCCCGGCGGGGGCGATGAGGGAATGTACACTCGCAAGGGCACGTTGCGGAGGGGCGTGGGGGCGTTGAGAAGGAGGGCGTTGATCTTGGCGAAAGACGCAAAGTCGTTGTCTTGAACGGCATTCCAGAGGGCCGAGGTGTCCGCTTTGGATAGCGACATTATGCGCTTTGCGTTGCCGTAGCGTACGAAGTCTGCCTTTTTAGGGGAAAGGTGAAGGAGGTCAGGTGGGCTGGTTCGGTCTCAGGTCTGGTTTTGATGGTCCTTCACGGCGAAGCGAGGCGGAATGGGATGGGGAGGGGGTGGGGGGTGGGGTGTTGGTGGACCGATTCTTCAAGGCGAGGTCATAGCGAGAATGAATGGATAGAGTGATATGTCCTATGAGGGGATTTTGTGGGGGAGGGGATGGGAAAAGCCCGCTGCAAGAGAGACATTTGACAGCGTGGAATGGCACACGCCCATTTGCACAGCAATTTAGGCCTCGGCCGGGCTCTATTTGAGACAAGAAGGGGGATGAGAGACAAGGAGAGGCTGGGGAAGGATATGAGAGACAAGGGAAAAGGCTCACCTCCTTGACACAGTTTAGAAAGGTGTCGCCAATGTCCCAACTGTCGCCGTCGCTGACGGTTAGGCGCCAGGGCATGGAAGGCTGGTAGAGGTCGACGAGTAGGCCGAGGGGCAGATTCCGGAGAAGAAGGTCCTCGTGATGGAAAGCGGAGACGGGGGCGCGGAAGAAGGCGGAGCAGCGCGGGACCAGCAGGGCGAGGTAGGAAAAGCGCGGCAGCGAGGTTATCAGCGGCGTGTTGGGGTGCGAGGGGTGGGTGATGTGTAGGGGGATCTGGGCGGACCAGAGGGCCTGGGATATGGAGGCCATGGTCGATGATGGGCGGGCGATGGCGGTAAGTTAGAGACGGGGCGCGGAGGTTTGAGCGACCCAACGTTGCAGTTCAGTTGGGCCGAGCAGACAGAGGAAGTGAAGTTCGGGACGGATACGGACGGGCGATGGTGGGGCGCTCCTTCCCTCGGCCGTGGCCGGAAACATTGCCCCGCTCCCCCGACGTCGTCCCTTTGATTAAGTAATCAATCACATTGGAACGGCTCAATCCATCTAGCCGGGCCATCCCTGGACGCCAAGGAGCTTGCCAGCCTGCGTGCCTGCCTGGCTGAAGCTTCCAGGCAAGAGCTCTCCAGCCCCTGGAAAAAAAGTATTAGCCAAGCAACCGGGGTTGATTCCTTGCCCTTGTGCATTGGACAGCCGCTCCTGCCACACCCTCCTTCCTTTACTACTACGTAGGTACCTAGTGGAGTAGATGGAAATGCCTACCGACATACCTACCTACCTGGGTAGGGACTTGGGCAAAGACGGAAGGCGGCGCTGAGCCGAGCCGAGCTGAGCTGCTGACAATCCCATTGAATCCCACTGCGGCTACGGCTGCAACTGCAACACTTCACCATCAACGACTCATCCCGAGACAACCACCCTCGCGAGTCTCTGCCTTTAGACGCATCGCCTACACTAGTTCGACTCGTCATTGTTCGACGGCGCAATCACGGCGAGATGAGATGACAACAAGGCCTGTCAGCCATAGGCACCCAGTACCAATCCCCGCCTCGGAGCAGAGCAGAAACCGCACCGCATCTCTCGTTTTCTTTCTTTCTTTTTCTTTTCTTCCTCTGCACCCTCGAACGAACCCCGTCGCCGAATCGTATCAGAGAGTCGGGCTCCTTGAGCCATACGATACGGTATCTGCGGGTCTCTCTCCCTGCAATGATGGCCATGGTTGATAGCCCCAAAAAACGCAACACCGCATGAATCACCTGTTTTGACCATCATCAACGCGACATCGGCAAAGATGGAGTACCCAGGTCGGCACACGCCCTTTCGCTTTACTAATGTCCAGCTCTCCAGCCCGGTTGATGCAACGATGGAAAGAAGAAAGCAGCCAAGCCACACACGCCCACCGCTTGCCACGCACGCTAACGCTCCGCACCGAGACACGACGCTCTAGTTACACGAAAACCGAGCCGCTCCGCGCACCCCTTCTCCTCATGGGTCTATCCCGACCAACCAGGAACGTCCACAACCCTCACCCCTCTCACTCACCCACTCTCTCTCTCTCTCTCTCTCTCTTTCGCGCCTCACCAAAGCTCCCCGCCTTCCGTGTCGACTCTTTTTTTGCATTCAGCTTGCTTTACCCCCCGCATGCTTCCTTTACCCCACTCATGGGCCAACCTTGATACCACACGTGTGGCAAGCACGTTCACGGACCCCATCAAAAACTAACAGTCAAGCCAGCCGTTGCGCCATGAGGTTCGTGATCTATAGGGGGGATGACGGGGACCAAGTGTTCATGGGGTGCGCAATGATTCGCTCACCCTCTGCGGTGACAAAAATCGCGACCGTAGAATTTTGCATCCTACCTCGAAATCCAAAAAGGCCAAACAGCCGTTGATTCGGATGGGCATCATGTCCAGTGCCACCGGATGCATTGGATCCTCTCGCTGATTTCTCCGTACGCAGGAGATTCCATACTACCGCTTTTCGCCGTCTTAGCGCAGTTCACTAATCGGCCATGTGCGCGAGCTGTCAGATTCCCAAGCAAGAAAAAGCGCGTTAGCAAACCCCCTGTCGGTGTTGCTCTGCTACTAGGCATATCACTTGTCCCAAGGGGGATTGCCATTCGGGGTTGGCCACAGTTTGCTTGCTTTTTTGCCGTGCACCTAGCTGCAGGCCAGCGCACGGATATAGGCAGGTCTATCTGGCATGCCTACCCACCGCCCCCATCTCGACGAGACACGCCTTTTTTTTCCTGTCACTTATCATTCCTGACAAAATCACTCAAACGAGATGGCTGCACAGCACAGCGCAGCAGCAGCAAGCAAGCACATGCGCTCTAACCTTGCTTGCGTCTACAAATACGCCGCCTGCCTGCTGCCTTGACCTCGTTCGCCAGCCGCCCCGAAGTACCTTTCAAGTCGAGTGACTTGGAGTGACAAGACCTCCCTAGGCGTCCCCCGTTGCCTGCGTGGCCAACAAATCACCGGCCTTTTTGAAGCTCCCATAATATCTATCTCCCTGGTCGTTAACCTCAATGCCTTGCTCATACGCCCCTACCCCCTGGATTCCGTGCCAATCCTCATGACGACCTCGTTCTATCACTTTCCCATCACATTCGACCGCCTTTTCCGCCTCTTCCACGATGGCCGCAGAACAGCAAAATTCTGCGCATCGTAAAAAGGCATCACATTCATCATCCTAGCTTTTCCATGATTGTCCCTGCAGGCTCGGACTTTGAAGCGTCTTGGGCAGATAGATGCAGCACCCTCCTCGACCTAATCCCCAACAGAGAATGGTCTTCCCGCGCCTTGCCGCACTCCGGTGCCCGTCCCTTCGGTGCTTGTTCTGAACCCCCCTTCCCCTGCGCACCATATTCCGCCTTCCACCCTGCATGGATCGCTGCCGCCGGTCTTTTGCCTGGCTAGCCCACACCCTGCCGTGGGCTTCCGTCTCGTCGGAGGAGTGATTCCTTCCAAGCGAGACAAGTCTGTTTCCCACGACATCCACACAACCTATATAGGCTCCCATGTCCTCGGAAGGATGGCGGGCTGAGACGACAATCTCATGGCACTGGATCTTCCAGCTCGGCTCCCCTAGCTGAGGCGAACGGCGGCGATGCCCTTCTCGTCCCTAATCTGCGGGCCATTTTACTCGTACGTCTCTCAAGGCCGGTGACAAGCCTGCCGGTCAATCACTGGAGTCTGGCGCCCGCAAGTGTGCCTTGCTTACCATGCATATATGACACTGTGCCTGTACGCGTTGCCTACCTATCCTCCTGCCCGTCAATTCGCTGTGTCGGCTCTGTCACCATCGTATCCGAAGCGGGATCTTCGCCAGGAGGGGAAGACGTGTCACCAACCCATGGAAACACGCTTTACGCACTAAGGGTCCCTCTGCAAAGGCTGCCATCCTATCGCGTCAAAAGCGGCATCCCGGGTGGGGGGATTGAGGTGATGGCCACACCTATTTGTCCAACGCATCACATTACATTTTGAAGGCTGCCAGGCTATTTGTAATTTCGCGCCGCCAAGGTCGCGGGCGCCATCGATCACACACATGTCCACCCTCCAGTCGTTGCGTGTGAATGTGTGCGGGCAGTTGAGGGCTAGCAGCCATCGCCCCATCTGCCCCTCCATCCAAGCAAAAGAAAGAGAAAAAAAACAGCACGGAATATCTTCTGACGAGAACGGCCAGACGGGGTGCAACTTATCTAATGCCGTGTGTCAGTCGGTTTCTGCTTTCGCACGTAATGCAAGGCAAGGCAACGCGATGCACTGCGATCGTGGAGACTATCTATTAATAAAGAAACAAGAAAAGCAAACCCCTTCCCCCAATCGGCCTCGGCGGTCTCAAAACGGACATTGGAAAGCAGAGACTTGGCAAATCGCGCCATTTGTTTCTTCATGGTTGAATTGAGCGAGCTACAGCCCCCATTTCGTCTGTGGTCCTCTGGATCGGGAGCCTTCGATATCTAGGGGGGGTGTATTTCGCCGAGTTACATGCACATCGCTCAATTCTCACACAAATACCGGCACGGCATCATCTACAAACGACGGCTTCACATCTCCTGACTTTTACTTTCATGCGAGATGCTGGGGAATCTGATGTGAGAGATGAGTGATGCATCGCGATGTTTTATCTCTCTAGTTGGAAGGGGGAGGGGTGGTATGGAGTGGCCGGATGCGCACGACTGGGACGCTGCCAAGGGTCCCCTCCTCCTTGCAAGATCATGCCGGGATACCAAGAGAAAGATTTGGGGTCCGTACGTCGGTCCCCCGTCGCCAACGGTATTGCATGTGCCTGCCTCCTCTCCTGTCCAACACGCCGGCAACCATTCTCACCCGTGAGAGCCGCCTGCCGCCTGAGGAAGAAGGGGTGCCTTGTCACGGGAATGCAGCGCGCGGCGGCCGGAGACGATGGTCCGGTATAGCCGGCCGATCGCCGTTCACCGGTGTCTAGTCGATGCGGGGGAGGAAGGGGAATGAGGCGGCAGGGCTCATGCGGTCAGCAAGGAGCATTTTACTTGCCAGGGCGTCACAACCTCCACATCCGGGGAGGGAGCGGGGGAGTGGTACTCTGCCTTTCCTCCTCGCCAATAGGCCACGGTTGATGAACAGACGGCTCAACAAATTGGAACTAGACGCGCTATCTTGCGAAATATAAAGAAGGTATATTATTGGTAGGGCGGCTTGTGATGGAGAACGGCCCGGAGAGGGGGGAGGGGTGCGATCCACTAGCAGAGGACACACGCGAGACTTTATCAGGGAATGGTCACACGGGACGGACAAGAGAAAGGGACGCCTCGCGGTCTGGACCGCCGTTGCCGATATGGGAGGAACGTTCCCGTGGCGCGTCGCGTCCTGCACGACGGAACCTATCCTCTACGGCGGCTCAGTTATGCGACCCTCCGGGAGGGGTGGCAGAGGCCAAGCCCGTGGAAAGTGTGTCGTACATACGGCGTAAGATGATGGAAGAGTGATGGGAGAATCTGCGCGTCCTGTCGTGGCCAGAAACAGTGTCATTTCTCCATCACGGCCCGATTTTCGATGCGATAGCCCTCCAGCGAAGGGGGGGGGAAGGGCATCTTGCCTCTTGAGCTCAGGTCTCGCGAAGTCGCCGGGTGACGTTGTCTGGGAAGGCCCGTTCCTAGGACGATTTAGGCCGTGGAGTCATTGGTGGAGGCTCAGCGGTTAAAATTATTTTACACCAAGAAACGGTGTCACGAGACAAGACGTCGTTGGTTGGAGCACGTTTTATAAAAGCAGAGAGTGAGGAAAGAGGGGGGGGTAGTTGGGTGAGTTCAACGATCCCGCAATCGCTCCAACCAGGTCAATAGTGCGGATCATATAACAAGTGTTGGTATGCTGCCGTCCCTTGGTTCCGAAGCCACTTGCGCAAGTACACCATGCGGGGAAATGTCACGTTGCGCTTTTGTTCCCGTCTATAAAGACTTTGTGTTTCAACGTCCCACGTACTTTGAGTGGTTTGATCTCTCTTCTTTCAAGCTTTGGGAAGGCACCACTCGATGTGGCCCCAAATTAAGACCACATAAGTTTTGTACATAAGTCACATTAGAAGCCCTTTTGAAACAAAACCAGTGTGCAACTGTTTGACGATGCTAATATCATTAAGGTCGTATCAGGCTATGGTACAAGCAAGTAACTAGGTATCATTCCCATCTCCACCACTTCTCTCAAATTAAAGAAAAAAAAAAAGCCGCCCAACCTTTTACAGTCCGCGATGCGTCTCCTGGGCAGACACCTTGCTGTTGCGCCTTGCACGTCCGTGACCGTGGTCGCCGTGGGCAATCTCGGGCTCGCCGATGTGCTTGGCCAAGACGGAAGGGGGGACCTGAGAGGCATCGGTAGGGTCCTTCGCAACACCTGAGGTTGTGTTCCTGAGTTTTTGCTCGTCAGCCCCCTTGAAAATTATTCTCGCCTCTCTCGGTCCCCAACTCCGCCTCCTCCTCCGCGTACGGTTACAGAAAGATTGGCTGGCGCTCGTAGGTGGTCTTTCGCTTACTGGGCGTAGGTCTTGTTACCGCCGACGGTCTTGGAGCCATCAAGGTCCGAGTCGACGCGCGGGTCGGCCTTGTTCATGGCGTCGGACTTGTGGGGTCCGGCGGTGTTAGGGGCGGGGCCGGTGCCGTGGGTGCCGGCGACAGCGGAGCCGACGTGGCCAGCAGCGTTGTGGGTGTTGGAGACACCGCCGGTGGCGCCCGTGTTGGGGTTGCCGGTTAGGCTGGAGTTGCCGTGGGTGTTGTGAGTACCGGTGGTGCCGTGCGAGCCAGTAAGACCGGAGCCAGTGGTGGTGCCGTGGGTGCCGGTCATGCCGGAGCCGGGCGCACCACGGTGGTCACGGTCAGAGTCGACGCGGGGGTCGGCCTTGTTGGCGGCGCGGCTGCCGTGGGGGCCGTGAACACCAGAGGGGTCGTCGTAGCCAGTAGTACCAGTGGTACCGTGGCTGCCAGTCAAGCCAGAGCCAGTGGTGCCGGTGTGAGTGCCAGTAGTGCTGGTGTGAGTGCCAGTGGTGCCGGCAGGGTTGGCACGGTGGTCGCGGTCAGAGTCGATGCGAGGGTCGGCGGCGTTGGCGGCGCGGCTGCCGTGGGGGCCGGAAGTGCCCTCAGGCTGCTCGTGCTTCTTGTCGGAGTGGAGAGCGTCCTTGACCTTGTTGACGATGGAAGACATGTTGGGCTGATGTGTTTGCGATGTGGGGGGTATCAATTGGATGAATTGTAAGTATTAGAAAAGGGAGGTGAGTGATGTTGGTGAGTGGCTGTTTTGTTTTTGGGTATCTTGTGTTATGATGAGGAGAGAAAAAGGGGAAGGTAGTAGAGGGGGGAGGTTGAGGCGGTTATATAGAAGTGGGAAGGCATCCAGAAGTGCTGGTATGCCATCCTTCTCGGGGCCGATGCTAGGCAGGTCGGCTGGGCTGTCGATGGCGACTGACAATAATCAAGGAATCTGCACTACGGGAGGCTGCTGGCCTGAGCCCAGTCCAGCGCCAATGCCTATCCACCCCATGTCAGCATGGGCCTGTAGGAAAGTCGACGTAGGGAGAGGAGAAAAGAGTGAAGCCGTTTGTGCACTTACGTCCACACGTCGTCATAGGTCTTGGAAGCAGCTCGTCTCACTCGGGATACAAGCTTCAACTTGTCAACCAGTAGGAGCGTTGATACATGGGCAGGCCTGCTCCGCTCGCTGCCGGGGACCCATGGCGCAATGCTAGATGACGACCCCGGGACCTTTGTCTGTCGTGACACTTGTCTTGTTTGCGTCAAGCCTTTTTTTCCATTCCCTGTCTCGTCTGAATCTCATGTTTTGCGTAATGACATGGGGTAAGAGGGTATGCGGGCACTCAGGGCCTTGAGCGAGAGGATGGTTCCCATAAGGCAAGACCGGACGTAATATGCCGAGGGTTTGTCGTCATGATTGGGGAAGCGGCGGGTCACGGTGGTTGAAGAGCATTGAAGATCTTGTGGCTAGTGACGTCCTAGGGCTGTGGGATGGGCATCAATCGTGGCGAAGGAGGGTGGAGACTGGTTAATTTTGGCCCGGCCTGGAGCAAGCGGCTACCTGCCTCAGCCTGTAGGTGTACCTACACAGCTTACCTAACTAACCGACTAACCGCTCAGGCACGCTACCACACGTGGCGGGGGTTGCAAGAGAAAGAGGGGGTGGAATGGAATGGCTCGGAGCGAGGTAATACCCGGCCTCCTGTTCGTCTTTTCCCGCTTCGCCCAAGCGCCCAAGGGAAGAGAGTCACGCAGGCTCGCCAAGCCCCCAGCTGGCATCCCGACTGGGACAAGTGCGACGTCCTTGTAGCGTAGACATATCAGAAAGGAATGGCGTAACCGTCTGCCGCGCGTCGTGTCTCACGGCCTTTACACTACCTGCCCTGCCCGCACAGTCTCGAAGCTGGTGCGCTAGAGGGCTGGTTGTCTAAGAAATGCTACAAACCGAAAACACGCAATTCGGGACAGCGGTTGTACGGGCAAACTCGTGATCCAAGCTTCTTCGCGTCCCTTTGGACCTCTCTTTCACTCTCCTCCCGACTTTACTTCATGGGGATTGGGACGAGGTTCAATAGGCATAGATAGGTAACATGGAAATGTCTGTTTTTGGAGAGAAGGGGGGGGGGGGATGACGGGGCAACATGGATCGGGTTCCCGAACCGCTGTGCTCCGCCAAAAGGTCCACAGAACCAAGGCAGTGGATGAGAAATCCAATGACGCAGCAGAGAAGCTCTTGTGGGCCACTCACCTACCGTGTGGCGCAAGCTCCATCATTAGCTGGTGAGCTGTGTGAGGAACAAATGCTGTAAACTCAAGTGTGGCTTTTGTGAGGGGCTTTGGAAAGTGTGGCGTCACCTACTCCACAAAATGCAAAGGATGCTGTCATCGTTGGATCATACCAGCTCGACGAACCGTGGCGCTAGGTAGCTGTACCTACGTACCTACCTAACCTGCTCTGACTGACTGCGGGGCATTACGCCATGCGGCTCTCAGGGGCGAGGGGCAACCGGAAGGAAACCAGAAGTGTGAGACACAGAGACTGAGGTACAGCTTTGTGCGAATTTAGTGTCATCTTCGTACTCTCTGCGATCTTAGCACATAGACTAGAGATATAGCAGATGACTTTACACTGATGATTTTGCACGGAAGATAATAGGCCAAGCCGGGTTTAGCTTGTATATACAAGCACTCACAAGCAGTATTGCCTCTCTACCTGACAATCGCCTTCTATGGGGTGCAACACAGTGAAGATGTTCGGTGATAGAAGCCTGGTCACCATAGCCATTCGACGCAATGTCGCAAGCCATGTCCTTGCACATTCCGCTGTGACAATCTTGATCTGATCGTCAGAAAATCGACGGGATGAACGGGACAGCTCAGTGGAGCGGCGTGAAGGTGTGGCGTCGACGCACCTGGCAAAAAGCTGACCTCTCCCCGAATCTGTCTCTCTAGCATCGTCATTCTTCCCGAAGGACAGGACTGCCTGATCTCTACACGTTTTCAAATGCACAACGCTCGCTTTGAACCCACTTCTGCCCCCATGCGATCACCCTCAACTCGCCACTCAGTAATCTTGCTATGCACTGTGCTGATATGACTTCTTTACGAGAGTGTAGATATCAATATATAAGATGACTACTATCCCATTGAGTGCGTCTGGACCCCGCAAAACCTCAGACCAATAAGACCATAGCAATCCAGTCCAACTATCCAATAGTACCTACTTGGTAATTATTAACAGACCCACTTTTAGGCTATGTGAGATTCAGACGCACTTAATGGGATGGTAACGCTCTTTAGGCTGCACCTTCCAGAGGCCATCACAATATCGTCTAGATGCTCCTTAATCAGGGCGCAGACATCAATGCACAAGGTGGTGAGCATGGCGCCTTACTCCACGGATCCTGCGTTCAATGCTCTCTCTCAAGACTTACCTCTCCGAGTTGACAGGGCCATCTACCCTTGCTGAACCTTCCCTCCCACACTGCGACTCTTCATTTTACTCTAGTGCTGTTGCCAAGAGCTCTCACAGCCCATTTGTCCTGTCAGACCCGGAACGGCTGCCATGAGAGCTGTGTCACCCTAGTGATAAGGACCCCGACTTAGACCTCCTTCGTCTGTGATGAAACATATAAGAATTGGTAATAAATAATACACCGGGTCTCTAGCTTCGAATCTCGTTTTTGGAGCTTCTGCTAACGAAGACTTTTGTTTTGGCTGCCGGCCTGCCAGTTCGCCAGCGAAAAAAACACTCCGTTGCATAACTTCAAGAGTAGGATTTCGTATCGTGGATTCGAGATGAAGATGAAAGAGGAGAAGAAAGAGGCCAGAGCCAAGATTCCAGCTTTTGTATACCTGGCTGCGGCCGGCAAGTTTGATGCCGAGTGAAGCTATCCCCGGAACTGTCCGCAGTGTGACTCAAGACGTAAGGTTTTTGACGACCTTGGTGGCAGAGTTAGGGGTAAATTGATGACACGCCAGTCGCCTCTACTGCAACGGTTTCTTGCATTTGTAGGATAGTGAGCTACCATCGACGGTACGCCAGTCGCGCCTTGTCGTTCAGAGTGATTGCCCGCAAACCCACCCAACCAACAGTAGCATTATCGCGGGTTGTCGCCAAGGTTTTTGCTAATGTTCCAGCGCCCAAAGGTCGCGCTATGGTCGAGGAAAAGTCAGATCTAGCAGTTATTTCATTGTTATTGTTATTGTTACGCGCGCGTTGCTTGTTTACTTTTGTCAGAGGTCAGCTGGTCCGAGTGAAGAAGTCAACGATATAGGGCCACTTAACGAAAGGTAGGTCTGGTGTTGTAACAGCATTCGAATCTGGCCCAGCACAACTATCGTGGGCCTAGATGAGGGCTTTTATCCCTCATCCGGATGACTAATCGAGGCCTATCTGGGCCCCCACTGGGGCCCACCGGTTGGAACCTGACAACTTTCATCCCTCCTCGGCGTCTCTTCACGTCGCTCTCCTGACATTGCTCAAGAGCTCCCACGGCCTCTTTGCCCTATTAGTTCCAGAACGGTTACCAGGAGGATTGTGTTCAAACATGAGTTTTTTTTTTTTTTTTCCAAAATAAATCTAAAGACTGAGATACAGCGCATGTCAAAGGCGCTAAGTATTAGATTTTTACATATTAATACGATAAAGTACAGATAGACTACTTGGAGGGGTTATGAGTGACTATTCCATGCACATTAATGCATAATATATCTACTACGTGCTATGATAGCACGTGCCTTGAGCCAAATTAAGTTCAAATATAGCAATGAAACCAGTAGGTAGATAATAGGGGTCCAATGTAACGCATGAAAATCTAAACAAACTACTATAGCGGGTGTATGTATGTCTCAGCTATTTGTTATAGTCGCAATTGACATAGCTGCTATGAAAATGTAACAATGTAAAACAAGTGGGTAGTTATTAGGGGTAACGCATGACTAGCCAACCCAAGTATAAGTAAGTACAGTGCAGTCCCCTTTGCAAAGGTGCTGTCTGTCAGTTTATCTCTATTACTCTCTACTTTTATACTGGTTATATTTGATATCTTATTTTCTACTCCTGGTATACCGCTATAATGCACGCCTTGACGGTTTTTTTCACCTCTCTGTCTCTCCTGGCCGGCCTGGCTGCTGCTCAAGGCGTCCCTGGTGGACACGTTTGCTGCACTGACGTGATCCAAAGCGACGGATGTTCCAAAAACCAAACCCCTTTTTGCGTAAGCTCCTGTGTTCCATCGTGTATCTGATATGCGCGACTAACAATATCTTGTAGTGCGACACCGGTACCAATGCTGATGTCAGCACCGGGTGTGACAAAAATACCGCCTTCCCAATCGGACGGGCTTTCAATGGCATAAGTAGCACTAGCTGCAAATCTAATGGCAAGTCTGGCACTGTTATGTGTATCTAAGAGCATGGTGTATACGCTACAATTAAACCAATTTTGCTGGTTGTTTAGTTGTAGTAGACTGTTACAAGTTGGGACGCACGGCAGGGAATAAAAGTCTCAGGATGTTGGGCATCTATGTCCGCTATCACTTGCGCTATCACGTGACGCAAGTCGGCCACCTATTCTGCATTCACGACTGACAAAGGATGAGAATAACTTCTTTGTCTCCGCCTTCAACAACGATAGCAATAATCACATACTTTTTCTTAACCCTATTCAATTATATTGTGCAATACTAACCAAACGCTTAACTTCGTAAGAATGATGATCCTACTGTGTGTGCTGACTAAACGTATATGCCTTGCCTAGGCGGCTACCTTGCATGCGGCCAGCACAGAGCTGACCACCCCAGTCGATACACTTCCTGATACACTAGACATGACGATCCCGCCGCCGAACTCCGATGCAGAATCGCCCTTTCAGAGCTGACATGCCAGGAATGCCCGTCTTTCATAAAGCCAGGATCGCCGTGGAACTGGGTCATTGTGAAGGGAAATCTGCACTTGCTGGCCTCTGTTCGTCCAAACTCGGGGCTGCGTAGGGGAGGGGGATGCGCCACAGTAGCTTGGGAACCGTCCGAGACCTCTGTCCTTCCTCATTCTCAGCCCGAGAGTGTTGTGGCATCTCGGGTCCGCGCATCGTGGAATTCCAAAAGGATCTCACTTATTTTTGCCGGTGGAAGCTCCTCACGCGGGATGCTAGCGTACATAGTTCCCGCCTCGCAAATGATACAACGGCCCCCCGATCCTTTTTTCGGCGTAGCCCGTACCTCGAAACCCCGCCCGCGAAGAGGGTAAAGTGGCTTTGGGGCACTTTTTGTTTTTTCAGATGAGGCCGGAATAATATGGGGAAGCCCTCCCCCCTCCCCCCAGCCACGCAGCCCCCGTCCGACACTGCGCTCACGGTCGCGGTCTAGAGCGGTCCAGAAATGCGATTCGAGGAATGTGGTCACGAGGGACCTGAACCAGGTACCCACTCTCAAGTTTTATGCTCGCGAAGCACCAGGGGTGGGCGGTCAAGAATGCCAGGACTCGGTTTGATTGCCGAACTTTATCTTGGCTTTTGGTTCATCCCACACTTCATCTCATCTCGCTTGCCATGCCGTTCCCCCCCCCCCGGTTCCGCGTTTCGGTTCTATTTAGAGACGGCTCTTCACCCCGGTTCTCTGACATCACATACGGAGTACAGCCTACGTCATTAATGAAGCCGATGCACCATCTCAGTGCCGAGCGGCCGTGATGGCCCATCCCCATGTCTCTTGCAAACCCCCCAAATGTTAGACCAGTCGGCCTGGTCGATTCGTAGGGCAACGCAGAGTTTGTCGTGGGTGAGTGGTGAACTCGTGACGAGTGGGAGTGAGTTGTTCTCTTGGTCTCGAACAACACTCTTGTACTGCCTTCTATGCACAGATATCGTCGTCTTGAACCGATCCTCAAAACAATCATACCGGAGTGAGAATCGCCAGTCTTTTGAGGAGTGATTCGACTTGTTCTCCATATTGACTAGCAATAGAGGTCGCTTCTCTCTATATAATACACTACATGTTGGAGATCGCAATGGTCGGATTACTGTTCGGCGGTCGCTCAAGAACTCATCCCCTCCTCCTTTGCGGTCCTCCGTCAGCCAATAAGCTAGGGCACCGCGATATGTCAGGCGGCTGGCTAGACAGAAGAAGAAACAATGAGAATGCTTTAGATTGTTGCGCGATTGAGGAAAAAACGCCAACATGTGCAACAAGTCTTGCAATGAAAATTAGAAAAAGAAACCAAGGAGGATGAAGAAATTAAGAGGAAACCATAAGGAAAGAAAAACCAGCCAAAGGCCTCCAACCTTCTCGTGTGGAAGTGGACTGTATACTCTGGAACGTCGCGGCCCGCAGCCGGAGCTTACCCCCCAGGGCTGCGTCCCCCGGCAGGAGACCCCGTTTTCCCCGGATCGTCCGGAAGGCGGGCGGTGACGTGTTATGCTGGCTACAGCCGGGTGCGCTCGCTCGAACGGTCAAGGTTATCGGGTCGTGCATCTGATTCTGAACGGCGGCTGATGTGATTGGTCACCCCATTCAATCATCTTCATTAGACTCTGGGTTTAGAACAACGTCTAGCCCTGCCCTTCCGTGCGTTGATAACAAGACAACGGTTCGATTTGTGAAATCTCTAAACTGTTTGCTTGGCTTGGGATTCCTACTCAGGGTGCGCTGCAAGGTGCGGCGCGCAGGGTTTGAGTTGCATCATATTTAGTTGTACTGGCAGTCATGGCACCGCACTTGTCACGAATTGAACAATTTAGGTATGATGGATGTGATATTAGGGTAGGTGCTATAATACAATACAATTGGTCGGGTATTATCGGGTATCAAGTGTTCCAGTGAAGCCTCAAGCCATTCGCATGCTTTCATCAACGTAGAGGGGGGTTAGAAGAAACGTGTTTGTTGTAGTTGTTGTTGGCCATCATCTCATTTGTCCACCGCTTGCGAATGCCACCACAGAATGGCGAGGATGGTTCGCGAACATAGTTGCCGGAGATGGACACACGCGCGCGCGCGCGCGCGCCGCTTAGACGTGAGAAGATTGGTACCAGCGGCGGCGGCCGTGGTGGGTACGGCTGTCTGCAACGGCGGTGCGACGACGGACCCAGAAGAGGCCGACGAGGGCGGACGCAAGCCAGACGATGGCAGACAGGAAGCAGAAGGCAATGTTGGCCTTGTTGCGGCCGCACGCATCACCACGGGGGCTGACGTTGCTCCAGTCGAAGACGGGGCCGCAGCCATCGCCGATGAGCTGGGAAGGAAGACGTGTCAGTATGTGGGGGCCACATAACAGATGGAGAGATGTGGAAGGCGACTTACGTTCACAAGTAGACCAAAGGCTACGAACCAGAGGATGCTGAAGAAGATGTCCATAGGCCAATGGACAAAGCTGCTCGAGAAGGGAATCAACCAGATCAGGGCAAACAGCAGCGACAAGCTGGCCACCACGATGGTGTAGATGAAGCGGCCATTGTGCCAGTCGGAGGCATTAGACGCGTGGAGGTAGGCGCCGGTGATACCAGCGACTATGGCGGCGAACACCAGCTGAGCGCCTCGGAGGACGAATTGAACAATACGGTCGAACGCCATTGTGATTGGTCTTGGTGTGTGTGATTAGTGTGTGTGTGTGTGTTTGTGTGTGGTTGCAAACTTTGTATTAAGTTTGAAAGTGGTTTGGATGATGGGCTGTCGCACTGGAAAGTCTGCTGATTTTGTTGCTGGTACGAGAGATGGAGAACAAGAATAGGTCGGGGAGAGCAACGAGTTTATCTCTATTTATCAACTTTCGGAGGGGGATTTAGGCCAAGTCGTGTCCAACACCAGCCGGCCGGGAGAGTCGCATCAGGATGACGATGGGGTGGGAAAGCAGGTTTGGGTGCAGTAGCCCAGTAGGCCGGCTTGCAAACTTCATCGAAAACACATGGCGTCGGTGACGCCGTCACCGCCGAGCACAGCAGGCGCATCTGGATCGCGGGTCTCGGTGTGTCGATACTTTTGTGACTAAAGGGCTGGGCGCGGTAAGGAAAACCCGGCACAGAAGAGACCAGAAAGAACCATCATGTAAGAACTAGGTAATTAATGCAACGACATCCAAGTCCCGAGGTGCGGCTTGCTGCAGATGGGGTATACAACGCAGAGACCCTGCCAAGCACATCTCTTTTTTTTTTTTTTCTCTTCGGCACCTGGGCCGTGAGGAAAGGGAGGGAACTAGGGCGGCACGGCGGGTTGGCTTAACGTCACCAGGTCGACTTAGTGACACGCTGCCGAGAGCCCGTCTGTTCTTTCTTTTTTGCTTGCCTAGCCCTGTAGTGTAGCTCCCCACCCCCTCATGAGGTCATACGATCAGGGAAGTGATGGCCAGATGAGAAGACGATGGTAGGCTAACATGGCTCCCTAGGAAGGACGGCGCTTGCCATTGCATCCCACCTACCTACTGTACTGTAGTTCTTGAGGTGTGAAACAAGCCTTTGCGGGGCCGCGATGTCCTGCGATCCCTGCAGGGACAGTAATACATACCCCTTTTTTGTTGAATTTCTATTGCAATAGCAGTTTTGAATTTTTGTTTGTCCTGCGAACGGCCTCTGGGAGATTTGCATGATGCTGTAAGCCAATGTGCCGGCTTGCCGGGCGGCGTAAGGTTAACATCATTACATAGTAGGTACAAACGAGGCCGAGACCACCAAGCCGGCACATGATGCGAGCGCGACTGGATAGATGATGCTATTGGGGGTTGTACGCGGCTCCCGGATCCGAATTCATCGGTCTCCTCTAGACATGGGCATGGCTGTATGAGTAATTCTTGCGCAACATCGGAATGGCGGTACACTACCCATATATTTGCGACTTGCGAGAGGTCACAATCGCTTACGACGTCTGTGGCGACAGCTGTGGCTCCGTCGGTTCAACACTCATCTAGATCAGCCCAGTACCTACAGTACATACCTTCATTGTACATAGGTAGTATGTAAAGTATTCAGGCGGGGGCAAGTTTCGATGTGCCCGTCACGCGGACAACGCAGCGCAACCTGTGTGGCTGAACGCCCTCCCCCTGCTCTGGCGATCCTTGCGACGGGAACATATTTTGGAATGTCGTCGTCCAAGAGAGCCGAAACCCAGTCGCATTAGACGGGAGCTGTGAGAGTGACGTCACTCGCATCTCCAGGGGGTTGGCACGTTGCCCAACCAGCTGCAGCCACACGGCTCACCCATCCGCCTCGCATCTCAAAAGCCGTCGCAATCCGGAAAATGGAATACTGTCTCTCCTGCCGCAGCTCTTGATGCATTGGTTACACTACTTTGTCGACAGATCATGGCGAGTGCCGGAAGTCTTCATGCAGGCAACCCGTCGCAGGAACTAGAGACACACTTTTGCATGCCGGTAGTAGGTGCATACTTAGGGGCGTTGGCGCCCGGTGTTTGTCGTTTGGCCGCCACGTATGGCCAAGCGCCCGCCCGTTTGATGGTCGTAAAACTAGTGCACTGAGTTGCTCGATCGGGGGTTGCCGTCTCGATCTGGCTGGCTGGGCGCGTTAATGGATCACGGCCACACGTTCGATTGGGCGAAAATGATGTCGTCCAAGACGAGCTTTCTGTGCCGACTTTGCCAGGAGAAACAACATCGGAGACTGTCATTCCTCCAATCAGCATTACCTAGGCGCTTAGTGTTGATGAGAGCTGCCGCGGTGGACCTCCGGGGCACCGGATATGGGGACATTTCGGCCGGATCTCTATGTCGGCCCCGTCGGCCGGTCTCTAAGATTTATGGGTCCTTGTGCCGGCGCTCTATGAGTTGCAGACTTCCCAATAGCCTTAGCAACCCCGCAAAGCACCGGCCTTTCATGCTGTCGTAGTCCAGAAGCCAAACTGTGTCTACCTAGCCTACTTAGGTAGACCTCGTCAGAAAGCCATGTATATATCCGTCGGTAAATACCTAGGGGCGTTTGACAGCAGCTTCGCAGAATTTGGTCTCACTCAAAATGTTGCCTTGCCGAACAATATAATCTGCGCCACGCCGCCATGGAGCATTCCACCTCGGACACCGGCTTCTTCCAAGAACCGCCGGTCCTGCCAGACCAGTTCTACAAAGACTCGGCCTTTCAACGGGTTCTGGCGCGTGCGTATCCGATGTGTGACGCTCGTCCAACGCTGCTAACCTGGCAATGTTTCTGCCAAGCCACGTGATCGATCGCGTTGAACCGGAGTTGGCTCGGTTGGGAGCGGACGTTCTCTTTGAGTAGGCTTTTTTTTTTTTTTTGCCACCAACTCGGAAAGGAACAAGCCGTCTCTGAAAGGGAACAGCCATGATGCTTTCAGACGACCTACGTCCGAGTTGGTCGTCGGTGAAGGATGAAGTGGCCTGCAGGACTTTGGCATCAGGAACGACATCGTCGTCACTGGCTACGATTACTCTCTCGGGTCGTATGCTCGCTTACTTCAGTTCCTAAAGCTCCACATGTGGGAGGGTTCGGCATCTAACGTGCCTTGTCCGTCGGCTATGCAAGACGCCGCGGCACGACTCTTGCAACTCCTGCTGCCCAGGGGCATGCACTCAACTCAACTAACGGCGCTCGGGAATGTACTTCACCATTTGTTGTTGAGAAACCCAGCAAATACTTGAACCTGTGGGCAGTGGGTGACGGAGCGCACCGGCGGAAGCGACGTCTCCCTCACTAAGACCGTGGCCGGACACATTACACCCACGGAACCGAAACTGGCAAACGCGCAAGAGGGCATTCACTCCGCCCTGGCAACGGTGGGATACGTGGGCCGAGCCCAAATGTGCATCTAGAACGGGATGACATGCATCTTCCCGAAGTCTGGGCTGGTGTTGAATAGGTTCCGCTCGTTCGTCCGCCCGCCAGCCACGTGGGGTAGCTGACAAGAGCGATACGCCAGACTTGGTGTGCCATTGGCATTTTCGTAAGACTTGTTCGATACGCGGTGCGCACCCAACCCGTGAGCATTGGTGGCTTTCGCGGCGACGATTACCTTGCACTATTTGTAGGCTGGTCAACACCAGACTGGCGATACGGAGACTGGCCAGCCGCATTACCTCGTGTTGTACAGCATCAATATACACTGTACAGGTGAGTCTCAGGGCGTGTGTGTGCGGCCATCAAGAGGGTTGACCGACGACGGTCAAGGTGACGCACTATACGGGTCTCAACATCAACCCGGTGTGGATTTCCCGGGGTTGCCGTCGGACTCATCACCGTCACCATGCCGGTGCTGAGCCCGTTGGCCACAAGGGTATTCTGGCGTCGCGGGCCGTACATTCGAAACTACTATGATCGAATCGCAGGCCCCCGGTCACGTAACGATGCGCCGTTTGGCAACTGGCTTAGCACCGTGGTCCTGAGGTACATCGACGAAGAGTCGTGGGGCGAGGTTTTCGAGAGTTCCGACTCGGCCAAGAAACCGAGAGAAGCGGGATACGAGCAAGGAGAGGCTTCACGGAGTGATGAGTCGTACGGCAGAAGGAGTTTGGAGATGCATGAAATGAAGACGATGAGCGGCGGAACCAGCAAAAAGAGCATGTCAGATATCGAGGGGACCTAACAGTAATTGCCCATAGAAAGGCTGGTGAGCTTTCCAGCAGGAGGGCGAGGAAGAGGCGTTGGGCGCCATTTTCCTAGTTTCATTTCGGAGAAACACAAGGATGTAAATAATTTGAAGATTTCATGATACCCAAGAGCGACATAACAAACGGAAGATTGGCGGTATAGAGAGCTTACACTACCTACCTAGGTAGGTACCCAGGCACCTGGGTACCTCTACCTAACCAGGTCATCCGTTGTAACTTGTAAGGCCTGGCCCCACATCCTTTAACAGCGCTGTTCGCCGCTAGGCAGGCAGGTGCTACTGCCTGTATGTAGGCAGCACACCCACCCCTCCAAGTCCTTCCCCTGTCGCGTCGTCGCGTTGTCTCAACCCCACTATCCATCCACCATCACCACCGTCATCGTCATTGTCATCACCATCGACACGTACCATTGCCGCAATGCGACTGATGCTGCTTCTGCCGCCGCCATCATGACCCGACAGGTCAAACAAGACACCGTCGTCATTTCCGACGACGAAACCGCTTCGGAAACCGATGGCCTCCAGCCTTTAAGCAACAAATCTCTTGGGAAACGCAAAATCTATGTCGATTTCGAAGACAAGGAAGTGTGGGATGCAGATTCCGACCTGGAGCTTCCGAAATCCAAGAAGCGCAAGGGAAAACGTGCTTCAGCCGGCAAGGGGCAGAATAGCAAGCGCAAGGGCCGACCCTCGAAGAAGAGCGCCGTCATTAGGGTCGACCTCGACGAAAGCGATGGGTTGGATGACCTTGACGTCGCCGAGGCGCCCGACTACTTGAAGGAGCGAAGGAAAGCATTCGACAGGGATCGTGAGAAACTACAGGAAGCCGGCCTTTTGCTACCCCCAGACTATTCCGACGTCGTCTTCTCCGACCATGATCGAGTCGACACCCTCGAACGCCGACCCAAGTTCGACCAGAGCACAAAGATTAAGCCCTGCCGGCCTTACCAAGAAGTCGAGCTCGAGTATTCAGCAGGAACTATCCCTGCTCCCATTGCCCAGTACCTACGCGAATACCAGATCGTCGGTGCCAAGTTTCTGCATCGTCTCTTCGTCTACCAGAGAGGCGGCGTGCTTGGGGATGACATGGGCCTCGGCAAGACAGTACAGGTTGTCACATTTCTCACGGCCGCCTTTGGTAAGACCTCCGACGAGCGCGATATGAAGCGTTTAAAAAAGATACGTGACATCCCCGGTCGCTGGTACCCGAGGATCCTGATCATCTGCCCGGGATCCATCATCGAAAACTGGAAGAACGAGCTGAATCGATGGGGCTGGTGGAAGGTCGACGTCTTTCATGGTGCAGGCAAAGAGGATGTGCTCTCCACAACAAAAGCAGGCCGGACAGAAATCATGATCACTACCTACACGACCTATAAAAACCACAAGAGCTCGGTCAACACGGTCAAATGGGATGCCGTCATCGCCGACGAGTGTCACCAGATGAAGGAAAGGAGCTCCGAGATTACCAAGGCCATGAATGAAATCAACGCGCTTTGCCGTATCGGCTTGACGGGCACGGCGATCCAGAACAAGTACGAAGAACTCTGGACCCTCTTGAACTGGACGAATCCAGGCCATTTCGGTACCTTGGGGGAATGGAACAACACCATCACCAAGCCCCTGACGCGAGGCCAGTCCCACGACGCGACCTTGGGTCAGCTGCGAGACGCTAGAATCACTGCCAGAAAGCTTGTTACAAACCTGCTTCCTGGCTTCTTCTTGCGCCGTATGAAAACGTTGATAGCCCATCAGCTACCCAAGAAGAGCGACCGAGTCGTCTTCTGCCCGCTTACAAACGAACAGCAGGAAGCGTACAAGAACTTCATCAGTAGGCCTGACGTTGAGCTTCTTCGCACCCTCTCGGACTCTTGCGAATGCGGGTCGGGCACTGGCCAGGGCTGGTGCTGTCGGAAGACGCTCGAGGATGGAACATCGTGGCAGTCCATCATCTTCCCCTGCGTCACAACGCTGCAGAAGCTGTCGAACCACCTCACTCTCCTCATCCCTGCAGGAGAGGGCGACTCAGACGACAAGCACAAGAGAGAAATGCGCACACTCGAGACCTGCTGCCCGGACACCTGGCAATACCTCTACCAGAACAGAGATGCCATCATGAACCTGGCCAACCCCGAGTTCTGTGGGAAATGGAAGGTCTTGAAGAAGCTTCTCAAGTTCTGGCACGACAGCGGTGACAAAGTCCTCGTCTTCTCGCACAGCGTTCGCCTGCTTCGCATTCTACAGCACCTGTTCCACAACACAAGCTATAGCGTCACGTATCTGGATGGCACCGTCTCCTACGAGGACAGGCAAAAGGCCGTGGATGACTTCAATTCCGACCCAACCCAGTTTGTCTTCCTGATCTCGACCAAGGCTGGCGGTGTAGGCCTGAACATCACCTCCGCAAACAAGGTTGTCATCGTTGATCCTCATTGGAACCCATCGTACGATCTTCAGGCCCAAGACCGAGCGTATCGAATCGGCCAGGTCCGCGACGTTGATGTCTTCCGCCTGGTGTCTATAGGGACCATCGAGGAGATTGTCTACGCCAGACAGATCTACAAACAGCAGCAGGCCAACATCGGCTACACGGCATCGTCCGAGCGGCGGTACTTCAAAGGTGTGCAGCAGGATTCTGAACGAAAGGGGGAGATCTTCGGCCTGGAGAACCTCTTCACGTATCGCGAAAACCAGTTAGTGATCCGCGACATCGTCAACAAGACCAACATCGCCGAGGCAAAAGCAGGAACGGGCATCGCCATGACCGCCGTCGATATGGAGAAGCTCGCCAAGGAGGAAGAGGACGAGGGGCTTGGCGCCCTGAAGCGCGACCCTGCGAACTCGGAGGACAGCGACATGAGCCAGCTCGCCGCGTTCTGGGCTGGGGAAAACACCAAGACCGGCGACTCTGAAAAAACGCAGCATGCAAAGAGCGATGCCGTCCAGGCCATCCTGTCGGCAGCAGGCGTCGAGTATACACACGAAAACTCGGAGGTGATTGGGACATCCAAGGTTGAGGAACAGTTGTCCCGCAAGGCGGAGATGGCGGCTAGCTCCGATGTCGACGAAGAGGGCAACAGCGCTTTGTTCACAGACAGTCAGGCGTTTGATGCGCAGGCACAGAAGCTGAAGGGGTTCTCGTACGTTTACAACCCCCCCGAGGATGTCATGCGGCGACAGTTCTGCTCCATGGCGCGCGAGTTTGGCTTCGCAACCGCGACCGAGTTCGCACTGGTCGTCGGTAGCTGGACGCAGGCCCAAAGACGCAACTGTCTCGATGCGTTTTACAAGATCCGCGAGGGCAAGCTACTGGCCGAAGAGACTATTAAGGCCGAGACTGAGGCCGAGCAGGTTGTCGCCGCTGCTGTCGAGGAGGTTACAAAGCCAGAGGGCGGTGTCAAAGACGAGCCGCAGACGAAGGTCGAGGAGACAAAAGACAGCATACTGGTCGTCGATGATGATGCCGAGACCGAGGAAGAGGATGAGGACGAGGGCGAGATCGTCTATGCGCAGAAGCACGGGGTGAAACAGGAACCCGTCGAGACTGCGAAGGCTGTCAGACCACAGACCGGAGCCGACCCAAAAAGGACGTCGGTCTTCATATACGACACAGACGACGACACGGAAGAGCTTTGAAGACCTTTTTTTTTTTTTTCACTGGATGGATAGATACCCTGGCGTTATATATGGCTTTCGGGGCACCTTTGGCCCCCTCCACATGCCTTGTTTAAGTCTTGCCGCATGCACATGTGCGAAAGGTCATGACGTTTATCATGGTCAACCAATACCTGGGTATTTATTTCGGTTCATCCCATGAACCAGGGACTCGATCGGGCGCGAGTGTCTAGAGTATCCTTTCCTCGTAAACCATTGATGCAAAAACCCACCTCTTGAAGTCCCATGCAGTGAGCCCGTTTGTGTAATCCTCTTATTAGCCCCCACCCCCCAAATAGCACATGCACAGACAGACATACAACCCACACTTCTTTCACCGGGTGTGTCCTCTCAAAATTTGTCTTGAATCCCTCTCGCCTTTTCGTTGGCCTTCCTCTCGCTGTTGTGGTCGACCCACCAGCGGTGCGACTCTTCAGTGCCCGTCCACTCGCCTGTCAGCGGGTCGATCTCGTCCCACGGTTTGGGGGCGAGAATGTAGTGCACGTTCTTGACCTTGTCGTCGCGCCAGACGGCGTCGTGCACGCCCGGCCAACGCATCGTCTTGAGCGCGTTGTAGATGTAGGGCAGGGCGACCCAGCGGCCGCGGTAAAGGTCCGACAGCAGGCTCTGGTCGGCGAAGTCCATGTCCATGGCGCCCTGCTCCATGTGGCGGACGATCTGCTCGAACAGCCGGCGGGAAGGGTTGACGACTTGGAGGCCGCCGTTCATGAAGCCCAGCGGGGACTGGGTGACGGGGTCCGGGGCGGCGCGCTGGGCGGCGTCGGGGCTGGCGTGCTGCCTCGTGAAGGCGCAGTTGTCGGGGATCCAGTCGGCCGGGTAGTGCGGCTTGCGGAGGGGGTTGCAGACGCAGGCGTGTCCGGCGGCGAAGACGCGGGTGCTGGGGTTCTTGACGGCGAGGTCATCGAGGGTCGGGGAGCGGGGACTGCCGCCGCCGATGGCGGCGCCAGGAGTTTGGTCGGCGGCGAAGTCGCCGTCGTCGAGATCGAGCTCCATGAGCTCGTCCATGTTGCGGAGGACGAGCATGTCCGAGTCGAGCTGGACAACGCGGGCGTACTGGGTTAGGGAGAAGGGGGAGAGCTTACTCCAGCAGTCGTAGAAGCGCGGGTCGTTGGAGTAGTCGCGGCCTTTTGTGGGGAGCAGGTACTCGATGCGCTGCGCGGGGATGCCGCGGCGTTTGAGGGCGGCGAGGCCCTCGGCCGGGAAGGTGTCGGTGTAAAGCGCAACGAGGGGGTAAGCCGAGCCGCACTTGGCGAGGGAGTAGTTGAGGGTGAGCAGGCCGGGCAGGTAGTCGAGGTTGGTTATGAGGGTTGTCCAGACTGTGCGCGCGCGGGGGTTGATTAGCTTGGTCCAAGTTGCGCGTGTGGTTTGCGATGATGAGCCGACAAACAGGAATATGAGAAGCAGGGGATCGTCTGACAAGCAAGTGACGAGAATTTCAAGAGAGAGAGGGAGAGAGAGAGAGAGACAGAGTAGTGAGTGTCAGAGTGAGGGTGGGTAGAAAGGTAGTAAAGGAAGCCACAAACCCTTGTCCGAATCAATGGCACGTCTACCGTCCGACATGTTGGCAATGGAAGCAATGATGGCGATTGTGTCTTGAATGTCACGAGCCCGAGGGATGCTGCTTTGTTGCTTGCAGCGACGACAACGGCGGCGGCTGCGGACTGCGAATGCGCGCGCACGCACGTCGATTTGGCGGGGCAGATTCCGGTGGTGGAGGCGGGGTAGATCTGTCAGGAAAAACAGACAGATGCTCGAATGACAGGAAGATGCAGGGTTTGTTTATTGGGTCGGCCGGGATGTTTGTCGTCGATAGAAGAGCTCCCTCTGTCACAAACAAGACTTGTGTATGTATATGTGAGTGTGCGTGTGCGCGCGTCTCTGGGCCTTGCGGATGCGAAGCTCAAGTGAGAGTGTGCAGGCGGGTGGGAGAGTAGAGAGAGAGAGAGAGAGAGAGAGAGAGAGAGAGTGTGTGTGTGTGTGTGTGTGTGTGTGTGTGGGACAGGAATGAAAAAAGAAGAAGAGAGGGGAGGGAGGGTGTGGAAGATGATTCACGAGACTAGAAATTGGTCTTGCCGGAAAAGATTGGGGTAGTATCCCGTAGCAGAAGGTAATGGCAATTTAGCTTTAAGAGGGCCGACGAAAATGGA
Source organism: Colletotrichum eleusines (assembly GCA_016807845.1). NCBI lineage: Eukaryota > Fungi > Ascomycota > Sordariomycetes > Glomerellales > Glomerellaceae > Colletotrichum > Colletotrichum eleusines. Next base: position 1,004,121 of record JADEZO010000005.1, read on the forward strand.
AAGGAAACAAAAGAACCCCACGAGTCGTCTCTGCGATTTGGCAGTGGACGCAAAGGAGAAGAAGCTTGGTAACTAAACCGAGCACCCCCCTCCCTCCTTCCCTTCCCCAAAATAGGTCTTTCCACACCCTTGACCATTTTCCATTCCTAAAGCCGAAGCGAGAGGGTCCGAGAGGGGGAACGCGCTTTGCTGATAAATGGCGAGGAATCTCGATCGGACGGTACTACGATGACGCCATCGGAAACGGACATCGAGGTTCGCACGCGCCGATGGACACGTCGGAGATGTTCGGCCCACCGTCCCGCTGGATCACACGATAGGTAGTAAGGCTTTGCTTCTCTGATCTGGCTTGGGAGTGCGGATAGATGGGAATAACAGTCCCGAAGGGGGGGTTGCTCTGACTCTTTCTTCTTGTCTCCTTCCCACTTTTTTCCCACTCTTTTCGAGCATGTATTAGCATTGCGCAATGCGCATCGAGAAATTGCCCATGTCGAGAGAGGAGGGGTCGTTTAATTCGCTCTGCTAAGCGCCCCCCTCGGATTCCGGAAGTGGGGGGCGGAGAGGAGGACTTCTGCAAATGTGGGTGTCATAGACTACCCATCTACTGTACTATGTAGGATCCAGGAACGAGCGCGGGACCTTATCGTGGGTGGAGTTCATCTCCTACCTTCGAATTCCAAGAGGCATAAGTGACTACTAGCATCAGCCCTGCCGTTGGTTTGTCCCGGGATCGGTGGTGTTTCCCAACATTCCAAGTATTGCGACGTTTCTGTTTTGTTGTTGTTTTTTGTTTTTGGAAGAAAATCAACTAACTTTTTTTCCCTAATCTTTTTAAGGTTGAGCATTGTTTGCATTGTTTCTTCCTTCCCTTGCAGGGTTACTCCTCCGAGCTCCGCCCTCCCTTTAAATTCCCACACCAGCGTGTAGATCGGACGACGGAACCAATGGCGTGTCCCTGCCCCGACCCTCGATCCCAGCCCAGCATATGCCTCTCCGGGACGCGCACGCAGAGCACACCAAGTGGGAACTTGAATTCCGAGCCTTCGGCTCCGATAATCGTCGCGGCGATTATCTATTTCGTCGAGGCCCGCTTGGGTGCCCTCGCCATTTGCCCTGCTGAAAATGTGTGAAAAGTTAGTTGCACTTGCTGCAGCGCCTGCTTCTCACTACTGCTTGCCCAACCTTCCGCATCACCGCTCGTCACTTAGTCAGCACGTTAGTCACTTCGTAGCTTTGGTTCAATTCTGGAATAAAGTAAAGTCTACCATTCCCCCTTACCCTAGCTAGGTAGGGTACACCAAGTACTTAGTTACTGAAAGAGAGAAATCCTTCTCGTCCAACCCTCCCGCCCTCCCCCCCCCTTCCTCCCGTGACCTGCGAGGCAACTTGATAAAGCAAGTCCAGTTCCCAGGATGCAACGAGCCATGCAAAGTATCACGGATTGCATTGCCTTTCCTGGCGTCCTTGCAGTGTAGAAAATCTCAACCTGGTGTACGAAGATTAAGAAAAAAAAAGAAAAAAAAGAGCCCTCCTTCGCCAGTCTATGATGCAGTCTTATGCAGTCGTATGCATGGGAGTCATCGTCGGCTTCCTAGACAACAACCTCCCCGCCCCATGATCAGATTCTGGAAGCAAAGAAAGGGAAGAAAAGAAAGAAAACTTCAAATTTCTGGTTCCTGATATCTGATATGTTTATTCGTGTGCACTTGTTAGCACTGGAAACCGGTCTAGTGCCGCTTGTATTTCTGCTTCAAAGTCAGCAAATCTTCCGTAGTGACACCCGCGTGTCTGGACAACTCACCTCTTCAGCTCTGCGCCTGTTCTGCGGATCCAGGCTGTTCGTGGCGCCCATCAGCGTCTGTCCAATCACCTTGGTAGCCCCGATGGCCGGCCGGAAGATGATGGTGGGCGCCCGCTTCCACACCGCCTTGGCGAGACCCTGCGCGCTCTGGCTGTCCATGACTTCGCCCGGCACCGCAATGATGGCATCGCGGGCCATGTTGAGGTCTCTTGTTAGGCTCGAATAGCCGCCACGCAGCCCTTGGATCACGCCAGTCGGCTGGTCCGCGTACAGGGAGATCTGCTTCTTCTCCTCTGGGTCGAGATCCGCCTCCTCCCACGTGTTGTCGGCCTGCGGCTTGTTCAGGAGACCCTCAGCACCCTGGAGCGCGTATTGCGTCCCGATCGCCAGCTTGGCTCCGAACTTGACCATCTCCGTGCCCGTCGTGCGAGCGAAGGCCGCCGCGCCCTTGCCGATGCTGCGGACGATGCGGCCGTCCTTCTTGTATTCCTTGATGGGCACCTCAATGAGTTCCTTGAAACCGCTGCCAATATTGACGATGCCGCGCACCGGTGCGAGGCCGGCGAGAACGCCGGCCAGTTGCGTGCCCTTGACGTCCGGCATCCAGATGTCGTTGAGGATCTTGCCCATCCTGTCGAACCCCGAGACCCCGTAGATGATGGTGTGCCGCAGAGTCAGACGTGCTTCGTCCAGGATGATGAAGTTCATAAACTCCGTGGTGCGGCCCGACTTGAGCCCTGCGTAGTCGACTCGTTTCGGCTTGAAATCCAGCTTGACGGGAATGTCGTGAACCTCGACACGCTGAAGGAACGGCACGTCGCTGGTCGAGCTATGAACAGGAGCGCTGTCGTCCTTGAACTCGAAGAATCTGGTGATGAAGTCGAGGGCGTCTTGGTCGACGTGGAGCCGGAGCGGCAGCACCGTGACCCGCAACACCATTTCCGAGGCCGCAAGATCCGGCTGGGGCTTCACATTGAGCAGCTCTAAGTGGGCCATGCAGGTACCCATCTCCCGCTCACCAGCGTCTTGGTCGTACGTGGCAAACTTCTTCCAAGTCGAGGTGGGCACGTGGTCAAAGACGTCGAGGTTTTGGATTCGCACATCGATGGAACTCTGGGTCTCGCCGGAGCCGGGAGGGAAGGCAATCAGATCCACGTTGACTCCCTGCAGTTCGAACGTAATCTTGTGATGCTTGCTTCGGTTCAGTCGCAGCCTCTTCTTGGGCCTGGCGCCTCCCGCGCGACTCGTCGTCGTGGTGAAGGCTGTCGTTGCGAGAGACTCCGTCTCGGTGGCGTTGTCGTTCAACTCCTGGTTGACCATTTGCGCAAGCTCTCGGGGGTCCTGTTTGGTTGAGATACCAATGTAGATTGAGTTGAAGAGGAAGTCTCCAATGACAGTCTCGTCTTCTTCGGCGTCTTCTTCGAACACGGCGCGGTCCGACCGCCGGCGGCGCTCAAGGGCCTTGTTCTCGACGTCCTGCACGGCCTTTGAGATAACATCGCGCGTACGTTCCCAGTCGTATCCGTCAAATAGGTTCCAGATTACGTGCACATCACGAACCGAGACTCGAAGTGGGCTGCGCCCGACGAGTTCCTTTGGTGCCTTGTCATAGCTGTTCTTGGACGAGTTCCAGACCTGGGCTCTACTGTCGGTCTCCGATCCCTTATTGAAGAAGTTCTCGTGTATCACTAGATCACTGCCGTCGTCCGAATGGTGAGATGCACTCGCGTTGAAGCTGGTCAGCAGTACGCCGTCGTGTGTATCTTGGGTCGTCGTGGCATTTGACGTTATGGAGCCCTCCGCGTCAAAGAGCGGCTCCGACGGGCCGTCATCTTCGTAGTAGCGCGAATCGATTTGAAGAGGGCTGGTGTCGCTCGTTGCATCGTATTCATCACTCCCGCCGAGCTCCTGGGCAAGCTCGAAATCCTTGTCAAAGTCGTAGTCGCCTTCTGCCCTGCCGAAAGCCTCCGCCGAAATCGAAGCCAAGAGGTCCTCCACGGGCACGACTGAGGTTCGGTACTTGTTCTCCTTGCTGGGCGGAGTGGGAGGCGTCAACGCATTGGCCAGGGTGATAAGGGTCTGCGTCGAATCGGCGCACGTCTCCAGCACAAGTAGGTCATCACGGAGTTCGATATCAACATGCTTTTCACCGTCCTCTGGGCTTTCCGACACCTTCACGACTGCTTTTGCCGAGGAGATATAGCAAATGCTTACGAAGCCTTGAGCGACAAGTCGCGAGACCTGCTGAGACGACATGTCTGCCGACTGGCGGCGGTTCACAGTAGAGCTCGCACCTATGTTAGCCACATCGTCAATGAGAAGAATGGAGGCCTTGTTCAGGTCCAGGTTTGCCGTGGTGTCCACGTCTTTCGGAAGCACCACTTGAAGCCGAGCATCAGTCAGGGCAATGAGGAGTTTCGAGGGGAGCCCCAAGGGGTTCAGGCCGACCAGACAATCGCGAAGAACCAGGTCGACAGTCACAGGCTTACTGTTGGGTCGAGCAGGGTCTGGCGGTAGGTTCGTGGTCCGAGACTTCTTGCCAGATAGAGCAGTATGTGCTTGCTCGCCGAGGTTGGCCACGGAAGCAGCAAGGCCGGCTTCAAAGTCTTGTGGTGTAGCATCCTTCGCGAGCCCCAGCACATCCATGATCGTTGGCACACGGTAGTCGATCGTCACATCGCGCATTTTGATCTTGATGGCCGGCTCCATCTCATCCCCAATCATGCGAACCATGAGCACAGGGCCCTGGGTGAGCGTTCCGGGCGGCAACGTCGTTGATGAACTCACAAGGTCCTCTCGGTGGTTGCGATTCACGGATATGGCGTGGACGCCGAATGCCACCAACGAGGGCACCGTGATCTGAGCAACTTCAAAGTTCTTGAGGTTCGTGTTCAAAACACCAAGCTTTCCGCCGAAATCAAGAACCGCACCCAGCTCCTTCACCTCAGCCAGGAGAAGAATGCCGGGGCGATCGTCTTCAGGAAGATACTTGGCAACGGTTGCCAGTCGCGCAACCTCCTCTCCCAGGGCGGGCAGGCAGTTTAGCTGATGCATCCGGTCAACTCTGACGCTGAGCTGGTCAAAAGTGACTCGCAGGACGCCACCCTTGCGCCGTTGCCGCAGAAGAGTGTCCACCATGATCTCATCATCGCCCTGGTCGAACTTGACCTTGGAAGGGATGATGAGCTCCAGAAGCCTCTCGAGATCCTTATCCTTTGGCGTTGCAAGATATTCGAAACGCACGCCTCCGATATCCGCTGAGATGGGTGGATCGCTCCGAGAGTGTCTCATGTAGGGTCCGGCAAGTCGAACTTTGCTGATTGCAAAGCCAATGCCCAGCTCTCGGCTCACCATTTTGACAGCACTCGTCTCCAGACCAACACTGCACTCCTTGCCCTTCAGTTCAAGATTGAAGCCTCCTATCCGCATGTCAATCTTGTTTTCGGCCGACGCCGACTTGTCGTCTGGATTGATCGGGGCGTCGAAACGAACCCCACGGGGCTTTTGAGGCGGCGGTACTGGCGGCTTGGCGGATGGGGAAGCGTTTGATGACATGGAAGAGTTCATGTTAAGAAAACTGCTCAGGCCTCCGAACCAGCTAAAAGTCTCGTCCAATCTTTGCATGTCGAGTTGGACCAGCAGTGGCAAGGTCGTGACTTCTGTCCGGGTCGAGTCGGGTGCCTTTATCACCTTGACAGATACATCTGAGCCAACCGATGGGAACTTGTCCATGACGGAAGCCCGCATCTGAAGGCTTTGGTCAAACGAAATGATATCGTCTCTTGCGTAGCCGAAGCGGAATTTTTCAAGATTCATGGTCGTCTCCAGCGCCTTGTTGGAATTCTTGAGCGTTATGCTGAGGTTGTCGAGATCAGTGCGGAGAAGAATCTCTGGCTGCATTTGCAACCCCGGGGTGCCCAGGATTCTTTCCGCCGTGTCGGCAACGCCGCCGAGCTGGTGGAGGAAATGGAGTGAGATCTTCTCAAAAACCACTCTGGTGTTGGGTACTGTGGACTCCTGTTGTGGCTTTACGGTCTCAGTCGTCTTGGTAGCAGGGGCAGGAGAGCCTTTGCTCTTCAGCGCACCCAACAACTTGCCAACGACGACGGCGAGGAGATACGCCAACGAGGCGTCGAAGCGAATCTCCAGAGGTGATAGTTGGACCTCTAGAGTTCCGTCGCCGTCTAGCTCTGCCATAAGGGGTTCCGGTTCCCTCGGCGCAAAGCTAGACTTTAGTGCTGATGATGTAGAGTACACCGAGAAGGCTCCTGGAACCTGCGGCGCGACTGATCTGGCGAGACCAGGTGGCGCCGTACTATGACTCAGGTCTGAAGCTTGAGCGTCGGCCGGCACATGCACATGTTGATGGAGTGAGGGAATGTACAGCGATATGTTCTGGAGAGACACGAGCTCCTTCACCAGTCTGGTCGGCCCTCTTGGAGTTGCCACGTCATCTGCCTGCGCGGGCATTTCTGCGACACCGTCGCTTTCGGGAAGCATTGTAGGAGACATATTTGATTCTCTCGCGTCTTCAAACTTTGAGTCCGACTCGACTGTCGACGACGGTGCCTTTGGTGGAGAAGAGGCAGGCGCGTCCGAGTACATGGGAGTCGCTGGATCAGGCGTGGTCACGGCTGCTTCGAACGCTGGCGGCGACGGTTGGCGCGGCACTGGGCTCGCTGGCTTTGTTCGGGGCGAATTTTCTGGGCTCAAATTGGCATCCCACCCCCCTGGCATTCTGGATTGGGCTGGTTGCGGTTCGGCCTGAGAAAAGGCGCTCATGTACATGCTCTCGGCCTCCTCGTGGGTAAACAGGTGGGACTGTGCCAGATCCTCGCCTCCCCCAGGACTGGAATGTTGACTTGCTCCGATAGAATGCCGTGATGCTTCGGGCGTTCCAAAGTCGAGCAGGTCGGCTGCCGGAACGCCCTCAATGGGCTGGAGCGAAGGCTCTGATCTCGCCTCCCTCTGGAAGCTGGCCCACGGGGAAGCACGATCGTCATCCCCCAAGACGGTGGACTGGGACAAGGGAATATGTGCTCGAGGAGAGAAGTCCTGGTATATCGATGCCCTAGGTGTATTCGTTTCTTCCTCCTCGACTGGCTCCTCTGGCTGGCTCGAGAAGTCATACGGAATGTTGAACGCATCCTCGCTGTCCTGCAGAAGGGCATCGTCAACCTCGGAGAGATCCGCTGAGTCTGCGAGGTAGCTGTCTTGCATGGTCGACCGAAAGGCACTGTGCCTCGATGTGGAAGCGCGCTCACTGAACGATGGAGACGGCGAGACGGCGGGTGACGAAACCGAGGGAGAGCGCGCAAACTGTGAAAATACGTTTGCTTCCGAGATCAGGTAGGCTCGTATCTTGGACAAGGCGATGTGGCGCTTCCCGTCCTTGGGGACTATCGTGGGCGCACCCTCGTCGTTGTGTGCTTCTGCAGTGACGCCCTCTACATCTATGCGATCAAGAGCGAGTTGAAAAGTAACAAGCTCCGGTATTGTCGAATTCGGATCGACGGGGACCTCGACATCCAACTGGAAAGTGACGCCTCGGATGCGAACCTGGATGCGGTCGACGATGCCTTGAAGGAACCCGGCTAGAAACCCGGGAAGGGATAGTGCCTGGCCAGTGCCGAACTGACTGCCCCCGTCACTCATGGAGCTCTCGCTCATGGTCGAGCCACCAAGGTCCTGTGTTTCGGCGGCCAAAGCATCCTCCAGCCTCCTCTTCTCCTCGGCCAGTTTTGCATCTTTCAAAGCAGCATCGTCGTTCAGGAACGACTCGGCAAGGTTGACCGTATCGGGGATTCCCGTGGACTCTTCGCTCGGCGTCGTCACTGCCGCCGCCTTGGCCTTGCTGTCCTGGCCGGCGGTGGACACCTTTAACCGCACGTCGACGCCGTCGATCTCGATGATTATAGGGCTCGTATAAAAGTCGACAGGGATGGTGACGTTGAATTTGAGCACTTTTGCTTTTTGGATTTGGAACTCGGAGGGGAGCTGCAGCAGGTGCTCAAGTTTCTGGAAATTTGACGGCCGTGTTAGTCACTTTAGTTGACAACAGACATGTAGGCAAAAGCGGGCGGCCGCAGTGCCGAGCCGTACCTTGAGGCGAACTCCAACGTCCTTGAACTCGGCGGTAGTTGTCCTTCCGAGCGCGAATTGCAGGTTCTCCATATCCAGCGTCTCCTCATCCAGGAGCTCTAGACGCCGCAAGGCGTAGATGACCAGGCGCTTCGACAAGGTCGAGCTTCGAAAGCTCTGGAATATGGTTGCCATGATGGTATCGGTATTCCCCCACCTACGGCGGGTTGTTCGGCTTGTGAGAGAGATGATGGCTTGGTTCGATAGATCGATCGGTTCGGTGATTTGGTAAAGGAGGAGTAGAGAATCTCGAAAGTACGGCGGATACGGCTAGTGTTATTTCCTCAGGCTGCGACAGAAGGAACATGCGGCGCTGGTCTAGAAGCGAAGCGGAGAGGCTGTAGTTCACCGGAGGTAGCTGAAGCAGTGTGCAGTCGCCGTGTTATCAAAAGACACCCGGCCCGAGGCGGGGACGCTGTTCATGGTGTGTTCGTCATCCAAAGATAGGGCGGGCGAGAGACAGAGAGAAAGAGAGATGTCGGACGGGAAGTAGGCCAAGGACAAGGTCAAAAGGCGGGTAGGGAAGCACCAGGCTGAAAGGAAGGAGGCCAGGAGGTTAGGGTTGTTCGAGTCGTGAGAGGTAATAGGTAGGTAGGTAGGTAGGTATGTGGGAGAGAGGACGGGAAACCACAAACCCAACCAAGTGCAATTCCAGTTAGTCGGGGGCTCAAGATCAGTCGAAGTAAGGTAAGGTACGGGCGGACAGAACAGGGAGGGTACCCCTCTTAGTACCTAGGTATGTTGAACAAGGGTAACGGTTACGGCGGACAACCAGTGGTGTATGTATGGCCCTAGGTAGACAGTCGCGCGTGATGATGAGGCTTGCGAGGCCGGCACTGAACTGGGCCGGGTAGATGGGGGTGGAGGCATAAGAGTAGGAGGGGGGACATGGACGCAGCGAAATGCGCTAAAGATTGGTTTACCCCCCCACAAGCTCTCATAGCGCGTGACTCTGGCTGGGTTCACGTCACCGACAGGGTGCGCAGGGGTCCCTAATATCAACCTGTATCAGTTGACTTGGTACACTAAGGGAGGCAATGCCTTTATCGATAAGACGGGAGGGAGGGTGAGGCCAGGAGGGTAATGACCGTGGCTGAAGCCGATAGGACGGTTTGTTGACGAGAAGGGGTGGGGGGCATTACGTTACTTGTGACTGAGTCTGATGGATACACATCATTTGAGAGGCCATTGCACACACTACCTATGCGGGAGGGGGTTTGGACAGTGGCGGGTTATTATGACCAGCTGAATACATACGGTGCACAAAATCTATTTTACACAGGATGTGTACCTAGAGCCATGCGTGTGATTTCCTATCGCTTTTTATTTCTAAATCTATCCTCTTCTATAAGTATTCAAAAAAAGCCTGAAAATGTAGATCTATGTCAGCCTGGTCTGAGTGACTAGACGTAGACATAAAAAGGCAAGAATAAAGAGAACGGTCAGAGAGAAGGAGTGGTAAATGACTAGAAGGATGATATATACGATACGGTACATCATATCTGGCACCTACTATGTTGGGTGGGCGACGCCTGCCTTGCAGTGAACCGTGCGTCTGTTCCAGCTGATTGATGCAGAATCAGCCACCCTCTGCACATCTCTAACCCTGACTGTCCGTCTGTCTGCCGGCTGGTTGCTGGCTGGCTGCAGCTGTGTTCTCCTGGCTCTGGCATGAGTACCTACCTACCTACCTACCTAAGCACCCAAGGTAGGGAGGTAGGTATGTACGAATACATACTTCTTTGTACTGAACAAGGCTGCCGGCCTGCTCAGCTGTCAAGGTCTCAATCCAAATGAGCACTGGAAGAATACACGACATAGGCAGGTAGGCAGTAGGTACACATGCCGCTCACCGTCCCCACACCTGTTTGCATAGCATCGCTCTCCCCGAGACTAACTTTGTTGACGTTGCATGATTCCAGTGCCCCTCCTCAACCTGCATGGAAGGCTGTCTGAAATGAGGTTGGCTCCCTATGTATGCGAGGGCCGTTGGATTGCCCTTTGTCCGAGTTCAGTCTCCCACAATACCCACAGTCACAATACTTACTCGAGGAACAAAGACAAGCGTTTGTCTTGTTGGCAAATGTCCACTTGAAAGATTTTCCAGTGTCTGTCTGCCTGCCTGCCTGCTTCATCCGAGACATCGTCGGAGAGACAAAAGGTGTTTCAGCTTCGCGGTACAGTGGTACGTAGGCAACAGATGTCCGTCTTCCTACCTGCTCTTCCCGATAAGTTTGTGAAGTGGCTTGGCCCCGTGTTCGACACGTGAGGTGTAGGGTCTGAGTCCCGGAAACAAAAATTAAGCTGCTTAAATAAACGTTGGAGAACCGTATCACTATCTTTGGCCGTCAGGTCCGTCTAAAACAAAAGAGAATGCAGCCCCAACGCTTAGCCGGCAGATGCGATGGCCACAACCCCGCCCCCCGCCCCCCGGTGGCTGGTAGTCTATGTTCATACGTAGGTAGTTGACCCAAGTCATGTCGTAGCAGATTAATCCCAATCACATGAAGAACATGCATGCATGGCCCGCTCGCTCTTTATGGGGTCCCCGGCCCGATGACCCAACCTCCTCGCCTGCCTACTGCTCCTTGCCCTCCTGAAAATTAGTGGTGCTCGCCCTGCCGTACGCCTCAGCCACCCTGAGCCCGACACTCTCACCGCTCCAGTAGGCCCCCGTCGCCGTTCCTAGCGCCACGAACGGCGCCGTGTGCTCGCCGGCCAGCCACAGACCGCCTTCCGGTACGCCGTTCCGCATCGCCTCGACGTCCTTGTCGCCCTCCGTCAATCCGACAGGGAAGTTGGTGTAGCTGCCGTTGCCCGCGAGCTCGTCTCGCATCCAGTCTGTCGAGAGGCACCCCGTGGGCTTGCAGTCGGGCGACGTCTCGTCGTAGTGCGGTAGCCGGGAATAGTAGGGCTTGAAAAAGTCGTACAGAAAGTAGTTCCTCTCTGGTATCGTCTTCAGCTTGGCCACTTCTTCCGTGATGTATCTTGACTCGTCCCCAAAGATGTAAAATAGCAGCGTCGAGTGCGAATGCTCGCCCAACGACGCGAGGTCGACAATCTCCTGGTTCCACCTCTTCGGGTTCGTTTCTGGTGTGTAATTTGGTGCTAGCCATTGGCAGAAGCCTTCGACTGCCCGGCCTTTGCTGTCGGGTTCGAGCCAAAACGCCCTGGGGAAACTGATGTAAACCTTTTCAAGGCAGCCGTAGCCAAGGGCCTGGATACCTCGCTCGATTCTGTTGGGTAACGACGGATCAAACGCTTGCAGATTCTTCTTTAGCCAGCCTAGAGGCGCCGTCATGACAATCTCGTCAAACTCAAAGGTCTCGCCCGTGTTTGTGTGAACCCTTGGCCTCTCACGGTCGGGAGTTTTCAGCTCGATCTTCGTCACCCTGGTATCGTACTTGATATCCGCGTTGTGTCTCACGGGCTCCGCGATTCTCTCCAATATCTTTTCGTAAGTGCCGGCGCAGAATAGGTTTTCTGCCACAAAGTCAATCACAGCTGTTCCCCCTAGGGTTGCAGCCCGTGCAAGTCTGCGAGATCAGCGGCAGAGCATGACTTACCACCGTCGAGGCATTCTTCGAGCCAGAAAAACTTGAGACTTTGGGTTTCAATAGGGCTTCCGGTAAACGCGCCCCAAAGTTCGGCAATTTGGAGAACGGTGGTTCGCTTTCTGGCGTGGTCTTCGTCCGTGTCGGGGATCTTTTCGACTACCTTGTGCTGAAAAAAGTCCCATAGACTCTCGTCGGGATGGATATCGGCCGAGTTCCTGTTAGAATGCTGGAATGCATCTTGGACAATGTCCCACATAATGGTAGAATAGACCTCGCTTTCGTCCAAGTCAAACAGTTGTCCCCCTTCGTCAAACACGTACGACCGTTTATCCCAGCGACCGACCGCGGTTCCAGTCTCCTTGGCGAGGTCATTGATGGGGTTGTCATCAGTGCCGTGTATCCAGTTGGGGCCAAGGTCGACGGTGTGTCCATTCGGAAGCGTTTCCTGGAACATACGGCCTCCAAGTCGTTCCCGGCCCTCGATGATGGTCACCAGCAGGCCATGTTGGATTAGGATATCGGCACAACGCAATCCGGCGAGGCCAGCACCGATGATGCCCACGTGAGGTCTGGGGCCCGACTCGGATTGTTTGCGCTGCGAAGTGTCATGAGCAAACTGCTTGGGCAAGAACAATAGGTTCTCCATGGTCTTGCACGCTGAGGCACAAGACGGGATAGGTACGGTCGAGGAGGGGGGAAAGGATCAAGACGGATTCGTCCATCAAAGGGAACAGTCGGTGGGCGCGGCCCTAAGCGTCCCACTAGCGACGTTAGGCACGTGGTTGACAAGAATCAGACTTACCTGTAAAAGTGAGTCCATCGCTAGCGATCTGAGCAGCAACTCGTCTCGGCCGGTCCCACGGAGGCCTTGAACTCGACAGGATTCAAGGTCCTGATAGATGCGAGATGTACTCCGGTTGTCGGGGCTGGTATAAGATACTGAGTAAGCGTCCATGACTGCAGTGTGCCCCCGGTGAAAAGCAAGATAGGGAGAGAGAATATGGTTGTATTTGATAGGGATGATCACGGAAGCTGGTTGATGGGGGAAGGAGGCCAGACTAGGCCACGATGCTGCCGACTTAGGACTAGTCCGGGTCGGAAACAAGTAAGTGAGTTCACTGGGTTAAGGACCGACTCTGAGAGAAACCGGGAACGAGTGAGAGAACGCAAGAAAAAAGAAGAGCAATTGCTGACTTGAAAGAAGGGTTGGGGGGGGGGGGTGGAAGGAGGTCAGGCGGAGGCAGCAGCAGGGCCAATGTGGGGATGGGCGATCAATGTAGTGAAATGTCTTCAGCGGCTAAGGGGTTTCGGTCGGGATCATGGGGGAAAGAGAAGGGTAGTATGGGGATCCGCCGATCTGGGTACAGCCGCCGAAAAGGATAAGCGCGAGATGTCCAGATAAGGTCTGGTAAGTGGTAATATCCGTCTTGCCATGCGTCGCTCTATAAGGCGAGGTGAGGTGTGGTGAAGTGCCACGCGGACCATCTCATATCGGCGCCGAACGCGCAAGCTGCAACGTGCAGAGCAGAGCAGAGCAAGGCAGAGCAGAGCAACCTTTGGAAAAGCCCACGAGTTGCGACGTGAAGTGCCATTTTGAGAGTACCATGTCTAACCGAAAGGTTGATAATGGACAGGAGGGGAAGGGAAGGGAGCCAGAAGGGGATAAGAAAGAAGAAACTGGCGACATTCGAGTCGGTCCAGAGTTTGCTGTTCTCAAACCCAACCTCGCCATCTCCCACACTTTTGCTCTCTCTCTCTCTCTCTTCCTCTCTCTGCAGATGGAGGTGGCTTGACTCGCAGAAGCTATTGGATGCAGCAACTGCCATTCTCACCCGTCACTCCTTCCATCCTGAGATAAGTGGCTCATGGCTTTCGCCAGCTGGGCTCACATGGAACCGGGCGTGTAAGCCGGCGGGTGACTGAGTGATGAGCGGCAGTTGTGCTCCAACGGGGGCGTGCATGCATGCACATGGACTCGGCTCGGTTTGAGCTGACCGCAGAGGCGGAATGTGGTGGCGCTGGTTTGATTCTGCGTCTGCTCTTTTCTTGTCTCGAGAGGTTGGGTATTGCTCGACGAGTGTATGCCATTTTGCACTTCTTCTTTCCTTGCCTCCCCCATTCCTTATTCCTCTCTCTTTTTTTCTCCTCCTTTTTTCTTCTTCTCAGGAGGAGGGGCAATGACGCAAGGTGTGTCGATGTTTCGCAATGGGGCGTGGGAAACGAGTGAGGGGCAATAAGAGGCAAAAAAAAGGTACTTACAATGCAGCAGGCGACCGGGCGGGGGAGACTCCGCATGAGCTAATCCTCGATTTCATCCGGGATAAAGCAGCGAGAGATAGGTATCGATAAACTACCTAAAGAGAAAAGATGGTAAGGAGGAAAAGAGCGGACGACCAAACGGGCAGGCAAGAAACGTCCAGGTAGGACAGAAGCCCGGCTGGTTGAGGGTTGGTTGCTTGGTTGCTTAGACAAGCTTTGGTTTCGGCGAAGTGTAGCCGAAGCTTTCCTCGCACTCGAAGATTTTGTTTTCTTTTTTAGTTTTTTTTTTTCCTGGAAAAGATAATGGGAGTTAGGGTCTTGGGGGTGTTTCGGGGTAAGGCCAAGATGACACAAAGGCAGACAAACAGACAGACAGAAACACGCACAAGATGTGTATGTATTCGTAGGTATGGTAGGTAAGGAAGAGGCTCTGTCAGCGGGCGGAGGAGAAAGGGAAGTGAGAACGGGGTCGGGACAAGGAAAAGCGACGGAGACGGTGCGATACAGGGTGGAATACCTACGCAGCACGGAGTAAGTACCTAGGTGGAATAGGTGGGACGGACCGCAATGAGAATTGCGATTTGCGACTTGATGCGAGAGAGGAAACGGAGACTGGACATGGGCGCGTGGAAAGAGGGGGCAATCAAGCCGCTAAGTTGCTGGGCCGGTGACACTTCACTGCTTCTTCTCCACCGTCGGCGTCATTCCTCCACCTTTGCTTCTCCATCCACTCTTGCTGCCATGCCCTCCCCTTCCACCTCGGCCACCTCACTGTGTATGTTGTGACACGTCCAAAGTATACCTTGCCCCCCCCCACCCCACCCCCCCTGTTCCGTGCTTGTCACGATGCTAAAGACTAACTCGGTACAACGCCAGGTGAGAAGGTAATGAAGAAGAAGAAGAAGAAGAAGAAGGAGAAGAGGAAGAGGAGGGAAAAAAAAAAGAAAAACAGGGACTGAGAGCCGACGATGCCTTCAACCTTTCATCCAAAGAGACTTGAGGTTGCACCCGTCATCAACTCGCAACATGGTGAACCAACCAAGTCACCCACCCACCGATAGGGTCCTATTACACCCCGCCTGCAGGTCCAATCTAGTGGCGTCTTGCTGGCATGACACGACAAGGAAATCCATCCCGCCTGCCTGCTGACAAGTGACACTGACCCTGTGGAACCCGCGACCCTGGCATCGCACCGCATACCTACAGTACCTACACTACAAGTAAGTAATAGTACACGTACATTACAGATATCCGTGTCGTGTGGTCACTACGGTGTGGTGATTCTTGCCGATCATGCGATGACGACCCCCTCGTCTTTGCCTTGCACCCTCCCGCCGCAGCCCCTGCCAGAGCCTCGGGGCCCGTTCTGCCAATGACCAGTTTTGACCCCTGCAACATGATACATATACTTACGATGTATGGATACTCGCGAGGTGCTCGCTTGCATGAGCTTGTGGGTGCGCATAGGCCAAGGTTATATGGTATATGTGGTAATTCCCTCACTTTTTTTTTTTACGTTCTCATGGAAGCAGCAGGGGAAAGGGGTTTAACTTCTCGCGTATTACTTAGGCGTGGAGCCATGTGACCGGGGGTTGCCAACTCAGTTCCTCGGGGAGATATCCCACCTGGATGACCGGGTTGCCAAATCCTTCAAGTCGGGCACGCCGAGTCTGGATATGCCGGCCAACTTTCTCCTTTTTTCTCTTTTGTCTTTTAAAACTTGTTTATTACCTTCTTCCTACTACAGGTACATACAATGGTATCCGGCCGAAGTTTTTTCCCCCTGCCAGGTATCGCCCTAATGTTCACCCCCCTACTAATTTGGGTATAGCCAACATTACGGCACTATTTTACAGCCAGCCAGCCGGCCAGCCAGCTAGCTGTTAATTTTCCCCTCTATCTATCCCACCTATCATCACCCATACCTATCACTATAGATAACCACCGCCAGCCACCTAATATCCATACAAAACACCTATCAGATATTGACCGTATACGGATACGCACCCTTTATTTTGATGGCAAGCTTAGTAGGCAAGAAATTGCTAACCGGACTGGATTTTCCTTTAGCCAAGTTCGGCATGCTCTTCGGGCATCTAGTGCCTTGGCCTGGCCCCGATCTGGCCGGCCAGCCGCTTTGTCTGATGAGCAAGAGCAAGAGCTAGTTGAATATGTGACCTCTTCCTATCAAGGTCGACTTGCCAGCTTCCTCCAGCTCTCTCTTATCCTCTTTAATGGGCTCTTTGGTGAGTATACGATCTGAAGTACTCTTCGCTGGCTAGGTTATTGCCGGTACGTTGCTTGGTAGAAACCCATTATAACAGAAGAAACCCGCCAGGCCCGGCTAGCCTGGGCTCTTACCCATATCAGCTGGACTATTAACGACTGGATAAGGATCCTCTGGATGGATGAGATGTGGGTTAACGGTAGCACCTATCGGAAGGTCTATGTAATGAGGAGGGCAGACGAGGAGCTGGATCCAACTTGCCTTATCTAATGCCTAAGGCAAGGGAAAGGATGGATGTTTTGGGGCTCTTTTTGGGGTATCCAGAAGGGCCCTGGGCTAGTATGGGATATGGAGAGATGGGGGACTATTAATTAGCATTCCTACTAAGAACACATAGTCCTATTGATCGCCGGATTCATTAACCAGCATGAGCAATCCCAAGGCTGGAGGCTTGCCCTTATGCAGGATGGAGCCCGGTCACATATGGCCCGGACTACGATGGAGGAATTCGCTAGGCAAGGGATAGAGGTTATCCCCTTTCCCCCATACTCGCTAGACCTTAACCCAATTGAGCCTTGTTGGAACTGGATGAAGGACTATATCCAGATCCATCACGGGTATATCCAAGGGCAAATACCTCGCCGGACGTTATATGGGTGGGTTAGAGAGGCGTGGGATGCCCTTCCAGATGACTATTGCGCGCAGCAGCTCTATTCAATGCACGATAGATGCCAGGCAGTGATTGATGCGAATAGAGGGCATACGAGATAGTGAATTTTGGGGGATTTTGGGTTAGTAGAAGGGGGTAGAAAATGTAGTGGTTTCTATGAATCATAGTGTGTGTGGGCCGCAACATTACAGGGGGAAAAGACTTACCCCTGCCACCCTGTACATCGTACTTCTTTCCCTCTCCCCCCGCCCCACTCCCCCCTCCTTTCTTCTACTCTTCTCCTTCTCCGTCTCCCTCTTGAACTGCGCCCTAGTAAGTAGACCAACCCGTGAGCGAAGACCATGGCACGCCCAGACCAGCGAGGGCCTTCTTGCCCATATAGGCGACTGCGCACGCTAAATAGCAACAACCACGGACGACTGACTCTGCGCAAGACGAGTTACAAACCGGCATAGGTAGGTAGACAAAAGTGCCAAAGCGAAGGGTGCAGCGGGAAGCAATCGGCCTGGTGGAAGTGGTATTTTTTTCTCTTTTTTTCCGTTGATGGGCTCCTGGTCAGCAAACATACATAGTAGCAATATTGGCTCCCATCAATGGTCCACAGTCCGATGTTGGGCCCATGTCGATGCTTGCCATCTGATCAGTGCGAAGCTACCCATGGGCATTCTACGAGCTGCAGAGAGGCAATCGCCCGGCAGCCAAGGGGAAACAAATGACTGCCCTTCCTCCCGGTGAAGAGGGGACACACACTCCCAAGCTTTGTAAAATGGATGCAACTCTAGGTCCCTACCTAGTGTACCTACGCTACTGCGGTACCGGGAGATGCGCGCCCCCCTTTGCGGGGTAAAAGCTTCCTTCCTTGTGGGGAGGCCTCGACAGGGGGCTTTTTAGACGTCGCGAACAAGCGGTTGTTGGTTAGGCAATTAAGGAAAAAGAAAAAAAAAGAACAGAATAATGTAACTAAAGAAAGGAGCCTCTAGTCTTCTTATATCCGAGTCTTTGCATCATCTTCCGCAAACCATCCAAAGTCAACTTCAGACGCGCATTCAATTCCATCCCATCACATCCATCGCCAGAGCCAAGTCCCTCTACAGACTACACTACCATGCTTGTCCAGCTTCTGATCCGGCGAACCCCACTCCCCAGCTACACACTAAACTCCTTTCCCCGGACGCCATCTCAGTCCCCCAGCCTCCTGCTGTCCAACCACAATCTCCCCGAATATCAGCACGTCCCACCCCTCCCCCCCCGGATGCGCCCTCCACAATCCCTATGAGCCGAGGCTCGCGGCACAACTTCCAGACGCGGCTGGCCGCCGCGCTCGCCCCCTCAGACCGATGTCAACCGACACACGCCGTGCATCTCCTCTCGTTCCAGTTGACCGAAGCGTAGCCGCCAGCTCAGACATACTTTTGCCCTCGTGCTTTCTCGACTCGCGAACCTCAGCTCCTCCTCCTCCTCCTCTTGCCTACGGCGACGCCTGCAATTCTCCCGGGACGATTAAAGCTCTCAACCTGAGCCCCCCTTCCAAAAACGCTCAAGGACTTGTCCCGCTCCGTCTCTTCCATCCCTGTCCCAGACCAAACAAAGAGATACCAACAGATCGCCTACCGTCATGACCGCAAAGACCTTCACACGCGACGAGGTCGCCAAGAACAATACCGAGGACTCCCTCTGGTGCATCATCGACTCCAAGGTTTACGACCTCACCGACTTCGTCGATGGCCACCCGGGCGGCGAGGCCGTCCTTCGTCAGGTCGCCGGCCGCGACGCCACCGCCGACTTCTACAACCTCCACCGTCACGAGGTCCTGACAAAGTACGACAAGACCCTCCTTATCGGCACCGTCGCCGGTGAGACCCCCCAGGTCGTCGTCGCCGGCCCGGGTGAGCTGTCCGCCGTCCCCTACGCCGAGCCCACCTGGCTCACCCCGCAGTTCAAGTCCCCCTACTTCAACGATTCCCACCGCTCGCTGCAGCGCGCCATCCGCGACTTCACCGACCGCGAGATCACCCCCGTCGCCCTCGAGTGCGAGGAGAAGGGCGAGCTCATCCCTCAGGAGCTTATCGACAAGATGTCCCGCGCCGGCGTCCTGCATATGCGCCTCGGCCCCGGCAAGCACCTGCTCGGTGTCGACCTGCTCAACGGCGCCGTCAAGGGAGAGGAGTTTGACTACTTCCACGACATGATACTCAGCCAGGAGATGGCCCGCACCAACTGCCGCGGCTTCCAGGATGGCATGATGGCCGGCATGACCATCGGCCTGCCCGTCGTACTCAACTTTGCCAACTCCGACTCCCTGAGGAAGCGCGTCGCGGACGAGGTCTTCAGCGGCCGCAAGAAGATTTGCCTGGCCATCACCGAGGCCTTTGCCGGTAGTGATGTTGCGGGCTTGAGAACTACTGCCACCAAGACGTCCGACGGCAAGCACTACGTGAGTCCTAGTCGTCCCCACCAAAACCTCAACCACCAACACCAACGCACCATCACCACCATCACCACCATCATTATCACCACCACACCATCAATTCTTCGTCAATTATACTAATCAGATGAACAAATAGATCGTTAACGGCAGTAAAAAATGGATTACGAACGGAGTTTTTTGTGATTTTTTTGTCGTCGGAGTTAAGACGGAAAAGGGCCTCAGTGTCCTCCTGATCGAGCGCGGTGAGGGCGTCGAGACCAAGGCCATCAAGACGTCCTACTCGCCCGCCGCCGGCACAACCTACATCACCTTTGACAACGTCAAGGTTCCCGTCGAGAACCTCCTGGGTCAGGAGAACAAGGGCATCCACGTCATCCTGAGCAACTTCAACCACGAGCGGTGGACCATGGCCTGTAAGTCTCTTTTTCTCATTCCCCCAAACAAACGGCAACCTTTCCACTCGAGGCAGAGCCGCCGGGACTGACCGACTGACTGTGGCGAACCAGGCGCCACGATCCGCCAGTGCCGGACCATTGTCGAAGAGTGCCTCCTCTGGGCGAACCAGCGCCTCGTCTTCGGCAAGAAGCTCATCGAGCAGCCCGTCATCCGCCTCAAGTAAGACCTCCTCCCCTTCTCCTTACCTCTCCTGAGCAAAGGACAACGACCTGACACCTCCTGTGCTCGACAGGCTTGCCAAGATGATCGCCCTCACCGAGGCACACCAGTCCTGGCTCGAGACCATCACCTACCAGATGAACCAGATGCCCTACAAGGAGCAGGCCAAGCACCTCGGCGGGCCTATCGGCCTCCTAAAGATGAGCGCCACCCGCGCTGCCCACGAGATCGCCGACGAGGCCGTCCAGATCTGGGGCGGCCGCGGCCTTACCCGGACCGGCATGGGCCGCGTCATCGAGATGTTCAACCGCACTTACAAGTTCGACGCTATCCTCGGCGGCGCTGAAGAGGTCCTCGGCGATCTGGGCGTCCGCCAGGCCATGAAGTTTATGCCAAAGGCGAAGTTGTAAAGCACCCCGTAATCACCCACGCGGTCAGCACGGCCGGCACATACACACACAGACACACACGTATCCTGAGACTAGAGGACCATGTGAGGGCTCCGTGGCAATGTCTAGTAGAACCATTCTTTTTTGATCTCTAATCCAGGGATATCATGGCGATTACGTAGGAGAGGCCGAACGAACTTGCATCATAGACGAGGGCCACCCCCCTCTCCCTTTCTCCCCCCCCTTGAGCTTCTAGAGTTCCGTGAAACCGTGCAGGTTTAAAACGTTCTGTAGAATTAAGATAGCAGACAGCTGTAGAAGAGCCGGTGAGCCCCATTGTCTAGGAACGAGACCCGCGCGGTTGACAGGTTTTAATACAACTCTCATGGGCCAAGATGTCGTTCAGCTGTGGCATCAGTATCTCACTTGGAACATTATTGGTCGTCACTACTCGACATCCCGGCACACACGTTGGAACCATCGAGTACGACGCAAACTTTCCATTCCCTGCCCTGAACGACAGCCATGACCGCCTAGAACGGCCTACACTGTCTAGGTTGTGTTAAGAGCCCTTTCCCGGCTGCTCAACAGAACCAACCAATATTTATCAGAGTCGGAAGCTGTGCGGCCCAAGAGGAGGCCCTTCCCACTCTGCTCTTCTCTTTCTCATCCATAAACCAGAGAGAAGTTCAGCGCAAGCTTGTTCCTCCCTAAGCGTTGCCACCATCGCCATCCAAACGATCCGACCAACCCCGCATTTTGCCGAGGTTGACAACCAAATGCGATAGGTGTATCTTTGGTGCGTTAAGAAGAAGCCGTGATTCATATGCCGTTGTCCGTGTAAAACTTTTCCGTAGGCCGAGTCCCAAAGTTGTTTGCCGTGAGAACATGAGAGCAAGGAAGACGAAAACAAAAACGGGAAATAAAAAAGAAGAAATGTACAAAGCATCCGCAATGCCAAAGTTGATCGCGTAAGTGAGCCACGGTGGGCATCAACGCTGTCGATCTTTTCCCAGACCGACACTGCCATTTAGGTAGAACACTCATCGCCAATAGCCATTGCACACTTAGTTGTTGGGGCACTGAGACTGAACGTGGCCGGGCTGCTGGCACTTGTAGCAGATCTTCTCGCCGCCGGAGGACTCCTTAGGGCAATCGCGGGAGAAGTGGCCGTTCTCGCCGCAGTTGTAGCACTTGGAACCGTTGGTGCAGTCGCCTGGAAACATGTTAGGAGAGGGCGGCAATTGATGGGCTCAGCCGAAACTCACGAGACATGTGGCCGTAGCCGCCGCAAGAGTAGCAGGTCTTCTGGCTGGCGCCTCCGTAGCCGCCACCGTAGCCGCCGGCGTAGCCGCCTTGGCCGCCGCCGTAGCCACCAACGGACTTGGGGCAGTTGCGGGCAATGTGACCGACCTCACCGCACTGTTAACTCATTAGAATCACGGCTTGAGACTTTCAGGTTCGAAGGCGGATCAGCCAACCTTGTAGCACTCAGAGCTGGAGGGGCCGCCGCCGCCGACGTTGCCTCCCTGAGGGCAGTCACGGCTGATGTGGCCAGCCTGGCCGCAGCGGTAGCAGGACTTGGTGTCCTTGGGGCCCTCGGGGCAATCACGGCCTTGAACAATGTCAGTAAAGGAAATACGAGCAGTCGTCTGATCCGAACGTCGACCTACTCATGTGACCCTCGTCTGAAGTAGACAATCGTCAGTCATATCATTAGCATCAGGACAAGCACGAAAACTCACTGCCACAGTTGTAGCTATGCAATGTCAGTATATGTGTCGGTAAATTGATTAAAAAGCAGCAACATACCACTTAGCGGCGCCACGGTTAGGGCACTCGCGGGCCTAATTATTGTCAGTACGTCCAAGGCCGAAATCGGTCATTCTGTCCTGTGGCATACCTGGTGACCAGCAGCACCGCCTAGATTTCACTCGTCAGACTCTTACGCTCATTTCAACGTGCTAATATGTTGGGGAATATGTGATTCAGGTGTCACTGGCACACCGGCTCAGAGTCAGTAAGATATCGCAGTAGTGACTACGTGCGGGATCTCGACAAATGTGCTCCGCCAGACGAGAAGCTGGCAAGTCCTTTGCACAAGTAATGCGACCGCCAGAGTCTCCGTCGGGTTACATGCCCCAACAACAATCAGGCCGGGATCGTTCTGAACAGCCACTTCCAATTGCGGGCAACAAAACCAAAGCTGGCTAGATTGAGACGCAGAAAGTCCAAATGGTGCAGTCGTCTGTCTGTGAACTCTGACCAATGGCCCAGCTCAAACAAGGCGCACAAACTGCCACCAATGGCATTTTGACATGGCTGATTTGTGAAGCGGGAAGGAATCGGTGAACCAATGACAACTAGATCTCCGGATAAGACCCGATACCATGTGTCCCCCGAATGCGAAGCAGCCCACAGAAATGAAAGTGGAAAGGAAAACATAAAAAAAAGACAAAATCCAATCAGAGGTCGCGAGAAGCAACTGGAGGATGGGCGAGGGCAGTGGCGAGAGGGGTTGGGAGGAATGCAAGTTCCAAGTAACTCACAGGTGAAGCAGGTACGGGCCTGGGGAGGAGCGCCAGCGGATCCTTGGAAATCCATTGCGATTGATGTTTGTTGGTTATGGGGTTCTGATCTGGAAGACCCGTTAGGAGGCACGAGAGGCGGGCGAGTATGGTTTGAGAGGTGTCGTTGGGAGGATTGAGCAAAGAGTTCGTGCGGAACGTGAAAAGGAAAGAAAGGTCTAAGAGGCGAAGGGAGGTAGGTGGTTTGTGGTTTGTTGCAATATAAGGATCGAGGTGGGGAGGGGCAAGTAAGTGGCATGTGTGCGTGTGGCGATGTGGAGAAGTTGGAGATGGAGGTACGTGTGCCGCCGTTGGTCAGATAGGTAGACACGAGGTGAATTGAGGGGTGGGTGCCCCCCACCAGCTGTATGCTGCTGATTCCGAACGAGGTGGAACGAGCTGGCGGTGATCGGAGAGGCTGATTGAAAACGGCCCGCGTAGAACGAGCCCGGAGGAGATCTCGAGCATGGGAAAAACGAGAAAACGCCATAACTTACAAATGAAGGTAGTGATGTCGAGCCGGTAAAAATCTCTGCTCAAAAACCGGGGGGTTTGGTGAGGTTTTGTAGTGGTGGTGTGTGTTGTGGGAGAGATGGGGAGGAGAGCAGCGGTTGTGGCAGGGAGTGGTCAAGGTTAAAAAAGAAAAAGCAGCCAACTCGCCTGTCAGACCGCCTTGTGGAGCCGAAGAAAATCTGGTAGAATAGGAGGCGCGGAGCACCAATCAAAAAGGCAAGTCCATTCCCGTCGGGGAAGAGCCAGTCTCTGTCTCTCTTGGTCACACACACTCTCACTTTCTCTCTCACTTTGGCTTCTGCCCACCCTCTTTGCCTTGCCCTGGTGCTCGAGCAACTACCAATATACCTGGGTAGGCAGGTAGGCAGGCACACACGCACGCAGGCATTGGTGGATGTTGAAGGCCAATATCGAGTCTTCAGCTCGGGGTTCCCTTGGATATGCGCCTCTGCTCTACCTACCTACCTATCTAGTAGCCCTAACGAGCTAGTATTGTGCCATCTTGGTGATGCTGGCGATACCATTGTTGCTGAGACGCCGCCACCGGTATCTTGCGGCCCTTACAAGACGATAGCCATTCCATATCGCCACTTAGTCTGATCTTGATAGTCTGCGCTGTCTTCTAGCACGTCCGTGGCTGGCCAAGCCTAGCCTGGCTCCCGGCTGCTGCTACACCTGGGTTGGGCCGGCCCCCGTAGCCCGAGGAACGCTTCCAGCGCCTTACTATATGTACAGTAGCCAAAGGTGTCGTTGCGCTTGTTGCCTCGATGGATGACGACGGGGCTACCTGGTGCATGCAGCGTCGGGAGGCAATCCGAACTATTACCTTACGTCTGTGGCCCTTAAGGGATATAAGGAATGGGTGCTCGGGACAGGAAGGCTTGTGAAGTCGAGGTGACGAGATACTAATCTTTCCTGGTTTTTATGATGCTGAAAAAGACGAGAGGAAATCCATTTCACGATAAGGCGGATGGGAAGGACCGGAAAGAAGCCGTCTGGCGCCGCAAAAGGACGGACTGGGCTTATGCTTTTCCGCAGACACCAGGGACCCCAACTCAAAGGCAGACAACTTTGCAAATTTAAATCCTCAGCGTCTTGTACTCCAGACCGGGTTGGTCGTTGATCGCCGCATTCTTGTCCTTTTCCCCTCTACGCAGTAGCCGCCTGAGGCCTGGACGTCCTGGTCCCTGCTCTTTTGCCCTCCATTGTTTTTTGTGCCGACTCCATTTTTCCCTCTCTTTTTTTTTTCTCCCTCCTGCCATGGGGATTACGACAAATACCCAGCCCATCAGAAAATTCAGCATCCCGAAAACAGGTAGGTGGGGTATCCCTGTGCCAGAATCTATAAATCGCCGAGAGGGCAGGCAAATGACAGGCTAGACCCGGCTCTGGCTTCGCTACTGAGTACACGCCTTCCATCCCGACAAGGGGTTGTAAACCCTGGATTTCACGCCATTGTGCTCCCGTCCCTTGCATCGCTCCCTGCCCTGAGCACCCCTCATCACACGCTCCTCGTCGCACTCATCCCCGACGCTCCCCAGTTCAAATGTGGGCTAAGATAAGCCCCCCCTCTCATGCAGAAGGAAATCTCTGCCAGACAGAAACTCTGGCTCACACTGTGCAAACGCACATTTGGCTCAATACCACACACTCGGTGAGCTCACTCGTCCCCTCAGCCGGGCCTAGATAGTATTTGTAGATACCTGGACTGAACCTGGGGGTTTGTGTCTCGCGTATTGTTGACCTGATGGTCTCGGCTCCATGTCTGGAAGTACACTACCTACCGTAGTAGGCACATGGTTTGACACCCTGCCACCCCTGTCTGTCTGGTCGATGGCAGTGGGCACATGCCTCACCGTGGCCCTTCCCCTACTGCTACACGTATGCTGGAGAGAAGCCAAAGCGAAGAAGCTTTGGGCTAACGACTCCTCTAACACACCAAAACTTATGATACTTCGACAAAGAGATTTGCCGCGTCACTGTTATCTGTACTCAGGCAGATTCCGCCTTGGTCAGGGAGACAGTCCGTCCTGTCGAGCTTGCTTGGACACACGGGACACGTCAAAATATGTAGGTTTTGAACCGAACCGAGGCAAAATTAACTTGATCGGCAACGTCCCCGTCATCAAACAAACCCCCATGAAAGTCTTGCCTATCAGCTCAACTTTCCTGCCTGCCTCGAAGCGACCCTATGAATCACGATGCATCGTTGAAGGTATTGGCGCACAAATCCCCAAGAGTTTCACTTCACTCATTTACGTTTCATATATCTCGTGAGCCACGCCGTGCAAGCGAATTTTGCCCGAGGATTGGTTGATTCGTTCCATTGGGATGTAGCTCCGGACCGGTCAGATCTGCCATGCTCACTCTCGGTCAGTCTTCCATTTCAGGTTGGATCTAAGCTTTGCCGCCCATGCGCTCTTGAAGAGGAGACCGGATGAACCCGGCCATCCATTTTAACAAACAGCCACTCGTTACTGTGCGCCGGCAACTGCATGACCCTCGCAAATTATCTACAAACATGGCCTCGATATCAGGTTCCCTTCTCAAATACGTTACTCCTGGTGCAGTAAGCTGTTGGCTGACGGCAATGTTCCATTGAATGTTTCTTCGCTTGGCTAGCGTTTACGGAACAAACATGCAAGGGCAGGGTGCAACGTGCTGCTTAAATCCATGTCTTCTTGCAGGCTAGGTAGGTAGGTACCTTGACAGGTGTCATGTGTGTGAGCTGCCTCTTGTGCCCAGCGGCTACAGCAGCACCGTTTAAAGGAACAGGTCGTGGATCTCGTCGGCTCCGGCCCAGAGACGCAGGTGCGTCACCCAAAGGAAGGAAGCGGCGGTAATGGCGGCCTGTCCTAAGAAGCCGCGAATGGAGACGCCAGCACAGTATGACGGTATCATTGCATCTATAAAAGCAGGTAGCCACCATCGCCTGGGAATGCGACTCTAGTGGTGGGGAACATACCGGATCACTCACCTCTTCGAGGCCGTGCCTGCGGCCCAGGACGCTAGGTCGGCAAGTAACCACAAAACCGCGTCAGTCTCAGTGGTAAGTCTGCAGAAAATCCTCGTGGGTAATGGAATGAGGACCAGCAGCGTGAATCCTGCCCCTGAGCATCAGCATTCGTCGACTGGAAAGCCTACTGCACGGCCTCCGAGCGAAGACGTAGCAGCTTGATAACAGTCAACCGCTGCCATTCCAGAAGGAATGAAACTTGTCAATATCTTGTAGGGCCGGGTTATGGATTGGGTAGAAAGTAGAATGCTCTTGTCAACATTTCTATCATTATTCTTTGGGATCATTCTGTCTAGAAGTATTGGCGAGTTTGCAAGGGCTGTTCTTGGCCTGACCTTGGCCTTGGGGATACGGACGGTTGAACGATTCCACGGAACTGATGGGCCGCGTCAAAGAGCTGGAGAGCAGGGCTTTTGTATTGATCAACGAACCCATGTCGTACCTACTCTGTCCCACGACGATCGGTCGCCGGGATTGTTGCCTGTTGAAGACTTTGCCGGGCCGGAAGACTGCAGTCCGTAGACCCGTCGAGGATACCTATGGCCCACTAGCTAGAGTGTCTTCGATTCCGACTTTTCTCGGAGTAGCCGTAAGAGGTCCACTGTCAATCACATGCCGTCTCAGCCGTACCAGTCGTTGCCGAGACGATGCTGCAGAGAGTTCTCGCTGACTGGGCCCCAGAGAAGCTCTGTTTGCATTGGATTCTGTCTGCGGAAATGGCTCCGATACACTCACTCACTGTTTGACAAGTGGGAACTGTGTGAAGAGAATCAGACCTCGGTCTCAGAATGATGATGCGTAGGCACATTATACTCGCGGTCGCGGGGAAATTAGAACGAATGTTTGGATTACGAAACGATCTGTTCGCGTACTACTACTATGTAGTGTCCAAGATGGAAGGAGTTGCTCTGAAGGAGATCCATGAAGGTGACAACGTAATGCCTGTTGGAGGTACCTACCTACTATATAGTTTGTTTGACAGGTGTGGCTTAGGCGAACACTTGAGCCCCACACCAGCTGCTGACATATGATTCCATTCGGCTGTGGCGCATGCTCCGAGCTCTACATAGTGAGCATGACGCGCCGAAGGGAACCCGCGTCTGTGTCGGACACAAACACCCGAACAATAAAACCTCACCCTCGCATGCATCCTTGACTACAACTCTCGTTGGGCGTCATGGAGAGCTGGTCCACCGAGAGCCGGGAGGCAATACAGAATGCTTTCAACGCATTGCGTGAAACCATTAGCAAAGAAGCCCAGAACGGTACGTGCAACAACACGTCCTGACGTAATGGCACGCGGTACTAGCCTGTTGAACAGAAGTCGACCAGCGGTTGAAAGAAGACAACCGAACGCACGCGCTTCTTACCGATGAGCTCGAAATACTGAGGTCCCGCTCAGCCGAGGTGGATCGTTTGGAGGAAGAAAACCGAAAACTCAGGACGAAACTGCTGCAGTTCCATCAACAAACCCGAGCCACCGAGTCACCGAGAGACAGCACCCACTCGGACTATGTCTCCCGCGACCAAGCTACCAATACAGACTCTATGCCAGCAGTGATTGTTGAAAAAGGAAACGAATTGGAACAAGTCTTGCATGAGAGTCAAAAGCTTCACCGGAAATACAATGCACTGGACCGGAACTTCAAGATCCTCAAGTCAGAGTTCAACAAACGAAGGGATGAGAACAAGAGATGGGAGGAATACGCAACAAGTTTGGAAGACAAGATAAAAGTCTTTGAGCAGTCGCGAAGAGAGCCGGACCAGGATACTCATTCAGAAGCAGCATTATTAGAACCTAGCAAACCTCAGGCTGTCTTGACCTCAGGCTACGCTTCAGATCCCGGAACTGGACCAGCTTCGACGCGTGGAACTGCGGAATCTACAAAGCATATTCCCTTTGAACCCATTGCTGTTACAACCACGTCTACGGCCTTCACCACTACTACTCCTCCAGGAAAGGGCGCAACCCGTGATCTAACGCCAGGGGAATCGACGGAAGGAGAAACATCGGAGGGCAGCAAGGGCGATGATGTTCTTACCCTTCCGCCTCTGAAACAAACTCCCAAAACCGATTCTGATATTCGCATCAAACCAGAACCCTCCTCTGATGGTCCCATCGTTGTGTCGGAGCGCTTTGTTGGCAAGAGAAAACATTCAGACGACTCCTCCAACGAGCAACAAGGGCGACATCGAATCAAGGTTGAGAGCTCGAATATTGCCGGAGGCCCTTTCACCAGCCAACTGCAACAAGAGAGTATGGACCTGGACGAGGTTGGCCAGAAACTTAGTACGCCGAGAAAGAACAGAATGTCACCCACTGCCCTTGCCACATCAGGACGGATGGATACTGGAAGGGCAAAATCAACCGCTCCCTTGTTTGTCAGACCTGACGACACTGGTACGCCGACAGTAGGACACCTCAACTCATCGGCAGTTCTGACGCCTGTCAATCCTAATGCTCGTCCGGTGCGGCCATATCAACTTAAGACTGTGCAAAAGCCGACCAAAAATGGGCTCGCCCATGGCATAGAAAGCCTTGCCGAGGACGGACTTGTCTATAAGGAGTCAGGCCGTGGAGGACCGGCCGAAGCACAGTTTCGCACACCACAGCCCGCTGGTCGCTTAAGCACGCTGTTGAACATGCCATCCCCGGAGCAGGCTCCTGCCATAGTACGGTCAGCACCGCGTCTTCGTGGCACGGAAAGGGCCTCGGTAGACGATGAACCTCAATTTCCTGAGCGTCGGGAGCTGCCGTTCAGTAAGGAGCGTCGGGGGGGATTGAAGGAAACCACTGCTGTTCGAAACGAGCTCGACAAGATTACAGAACATGGCACCCCACGCGCACTTGGTCGGAACCGTAGCGGGGCTCACACGCCATTATCCGCAGTTGGAGGGTCATTACGAGCGAAGCCCATGGCCACCATGCGTCTTGAGGATTTCAAGATAAACCCTAAGTTCAATGGCGGTTCGGACTACGCATATTCGGAGGTAGTCCGAGGCAAAGACGAAAGAGCTTGCTTGCCTGGCTGTACCGACATGAATTGCTGTGGGAAACAGTTTCGTGTCATGGCACTCGCTCAGAGAAACAATGCTGAACGCACTCTGGCGTCAGACACTAAGTTGTTCGAAGACTACCTGGGCGACAGAGTCGCAATCACTTTGGGCATGTCTAAAGCGGAAAAAGACGAGCTGTGGGTCGAAGCTAAAACATGGCAGCTTGCAAAGGAGCTGGGCAAGCATCGTCACCGGTATGCCAGAAGACCGTCTCCCCCGGGCTTCTGGAACGCGGATTTCCCTACCACACAAGAGGTGGAAGATGAAAAGTCCGAAGCGGAGAAAAGGGAGAGGCAGTTAATCCAGGAGAGGTACCGAGAGGCGATGAGGGGCGGAGGGCGGTGGGTGTTTAGGGACGAATGAAGCCGCGTTCAAAAACCACCCCTCAGAAATGTGGCGTATCGGTGTTTAAATAGCTAGTGCCGTTTGTTTGCGGTGCGTTTTGTGACGGCATAGCTTCTTGAATCAGACGTTGCAACTTGGTCCGAGCAAATGCTGCAGGGATCTCCTTGATTTCCCTTTCGACTTATTTCTCTCATGGACAAACTACTCATCTGTCATCATCGCTGGCCGCATGGTTAACGGGGATATCGATAGTGGACGCTGGATAGCAGACCATATCCTCTAAATAAACACAGGTCTCAAAAGCAGAAACTCATGAACCTCGCGATGGGTGATGCTTCAAGGCACTGGACCCTAGAAGCAAAGGGTTGAGCGCAGACAAATGACGAGATACCCCATGCCGAGGGACATTCCACCTGAGCGCGGAGACATGCACGTTGTCTTAGCTGATGTCTTGTTCTTGAGCGACGAGGCTGGAAACGATAGGGCTGAATATCATGGCCCTTCAAAGACTAACTCAATGAGGATATCATTTGATAGCTCCGTCGCGACGTTTAGAGTTACAATGGCAGGACAAGAGGTGAGCAAACAAATTCCATTTGTTGTTTGACACCCAGGTAGGTAGGCACCTGGGTGTCAAGAGCTTGACTGAGCTCACCTTGGAGACCTACCTCCCCAGTGAAACCTCCATGGGTGGGGCCGATTTCGGGCAAATCACGGAATAACAAGCCGCGGGGATCAAATTGCGATCTGTGCACGAGGCTTCCGGCTCACTCAGGCAGTTGTACCTATTGCGCCAACAAGCCGGAGCCCGCTGCCCGCTAGCTCCAGTTGGGCCTTCCCGCGCGCGGCTTAATTTTTTGTCATCTCCATTGGAAGCACCCGCACAGCTCATCACCTGTCGCCCTGCCCCAGTCGACGACCTTCTACCGTCGCCGTCTCCTTCGCAGCCCGCTTCCCTCACCTTTGCGCGGTTAATCGCTCCCGACGACCGACACCGCTGCCCCGTCTGGTGTCTCAGTGGTGCCCTTCCCTTCTGCCGGGTACCCCCGCAGACAAGAGGGTGACACACGACCTGCGAACGATTGGAAACATTGCCCTCGCGCATCCTACGCGACCAAACAACGCAACGATCCAACCACGAACCGACCACCGCTTTCCCTGTCGACGCTCCATCGAGGCCGCGCCGACAACCGCTTCGAAGAAAGCTGAAGCTTCAAGGCAGTGATAGTTCCAGCCGTGGACGATCACTGCACATACACGACTCCCAAGCCGGCAGGATGAACAATCGTCATCTGCCGGCTGGGCAAGCCATGCCGGGAGGTGGAGGGCCAGTAGGCGTCGGAGGAGTCGATATGGTTGGCGGACCCGGAGGAGGTAACAGACGGAGGATGCAGCAACAGCCGACGTACGCGCAATACCAGCAACAGCAATACCAACAGCACATACCCATGTATCCGAACTACATGAACCCCTACGCCGCGGCGCCCTACTACCACCAACTGCCACACCAATACCAGAATGGCGGTATGCCCTCTGGCTACATGCACTACCAGCACCAGCAGCATCAGCACCAGCAGCCCTATGTTCGGTCAGCGCAGGCGATGCCTCAGTATGTTCCCATGGCTGGCGTCAGTGTCCTCCAGCCCTACACCCAACCGCCTCAGCCGTCTCCTGCTCTGTCAACGCCTTACCAACCGCCTCCTGTTCCTACTGCCATGCCTGTCCAGTCACCGCCCCCACCGCCTCCTCCGCCTCAGCCTATTGAGCCGACTCCCGAGCTTCCAGTCGTTACGCCTTCCGTCGTAGCCTCCTCGGTCGTTTCTTCTTCGGCCGCCACGCCTTTTGCCGAGCCCTCCCATTCTTCCGTACCTGCAGTTCCTGTACCTGTCTCTGTTCCCCAGAGTCCGGAGCTTCCCAAACAGAATAAGGATTTCCGGGCACCAGTAAGTCTATGTATACCCCCCACCAGGTGAATCGTATTGCTAAACGGCCAAAGCTTCCGTGGACGCCACCGGGCCAGGCTCCTTTCCCAAGGAGAGCTCCTAAGTCAAGACGGCGGCGAAGATTGCTGAGTGCAAACGCGCAAGATCTGACACTGCCTGTGGAGCAACATGAAGGCGCTTTGGAGTCTAACGCTACCGCCGGTGAACTGTCCGCCAAAGCTGGCGCGACGGAGGCGCGCGATGCGATAGATGGCTCGGCGGCGAAGGCCGATTCCAAAAAGACAGTCTTCTGGAACCCCAAAGACACCGACTCGGAGAGCGCGACTCTCAGGGCGGATTCCTTGGCGTCCGAGACTCCTAAGGAGAGTGACAGATCAGCGACCAGTGTGTCAAACGCGGGCAGCCCCAAGGCGATTGCGTCCGAGACTCCCAGCGCGAGACCTACGACGAGCTCCTCCAATATTTCCGCCTCTCGCCCTGCTGTTCCTGTTATTCCTGTCGTTCCTGTTCTCCTTAAGAGTAGTCCTAAGGAAAGCAAGGTCACTGAAGAGCCGAAGCAGCCCGCAACCCAAGAGGCGAAGTCCGTGGAGACGACCGTCACAACGGATGCCACTGCTGCTGGACAGGAGAAAGCCGATGCCCAACCAGCAACTGCTGTCAAAGCGGCCCCAAAGACGTGGAGCGGTCTCTTCTCTGCTGCGGCTGCGGCTGCTGTCAAGGCCCCAACCAATGCCAACGGCTCTGGTACTGCGACGGCGACCAACGGTGCTGCTGTCAACGGGGACGGCTCGGTCAATGGTAGTGCTTCCAGCTTTTCTGCAGGAAACGCCAACTCCTTGGCCACTGCTATCCAGGACTTCCGCGTTGGCAACCTGGCCAAGGTCCAGTTCATCGAGCCAAGAGGCCTGATCAATACAGGCAACATGTGTTATATGAATTCAGTGGGTTCTCTCTGTTCGTATGACCGGCTATACCGTTAACAAGTACAGGTTTTGCAAGTTCTTCTCTTCTGTGCACCTTTCTACAACTTTTTGGACCAGATCAGCAAGAGGGCCGTTCACAAGTTCAAGAGCGACACGCCCGTTATCGACGCCATGTAAGCTGTAATGTCTGCGAAAAGGAAGGCCTGGCGACTAACCTATGACCAGGATCATGTTCATGAGGGAATTCCGGGTCATCGACGCCACCGACTCAGTCGAGAAACTTCGTCGCAAGCTTAAAAGTGAGCAGCTAGAGCAGTATGGAGAGTCGTTCATCCCGGAGTTTGTCTACAAGGCTCTTCAGCCTCTCCCAGCGTTTGCGAGCATGAGAGTACGTTGCCATCTTCCTTCAGCAAAGTTGCCAGCTAACATTGTCTTTGTAGCGTGGTCACCAGCAAGATGCCCAAGAGTTCCTCGGACTGGTTCTGAACGCCATCGACGAGGAGTGCGCCCAGGTCATGTCTGCGGGTGGCGTTTCGAACGGACTCGCCGAAACAAGACCGACATCGTCTGCTGCCAGCGTTGTCGAGTCCAATGACGGCGCGGACGGATGGTTCGAAGTTGGATCTAGACAGCGAGCCGTCGAGACCCGCTCTTCCGGGGCCAGTTCGACGACGCCCATCACTCGACTGTTCAGTGGGCAGTACCGGTCAGAGATTCGTCGCCCTGGCGTCAAGGATTCGGTCACCACGGAGCCTTTCCAGTCGCTGCAGCTTGACATTGGCGCTCCTCACATTCAAAACGTTGTGGATGCCATCAAGGGACTGACGGTGCCAGAGAGACTTCAAGGCGATGCTGCACCTATGACGAAGCAAACGCTAATCGAGACACTGCCGCCCATTCTCATTCTCCACCTCAAGCGCTTCAAGTTCGACACTGAGGGAACCACGAAGATCGCAAAAAAAGTTGGCTACCCGCTCGATTTGCATCTTCCTGTGGAGGTGCTTTCGAAGAGACGACGCAATGCGCTTGTTGCTGAGGGTGCGCCTATACCCAAGTACAGACTCATCGGTGTCGTCTACCACCACGGCAAGCAAGCCAACGGCGGCCACTACACGGTGGATGTGCGACGGCAAGATGATAATGAGTGGATACGGCTGGATGATACGGTCATCCGACGCGTTCGCAGCGAAGACGTGGCTGAAGCAGGCGCCGAGGAGGATGCCAAGGAAGCAGGCCGATCCGGCCCTGCGTCCCGGGACGCCTCGACTAACCGGTTCGGTGCCATGGCCGACGAGGACGAGGGAGAGGGCTGGAAGGAGGTCACTACCTCGGCCAAAGGCGGGGACAAGAGTGGGGAGAAGAAATGGAGCGCGGTCGCCAATGGTAACGGTTCTGCCCCCAAGGGTAAGGCCGCCAAAGACAATATCAAGGACAACAAGGTCGCCTACCTGCTGTTCTACCAGCGAATCTGAGGACCAGGAGTGCGGTGATCAAAGGACAACACACAAAAAAAAAAAGACAGCGAGTTGACGGCGCGTGGGGATGGACGAGTATGAGGGGCGGCGCTTCAACCTGTGGAGGCGCACAACAACGGCCATACCGCCTAAAGAGATTGAAATCTACAGGGAAACGACAGCAGGGGGATAGAGGTGTTCCGTTACGGTATCGCCGCGTTCTTCTATCTACGTTCGACTATGCATATTCACGGCGGTTTCGGTTGGAAGGAATTCATTTTCAACATTTCGGCGAGAGTGGCAAACCAAGATTGTCAGAGTCATCTGCAGATTGTCGCGGAGGCTTTCATATGGCTGTCTGTACTGGTGATGGTTCGAAAAAAAGGGGGGGGGGAGAGGGAGGGGCGCAGACGAGGGATGGAATCGGTTGGGGTGGTTTGGGGAGAGGGAGCACAGGTTGTTGGGTGTGTCCCAGCGATCGGCTAGAATTGGAAGGATGTGCCAAAGTGAGGGAATGAGTGGGTAGGCTGGTGATGAAGAGTCAATGAAAAGAGACGAGGGGTAAAGTGACGTCCTTGTAAATATAAAAACTATTGATGATGAACCTGTGTCGCTCTGTTGCGATGACGTGAAAGGGCCAGGAGACACGCCTTTGTGTGTGAGCCGCTGGCAAAGCTTTCGAACGGAAAAGTGGAGCACATCCGAAGAGGAGAGACACAAGCTCCTCTCCCCCTCCTCGCCGTATCCAGTCACTCGAAACCTGTGAACCACTTGAAAAGAAAGGAAAAAGCAAGGGGGGCCGGGAAAAGGCAGCACGCCCACACATACACACACACACACCACGGCGCCAAGAGCCAAGTTGACCACAAGATGCCCGCCCCGACGCAGATGCCGCAGTACCTCTACAAGATCGTCCCCGAGGCGCCGCCCTCACCGCTGCCGGCCGAGTATCCCCTCTCGGACCTCGACCGGGATGACGGATTCATCCACCTGAGCACTGCCGAGCAGGTGAGTTCCGCCGCTCCGTACGCTACACCGACTACCCTCCCCCACGAACTCACAGCCGCCGCCGGTCGTTTTGTCTACCGTGAACACAAGCTGCCCCCCCACACCGCTCCTTCCAAACCCAGAAAAGAGGCAAGAAAGAAAAAACGGCACTGACGGCAGTAAAAACGCGCCCCACCCCAGGTCCTCGGCACGGCGGACCGCTTCTTCTCCGGCGCCGCCAGCCTCTGGCTCCTCAAGCTCCCCTACGCCGCCCTGGAGGCGCATATCCGGTGGGACGAGCTCCCCGCGGGGGCCGGCTGCTTCCCGCACCTGCACGGGCGCAACTTTGGCGCCGCCGACGTCGCCGACGCCCGCGGCTTCGCCAGGCCCGACGGGCGGGCCTGGAGCGAGGTCCTCCGGGGGGACGCGTGGCTCTCGTGAGCGCTGCTTACTGGTCCGCTCGGTCGTCGCGGGGTATCACCTGTGGCAGTTACATAGACGCACAATTTTTCCTGGAACGCGAGAGAGAGGGGGGGAGGGGAAAGAGAGGCTATACATGGTGGTCTACATCGAGAATCGTGTCATCACTTTGACAAAAACAGAAACGCCGGTTGATGACAGAAGAGGGGGGCATGATAACTCAAGACCACACACACACACACACACGCCTTCCAGAGCCAAAATGTGCAATTGCTTGCTATACGGTTTTTCTAATGCCTCTCGGGCTGCCTTGCGTCAATATCAGACAAACGTCTCGAGTTCCGAGCAGCTTTGGCCACTCTTTGTTCCCCTCGGCTATAACTCTCGTAATGGCCAACGATGATAAAAGAAACGCAAAAGAAGCTCAGTATGCTTTTCGCTGATTGCACTCCATGAAACACCCCCTTCCCAACACGAGTGAAATTCATGATCACCTCATCTCATAGCAAAACGTGCAACGTGACCAAATCATACCCGTGATCCTCTCTGCTTAGACCCATCCCAGTCCCGGCTAACGCCATACGAATAAGCCTTCTTCTATCACAGCCGAGGTGAGGTGGGTGCTTCAAAGACTAAAGGCCCACGAGATAATGTTTCCCAACCGTGCGAGACATAAGCTCACGCATGCAAAAGACAAAGGAGATTTCAGCCTAGTGGCTGTTTCGCTGTAGTCGATCCGTCGTTCATCTATGACGACCACTTGACGTCTGAACTTGGGGCCCTGCTCCGCCGCTTATTGGCCATGCTCGTCGGAAGAACTGGTGATGCGGCAGGTGCTGATACGGCCGACGCGTTCCTGCTTACGTTCTCTTTATTCGACAGGGAACTCTCGGACCTTACCAAAGGAGGCTGTCCTGACGAACTGCTGGGTCTTGCAAATGAGTGGCGAGGCAATCTGCTCTTCCCCGATGATGAGCTGGAAGGCATACTTGACGAAATCTCGCCGCTCACCCGCCTGGGAATGCTCGTAGCGCCGTCTCTGCTGCGTGGGCGGTAAAGAATGGCTTCCCGCTCCTGGACAGCCGTCCGCCGTGGACTTGCAGCCACCTCAATATACGCGCCACCGGACCCTGGTGGTATATGGGACAACCGACGGTGGCGGGTCTGCGTGGGCGTGGCAGGCATCGATATCGCGTGGTGAAGTCCTGGCGGAGTAAAGGAGGATTTCCGCCTCAGCCCGGAACCCGAGCGTCGAGATGCGACCGACCCAGAAGACCCATTCCTTTCGGAAGCCGTGTCATACAGCTCACTCTCGTTATGTGACTTGACCAGTTCCGATGCGAGGTTGCGAACGAGCACAGCAGTGTCCTTCTCTGCCAGCATTTGGATAGCATCGAACAGAGATCGGACTTGCTTGATGTTCAAAGAGCTGCTGCCGTTGCCCATTCCCAACATTTCTGCGTCGCAAGCGTCCAGGATGTTGCGCACGAGACGAAGGAGGTTGAGTCTGACGACAGCCTTCTTGTGGCACAGTCTCTGGCCGATGCCAGCAAACATCTCAGGTTTCGCAAGCGACCCTGAGATTGAAGGGCTTAACCTCAGGAGCTTCAGCAGAGGCTCCAAAAGGTTGGCGTCGAAAGAGTTGAGTTTGTTTGTGTGAAAACAGGCGACAATCGCGTCTGTGAATTTCCCGTCCAGAAGATGGCTTTCAACTTTGGCTGTCTCCTCCTGAAGCCAGATAAAGATGGCGTCCAGGGCCGTGACCTGCCAGTATTGGTCCGCCAGAAGCGAAACGTAAAAGTCCAGTCCCTTGTTTTGCCACAGATATCTGCGGCCTTTGCTTCCCGAATGCGCCATATCGCACAGTATGGGCAAAGCAAACTCCTTTGGCGGACGATCGGTTTGCATAATCTTCATGAGCAAGGGAATGATGCCACCAACAGCGGCATCTTCCTGTCTCTCCTTGCTCAGGCGGCAGAGGTTGAACAATGTGTTCAAAACCTGGTTGGAAATTTCCCGGAAATGATTGTGGCCTGTCTTCATGCTGTAGCCAAGTACGTCGATGAGGAACTCAATAGCGTCGGCTGTGTGGAGCGTTTCTATAGTCGTCGACAGCATCGAGAGATTCTTGATGAACTTTAGCATCGTGATCTGGTGGTTTGGCGTCATGCGTCGCAAGTCCTTCAAAACGCCTGATCATCTGTTAGCAAACGAAAAGGGTAGTGGCCGGGAGTTGACAAACTCTTTAACACCTGCCTGTCAGCCACAACCTCCTTGACGTAATTCTCGGCCTGAGAAAAGAGGTAGAAAATGTTGACAATCCGGCCCTCAATGAGCTCGGAAAGGTCGTCTTCACCCTCTTCGTCGAGCACTCTATGAAGCACCAAAGCCAGTGGGTACAAAATCTTGCTTCTCGAGAAGATGCGGCAGAAATCGTTCTTCGGAGTGGGCCCCTGAAGCTCAAAGACGTTCCAGATGCCGTTGACGCCGATCAGAACGAGATCCCGAGCATCGTCAAAGTCTTCATCCAAAAACTCAACAAGCACATTCAAGCCACCGGCGCTGACAAACATCTGCAGGGTTAATGTTGAAGTCTGGTACATCTGGCGAACGAATGCGGCTGCCTCCAGCCTGATTTCGTTGGAGTACTGGCGGGCCGAAAATTTGGTGATGATTGGTATGCCACCCACGAAGCAAAGATTCTCCTGGATCTCGACATCGTCCAGAATGATCTGTCAAGTATTAGCATCTTCCCCGTCTAAATGTGCTACGGTATCAGGGACTCGACTTACAGTGTTGACGACCTTCAAAAGTGACAGGATCATCTGTTGCCTGCTCTTGACCGTGCAAGGCTCGAGGATTTCCAGAATGGGCAGCAGACCATGCGCACTGAGAATCAAATCTTTGATCTCGGTGTTCTCCCACAGCAAGGCAAGCTGCATCCGTTAGCCACAGGTTCACAAAAAGCACAGGATCAGCCTCACCAGGTCTTCGGACAGTTCGCAAAGTTTCTCTTCACCTTCTGAAGTTTTCAGAGAGCGAACGAGTTCTTCGACCTTGCCTGCTAATCTTGCGTGCCTGTCCCTAGCAATGTTTGCTTCCAAATCCATCTCGTCCCATCCAGGGTCCATGGAGGCGAAAGGGTCATCTTCGTCCTCGTCATCACCCAGCCACGAGTTGTTAGAGTATTTGGACAGCACCATCAGGCCGCCGTCCTCTGATCCTCTATCACTCTCTTCCCTATCGGTGACAGCATCCTCGGGTCCGAAGATATCAGAGAAGTCTTCGTCGCCCTCATCTTCGGCAAATTTCTGGATCTCGATGGACGATCTGGTTCTTCGCATCGGGCGGTCTGGTAGTACAGAAGGGCGTAGCTTTGCGCTAGGCGGCCGTCTCGAGCCCCCTGTCAGGGGCGACTGTGTTGAACGGGGCAAACTCGTAAGATCAGAAGGATGAAATAGTTGAGGAGATTCAACCTGTGTTCAGTTAGCAAGGAGTGGGCACAAGACTGGATCAAGTCGTCAACATGCCTTTTTGACGAACGGGTTCAGTCCATTGTCATTGAAAACACCGTCGCTTTCAAGGAGAAGATCCGAATAGTCTTCGGTATTCTGCTCTCTGAATGCCAGGTCCGCAGGAGCAGGTATCTCAAACTTGCTGGGGCCAAGCTGCGATTTGCTAGGAGACTTGGGACGGGAAGAGTTCCTGGCACTGCCTGTCTTCCGCGTACTGGACTTTGCAGGTGGTTGTTGTTGCTGCTGCTGCTGTTTCACAGGTTCTGCGTATTTGTCGCTCTTCTTACGGGACACTGGACGAATGGTTTGTTCCTGAAACTCCAAGTCGGTAAAATGGCGGGGCCCTTTGATCGTCATCAGCTCCCCCTCAAAGTCGTCATCGTAGCTCTCGGAATCGATTCGAGAGTCTGTAATCGAAGCGAATGCTTTGAGTTTATCGGCTGACAGTAAACCACCAAAATTGTCCTGGGGCTTCAGATGAGGCAAGTGCAATGCACTCGGCGAAATGGCCGTCGCGAAGTCGTTGTCCCAGTTGTCGTCATCTAACAGCATGTCAACACGCGTCTCCTCCGCCCCCGCGGACGTTGGGCAAATACTTACTAGCTAGCTCGGGAGATCTGAACGCCTCGGGGGTCCTTCTCGGTTTCGCAAGTGCCAAAGGCCCCTTGGCCTGGGTCATCAAGCTCGGTCGGAGTGGTTCGTTGGCGTTGAATCTTAAGCCGGGATGGCCTTGCATCCCGGCAAAGCCACTTTCGGAGCCGGTGGACGCCCTGAGCGAGCTCTCGGAGGACTTGAGGGCCTTGTTCCATTGCTTCACTTCTTCCACCGCTTGGCTGAAATTTGCTGGGGCCTTGGAAACGGGGGCGTCGCTTCTTCGGCACCCAATGATCCACGCATGTCGTAATAGTTTTCTTGCCGTCACTCTTAGGTTAGGGTCCTTCTGGAAACATTGCATCAAGAAATCCCGAGATGCCTGGGAGGTATTAGTGATAGTTACTTGTCACACGTGAAAAGGGGGTGCTCACTGGTGAGATACCCTCAGGCAACGGCGGGTGGTCGTCGTTGACAATGGCGAAAAGCGCAGGCATGGCGGCAAGGTTGTGATACGGCGGCTTACCCTGCAGCAGCTCGATGACTGTGCAGCCTACACTCCAGATATCAGATGCAGGGCTGGCGCCAGAAAGTTGAATGATTTCAGGTGCCATCCAGTAAGGTGTGCCGACGACCTGGGCTTCTTTGTCCTG
Organism: Colletotrichum eleusines; assembly: GCA_016807845.1. Classification (NCBI taxonomy): domain Eukaryota; kingdom Fungi; phylum Ascomycota; class Sordariomycetes; order Glomerellales; family Glomerellaceae; genus Colletotrichum; species Colletotrichum eleusines. The sequence goes on from JADEZO010000005.1 coordinate 1,044,192, forward strand.
ACCTCCAGCGAGTGTGCTTGTCGAGACGCCAAAGTCTGCAAGCTTGACCTTACCGTCCTTGGTTGTGAGGATGTTTGCGCCCTTGATATCCCGGTGAATAACACCCTGGTCGTGAAGATACTGCAGGCCTTGCAGGACCTGGGTCGTGTAGACGCCGACCAAGTTCTCGGGAAACTTTCCATATGACTTGCATATTGAGTGAAGGGAGCCATTTTCGCAGTACCTTGGCCAGGTTTAGTAATGAAGCAATGACGACAAGGAATGAGGGCTTGGCCTACTCTAAAATGATATTGAGACAATCGGCCGACTTGACGAAGCCAATGTACTTGACAATGTTGTCGTGCTAAGCGCACTGTCAGCTGAAGCGTCTCGCAAGTTGTCTAGCTCAAAAAAAACTCACATGGAGGTTCTTTAAAAGGTCGATTTCAGACTGGAAAGGGTCAGTTTTGACTAGGCAGCAATCGAGCACATGCCCGGGGACTTGAAATGTACCTCAATCATGCGCAACTCGCTCTTGGGCAGGTCAGCGAGCTTGATCTGCTTGACCGCGACGGCCTCGCCGGTTCCCCAATTGAAGGCCTTGTAGACAGATCCGAAGGCTCCCTTTCCCAGGCACTCTCCTAATCGCTGTATTGTAAGAACTGTCAGCTATGCACTCCTCGCGAATGGTGGCGGTCCAGATCCTCAAGGATTGCCCAACGGTCGTGTATACGCACATAGTCCTTCAGGCCCGGATCCTGCAGCGCAGAGCTCTCTCTAGGCCCTTGTTTCTCTTTTCGCGGTGTGCCCTGGCCCCTCTCACGGGAGGCGACCACGGCCGTCCTGCCGTTTACATGATACTGGCGCTCGACGGGGGAGGACGCCGACGAGGGTGGCGACAGGTTGGGCATGGCCGGCGGCTAAGGACACAGCCTGGCGCAGGACCAAGCTCGTCTCTCTCTATCTCTCTCTCTCGATCGGGTTTGGGATTGTCGTGGCAGCCCTCGTAGGACGGAAACCGGTCCGAAGGATAGATTAAATCGCAACTAAGTCGACAATGAAACGGTCGACTGGAAAACTGTCGTGAGCTGGCGAACAAGCAGCGCTTACGGCAATGGTGAGGAGGGCGCGCTGCACATTGCCCGGCGGCAGGACGGCATGCCAGAGTCGCAGTTACGGGGGGGCGGTGCGTTCGTTTGGTTGTTCGGATCGTCCCGGTGATTTCGCAGACGAAGTAGTTTTAGTCCACGGTAATCTCGGTGGGCATCGGCGGGAGGAGTAAAAGAAACCAGGGTGAAGGGCGAGCGAGGGACGAATGTAGGGCGCGCGAGTCTGCGGCAGGACCACTCCCAAATATTGACACCGGCGAAATATGCCAACACATACAGGCACACAGGCACACACAGAGAGAGTACACAAAGACGTCCGTCCAGTAGGCGGAATATGCTTCCAGTTCGCGGATAGGCAGCCGTCTTTTGTTGTGTTCCAAATTTGTAGGCAGGAACAAATCAAGAGGAGGACCGGCGTTCCTCTATTCCGAGGAGGGTGTTTCCGGTATCTTATTTTGTCGTCAACGACGTTTTGGTCTGGTCTGGTCGATATGCCGGTTGGGCAGTGGGGTTCGATCGGGTCCAAGCAAAACGAGCGTCAGGGGGGGAGGCGTGGTTCGGTAGGGGGGGGGGAGGTGCGATGATGGCGTAAGGGTAAGCTAGGGGTGCCAGAGACAAAAAAACAAAATCAGGAAGGGGAAAAAAAAAAGGTGACAACCTGGAGTAGGGACTACAACCTAAACCATGAAAGAACCCCTGGAGAAGAAATGATTTTTTATTTTTATTTTTATTTTACAGAGGCTGTTGATGTGGGAGTTTACATTGGCGTACGCACACAAGCCAGAGGAAACAATGACGAAACTCGGTGGTGACGCGCGGTATTGACTGCAATCTGTGGCTCTTCCAAGGACATTCGCTGATAAGAAAAAAAAAAGAAGAGGAAGAGAAGAAGAAGAAGAAAAGACCCAAGTCCCGTTCGGCCGGCTTCAGCGCAGTACGAATGATTAGTCCACGGTCAACTCGGGTGGTTAGGTATTAGCTAGACGCAGGGCAGCAACAACGAATGAGGCACCTACCACCCACCACCTCATCTCACAATCCGCACCATCAATGCCGCCTGCCCGTTCCCATTTCCCATGCACATACTATGGTTCATCACCATCACTCGGGACCCTGGCCAAGCCCTCGCCTGATCGTTGCATTTTCACAATGACAGGACCACGCGGAAAGCCTCAAGACTCGATACACACAGTACTCTTTCTCTCTTTCTCCGCGATTCATGCCATCCGGGGCTAGCTGTAACCACCGAAAGTGGGGCGTCCTTATGGGCTCTCGTAGTGGGCTACGATTCCTGGATTGCTGAACAAACGCTGAGGACTGGCGCTAGCTACGCTAGAAGCTCTCCCAAGCTGCTCCGTCGCCGTGCTAAGAGGCACCCGGCCTGAACCGGCAACAAAAGAACGGGCTTCAACCTGGGTACCTAGGTAGGTACCCGGGCACATCGTTAGCCTTCCACTATTGAGTGCATTGCAAAACGTCGGGTCCAATTATTTGGCTTTCCTATAGCTGATCCATCGCACCCTCCAATATACTCAATTGCCAACAACGAAAAAGGGAAGGGAGAAAAAAGTCAATGCGAAATAAACATGCCTACCGTAACTTGGCCTCGCCCAGACAAGTCCCGCCCCTCTAGTCTTCCCCAGACGTTCATGGCTGGGGTCACAGCTTGGACAGGAGCCACGTCACGCCCGACCAAGACACATTCCACCGTCACGGTCTCTAGAATGTTTGGAACATCACGAGTCCGTCAACTCGCCCCTGCCTCATCTTTCAATCATCCATTGTTGCGTGAATCGTACTTCACCGTGGTAACGACGTGACAGTGTCTCGTCTAAAGAGATCAACAAAACCCCTGGCCTGCCCGTTACGGATACCTATCCCTACTTCAGCTAACCACCCTCCCCCCCATGTCAAGGACAGGGCTACCGAGACCCCCTCTCGTTGCGACTATCCCTCTCTTCCGACTGTCAGTCCCCAATCGGACGTCAAGCAATGAGGATAGCCGGCCGGTATGCGTGGACAAGGGCAAAGAAGAGGACGATGCTACGGGTCTGCGCAGGAACGACATACAGTATTGTAGGACCGACCCTCCCGCATCCTCGCGCCATGTCAGTGGCCAGCCCAGCAGGCAACCTGCAGCAGCCCAAGGAAGCCGAGCCGCTGCCGCGAACGGCTGCACCAAGCGGAAACACCCCATCTTTATTCACCCGCTTCCCATTGTTGTCTTCGTCGAGGAACAGTCGGGTTTGGTGTCATGGGTTCCGCAGGCCACCTCCCTGAGATAGGTATGCTGCTGACAGCACTCCATAATGAGACGGACGGCGAAATCAACAACGTGAACTGCCGCTTCCACATGGTTGTCTACTTGCCTACCTAGCCCGCATTCCTCCAAATATCAAGAGCATTCACCCATGCATGTCCCAAAAACCCCAAGTCAAAGTCTTTGGAACAGTCCTCAGTCACAAGTTTGTCCACGCCTGTCTCACTACTTCGACTGAGACATACAGCCACTGAAAGCTGATCACGTTCCCACTGACGACATGCCTCGACTTCACAACAATCAGACAGTCAATAAAAATAAAAATAAAAGTTCAATCAGAAAACGGCCAGCGGCCAGTTCATTTCATGCTCGCCCTCGTCGTGTCCATCATAACTATTGGAGCCTCTACCCCACTCACAGGAAGCCCCCTCTCGCCAGTATCTCGTAGACTTCATGCGCAATAAATCCCTGTCCTTCGTAATCGAAGGCTGAGGTTGGCCCGTCCAAAGACTACACGTGTTATACAAACGGCTCATGGAGCTGTATGACCCCGCCAAACCAATAATTCAACGCCCGATCCATAGCAGGCGTATGTCCTCTTGAACGCCAATTTCCTCTGTTCAAGCACGATGCCTTTTCAAAGGCCCGCCCTTCTTTTCATCAATTTGCCGCTCTTTGTTTCCAATGTCTTCATGGGAGTGGTTCATCCGAAGCATCTTTTCATGACTCCTCGGGCAGAGTTCGGCTAAGGCCGGCACCAGCCCACCAGTCATCGGGGATATCTTCCCGCCGTGCGAGGTTTCGAACAATCATCTGCATCCCATGCAAGGCATTGTCGTTGGATGTGTGGTTATGGCTTGAAGGGGTCTCATCGTCATCGTCACCGTTGCTATCTCCGTGACCGCCCGTACCCCCTACCTCTTCGCTCGAGTCCCGTATAATGTGGCCTAGCAGCTCCGGGAGCGGGGTGGGGTCGCGAGTGGCGATCCGGTAATGTCGAAGAAGCTCAAGTCGCCGGCGAGTCCGCATTTCTTCGTCGTCTTGCACATTACGGGCAACGGAAGTTCTGTCTGCACGCCTGTGCGATGAATCGTCTCGCATGTATGACAGTCGGCTCGGGTCGTTTGCGTCGAGATCGGCAACAAAGCGACGGTGTCTCGAAGGATAGTTCATCGTCCAGTGATCTGGCCAGGCCCGGCCCATACGCAGGTCTTCCTGGCCTTCATCGTCCGAATTATCGAGGCCAGATTCACAGGGCTGTTCGAGAGCATCTTCCGCCATCTCCGGCCCGGTGAGGGAAGTGCGCGATGATGCTGCGGCACTCTGTGACTGCGACGTAGAGGCCGATGCGGAAGCTGACGCCGAGGCAAATGACGATCCAGCACTCGGGGGCTGCGGGTCCGGCGTCAAAGTAGTCAGCAGCGTGTCCCACACGCCATCTTCGTCGGGGCTGAGGCTTCGATCGCGGTCGCCGAGGCCGTCGGTCAAGGATGACTCATTTGGTTGCCCAGGAGGGCGTATCCGACGGATGCGATGATGCAAGGTCGGGGGTAGTGTTCGTGTCTCCACACGCGGTCTTCCTCCAGAGAACCTGGCGGAAACCGAGTGTTCGGGGCTGCGGTCAAAACGGGCCGCAACTGGCGGGGCGGGCTACTTTGCACGTCAGTTCTGCAGGTCGGCTTACGCGGACGGGTAAAAGAGCCTACCATCGACATGCGATCAATCTGCGCACGACGAAACCGTCGACCAGATGCTACATAAGGGTAGAGAGCAATGCCGTCGACCTGAGGCCTTTCGGGTTCCTGCCAGCTGGAATGCTCTTCCCTAGCCGGAGGAGTGGCGTTGGTTCGGGAGGGTTGAGGCAAGTTCTCGATGGCCCAGCGTTCGCCCAAGAGGGAGATCAACCGAGCCTCGCTAGCTTCAGGTCCCCGTTCCGCAGCCCGACTCCTCATCTCACGCAGGGCATCACGCAGTTCGGTGTTCTCGGAAGTAGAAGCACCTCGATCCGGTTCTGTAGGCGGCATCGTGCGAGGGGGGGCGGCGGTGTAAGCCTCAGGCGGCGGCAGATGGCCAGACTCAATCCATGGGTAGCGAGCGCGCGGAACAGGTTCGGGTCCAGGAGTGGGGAAGTTATCGCGGAGCAATGCGGCGCGACGTCGGAAGGGGCGGGAATCCAGGTTGCGGCGTGCACGGCGAATAGAGGAGCGAGCATGGCGTGTGGATTCAGACTTGTCGCCGATCTGAGAAGGAACGTCGGGTGCGACGAACAGACTGCAGGTGGGCGAATGAGAGATTAGCAGGGGATGCGAGGGGGTGAGGCATAACGAGACCGCCGACATTAACAGCGATGGCGACGCAGTTCGACATCAACGTGATTAAGACGGGCATCGAAGACGACGGACATTTCGTTTGCATGGAAAGAGCCGGCGGCTTGTATTGAACGGACGGGGGCGAGACGGATAGGAACAGAGGCATTGAGTGGCAGCGGTAACGCGACTGGACGGGCTGAGATTGAGCCAGCGTCCGACCAGGCGCAGCGCAAAGGCAGTTGCAGCGCAGCCGGTGAAAGCGCAGGGGCGAGAAGAAACTTACGGGAGTCCCATATTGATATGCTTGTCTCGCGCGCGTGGTGGATAAATGAACGACACAGAGGATGAAAGGTTGGCTGGGAATGCCGAATGGATCGCGAGACGGGCTCGATAGTTGTCGTGATAGGAACGGGGCCCGCGATTCCGTGTTTCGCGGTGGATTCGCAATTGCGCGAAGCCAGTATAGCTCTGCCGTGGGGCGGACGAGCGGGAAAAGAGGAGAGGATGGGGTCAGTGACGGGAACGGGCACTGGGACTGGACGTGGATTGTCTGTCAGTCAAGGACGACAAAAGCAGGCAGGCACGGGGAACGGGGTTAAGAAAAGGGAACAGAAGGGAAAATGGGAAAGGCGCGGGTCTTTGGGGAATAGCCGCTTTACTTCTTTTCTGTGAGTGGCTGGCCGTGCCATTTCCGCAGGTCCCTTGTTGCTAGTCCCGGGCACCCTCCCCTGTGGCGCTGGCTTCCAGAAGCAAGTCACACACGAGTGTTTGACCAATCATAATGGCTTTTCGGAGCATGGCAAAGAATGTGGAGAACTTGGGGAAGGCTTTTGACATGTGGCTGAAGCGGCACTTTGATGCAAGCGCACTCGTGTCCGGTCGCGACAAGCATGGCTGGGCGGATTACCGAATGTACCTAGGTACATACTTCGCGTACCTTCCTCTTGCTACGGGCTCTACCTAGCACCTGGGTAGGTAGGCTGGCACGCTGGTAGGTACCTACACAGGTAGGTGTCAACGGTTTGGGTTGGATGAAAGGTCTAGAATACGTACTAGATACCTATGGTAAAACCTACCTAGGTACTCGTCAGCAGCATCCAGCGCTGGAGGCAACTTTCAAGACCCTGAAAATCCAAGACACGATCATTACCAGCGACTCCCCAGTGACTCACTTCCACCATAGGGGCCACTTTCTTAGACGTCTCCCGTCGGTTGCCGGGCCACAGCTTAGAGCAGAGGGACAGCAATACCCTACTGTGTATGCCCGACACCCCATCCGGAGCCACACGCGTTGCACCATACACCCCGATTCCCCCGGCAGACTCCAGCATGGCGATGAAGGGCATCAGTCTAGGCCTGCAACGCATATTCAGAGCCCTCGAGGGCGTTCCGCAGAAGTGGGATGCCATCCACGTCGCCGGGACTAACGGCAAGGGCACTACCTGCACGTACCTGGCGGCCCTCTGCAGGTCCTTTGGCATATCAAACGGCCTCTTCACCTCACCTTACCTGGTCGAGCCGCGCGACGCCATCAAAATCAACGGCGTGCCCGTCCAGCAAGACGTCTACAGCGACGTTCGACGCAAGATTCTTGACGACGAGCAGGCCCGGCTAGCGCAAGATGCATCGCAGGAGGCCCTTACCATCTTCGAGGTAACCACCCTCATCGCCTTCGGCGTCTTTAGCCGCGCCGACGTGCAGATGGGCCTAGTCGAAGTCGGCCTTGGCGGACGGCTTGACTCAACCAACGCCCTTAGACGGAAAACGGTCACCGTAATCACCAAGATCGGCCTCGACCACCAGGCATTCCTCGGCAACACACTGCCCGAGATTGCCAAGGAGAAGGCCGGCATTATGATGGCTGGCGTGCCGTGCGTTGTCGACGGCAGCAATCCGCCCGAGGTCCTTGACGTCTTCCGGCGGCATGCCGCAAGCGTCTCGGCGCCATTGCACCTCACTACAAATCAGAATGGTCTCCTAGAGACTTTGTACCAGTCGGAGTTGATGCCTCACCAGGCCCAGAATATGGCATGTGCCATTACGGCCTTCCAGATTGCTTACCCGCATCTGAACCTGTCCGTGGAGAAGGCTCTGCCGATCTTGAAGGACGCCGCACATCTGGGTAGACTGTCCTGGTTAGAAGTCGGCGAGAAGTACCCGTCACGAAAAGGGAAGCCCATTCTCATTGACGGCGCTCACAACCCACAATCGGCGGAGACACTGTCCACCTTCGTCGAGCGACGTCTCCGGAATGCAGACAAGCCCGTCACGTGGATTGTGTCGGTCTCCAAGCAGGACGGAAAAGATGCCGGGGGGATGCTTCGCACTCTGCTGAGGCCTAGCGATAGTGTCACTTGTGTCCCTTTTTCCAAGCGGGAGACTATGCCCTGGGTTGAACCCTTGCCGCTCGACACATTGAGGGACTTGGCGTCCAACGCAGGAGCGAAGGAGATATTCTTGGGCGAAGGGGGTCTCGAGGCGGCCACGCAATGGGCTGTCGACATCGCCGGAGACGGGCCCGTTGTTCTGACTGGTAGTCTTTACCTGGTTGGCGACGCCTACCGGGTTTTATCATGAGAAATGTTTAAGTCAACGATTATCCATATAGAGTCCATGGGAGCTCGGCGTTTCCATCGTTCTGTGAGAGTTGTGATATTCCAAATTGTTGCGGCCATGCTATATCAGTGGTTTCAGGCGTGGTGTGTAGTGTATTGGTTGCTCTCACTACTCATGATGGCCTCACCCGCCTTCCGCGACACCTTCTACCTTAGGCATGAAGTACAACAGCTCTCACCGCCACAGCATCACATGATCCACAATAGCCCGTCTGAAACACAGCGGTCATCCGGGTTCTAAAGGCACACTGCTACAAAGCCATTCACTAAGCCTTTAATCGTACCGTCAAACGAACTGCGCCATGACAACCCCAGCCCACCTCATAATCGTGTGCTGCCACGGCATCTGGACCGGTGGCCCCACAAATGGCCGCGCCGAGACGGAGTGGCTCATCGCCAGCTTCCAGGCCGGAGAGACCCCGACGTTCATCGAGCACATCAAGGCCGGGCTGGCGGCGCTGCGGGACGAACCGGCTTCCGTGCTCGTGTTTTCGGGGTAAGTCCAGCCTCCTCGGCCGGCTCGGGCTATTAAGGCTCCTCTGCTTGGAATCGCTCATCTCATCTCTCACACCCGCTCGCACCACGTCGCCATTCAATGTCGCGTCAGTCGTATTCCCCAACCATGTATGCTTTCAACAAGAAACGTTGACACTGACAGCCACCGCCACACAGAGGACCAACACGCAAAGAGACGCGTCTGTCGGAGGCTGAAAGCTACGCCAACCTCGCCTCCGCAAACGCCTATTTTGGCATCTTCCCCTCCTCTCAGGACACCACCTTGTTCACGTCACGTATCCATACGGAGACCCAGGCCCTGGACTCGTACCACAACGTCCTGCATTCCCTCCTCCTCTTCCACCGCCTCCACGCCTCCTGGCCGCGGACCCTGACGGTCGTCAGCCACGCCTTCAAGGAGCCGCGCATCGTCGACGGCCACTGCGCCGCCATCGGCTTCCCGCTCGAGAGGGTGCGCTTCGTCGGGATCGACCCGCCTAGCATGCAGGCTGCTGCTGCTGCTGCTGCCGCTGACGACAAGGGAAACACTGGCGCAAGCGACGGAGACAAAGTGGGGGCCATCGCCGGTGTGCAGCGCGCCGTCGATGAGTGGGCGCAGGATCCGCACGGCGTCGGGACGAGTCTGGCCGGGAAGAGGAGGGCGAGGAACCCCTGGGGCCTGGATGATAGGTTATTCGCGAGCGGGGAGGAGAGGGCGAGGAGCGGTGTTGCCACGAGGATCGTGGCCGGGCACGAGGCGTTGGTTGAAGATGCGGAGAGGCCGTGGCTGTAAGATGTTTCTAAGGATAGACTACAACATGAGTAAATACTCAAAATTCGGTATGATATCGCAACCGGCTCCGTCAACCGTGACGCCTGCCACTCGCGACGTCTCAAATCCTCGACCTCCTCTCCTCACCGCCGCGGCCGCCGTCATGATCGGCGATGGCATCCACCAGGAACTTCAACGAGTCATCCACCATCCTCTCGCTAAACGCGTGCCCGACGCCCCCGTACACGTTGTTCTCGATCGTGGCGCCCTTTTTGGCGTACCACGTCCCCGCCGCCCCCGCGAAGAACTCGATGAAAGGCTCTGACATCTTGTACGGCACCAGCTTGTCCTCGGCGCCGGAACACACAAGGAACTTCTTGCCCTCGATGCGGAGGCGGTCGAGCACGCCGCAGAGGCGCCGCCTCTCGTTCTCCGGGACGCTCTCCGCGGTCGCGGGGACGGCACCGGTGCCGAATAGCATGCCCTTGGGGTCATGCCGAAGACATGATGCTACCAGGCCAGGCGGGAAGTCCCTGCTGCCGAGAAACGAGGCGCCATCGTCCTCGATGGAGAAGGTCTCCAGCTTAGACTTCTTTGCGCGGTCCGACAGGAGTGCTTTGTCCGCCAATCCTTGTCAGCCTTCTCGTCTTTCTCATACATAAATTTCATCCTCGGTTGATAGCGGGAAATGCAGCACTCACCCATATAATCGGGACACCCGACAATGACAACCCCGGCCGACACCCTATCCTCCCTGAACATGGTCTGCCATGCACTGTGCCCGCCTAGGCTTACGCCCATCACGAGGTGCTGGTCCATCTTCCAACCCTCGTCGGCGCCCCGCCGCGCGAGCTCCAGCTTCAGGTACCCCTCGACGACATCGATCAGCGCCGTCGTGTCGCTCGCCATCCCCGACACCATCCCCCACATGTCGAGCGCGTGCGTCGCATTCCCCTCGCGCCACGAGTCGCTCGCCGTCGAGCTCACGGTCCTGGTGCCGTGGTTCTGCTGGTCAAAGGCCACGGCAATGAGCGCCCTTCCGCCGCCGCCGTCGCCCGCTCCGTTTCCGGGTGCGGAAGACGATGTCTCTTCCCACCGCGCGATGACCCGGCTCGCGAAGTCTCCCATGTCCTCCTTGGCGCGCAGGCGTGGGTGGTGCAGCCACAGGCATGAGACAGTCGACGCTCGCCGCTTGACGAGCTCCTCGAGACCGTAGACATCGCAGAGGAGACCCGACATGGGGAGCGTCGTCTTGGAGACGTCTGGGGGCGGGGTGGACGTGCCCATTGGATTGTTCGTCGACGCCATATCGAGCACGTGGGAATATACTCCTTAATTTTATTGTGAAGGAATAATAAGCGTTGCGCGATTCGCAGTGATTCTATCACCTTTCAATGGGAATCACGCAGCCAAGTGATGATAATTAACTCACCTTGGTTTGAGGTACGTGGTAGTGGGTGAGTGGGAATCTGAGTATAAGTGAGTTGCGGGTGCGAAGTTGCCGAGGGCCCCAAAAAAGTCGGAGCTGCGTCAGAATTCGAGTGCCGTCAATGTGGGTGCGAGCGGCGTTTTTATGTAACCGAGCAACTCACATCCCGTCCCAAGTCCGCCATCGTCCTAAATATGAAGAAGCTCAAAGCAACGTGGAGAGAGGCGCACTGAATTTTGAGCCGTTTCAAGTAAGCCAGTTGAAGCATCGCCCTGGAGGCCTGGCTATGCAGAGAAACTTCAGCACGGGGAACGCGGAGAGAAATGATTTCCAAGGTCATCAATTTAAAGGATGAGTTTCCTAGTGTGAAATGGAAAAGCCCAGGCAGTGGCAGCAATCTCGAGCTACCTTCGTCAATGTCCCCTGAGCCCCTCCAGCAGAATTTGCAGTAAAAGAGTCGCCATCCGAGAATGCAGACTTCCCTCCCAAACGCCATATTTCTGTGCCTTTCCTACCACCCCTTCCGTGCCCATGGCCCGTGTCGTTACGACCTATGTACGTTGATCAATCGGTTTTTAGTTGGCCTGCCTGAACAGGATACACTCATTAAATCTCCTTGCGCGCGGGTTTATCTTATCGCCGACGCCCTCGCGAAGCAGAGCTGTGACCGCCTCGCTCATGACTAGATGGATTCAGCCTCAATCTATCTTCCAATGATTTGTCAGACCGCCGTCGTGGTCCTCGTTGCCCAGGTACAGCTCAATCGCGTATAGGGACATTGTCGCCGCCACGTTCGTCCAGCGCCAGACATTGCCACCAGGATCGCCTCCTCTCAGGGTCCAACCATCCGGTCCGTCGTTGGTCGAGAAATGTTGCAAGAGCAGGCTGGTATACATGGCGATAAGGATGGACGGCGAAAAGTAGGTGATGATCCCGAGCAGCCAGTTGGCTGCGTCCGACTCCTCAAGTGACGGCTCGTCCATGAGAGCCCTGGCTCCGGATTCGCGGACCGCAGGGATGATGCGAGTAGCGCAGTAAAAGACGAGGAGTCGGAAAGCAAGTGAGATGATGACGGACGGGGTGATGGTCTGAAAAGCGGCGTAGAGCAGACTGAGAGACGAATGGACAGCGTGAGGGAGAGAGCCGAGCATGTGAAGGAGGGTCGAGTACGATGCCATGATGATGGGCGGCAGAGGCGGGAAGTCGGGTTGAGACGATTGGTGTTGGTCCGCCTCGGCGGACTCGGAGGGTAGGTAGTCGGTGAAGATTTGGTAGACGCACAGGACGACGTATGCGAAGAGGAGGGACGATTCGACAGGGTTTCCTCGGCCACTTCCTATTCCGTACGCGCAGAGGAAGAAGGCCGAAGTCATGGTGACGCCGATCAGAATCGCATCCGAGTTGTCAACGTAAGGGAAGTGAGCGACACGCCAGAGGAAGTAGACGGCACTAGCGAGCACGCTGCCGGAAATAACGAGTAGGATGATCTGTCAGTTGGGTTAGCAAGTCTCTTGGACACGTGCATGCGATTCAACCTCGCCCAGCCCTGGCATCACCAAGTTGTTGGCAACAGCCCGGGTCTCACAGGGTCGGGAACAGGGAGAGGAGGGCTGAACGTACGATCCAAGTGTCACTTCGTCCTCTGTTAACCAGCCACTTTGTGATTTGTCCGGCCGCCTGGATGACAAGCAGGGTGCAGAAACCCTCGAGAAGCTGGAAGACCGGGCTCGAGTACCTCAGGGTCTTATCCCAGCCACCCAAGGTAATGGTCTCGATAACACCGCCCTCGCCAAACATCCACTCGCCCCATGACGTCGACTTGGAGGAAGTCAGACCCTGCAGCGTCCGCTCTACCCAGTTGGTAGCGCCGGCATCGACGGCGAAGCGGCCAAGGGCCCAGATTAGCAGGCCCGGGATGACGATCCACTGCGAGAGACGGAGGATGACGGAAATGGCCCAGCGGACGCGCGACTCGGCGGGGGTGACGACGGCGATGGCCGAGTAGACAAAGTAGAAGGCGCAAAGGGCGAGACTGTAGGCCAGGCCACTATCCCTGCCGCCGACATCGAAGGCGACGGGTATAGAAAGCACTATGCTCAGCAGGAAGATGGCACTGGCGACGATTCGGAGGAACCACCACATCGGCGCGACGAGCTGGCTTGCTGGAGCCGCGCCGACAGAGGGGTTTTTTTCTGGCAATGGCCGGCCACCTTGGACGGCGAGGCGGCTTGGTGAAGATCGGTCGAGGGAAGCGACGAAGGGGCAGGCGTGGAGTTGTCGCAGTCCACGAGAGGGTCGGGCTGAGGTTGGTGAAGAGAGGGAGAGGGAGAGCACGCCAGAGCTGATGACGAGCGAGAGGACCGAGTGTTGGAGGTTGTTCTCTCAGGGCAAAGTAGATGGTCTGGTTTGAGCGGCCGAGGACGGCGGTCAAGAGGATGGCGGCGTATCAATGCAGACGTTATAGAAGAAATCGCTCTCTTGTAAGAGTGACAGGCGCTGGCGAGGGAGAGAAAGAGCGTAGGTGTGCGGTCCGGGTCCAGGTCCAGGTCCAGGGCCAGGTGCAGCGGTCGGGAAAGCGAGGCTTAGGCGAGTAAATTCAACCAGGATGTTTTTGGGCAAGGTGGCAGGAAGCGGACCCATGGATTGGAGCTTGGGCTTATCGTTAGAGGCGGTTGGTTGCTTGCCTATTCTTATCTTCACGTGGCACAGCTTTGCTAAGGGACAAAGATTCCCCCAAGGGAGTAAAAGAGACCTCTGTGAACACTTTTGTTTAGGTACCTAACTAGGCTTGTGAGCGGTGAAGCTGCAGCTCTCAGGCTGATGTCATGTCAAAGCTTCTTCCCACCCTCCCGTTTCCTCTCTTGTTTCTTTCTTTGGTCCTCGCAGACGACTAATCAAACGGCGAATTCTCGAGGTACACTACTACTGTACAGTGCTGCCTGTGCATCCAGGCAACAAACGAGACCGGGGTCTGCGAGACATAAGGCAATAGCAGGGCTGCATGCAACTCACGTGCAGATTCAGAACCGGCAGACGGAATAAGGAAAATAGAATGCAATTCAATTTGATGGGCGAGGAGGACAATTCTTAGGTCTCGTGCCCCTATCACAGCCTCTTCTAGCCCGTATTCTAGTAGATATTACCAACAAGTCGGGCTCGGGGGTGGATCCATTGATGGGATCTGAACCTGCCAAAATGGCGGCAACGCCTGGATGGAATCATTGCACTAGGTATAAAGCCTGTTGTTACAGCGTTGCAGTCTTTCCCACAGGCGCCCCTGCAGCTAAACTATGGCCTCCACTTCTCGAGGTGTTGGTGCAATTACGCAGTATAGGCCCATCTGATATGATCTCTGCGCTTGGCCCCTCTCTGCTTCTCCATCAACCCATTGGGTTGAGCTCCCTCCAAGTTGCCTAGAACGCATGTGACAGCCAATCATGGGGCCTCTCCAAACATGGTCTCTGCTTCGACCTCACCTAACCTTCCTTGGATATCACGAACGAACAGCCACCGCAAGTCACCTGGACACATCGAAACCCCTCTGCATCACCCATTGAAAGATTGACGGCAAACGCGGTTATTTTTTGATAACGGCGCCGAGGGTGCTTTTTTTTTTCCGCAAAATAACCTCCACTGGGATGTCCCGGGCCAAAGTCTCTCCAAGATTGAGTGTGAGGGCCACAGTCTTATTTAGGCCAGTCTACCTTCGACGTGCCGGGGATGCTCTTATGACGCCTGCTATTTCCACCAAGGAAAGTAGAAAGGAGCCAAAGCGATCCAAAGGTCGCCGGAACCTGCTCCGGTTTTGCATACCTCCAACTAGGTATTCTACCGGATACCTCAAAGGAGCGAGCATGTGCACACAGGGAGCAATGACGAGAAACGGTATAGGCAATAGCTCATGGCATTATCATTTCTAGCCATGATATCCATGGATAGTTGATCCCAACCCAACTTCTCAAATCCAAGCAGGACCCGTAGCGCGTGACTCTTGTTGCTCCTCTCCGCGTACCTGAATGCGCGTGGTCTCTACAGTCGCACGCACATGCAATGCAGGCGTGTTTTTCCCAGCCGCTGGCTACCATATTGTGAGTGACGTCTCATGGTTACAACACATGCGGATGTAACGTCGTCAACTATCGTAAGCAGACCAACGTCCGCCCGGATGTTCTTCTTCCCGGCGACGAGTGACTCGGCCGTGCGCCATCTAGCAGAGACATGGCAGATGGATCGTCTGGTAGTTGCTGCAATTCTTGCCGGTGGGCATGTCGCTCCCCGTCTGGAGATACAGTTGCCAATAGCTCGTGTCCTCCAACTCACAAGCCAGGAAGTTCAGCTCTGCTCATGGTCGTCAGCATATCTGCGGTACTGACATGATGCGATGGACGGGTCACATACGGCGCCCCCAGCTGCTGCCCTGCCTGGTCATAATGGTGTCCCCCTCGAGCCCCCACGCATCGACCGAATCCTTTCCGAACAGGAGCGACTTGTACGACGTCGAATCGCTCTTGATGCCCAGGTACAGGCTCGAGTTGGCGCTCTGAATGGTTCCGGCAATATTGAAGTACTCTGCCGACGTTTCAGGGCCCAGGACCGGGATTGACGTGTCCTTGGGGTACGACTGGAGGTACAGGTGGTAGATGGGACTGCTCACGCTCCTGATCAGCTCGGGTTTGGCCAGAGCTGTGCTGGCGAGAGAGACCAGGGCGGTCGAGAGTAGGACGAGAAGGCACATATTGAAACGTTGGATTGAGGGTCGAGGCAAGGAAGGTACAAAAACCGACCACAAAGTATCTACCTAGATACTTACTGCAACTACTAGGGAATCGCTTGCTGATATAGCATTTCATGAACCGCCTCCAATGAAGGCAACGTCTCGATTTTGCGGATCATAACCTTCCGAAAGCTTATTCGATATACTGTGGTTGTAGTAGATCAATATGGCGGGTAAATCGGTTGACATGGGTGACGTCTCTCACGGTCCAATCAGTCGCGCCAGCGTAACGACGTACACAATGAAGTGCAATATGTCTCTAACGGCCCGCCCTCAAATAGCCGTCCTAGGCGCAGGAGAACGGGATAAGAAACGCGGAAGCCGGGCCCCACTACGGCTGTCGTATATCCCCGAACATCGGTTCAGAGTATTCGTAGTGACATTCGTCCAGTATGCCTCCTACTGATCCATCTATCCACTTGGGCCTTTATATCACCGGGGACCACGTGTTATTTCACGTGTGTAACGTGGCATCTGCCTGCCACGCAGATGGTGAACATGGGCCTGTGATAAACACAAGTCAAGTCAACACCAACATCTCACATACACTTGCGACAAGACTAAGAGGGCAGGGCAAAGATTCGATCTAGGACAACACGATACAACTGGTGTTGCATCTGTCTAATTTGCAGCAGATCATCATCTAGACGTTGAGTTGCGCAGTGCTGGTTCCCTCGATGTACTGCATGTAAGGCGCCAACTTCTTTTCCACCTCGCCTCCAGCACCACAATACCTTTCGACGATGTCGACACTGCGGCCGATGTAGCTAAAACAGAATAAGTCACGTGCACTTGGGAGTGATACAGGCAGTGGAGGGCTTACAGTTCGGCATTGAGCATGTGGTCTAGCTCGCCCCAGATCGGCTTGAAAAACTCGGTGTTGCGGATGCGAGAGACAAGGTCGTTTGGCTTGCCCTATGATGATGGTAAGAAAGGGTCACCGCCAAGAAGGAGAAAGGTTGCATACCTCGGACTTTACAACGGCTCCAGCCTGGTGAGAGAGAACGCGGATTTCCTCGTGCGTGCTGGAATTGTCAGCACAGGTATTGGACAGTTTGTTAACAAGGCCAGCTGGGTGAGCTTACTCTTGTCTCGACGCCCCGAGAGCAACCATCTTCATAATAATCTGTGACGTGTGAGAAAATCGTGCGTTTTTCACGCAATAGTTTTGGACGACCTACGCTCTCAGTGATCATAAAGGGAAGCTCCTCTTGGACTCGGCTCTGGATTCTCTTCGGGTAGACCACCAATCCGTCCGTCACATTGTCGAGTCCAATCAGAACTGCTTCAGCAAGAAGGAACGTTTCCGGGATGTCGATTCCTTTTTTCTAGTTAGCTATTCCTGCAGTGCAAAGCAAAGAGCAAAGTAGAGATCAGTTACTTCGGATCGCGGAATCATCCAGCGTTCTTTCCGCCCACTGGTCGGACAGAGTGTTTGCAAAGTTGATGGGCTTGGACATCAGCTCGCGGGCCAAACTGTAGACTCTCTCAGACCGCATCTGCGAAGGGTTAGTGCATAGATCAGCACAATGGAGAGACTGGCATAGTTACGGGGTTTCTTTTGTAGGCCTATAGATCAGTCAGCCAATTTCCAAACTAGTAAACGGATGCGGAATCAGAAACAATACCATTGCTGATGAACCGATTTGGTCCTTGTCAAATGGTTCCTCGATTTCCTTCCAGTGTGCCAAATGCCTGATGTCGCCGGCAATCTTTTGTGCCGAGGAACCGAGCCCTGCCACAGCATTGGCGACAATCAGGTCAACCTTGCGCGTGCTAAGCACACAGTTAGCTGAGTCTTGTCGTAAAACTAGCGCAGTAGAGTTGGAACAAGGCGGTGGGGTCGTACTATGTCTGAGTAGAAACGGCCTATTCAGGGTTCTGCAATTAGCAACCAGTCCCCCAAACGTCGAGGAAAAGCCCGACTCACATAGCAGCCGGGGAAGCCGAACTTCTCGCAGAGCATGTCGTTCAGCTTGTCACACTTGGAGGCATCTCCCTGGAAAAGTTCCAGGAAAGAGGCTTGCGTTCCGGTTGTGCCTTGTGCACCTCGGAACTTGAGCTGGTTCCGAACTTGCTCCAGGCTTTCAAGGTCGAACATGAGGTCCTGCGCCCACTGAGCCGCTCGTTTGCCTACAGTGATCAGCTGAGCGGCTTGCAGGTGCGTGTACGCCAGCGTGGGCTCCTTCTTCCATTCCATAGCAAAGCGAGACAGGTTAGAAATAACCTTGGCAAGCTTGTTGATGAGCAGATCAAGACCATCTCGCATAAGGATGAGCTCGGCATTGTCAGTGCAAAAACAGCTTGTCGATCCTGTGTGAATGATGCCAGCGGCAGATGGAGCCACGGCGCCGAATGCATGGACGTGCTGCTTCAGGTTTAGCCATGTTGAAATCCAAGACAGACCAGGAAGCTAACATACAGCCATAACGTCCTGAATATCACTGTCAGTCACAAGATCTCTCATACGCGAAGGTGGGGTCGATTGAAACATACATGTCTGCGTCGTTTCTCTTCAACACGGGCCACCTCAAAATCTTCGTCCGTCACGGTGAGATGGGCCCTCATCTCGTCGAGTGCCTCGTTGCTAATGACATCGATTCCGAGTGCTTTCTCGCTTTCTGCAAGCGCCAGCCAGAGCTTCCTCCAGGTCGAGTGTCGCGACCGCTGGCTCCACAGCTGGGACATCTCCTTGCTGCAGTACCTGGTGGTCAGGGACGTCTGGTACCCATCGTACTGGTTTCCTTGGGCCCGAAGACGCTGGACCTCCTGCTGGAGCTCCCGCAGCTGGTCCTGGGAAGATTGAGCGCTGTCTGCCATGGTGGAGGGATGCAGCAAAGGTGACGTTTAATGATTGAAGGTGGTGAGTGTATCTTGTAGGGAGGGCTGCGTGATAGAACAAAAGAATAAAATGTGTTTCATACAATTTTTTGTAACCCCACACTGCTCTGTGCCCTCATTCATCTACTACTACACTAAGAGCCGTCACGGTATTTCTCCGGAAGGAAAGACCTTGATTGTCGCGCTTTTTAAGTGGCTACTTGGGCCGTCCAGATGCCCCGGATTCTTCCATTCCCCATGGTTATTGCAACTTTGGATTTAACAGTCTGGCCAAGCCGCTTACTCTCACGGAGGGTAATTACTTGAACGAGACTTGGCCGAAAATGTTGAACTGAATTGCGGGCCTCGAGACTAAAGAAACCAGCCAACTCATACATTTTGTTTGAACCATGTCTGCAGCTAATACAGGTACGACCGGCCCAAACCAGCACTGGTGGGGTTTCTCTACGTCGGCACGAGGATGACGACCCCTCTAAACTCGGTCGGTCTTTCACAATGGCCAATACCCTCAAACCACAATTATGGGAAGTAGCAGCACCAAAAGGTGCACAAAATCGGCACCTACCACACAGTGCCAAAGGAAGGGGTTTTCTTCTCTACATCATCATCCGCTTCTTCAAATGCAGACACCTTTTGTTTTAACCTATTTGGTCCCAGTCGAACAGGACCTTTCCATCTACAACGTAGTGGAAATCCAAAAGGCGCTGCACGTAAATGATGTGCGATGTGTCCGTGCCTGACCGGACGCAAACGAAACCACCCACCCACTCACCCAATGTACCTAAGGCGGAGAAGCCGGGGTGTATATGGCCCGTCAGATGATGATGGCCTGCGCCGTCGCAGGCAATTGGCCACACATTGGCGACAAGAACGAGAATTGACACGCAGTGATACCCAAGGAAGCCTTTACGATGTCCACACACACACACACACACACACACACATATATATATATATATATATATAACTATAGAACGAGCTGTGCCCTATCTTGCCTCTCCCCATATGCACGAGAACTGTGCGTATGCCCTGCGTGAGGTAACAATGGGTTGCACAAGCTCAGGTCCAGTGAGAAGCTTGATGGGAACCACGCTACGCTGGACCGGGGGATGTGAGTGGGGATTCTTGAACTTCCCCAATTCCTCACCCTCCTTCAAAGTATAAAAAAAAAACACCAAGAAACTTTGCACCAAAATCACCACCCCTGGTTGATTGCCCGTTTGTGTTTTCTAGTTTACCAATACCCTGTATGTCGGTACGACCAAAAACGCAAATTGCTCGTGCCCCAACGATTGGCCACAGCGGGGCAAAGGTCTCCTTTCACCCCTCCTCCCCCACTAATACCCGCTGCGCCACAGGTTGTGAACCTCTGTAGTGTCAAAATGAAGGCAACCTTTACACCGCTTTAGTGTTGAAACCCCTTCATTCTCCCATCCCTGTACCACCTCAAGCGCCCCCGACCCCTAAACAGCCCGCAATCAGGAGATTTGCCATTTTCGAGGCGTGATCTTCCTCCCGACAACACTCCATTCGTTTGCGCGCGCCGAGGTGGAAATATACAACAATCTCATCTGCAGGAAAGGCGTGCAGTGCCAAAACTCTTATTCCTTCCGCCGACACTCGTTTTCCGTCTGATTGTCGTCTATGCGTATATCAACGGCCCAGAGCAGCTGACTGACCTTCGTTTGACCTTCGTCCCTTCGCCCCTCCACCCTCGGTCAGGACAGATATATTTCCTCCTTTCCTTGGAACCAAAAGCGCCGTCTCTTTCTCTCTCTGCCAAATTCGCGCGCTACACGCACACACGGTCGAATACAGTCACGTACGAGCATTCCCTCCCGCCAGAAACAGGAATCCCCAACAATGGCCTCATCCGCCGCCGCGACCGTGACGAAGCCGTCCAAGCGCAAGTCCGCCGGCGCCGCGCCTCCCGTCGATGGTGTCACCGCCGGTAAGCTGACGACCGATGCGCCGTCCGCCGAGAAGGACTTCTTCTGGACCTACACCGAGGAGCCGCACCGGACTCGCCGTCTGGCTATCATCAAGGCTCATCCCGAGGTACGTCTGCTCACAACCCCTTTTTACGCAGCAGCTCCGCTTGAGGCCAATTACTCGTCTCAGCATCCACAGACAGGCGACTGACAAACCCACCTTCCAACAGGTCACTAAGCTCTGTGGTCCGGAGCCATTGACGAAGTACGTTGTCGCCGGTGTCGTCGCGATGCAGATCTTCTGGGCCTGGTACCTCAGCGAGACGTCCTTCTTCTCTTGGAAGTTCTGGCTCGTCGCCTACGTCTTCGGCGCCACGGCCAACCAGAACCTCTTCCTCGCCATCCACGAAATTTCCCACAACCTCGCCTTCCGCTCCCCGCTCACCAATCGCCTCTTCGCCATCTTCGCCAACCTTCCCATCGGTGTCCCCTACAGCGCCTCCTTCCGCCCCTATCACCTCACCCACCACAAGTCTCTTGGTGTCGACGGCCTCGATACCGACCTCCCTACCGCCATCGAGGTTGTCCTCTTCGACTCTATTCTCGGCAAGGCCTTCTTCTGCACCTTTCAGATCTTCTTCTACGCCATCCGCCCGACCCTTGTCTACAGCGTCGCCTTCACCTGGGTCCACTACGTAAACATCGCCGTTCAGCTCGCCTTCGATTATGCCCTGTTCACCACCCTCGGCAGCAACGCCGTTCTCTACCTCCTCCTTTGCTCTTTCCTCGCCGGCTCCCTGCACCCGCTAGCCGGCCACTTCATCGCCGAGCACTACGTCTACGAGGCCGTCCCCGCCGGTGCCCGCGACGCTGCCAACAACATCCCCGTTCCTGAGACCTTTTCCTACTACGGCCCCCTCAACTTCCTCACGTACAACGTCGGCCTGCACAACGAGCACCATGACTTCCCCGCCGTCCCCTGGACTCGGCTGCCCAAGCTGCGCGAGATTGCTAAGGAGTTCTACGAGGACCTGCC
Source organism: Colletotrichum eleusines (assembly GCA_016807845.1). NCBI lineage: Eukaryota > Fungi > Ascomycota > Sordariomycetes > Glomerellales > Glomerellaceae > Colletotrichum > Colletotrichum eleusines. The sequence continues at coordinate 1,065,742 of JADEZO010000005.1, forward strand.
CCGTCACGAAAGCTGGACCTACGTCATTTGGCGCTTCATCCTTGACAAGAACGTCGGCATCACCTCTCGTGTTAAGAGGAAGCAGGGCGGCCGCATTGTCGGCGGCGGCTCAAAGTGGACGCGCGAGGAGATCGAAGCCTGAAGTTGGCAAACGGTTTGGGATTGGTTTGAATTTTACTACCGTTTTTTTTTGGCAAGACCAAAAGAAATAGGAGGTTTGAGTATCTGAGAAAACGGATAGCCTCTGCATGAAAAGCATGGCCGTTTCTTTTTGGCCTCTATGAACGGATGTTCTTGACGACGTAGCCCTATTGATTTGGAACAAGTCAACATGGGAACTTTGTAATAATACTTCGGGAACGTGATACATAACACGTTCAACGGCGTGCCTGCGTCGAGGGACCTTCCTGGATACCCGGCTACCGTAAATACGAGCAAACGTAGTATTGAAGTACGTGTTAGGCATCAAATCGCGTGAGGCTTGCCATTGCTGCATCGAGTTTCCCAAAAGACCTCCAATGTGATGCGTCTGAGACGGTGTCGGTTAGAAAAAGCCCACGTCTCGTTCCACGCACAGCTCTTGGGCGTCGAAAGAATCAGCTTAATGGAGCTCGCAAGATGAAAGAAATACGTGGGGGATGAGGAAGTGGATGTTGGATATTCCGCGATATGAACAAATGCAAAGGAAACCAATATACTCGGAACCCGGCGTGAGTCAAGGCCAAAATCAGCGAGCTAGGACAAAATTATGAGATCACTTTCTGAAATCAACTATTTCGCGTCCAGGACGCCGGACCGTTACAACAAAGAGAATAGAACCCGTATGGTTACATGTGTGATTGTAACTCCATCCCATGTCAAATCGAGGCTGTTGTTGATGGATGCTATCCATCCGCCATAAACATCACCGTCAAAAAAACATCCGCTCACTGTGCTGTTCTCTATTAGCATACAGAGTGATGGCAGCAATGCCGTACACCTCTGTGCTAGACAGCTCTTCTCCATAAAGCCTCTGTTGGAAATTTCGTAGAAAGGAGATTTGTCAGGAAATCCCAAGATCAAAAGAAGAAGTAGGCCAGCAAGAAGCTGAGGAGGCACAGGATGGCAACCATCTGCACCGAGACTCCGTCAACTCCCTGCCTTGCCGCCGCGGCAGCTTCTTGGGTGCTAGGAAGCTTCTCACTCTCCGTCTTGACACGTTGACGCAACCCGCTGTTGTCCTGGAGGCTCGCAATTTTGGCCTCTGCCTGTGAAAGTTTCTGCTTCAGCTCATCGTATGTGGCCTGGGCGGTGTTGGCGACAACGTGACTCGCGGCGCTGACTGTTGACTGGGCCTTCTCGGAAACGCTGTCGTCCTTTACATCGGAAGTCGAAGGTCGTGCAGCCGAAGCGCCGGGGCTACCGGAACCATCGGCGTCTGGACCGGGGGATGAATAGACGTGGGAGACATCGGGAGTGTGGTCCTATGATGATCAGTACAGGTACGCAGCATTGATCGGAGAACAGAGTCGAGACATACGCCGTTCACGACGGAGTATCGGTTCGGGGTGGAGGCCACACCAGAGGCACTGGACTGGTCCTCGGCGGCAAGCCAGTTGACGCGGATCTTCCTCTCAATGACGGCAGACTTGTCGGCTTGGTCGAGCTGTTTACCGGGCTTGATTAGCCTATGCGCCACTATTCTTGGAGATTGCCATGGGGTCTGTTCTCACAATGTTGGCAATACTCGCGAATTCCTTGTCGGCGGTGATGGGGACGGACTGAACAAGGAACTTGTCGCGGCACTTGGTGTCGAGAGGCGGCTCCTGCTTCATGGCCTGAAGGAGAACTTGTGGCGGTCAGTTGCATGTGACCACCTGGCGATTGCAAGCTGCATACCGGTAACCTCCACATCTTGTCCAGGCTCGACACGACCCGAATTGGGGCGAACGCAGTACCTGAGATGCGTCAGTCGCTTACGAGGGACCGCATGGAGTGCAGGGGATCGTACTGCTTCGGAGCGGTAGTTTTGACCTGGTCGCATGTCTGGTGAGCGGAGGATGACGTGACGGCCGAGGAACTGGGCGGAGACGTACCTTGAAGGCGATAGGGGACTGATTTGGGTTCTTGATTCGGAGAATCTGAGCTACTTCGACGGTGAAAGGCCCTAAAAGAGGAGGGAACGTGAGTACGAGGCAGCAAAGGCCATCGCGCACAGGGCCGACTCACGTCTGAAGCTGAGCTCGGCGGGTTCAATGTCGACAGACATGATGTAAGTTCTGGAGAGGGGGGGGGGGGCTTAGGAGAGCGGTACGAGATCTTGGGCTACAGGTAAGGAGACGAGACGATGTAGGCGCATTCAACACAAGCCTCGGCCCAAGCAGAAAGGAAAAGGGATTTTGCGAGTGGAGGGTGAGGGGAGAAAAGTGTCGAAGGACTGTTGCGCGCGGGGCGATATTAGAACAGGTGCTGGTTTGTAAAATATGTAGGTCAAGGCGAAGTCAGGGTTTACGAAGGTGCTCGAATGGGAGGAAGGGCGGAAAGGAAGGAAGGCAGGGTTAAAGCAGGTGTTTTGCACACAAGAGCCTACGACGTAATACGCACCACCGTAACCAACTGCAGCAAGACCGGGCTGGACTCGATTGGGATAGGGAGGATGGATGCGCACACAACACAGTCCGCCTCTGAGCGATCTTGTCCAGGAGTCCAGGCCAGGTTTCATTAAGCTGCACACTCTAGCCCCTAGCGGACAGTCAATCGGAGCTGCGCGCTGGGGCTCCCCACTAGCAAACTGCTCAAGGAACAGGGGGGTTAATCCGGCTCCGGGGGCGAGTTTGTCCACTAAATGGGAATTCAAGGGACCGCTTCCTCGTGGTCTCCGAGGTGGAAAAAGTACTTTACACGAGGACTAATACGCGGGTGAAAGGCCGAATTGGGGAGGTACAACTGCTTCTCTCTGGTGGAGCACCCAGGCCTAGAAGAGCTGAACAATGGAGAAGCAGACTGCCAGAAGAATGTGAAAGAGCCAAGAGAGCAGGAGGACCAAGTAAGTGTACTTACTTACAGGCACTTACTTGCATTAGTCAGAAACTAGAGGCAGGGTGCCTCTTATAACTAGGTAGGTACCTACCAAAGGTAGATAGGTAGTAGGTAGGTCAGTACTGTAGGTATAGCAGGATAAGAGAGAGGCCTATTGTCCGTGGTATCGGTCCCTCCCGCGCGCACGCCAGCCACTGCAGGGAAACAACCCCTCTAATATGCATCCACAATTCGGAGAAGGCACCTACAGATGACGTCTCGCAAACGGAAACAGCGACTCAGACCAGTGCTTCCCTCACATTCTGCATATTTGGCTTCAATAACCCAACACTTATTCACAGACGCACCCGAATCCGATTGACCACATTGGATTCAAATACTCCAGAATACACATTCTCCTTCAGCGCGCGTACCATCTGTGCTCACGGGTTTGTTTGATCTTCTATTTTCGTCGACACCGCCCCAGCAACCACCAACAACCCCGCCGCTGAAGATGACCCAGTCCGATCTCGACCAACTGCTCGACATGGGCTTCGAGAAAGCCCGGGCTGAGCTGGCAGTCAAGAAGACAGGCAACTGTGAGTCCTATATCGTGTCACTAAACCCATTTCTGAAAATGGCCTCATTGACAATGCTCGCAGTGAACGGAGCTCTTGAGTGGCTTGAGGCGAACCAGGATAAGCCTCTCGAGGAGCTTACTGCCCCTGCCAGCACCTCCGCCAAGGACGACGAGGACGACGATGCAGGCGAGGTTCAGGCTAACATTGATGCTCTCGAGAGCGGTGCCACCGCGAAATCGCTTGTTTGCAACGAGTGTGGCAAGCGCTTCAGATCGCAGGATACTGCCTCCTACCATGCGACCAAGACGTAGGTTCTCTTCTTTTACCCTTGTCATTCTCGCCCTCTGTGCACTCTCTCCACCAAACCTGTCTCTAGCTTCGTGGCAATTCTCAGTGACCAAAGACGGATTTGCTTGCTTCATTCTAGACTCATGCACTAACATACAATAGAGACCACACCGATTTCTCAGAGTCAACGGAGGAGATCGCCCCTTTGACGGAGGACCAAAAGAAGGCCAAGCTCGCCGAACTACGCGAGCAGCTTAAGGAGAAGAAGGCGAAACAGGCCATTTTGGACAAGGAGGAGGCCAAGCGCAACGAGAAAATCCGCATGAAGGCGACCAAGGAAACCCAAGAAGCAAAGGAGGAGTTGCAGCGCAAGGAGCAGATCAAAGAGGCAGCCAGGAAGCGCCAGGAGAAGCAGGACGACCTAGAGGCGAAGCGTCGCATCAAGGCCAAGATCGAGGCCGACAAGGAGGAGCGCCGCCGCAAGGCAGAGGAGACTAAGGCGGCAAGAGAAGGCAGAGCTCCTGAGCCCGGTTCTGTCGCCGCACCCTCCATCCCGAAGGCCACCGCAAACCATAACGAGGCCCGCCTGAGGTTGCAGACGTCGGGCGGCAACGTCATGAAAACTCTTCCCGCCGAGACTACCCTTTTTGAAGTGGCTCAGATGCTCCAGTCCGAGAATGGGTTGGAGGTCACGAGCTTCTCAACCACGTTTCCTAGGAAGACGTTCGAGGGTCACATGGATCTGAGCAAGACTTTGAAGGAGGCCGGCCTTACTCCTAGCGCCGTTCTCATCGTCAAATGAGCGCAGCATTTGGAAATAACGATCAGGAAGTAAAAGGCTGCATGGATTGGCGTTGGGAATGTAGAAATGAGGGGGAATGGCGTGGAAATGGCAGCGCGTCATGAATCAAGAATCGACATGAGCTACAAATCTGGCCAATCAGATTGATATGCATGCCTATCAATGTCATCCCTCATGGATCTGAGCCTGGTTGCTCTTTCTGTGACGAGGCGAAGACCATACACAGACTGGCTCCCGGGGGATCGATCAATAACATCGCGAAGAGACAATGATTGGGCCTTGTTGGGCTTTCACGTTGAAAAGACCCATTTGATTGGCAAATGAAACTTACCTTGACCTGGGAAACCGCTCAAGTCAGAGCCCAGAGCGGACACGTTCTTGGGCGATCATATGAAGCATATATGCTTGATTACGTGGTACTAAACAAGTCTCGAATCGTGTAGCATCGTGCTCCTCTACACAATAGAGCCCTCGCTCAAGGGAATCTCGATTTATAGATGCGGATGCCACCTCGATGACATAGAGACCGTGCCAAACCATGATGTCAGCGATGTTGAGAGAACAGGCACCAAGAGTGATGACGAGTCACAATGGGTAAGGCACCGAGTATTGAATCATAAGCCATTCCTGCTCAAGCTAAGCTGGTGTATCATGTCGACGTACGCAACTCCCTCTGTCAAGAGGCGCCGCGCGTGTGTCCCGGTATGTTCAAAGCATGCCAAATTCCACTTTCATTTTTTGAGGATGTCCAGTGAACTCCGCGTAGAGAGCGTCTTCACATTATCGTATGAGAGCTACTCTGTCCAGGCAGCAGGATATCGTGCCTCCACCCAATCCTTTATGATCGCGCGAATCGTAGAACCCCCGGATCCATGCAGTTGAAGTTACAAAGGGAAGGAAAACGTCGAAGAAACCGCTTAGTCGAAGAGACCGAATCCCATGTCGTCGTCGGACTCCTCCTTCTCTGTAGCTGGGTGTCAGTATACACAACGGACCTGATCGGGGACTGGGTCGAAACGTACCCTCCTCCTTGGGTGCCTCCTCAGTGGCAGCCTCAGCGGCACCACCAGCGGCAGCAGCACCGCCGGCAGCAGGGGCGGCAGCGCCACCACCAGAGCCAACGTTGGAGAGCAGGTCCTTAACGTCCTTGCCCTCAAGAGCCTGTGCGTTTTCCTCAAATCAGCCTTCCGAGTTCCTCGTCTGTCGGTGGGGGATAAAAGATTTGCCGTGTCGTACCTTGGCGAACAGAGAGGTCCAGATGGGCTCGACGTCCTCGATCTTAGCAGCCTTGATCAGGGTCTGGAGCTTGTCGGCCTAGTAAAAAAAAATCATAGTTAGTTTTCTCGTTCGAGTCGGGGTATATTTTGTCTTGTGTTATTTTCGCGGCGGGATATGTGATGTGTTCTCGGGACGACGCACAGTGATCTCGACACCATCATCGGCGAGGATGAGGGCCGCGTAGGAAGAAGCGAGCTCGGCGGTCGACATTTTGTCTGAATTGGGTGGCGTTTGCGACTGGAGGTTGACTTCGCGGATGGTGAGTGTGATTGACGAAGGAGCAGTCCATATGCTATCGCGAATCTAGTTCCATCGGTCGAAATTTGGCAGGGCTTTCAAGACCTAATTTTGCTGTCGGCGCTTTTTCGGTTAAAGTAAGTGCCTTTTCCGATGGACCCGTTTCTGCAACGTCTTTGATTGGCCGAGGTCGCGAACCAATAGAATGGCAGATCGACGGCCTGGGCTGGTGAGCTTGCCAGGCCCCCCGCTGCCGTCGGTGTCACTTGGACATGCCCCACATTGATTTGTCTCTCTAGTGTCTACCTAGTGTACCTAGGGGTGGCAGCACCAGGTGATCACCCCCCCCCCCACCTTGTACTTATCACAAGCAGCTGCAGTTGACGTGCGCCATTCCATTGGATTCCGGCCCAGCTGGGCTACCTAACTTACAACCGCGTGCATCATCAATCGCATTTACACTACTCGCCTTACATACCCCGTACGCATACATACTTACGGAAACCACGGCCGGCATATTTATCACTGACGCCTTACCAATACAATTCTTTCTTACTCAACCGCACCCGGTGCAGTAGCAAGACGAGCGGACACTCGGACTGACCTAAGATTCCTAGCCCCGCTATCGTGCTTCGTTGAATGTTGGAACGTTGGCAAACTTGCAAGGGTACTGACATCCAGCGCAAGAGGTGCATGCCTTGGCCGTCCATGATCGCGAACAGCCGGCAGCTACCCTTATTCCAACTCTATAACCCTCCCAGCAATCAACGCCCGTCGTAAATTCCGCCACGCAAGATGGATACTCCTACATGCCCCCCGCCGCGGGACGACCGCGAGAAGGAGATTCTGGACAAGCTAGTTGCGATCCGCGACAGTCTGCAGCTGCTGAAGCAGGACCGGACGACGTACATTCGCAGTCAGGATGTCATCCCGCTGTACGATGAGACCATCGAGCAGGTCCGCCAGCTCAACGAGTTCCGATCGTCTGATCGAAGGGAGGAGAACAGAGGTATTGCGCTATCACCGCGGCTGTGCGGGGTCAACGGCTAACCCGCATTATAGTGGACAGAGTATTAGAGAGCTGTTTTCAGCTTTTGTCGCTCTTCTTCATGACGATCGGTCGAAACAACGAAGCCCCGGCCGCCTATGCGTTGACTTCCACCATCAAGAGACTCCTGGATCACCTTACCGAAGTCGACCTCTACTCGGCTAAAGACCTAGAGAGCCTGTCGCACACCCTCACGAAACTCGCGCATAACGTCAAGTCCACCGAAAATGAATATTCGCCATACCTCATTACTCTACTGTCCAACAGACTGGAGCTTTGCGAACAGTCTTTGGCCAATCTCAGAACGCGCTTGGAACGTCTCGAGGACCCTCTTCCAAAGACATACGAGAAGCTCATCTCTATCCTGAGGTCCATGTCTCTGGCAAACACGCGGTCCAAGGTAGGTTTGGTGTTTCGAAGCATGCGATTACACGTCTAATGCTGCGCAGTTCTCGTCATCAGAAGTACAGAAGCTGCAAGCCCAACTGCGAGAGATCGACCAACAGAACAAGGAGGGCCAGTTCGTGACTGCGGACGGACGCGCCCCTGCTGGAAGCGAAGAGGTGACTGCACTACTGGAGAAATGTCTGCAATGGTCCGACGTTGTTCTTGAGAGGTACAACTCCGACCGTTCATTCGGAAGTACACTGCTGACTTTGTCTCCAGAAAAGGAGTGATCCCTGAATCATTCCGGCCGATATACGATGTTCTTTTCCGCATCCGAAACGAGCTCGAGAAGCTCTCTATTACGCAGGCGTGGTCTCTACGTGAGGCAGACCTCTTCGACTTCCAGCGGCAGTTGGACAAGATCGACGAAAGCCGAGTGAACGGTAACTGGCTGGACGAGGACGGCAGACCCGCTGAGCTTTACATCCAGCGTGTAAGTAGATCGTCCGATGCATGTGGGGATACTAGCTGACACTGTGGTCAGACGCTCCTTTACCTCATCAGAAGAAGCTACGCCTATATCTACTCGCTCATGATCTCCTCGGAACCCGTATCTGAGGCCCTGTTACCGATTTACAATCAGCTGCAAACGCTCAAGAGATGTTTGATCGAGGTCAAAAACAGCGGTGGTGTCCAGTCTGTCAGGGAACTGTACCCCTACAGCATGAAGGTATAGATCCTTAATTGGGAAATCTACCCAGGAGTCGAGATTGACGTGTCACAGCTTCACTCGATCGACAATATGCGTCAAGACGGAAAGTTCATGATTAACAACGATATTCCGGAAGGACAGGGCAGTGTCAGCGAGCTTCTTGCCGAGTGTTTCGACCTCAACTATGAACTCAGGGTTGCTGCTGAAGAGCAAGCTGGGGCAGAATGATGAGCGTTGCCTTTTGATTTTTTTTAGGGCCTAAGCGGACTAGCGGTTATATTGGGTCGGTCTTCGGTCATCTTACTGGCCACTAGGACTGTCGGGACGGCAGTCTAATGGGAAAGGTTAAACCGGACAAGGCAAACTCATGGTGTATTGGAATATGGACCAATGTCACGATTTCTCGACACGAGGAGTGTGAGCCGAGGTTCTGCGAGAATAGGGGCGGCGCCGCGGTCGATAGTACCTAGTGTCATGTGCCCTGACGTTCCATCCTGACTTGAGATTTCCCAAAAGTTCGCCCAGGCTCCGGATGCGTCAGCACGAGTACATCATATCACCTACCTCATGGCATGGCCGTGCCTAATGTCATAGGGTTACATCTAGATTCCGTCGAAACGCTGAGCGCCATTCTCCACAAAGACGTCCTTTTCCAGCATCTCATAAGTTCCTACTCTATGCTCTTCGAAGTTTACTCGACTTATAAGGCAGCTCATATCTCTTCTTGAGAAATAGTCTCGTGCAATGAATGCAGGTCATCCCTGGCCACACCATGAGGAGATTGTAGGAAACAACATGCGAGAATCCATCCATGCGCCCGGCTCTTCTAGCTTCCCATTCCCGTCCGTAAGATACGACAAGGGCAAGGCAGACTGGCAGTTGAGCTGCGGTACAGCGATACACCACTATCCATTGGTAGACTGACAGTATATGATGCCGTCCTGCTCAGTATTCTAAAAGTGTTTTTTATGACAGTCAAGGGAGTTCTTTACTTGAGGAAAGAGGACATCAGCTTGAGCTACGTGCTTCTGCACAAGAATAACAAAAGACAATGGGGGAGGCGGGAGATGGGCGTTTATACCTCAGTGTTCGACATTTTACAAGTACGAGAACCAAAGACATGTTACCAGCCCGCTCCTGTGTTGTTGAGTCACCCAGTCCCATCTGCGCGGTACCGCCGGCATCGAAAAGAAAGAATAAAAATGAAGGGGGGGGGGGCTGAGAAGCTTCAGAGCCGAGCTTCCATCAGCCACAGAACAACAACACGGCCCCCCCCCCCGCTAGAGCCCCAAAACTGCAGGAACCTTACAGGACGGCGGGGCTCCCTGATGGCTACAGTCGGCTCACGGATCGTTCACGCACCTTCGCGCTTTTGAGCTCAAATCCGAAGCTCGTCTTGCAGGGAAGGAGACTCCCTCCGAGCAGCTGCCCCTCCCCTGTCCGATGTCATCACACGGAACACCCCCACTGCGGCCACTGTTGGCCCAATGCACCTGCGCCGGTCATCGGACTAGCCGAGCCTTTTCCCAAGAAGACGTCTTGTAGTGTGAGGAAGGGCGAAGCCGTAGCGGCGGCGACGAAGAGGCTCCATAGGTGCCCGTATCTAATGACCCTTGGTATCAGTCATAGAATCACTCATCAAATTGCGCGAGTCCTCCCCCCTCCCCCCTGATATAAAAAGAATCAGGGACGGCCGAAAGGACCAGAGGTTACTCACGATCTTACTTTGATTATCGTCCCAGCTACCGATCACGAAACCATCCCTTGCATCTTTCATACACGATTGGCATATCTCCTTCACCGACCGAGGTCTCACACCTGCATACCACGCATCAAGCACACGCCAAATCTCGGCTCACATACAGCCTTCCTCCTTGATATCAGCCCACAGACCGACTCTCATAACCGTCTCACAGCCATCTCACCAAAAACCGACCATACAAAGACACACGATTGACAGCCAGAAGCAAATGACAATCAAATCAATGTCCCCTACAGAAGAACCCGCGCACAAGCGCACCGCCTCGTCCACAAGCGCCGTCCAGACCACTCCGCCCCCCGCGAAGCGTCCCTCCGCCGCCCCTGGCCCCTCCGTTACCGCCCTCCCGCCCGCGCGCCGCGAGTTCCCGCATGCCGTTGCCCTCGTCCTCTACCGCGACGGCGGCGACGGCGACGGCGCCTCGACGACCACCGTCCTGGGCGCCTACGCCGGTCTCGCGGATGCCAACGCCGAGGCGCGCAGGTTGGCGCGGGAGCAGGGCGTCGAGGCCGTCGCGAGCGACGTCACCCCCGCGAGGTGGAGCGCCCCCGACGGCGCCTCGTGCTGGGTCGAGATGCACGCCGTCAAGCCCAAGAGCCTCCTGCCAAAGACTGCGCTCGCCGGCGGGTCCTCGCCGACAGGGCAGCAGCCGCCCAAGAAGCTGTACGATGCCGAGGAGGGCGAGGACCCGGACCTGGACGACGACCAGGACGAGGGCGGACACTACGACTAGGGGGTGCGTGTCTCTGATGCCGTGCGGCTTCGGGCGGGAACGGGTATTCGTTTCAACTGGCGTATGGGAAGCAAATTCCCATGGCGGCGCTGCGGGTTTGGTAGGCGCAAGGATTGGGCGGACGAATGAGTCGTCGAGCGGGATGGGAAATTCATGACTCAAGCCTGTGGGCTCAACATACGCGGCTTTGCTTGATGACTTTCGCGAGACAAGCTCTCGACATATTGTATATATCCCGGATGCGATGAACAGCGTTTATAGATATTGGAAACCTCTCTATTCTATTCCTTCTTGGTACCTAACAAGGCCCTCTATTCTCTCATTCTAACATGTTCCATACTGCTGGGAAACCTACGAGTACTTAACATTCTCTTACAGTCATCCTAAGGGGAATAGATCTAGTCTGGCGCGGGGCCAAGACGACATCTACAACTTGGCCTTGGGTGCCTCTTGACGCTGCATTGTCTCGGCAACAATGCGACGCTGGATCTTGCCGGTGGCCGTCTTGGGCATATTCTCGGTGAAGTAAATCTGAAGCCACAAGTTAGCATATGCCACAAGAATAAACAAGATAACACTCACCTTCTTGGGGACCTTGAACTTGGCCAGCTTCTCTGACACCCATTTCTTCAAGTCATCGCCCTTGAGCTGCTGTCCGGGCTTCAGCACGACAGCCACACCGATGTCCTGCCCATACATGTCGTCAGGAATGGCGAAGCTGACAGCCTCGGATACGGCGGGGTGGCGTGTGAGCACATTGTCGAGCTCGATGGGACTGATCTTCTCGCCACCCTTATTGATGAGCTCCTTGATGCGGCCCGTGATGACGATGTAGCCGTCCTCGTCCTTCTTGCCCTGGTCGCCCGTGCGGAAGAAGCCGCTCTTGGTGTATGACGAGGCGTTGGCACTCTCGTTGTTGAGGTAGCCCTTGGTAACGTTTTCGCCACGGATGCAGATCTCGCCCTCCTGGCCATGCGCGAGCTCGTTGCCCGCCTCGTCGAGGATGCGCACGTCAACGCCCTGACCGAGGCCCACAGTGCCGGGCTTGCGCTTGGCGGGGGGGAGGGGGTTAGAGGTCATCTGGTGGGCGGCCTCGGTCATGGCGTAGGCCTCAAGGACGGGGGCCTTGTACGTCTCTTCGAGCTGGTGGAAGACGGTGGGCGATAGAGGAGAGGAGCAGGAGCGAATGAAGCGAATGTTGGGCAGTGGGTTAGGAGTCGGGTTCTTGAGGAGAATCTGGTGAATGGTGGGTACGGCGGTGTACCAGTTGGCCTTGTGGGTGATGAAGTCTCCCCAGAACTCAGTGGCGGAGAACTTGGACGGGACGACCATGGAGCCCCCGCAAGCCAGGGGCGCGAGGAGACCGCAAAGAAGGCCATGAACGTGGAAAAGGGGCATGACCAGCATGGTGCGGTCCTTGTCCGTCAGCTGATAAGTGTTCTGGATGTTCTCTAGGGGTTTTGTCAGCCATCTAACTCCAACACCGGTTAAGATTCGAACTTACTCATCGTTCTGGTCAGGTTGCGGTGCGTCAGAGGCACCTAGGCTGTGTTAGTTGATCAAGTTCTTGAAGTCCAATTCGCAAGTATCACCTACAACTTTAGGCCTGGAGGTGGTTCCGCTGGTGTGCAGCACCAACGCAACATCGTCTGCTTCGGCCTTCAACACCTTCTCACGACCTTTGCCCTTGAGCTGGCCGAGGTCCTTGACATCCAACGCAACCTCTTTCTTGGACTCGTCCCAGTACGTCTCGGCGATGGCAGCGTTGAACTTCTTGGCAGCCTTGACGGCGGGAGCACCAGCAGCATATGCTCCCTTGGGAACCAAAACAATGGCAGATTTGATGTCCTCAATGTAGAACTCAAACTCGTCTTGCTTGTAGGCCGGGTTCAGCGGAGCGGCGATGCCACGCTGCCATGAGGCGGCCAAGAACGACACTATGAACTCATACGAGTTGACGGTCGCAATGGATACGGGGGAGCCACGGGTGATGCCAATGGCCGCCAGCTTCTGCTGAAAGGCCGAGGTCTCCTTGACCAGGTCGTCATAGGACACAGTGAGAGCGCTGGGCTTAGACGGCACGATAACGGCCGTCGAGTTGGCCGGGCCGTTAATGGCGGTTTGGAGAGTCAAAGCCATATTTGCGCACACTCTTGCAGGTCTCTCGCCCTATTATAGGACAGGATATGGCTTAATACGTCTGCGGCTAGAGGGCACTTGAGAAAAGGCGACGACCTGCGACTTCGGAGTAAAGTTGGCGTGAGATGAGGCGAAGTGAGGTAATGCGGGATCAGATGAACTGTTCCAAAGCTGCAGCCAAGGGAAACGAATTGGAGTTGCAGCAAGCAGTCCTTCAAATAGCTTATATAGATGAACCGTTCAACAGTGTAATCAACAGGCAAGTAGGACAAGACGACTTTGGAGGACAAGTAAGAAGAAGTTGAGGCACTAACGACCGATTGATAGGGAAACCTGACTGGGACGATGATGTGCTCGGAACCCGCCAAGTCTGGGACAAGCCGGATTACCCCTGGTCGCCCATGCTGTTCACCGAATCGCGCCCACTCATTGACGCGTCCTCCAGTGCAATGCCCAGATCAGTGGATGGCTCTATCCCCTGTGGAAACGTGGAAAAACACCGGCCTGGGCGTTGTGCCGGACCGCGCAGGGGTGGGATTCCAGTGGAACAAGTGCCCCAAACGTTCCCCCCACAGGGACCATCCAGGCGCTGAAACCTAAGCACGCTGGGCTTCGCCTGGTTGACGGAAGAACGGCGGCGGTACGAGCAGACTTGCGGACTGCAGCGCTTCCCGTCTCCAGTTAACGGGGCCCACAGCTCTGCAGCTTCCACTACGATAGCATCCCAGGCTGAGAGGACATTACTGGTTTCTTTGCGACATCTCAAGGATTCGCTCGCCATCCTCGCCCGCTGCGAACCACGCCCCAGAAGCCAAACGATCAGAGCTCCATCTACGACATTAAGCTTACAAGATCACCCCGCCGCCTCCAACCCAAGTTCAATGGCAGCGCCGCCCCCTCCACCTCCCCCGGCGCGAGGCGGCCTGTCCCTTTACGCGAACCTCCTCGACCCATCCGCCGACTCCTCCTCGGCCACCATCTCGAGCGCGCCAGTCCGCTACAACCAGGATGGCACCGTCGCCGACGCGAAAGATGAGGCGGCCGCGAAGAAGCTCATAGACCCTTGTAACTCATCGCCCTCTTAAGCTCCTTGTCCTCGTTCGCCCACAGAAAGCTTACCATCTCGCCCTTGTCCAGCCCTTCGCTTCCAGCCCATCCGTAGGCCGCAGGCCAAAACAGCAAAACCAAAGTCATCCTTCCCCAAAACGATGCCCGGCGCGAACACCACAGCAACGGCAGCGATGGTGACAATACCGTCGCCCGCCTCCGCGCCCTCGGTAGCGGCCCCGCAGCAGCCCCCGCCGCCAAAGAGCACCCTCGCCGACTGGGCTGTCACTGAAGAGGACGAGTGGCGGTATACCGCGAGCGCGGGTGACAAGTCCCACCAGCGCGGCGGCCGGAGAAAGAAAAAGAAGAAGGGACATAACGACCAGCCGGCCGAGACGAACTGGGATGACATCTACGACCCGACCAAGCCCACAAACGTTGAGGAGTACCTCCGTAGCGACGAGCGCATCCGTGAGGTGCAGGAGTGGAAGAGGCTTCTCTACCGCCACCGCAGACGCAGGAGCTCGAGCGAGGACAGCGAAGACGAGCCGGCCCGGAGGCCGGCAACGAGTATGCTTCTCCCAGATGTTATACATGCGTGCTCGCAGACAGACCGTGACTTACACCGTACCAGACCAGTTCGCGCCGCCGCCCGAATACTCCTTCGTCCCTCCGCCCCCGACCTCCCCACCACCAGCGCCCGCCGCACCGCTTGCGGCCGACGCAACCGGAGACGACGCCTACGCCCGTCGTCTACGCCTGTCCGGAGCAGCACCGCCACCCCCTACCGATGCTAGCCCTCCTCCCCCGCCGCCCCCGCCGGATGCGGCTACCATATCCCGCGCCCCCGTTCGCTACACCCCCGCCACGGAACCCAATACGGCAGCAGAGGAAGGCTCCGACCGAGACTCCCCTCCTCCGGCTCTAGGCTTTGGCGCCACCGCCGACGACGAGCCGCCGGCCCCGCGCTCCTCTCGCCCAGGCCAAGCCGGCTTCGCCCAGCGCCTCATGAGTAAGTACGGCTGGACAAAGGGCTCGGGTCTCGGTGCCGACGAGTCCGGCATCGTCAATCCGCTGCAGGTGCAGGTCGAGAAGCGTAAGAAGAGGTCCGACGCTGAGGGCGGCGGCTGGGCCGAGCCCGCAAACCGCGCCAAGGTTCTTGGCGGGAAGCGTAAGAACGACGGCGAGGGCGGCAAGTTCGGCGGGCCCATGAGCGAGGTCATTGTGTTGCAGCAGATGCTGGACAACATGGAGGACTTGCAGGGTGAGATTGCGAATGGCCTGGGGCAGGAGATCGGGGAGGAGTGTGGCGAAAAGGTACGTTTAGGTTCCCTTCCACCTGGCCTCCATCCTGCTGCAGCTTAGGAGTACGATGAATTGGACGCTGACCACCTTCTTCGGACAGTACGGCCGTGTAGAGCGCTTGTACATTGACGTTGAGAACCGCCAGGTCTTCATCAGGTTTACGGACCAGGTTTCCGCGCTTCGTGTAAGCCCCCCCCGTTCCATCTGAGCTTGATGTACATACGTGAGGCTGACGGATGTCACTGTGAACAGGCTGTCAACGAACTGGATGGACGAGTCTTCAACGGCAACACCGTGGTTCCCAAGTTCTATGACACAGAAAAGTTCGAGAGGGGGATCTATCGATAGTGTAGTTACAGCGTCCAAATCGATTATTTGACTGAATCATGTACTGCCTGCTTTGCGAGGTCAAGAGCATTCCCAACGTGGCTGGAGTGCGGCTACGATTTGGCATTAAACTTCACTATTGTCATTACAAGTTGTGTTTGTCATGTATCAGCATAGGGTCACAGTGACAAAGAATCATGAACACATAAAGAAGGGTAGGTATACACATCATGTATCTTCAGTACACACACAACAATCCTCTCTATCCTCGTTGCCTAATGCCCCCCGCTGCATTATTTATCAATCTCACACGGTCGCCAGACATCTTCCATCCCACTTGACCGTGCATAGCCGCCCATCATCCAAGCTCCGGGCGTGCCGCTCGGCCAGCCCTATTCCCAAAATAGTCCCGGCGAGATGACATTTGCGCGACATGGACGGAGCCAGGCGATTCAGCGGCAACGTGTCGGCCTGTAGTTGCTTCTGATTCGTCACGCAAAAGGGAGGGGGAAGTCGACTAGGGTCCGGTACATCTCAACCCAGCGTCCAATATTAAATCTAGAGGTCATCCCATAACGTAGGAGATTCCCAGTCCAGGGAATGAAAGTGTGGGGTCTTTTTTTTCGCAAGCTGTAGAAACAGGGTCGCAGTAAGGAAATTGCAGAGTGAAAAATGTATGGAAAACGCCACCATTATCCGAGCCCGTATTTAGAGGTCGGTGCTTTACAACAGCTGAGCGAAGCCGAAGAGGAGGGCGACGCCGAGGATGGCCGTGTTAACAGAGATCATGCCAGCAGCACCGTCAGAGCCGCCGCCGTTCTTGGAGCCACCAGCGCTGCCGCCGTTGGAGTCACCCGCCTCGTTGGCCTTGGTGTTGTTGGAGCGGCACTTGTAGTCACCCTGGATCTGGCGACCCTTCATCTTGTTGAAAACATCGCACGAGGTGTCAATGTCGCCAGTGGACTGGGTGTCAAAGGCACCCTTGACGTCGTCGAGGGCGGGAAGAGAAACCCTGTGGAATGGTTAGTTCATGAACAGAAGCTGGGTACTAAGAAATACTTACTCGGTGAAGTTGCCGCGGAGCAGGACGGCACCACCAACCTGCTTGAGCTTGGGGAGACCGTCAATCTTTTGGAGGAGAGTGTTGTTCTGGATGGTGACACCACCTCCAGTCTTGGTGAGGAGGGGCAAAGACAGGTTGGTGAGCTCAACGTTGTTGATGAAGGAGACATCGCCGTCGGTCGTCTGGGTCAAGTTTGGGGCGATGAACGAGGTAAAAGTGTTCTTGTCGAACTTGATGGAGCCATTGACGACTGCGAGAGAGTCCATCTCAACCTTGGCGGCATCGGCAATGATGATTTCACCGGCCCAGACAAGGTTGGGAAGAGTGATGCCCAGGTCGGGGCCGTTGGAGTTAATCTCGATGGTCTTGGTGGCGTTGGCCAGCTGGTTGCTGTAAGAAACGAGCTGGTTGTTGTTGTTGATGCGGAGAGAGTCGACAGAGGCGACGTTCAGGCCGTCCAAGCTCTTGAGGAAGGTGTCGCTAATGAGGATGTCGTTAACCTTGGTGACACCGGCGGTACCAAAGACAAGCGAGCCGAGAGCGGGCAAAGTGACCCAGTTGATGGAGCCAACAGTGGCGAGCGAGGTGAACGCGAGGTTGGAGAGGACGGTCAGGCCCTGCATCTTGAAGGTACCCTCGATGGAGGCGAGGGTAGAGCTGCTGAGACCAACGAGCTGGGTGACGTTGGTGACAATCAAGTCGCCCTTGATGGTCTTGGGGCCGTTGATGTCAATGTTGCCAGTGATATCCTCCGAGATCTTGACGGCGCCGTTAATGGTGCCGCAGGGAATGTTGGTGGCCATGGCGGCATCGGTGATGGTGACAGTAGCCGAAGAGCAAATGTTACCACTCTGGGCTGTGAAGCACGTATCGTGGTCAGTTTGTCTCTTCTTGACAAGAACTACAGAAGCAGAACTTACCAGACACAACGCCAGCACCGAGGGCCGCGAGGGCGGGGATAACCTTGGAGTACATTGTGATTGATTTGGACGCTGTGGTGCCTAGGTCAGTAATCTTGTACGAGAACAGTGGCTGGAGGTTCTGGTTCGATGGAATAATGACAAGAACGTTGATTTGGGCTGATTCAGATCAGAGCAAGCGACTCCAGGTTGATAACGCCGAAGTGATGTTCGAAAAAGTGATGCAATCAATGCTCGAGGGAGAAAAGGCAAGTGAATGACGAGGTCAATCCTGGGGGGCTGTGGTGGATTCGGATACGGGGTCTCGGTGTTTCTTGTGTTTTTGAGGGAACTTGCGAGCGCCCCTTTACCCCCGATTCTCAACGATGGCAAAACAGACAGTTGACGAGCGTCGGCGAGAGCTGAGGGCAAAGAAGAGGGGAAGGGATAAGAATTGGGCACGGGGTTTGGGGCAAGAGGGGATGAAAAACGGGGAAGAGGCAGGAGGCATTCCATGACACGGCCAGCAATGGCTGGGGATTTCCTGCCGGGCATCGGCGGCCTCTCTTTCCCTCGCTCCTTCCGTGGGTGCTTTGTGTTTTTTGTCTCGTTTGCCCGATGGCTACGTACCTTGATCCGCGTGTGTGCTGGTTTGTTCTTGGTTCTTCGTCGTCGGGAGACGCGGAAGTAGAAGGTGTTACACGCAGGAGAGAAGAGCGCTCGTGGGTATGGTGATGAACGAAAGACGGGAATAGAATGTCAAGACGAACAGGAAAACGAAGCTGTCACGGAGATGAAAGAGGAAGAGAACGACCTGGGGAGAGTGAGAAAGGGATGAGACTGGACTTTGTGTGGTGCGTTGGATGGCGTGGGCCGGCACTATGAGGGAGGGTGTGTGGCTTGAAGGGGAAACACACTTTTGGACCAGGGGGGAGGGAGTCTGGAAAAGAAGACCAGAGAGGAGACAGGGGGGTCAAGGCAATGATTACGGTGCTATTCGTGGTGCACATTGTGGGTACGAAGCAATCACGACAGGGGCCAGGGCCGGCGAGGGTGTGGACAAGACTGGGACCAAAAAGACACCAAGAACCGACGGGGTTGAACCGTCCTTGACCTTGGACCTGGTCTGACTGGGTTGAGCTGGGGACCCGGTCTCGAGGAGATGGGAAAGAGAGCGAGGCAAGGGATCTTCACGAAATCATTAGGTAGTGTGTCTATTCGGAGACTACTAATGTACGATGTACCTGCCTAGGTACAGGAGAGCGGTGCATCAATCAATCATTAGCAACCGATAGATGACCGGCTGCTTCCCGGAGGCTGCTGCTGCATAGCGTGTTTGTTTTTGTGGCGAAAGTTGAACAGAAGCTGGCTTGCACTACATAGGTACCGTACACCATACGCGTCAAATCAACTCATCTAATACGTCCTCCAGTATCGAGTACTATGCACAGCATGCTAAAACGCGAAGAATTGCATGTACCCGACACTTAGTGTGCTACTTACGGCATCGACGGCTGCCGTGGGCTGTCGCCGTTGTGGGGAGTGCAGCATATCACATAAAACTAATAGATAGGCAGGCAGACGAACGGGCACTGGGCACTGCCATTGACTGACACTGGCATTGGCAGACGAAGTCTATTATATTTCGTCAGTGGGTTTCAAAGGAGTAGACGTTGGCCATGCGCTTAGCCATGGTCCCATGGACAAACACGCCTCACCAACCCCCTTTCCCCACATAGCTAGACAGTACGCACCAATCTGTGTACGATAGTTACCTATCTGCCAACTCTGGGCCCGTCTCTTTTTCCACTCTCCCTTTCCCGTCTTCGACATGGGGAACATGAAGAAATTGATGCATCCTGACGGAGCAACAACCCGTAGTAGCATGTATTGAGCGGTTGATCAGAGGATCCGAGTGATGATGGAATCGCGATGGGCGCAGCCGCCGAGACCCATTGGGCCAAGGAATACTCGGCAAATAATAGCCCTGCTTCCACCGTTCTGGCGAGATTTGAACGTCTTGGTTTTTGGCCTAGCTCCGCCCATCGGGAACCGCTTTGGTGCAGTCCATCTCCTTCTTCGCACTAGCACAGGGGCAAGGGGGCGAGATGATAAGTGGGGGAGGTATGCAAAAGAGTGGTGTGTCGTATTTCTAGCCCTGGCGTGTTTCTAGTGGCGGTGGGCGGGAGCGCGCACGCACACCACTCGCCCACCTCTCACCCAAGAGAGCACAAGCACAGACAAGCACAAACTTGCCCATTGGTATCGCCACCAGGACAACAACAGCAATTGGTCGGCAAGGCCTTCCTTCTCCCATCAGCTACTGACTGGCAAGAGTTTGCATCTCCATTGCAGTATGTACAGAGGTAGGTAGGCGAACACGTAAATGCGCGATCAGACTGAGAACGGCTGTTAACTGCCGTCAGGGTGGGGAGGGGCTTACTACTGCCTGATTCGGACCAGTCGACGATCCAATCGTCCTTGTCCATCAAGCAACTTCGGAAGAAGATTCTATAGAAGGAAAAAATAAAATAAAGAAAGAACGGTGCAAACCTTCAGTTGTTGTGCAAATGAATGTTTCTACCATCTTCGACACAACAGAGTGTACGTACATAGTATACAGACACGAGCAAAGGCAGCAGTCGACCAGCAAAACAAAACAACAACAAACTCGCAAGCCCGTTCATCCCCCCCACCTACGTACAGTAACTAAATCACGGGGTGGCCTGTACCTTACATATATCTGTATATTGCAGCCTTTCTCCCTGCATAGGTGGTAAGGTCTGCCCTGTTTGTGAAAATGGGGATGGGCATGGGAATGGCGGGCTCTCCCAGTTATCTCGCACACTGCCCTGCCAAGGTCAGACGCGCAAGAAACAGTCTGGTGCCCACTGCTGGCAGCCTGAGACCCTTCTCAACTCTCCCACTCGCCTCTTTGGAAGAGACTGATAGGGTCGACAGCACCTAAGGCTCTCCAGCCGGGGCTGCCTTTCTCTTGCAAGAGTGTCGCACTTCATGGACTCCTAATCCACAGGCAGTCTCCTTCCTGCCAGGCCTCATCTGGCAATCAATCTGCGGTCTGACCTGTTCTTGTTTTTGCCTGCACCCCACGGCGCGGATGCTCCATTGACACCCGCAGCAGCCCCGAAAGCTTCTGTGCAAGTCATCAAAAACCAAGCAGCCCAGGCCAAGCCGGGACTTTCCCTCCCTCGTTGATCAAATCCATCCCAGAGAAAAATCAACAAATATTGCTGCCGAAGGCGTACCGTCGAAGCCGCTACGAATGTCGGTCGACACAAACACCAGTACGCTATCCATCCACAAAATGTTTCATCTCGACAAGCGGCCTGCCGTTTTGATATGGGGGGGAGAGACGAGGAGAGAATAAAATCCTACTCTTAGAATCACTCCCAACACCCCCAAAGACCGCCGCTGTTGGATGATGCAGTTGCTCGGCCATCTGAATGGCGATGCGCACGGCCACAGCCTATTGCTCAGACATTGTTGCTGTCGATGAGGAGGTTAAAAAGAAGCAAGCTTTCAGATGACCCAAAATCTCGCCTCGTTCTATAGTACACTATGGATAGCCATCCGCCCGCAGATATCAATTTCTTGGCGTGTTGCACTGCCTTGATCATGATTGCAACCCGCTGAAAGGAGAAGCTGGCTGTGTAAACAGCGCGACACGTCGTACTGGAGATTCTAGCGGCCGGGCAATATCCATTCGGCGCTGCTATTCGTCCAGCAGTTCCATATCGTCGAGAGAGATTCATGTGGGATGGGGCCCGTCCACCAGCATTCTGTGGCCCAACTGCCCTGCACTACCTAAGGCACGCATTGGCCCTGTCAATCAATCCCATCTATCTGTACCTACGTAGTAGGTATCCGTACTGTATCTAGCGTTGCTGCAGCAGTGCGGTGGTACCTTAGTGTGGTCTGGTGCGGAGTACACATCCGGGGCCAACGACGGCAATATCTGGATACGACGGCAATCATCTACCGTCACCATCACTACATATCCCGAATGATTCGATGGCTCACCGTCGTGCGTCGGTAACAGCTTGTTGTACCGACGCTAAACCCTCACCAAGGCCACGCCTTCACATATATTTCAGCGCAGGCTGCGGGGAGGCGGCCCTGTGTGCTGAGGTCTCTTTGCCTCACCGGCCGGTCCATCCGCGCTTGGTCTTCCCACGAGTTCTCCCAGCAGCTCACGACAGCATCTTCGGTTCTGAGTGGCCGGGACTGAGACTTCCTCCCGGTCTAGGTCTGCCACGGTACCGTGCCGAGACAACATTGCGACTACTGAGACTTGACTTGATGGGCATTCTTCCTTTGCCATTTTCTCTCCAGCCATCAATGCTCGGCTCGTCTATCCGAAATTCGCCTTCTAGCCCGTGGAATGCTAACGCATTACTTCTCGGCTGATGATATACATACAAGATAGGAGACTGGAATGAGAAAGGACAGCAGTGAGCAAAAGAAGAAAAAAACACGCAACCGCCTGCAAGATTGCGCCGCTGCAGCTGCCACGCATCATATCACTACATGCCAGTCTTCATTATCAATATCTAGCTGTTGCAATCATGATGCTAGAAAGCGCTCGCTTGTCAGTACCACGTTAGAGACACACCCCCAATCCCCCACTCCACCACCACCCCCTTTTCCCCCGGGCTTATCCGCACTCACTCTAGCTACCTACATAGGTAGTAGGTACCCAATCTTGCAGACCTGCAGGGGGCGTCCAGGACTTCCAGGCTTTTCGGTGGTTCTCACATTCTGCTCAGCTACCCTGTTCCTCGCCCCCCGTCAACGGTACCGAACGGCGTCAGCCAAACAGAAGCTCCCAAGACACTCAAAGGCTGTCTCTCATGGCGGCCGATCCATCGTAAGTTCGTAACTGGTCAACTGCGTGGCCAGAATCCGGGCACAGAGCGTCTTGGTCTTAGACGGCAGTGCGGTAGCTCGCTCTGAGTATCTAATTCCAGCAATGAACGCCTTGGTTCTTTACGCCGTGGGACGGGCCACACACATGAAGGAGCAGGCGTTACCCTGCTGGCCGTAACGCAGATACCTCGCGCGTTTCTCAGCCCACGGATTACAGTGGTGACAGCGAGCTCATCCTGCGACAAGACTTCAAACATCAACCCCCTTGGCTGACGCACATTCAATTCAACGCCCCATAAGTCACGATGTTCCAGACGGGGCGCCGGCGTGATTAATAGCTTCCATTGGTACCGACAACCCGCCGCTTGCCCACCCCTTGAGACGGCCCGCGAAGGTCGGTTTATATGCTGCAACACTATGATGTCTGTGTCACGGCCAGAATTGCCATTATCATATGTCTGTGGCACTCGCGTCTATGTCGTTAAACCCGCAACGCCTCAAATCTCCAAGACACGAAAGAGAAGCCTTCCCATCACCCTACAACTGATCATGATGCCGTCTGATCGACTTGGACAGTTTTTCGCCCTGCAGTGTGAATCCGCTTGTGAGCGTCGCGCTCAAGGCTAAGGTGAAAAGCTTGTTTGCGTCAGGTGGAAACTTCTGGGTCCGGCCGTGAATTGCTCCCGGTACTGCTGTGGGGGAACGGCCGAGTTATCACCTGACCCGCTCAAACCTGCCCGAAAGACTTGGTTTCCATCCTGGATGGGGATGTGCCGGGGAAGCCTATGACCTTCTTTCGGTCCCTCTAAACATGGGCGAGAGACGAACGAGATCTCGTGTTATTAGGGGCTCGTATTCTTGAAAGGAACCCCACATGCCGTATTGGTTGTATGCAATTTCGCGATATTTGGAAATTGATATACCCAGAAGGACGTTGATTAGAGATGGCAGGGTTAGTGAGAAAATTGTTTAATGAGTCCGCTGACTGCTTATTCCAGCGTGCTTATATCAGTTTCCTCGACCCTCCACATGTACCACATGAAAACGCTTCGATATGGCGCGAATTTGCTCGCCATCTCTGTCATGTCCTTCTCAGACATGTACTTCCATTTGCCTCCTCCTTTGGCCTTGAGCTTGGCCACATCCCGTCCGGCAAAAGCCGCCATGCCTCTTTGCACGCCGAGGTCTCCCAGCGAGAACACGTCCATCCTCTTCAGCCCGAAACAGGCAAACATCTCGACCGACCAAAGCCCCAGGCCCCTCACCGCGATGAGCTTGTCCCGCACCTCTTCGTAAGGAGCCTCCGCCAGCATCTGGGCGCTCAGCTCACCGATCGCGAACTTCTCGGCCAGGCCCTTGATGTATTCAGCCTTGCGCTGCGACAGGCCGGCAGTGCGGAGACGCTCGATAGAAGTGGCAGCCACCTTGGAGGGGTGAGGGAACGTTTTTGGTTCGCCCTCTATGTCCGTAAAGAGGGCGACAAACTTGTTCTTAATGGACCTCGCGGCTGCGCCTGAGACCTGCTGGGATATGATGCCGCTGCAGAGGCTCTCGAAGGGATCGACCTTGTCAGCGAGGCCTTCGGGAGAGAATACACGGCAGTGGTTCTTTTCGATGAGGGGCTTCATGCGCGGGTCCACCTTTATAAGATGGCGGCACGCCTCCTCTAGGATGTTGGCAGTCGTCGTACGTTTTCCGGTTTCCGCGGACGGCTTGGATGGCGACACGTCCTCGGCGGGATGAGAGGCGATGACACGCGAGGTCTCGGGCGAAATGATGGGAGCGTTGGTCAGCTTCGGATCGGCGAGACGATTGATAGCCTTGGTCTTGGGCTTCCCCGTGCGGTTCGCCCGTTCGGCGATGATGCTGACGGCGCTCGGAGTAGGCGTGACTGGCGGAGGGATCGGGGTTACTGGTGTAACCTTCGTGCCCCGTTTTCTCGGCGGTGTAGTAGGGTCCGAAGACGGCACCGGGTCGGTGAGCGTAGGTTCTGTCGGGGATTTTCTCTTCCGGCTCTTTGTGACTGGTGGTGCGATCGGGGGAGGTGTGCTGTTGGTGTGCGCTTGAGCACCCAGACGCGCTGAGCGCCGGGTAGCCATTTTTGCTGTGTTCGTTGATGACGATGCCGATGACCACGAGTAAGTTTGTGAAAGTTTGAGTGAGTGGCGAGTGAAATGTAGCCTGCCGGAAGCGACGACAGAGCCCGGGGAGGATGTGGAAGGTGTAATCCAACGTGCAGATGAGAAGGCTGTCGGCGGACGGCGAACCAACTGTAACCTCATCCAGATGCCATTGTTTTACGTGAACGTGCCGGGGAGCTCAAGAAGTGAGTTAACCTTGGATGTCCGAGGCCGGTTCAGTGTACCTGACGCGACAACTTGCAAGAAACCAGAGCTCTTGCTACGAAGAGTCGAGGACATGTCACAGTCATTACTTCAGTGGCAACATGGCAATCTACCTAAGGTAGGCAAGATTCGGCCGCCACTTAGGCGCCACTGCAGCGCTCCTGCTTTGTCATCTGAAGTCTACATATGAATGGGTTGAGATAGCTTATTAAGCAGGAGTCTCATCCGATGGCCAACCCGTCATCCCTTACTGTCACCTGTGTGATGGATGGTGATGGAGACAAGGTGACAAGCTCTGAGCTGCTAATGCTTGTCCAAAGTTTAGCACAGCAGCTGCACGTCCCCAGGCCCCTCGTCCCCGGATATTGGATTGCCTCCTCAGCCCTGTCGAATCTTCTGGCAGATGTCTGGCGTAGCATCCCTCTTACATGAAATGATTGCGGCGCACCAAAACAGGTGAAGCAAAGAACGAGCAATGGCACAAGAAAAGATAGGTTGGGGCTAATCGTAGTTGTTCATGATGGACTTTCTCCCACCAGAGGTCTATACGATCATATGTTGACACGTGCATTTCCACGTGCTGCAAGTCATGTGCAGTAAGACCCATAATTGACTTCAAACGCTTATGGCGCTGAGACCCGGGAACATCTACACATTCCTGTCCCCTCCCACATCCCTAGCGGTGCCGACTGTTGCGTCCGTGGTCGAAAAGTGTGGGTTGTGATGGGTTACTGTTCGTAGCTCCTGCTCCTCCTCACCTCCCCTATCAATCTTTTAGGTTCTCTTGTCAAGACAATCCCCGTGGTATATCTGAGACTTTGCCTAGAGAAGCTAGCTGGAATGGATTAGGGCATTATTGCATCGAAGGAATACCTAAGTATATGCCTTCTGCTGCACCAACAGCTTGAATCTTCTCTAATCAATTTTTTCTCCAAAAAAAAAGGAAAAATAATAATAATAAATAAGTAAATAAATAAATCGTCGATTCGTGTCAAGGGGTGCCTGTAACATAATTGCTTAGTTAATAACTACTAGACGAAAAGGTCTAGTCTTGCTTCCTCTAATGTTAGAGGAACAAAACGTATACGTGCTTAAATATGAATTCTATTACAGTGCCTTGCCCTGGGCGTAGAAAACGTAAATCCATGTACCAATAAAGATGCAGGCATCGGCAACGGCTCAGCCCAGCCACAATCGTCCAGGCCAGCATAGGGTAGTCGCTACCTACGATGGTATTGGGTGCCGTGACATCGGATATTGGGTATTGGGCTCGGTAAGGGTGGGACTGCGTTCCGTCGGCGGCCAATCTATCAGTGAACAAAGAACACAAGGAGTCGGACCTTTTACGAACGCAACGATTTGCAATAAAGCTCCAGGGAGTTGGCGGGCATATGTCACAGCTGCCGGTTGTCATCCTAGCCACACCTTGGCTGGGCTGAGAGCAACCGGCTGTGAGTGTCAAGGGATGAGATTTCGCTGTCCGAGTCTTCAGTGCTGTAGCCACCCTGATCCTCCAGGTAGTATAGCGAGATGGCGATTTCTTGGCTGCTCAATGCGCGGGCAGGCCTCGACCGGCCCCTGGAAGCCACTGGGGTAGACCCCTGCCAGTTCTTCTCCTGCTTTCCCGTGAGATAACCACATCTTGGCGGCTGATTTCGATTTGCTAATCATTGCGTTCTATCCGTCATGCTATGAATTGTTGGTGGGCAATGAAGGCAGGTTTCATCGCTCCTTGAAGATGAAGATGAATAGGGCGCATAAACAGATTGCAACCATTTCCGTTAATCCAGGGAGGTTGTGATGGATGGTGAAATGTCGTGTAGTCGGATACCAAGTAATAGCACCTCGAGCACATCGGGAGAGAGGAAACGTCAGGAAGAGAATAAGAAAAGAGGACAAGTACCGTTAAGTTGCAGCACGGTCTCCTGAGTCCAGAAGCGATTGGCGGTTACGGCAATCTCGCGTGCAGGCAAGAAAGTCGGTACAAAAGGGTACTTTGCTAATGTGGTTAAACTTTTCGGCGTCATGCCATTGGCTCGCTCATGGCATCCTGCTACCATCGAGATGCGGGTTGCAGCTTCTTTCGTATCTGTTCCAAGGTTGCCAAAGTACCTCGCGGTTCCGTGGGCCTGATCAAGCTGCCTTTTTCGGGTTGGGGGCGATGCTTTGTATCCTGGCCAGACCTACCTATAGAAGGTTGCGTGTACCTAGTATTGACGGCGTCCCCAGTCTCCGTACGTATCCGTGCTCTGTCCTGGCCTTTACGGTACCTAAAGTAGCTACCTAGGCAATCAGGAATCTGCGATCGCGGTGTGTGCTGTTGTGACCTACCTGCCTGTGTGTGCTAATCCGCCTGCGTCTCCCACACGTAGTGTACTTGCATGTACCTTAGCTCCTTCTCCCACCAACCAAGCCTGCTTTCCTTGACTTGCCTTAGCCTATCCCATCCAAGCCTCTCGTCTCCCACACGCCTTCCTTTCCTCCCGGTCGACCCTTTTTTTTTCGGGGCGTGGCTCCTTTCAATCAATTCCTCCCATCCCCTTCCTGCCTGGTCTTGCCCTCAGTCCCTCGTTCGTCCTTGTTTTTGTCTTCGACCAAGATTCTGGCCGAAACCAGCGCACTCATCAAAGGCACAGCGAGGCTGAAAGACGACCGAAAAACCGTTGTCCCCAGACTTTGCAGCCCCATCGCATCGTACACCCGCAAGAATCGTGGAACCACTGACGTCCTGCCTACCTTTTTGGCATCTCAATCCTTATCAGTTCAATCGGACACTTGATCTTCGTCAGCCTTGGCCCACCACCCCCTTCTCAGGAGAGTCTGCTCTGCTGTGCTGGCAAGACTGTCATATATCGGACGACACAAAATCGCCCAATCAATCACCCCCTTCCTCCCAAACACAACTTATCCAAGTCGGACTTGCTCGACGAAGTCTTGTGCTACTTGACATTCCCTCTACGCCGGTTGTGGCCTCTACCTGGCATCCGTCCTCCAGTGAATACTCCCGCAATCCAACTCCCGGCAAAGCGACAACACCGACAACAGCTTCCAATACGCTGTCCTGTCTCGTCTCGTCTGCAACACTGTCGGCTTGGACGCTCGTTGTGCCTGGATACACACGGCATCATCTTCTCTTTGTAAAGACGTGTCCTAGGGTGGTATCCCAGGCCACCCAATCCATTCCACAGGAGCCATGCTTCTCCCCAAAGGCGGAATCAACTGGAAGTCTGCCCAGTCCAGACTACCTCCTACCAGAGCGATATGGTCTTTCCTGACCAAGACGCGCTTTCTCTTTCTCGTCGCCCTTACCGGCTTTGTTCTGCTACTATGGCGCGGCATTCGCTCCTCAGCCTCCGAGATGCAAAGGTACGTTGTCGACAGCCCTGGTAATCACCGCTCTTCAGGGGGCGCGATATTTTTTGCATGGCGATGTGCGCGCGCGCGCGCGCGCTGTGGACAAGACAGCTTGCTAACATGTAACACCGCACAGCTTCTACTGCTGGGGCCCCGCGAAGCCCCCCATGGAGATGTCGCTCAATGAGCAAGCTGCATGGACTGCTCACCTCCAGACCCCCGTCATCTTCAACCACCACGAACCCCTGGAAATCAACCACACCTCGATCCAGCACGTAAACCTCAACCCCATCAAGTCGACGCGCAAGGCTGTGGCCAACGAGGAGCGCGTCCTCATTCTCACTCCCCTCAAGGACGCCGCCCCTCACCTATCCAAATACTTCGAGTTGATCGCCGAGCTGACCTACCCTCACCACCTGATTGATCTTGCTTTCCTCGTTGGCGATTCCAAGGATGATACCCTTGCCGTTCTCGCTTCTGAGCTGGATCGCATCCAGCGTCGCCCCGACAAGATCCCTTTCAACAGCGCCATGGTTATCGAGAAGGACTTCGGCTTCGAGCTCAGTCAGAGTGTTGAGGAGCGCCATTCTTTCAAGGCTCAGGGTCCCCGACGAAAGGCCATGGGTCGCGCTCGCAACTATCTCCTCTCTACCGCATTGAAGCCCGAGCATTCCTGGATCTACTGGCGTGATGTCGACATCCAGGACAGCCCTAAAAAGATCATCGAGGACTTTGTTGCCCACGATACCGATGTCCTTGTGCCCAGTGAGTCGACATGCCGCGTACCGGAACGACTGACTGTGCTAACGGCCTGATAGACATTTGGTTCCACCGTTACCGCGAGGGCCACGATATCGAGGGCCGCTTCGACTATAACTCCTGGGTTGAGTCCGACAAGGGCCGCAGACTTGCAGCGTCCTTGGATAAGGATGTTGTTCTTGCCGAAGGTAGGACGAACTGTCACTAATCTCACAAATCGTGCTTACGGGAAAGTAGGCTATAAGGAGTACGACACCGGTCGCAGATATATGGCTAGGGAGGGTGACTGGCGCAACAACAAAGACGAGGAGCTTGAACTTGACGGTATTGGCGGCGTCAACATCCTCGTCAAGGGCGACGTCCACCGATCAGGTTGGTGTTTCCTGAGCACTTTTTGGTATTTGCTCTTTCTAACAGTGTTAGGAATCAACTTCCCATGCTACGCTTTCGAGAACCAGGCGGAGACAGAAGGCTTCGCCAAAATGGCCAAGCGTGCCGGTTATCGTGTCGTTGGTCTGCCCAACTACGTTGTTTGGCACGTTGACACTGAGGAGAAGCCTGGAAACGCATGAGCCTTCGTGACTGCGCTTTTGTCTTTTTCTTTCGATTGTGCGACTGTTCTCCGATTCATCCGCAGAATGCGGCTGACGGAACACAGCACTGTATGACCACGTAACGATACACACACGAGGTACTTGGGATCGTTTGACGACGACGAGAAGCATTTCCGAATGCTAGTCTAAAAGTTTCTTGGGCTACGGATGGTCGGCAAGAGGCTTAAATCAAAGTCTCAGTTGCCTGTGCAGGCTGACCTGGTACTTGACAAGTTCGGCTTTCCGCTACCTATATATTCAACGAAACCCCAACGGCCTCTTCATGGCTCACCCTATTCCACCTGACGCGGTCAGCCGGGAACCCCAAAATCAACAGAACCAAGAAGAATGCTCTTTTTGTCACAACAGGCGTTGCATACAAGATGGAAGTATGTCTCGCTGTAATAATAGACTTGGTTATACCACCCGTTAGCATAGGATGGGGCAAACGTATCGCCCGTTATAGGAAGAGAAGCCCTCTATCCGGCCTCGAAGTTTTGCGATGATGATGATCGAAGGCAGCACTACACCGGGATGAGGCTTGCTTGGTGAGGTTTCCTCCTAGCGTCTGAGTCTAATATCTAGGTTATGAGGAAGCTTGGGAGTTCAAAGAGGCGTAATTTACACATTTTGATTTGCCACCCTGTTTTCGGCTCTTTACTCATCGGCTTTTGCTGTTTTTGGCTCTGCCTGGTTGAACATGAGTCGGTTCGGTGAATTCGAAGCATATATAGCATGGACTATAGAGCGTGGGATTAAATTTGGAGACAGCTAGAAAAGGCTTACTGCTTGGGCCAAGGGCTTTTGTGGGATTCTCTTGCCCATTTACATACAGGTTTCTCTAATCATAGAACCGATTTGGCTCCATATTTGAAGAACCCCCCAGGACTTGAGCTTCACAATTGAGTGGCACTTTGGCCGGAAAGGGGGGCAGCCTGAATATTTGAGGGCCTTTGTCGTGTAGGCACGGAATCGTTGCATATTCACGAGCAGGTTAGCGTACTAGACAACAGACATGGATTCCGTGTGGCTCTCGAACTTGTCTTGAAGTAGTCCTTTGCTGGTTGTGACTGAAGGCGATAACAATGGGACAAAGTGACCCCAGCTTTAAGGTGTCGCCATGGGTCGATGGAGGGCAAACTGTGGACCTATGGTATGAACGAGGATAGGGCGACGGCTCTCGCCTTTCTCTGCCGTGGATCGAGAGGTAGTGATGCTGTGAACTGTGGACGGGCACCCCTTGCTAGCATCGTCTCGTTGGGGTTTGCTGGGCGACGGAGGGCACATGGATACCTGACGTGCTCGTCAACACACCATGGCCATGAACGTAACGACACTGCGACAGAGGAAGCCGGGAAACATTAGCAGCTACGTCTCGTTCTCCTGGATCAGTCATGGAGGAAGCCCGAGTCCCATCCAACAGTCGATATGCTTATTAGCCATCCCTTACTCTGTATCGTGCGGTGCGATGCAATCGTGTAAGGACCCAATGCACTCAGGATATGTGTTTCACGTTATCTAGGGTTAACTAACATTAGTAAATAACAAGCTCCATAGTAAGGGAGCCAAGGTGGACAAGTTGTTCTCTTACTGCCCGTTATGTATGCATATTCCTCGCAACAGGAAGAAATATTGAGAGTGATAACTGTGACGGAGAACACGGTGCAAACATTTGAGATGACCTCTGTGATAAACTCAAGGGCTTGCCTGTTCCAACGCGAGTTCCCTAGCAGGAAGTGTATTTTGATAGTACGTCTTGCACACTGGCCGTCTCATGCTGGCGGAGTCATCTTCATGGGGCATCGGAAGATTGTCACTCATGAGGTATTCTCGGCCCAGACCAGGAGCAAATGTATGTATCTTCATCATCAGGTTTGAGGTTTGGGCTCTATTCGATGTGTAGATTGGTTGCGGTATCATGTGTGTGGCCCTGAGTATGTCGGGGGGCAACGCAATGAGACATAAAAGCAACTGTTGGAGGTCTTATCTGGCAAATGGCATCGCAATTACCTTTCTGTAGATTGCGCCGGGAAGTGCCTCTCACAGGATCCAAGCTGCCGTTCCCAACACTTGCCCCGTTCGAGGAAAAAAGACGCATCCCCAAGGCTAATTCGGTATGCACTTACAGAATTACAGTGGAAACGAAACAGATTGCTTTGATATACAGGAACCATGAAGTCACTTTCACAAAAGAAGGCCCGTGCTACTCGAGCATCGAATATCAGCCGTTCTGGATGATCAGAAAGATCGTTCATCAATTCTTTGGTTATGTCGGTTGGAACGACAATCTCGGCAGTCGCAGAAGAAGGGGGATCTTTGGTTTTCTGAGTGCTCTTATGTAGGCCCACGGTGTACGGCCATAACTCCTTTCTCGATAAACCAGACCCAATTTGTCTCTACAATATACGCCCAGTACTTGTAGTGAGAGTAGTGCCAACGGCTAGGCTACCAGGTTTTATCCTAGACTAATACACTCAAACATTGGCCTGAAATTATGACACACGAGCTGTGCTTCTGGCATCACGTCTGATCCTAAAATTTAGCAACCGTGATTCTGCAGTCGCAAAAGTAGGGTGGGTTTTCGGTGTCGAAACCAAGACGGAATGCCGTTACTTCTTGGTCATGCACGCATTAATAAGATGGAAGTGCTTATGCCATGTTGAAGCTTCTACAATAAGCGGAACATGAAGCCAACGAGATATAGTGGCCTCGTCCGACTTGCAACATTCATGTCTTTTTGGAGAACGGTTGGAGACATGTAAGGGTTAAGATTGAATGGGCAGAATTTTTGACAAAACAAAGAAGAGTACAATTCATCTCTTAGCGACCAGTTAGCGGTTGGATTTAATGAAGTTGGACAAGATGGTAATGACCAACTCCCAATATCATAGACGCCGTTGATTAGCAGTAACCCATGATGTTGCTGAGAGCGTGGTGGGTCTTGGGGTTTGGACCAGTCAGAGGGCGCATAATGTCAGCTAGCTTCTGCGAAGCCGCGGGCGGGTGGGCGAGGGCCGTGAGACTGGAGATATCCCAACGCAAAAAAAAAAAAAGAGTCGTCAATTGGTGCTATTCGGGCGCAGCGGAACCTGTATCTGTAGTAGAGAGTTCCAATTGACAGACAAGAACCCCCCCGAGGTCTATACATAAGGTACACGAACCGCCTGGCCTTGGTTCCGCCCCCTGGTCTAAATTCCTTTCGCGCGCCCCAGCCAGGCGGTTTCCTTCGTCTTAATACTTTACAGCATCATACGCGTGGCGTCGCTCCTCCATGGTAAACGTGTATCCCCCACCAGAGAGAGATCGTTTAGTGGTGCTTCTTCTGAACCTCCATCGTCTCAAAGGCCAGCCGCTCGGCCTCCTCGGCCTGGATCTGCTGGATGATGGGTCCGAGGTAGGCGACGTCCTAAACGTTGAGGTGTTAGTACTCTGCCCGGGGTCGCCTCGTGTGAATTTATCGGAGAATGCAAACCTCCTCTGGCTTAGTCCACTCGTTCTTGGGCAGGAGCTTGTGCTGGACGGAGAGCTGAACAGCGCGGCGGATGCGGAAGACGCGGTCGTAGGATTCCTTAGGAGGGAGGCGCTTCAGGGCCTTCTGGACGATATCGGTCTCCTCCTCGATGAGGTCGTCGAATCTGCAGGCCAAGGGGGGAGAAGTGACAATCAGTCATCGCTGTTCCGGTTGGTGGCCAATAGTTGTAGTGGGCTTCGTCGACTTGCTTACCTTAAGCCGAGCTTGCGGTGGCCGGCGGCGTTGGCATACCAGTTGGAGAAGGGGACGAAGATGCTCTTCAGGAAGGGGCGGGCGAGGATGCCATCGGCAAGCTGCTTCGAAATGAGCGAAGTCATTGTGATGGCTGGTGGTGGGCGGAGAGAGGGGAGGTTTCGATATAATGCCTCGGAGTACGGTTTTGCGGATCGCCTGAGGTTGGTACACTACTAAGGTCTCTGGGAAAATCGTGGAGCATCCCGGAGAGGCGCAAAGATCCGGAATGACGGGTCATGTGACCTTCATTAAGATCCCGGCACTGGCCACATGTGGCACCCTTCTCGCTGTGGCTGGCATGTGTATATAAGGCACGGGCCACACAGAATCACCAGATTCCGTAATCGGGGATGGGGGTGCATCAATGAGGTAATGAAAGCTACCGGCGGGATTCCTTGCCCGTGACGGCACCACCATGGACCCTGTTGCTGGTGATTTTGGGAAATGGGATTTTCTGTGGCGCTGGAAAAAGCCGCGAAGAACCGGCGGAGGTGGATCTTCTTTCTGCGGCCTGGAAGCTTGAAAGTTTTCTTTCTCCCCTACTCCATAGGGTTTTGAGAGTTGCAGTGGTTGAGCACCAATGTATGTACAGTATATTACATTGAGCAAGATCCTCTGCAACTTTGACGTTACAGCAGCCTCTGGCTTCTCAATACCCTTTGCTTCACCTGCCGTCCGTTGTTTGGTCTGATATCGATCTTATAGTCCTGCATCATCCCACAACTGCTGATCTGCCAGGGCTACAAATAAGTATTGACTCGCTCGGCAGCTCCCGGGTCTTGAGCCAACATCCGAGGAGAGCAGCATTCGGTGGTCTCAGCGGTCAGTGGTTGGAAACAGAGTACCTACCTAGGTACCCCCACAGCGTCATCGCGCAGGCCCCTTCAGCGGCCATCGCACCTACTTCGGCGCCTCTCATCCGGCCAGCAGGTGCCCCAACTACTCCTCCAGCCCATTAGGTTGCTCCTGCCTCCACCCGAAAGACACCCTGGGACGTGGGCACTCCTACCAAACGAGACAGCCGACAGCTCGCATCATTTTGCTCTCGTGCGCCGTCCCGCTCCACCTCGGCGCTTTTTCGCAATATCCCATCTCCCAACTCCCCCGAGTGCGCTCCTACCATACCAAGCACTACCACCACTTCTCTTCCTTTCCTTCTCTACCACCCCTCTCTCTCTCTCTCTCTCTCTCTCTCTCTCTCTCTCGCCCCTCACTTCCCAATCCCGTATGCTTGGGAGCGCCTTGCCCACCAACTCCGTCCTCGACTCCCCGCGCTAGACATCCTGTTCCCCGCAAGGCCAATGGGCTGCGATAACCGCTAGTCGCTCAGTGTCACGGCGGCGTGGGAGCGTTCCCCGCATACCGGGACACTTGGGAAGGTCCAGCATCTATCTACCTGATTGAGAGATACAACAACAGAAGCCTACCGAGAGAAACCCAAACCGACGACGCAGCACGAATCTGAGCCCGTATCCAACACCCGATCCGAGCCGATACGCACCCCGCAAGCCCACATACTGCTTTACACACTGCTCCACGAGAACCCATTAACCCCGGGACGTCACCGTGCCTCACTCCCGGATTTATCGTCGAACCCGCCCAACACCCGCCATCAGGACCCTGACCGAGCTCGGCAGTGTGAGAGGGGATGTCTCACGACGAGCACCACGACGCTCAACCAGGCGTGCCGCGCCCCCAAGAAGAGGAATATGGGCCGTATCCGACCTCGACGTACCCCAACTACAGCAGCTCCAGAGCTTTCCCGGCCCCGGCCTCGGCCCGTGCAGCGTTGGCTATCATAGAGAAAGCCGCTACTGCCATGCCCGCAACCGAGACCATTACGGCCTTCGAGAAGTGGGCCGCTGGCGCCTCCGATGCTCAGTTCAACGCACTTTCCGGTGCCGTAGGAGGCTTCACTTCGGGCGTGGTTACGTGCCCGCTCGACGTTATCAAGACCAAGTTGCAGGCACAGGGCGGTTTCAACCCTATCGAGAAGGGAAGACATGTCGGACACCCAAAACTCTACAATGGCCTACTGGGCACTGCTCGTGTGATATGGCGAGAAGAAGGAATACGCGGCATGTACAGGGGACTCGGCCCGATAGTACTGGGTTATTTGCCCACCTGGGCTGTATGGTTTACCGTCTACAACAAGAGCAAGGACTGGTTGAAGCACCGTCATGGTATGTAGGAAACCGCAGGCTAGAGACTAGGCCATGCACTGACTGAGTCGACTACAGAGAACACGGTGCTGATCAACTTTTGGTCATCGATCATAGCTGGTGCCAGCAGCACCATCGTCACAAACCCTATCTGGGTCATCAAGACCCGCTTGATGTCGCAGAGTGTTGCGCATGACCCGGGCAAGCACTACTCTCAGTTTCCGAGATCAGGCAATACACCGACTTCAAGACCAACAATGCCCAGCTCGTGGCATTACCGGTCAACAATGGATGCGGCACGCAAGATGTACACTTCTGAGGGCGTTTTATCGTTCTACTCGGGCCTTACTCCGGCCCTGCTGGGACTCACCCACGTGGCAGTCCAGTTCCCTGCGTACGAATACCTGAAGACGAGGTTCACCGGCCAGGGCATGGGCGAGCCGACCCAGGGCGACACACAAGAATCACAATGGATGGGCGTGTTGGGCGCTTCGATATTGTCGAAGATTATGGCAAGCAGCGCTACCTATCCCCACGAAGTCATCCGCACGAGGCTACAGACGCAACGAAAACCCGTAGGAGGGGCTGAATATCTTCAAGGCCTGGGAATCAAGGTGTCTGCCTCCATGACGGGAGAAGATGGCAAGAAACAGCATTTGTTATCACCGAAGTATCGCGGCGTGGTCAGCACCTTCCGAACGATTCTCAAAGAGGAGGGTTGGAGGGCTTTCTACGCTGGCATGGGCACTAACATGATGCGAGCGGTGCCGGCCGCGACAGTGACGATGCTGACGTATGAGTATGTGATGAAGCACTTGAACCACGCAAGGGCCGAGGGCAAACGGAAGCGGGAAAGGGGCAGCACGCCTGCTGAGCCCTGACCTGGGTAACTTGATAACTCGGGTGGTGGCGTTATACCAAGAGGTCGGCGGGAAAGAATTGAGTAAGACAACATGTGTGGCTTAGCAACGATGGAAGCAAAGTGCTGTTGAGATTGTTAGGAAATGGGGATGGGATTTTCCAGATACCCTTAACTTTGGTTGTCAGGTTTAGACAAACTCGATTCAGGTCACGTAACAAACACAGTGCGGCAGTCATTCTTCTGGGGGGCGATCTACGGATCGATTTCTCTTTCTCTCTCTCTACCCTTTTTCATTACACTCAGCCATCATAGATGGCTTTTCATTTGGTTTTGTTTGCACACAAACTTCACCGCGGAGTTCACGATAGCCAACGGGGGCAGCATGATAGGAGCTTGGCT
Organism: Colletotrichum eleusines; assembly: GCA_016807845.1. Classification (NCBI taxonomy): domain Eukaryota; kingdom Fungi; phylum Ascomycota; class Sordariomycetes; order Glomerellales; family Glomerellaceae; genus Colletotrichum; species Colletotrichum eleusines. Next base: position 1,102,471 of record JADEZO010000005.1, read on the forward strand.
CCTCAATGAACGGTACACTCTTATGTAGCACCATATTTACCACCGCAAAGTATTTAGGGGTTTGTTTAACACGCTCGACATGACGCTGAAGGAAGACTGGGAAGTTTTGTGTTAATTTGGTATCTAGCATAAGCAGAGACGGAAGCAGTGTTGGGGGGGGGGGTTAGTCACATAGAACTCGCAAAAAAGCAGCAAGACGATTAACATGAAACTGCACAGCTTTGGATTTCTCATTATCCCATCTCGTGGTGGGAACCTTGAAGAACTCGGTAGACACCAAGATGGCCTCGCGTGACGCCTGTCCGGCGCGCACGTGAGCGACGCTAGGTGCAGGAATTTGGAGACGGCGGTCTAGGGTTACTGGAGCTGTTGCCGTATCTCTTGACTGGTGTTAGTAGTAGTATACTAATGAGGCGGATGCAACGCGGGACGTGAGCACGGAGGGGATTTGCGCGGTGAGACGACGACGAGGGCTGACGTACGGCTTGATCACGCGCCGTGCGGATTGAGGAGCGGGTATAGCTGTTTTGAGTCAGTATAACTCCTGTCAACTACCGCTACTCTCATGCGAGCCTCAGGAGATACCGGCAATTCTACAACATACGCGAAAAGGATACACGCCATCGTGAACGCCGCCAACGGGGCTGTGATTGTCTACGAGGTAGGGGAGTCAGGAGGCATCCGATCAGAACCATGGTGTGGAGACAAGAGACTCACCTTGGGTGTCAGGTTTCCTTTCCGCATGTTGAGATCATTCCAAGTGCTTGGCACAGTTCGTGTTTTGAGACGAAGGGAATGGAGAGGGGTTGTGTCGTGGGTTAGCAGTGTGTAAGCGTGTTAGTGAGGCGAGTTACGATGCGGGATGGCCTGACTGTGGTTAGACGTGGTCCGGGGTGGGTGTTTGCAGGTATCGGGGTAATCGGTGGGATAGTTACATATCTGGTTCGGAAGGGAAGTGTTACAACACTACTGAACTCGTCCGATTGTGGGTTAGAGTAGCACGATGTAAGAGGAAAGGCGACGAGGAAAGAACTCCAAAGGGTTTCAGAAGTTGACCTGGCACATTCACTATATTGACCCTCAAAAACTGCCGAGGGGCTGGCTGCTATTCTATCCTCACTGAGACGTACATGCGAGCAACTCCACGCTGACCCAGCCAGAGCTTACTTTTGGCTGATGCCAATATGTCCTGAAACTGCGCCTCAGAGACACAATGCCTTGGTACGACATCCTCTACACCGCTCTCGTCGTGTAAACCTCGTGCCGTTATTTGTTGCGTCTCAAGGTACCTAAGGTACTTGGTTCAAGTCATCCTGAAATGTCGGAAGGGAAGGCACAACCATCGGCAGGAAAAGAGTGGAGCCAGCGGGAAGGGCTAAAAATTGGGGTGCGCGCTTCTGTGCCCTCGCTGTGCTAATAGAAAAGGCACGTCGTGACACTGCAAGTACGCTTCCCTAACTTCACGATAATCGTTTGATATCAGAAGGTAATGCCACAAAATCAAAAAAGAATACGCCATCGGCGGCATTGAGTGACAAGAGTGGGATTCGAACCCACGCCAATTACTTGACTAGCACCTGAAGCTAGCGCCTTAGACCGCTCGGCCATCTTGCCTTGTAAACATTGATATTATCGCTACGTATAGGGATTAAGTTAGGTCGGTAGCAGGGGTTTCCTCGAAGGGAGTGGGTTGACGGGGCAGAGACCAAACTTCAGCCTTTCATACTCACGATTTGTGTTGTTGAGTTCGAATCGGGAATTCTGAGCAACAGGTTGCAAAGGCATGCGTATTCCGCACGCACTTGTGGACTCCTCGTGAGAAAGAACGTTAATCTTTGCCATCCAGCTGTGTACCATTGGGGTAGCTAGCTGGAAGTTGTGTATGGTCAAAGTGGAGGATGCAAGGCCCTCGGCTGGTGAACGTCTCAGTCGAGCGCCGTCCGTTGCACTCGGCATTTGGTCAAGCGACATGACTGATCAGAATAACGAACGATGCAGCTCGAGGGATAATGTAGTCCATCTGATCTGTCTGACCCTCCAAGTATACCACACCTGTTCAAGTAAAGCTGGAATGAACAAAGTTCTTCCACTCGCGCCGACTTTAAAATTGTTAGTCAGGCGCGGAAGGTTGATCACTGGGTGTCTAAACAATCGCACAGGACCAGATAATAGCTGCCCACTGCAATCTTGTTGCCGCCCTTGAGGCCCAGGCGAGAAGGCCCAGCTCCTGGTGAATGGCCTGGCGTTTACGATACTTTCGGGAAGCGAGGTTCAACCAGCTGTGTCAGTCACAATCTCGGGGGGTGTAGAACAAACTCGTGACAGCTTGTACTATGAGGGCATAGAGTTGGTAGCTGCGTACAGTTCCGGTATCAATCAAAGTGTATGCCAGCTCCATCGACAAGGCTACGGGGAAAGCGTAGGGTGTCTTGCTTCCATGACGGCGAACAAAGGCAGGGGAAAAATGTAGCAAAAGCTATATGCGAGGGTTGACCTACTGTTGGTGAGAGGAGGACTCATGCCGAGTGTGACCCGAGAGCTTGAGAAGGGCAAAAATAGAGGCGCGAGTGATGTAAGAAACGAGAGAAAGTTTGTCCAAACCCTCTGGTTCTCCTCAATTAAGACGGAAGAAATCCAGCGGTCAGTTTTGACAAAATACCGACGGAAAGCAGTGTTGGCAGACATCGAAGTAGGTACTCCGTACATAGGTAGGTATGCAGATAAAAAATCCACCTGCCTAGGCCTAGGTAGAGAGTCAATGAAGCACTGCAAGGAAAAGAACAACACTGCTGCATGACGACGCCGGAATCGAGTCGAGGCGATGGAGAGGGCCGAAGGGAAAGACATTCCGAGCATTGCCATCCATATATGGGCGAGGGAGCGAATTTATCGATAGTCAAATCTCGATGACAGCAGCAATGGCAAGGAAGAAACCAACCGAGTGTGAAACCATGTAATTTCACCTGAGCTTTGAATTCAGCAATCTGGTGGTCCCCCACAGAAGCCCGATGGGCACCAGAACGTGCGTTCTCGCAGAGGCTAGACCAGGTTGGGGTTGAGGAACGCACGGCCAGTGGTCAAAAGCTTACTGCAACCTGGACCAGGGTGCGAGTGGATGGGAAAAGAAAATGGTAGTTCAGAAAGAGGCGGGAGCTGGGCGGCAGAGAAACAGCCGAGAGAAAGCACAAAACCACGAACGGGTGGTGGGTGGGGGGAACCCAGACACTCAGATTCCGAGCCAGCGCCCAGCACGCAGCAGCACCACACACACCATACACACGTTGACACGGCAGCACCACCCCTTCCCCTTCCCCTTCCCCTTCCCTTCCAATTTCGCACGCCAGAAACAGCAACGGCTACTCCTTCCTGCTGTTGCTGCTCGCGGCGACCGAGCTTAATAATTAGCCTGGCTGGCGCCTGAGGGCCCGCACCGCACCGCACCGCAAACCACCACGACCAGACATCTGCATCGCATCAGCCCCCTGGTCCCGGCTGAAGCTCTGGCCATGGCCACCGGTGATTGGCCCATCCCGAGGACGTCCTCTTGAACCTCCTGTTTACCTCTCAACCTCCTTCGACTCTCGTAACCCCCTCCCATCTGTTGCAATTTCACCGGTCTTTTACATCGCACCTGGGTCGCATCATCAGCGCAACACCACTATCCAACTCAGCCATCCTTTGCGATCCCCATTGTATTCTTGTTTCCCCACAGCATCCCATCAGAAGCAGACGCCATGCCCGTCGAGCTCCGCAAGCGCAAAGCCCCCGAGCCTGCCCCGGCCCCGGTCCCCAAGAAGGCCTCCTCCAAGGTCGCCAAAGCCGCAGAGAAGGTAAAGGACGCCGTCAAGGGCAAGGACGAGAAGCCCGCTGAGAAGCCCGTCGAGAAGGTTGCCGAGGAGCCCGCTGCTGCCAATGGCTCTGACAAGAAGGTCAAGGCCGTCAAGGGCGAAACGATCGACCTAGACGGCTTCGGCGGCGAGATCGAGACCAACGATGGCGAGAAGACGACCCTGAAGGAGCTTGTTGACAAGAGCAAAGCTGGCGTTGTGCTCTTTACTTACCCCAAGGCCTCGACTCCCGGATGTGAGTATCTCTCTAAATCGACACTACTCGGTAGTCTTATCCCGCCAGTCGCGCTAATCGGCCATGCGATATCCAGGTACAAAGCAAGCCTGCCTCTTCCGAGACTCGTACGAGCCCTTGACCAAGACGGGCTTTGCCATCTACGGACTTTCGATGGACTCTCCCAAGGCCAATACAACCTTCAAAGAGAAGCAGAAGCTGCCCTACCCGCTGCTCTGCGACCCCAAGGCCACCCTCATCGCCGCCATCGGGCTCAAGAAGCCGCCCAAGAGCACCCAGCGTGGTGTCTTCGTTGTTGACAAGGCCAGTAAGGTCCTCGTCGCCGAGCCCGGCAGCCCTGCCGGCACCGTCGATGTTGTGACGGCGCTAGTCGAGGGCGGCAATGTCGAGGCCGCTACTGAGGCTGCCGCCAAAAACGCTGCCACGGATGCCAAGGAGGAGGAGGCGCCCAACGGCGAAACCAAGGCCGACGAAGAGAAGAAGAAGGAAGATGCCGCTGATGGAGCCGAGAAGAAGGACGAGTGATTATAGTGCTGCCATGTAAGTGTAATCCGTGGCGGAAAACGCGTTTGCAATTGGAAGGGCTGGGTAGGACATGGTGCGAATTTTCTTGTATCCGTATGGTGAGTAGTAGCTGAGGAATTGATTAAGTGGCGTTTGTCTTTCACGCACCAAACTCTGCTCCACTGACATGCCGTGATATACCGTAAAGAGTCATTTCGGGTTCGCGAGCCCCAGGAATCTTTGGCAAAGCAGCATTGCAGTAGCATCAGGTTGCAAGGGGAAAAGGGTGAAGTGGATCCTCGGCGCGAAATTCTGGTTGCAAATTGAAGCACGGCTATTGCTTCGGCCGGCAAAACCTCGGCCGCCCCGGTCCTTGCCAGAAACTGGAGCACTCTCGACAACCCAAGCGTCTGGAACGCTCACATCCAACCTCAAGCAGGTCATCGAACCGTCGCCAATCGAACCCCCAATCTCCCCTCCACCGGTCACGACGTCGCACAAGATGGCCTCAAAGGCAGTTGCGAAGGTTGCCGCAGGTGGTGTTGTGGAAATCTCCAAGGTAGGCCCTGCACGGTGCGCTCAATTGGTGGACCACGTTTCCCGCTCCCAGCAGCGAAGCAGGGAAAACCACCGTCGCCAGCCCGTTCCGACGATCACGAAACGATTCAATTGGCCCAGCAGCTGACCTCCGTCCCTCCAGAAACACACCCTCCAGTCCCAAGGCGTCTGGGAACGCATCCGCCGCTCCCTCGCCATAGACCCCAACCGCTCCTCCGGTGTGCCCTTGAACCCGACCTTCCGCAACCCGACACCCGGCGGCCTGAACCCCCTCAGCTACGACGACCCCGTCACCTTGCCCGCGGCCGACATTGCCGACAACCCGTACTGGAAGCGCGACGCCCGCCGCAACTACCCCGCCATCAGCGTCGTCAACCAGGCCGACGTCGTCGGCCTGCTCTCTGTCGGCTCCGCCGCCAGCCCCCGCGTCGAGCTCATTGGCGAGGCCGGCGAGAAGCAGCTTGTCGCCGCCCGCGAGGAGGCCGCCTCCACCGGCCTGGCGCCCTACCTCGAGAAGAACGCCGCCAAGGCTGTCGAGGCGAGCAAGGAGGCCCTCTTCACCAACGGCCTGCCGCCGACGCCCAGCGGCCAGGACCTCAAGAGCGGGTCTTGGGATGTGCACAAGTATGAAGTCAACGAGGAGCAGTCCTACGGCGAGGGGTGAGTGTCCCCTAGCACGGAGTCTTTTTCGTTGTTCATGATTTGGTGACAACGGCTTTTGCTAACGTGATGAGTAACAGCTACCCCTGCCGGACTTTTGCGTAAGCATAGGATATGCGGGTTTTCTATTTTATGGCCGTACAGGAGGGAAGGGTGAATGTAAATATGAAGGGCACTAGATTCCATTAAACGTTTTACTTCTTCAAATCCTGAGCCTAAGGAGCATGTATGCCTTGCTGTCTCTAGTCTAGGTAATTCACCCGTTGGGCATCTCGGCCCTTTTTAATACTAACCATACAGTCGTTGGTAAAGCCCAACGAGCCTCGACAAAGAACATCGTCTCATGCTTTACAGATTCATTCCCCCCTTTTCACATCTCTTTCGCCTCCGCCACCTTCGAATCGGCAGCGGCCTCGCCCGTCATGCGCTCGATGACCTTGACCCTCCCTTGCGCCCTCTTGAGCCTGTCGTCAAAGTCGTTGACGGCCTCGTCGCTGTTCTCCCTGGCCAACGTGTCCGGTTCGACGAGGGCGAACGCCGCCGTGACGTTCTTCTCAAGCCTCGCATTGCTCGCCAGCGGCGGCAATGAGCAGGCCCCTTGCCGCCGTGGCGCCCCCGCGGGGTCTCGTGATGGCTGTGGCGAAGGGTTTGAAAGGTTTGCGGCGCCCCCTTTTTGCGGCAGGGACAGCCGGTTCGCCCACACGATGGAACGGCCATGTATCCTGCCGCTCTCCAGAAACTTTTCGTAACCCTTTGCCAGGCCGACGGAGCGGCCCTCGATCTTGCCGGCCTGGATGCCGTCCTCGGTGCCCTGGCGGTAGCCCTCGGCGAAGAACTGATCCTCGAGGGTGAGAACGTCATCGAAGGGGTCCGAAGACATTTGTCATAAGGTTTTGATGGATATAGAGGGGGTTGTGGGCTTTGTTTCTATGAATTTATTGGTTTTTGACACAACGTTTACTGTTGTGAGCCGCGGTGGTGGCGAGCGCAGCTGAGCGGAGCGGATGGAGGGGTGATTTGAAATAGTGGCGGGGCAAATCCGGAAAGTTTGACTCAGCGCTCTTTTGTTAGTGACATTTCACCAGCGGTGTTGCTAACCTTCATATTTGACATAGCAGGACCAAGCGCTACCAGCATTCAATGCGAAGTTGATTGTGCTTTTTTCCCTTTCTTTATTTGCTCATTTGTAATGATTACTTCTCAAAACCCAAGACGCTCAGTTACATTATGCGAACGGACGTAGGGGGGAAAGATTTCTTGGTCTATTTCATAACAAGCCAATGCACATCACATCATCATCAGCAACTCATCACTGCATGCCGAACAACATACCGCCATTAGCACAAACAACCTGCCCCGTACACCATGCTGACTCGGGCGAGACAAGCATGCCCACAATCCCTGCAATCTCCCCGACGTACGCTGGCCGGCCGCCCTCCTCCTTAGCCGCCTTGACGAGCTCGTCCGAGTCGACGCCCTGGCGCGCCTTCATCAGCGGCGTGTGCTCGATGAAGCCCTTGATGAAGCGCTTGAACTCGGGCGTGTTGCCGGCGTACATCTCGGTCAGGACGGGGCCCGGGTTGATGGCGTTGACGGTGGCGTTCTCGCTGAGCTCGCGGGACCAGGTGCGGGTCATGGCCTCGAGGGCGGCTTTTGTGCCGCCGTAGACGCTCTGCTCGGGGAAGCCGGTCGACGAGCTGACGGACGACATGTTGACGATGCGGCCGCTACGGTCGGTCGGGAGGTACGGCTGGACGGCCTGGACGAGAAGCAGCGGGCCGCGGACGTTTACGCGGTAGGAGATGTCGAACTGCTCGACCGTGACGGCCGGCAGCAGGTTATTGTGGGCGACGCCGGCGTTGTTGACGAGCACGTCGACCTGGAACTTGCCGTTGTTGAGCTTCTCGAAGTGGGACTTGGCGGTCGCGACGAGGGACTTGGGACCCTCGGTGGTGCCCATGTCGGCCTGTACGGCGAGGGTCTGGATGTTGTGCTTGGCCTGGAGGTCCGCGGCGAGCTGCTCAGCCGAGGACTTGGAGGAGGGGGAAGTGTAGCCCAGGATGAGGCTGCAGCCCTTTGCAGCGAGGTTCTCAGCGATGGCGACGCCGATACCTGAAATGAGGGTTGGTCAAAAGTGCTCCGTGTGAGCAACGCGCTTTGATCCGGCATTATGTGCTCTTACCTCGAGAGGCGCCGGTCACGATTCCGAGCTTGCCTTCCAGAGAATGAGACATTGTGTAGTATTTCTCTACGTGAAGTTGAAGCTAAGAAGGTAAAACCAAGAATTCGGATATGCAAAATAACAGAACACGGTTACAGTAGGATGCGAATCAAGAGAAAAGACGGACATGTGAAGATGAAGATGAAGAGCACGAGGGCAAGACGAAGGGGCCCTTGGGGTTTATAGTTATAGGTACGTGGACCACCCTACCCAGCGGCAATCAGAAACCCCCAAAGATGCATTTGTCCCAAGCGGGTAATGCTAGCAGCTCTCGTGACCCGTTAGAGTCCCGTTGAGAGACGAGGAATGAACGCAAGCCGCCCAATGGAAGGCGAATAGATCCCAGGAGAAATCTGGGTTGCTGTCCGAGGCAGGAAATTCGGGGTTCCTGGGTGAAAGCTACCCCGCTGTCGCAACAGCTCCCCTGATAGTTGCCCCGCGGTGGACGCGCTACCCTCCCACGTCATTCTTCCGCGCCAATCCCGCGCCAGTGTTTGCGGCGATAGGAGGAGGGTCTCTGCTTCTGCACTTGCCGGGCCCTCTGGATCATTGTCAAGGAATGCTATGCACTTTAAGATCTTTTGGTGCATTTATTCCTATCGAATGATACCAATATATTTCCTCTCATCACAGGGAAGATACCGCTAGAGGAAGAAGGCCACAGACATTGTAAAGTGGTAACCGTCTTGCTCGGGGAAGGTAGTAGGTACATATAGTAGCAACAGTTACCTGAGCTTTCAGTCAGCTCTTTCCCGAAAAAGTCAATTATGTAGCTCATTGTTTCGTATGCAAGCCTTTAAATTAAAGGAACTATCGCTTGATATACTACGCAGACAATCTGCCATGGCACTTTCCGTGTCTAAGTCTGGACTGGAAGCAGCTGATGCCTCCGCCAGAGCTCCGATAACAGCGCTAGGAATTGCCAGAAAGGATAATCTAGCTCCAGTGGCTCAACGTAAGAGGCGACCGGAAGAAGGTATTCCTACTCTGCTGGTTCGTTTTTGATTTTAACGCTTGAAACACTACGTCGGCATTGAGAATGACATAAACATTGCAAAATCAAAGATGAGCATTGCAATGCTTCCTACCGCATCACAATTGGCGGGACACCACTGAGCGACCCCTTGGAGCCTGCCTTGTGCGGCGGTGGTGGGGTCCGTGACAGCCACCCACAGGCTACGGTCACCTCGACTCACCTCACGGGCTAACGACCAGGGTCTTTCTAAAAGTCTACCTCCCCTCTCCAGCGTCTCTCACTCCCCAATTCGCAACCCGCACACAAGCCTCTGCTCAGCCTTGCGCGCCCATCCGTGTCAGTCGACCGTGTCACTCTCGAACGATTTGATATCTCCTCGATCCCGGTCTTCCATCCTAAACCCGAGAAATCCCGCGATAGACTCTCGCCCACCATGGATATCCGCCTCCTCAAGCCCTCCGACCTCCCCCTCATACAGCACGCCAACCTCGAAAACCTGCCCGAGAACTACTTCCTCAAGTACTACCTTTACCATGCCCTCTCATGGCCCCAACTCAGCTATGTCGCTGTTGACGTCTCGCGCCCGAAGCGCACCCCCTACGACTACCCCAAGATCGTCGGATACGTTCTGGCCAAGATGGAGGAGGAGCCCACCGATGGCGTGCCTCATGGCCATATCACCAGCATCAGCGTCATGCGCACCCACCGCCGGTTGGGCATTGCTGAAAAGTTGATGCGTCAAAGTCGTACGTTCCACCCTGCCACTGCTTCTTTCTAGCTCTGATCCTGTCGGTACCCCTACTAACTGTCACCAGAACTCGCCATGGTCGAGACTTTCGGCGCACAGTACGTTTCTCTTCACGTCCGTGTCTCCAACCAGGCTGCCATCCATCTCTACCGTGAGACCCTGGGCTTCAAGACGGAAAAGACGGAGAGCAAGTACTATGCCGATGGCGAGGACGCCTTCTGCATGAAGCTCGACCTGGGCTACATCCGCGAGCAGATCCAGGACGAGCGCGACCGTGAGGAAGAGAAGGATGGCGAGGCCGTTGACGAAGGCGAGGCTGTCGGTGATGTCGGCCGCGACCCCAACGCTACTGCCGCCGCCGCCGCTGACAAGAAGCGCAAGGTCAAGGTCGGCCGCGGCTTGGGTGTCGGCGAGTTGGTTGAGAAGAACGAGAGCAAGAACTAGGAGTCCGATTCTCTGTATATGCAAATGGCTAGGGGTTGGCTGCATTAGGGTAGCAGAGGCGTTGTCCATGAGAGCAGTGGATATGGCGCTTGGGTAAGCAGCGGTGGTGCACGCAGCAGCATTTGCGCGGGAGAAACCGGTGATATCATTAGAGACTGACAACATAGTCCTCAGAGATGGGAGCTAAGTTCGTCACTCAAGCCTCTGGAGATTATCCGGGTTACTAGGGGGATCATGACGAAGAGCACAGACGAGACACAGCTCCGTCGGCAAATGATCAGCATGTCTCTACGAATCATGGGGGGTGTTCCAAAAAGCCTCAAAAGGGAACTACGATGGGACGCAATGCATTATAGCACGGTAACCAAAAGGAACAAAATAGACAAGGTAATCATGGTGGTATTGAATGTATGCGAAAGTTTCTGCCAACTATTTTCTACGCGACACACTTTACGCGACATACTTTGTCCAGCTACTTGGTGTATGTGTTTTTTTTTTTTTTTTAAATCTGTATGCGGTTCTGCGAAACGCCAGACCTGCCATCCTCCATCACCAGCTTCAGTGCCAACTCACCAGTCGCCATCGGTCTCAAGCTCCTCCACATTCCCCGAAGGCTCATTACCCTACTCCGCTATCCTCTGTGTCTCGCCGACTCTGCTAGTCTTACCTTGTCTGCACCGCCCGCCCTCTTGCTCACGCCTGATATCACAACTCCAGCTCCCGGCATTGCTATCCTACATCTCGATTCTCGCCTTGTCCGTCTTGCTCCATTCTCCCTGCGATGCTTTTACTTGTCTCCACAGCATTGAGAAGTGCCTAGGAGGGCGGCGGCACCGGCGGTATGGCCGTATCCGGGCCTCGCTTGTCGCCCCCACCGGCGGGCCACGCATCGTGCGGATGGGGATGCCCGGCATTAGGCGGAAACCCGTGGTCGTTCCCGGGACCGCGCCCGCGGCCCCAGCCCCTGCCGAACGCTGCAGCCCAAGCCCCTCTGCCTACTGAAGCCCCTCCTGGTGGCGCGGGCCCCCTCCCGGGACCTGCGCCCCACTGGAAGTTGTTGGGGCCGTCTGGTGAGAGCATGGGAACGGCCGGTGTGGGCTGGGAATGCATCACCGGCGGTGGCGGGACGTGGATGGCATGTGGGGGCGGGGGCGGCGGCGCGGGCTTCTTCGGCTTCGGGCCGTGATGATGATGATGATGGTGGTGGTGGTGTTGGTGATTGCCTCTCGCCGCCCCGTCCCCATTGCCGTCGGCGCCGCGCCTCGCATCTTTCAGATCCCACCTGCCCTTGTTCTGCTCTCTGCGCTCCTTCTTCTGCTCCCTACGCTCCTTTTTCTCCTCTCTCCGCCTTGCGCGGCGTTCCCGCCGCTTCTCCTTGCGGACCGCGCGCTGCTGGCGCTTGAGCTTGCGCCACTCTTGCGTCAGCCCCTTGAGCTCCGCCTTGAGCGCCTTTTCGTCGGGCGATTCCGGCGCATTCTCGACAGACGGCTCGTCTGGCTCCGGTTTCTCCGGCGCGCCGCTTGCGGACTGCGCGGAGCGGATCTCTTCGCACAGCTGCGCGACGTCAGCCTTCGCGACGGGCTCGTCTGGGTGCGCGAGCCACGACGCCACGCGCTGTTTGTAGATGGGCAGCTGAGCGGAGCAGAGGTCCTCGTAGTCAGGCAGGGAGCCGACGGAGGACGCGGACGACGTGGAGGAAGCGGAGGAGGCGGAGGAGGATGCCGAGACGGAGCGTTGGTCGGAGGAGTACCGGCCTGGTGGGCGACCGCGAACTCCGCTCCCGCTGCCGTGGCGGGAGTGAACGTGGTTGTGCGGGTGAGGTCGGGGAGGGAACGGGCTAGGGCCAGGGCCAGGCCTGGGTCCGGGAGCTGAAGATGCATGTGGAGGGGGGGGGGGCAGTTCGCATTCGGACCGACGAAGTGAGGCTGCGCGCGGGGTATGGTGTTGCTCCCGAACCTTATGCCGTTCTCATCCGCAATCAGGTTCCCAAACCTGATGCCGTTGCTGTCCGCGACGATGCGGTCCCCAATCGAGATCCCGTCTGTCGTGAACGTGATGCCGCCGAAGCTCCAACCACCCCGGGCCTCGCTCGGGCCCGGATCAGACTGCATTCCAGGACCCATGCCCGCGTGAGGCCCCGGAAACGGCACGGGCGTCGCGCCGCCGCTCCCTGCCCCACTCGTCACGACCGGGTTGTCGACGCCTCTGTCAAACGACCGGTCCCGGGTCCCTGGCAGACGCAGCTCCCCGACCTCGGGGGCGAGCAGGACAGCCACGCCCCTCGGGCGGAAGAAGCCCTCGTTCCACTGGGCGACGACGGCTTCCACCTCCTCCCTCCTCAGCCTCGATGCGGCGACCGCCGCGCCGGGGTCGATGTCCGGACCGGAACGGATTCGGTCCAACTGCGCGGAGGCGTGGCTGCTGCTGATGCTCCGTGGGTCGCCGGGGCTGTTGTCCCCACTTCCGCCAAGCGACGCGGCGGCGGCGACGGCCTCTTCCTCAGCCTGTAGCTTGCGATTGATAACAGCCTCATTCCGCGCGATAGTGTGGTGCGGGATTAGGCAGTTGGTGAAGGTCGCCCAGTCCTGCGGCGTGACGTCGCGGGCGGCCCAGGTGGGGGGCCAGGGCACATCGTCCGGCGTCGAGGACGGGGTCACGGCGAGCAGGTGGACAGGCTGCTGGTCCCAGGGGGGGAAGGCAGGCGCGGGTCTGGACTCGAAGTAGGCGGCCGCGAAGACCGACTGCGCCAACCCGACGGAGGGGGCGGCGGCAGCGTGCGAGTGGTTGGCCAGGTTCGGGTTTGAGTTTTGGTGGCGAGGAGCGGTCATGCTGCCGCTATGGGGTGTCAGAGGCGGGGTGTAGATGATATCGCTCCGGGACGACGCGTGCGAAGAGACGCGCGAGGCGGCATCGTCGCCATGGTGGGACTGAGCCAGTGGCGAGTTCAGGGACGAATTCGAGTGCCGGCCGGAGGTCGAGTAGATGTCCGTCTCGGAGTACGGCGGAGGCGGGACGTCTACCACGTCGACCTCGATCTCCCGCATGGCCATGCGCTGTATGAGGTTGGTGCAAAATAGGAGAGCCGTAAAGCCCGGAGAGCTGCGGAGCCCTCTATGTTCGCAAATGGGGCCTGGAACCTTCACACGGCTTGTACTGTTCAACGTCTTTATTATTTCGAGGTGTTCAGTAGATGTTCAGGAGAAGATGGATCGATGGAAGGGGGGGGGGACAAGAGCCAGCGTTAAGAACACACGCACCAGACTTATGAATAGCACAGCGGCACATGGCGGCGGGTGGGTGGGGTCTGGGATCGATCCTATGGTATTTGGGCTGGGCTGGGCTGGGCTAAACTCCGTTGACTCAAATCATATTCCTCCTCTGTCACCTTCCACAACCCCTCAAGTCCCATGCATGCCCACACCCTTGAATTTGTCTTCTACCCTTTGTTAGTCGTTCGCCCCGTTCGTGTGCCTTACTGAGGTACTAATCCAGACGTTCTTCGAGTCCTACACTTGACCTAGGGGGACCCCGCCTTCCAAGAGTCTAAACGCTGCTGCCGAGCCCACGCCACTAGGCAGGTAAAAATAAGCACCAAGCTTGGTGAGGGAGTAACCCTGCGGACTGTGCGGAGCCTTTTGCGATGGGAACATGTTGTCCTGGAACCCAACTCTATTCCCCAGAGTCACCATCCATTCAACCGTGACTGATTCATTGTCTGCAGTCATACTCCCATAAGGCTCGCTGCAGCTTGCTGACGCGGCCCGTCTGTAGGCAACAGTACACCCATCAGCGGCCCTCCAGCGGGTCGCGGTCTCCCATACCATTGGAACGCCAGAGCCTCAAAAACCTATGTATAGCCTCGACTGATGCCGTTCTGCTGAGCCAACCGAGCCTAGCCCTAGAACAGGAAGAGTCCAGGGCCAGATGGCGGATTATTGTGCCTGTACAGCCCAGACTATGCATGCACCTGGTTATGCTGACAGCTGGCCATGCCCAATATTTCGCTCTCGCTACTGGGGCCGCGAGTTACTGCCACTGCCGTGGATATCACTGTCGCATCCCGACAAGGTTAAATGCGCCAAGGCGTTTCTTGTGAGGTACTTGCGTAGGCACTTCCTCATCGGTCAGCCTCAGTGCTCCAGAGGTGGAAATCAACATCTTCCGGTTTATAATGGTCCGCGATGATGGTTGAGAGGTGGTTGCGAGAGTGCGCGCCGCTATGTACTTGTTAGCTGTGACCCACCACCACGCACATGCGCCTATCAAACTTACAGGTTCGTGATGTAGGTGTCAAGCAGTTCAGGAGGCACAAACTCGCTAACAGCGCTCCGAACGTCGACACCGTTGACCATGGCCCCGTCTGCGAAGTTCACGTGGCCCATGGAGCTGCCCCATTCGACAAGACTCTCTTCGTCAAAGTAGCTCTCTGGGCAGAGCTTGTAGACACCACTGAGAATGATGACCGGGTTGCCCTGCTCCTTGGCCGCGCGCGCAATAACTCCGGCTCCCGCATCTGTCAGGATGCCGCCATTAGCCAGCACAGCCCTTGCGCTCAATATAACCTTGTTGATACGTGGCATGTAAGCCATCAGGCCGCCATTCAAGATGCTGATGGCATTGATGCCTGCCGCGCCTAGCTTCTTCCTGAACGACGCATAGGGGGTCTCGCTGGCCGGTCGGCGGGTACTTCCGGCGGCAATAAAGACGGTGAACTTTCTTCTCGTCGCGGCGCGCAAGATAAATTTTTGGACTGTGGCCGAGGGCTGGTGCACAAGCACATAGTCGCCGGGGTGAATCTGGACATCTGCAGCCGCAGCGATCTGGTCGTCGACCTGGCCGATCTCATCCTTGAGCTCCTCAATACCCTCAATGACCTCTGATCTCAGAGCGTGGGCCCTTGTCGACTGTCCACGAAGGGGAGTTGATGCACCCGAATCCTTGCCAAAGGGCGAGCCCGCCATGATGCCACTGGCGTCCATCGGAGGAGAGGCCTCGAGGAGAGAGAACAGAGACTTTGAAATATGGAAAGAGCTTGCGGACGTGAGGGCGCCGGGGCGGACTGGTCTCGGGCCGCTTGATATGTAGTCTGTGCCAGCATCCTGCCTGGTGTAGGTAGAGGGGGGCCATTGATGTTCCAGCTTGGAGGGGTCTGGCACTGCTGTCGTCGGTGTCGATCCTGCCTCTGTGGCGGTCTCGCTGATGTCCTCGTTTCGGTCTTCCGCGGCCTCGTCTCGGATCAGGCTCAACACGCGTCTAACGATGTTACCGACCACCAGTTCCTTGGGCTGGGCAGCGATGAGGCGCAAGCCGATCTGCTGAACCTTTTCCAAAAGGGCATCGACGTCGGTCCATTTTGCCTTGGCGACAACCTGGAGGAGAATGTGTGCGGTCGCAACGGCGCAGAGCTCGGAGCCCTGTATCTGTCTTCTCTTTAAGAGTCTGCATGCAGCATTGGTCTATTAGTAAACGTTTATGTGCTGCTGCCGCGGGAGCACGTACGATATCAGACTGTCGATTGACGCTTCCAAGGGCTTACCCTTGAGGGTCTTCAGATACCGCTCGAGATCCCCCGCGCTGGGCTTCAGGGTCGCCATTTTTGGTCGAGACTGCCAGGGGGGTGGGTGGTCGCGGGGCCTTCGCAAAATATTTTGCAAGATGGTCAGTAGGTTACTGGAGTCGCAGGTTATATTTTGGAATCAATGAGATGGCCGTAGTTTGCTGCAGAATCTTGACGCGCAATGCAATGGCAGTTCTTGTAGCCTGGTAAGATCCAGTAGTGAATCAGAATTTGTGCGCAAACGGTTGTGACTCAACAATGAAGCTCGTGGGAGGGACAGTCAGTCAGTCAACCACCCCCCTGTCACGCTAAAAATTTCGAGGGGCATTGAATGACCGGCGCCAGCTATAGCTGGCTGGGGACAGCTGGTGTCAGGGGGTGGCGGCTTCGCTGAGGTTCGCGCGAAGCTCGGACCGAAGCAAGCCGTGCTGAGGGGGGACATGACAAGCAAAGTCCCCAATGACACCCCAGAAAGCTACTCTCCACTGAACAAGTCAGTCGAACTAGGTACCCCTCCATCGCTGCAAAATGACGTTGGCAACTGAATCGCCGCTGTAAGTGATGCGTTAGGGCGTTAGGACGTCCGGGCTGCCCGTCATCTTGACGAGCCTGGTGTATCATGTATGTAGACCCTATCCACCGTGCCACCCTACTCCCATGAGAGTGCCGCTTGCTGGAAAGGGAGAAGAGTGGCAGCAGCTGGTTGTGTCTCGAAAACCAATCCGCCCTGATTCTTCACTTACCTTTCGCGATTTGCTTGCCTGGAATTTAAATTCATCTCCGTCGCTCTGTTTGAGCCAAGCGCTCCCTTGCTAAGATCGGGCGTGGATGCATCCCCATCGGCGAACATGCGTGCGCGCGCGAGCGACCGATTGATTCTGAACCTGCCAGGGACTTTGATAATATTGGATGGACCCCAAACCTCCAGCAACAGACGGAAATCGACAAGAATTGCTATTTGATCTTTTGAAAGGGCAAAAGCTGCAAGATCAATGCGTTGCATGGATGCACCTCATTTTGCAATTTGAGCCGCAACCTCGTTCGACGTAGCCATACTTGGTACTGGAACATCACTTACTTGACAGGCCTTATTGGTCATCAGCATTGCATCCCGTTTAGACAGTCTGTAAAGGCTGTTCAAGAATGCAGAGCAACAATAGTTCAGCCAACTGGAAACTCCAACATAAGCCAAGGCAGCGTAACGTAGCCAGGAGCCAGTTATGTTTGATAGAACCGGAGTTATCCCCATGCGCATTGAAGGTAGGTAGCGAAACCAAACTATTGAAACGGCGTAGTCAATTTTGTTGGCCGGTCTCCTATGGCCAAGCAACTATTCCGATCATTTGTCCTATATGGCTCTCCTTCCTTTGTTACATCGAACTATCCAAAGGATGAAATCAACGGTGTGACACACACTTGTTGGGCGGCAGTTTATCCACTCTCTCGCTGGGTGGAGTTGAGAAGAAGGAGGAGGGGGGGATGTTGTCAAAGTTGAACGCTGGGGTGACTGACTATGAACAAAGGACGAATGACTGAGCGGCAATAGAACACGGATACGAATATATGGACCTGAGGCGCGACACTCAAAAGGCCCATAGGTATGGTATCCCGCAGCCATTTGAGCACTGCTGCTGCGAACTGGTTCCCCCAATTCGGGCCCTGTCTGTCCCCAGTTCTATTCAATCAAAAGTCTCAACAACAAATGCAAAAGTGGAGTTGCTCTCTTTCACATGAAAAAACACACATGTCAACAGTCAGGTTCAACTCGGGAATCGGCTGATTGACGCATTCAATCACATCTAAGGCCACTGCCCAAATCGATGAAAACTTCTCTCAGGCTCCCAATTGAGGAATAGTCAGTTCCAAGGAAGAAGGGCTGTCCTACGGGGGACTCAAGTGTC
Source organism: Colletotrichum eleusines (assembly GCA_016807845.1). Classification (NCBI taxonomy): domain Eukaryota; kingdom Fungi; phylum Ascomycota; class Sordariomycetes; order Glomerellales; family Glomerellaceae; genus Colletotrichum; species Colletotrichum eleusines. Next base: position 1,120,123 of record JADEZO010000005.1, read on the forward strand.
TTTTATGGAGGTACCTAAATACCTTCAAGTTGGTTGTGTTGTTGGGGAAGATTAGGTACCTACCTACCTTAGAATGCCTGCTGAGGTACGGAGTACATCAATTACGTAGCCGCTTGGCAGCAGCTGGTGGTCCCTTCTCCCCCTTGCTCTCCTCTCTTTGCACTCTCTCTCTCGCCCCCAAAAAGTGCGCTGAGTGACTGGCAGGTGGGAAGGGAAAGAGCAACGTGACAGGAAGAAAGTAAGAAGTAGCGCCTGAAAGTGGAATTGGACGGTTCGAGATTCGACACGTGAACCTATCTTCATTCCGCAGTCAACCATCCCCCACAAGGGTCAGCAGGCAGTGTAACCCCAGTATCCGTCCTGCTGCTACCCACGCACTGCTGGGACTGGACACGCACGGCCTGCGCTGGACCAATACCTACCTGGCTATCCGTACATGCCGACCGTCGATACGTAGCTGCACCAGCATCGAACTGTCCCAAGTACGACCACGGTCCAACCCGGCCAAACCCAGCAGACTTCCAGAGTGTTGAGCTATTTGCTGCTGGTCGTCTATTCCCCCCTCCATTCGCTTCCGCTTCCCTTCCGGGGCTTCCACTGGGACGTCGTGCGAAACAAATCGGACCCTCTTAGACTCTCTAAGCAGTAGACTAAGTCTCTCCTGCGTACATAGTAGACGCTTGATTGGTACCTCCAATCAGCAAACAGCTACCCTGTCCTACTCAATCGTTCTCTTTGGGCGCTCTTGGCCGCCTCGATACCTCCAACTCCCGAAAGCCCTGACGGTCCCTTTCACGCTCGACACCTCTTCTCTCCTCACCCACGGCCCAGTCGCCAGGCTTGCGCTGACGACCACATATCGCCTCTTAGCGTTCGTTAGCACCCACCGACGAACCCTTTCCGCCAGCGCCGCCCCCTTGTGCTCATTTTTATTTTTCTGAAGCCTTGTTGATCGTTCATGGTGAACTGAGAGTTGCCATTCCTTGGACTTGGATTTGGGGTAAGGTCCATTCGGCCAACCCGCAATTTGGACTCTTGGCCATCGCGGACTTGTCGGTTCTCAACCCGTCGCAAATACACCCTCGAACTGAAGTTCTGCGACGAACTAAAAGACGACTGCCACCCATACACTCGTTCCCTTCGATTGCCGCGTCCATCGACCTGCCGCACGACGCCCCCTTTCACCTGACGCGACTACTCCCCCATCGCATCTCTTCATCGCGCCGAACGTCTGGAACATTCCTGTCCACCGACACCACCCCTTACTAGCGATCCCTCGATCTCTCTCAACTTTTTCCTGATTAGCTACCCGCCGTCGACCCTTTATGCCTCATGGATTGTACGGCATTTCAAAGATGAACTCCTTGAACATCATCACCTCTCGCGTCTCTCCGCCGCCGAGCCCGGTTGCTTCGCGATCCAACTCCATCAGCTCCCTTGGCTTAGCCGTACAATCCGACAATCAGCGCGGCGGCGAAAACGCAGAGAACCACGACGACGTCGACGATCAGGAAGATGAGACGTTTCCACTCGAGAAATCTGCCTTTGAGCAGCGCAACGACGCCCATGGAATGGATCTCACTAGCGAAGCAACACCGCTCATGGGGGAATCGAAAGATCCGGGCTTGAGGTCGACTACTTGGCATTCTCTGCCTCGGCGCATCGCTGCAGGCTTCGTCAATTCGCTTCGCTGGGTCCTGTCCACTTTGGCCGCCCCAGGGGTGTACCTGATCGCATGCCTGTACGACGAGGCAGGCAACTTTTCGCCCCTTTTTCCGTTCAAAAGACTATTCGGATTCCACGGCGGAAACAAGAAGCTTGCGACAGACTACCCCGACACCATGAACGAAAAGTCGGGTCGCCAGGGCAGCGCCGGATATGGAGGCGTTGCTTACTCAAGGCCAATGGGGTCTTCAGGGTCTTCTTCTTCGGGCATATCTTCTGAATCAGAATCTGACGCAGACCGTCATGGCCGGGGCTCTTCTAGTCGGCACTCCCGTTCAACGTCTGCTTCCGAAGAGATTGCGCCAGCCCGAAGATCTATACGCATAAAACTACACAGTGAGGATGCTCTGCCTCAGCGTAAGCACAGGAAGACGCAGTCTACTGCAGCACGCTCTAAGGGTAACGGCGCGTCTGGTTCATCCGACATATCTGCCCAGCTCAAGTCGCCAACATCCCCCGCAGGTGCGCTGACCAGGTACCCCAAGACGCCGGCTCCGCCTCGGCCCTTGATTCCTCGCCGACAGCCCTCGTACCTCAACCTCGAGCCTTCGACCGATCCCAAATACCAGAAGACGCTGATCCTGGACCTCGACGAAACTCTGATCCACAGCATGTCCAAGGGCGGCCGCATGAGCACTGGACACATGGTCGAAGTCAGGCTAAACCAGACCTACGTAGGCGCCGGCGGGCAGACGTCCATCGGACCACAGCATCCGATCCTCTACTGGGTCAACAAACGCCCGCACTGCGATGACTTCCTGCGTCGGGTAAGAAGCCGGTTGCAAACCACTCAAGGGTTGTCGATTCGCTAACGTCTATGTCCAGGTTTGCAAGTGGTACAATCTAGTTGTCTTCACAGCCTCGGTTCAAGAATACGCGGATCCAGTCATCGACTGGTTGGAAGCAGAAAGGAAGTTCTTCTCGGCGCGCTACTATAGACAACACTGCACATTCCGACAAGGAGCCTTTATCAAAGACCTCAGCTCGGTTGAACCAGACCTGAGCAAGGTTATGATCTTGGACAATAGTCCGTTGAGTTACATGTTTCATCAAGGTATGTGGGATCGTCACGCTCTACCTGAGTATCGAGAGCGCGGTCTAACATGGGTCCTGCAACAGACAATGCGATCCCTATCCAAGGCTGGATCAACGATCCGACGGACAACGATCTCCTGCACCTGGTGCCACTGCTCGAGGGTTTGCAGTATGTTTCGGATGTGAGGGCGCTGCTTGCGTTGCGTGGAGGCGAGGACGGTCAGCATATGGCATAGAGCTTGGAGTCTTTAGAAGGAATACTTGGTGTACTGGCATGGGAATAGCGAGGTGACCACAGACGGCTTCAACTACGTGGTGTTGGCCTGTATTAATATGTTGATAAAGCGATCGGAAGAGGAGTAGTTGTGCGGCACGACGTTATGTCGTCATGGTTCCATGGAGCTTCGGAAATACATGCCAAGTCACCAACCTTTAATCGGTTGCCAAAGTCTAGCGGGAGTTCTTGCCTGGAAAGAAATGTTTGGTGAATGCATGTAAGTATTGTTTCTGGTCGGTGTGGATAGTGATCGTTCGTCAGCCCGGCGACAGACAAGCTTTCATCACCCTTCCCCTTTACCTCGTTTTTCTCTTACATCTTTTTTACTTCTTCTGTTTTCTCGCTTGTCCGGCAGAATATGTGCAAGTCGAGGCCTGCCGCACATGGTTGGCAACCCACTCACTTACCTATCGCACGGGAATGATACAATGTGTACGTAAGGCACAGAACGGCTACCCTGGTTGAGGTGTGTTCAGTCTCGGAGCTCCTTACTGAGAGATACTTATCCAGGGCGGCCCCTCTTGAGGTCGCACAGGTACACAGTGATAGTCTAACACAGTCAGAACAACACAGTATAAGTATCACGCCCATACTGACTACAATACCTAGAAGAATCGGGGCTCCCTGCAGAAGCTAGTCGGCGGAAAAGAGGCGCAGTCCTCACATACCTAGGTATGTAGTGTAGAACGGCATGGTCAAAAACCGAAATGGATCAGGGGGAAGGGGTACTTGCATTGACCAGGAGGGCACAACATGAGGTTCCGTCTAGACCATTTCAGTCGTTTCGCTCTAGAGGTTCGTAAGTTCCCACCATAGTTATTTTCCAACGCAAGTATCATGCTTGAGGTCGTGAAGGACATGCATGCTCTGTGACCGTCGCAGGGGAGGCATCTGGCAGGCATAGAAAGATGATGTGCTTTACTCTGTACCCAGGACAACATGGGATAATTAATCACGAACTTAGGTACCAAGTACCTACGTAGTCTCTGTACCTAGTGTAGAAACGCATAGGTAATTTTGGCCGGGCGGTATGCGGCTAGGAAGAAAGGTCTTTGATGGTCTCGACCAATTATCGGATCATGGATGGGTCCATGGTGGATCCAGCGGGGGATGAAGGTCATGACATCATGGCACTGGTGACGACACCACGACATCGACAGCTGCAAAGGAGAGAAAGCGGCATGGCTTGAGCGAAAGCTTGGGACACCCAACCAGACGCAACAGGAGGCAAAGCAGCAGCAGAAGCTGCACAACCACACAATCCGGAGCAGAAGGGAGAGCAAGCTGTGACATGTCTCTCGATACCAACCACCCCTGCCCAGATGTCTCTTGTGTACGTAGCTCATACGCTGTTTGCCTGGGGAAAAAGGGGAAAGCAAAAGTACCTAGCAGAGGACAGACTCCAAGCCCAGCCCAGCCCAGCCCAGGGACGGCCGATGATGGAACGAGACTTCGATCCAGCTGGCTGTGCCTCCTGTCCAATCCACCCCCCGCAGCTCCAGGTGTTATCTAGCTCCTGTTTCGCCTGGAGACGAACGGGAGGATGCACTTGCCTTGCTCCGGCTACCAAAGCAAGTCTTGCGCATGCAGAGGCTGAGGTCACAGATAGCTCACACCCGTCCACCTGGCGCCTCCTAGCACATAAAAGCCTGCCCTCCCGCCCTCCTGCTCCAGAGCCTCTGTTTACATCACTCCAACAATCCAATCGATTCTTGATTCCTTCACACCATAAGATACCCAATAATCAGCAATCATGTCTCTGCACTGTAAGTTGAAGCCCTTCCTCACCAAACGATCCAAGACAGCGGGCGAGCGAGCTTCGGACTCGCTTCGAACAGCTTCAACTCCCCTGGCCCCCCACCCGTCTTTACCCGAAAGAAAGAGAAAACGTGCCGTTGTTGGACTCGCGAGCACAAGCTCGATTCTACGTCGAGGAGTCGTTCAAACAAAGAAACACAAATAGCCTGCTAACCACTCACCTGTACAGACCTTCCCCCCGTCAAGCCTTCGGCTATTGCCCTCGGCACCATCTTCAACCACACTGCTGAGCTCGCTGGTATGTGAATCCAATCGACAGCTCCAAGTCACACCATACCCCAAGTCGCATCAGCTAATCTAAGCTCTTCCGCCCAACAGTCCTGACCCCCCTCTTCGGCGCAACTTACCAGCGCGCTAAGGCCGCCAACACCAAGGAGGAGTTCGCTCGTTCCAAGGAGGCTCAGGGTGCCGCTGTTGCTTGGGGCACCTCCCTCGTCGGATCTGCTCTGCAGTCGTACGGTGTTGGTGCCCTCATCAACGCCACTGGCACTCTCTCTTACAAGGGCGCTGCCTACCTCGGCTCTCTGATCTTCTTCGCTACCTCAGCTCCCGGTGTATGACAATCATCTTGCTCCCATCTCGCATTACGAACTCGTGACTAATGAAACGCAGTACATCTCTCAGGTCTTCGTCGAGAAGCGCCCGGTTGACACCGTCGGCGTCAGCGTCCTGGCCAAGGTTATCGAGACCGTCGGTCTGTCGGTCTTCCTCACTTGGTGGGGAACTCGCACCAACCCTTTTAACTAAATGGTGTAATGTTCTATGAACTCAATTGAGCGTTCCATAAATTGGTTCGCTTGTGTGCTATTATCGTTGGGTTGGATGGATGAGGTCATGGAGTTAAAGAGAGCCCATTACTGCGGCTAGGGTCATTGCCATGCACCCATACTTTGCGTCTGCTCAGAGCCATGATTTTTCCTTTTAAATCAAAAATATCATCCCACATGGTTGTCCATAATTGTATATGTGACTGCATTTGATACCCATGTCATATCTGAACGGTAGGGCAACAGGTGGTTGAGTTGTCAAATCATTAGATGCCATCTGATCTAACCAAGAGGGTCGGGCGGTGGACGGTGGAGTATGATCAGTGCGGCAACGGGGCTCACCAGAAAGACCTACTGTTAGTTATCATGGACGATGATTTAGAGTTGCTTTCTTCCACACGCATCATAACAACATCACTCGAAAGTGCCCTCGACACCTCATGTCTGAGCAAGCAGATGCAGGTTCCTCCACACCTCCGCACCCTAAAGGTTCCAACGGAGGCTGTAATGATTGAAAATCATTTATTTTGGTTCGAGCAGTAGCGGAAAAGACCAACTCACTCAATGCAAACAAAGGTGTACCCTAGAACGCCGATGATCTCTTTTCTTTCCAGCCAGTTTTTCCGTATGCCCGGCGCCGCATTGGCAGAAAAAAAAACAAAAAAGGAAGCGTGCATATAATACAACTCCCCCCTTCCTGGGAAGCCGTTTTGCCATTCGTGAACCACATGCTCCCCTTCATTGAAGTGACGAGAGGACGAGCGTGGCATTTTGTGTCTGAGCCGGCCCGGTGTTGTTTGTTTGTATGTGCCGAATGATGCTTTCCTCGTACTCGGTCTCACGATTGTCCTCTCCTCTATGCTTCGCAATGTTCCGTATGCAATGCACTTTGGTTGTGTGCAAAGATACACATAGGTAAACAATGCCGGCCCATTATCATTGTGCACGAATCAGCATTTATGCCCAGAAGGACTGCTTAGCAGTCTCCTTCTGCACAAGCTTGACGAGGGCGGCGTAGACCTCGGAGTAGTCCTCGCCGTCGTCGTCCTCGTCGTCCTTGGCGTCAGACTTCTTCTCGGCCTTCTTGGCGTCGGCGGCGGAGCGCTTCTCCGAGACCATGACGACGGAGGTCGGGCGCTTCGTCTTGGCGGCGGCGCCGAGCTCGGCGCGCGAGGTGACAAAGATGTAGGGGACGTTGTGGTCCTCGCACAGGACGGGGAGGTGGGAGATGACGTCCATGGGGGAGATGTCGCCGGCGATGATTACGACACCGGGGAAGGCTGTGTTGCTGGGGCCGGCGGCGGGGGACTTGCGAAGAGTCTTGACGACCTCCTTGACACCGCGTTTGAGGGTGTTGTTCTTGGCCGCTGTTTGGGTGCAGCGGGTTAGCCCACGCTGTTTTTTCCCCCTTTTACGCGCGATGGAGATGCAAAGGGTGGGGGGGACTTACCCTTGCGGATCGACTTCATGACCTTCTTCATGGCCTTCTCGTCGGCCAATGGCAGAGCGAATGGCACAAGGGCGCCGGCGACGGGGAGGCCATCGGCGGTGTCCTTGGAGGCGATCTCGCCACTGGCGACGGCAGTTGCGGCGACGTCGGCCTGGAGGTGCTCATCGAGGACGCGCTCAAGCTTCTCCTTCTTTTCCTTCTTCTCCTTCTTATCCTTCTTGTCCTTCTTGATGGCGCCGTCGGACACCGATCGCTTCTTGTCCTTCTTCTCCTTCCTGTCGGGCTTCTCGGCGGCCATTGCAGCGGTTTTCTTTACTGTTTTTGCGTGGGGCAGAGGGATTCGAAATATGAGACAGGGGGGGAGTAAGGGTAGAAGTTCGATGGTTTTGGCGACGGCGGCGGGCTGGTGGTTGAAGCTTCTTTTACAGAGTGCTCGATTTTTTCTTGCCTGCAGAGCTCATGCAACTTTTTTTTTTGGCGGGGCCCCACCTTTGCATGCTTGTGTGGCAGAGGCACCACGGTGAACGGTAGATCCGTGCCGGACGAACGCCAACTTTTCCTCGGCGGATACCAGCTCTCGGCGAACGACTCACGTGACTCGGCTCGACCAATCATGATCCGGACATTGCGTAAATGTCAGCGCAGAGTGGCTATGGAATTGTTCGGTCGCCCACTGGTAGCCAATTTCAAGTCAATGGCATATTCTTCAGATGAAGCATTTTATACAGATGCTGCAAGGGCTGTCTGTGTATTGGGGGACGGGGGAATAATAAGCCCCTTGCTGCTGCGGCAAGGTTGAGAGGATCACATTGATGACCTTTTCCTGGAACCAATGAAGTCCAACGAAACAACAGCTCGCAATATCGTTCGCCGACATATGATGCTGGCTCTTTCATATCTTTGTAGTGACCGAGGTCCCATGTTTTAGAATCGTCAAAAATGGGGTTCTATTCCATATCTCCCCTCTACGTAGTTGATATACATGTGTTTTGACACAGGGAATCGTTGTCCGCCTCTAGCAATCGTCGCCCACCACTTGTCAAAAGATGCGCTTACTCCTCGTCGCCGAACTCGGCGCGTCCCTGCTTGGAGTTCAGGTAGTGGTTGCTATATCGCATGTTAGTATGAGATCCTGCTTCAGCTTGTCCTCGTAGGATCGATCGTCCGGAGCGATGACTGACCGGTGGGTGGCCCAGTCCATGATGTACCAGCCGGCAACCAGGGGCGGGAGGAAGTAGAGGACCTGCGCGCTGAAGCGGCGCCAGGTGTTGAAGACGGCGTCGTGGGCAGCGCCGGCGAAGGGGTTCTGACGGTTGGGGGCAATGCCGTAGGTGATGATACCTCTCTGCTTCTCGCCACCTATAAATCCGTCAGCTCACTGTTCCGTTTATTGTTGCTTCCGATCGTATCGTCTCGTCGTTGAGCGGTTTGTCATTTCCCCCATTACTATAGTGCTCCATCCAGAGAAACCATGCATAGCTCAACCGCGTCGCCATCGTGCTCCGCCAACGAAAATATCGCGAGTCAACGTACCGATGTGTCCCCACCAGCCAAGGTAGCTATCGTCATGTCAGTGGCACGCACTCAGAACGCAATTGAAGATGGCACAAGACGCGGCGGACAAGCAGAATCATCTCGGTCTCCCGTTCTGAAAAGCTCGCACGCCCTTCCCGTTTCCTCTCTCAATTGGCGTCGAACGGGGCGTCACTTACTGCTGGTACTTTCCGTGAGGGACGCTAGGTCCACTCATAAGAGCTTGCGTAGGTCTCATCGTGACGGCGTGTGGTGGACGGTGATGTGTAGCCGGGTAGAAAGTCGTTATGTTGGAGATCGGGATGGGTCGAATCAGACGAGGTTCAAATCTTGTCCCCTTCCTACCGAACCCGAACGCTGAGGTGCACGTCCCAAAAAGGCTTAGCGCCACTATGGAAGTACCTTCGAACCGTCACCACCCATCCGACCACCCCGGTCGAAAGGCCCAAAATTCCATGACGGAGCTTACCGCTGCCTTTGCGAGAGGAGCTTTCGAAGCTTCACCCGTCTTCACACTGCACGATCAGACCAACACCAACGTCCAAACGCCACAGTCGGATAGCCCGCGATCTCCACCAACCAACTGCATCGCTCTATTAACCGAATCTCTCTTCGACCTCCTCCCCTCGTTTCCGCTTCCGACAACATGGCTCAAGCTCTTGGCTTTGCGTACCGTATGGCCGTTCCTGCGGCCTTGGGTATCGCGGTGGTGCAGTCGTCCATCTACGATGTCAAGGGCGGATCCAGAGCCGTCATCTTCGACAGGCTGTCTGGTGTCAAGGAAACTGTCATCAACGAGGGCACGCACTTCCTCGTGCCGTGGCTGCAGAGGAGCATCGTCTTCGATGTGCGGACGAAGCCCAGAAACATTGCCACGACGACGGGCAGCAAGGATCTCCAGATGGTCAGCTTGACCCTCCGTGTGCTACACAGGCCTGAAGTCCAGGCTCTCCCTAAGATTTACCAGGTAGGTCTCTCAGTGTCATAGGCTCCTAACCGACCACGAGACCCTGACCACCCCACTAGAACCTTGGCCAAGACTACGACGAGAGAGTTCTCCCCTCCATCGGTAACGAAGTCCTCAAGTCGATCGTTGCGCAGTTCGATGCCGCAGAGCTCATTACTCAACGTGAGGCCGTCTCGCAGCGCATCAGCTCCGACCTGAGGAAGCGCGCCGCCGAGTTCAACATCGCCCTCGAGGACGTCTCTATCACGCACATGACCTTCGGCAAGGAGTTTACCAAGGCTGTCGAGCAGAAGCAGATCGCTCAGCAGGATGCCGAGCGTGCGCGCTTCATCGTCGAGAAGGCCGAGCAGGAGCGCCAGGCCAACGTCATCCGCGCCGAGGGCGAAGCCGAGAGTGCCGAGACCATCAGCAAGGCCATCGCCAAGAACGGCGACGGCCTCGTCCAGATCAGAAAGATCGAGGCTAGCAGGGATATCGCCGCGACGCTCTCGGCGAATCCCAATGTCGCTTACTTGCCCAGCGGCGGCAAAAACGGCAGCCAGATGTTGTTGAACGTTGGACGGCCGTAAAGTGTTATGAGTATGAGCGGAGGGGAGAGAGGGCTTGTAAGGTCTTCAGTGAGAGAAGAAAAGGCGATGCTGTATTATAGACTTTGAGGGCAAGTCACCACTTCAATAAGTGTAATCATAGGGCAATGAATTCTGCCTCTTTTCCACAACCGAGTCCACGTTTCGGACCGTGGTTCGTGATGGATGTGCGTGGTACCCAGTCAATCGACGTTGGAACAGCTACACCATGGCACTGGCCACAAGCCACGTCATTGACATCTCATATTAATACGCTCAACTGGGCACTTGAGTATAATTCGGTCAGTTTGAGTTGTTGGGCGAAGAAATAGTGACCACGAGTTACGCATGGCAAAAAGGGCGGTTGACGAGCAAGCGATCAAGTTCGCGCTGATTTGGTAGGGGCCTCACTCGGGTCCCGTCTACTCTGGACTTGGTTCCTAGAAGCGGTTCCGGCTTGGTAACGATGCAACCCGGGGGACTTGTATTTAATAAGAAAATCGGCACGATTGTCTTCATCTAAATGCCCCATGGACGTAATCATGTTTACGTACTAGCCAACACAGCAAGAGCCCACACCAAATCCCCCCACCTCCGGAGTGGAGGATCACACAAACTAAAAGCCAAGGACCGACCAGTGGCCTGACACGGCCATGAATAGTGAGGCTCTCACAGGTCGGTCAAGGATAGACACTGTGATTTTTATTGTTGCGATACTTGGACGATTAATGAACAAATAGAAAGCCAGGCCCTCTCATTCTGCAGCGAGTACGTCAAATGCTAAGATCAGGGAGCCGCCATACTGCCGTGCGTATCTTAGATAGGTATGGTGAATGCTAACGTCCGGACATGGAAGGGTGGGAGGGGTTGAATCGCGGCAATAAGTCGTGGCCGAGCAACCGCACATCAACCTGCGATTTGTTCGACATTAGCCACAGCCTGAGACCCGTAGCATGGCATCTGGCTGTACACATGCAAAGCTCGCGAGATGATGGGAAAAGACCCGTTGTTATTAAAGAACTCCCTTTCAAGGGCTAGGTATCATTATGCCGGTTCCACGCCTCCCAATGCACTCCAGGACCCCTCAGTCCTCCTAAACGCCAAAATGCCACAAATTCAAGCATGGACGAAGTCCACCCGCCGCTAAAGGGCAGACTCAAGGAACTCCACAGTCAGATGGCCATGGAAGTCGTCCACCTTTCCGCCGGGTGGCACGAACTCGTTGCCCTTCAGCTTCCAGCCCTTGAGCTTCATGCTCTTCCATTCTTCCGAGAGCTTGTAACGCACGAGGTCACCCGCAGCCCTAGCATCTTCGGCACTGTCGTGGCCTTGGACCTTGCCGGCTGTCTCAACCTGGATCTTGCGGTTGAGAAGATTGTCCATGAGCATCTTCAGACCCTGGCGATAGGGGAGGCCGTGCTTGTGGGGAAACAGAAGGACGGTGTCAATGACTGTGGGATGTACGATGCGGACGGCGTTCAAGTCGTTTTCCAGGCCATGGCCGATGAGGGGGGTTTCGGGAGCGATGAGGGAGAAGAGGAGGTCGCGTGCTACCTCGGGAGATGATACAATCTTCATCTTCTTCTTGGACTTCTTGGGACTTGCCATACCCTTGGCTTGTGAAGGAGTAGGGTCTTCTCGCTTGGCGGACCATGGCTCGGCAGACGCCATGTCTTCAGGCCAAACACCCGAATATCGTGAATTAAGGTCTAAAATCTCGCCGACCGGCTGAACGAGGACATCCAGTAGCTCTTCTCCGGTAGGCCAAGCTGTGGCGGTGAGACGGACAAGTTCGAGGCCGTGGACCGTGTAACACATTTCGCAGTCGAAGCACACAGCTCTGTCGGAAGGTGCATTGGAGTTTGCAGGCGTCTCAGCGTAGTTGAGGATGGTGGCCAGTCGCTTGGGATCCGAAGCTTTGAACACATGATGAGGGTTGGTATAGCAGCCGGCGGAGTCTCCAACTGCCTGACCGCAGCATCGGTAGCGCTTCTGTTGCTTGGATCTGTCGCCAAGTTGACGATCGGGGAAGTAGGTCTTACCCCAATGGAAGGTGCAAGTGCCGCCGGAGGCGAGGGCCCCGTCCTCTTCTCGTCTGCCAGGGAACATCTGAAAGCGCTTGTCACAGCGATCGCATTTCTCCCAGCCCTTGGCGGCCTCAAGACCCTCACGGGCCTTGCTGATGTCGGCTTCGGTAGGAACGGACGAAACGTAGCCATGGGCGGCAAGGCCGTCAATAGGGGTGACGAGGTGACGCACGAGCTGGACCTCTTGCGCAGGCGTCAACCCAGTCACAATCTTTTTGGGAGACACAGGCGGCTTCTTGTGAGGGCCTTTCTGGGTTTGCTGGTGGCAGTGGACGGCCCTCTCGTCCTTCCACTGCAGCAGCGTCATCTTCTTGTACTGCATGATTTTGTTTTTGATTACGTTTGAGTAGATGGCGCCTTTCTCGATAGCGGTGGTCTCCTCTTCGTCCAGAACTCTCCAGATGAGGTCCTGGTCTGTGAGAATAAGTTGCTTCTCTTCGGCGTCTTTGGCGGTCTTCTTCAGTTCGTTGTTGAGGCGAGTATATTCGCCATGTAGCATCTGCACGAGCTTGTATCGAATATCAAACTTGGCCGGGGATGATTTAAGTAAACGAGGGGTAAGAGCCTCTGGCTTTCTGGGCTTAGATGGTTGCTCGGTGTTGGATGTGGTGGGTGTTGAAGGAGTGTGGAGAGAAGTGCTGCCTCGCTGGGCTGAAGTTGAGTTTAAATTAGAGGTAGAGGGAGTAGTGAATGAGGTGCTGTTGGGCTTGGACGGGTGATTCACTGCAGATAAAGGAGAGTACCTAGTGGGAGTAGAGTGATTTGAGGGCTTGTTGAGGTCGGACGAAGCAAGGGAAGGTGCGGATGGGTTGGGCTGGGGCAGCTTCTTCCCGGTCAAGGAGGAGGAAGAGGCTGGGCGATTTAAAGGCGGAGGTGAGATGGGCCGGGCGAGAGCTGAAGAAGTGCCATCTGGTCTCGATGCGGTGGTGTCATGTTTTGAGGCGGTTTTGACAGAAGGAGGCGTTCTTACAGGATTGGCGGGGTTCCTGGCATCCCGAACAACCTTCAGACGTTTCTGAGTGCCATCCCAGGTTGCATCCGTCGTGGTATCCGCTGACCTCTTGACCGACGTTGCTGACGCGTTGATTGCCGGGACCGAGGGAGCCGCCATCTTATCCCTGTCATCCTTATGCTGGAAGAGGCATTGGAATGCGGTGCACCTGTCTCCGGCAGGGCAGGGGATGTGTTTGAGGTCGACAAAGGACATTATGGTAAGGCCTTCCTCACGGTGTGTAAGAGTTTACCAAATTTGGCTCAGCTACGTACGGCAATGGCGACCGGTGCCACTGCTATTGCTTCCGTTACGAAGCGGTAAGGAAGGAGAAGGCGACGATGACGAAAACGACGATGAACGGCAACGGGATGTGACGGGAACTGCCTGAGCCTCGTCAGGGGGATGGAACCTCTCTTTCTCCCGTCCTTCAGGCGGAAGGGTCGTGGGCCCCGGTTCAAAGTGCCAAAGGGGCGTAGCCGTACTCTGGTGCCCGCCTCAAGGGGAATGGAGGTGTAATGAGAGTGAAGGCGCCAATCAAGGCTGCGAAAATCCGGGGGAGCGGTGCGAAGATCTCATAGCCAAAACCGCAGCCGGGTCGTTTGTGACGATGTGCCGTTCCAGTCGGAGAATTCGCAGTTCCTGAGTGAATGAATGGACGGTGGGTCGACGTGGCGCGTAGCAAGGCCGAGGCTGACACAAGAATGGAGTGGAATTAAACGTTGAACAAGGCGACGAAAACGAACAGGTCAAAGGCATGAAGATGGGTTGGTTTGGGAGACTGTCACAGAAGGACATTGTGTCTCGCATGCCGTCGGAATTGGGACGAAGAGAGGCTCCGAGCGCTGGACGGATTAGGTAAGGTTCTGCTGCTCGTTTAGGTGTGGCACGCCGCACCATGGCAGTCGGAGATTGAGAGAGAGCTGTGGTGGGGGTGCCACTGCCGAGGACGCCTGCCTGCTGGAGATGGGATGCACCAGGTGGCCCAGATCTCGGTAGCTCCTGTGCATTACCCAGCAGTCTTTATCTGTCCGTTCCCCCATGCATCTTGTCGTTCAACACAGTGTTGGTAGATGCCTTGACGTCTCGTACGAAGGGAAGGATGACTCCGTTGTGACAAGGGATAATAAGTGGAAACTGATGAGTGCTAACTGAACGTTCAATCGGGAATGGGATGGCCGGCATCTCTCTCATCCACCAACCATCGTGTTGTTTCGACTTTGTCACAATCGTAGGTCCGAGTCATGATCAGTCTTCATCTTCTGCTAATGAGGCTGAATGCTAGAAAAGAAGCTGGGCCTAGCCTTCTGCTCTGGCAATGCTATCCCTGACCATCTGAGGTCGTGGTCCTTGGGTCAGGGGGGGGATCAAGGGGCCAGATACCTTCTAAATCCCTTATCGCGGCAGACCCAGAGTTTGAAACTGAAGCCCAATTCCACGAACCGTCTCATGTTTTGTTCTTCTTTTCTTAATGAAGGAGGGGACCGCACACACACAGACGTTTTCGCCAACGCCAGGCATGGGCTCGTCAACTAGAAACCCAAGGCCATGGTAATTCTTGTCTCATCTGTTGGCCATCACGTCCACTTTCAGTACTCTTGGCAGTTGCCGACCTTCTTCTGACGACAAGACAAGCCATGCTAGAGTATTTGTTGAGCCAGTGGCTTGTCATGGCCTCTCTAATCTGATGGTTGCCCGAGAAGTATGCGAGAAACATTTCCGAAGATAGTCTCTGCGGGTGACGGGCGTTTGGTGGAGGCGATCAACTTGCACCACCTTGTCCACCACTCGCGTTCCACGAGGCATGCAGGCTTCGGGTCTGTCTCGCATAGGTAAGGAACAACGAAATCATACGCCACTTCTTCTCCGTTGATAACGGGTTGCATTGCCGGAACCTGAGCGCCAGCGGGTGTCAGTTGCAGCGAGCCTTTGAGCGAAAAAACCCATGGGCAGCCCTGGTCTTGAGGTTGTACTTGCCTATCTCGGTGCAAGGGGGGTTGGATAGGATACCTACCTACAGTAGAACGAACCAACCCACTGGCGGTGTACAATCGCGGTGGAGGAGACAGACACGGTTGATGGTTTATCAAGAAATCGTTATCAATAAGGGTGATCGGGAACCACAAACTGTTGCGGGGGGCTCTGGGCGGCTTCCGCGAGATTCCATCGTCGTGCGCTGCCTATAAAGAAAGCCCTCATTGCCCACCACCCCCCTCCGCAGTGGTTTATTTCTTGTGATTCTTCTGGTTTATTTTCAACAGCTTGGGTCTATCTTGGACCTACAGATGTGTTGTGTGTAAGACGAACTACTTCCCCGCGATACCTGTGTTGACAAACTCGAACTAGGCGTCAAACTGAACTCCCCACCCATCAGGCTTACCTTTCTACTACATATATTCATATAGGCAGTAGTATCCATCTGCTAGCAACGGGTAGCGTCTTGCGTGCTCAGGGCCCCTCGGCAGGAGACGGACGAATTGCTTCGTGCAAGGCCACCCACTCAACCCAGAATCACAAGCCAATCCTGCATCTACTGTGTCGTCACGGATCAAGACTCCAACAGCGCTCCCCTGCGCTATCAGCTTATGTCGCGTGCGCGCATTCCGTTCTGGACCGGTAGGTAGGTATTTACCTACTGGAGTACCTAGGTAGCTGGATTGGTAGGTGCCCAGCTAAGAATCGCGCCAAAGCCACGGAGCAAACAGCACCTAATAGCGCCTGCAGGCACCGCCAAACTGGTACAAGCACACGCACATAAGCGCGCGCACACATACACACACGCACACAGACACGCCCCGCTGGACGCGCGGAAAGGGGCTACTACTTACGGATACTTTGGGCCCTTATCTCAACCTAGGTCCCTAAGTCCAGGCACTCGCAGTAGTGGTACCTGGTGGTTACCCCCTCTGAGTGTCAGTGTCATCGAATCACACAGCGTCGCATGCTGTGTGCGAAGTATACCCAAACTGAGCGGACTTGAGGTCCCTCCGGCCCCCCCCGTCGGCCTTCGTGCAGACTGTCCGTTGAAAGGGACTCCTGTGTGGTCGCCCCAAGGATTTAACTCGGTGCGCATCCCATACGAGCTCCCCTTCAACGCTCTCCATCGCAACTTTTCTCAACGTTGTTGCCCTTTGCTATTCAATCTGTTCACCGGTCCCTGATTCCATCCGACTCCATCATGGATTACACCGGCGGCACCGCGGAGGCCGATCATCTCTGCGTCTTGGTCCACGGGGTTCGTACACACATTGCCCCGTCCTTACTTACTTTACGTACCAAATTACCCAGTCCTCCCAACCCTGTCGTCTCCCTCACTCGAGATATTCCTTGAACCTGCACACATGTACCTGTACCCGCACCTGCACCCTGCTGCAGCTCCTTCCCTCGCACCGACGTCATGAATGGGACTTAGGCTGACGAAACGCCGCATCGGCACTGTAGCTCTGGGGCAATCCTAACCACATGGCCCAGATCGCCAAAACGTTGCGAGCCAAGTACCCTGCCGATAAGCTTTATCTCTTGCTCGCGAAGCGCAACAGTGGTTCATTTACCTACGATGGTATTGAACGGGGTGGCGAGCGCGTGTGTGCCGAGATCGAGGAAGAGCTGCGCCTGATCGAGGGGAGGGGTGGCAGAATCACCAAGCTGAGCATCGTGGGATATTCGCTCGGTGGACTCGTCTCCCGCTACGCTGTGGGCCTGCTTCATTCCAAGGGCATTCTCGATACTGTGGAGTGCATGGTACGGACACGCATCCTTGCTTACAGTTGCATTAATGTTACTGACCTGGCCCAGAACTTCGTCACGTTTGCGACGCCGCACTTGGGAGTTCGTACGCCGCTGCGGGGATGGCACAACCACCTGTGGAATGTGCTGGGCGCTCGCACTCTGTCCATGTCCGGCCGCCAGTTGTTCACCATCGACGACTTCCGCGGCACGGGCCGACCGCTGCTCGCCGTCCTCGCCGACCCGAACTCCATTTTTCTCACCGGCTTGAAGCGCTTCAAGCGCCACACGCTTTACACCAATATCGTCAACGACAGGAGCGCAGTGCACTACACCACGGGCATTGCCAAGACCGACCCGTACACCAACCTCGACAGAATCAGTTGCAACTTCGTCAAGGGCTACGAGGATGTCATTCTCGACCCGCACCACCCGGTTGCGCCAAAGCCCAAGGTCTCCGGGCCGGCCACTCTCTCATCGGTTGCCGGCGCCGGCTGGAAGTGGGTCAAACGCGTGCCCTTCACCCTCGCCCTCGCCATCTTCGTCCCTATTGGAATCGTCGCATTTCTCTTCAGCTCCGTCGTCCAGACGGTCCGTTCGTCGAAGCGCATCCAGCTGCACGAGAAGGGTCTCGCAGGCGTGGCGATCGATGAATACCGCGGCCCGCTGTGGATGAAGGAGATTCGCGAGGAAGTGGAGCACGCCTATGAGACGCTCAACAGCTCGCAAGACCAAGAGTACCTGGCGAGCGAGACTGACGAGGACCTGGACGATGCCGAGATGGACCGCAGCACGACGCAGCTCCTCGCCCGGGAGAGGCGCATGTCGGTGCCATCGCAGCCCACACTCGCGCTGGCGCCCTACCAGTTCCAGATGATACAGAATCTCGACTCGGTTGGCTGGCACAAGTACCCCGTGTGGATTCACAAGGACCGCCACAGCCACGCCGCCATCATCGTGCGCTGGGAGAAGAAGACCTTTGCTGAGGGACATGTCGTGCTCAAACACTGGCTGAACGAAGAGTTCATCGTCTAGACGTTGGGCCTTTTGCACATCGGGAGTTGGAGTTGGCGAAGCGTTGAGTTTTAGTAAATGCCTGTTCCTGTTGGAGAGTACAGATTAGAATTGTACAAGTTTCCGTTATTGTAACATAATTAACTTTTGTCGTTATAATTCCCTCCGAGTTTGAAGATAGTCGGTATCGATCATTGTCTGGTCGTCTGTCCATCGACGCTTACTACTGCTCGCTAACACTTAAAACAATAGCCCAGCAGACAGCCGAAAGGCGTGCGACAGCATCCGATACTTTCAACTCGACCTTCTCCTCAGGCAGCTGAATAATCACATACAGGTGGTATACCACCAGCCTTATCCGGCGTAGCATATAGTAAAGCAACCGCATCTGAGCCAAAACAGCCTCTACCATCTAACAGGTAGACAAATGATCCGTTAGCCTTATGAAAGTGCTTCTGCGTTCTCCAAGCCGCCTGACCTTCTTCACGTACACATTGCACGAAATTCAGACTGTCAGCTGAGTATACACAGCCCCAAAGCTGAGGTAAGTTACCTATGTCATGCGGCGTCCGTCAGCCGCAACACACCCAACCCAAGCAAGCGAACCCAAACTGGTGGAGCCTCCCATCCTCCCAGTCGTACCTAGCGTCATCAGACAGGGGTGTATCGCCTCGCTTAAAGAGCAGCCCACCACGCCGCCGACACCCCATCCCGGCTATCCGGACTGTGCAAGGGTACCCCCCACATCCACCCAACCCACCCAATCCGCACAACCCTTGGTCCCCTGAGAGGCCCGGGAAGGTTCAGGACCAATGGATATGAGATTACTACATGCTACTACTATGTATACTAGTAACCTTACAGGAACCTTTTCCAGCCTTTTCCAAAGTCAATCGTGTGCAACTTTACACGCAACCGGCCGCGTGGCTGTTTCTACCCGCTGTACACAGTTCTGGGAACACGAATGCAACAACATCCAATCCGCCGGTAAAGAGATGCGCCCCGGTTGCTCACAGCAGGGATGAGGACATCGAAGCTATCCAGAGAAACCTCGGCCCTCTTCAACAAGATGGCCCGCCCGTCCTCGCCGCTACCGACGACGACGACAGCACTGTCGCCACCGCAAAAAACGCGCAGGACGACGCGCTCTTCTCTTGCACGATTCGCGTACGATGCCGATCTCTCTTCTACCACGGACGCGAATGCCGCGGCAACGGAAACCGTCCACGATATCGTCCCGGGCATCACGGACATCGAGGATGCAGTCACAAACACGAGGGGCCGGAAACGAAGACGCGTCACAAAGGGGGAAGGCTTTCGAGACGCAGAGACGGAGGACGGCATTGCAAACGTCAAAATCGAGCACGTCGAGACTGATACCACGGTAGCAGCAGCGGCAGCGCAACCGTCCTCCTCCAAGACGCGGAAGGCTCGTAAACCGGCCCGCGTGATCAAAGGCGCCAACGCCTCGCAGTCGCACACGGAGCCCCCGTCGGACTGGGAGCCAATTTACGACGCAGTGAAGCGGATGCGCCTGCACGGCGCCGCGCGCGACGCCGCCGTCGACACCATGGGCTGCGAGCGCCTCTTCCATCCCGACGCCTCGGAGCGCGACCGCCGGTACCACATCCTCACCGCGCTGATGCTCTCGAGCCAGACCAAGGACACGGTCAACGCGGTGGCCATGAAGAGGCTGATGACGGAGCTGCCGCCGCACGAGCCGGGAGCGCCTGCCGGCTTGAACCTGGAGAACGTGCTCGCCGTCGACCCGGCTTTCCTGAACGAGCTGATCTGGGCGGTGGGCTTCCATAACAACAAGACCAAGTGAGTGACGGGATGCGACCGTCGGTGGAAACCACCACGCCGCGTTGGGCGGACACTTGCCGTCTTCTTCATTTTTTACGACTCGTGAGGCTGACTTGTCAAGATACATCAAGGCAGCGGCTGAGATCCTCCGCGATAAATTCGACGGCGACATACCCGACACCATCGAAGGGCTCACCTCGCTCCCCGGCGTGGGGCCAAAGATGGCCTACCTCTGCCTCTCGGCCGCGTGGGACCGCACCGAGGGCATCGGCGTGGACGTCCACGTGCACCGCATCACGAACCTCTGGGGTTGGCACAAGACGACACAGCCCGAGGCGACGCGCCTCGCGCTGCAGAGCTGGCTGCCCAAGGACAAGTGGCGCGAAATCAACTGGCTGCTCGTTGGGTTCGGGCAGACGGTCTGCCTCCCCGTCGGGCGGAAGTGCGGCGAATGCGACCTTGGGCTGAGAGGGATGTGCAAGGCGGCGGAGAGGAAGAAGGTCAATGAGGGGCGCAGGTTGAGGGAGGTCAAGGTCGAAGTGAAGGATGAGGGGGACGGGAGCGTGGTGACTAAGCAGGAGGAGGTCGTCAAAGAAGAGGAAGTGGTACAGGATAGAGTCGTCAACGAGGCTGTGGGCGTGTCGGAGTCGGGTCCGGGATCGGGGGTGAAAGACAGCGAGCGGCAACAGCCTAAAGAAGATGCCGCGAGGGTGGCTACGCCACGGGGAATGCGGAGACAAAAGCCGTCGTAAACGATCACGATCGATGCCGGTTAGGTAGAAAAAGGGAAGGGGGCGGATAGGGTTTCGCCCTGGACAGGTAGCTTTGCGAACCCCGTCAGGGAAAGGGGGGGACGGGGGTTCGAGAAGGGACAGAGACGAATCGTTACGCAACCATCAATCATTGTGCAGCGTCCGGGTGCGCGCAGGCAACACAGCCGCCAGCTGCAACACAGGGGCTGCGACACAGGCAAATGTACTCTGCGCGGCGCCGCCTGCCGACCCGTGCGGGCTCTCCCACCGGCGTGTCCGGGGGGTTTGGCCTGCTTCGATTACGCGGCGTCGGTAGGAAGGGGGGGGGGGGGGGCGGGAGGTCCGCCGAAATGTCTCGGCGGGTTTCCGACTTCTTAGCAGAAATGAAAGAGTCATTGCCCGCGAAGCGCCTCGTCCGCCCAAGGGTTAGATGGGTAGGGTAGGTACTGTACACTGTGTGACTAATGTTGGTGTGTGTGGTGTTAGTCGGTTTTCCGCGCAGGGAGGGGGGCAAAGAGGGCAGAGGGAGGGAGGAGAGGGGAGGGGAGGGCGACAAAGCGCAGGCCAACAGCAGCTGGGACGACAGCGGACGATATCGGAGATAGGCCGGGGGTTCGGCTGGATCCCGCCGGGTCGGCGTCATCGTCCCTCCCAGCGCCAGCGCCAGCGCCAGCACCTGCAACCTGCACAACCACATCACAGTGTGACGTGGATACGGCGTAGGCGAAGGCGGCGGAGGAGGAGGCGGCGGCGGCGGTGGTCCCTGGGCCTGACTCGCGAGGGTCAGATGGACGATGACAAAAGCGGCCAATTTCGAAAGTATGGCGCAATGGGACCTCTTTTACTTCGCCGGAGAGAGCGACTCTCCCTTCCGTTCTCTCTGTCTCTTTTCCAACAAAGCCCTGAAACAAGGAGGTTTACGATTCAAAGGGCCAACCCTCTGTGCCTCCTCTCCTCAAATTTTTTTTTGAGACAATACTGGAGATTGTCTGTTCGTCCGTGGTTCATCTACTCCGCCGACAAAATGGGCCGACACCCCTCCGAGGCTGAGCGGGCTGCGTCTCCGCTTGCCGGGCCTGCCTGCCGCTGGGTCAACCCATCTGGTATGAAAACATTAGCAGTATAAAAACAAATGGAAAAAACAAGGAAAAAAGAGGCACATCACCAAGCGGGAAAGGGCATGGAACGATGAGATGGGAACCGGAATGACTAGTTATGTTTTGGGTGAAATGTTTCAAAAACAAGTTCTGATTGACGACGAATCACCTCCGAGGCGGCCGCTCGAATCGAACCATACGCCGGTACGCCGTGCGGAGCAAGTGTGAAAGCCGGAACTATCCTAAAGGTGGAAGATATTATACACATCGCCGTGTGGAAATCGGGACAACACGCCGCTCCGGGTCGTGTGCAAGCAAACAAAACAGGACGATGCGAAATACACAGGAGCGCTGTCGTTACCGCCGCCGCTCATTGGTACCGCTGCGACACTTCGTACGAGCATCATCCAGTCTCGCACGAAGCGTAACGGGAAAAGAAAATGGGGATCATTGTGTCGTGCAGAGGTCCCCGAATATAAGGAGGACGTGCGTAGTATTATGTCCGCCTCCAGTACGGGTCTGCTTTACAGCAATGGACGGAGCCCATGGCCGCATCCGATCGTGTGGGGTAAGGTCGACTCGCAGCATCTCGACCGGAAGTGTGTCATGATGCGAAACCCAGTCGGCTTCGCCATGAGGTGGAAGGCTTAGCATAGCTGAGGATACGCTTATACTCCGCGGATGACTTGGGTGCGCTCGGATTCGAGCTGGGCAGCGTTGCGCTCGTGGGATTGCTTCTTGCACTACGGAAGCGGACCAGTTAGTAAAGAAGGCCCTGATCTCGCAGAACGATGTCGAGGCCGAGAAGCCAAGAGCACGAGGGTTCAGGGGCCCAACTTACATCTTCCAAGCCGGAGCACTTGTGGTCCTCGAGAAGGCGGTGCTTGCCACAGAAGTGGCCGTTGCAGAACCCGCAGTCACCGACGATGCGCTGGGCAGCGTCCTTGCACTCCTTGAAAGTGCAGCGGATCTTCTTCTGGGGCATGACGGGCGAGTTGTTGATGGGGTGTCTTGTGAGTGCAGGTGTGGTTGGCTTCGCTGCTAAGAAGCGGTGAGACGCCGGGTGAGGTGAGATAGGAAGGGAGGGGTGCCGAGAGTCGAGATCGAACGTGGTCGGTCGTGAAGGTGACTCGTAAGACGACGGTGAGATGTGCGAGGCGAAATGGTAGAGAGCGGTCGAGATGAGATGATGGAGAGGGGAAAGAGGAGAGGGAATAAAAAGACGAAGGAAATGTGGTGAGCGAGGGTACAAGTAATAGAAGTTGGCTGGAGGCGAATTGTGTCAGGCAGTCAATCAATGATGATCTAATAAGCAGAGCCAGGACCAGGTCCAGGACCAGCCAGGCCAGCCAAAGCCAGGCCGAAGGCGAGAGAAGCGCTCACAATGACAAGCAAGACACAAGCCAAGGAACAACAGGCGTGGGGCAGGGGACAGGGTGGCTGGTGGAGCTTTGGTCTCGTCTGTCTGGGGACGGGGGGGGGGTGGGTGGACTGTGTTGTTATTTATTGGGAAGAAGGCCATGCAGGGCACACTTGATCGGAGGCGCCAATACAGGATCGATTAAAACGGGAGACCCGAGCAACGAGGCGAGGCGTACGGGCTTGTGGCAGCGAAAGCGAGTTGCCTCGGGAGGGTGGGTGTGACCACAACAGAGAGAGACATACACACCACTCTAGACTTACTTCCGCTGGATGCACATCTGTCTGCTGAGTTGCGCACTGCGCTGCACTGCACGGCCAGACCATTCTGCGGTCCACGGTGTGTCCACGGCGGTCCCCGGTGGCATCCATGCCACGCAGCGTACTAAGGGTAGCCGTTTCCGTTCCGGCATGCAGAATCCAATGGAACAATGGGGGAGGCAACTAGTGCCGTAGTGTGGTGTATGTACGGGATACGAAACTGTACAATGGGTGCAAGCAAAGGCGCAATGTTGGCCGTATCTGTGACTTGGGCACGATATTAGGCCGTAGCCCGGCAGGCCAAAAACCGACGACTGGCCAGCGTGATGTGACGGGGAGGGCAGTCGGCCCAAGATGCACCTGAGGTTGCGGGTACCGGCGCAGTCATGTGGGCATGAGGTCAAGTGAGGGACGGCGAGGGTAAATCAGGATAGGGGTCAACAAGTATGGATATCGTACGAATACACGAGGAATGGGGGGAGAGGGTGTACTCACAACCACGAGGTTCCCTGCCCTTTGTCCAGCCGGAACAATGGGTGTTTCCCTGTTGAGATAGGACGGACGGGCGGGCAGGTAGGCAATGAGCGGCGTACGTGTGCGTCCGAGGTACCGGGGTACCGGTCGCATTGCTCGAGTGAAATGGCCTTGGTAAGGGTGGACCAGGTAAGGTAGTCAGTCAGTTGGTCAGCGGTACTCCGTACACAGTACTATCGTGTACCGCTGTTGGTAGATCTGATGGGGCGGCCGAGACAGTGCTGACGGAGACAGGCGCGATGGAGTCAGGGTCGTGTTCCAGGGCGGGCGGAATTGAGAGGTTGGCGGCAACGAGAGGCATCATGTATAGATACATTCTTCCCCAGAGCTTTGTACTCCCCAATCTCCTCCGTTTTCTGCCGGCTTTGTCGGCCGGCCCCTCGAATTTCCTTCCGACTCCCGGCTACCGCCATATTGAAAACAAAACAGCGACCACAACAAGCAGAGGGAGTGAGAGGAGTGTTTTGTGGACCGACATGTTATATCAGCATGGTAGGGACACACACATGGGTGATGAGGGGGATGCGATGCTAATGCTGGGGCTGGCGTTGGTGCTGTGCAGGTGCTGTAACTGGCTGTGCTTGCTGGACCAATTTGCGTCGAATAGACGCCTGGGCAATGCCAATGACACACGTAGACGGTTTTGCGAGGCTCCGAAAGCGGCAAGAAAAGGAACAGCAGACTGACTGGGCCGGACTGGACGGAACTGGGCCTTGCGCCCCGTGTCTTGTGTCCCTCGCTCAGCGTTGTGTGCAATGTTTCCCGGCCTCTGTTTCTGTCCCGAATCAACGGGTCGCCTCTGCCGGATCTGTACCGGAATAGCGTGTGATCGCCGGCTTAGATCTATCGGCCAATGCTGCAAAAATCCGTTGCCGTAAAATTGAGGGGCAAATTGACATGGCCGGACCGACGATGATGCTTCACTGGTGAGACCGATCAGGATTGAGGAACGTGGGAGTACCTACCTGAGGGAGAAGCGGTAAAAATGCAAGGCCATGTATACAATCCATACGTCAGTCAGTGCTGGTTTGTTCGTCATTTACGAGATGAGGTGACTTTCCGAAGGGGATCAGCTCCCTCCTGGAAGGCATGTATCGACGACATTCCCAGACCTGAGTCAGACGGATGCAACAATGCCTGTGAGGACAAAAGAGTCAAGCGATGTATCCGTAGGTAGACTAAGGCTTGCAGATCCCCACGTACATGCACTAACTACCTTACACTGCGCCTGCCGCCGTCTCAACGGGGTGCCGAAGAATCTGCGTGTGTTGGGTATATTTACTAGTCACCTAGTGTAATGAATGGTACATTCTTATTGTATTAGCTTGGAGAGAACACCCGGCAGGTGTGGTTAATGTGACTGAGAAACAACGGGAAGGAAACATCCCATGATTCATTCAGTGCCGAGGAAGGTGTTGTGTACGTACACACTTGCACCGGCACCTCCCTCTTCCGCGTCACGAATACTTGCTCCCTGAAGCCTGTACATGCACTACGTACCCAGGTACCCAGGTAACAAGATAAGCAGGCGCCACCTACCTAGGTATCTGCCTAACTACCTCATTACACTAGGTATCAGCGATAGGGTATTTCGAAATATAGTTGCTACCGCTGCTGCAACTTCAGTTGATCACCTTCGCTTCCCTCAACATTGCAGAACCAACCCCATGTGTCCAGATGCATACCGTCAGTAGCGTCAACCTAATCCCGGCCGCCGGCTATCCCCACGTGTACCTCGGAGTGTCGACGGGCGGGGACGGAAGCCATGCATCGTCCAACACCCTCAGCCATCAATTAGCCTCCTTGGGCCAAGTCAGGCGAGTTGTCCGACGAGGATTTTTCGTCTGACGTGCACGCTGATTCAGGGTTCGCCTTGCCTCTCTCTCTCACCTTTCTAAGATACTGATCCAAGGCGGTCCCCCGTAGTCTCCCTCGCCTTGCACCGTCGCAGACACCAGTGCCCCCGCTAACAAGGGTTCGTTTGATTTACACTCGTCTACGGTACTTTGACAATGATGTTGCGCCGCATGGCACTGGCAACGACAATCTCATGGCACCATGGATCATGGCTCGTGTAAGACCGCGGACTGCAGGAGACATCCCAGCTTC
The DNA here is from genome assembly GCA_016807845.1 of Colletotrichum eleusines. Classification (NCBI taxonomy): domain Eukaryota; kingdom Fungi; phylum Ascomycota; class Sordariomycetes; order Glomerellales; family Glomerellaceae; genus Colletotrichum; species Colletotrichum eleusines. The sequence continues at coordinate 1,146,057 of JADEZO010000005.1, forward strand.
GCTTTTGTGACCGTCCGTAATCCGGCCCCAAGGTGGCTGGCGATGGAGATGCATAACTGACTTGCGGTTCGCGGCAGTTGCGCCGCAATCGCCCGTCACTGGCCATCGTCATCGTCTCCCTTTCTTCGGTCTTTTTTACCTTGTGTCCTTTCAATCCCGATCCAACCGTTTCTATCACTCCGCAACCCCCTCACCGATTCGTTGCCGCCTGCAACCAATCGCCGCCTCCGCAGGCTTTAAGTCCCCAACACCTCAAACGCTGCGACGAACCGTCGTTCCCTGCCAGCGCTACCCAACCTGACATGTTTCCAAGCCTCGCTCATCCCATCAAACCCTATGGTTGCCCTTAAGGTTGTTACAATGACGTGCCACCGAGACGGCTGGCTAGATCAGAACACCAGAACGGCGATAAAGTTGTTGTGAAGAAACGATGAGAGTATTGGGGTCCCTTACTGGCCCGAAGCCCTCACTCTCGCTGTCGACTAGAGACAACACACTAATACCGCAGGACCGAGCGGTGCAGCAGGCGGCTAGGGTTGTCAATGAGTACTTCTACATCGGTTTGTTGTCCTACTACACCGTACCAAGGCTCGGCTACGGAGAGATGAACGGGTGGCCACAGGCGGCGGAACCACGTATTGCCCTTCGGTGGCCTGATCTGCCCACCAACCAGGAGTTGAGTTCTGGCGGGTGGAGGAAAAGAGGTGAAGCGGTATGTGTTAGTCGCAAGAGGACTTAGGCAGCCCAGTCTAGCGCCGTGCAACCTGACCTCCTGCTGTATTGGATCCAGCTCCCTGCAACGACTTGAACCAGGAAGGTACTTTGGAAGTAGCGCCATTGGCCATGACATGCAAATAGCTCAGGCAGGCCCTCCGCGCTACAAAAGAAAATTGGTCGAGGTATAGGTATCGGACAAGGAACAAACAAGTCTGGATGTTACATCTCGGGAAAAAGTAGCTCTCAAGATGAAGTAACCCGTCGTAGTCCGGCGTGCTCTGACAGTGCATTCGGAAGAACTACCGTTATTTCGTACGGGCACGGTCCATCGCCGATACGAGACGAGCCGACACGACACGAATGGATGGATACGAATACCTACCTACCTACGGTACCAACGTCGACGTAGTGATCCTTGCGCTGCCTGGCGGCATAGCGAACTGTCTTATCTTATCATATCACTCGGTAGAGAGAGGTGCATCGCTAGCCTCGCCCGTCCACGAGACTCCCTGAGGGGAACCAAGACCGCCTTGCGTTGAGCCAGCACATGCTGGACGTGAATGATGGCCAAGATTGCACTGGCGTCGTTCCATAGTCTAATAGCTTTGCGAAACACCAAAGCCCTTTGGACGTGTGCCAAAAAAAAACAAAAAAACGAAGCTATGTATGTACTCCGTACAGCAGCTTACTTCGCTCCGCGGTCGATTACGAGGAAACTCTACAATAGGTAGGTAGTGTGGGAAAAGCAACCTATGCTTTCCTTCTGGGTTGTCCCTCGGCAGTATCAGTCGATAATACTACTACGCCAGAGTCGAAATTGCCAGTCTGGCTTTGATTGCCTATCAAAATTAGACATCCATGCGTCTGGATCTTGATTTCTGATGGGGTAAGCCCCAACAGCTTTCAGTTCTTCCCAGTCATCTTCCCCCTAGATTTCCGAACCATAAGTAGGTGACCAAATGGCGGCTGTATTGTTGTTTGCCATGCAATTAGCCCACCCCATCATGGTCCATTCCATTTCCGATCCTTGTCCCCGTTCCCACAATCGTCCGGTTCCCCAGTCCCGCTTTTGGCGACATGCCTAGGTATCCTGTCGAGACTTGCGGCTTGCCGGTCGTGTTGCATGGCATGGACTGGGGGCAGGTTATAAAACGAATAAAAATAAACAAAAAGGGATACCTAGCATACGAGCAATAGAAGGTAGCCCGGAGGAAGGAGGGGGGAGATACCATAAAAAACTCGCACCTGGAAGCAACACAATATGCGTCCTCAGGCCTCTCAGATATGCTGCGAAGTTGTCCAATAGGCCTCAAATAACGAGTAATAGTTCTTTGAGGAGATATCCAGGTGGTAGCCGGGCTAAAAGAGACAAAGACCTGCAGAGTAAAATGTGACCTACATGCATTTCCATCGAATAGCGTTTGCCGGCCGACGGCGCCGCAGTTCTCCGTTCCCAAGCGACTGGTCGGCATCACCTCACCTGTTCGATTGCTCAGGGTGGCAAGGCGTTTCGGTGGTGGCGATCCGATACCAGGCCGGAGCTGAAATCCACATTTCAAATCCACAGATTCTACTGCATAAGCGATCGGTCCCGTGGCTAGGGGTCACCGGTGAGCCCCCCCTACCCCCCAACCATACTGAAGGAGGCGGTTTTGTTCTGCATGCTCTTAACGCCCTTTCCCGCTTGCTCATTAGTAATCAATGTTGGAAGACTGTCTAGATAGGTAGGTAGCCAGCAAGTGTAGATGGCAGGCTTGCCAGTGTGCCACGCCGTGCATGATAACCCTCAGAAGGGTGCCGGCCGGTTGGGACCATTGTCGGGACCGCGCACCCACCGCACATGACGCTGCCAATTATTGGATCCGTTCAAGCGGGCGATGACTTAGAACCTCGGCAGAAACACGAAGAGTACACATTAGTAGTAATCCTGAATAGCGAAGGGCAGTTGACCACAGTGGTGTATTGCTATCGACATGAATCGGGGTATCGCGCGTATGGACAAGCTGATCGGTGATAAACCCTCGTCGTTGGCCGTCATGGCCGTCCGCCTGGCTTCACAGTCTGGAATCGCGCGGTCTTCTAGGGATATCGATTTCACTTTTTTTTGTATTAAACTATCAGTACTTTTTTGTTTTAAGAGACGCAGACACGTTGCAACTGAAGCCGTTGCTTACTTGCGCATGTCAACTACGGCTCTGATGCAATCGCCCTGCTTCATGGTCTCGAAAGCACTGTTCATCTCACACAGCGTCTTCCTGTGCGTGATGAACTCGTCCACCTTGAGGGCGCCCTGGAGGTAGTCCGACACAAGGCCGGGAAGCTGGGAGCGGCCCTTGACACCGCCGAACGCGCAACCCTTCCAGACACGGCCGGTGACGAGCTGGAACGCTGTTTTGGAGCACGGTTAGCATCTGACGAAACATCAACGACGGATTATAGGGTCGAAACTCACGTCGCGTGGCGATCTCCTGACCGGCAGCAGCGACACCGATGATGATGCTTTGGCCCCAGCCCTTGTGGCAGGCCTCTAGGGCGGCACGCATGACGCTGACGTTGCCGGTGCAGTCAAAGGTAAAGTCGCAGCCGCCATCCGTCATCTCGATGAGCTTGTCGACCACGGACTGGTCCCCGAGCTTGGTGGGGTTCACGAAGTCGGTGGCGCCGAACTTTCTCGCCCACTCCTCCTTGCTGGGGTTCACGTCAACGACGATAATCTTGCCGGCCTTGTTGACGACGGCGCCCTGAACGACGGACAAGCCGACGCAGCCGGCGCCGAAGACGGCGACGTTGTCGCCCTCCTGGACGTTGGCGGTGATCCTGGCGGCACCGTAGCCCGTGGTGATGCCGCAGCCGAGCAGGCAGGTGCGGTCCATGGGGGCGTCCTGCTGGACGGCGACGACGGAGATGTCGGCGACGACGGTGTACTGTGAGAAGGTGGAGGTGCCCATGAAGTGCAGCAGGTCAACGCCTTTGCATTTGAAGCGCGAAGTACCGTCGGGCATGACGCCCTTGCCCTGAGTGGCGCGGATCTTGCCGCAGAGGTTGGTCTTGCCAGACTTGCAGAACTTGCACTCCTGGCACTCCGGGGTGTAGAGGGCAACGACGTGGTCACCAGGCTTCACGTTGGTAACGCCCTCACCGACGGACTCGACGATGCCGGCGCCCTCATGGCCCAGGACGATGGGGAAAGCGCCCTCGGGGTCCTTGCCGGAGAGAGTGTAGGCATCTGGAAGGGGGATCGTTTATCAGCATCTTTCTCTGGTAATACAATGGCTTTTCTTCCTCTTGTTCTCCTCTTCTCCGTTTCGGAAGCTCTTCCGGGCAGCCGAGCGGGGAAGAGGAAGGGGGCGTCATCGGGAGACGACGGGTTCGCTTACCTGTGTGGCAGACACCAGTGTAGTAGATCTCGATACGGACCTCGTGGGCCTTGGGCGGGGCGACTTCGATGTCCTCGATGCTCAGGGGCTTGCCGGCCTCCCAGGCGACGGCGGCCTTGCAAGTGATGGTCTGTTTGGGGAGATCAATTGAGTCAGCGAGAGTGTTCGAGGGGTGGAAAGGGCGAGATATTAAGACACTTGAGGTCCGGTTGCTGCTCACGACTCGCACTGCGGGGTAGCTTGCATCAAGAGCAGGGAACAGAAGTGCCAACATGGATCGACGTACCTTTCCTGCGGTGGCAGACATTGCTGATTCGATTCTTCAAGATTGAAGATGGGTTACGAGAACCTTGATGGAAGAGGAGAGACACACTTAACGTAGCTTAATGGGCAGGGTAGGGTATTTATTCCAAGGGGAGGAGGGCGGGGGGGGACACTTCGAGATGCAGATTGGCAAGAACTGCCGCCGCCGTCGCCCCGGTTGTCGTTTGGCGCACATCTCCAAACCCCACCTCACCCTTTTCCCCTCGGGAGGGGAAGTATCCGTCCGTGTGATTGTGAGGCCTCGGGGGTTCGGGGAGCTGGACTGGGACTGCTTTTCCCCCCTCTTCTTGGTAGCCCAGCCCAGAAACGCTTGGACAGCGGGGGGCACAACCCCGTCATCAAGTCGCCAGAGTGATGATTGAAGTGAAGAAGAAAGTGGAGGGGTACAGTACGACTGACGCCAGCTGGGCGGCTCTTGGGCGAAGAAAGTTGGGACGAGGGAAAACTTGGATACGTCATTGGAGGATAAAGCTCCAGTCACCCACTCCTCGACATACTACATCCATCAGCTGGCCCAGCAACACCTTGTCTCTTTTGTGCGAACCCAGCCCCGACCGATTTGGACAAAAGATAACACACGGATGACTTTCCGTGAAACCGAAGGTTGGCGGCTTGCCTTGCCGGCCTCGACGCCGAACCACGGCCACACATCCGTGGTAATCGGTGCAGGACCCTGGCCTGGTATGCCGCATCGCAAGTGCATTCCCCTCCCCCTCTCTCGCACCAACCTGTAGGCGCCTGCGAGGGGGTCGATCAAAACTCTAAGCCGTCGGGGTTAGGCCTTTGGGGGCCCTATTGATGTAGCCTGTTCACGTATGGCCCGTCGGCGATTATCTAGGCCTTGCAAGGATCCCTCGTGAGTCGTCATGGCTTTCCCGCGTTGCCAAGGGTCGGAGGAGCAAGCTGTTCTCTTCGACTCCGATTTATGTCCGTTAGGCACCTACTTACTGTAGGTGGCATACCTCTGCTACCGCCTCTGGCAGCTCTATCCTATCTAATCTGTGCTCCGGAACCTCCTAGAACCCGGAGTAGGGGTTATGTGTAATTATAGATAAGGAAAAAATCTAAGTTGCCTGCGGCTACAAAAGCAAAATGTGGTTGAAAGTGATAGTAAGGGAAATAGATGGCTCTATCTTCTGTATAGATGAACGATCAAAAGTAGGGACCACTTCCCTCTCTTTCTTTACCTCTCTCTCTATCTCTGTCTGCGTGTTTGTTGCCTCAGAGAAGAAGCCATCACAATGGCATCACAGTCGCATAGTTCTAATCGAGCCAAATGAACCTTGGCCATTACTCCCAAGTTCATTCGATAGGGGATTCGTGTGTTTGTTGCTGCCTCAAGCGCTCATTATCTTCATCTTGGGATGCACTCTGGAAGCTTTTGTTGAGGGTGGCCGTCGCCGGCTGGGAGCTCGGGCCACTTCCAGAAGACTTGTACGTACCTACGTAGGTAGGGAGATACCTACAGGCTACAGGCACCTCGCCCACTACGGTGTGGCAGGGAAGAAGGAAGCTCAAAGTGGGGCCTCTACGGCGGCATCTTCCGCGTTGACTGGCAAAGCATCGCGAACCTCCAAAATTTATCCAGCAAAAGCGCGTCCAGTCAAACTTCACACCCGCCCACCCACTCAGCCTTGTCACTGACCACGCCTGCCACATTAATGAGCCACGAGGACTTCTGCAGACAGAACGGAAGGGGTCGGTCTTTCATAATCGTTATTGAACTTGTGTGCGCCCACTTCTACAGACCGCCGACATTACTACGAAGACACAAGGTCTAACTGGGTGACCTGAGGTCGCCCACTTCATCGACGTCGTCATGGCTAACAAATTCTCCTTCAACGACCCGGCCTTCGACAGCTCGCCACCGTCGACCCCAGGTCAGACATATCAGAAGAGCTCTCACCACCCATTTGGCGATAACCCATCAACCACACCCGCCGGTCCCCCGCCGTCGTCTGCCGCATCCTTCACACCCACAGGCGCACCGTCCGAATCCTACCTCGGAAGCTCCTTGCTGCAAGGAGTAACTGCCCAGAAGTCGTTCAGTTTCGGTGACCCAAGCCCCAATGGCACAGGGCAGAACCTTTTCGGCAAGGGCGACTCGATTTCCCAGCAACCTTTGGGCCGATCCATCCACCAGAGCGCCAAGCCGGCCGCGAGGCAGCCGTCAGCATTAAGCAGGGAATATAACGCCGGCGAAAGCGAGGTCAGCTACGACAATCGGACGGGTAGATACATGATCCCCGATTCTTCCGAGGACGAGGATGAAGACGAGGAAGAAGAATATGACGAGCGCGACGCCGCCGATGCGGAAATTGAGCAGTACATCGAAGCCGACATCGACCAGGATGACATTGTCGCGGAGCCGGGGGTCGAGGACATCGAAGACGATGATGACGTGTTCCTGAACATGCGACACAGCGACCGCGACGACGAAGAACCCAGCTACTCAGACGAAGGCGAAGGCGGCATGGGAGCTGAGGAGTCGGACCTCCTGCTCCTGGCCACCCCCTCAGCAACTGCGCGTATGCGCAGAGAGGCCGAAGACATTTTCCGCGCATCGTCCATGCGTCGATCGTCAACCGGAAGACGGAAGGACTTCAAATTCTCTGCTATCGCCAAGGACATGTATAAGGGCCTCGGCATGGCTGTGATCACGGAGTCGCCCGAGGTCGTTCTGAAGACGGAGGACTTGATCAACCAGCTTTACAACGAGGGAATCGGCGCGCAGGAGGACCCCGAACAACTCGACATCTCGCTATCGACCATTGTCTATCCATTGGTGGAGCTCTGGGATAACTTCGCCCAAACCTTGCCCATGCCGGAGGGAGAACACATTGCCGAAATTGGGCCCGGCCCTGATACCGAGCCATTTCAGAAGGCCGCCTACGTCGCCCGTCTGGTTCTCCAGATGCATCACACCCGCTTCGTACAGCAGGGCTCCGCCGAGACGGAGGTGCCTCCGCTACCTTACGTCCTTTTCCAGTGGATTGAAGAAAACCACAACCTATACCCCGAGCAGTATGAAATCGTGCTGAACCACAAGCCTAGTCCAGCATGCCACAGCCTCTTCTGGTCGACGTTGCGAGGTGCTCTGGTTCGCGGCAACGTTGACCTTGCATCCAAGCTCTTGAGGAATGCTGGATGGGAGTCCGTCAAAAAGGGGCCTCGAGCCGATATCGCTTACTCCGGCAAAGCTCTCGAAAATTTGCAGCGCGCGGTAGGCATTGCGTGCGAAGCACTCGACATGTGTCCAGCAAACAAGGGCAACTGGGATATCTTCAGCAACGACTGGACGCTATACCGTATCCAGGCCAAGGGCTCTCTAGACAAGCTTCAGCGGTTTGCAGAGGGAAAGGACAAGAATTTGTTCGCCGGCGCTAGCGACAACGGATACGGGGGGCCGTCTCTGGCTGGGCTGGTACGGAAAGCCGAGGGCCAGGTCCCCTGGGATATATACGAACACCTCCAGACCGTCTATCAGATCATTCTGGGAACGCCGGAGGCTATCCTGGAGACGGCACAGGACTGGTGTGAAGCTACGGTCGGATTGTTTGGCTGGTGGGAAGAAGGACGCGGTCAGCAGAAGAGCTTGCGCATGTCTCGCTCTCAAGGACTGCGGCAGCCTAGTAGTCTTTCGGGTCCAGAGGCTTACTTTGAGCGTCTGTCACTTGCCTTCCACACGGCGGTGGAGTCAAACTTCCACTTCAATTCCATGAACCCTGTGGAGGTCGCAATCGCTTCTGCTTTCGAATCGGACTTCGCAGCTGTCATCGGAATTCTGCGAGCATGGTCTCTCCCCATCGCTTCTTCGGTGGCGGAGCTTGCGTCTCTCGGCCAATGGCTGCCCAAGCCCGAGAAACCTAACCTGATCACCATGGAAAGCTTGGACATGGAGGACCTGGACATTCTGGGGGTTTCGCCTCAAACCGCGGACGACGTGGAGGGCATCAAAGACACGACACTCGCACACTATGCACGCGAACTGGCTGGCATCGATCAACTTTCCGAAGAACGTAGCGGCTGGGAGATGGCGATCCAAGTGCTCGGACGTATGGATTCGGCCCCCAAATCAGAGGAGATGGTTGGGGAACTGCTTCGTGACATTCTAGCACAGCTCGACTCCGACTCTGGAGACACCGTCGACAAGGTTTGGAGGATTCTGAATGATCTCGGCATGATCACCTATGCCGAAGAGACTGCTGAGGTATGGAATCATCCCATGACACAATGCAACAACAAGTTGGCTAACAGTGCTAGACCTACGCGGAGATTCTCGCAAAGGAATCCCACAGATACGGGGAAGCTCTGTGGTGCTACGCCCTGGCCCATCGGCCAAGCAAGGTGCGCGAAGTGCTCAACCTCCTCATATCCTACTCCCTACTTCATTCTACAGTCTACCCCCCTGCCAACGACTTGGACGACCACCTTCACCGGTTACTGAACGAGCGTAGCCAGACGCTTGAGCAATACGCTAAGCAGGACCTCGAAGCGGCAAACCTCCTGGGCCGGATGCTTAGTGGATATGCTACCCTGCGAAAGTTCTACGAAATTCGCGACACTGACGGGCTCGCAAGCATGTCGCCATACAAGTCGACTAAGCTTCGCAAGCAAGCCGCTTCAGCCCTTGTTGCGGTCATTGCTAGCTCGGACGACAACATCCGCGGAGGTCTTTACGACGAAACACGTGACGCCGTCGTTAACGAGGACTTCATTCTCGCACTCCTCGGCGAAGCTCTTCCGTTCGTTAACCAGAAGCCTTCGGCAATCACTCTCGACCAGATGGATATACTCCTAAAAGCCATAGAGGACATCCAGACGGTCAACTCCACCATCTTCAACGCCGCCGATGAGTTTTTCAATCTTGTCTTGGCCTCAGCACCGGGACTGAAGTTCTCCACGCCCGCAGACCTGATGCGCAAGAGCACCAGCTCCCTCAGCGGAAGCAGCTACATGCTCAGCGGCAGCTCGATGCTGGCTAGCCAACTCCACCGCTCCATTAGCGGCGGCAGTGGTGGCGGCGGTCTCTCCATTGCAAAGACAAAGCGCGGCTGGGATTGGAGATCGGGACTCACAGCGGGCGCATCGGCCGAGGACGTGCTTCGGATACTCAGACTGGGTCTATCTAGAGACTTGGCGACTTTGTGGTTGGCCGAGGCGGACAACACGCCCCTGTACTAGGATCGTATCGGACGTGTCGCGGGTGTCAAGCGCAAACATGACAGAGTAGTGGCTCCGTAGCTACAAGACGGATACGGAACAGGATTGACGGAACGGGACGGAGTTTGATAACGATGTAAATGGAAGGCACTCAAAGAAAGCTTTTGATGTATAATACCACAACTGGTTCGCCGAGAGAGTGACGACCTGTTGTCGCTGTCTCGGATGATTATTCAAGGTCACACCAAGCAAAGTCGGTTTTCTGGTCAAGGTTTTCTTACAGTTCCGGATCGCATGCTGTACCACATCGCTTTACGACGTGCCATGTTAGTAAAGAAGCCTGCAACATGTTTTGCAGTCAGTTCAGTGAGCAAGTCGATGTCACGTAATACAGTGCGAGAGTAACATCGTCTAATCAATAGGAACTGTGTTTGCTGGGGGGTGTCATTTGACGAGTGACGGAGCAAACATTTCCATCTCGCGTTCAAATCCCCTTCTTTCATTGCAGCTATACAACCTCGTCTAAACCAGTCCAATTGCTTGAATACTCGATGCCGGTGTTAACTCGCCAACCCACACACTATTGGAGGCGAACCCGGCACGAAGCTCATGTTGACAGCGGCGGCGAAATGGACGGCGTCACGCGCTAGAGTACGCACCCATCATGCATCATGTATGTCGCTCATGATCTTCCATGCCCCTGGGCTTGACCGAGAGGCTCTTTATCACGGACACTCCCTGACATGAAACAGGCCTCGCTAGGCTGCTCGGTGTCGATGCGGCTATTGGCGCGTTGCGGCCACGTTCGCACGGCCGAGGCACCGGTTGGAACTCGGCGAAGAGGCGATCGTGGGCTCCACGACGTGTCGCGTGCCTCCGCCACGACGCAAAAGGGCGACGGGCCCGGTACGGAAAACACTACGCATGCAGTGAAAGCAACCTGCCCGCAACTGCGAGAACCTGAAGCGACGAGCTGGGGATCTTTTTCCGGCAAGCCGCTCATTAAACGACGCACCGCGTCGACCACCGCGTCGACCACCGCGGGAACCCGAATGGCGATAGACAGACAGCATGGCTCGGCGTCGCCGACAGAAGCCACGCATTCAACTCGACCTGCCCCAAAAAGCCCAGTGGACGGCAAGTGAGGGGACATTTTCGGTCAACATGCCCACGGCCCTGCTCTTGACGCGAAGGTCAGGTATATGCCGAGGCAAAGGGAAAGAAGGGGTGTACAGGCTCGCCCAAAACATGCACCCGCATCGCAATGGGGGCTTGATCATATCCCAATAGAGGAAAGAGCTGGGAAATGGGGTATTGCTTTTTTGGCACAGACTCGTGAACCCTCCACGGACCGCCATCTGGCCAAAGTTCCATCTATCACGCGCGCGCCGCGAAACGTTCTGTCGCGAAACGTTCCATCGCGAAGCGATCCACGATTGCGGCGCCGGCGGCGGTTTTGGAACCCCCCTCACTTTCAAACAGCAATCCTTCAAATGAAGAAAAAACCGCCACCTGTCAAAGAAACAGCCCTGCCGAGCCCAAGTGAGCCTCTGCAGACGCCCGGAGGTGGGCGATGGGGGTCATTCTTTCGCCAACAAATTAGCCATCCCGAAGTCCGGAAAGCACCGAGACAATCCGAATCCGAGAAGCTGTTGCCTGAAAGAGAATCAAGACACTTTCGGAATGCCATATCCTCAAGCCACCAGAAGTTTCTCGGCAAGCGATTATCCAACGACAAGAGTTTGTGGGCGCCCAGAGACTACGTCTACGATTGGCCCTTTTACCTACAGCTGGTTCTCCAGAAATTTCGTCAACCAATAGACCACCAAGGAGTCTGCTCCCTCTGCTTGCAACACGGCACAGCAGCTACAAGTCATCACGTGGTCCCAAGGGAAATACTGAAGCAATATCCAGGTCGATTCACACGGAGGCAGGTAAAAAGACGACTGCTGCTTTGTTGGCCATGTCACACAGTCTTACACCATGTCTTCCCTAACGACCAACTGGCCATGAAATACAATTTAGTATCCCGGATTGTCTCGGATCCTCGGATCAAGTCGTGGTTATTCTTTGCAACACGTTATTCGACAGACGATGTGTGTCAACTGATGGTGTTCAGGCCCCATCTAGTACATGCCCCCCTGTAAGTCGTCCGATCCGCATCGCGCATCCCTCCTCGCCCATCTTCCAATCTCATATGGTTCCCGACGCCACAACACTGACAATCTGATTACAGAGCATTTGGGGAGCTCAGAGAGCTGATGTCCGCCACCGAAACCGCTCTCCAACTGATATGGACCAAGTACAGCTTCCAAGACCTACTCAAAGAAGACGGCACTCCCGGAAAAGAATTAAGAAACTTAGCAGTTAAGCATGGGGTCCCGCAGAGGATCTACCAGAAAGACATCGAGTTTATAATGAAGAAACGTCCTCAATGAGCTGGTTGGTACTACCTTGTTTTCGAGACTGGGAAGAGACGGCGCCGCAGGGCGAGGCCTAGATAACGAAACCAGGCCTTCAAAAACTGGCCACTGGATACCTCCTTCAGGTCAGATCGGCAGATAATACTATGGATATGTACCCACACAATCGAGTCCAGTAAAAGTCGATCAGCAGTTCCTCGACCGGATTAAGTTTGTGCCCTGCCCTACCCATACCAAATATTGGCGACATGCATTAGTCGTGGCTGGTCCGAGAACGTAGCCAACACCCGTCGACAAATTTCCATTTTCTAGAACTTGTACCCCGATCTTTGCAAGATTTCTTCCAACAGTCGATGGGTCTTCAAGGCCGAACCAAAGTCGGCAATCCGCGAGCCGTCGCCCTTTGCAAAGGCATCCAGTATCACAGCCGTGTTCAGCCCCACGTCTGGAACATTAGCGATGGCCGGGTTATCTGACTTCAGCAGCTCAATTTCCCGCTCCTCTTCGGTGGCTAGCTTCACTTGGATTTGCTTGCTAGGGTCATGGATCTGCCACAATGCCCCGTGTCCCCAACTAGCCTCGACCTCTCCCTTGGTGCCGCTGATAACCCACCGGCCGCCAATGTTATTGACAGGGACAGTGGTTGTCCTGAAGCTGAGCGAAGCTGTTGCCCCATTGCGCAGCTTGCCTTGCACAAGGATATGATCAGGCGAGCTTTTTGGGTAGGCCGGGTCGACGACCTTGGTCCTATCTGCGTTTTGTATTGCTACCTGGGTGACATCGATCTTGAGAAGGGACGATAGGCTGCCGAGATCAAGAGCGGCGGGAACACGTTTCACATTGGCTTTGGGCACTGTAAGTCCTTTGATTCTTCTGAACGGCTCTTGGTGACGAACGCTCTTGAACTAATACCCGTGACTTACAGTCTTGGACTCCTTCACTCATGTTGTTGGTGACTTCGATGTCGGCATAAAGCTCCATGCCCTCGGCCCACATGTTCGGCGGGATATAAGGAAGCGAGCCGACGACAGAAACACTGAGGATGTCGCCAATCTTCCCGCTCCCAATAACTTCCCTCAGCTTGGCGGTAAAGACATCTCCACGGCCCTGGAGACCGACGACCGTCTTCAGGTCGCTTGCCTCAGCCAGCTGCGTCATCTTCTCGGCCTCGGCCACCGAGGTCCCGAGAGGCCACTCAACAAACACGCGCTTCTTCGCCGCGAGCGCGGGAAGCGCCAACTCGAGGTGCTTGGTCATGACAACGCTGACAACGACGAGGTCGACGTCGGGGTCGTTTGCGAGCTCCTCGGCGTCCCCGTAGGCCTTGGTCGAGCTCGGCAGCTTGTGCCACTCGATCGAGCGACGAGCGGCCTCAACGGACGAGTTGCAGAGAGCGACAATCTCGTACTCCGGGGAGTTTTGGAACGATGGGAGGATGGCCGTTACGACCCAGGCCCCTAGGGCCAAGTATGCCCCCTTGGCAGATAATCCGATGATGCCAACGCGTATGGGTGCCATTCTTCCGATAGCGCTTAGAGTAAGAGAGAGAGAGAGAGTGTGTGTGTGAGAGAGAGAGAGAGAGAGAGAAATGTCGCAAAAAGTCTTTTATAATATGCTTTTGATTTTTGTACAGACGTTGTAGCATTGGAGCATCCTCTTTTATGTTACTTCTAATAATTTATCAGCATGCAGCGCCCCCAGTATTTACCATTGTATCATATGAGTCTCTCCAAGGTTTCCCTGTATTCTGAGTATTACGAAATGCCTGGGGCACAGAGCATCAGTCATCGGGTTTGAAACCCGATAGGGTGAAAGTCCGGCGCGCGGAGCGGAGGTGCGGAGCGGCTTCCTGGCTGGCTGCTGATTGGTCGGAGTTCCGCAGGTAGGCCAAATGAAACCCGGAGCGCCGGACTTCACTCATCTTCTTTCTTAGCCACCCGCGATATACGACGTTGTAATGGCTATCAAAGATGTGCAACACAACAGGCCGCAAAAAGTCTTGTGCTCCTTGCAGGGTCAGCAAGTCAAGATGCTCCCTCGAGTTACCGTGCCGACGGTGCGAGGAGAGGAACCTGGACTGCATATATGACCATCCACCGAAGCAATCAGCAGCCTACCGAGCATTGCAGCCGCTGCCAGCCCTCATAAAACCGAACCAGCCAGTCCCTCGTGTTGAGGGGTTGGCTCACGACGGAAGCAATCCTGCCGGTTTACCGATGGAAACCCAGGGTGACCCCCTTGGAGAGGCATCGATGAAGTGGGATGCACTGTTGTCACACTCATTTCTGCACTTATCCTCGGGGTATGAGCTGGAGCATTCAGAACTACCAAGCCCTTCCTCCACAATATCTTTCGACACGCTTCAGGGCCCTCGGATGGTACCCGAAACTAGCGGTCTTCCAAGGCTACGGAATCGCCAGCAGTCGGATGTACTGGGCGACCAACGGGTCTTGCTTTCTTTGGGCAGCCCAGGACCTTCCCACAATGCCAAGACAAGTCCATTGCTGACGCAACCCAAAAGTTGCCAGCCCCGAGCTCCTCATCCATTTTACCAAATCAGACCTCCTGCACCGCGGCATAACAATGCATTGGCTTCGTGTTTCACTGTCAAGGTACTTCTGGGTCAGCTGCTGGCCTATCCAACAATGATGACCAAGGGTGGCCGACTGCCACCTTTCATCTTCCCCCCGTGCTGTCTGGAAGGATATAGATTGCCAGACAACCACTGTGGCAAGGAATTTCATAAGTGCTTGCCTGAAACCCTGGCCATCTGTTGCAGCCTGGTGCAGAATTTCGAAACAAAAACAGCTGGGAGCGCTTCTTTCGTGTGGAAAAGCATATATAAAGAGTTAGAGAGGATCCAATGCGAGGTGAGTTTCCATCACCATTTATCCCCTGCCGTTTTGTGTTCATTTCTCAAACTCCGCTGACGAGCAAAGTACATTTCCTACGATTACAAGAGACCCCTAGAAGCTCTTCAGGCCGTACTTATATACATTCTGCTTCAAGCGGGTGACCCGGATTCCATACCCCAAAATAGTATTATAACCCTGTTGACGGCTCCTGAGGTAAGGCACATGAAAAGCAGTTTGAGCTACTACTGACGAGAAGGTGCCAATTCTGGTAGTCAATCGCAAGGGCTCTTCACATGGCTTGTGACTATACAGGCAATTTGATCAGCAGCACCGAAGTCGATCGTCAACAATGGGTCATTCGCGAAAGCGTCCGAAGGTAAATATCGGGAACCATGATTTTTGTCTGCATCTGAAGTTACTGAGAGAAACCCTTGCAGAGCCATGTGCATTATGTTCGGCATCGAGCTCCTCTTAGATGTAGACTTCACCGCTGTAGAGACGGAATGCGGAGGCTATAGTCAGGTGCCACTTCCAGCGGGGAGGGAGTTGTGGGAAACCGTGTCGAACGACGAGTGGGCAGCGCGATATAGCAAGCTACATACCCAGTCCCGCAACGACAGGATGTTAAGTATACAGGATTTTCGGAAAGCTAGACGTGCTACAGCAGCGACAAGAATAGAAACTACGGATATGAGCGAGGAAGGGCGGCTTGTAGCCCAGGTTGCAAAGTGGTGCGAGAGTCTGGGCGAGCTTGGAATGATGGTATGGATGGCTGTCATGCTGGAACCATAGTGTTCTCTAGACTAAATTAGAGGTATGATGTTGACGCACACAATCTCGAGAGAGCTTTGGACGTGCGGAATCAAGAAGCCGGCATGGACAAGAAATTCAGATAGATTGATGACACTCGTGGCCTTAACCCGTGTTTTCGCGCTCTGCTTCCTTGATATCCGTGGCCCGCGGTAGCTGTCTAGTGAAGATGTCGCCATCACCTCCAATTTGACCAAATACAGGAGCACGTTCAAGGCGGCGGCCAGCTTCTTCTCCGTCGACGATCGGCTTTGGGGCTGGCAACTGGACGGGCATGGGGTGAAGAAGATCTTCCGAAGATGTCACTTTCAGGAAAAGCTTGTTGGTGCTCTCTTCCGTCTCGGAATATCGCGTGACAAAAAGTGAGAAGCAGGTCTCATTGTGCCAGAGCTTCACTGCCTGGCGGCCGTCAATTATGAACTGCTCCATCATGCTGAAGGCATCAAGAGGCTGGGTTTGGCCGTCATCGTTGTCGTGATCCCCGATACTCTTCATTATGCCTCCTGCATTCCTGCTAGGAATCAAGGCATAGCGTAGGGGCTGCAGCACAGAAGCGTGCCGTTGGCAGATGAGAAAGACATCTCCAATCCGAATTCCGTTATACTCGACGTTGCATGCGATAATACAAGTAAAGAGTTGGGACCCTGTCCATGCGAATTGCTTTCGGCCAGGATGCCATTGCCTCTTTGGCCAGCTTCAGTCACTATTAGAGAGAAACTCGCCGGGAGCAATGAGGTATCGAAGCTCAGCGCTTCCGCAGGAGTCTCCTGCAGACCAGTAGACATGCGCTCGTTCACGTCTTTGGCGATGTAAATGGTCTTTTGTTCGTACCGCGTCGTCCGTGAAGGTATGATAGTATCGGGAAGCTCCCGGACGTAAATGTTGTCCCTGTAGTACCGGAGGGAAATGAACACGACGAGCTCGTCAGGAAAGAGCGTACATCTCAAGAATGTTCTGTTTGTGCCACAATGGTAAAAGTTCGCCAAAGCTGCATCCATACGAATGCCCTTGTTTGTTGATGAGAACTCCTTTTCTTGTTCAGACATTGCCCAACTGATGGACTTTCGTGAAGTTAGTTCAGTGTCGAAATAAGTAGCGAATTCAGAAGGATGCCGAGCTAGGAGACTACGGTATGGTTGTGCGTTTTCTCGAGATGCGGTCCAGCAGAAAAGAGACATATCTGTACTGTTCTTCAGAATCCCCTCCTGGAGCCGGATAAACGCTCGTGAGCACTCGCCGTACAGCAGTGGCATATTGACGCTGAAAATCCCAAGCATACAGTAAGCCATGTCCTCCATCCGGGTAGTCTGCCGTTTGGAAGCCCACGATATTCTCTCAGCGATGGAAATCTCGGTAACCGCATCGCTATTCTTAACACTCGGGCAGTCTTGCCAAGGATGCCAGTCATGTTTGACAGCTGGCGCAGCACTGGACCGTCGGTTTTGAAGCCGCGGGAGTTCCATTCACTGTCGAAGAACTCGAGCTTCCGAGGTGCGATGAGCTCTTGGAGGGTCCATCCGCGCTGAAATCAGCGACAGGACCGCTTGTAGATTCCCGAATCGGATTCAAACATCCATAGTGAGGGGGAGTCGACGGGAAGATCGGCAAGATAGGCAAAACTGATGGTTGACAATCTGTACCATTCGAACATGGAGTTGATTGCTTCTGAAAGTTCGGCGCTCGAAGACTTGTCGATATAGCAGGTGTCCACCTAAGCCCACTCGAGTCCATTTCGACGAGCAAGCTCGCAAGCTCGCAAGCCTTCTCAATTTTGGCGTAACCGGGTCTCTTTCTGGCAACGTCGAGATCGGCAAAGTCTTGGAAAGTCACCTCACCAGCCCCCCAAGTATGAGACAAGATAGCACAGGGCGGGACGTCCGGGGGAAAGAAGGCGTGGAGCCTCACTGTCTCCGTATTTATCAGCCACATACCTGTGACCTGTTGTGGTTGCGGGGTTTGGCGCCCAGCTTCTTCTAGATGAATAAGAACGATGGTGGGAGGTGGGGGGACAAGTGAATTGCATGCACGAGACAGCGGAAGCGAAGATGAGAATCCCTTATCAGCTGAGCTAGCAACATGGGAAAGGCGTGCCCTTGTATGGACGTATGGGCCTCACCACTGCAGGCTACAAATGCAAGTCATTGTAGGTACTTTTTGATAACGCAGGATATTATTGAAGACGTTCAGGTGTAGCATTCATACTCACTAACTGCAAGATATCATTTAGTAACAAAAAGGCGTAACGATACTAGAGGCCGACACTTAGCAGCACCCTATTACTTCAAACATATCGCCGACTTTCTGATCTTGCTTTCCATAGGCTTCTTCTGCAGGGCTTTAACCTATAACACCGAAGTCCTTCGAACCTCGACTGACGGGAGATTGCGGGGTTTCACTTTCACGTTCATTAAGCGAACCAAGTTGAATATATTCCAGGCTGCTGTATGTACATACATAGGGTTTTATTTATCAACAAGCAGGTTCCGTATAGAATAACTTGTATCATGGGATTGATGTCAGAGGTTAGTTGGTCTGAGTGAAGAAGTCAACGATAGTGCCACTTAACCGAAGGTAGGTATGGTGTTGTAACAGCATTCGAACCTAACCCCTTAACTATCGTAAGCTGGAAGGGTTTTATCCCTTATAGGCTGACTAATAGGGGCCCACCAGTGGATCCCTTGCTCTGCCCCACCAGGCACCCGACAATTGAACGGTGCCATTCAGCTTCCCTAGATCCCTTTCCATTGAGAACTGCATAGTCTCGAGTCAAAGGTTCTTCTGGAGCTATTATACCATCGAAATGCTCAAGACAACGTTCGTAGTGTCCCTCACCTTGGCTTACTCTCGTGATGTGGTCGCAATTGGTGCCCATACTGGATTTATAGCGAAAAGGGCGTTTTTTATATAGGTTATTAACTATAGGGGTGGTAGGTAGTAGGCTGTAGCATGGATAGTGGCGGTGGTGGCTTGGGGGCTATAAAAATACTAAAAAGGGGCCGTAAATTTACCAGTAACTAAATATATTAAATAGTATTATAGTATAACTAAGCTATTGCGGCCAGGGAATATATCACCCTGATCAGAGCTTTGGGACCTCAACAGCGTTAATCCGACGGCCCGTGCACTTCCTCGCTCTGATCAGAACTGCGAAGCGGTGAACCATTAGGAAACTTTTCTCCTTTTCTTCCTTAGCTTAAGATACTCATACGTGGTCGCCATAGCTGTTTGTAATACACCTCGCCTTGGACCGTCACACTGTTAGCGTTTATTTAGCCTTTTAAATTTCAAACCAAAATATCTTACCACGCTTGTTAGCCATTCTAATATGGCATAGAAGAAAGAGTACACACGCCAGTCTCATTTGCGGTATAATTATTTAAACCAGCCCGCGGACGAATGACTCCATAGGGTCAATCTGTGCGGCGGCGTCGTCGTACGACTCGTAGATCTCCTCAGTGCCAACTTTGAGTCCTTTTCTGGGAGAAATGCGGATGATGTACTTCCCGCCACTTTCACTAGGAACTCTAGCGGCGACTATTCTCGCCTTCCTCGATTCCATCCGAATGTAACGTTCAGCTTGGTAAACATTGTCTCCATCGCGATAGAATGCTGCAAGGAGCACATTGGCTGCAAAGGCATCTGCAGCAAAGAGCATGGCTGCAAGTGTGATTGCTTTAGAAATAAGCATGGCCGATGGATTTTAATTGACTTAAATCGAGGTAATAGATAAGACAGAGTAGATAAGAGATTGTAAAACAATACCACTAAGTTTGTAAAGAAATGTTTTGATGGTTGAATTCGGTATATAGATGAAGGTAGATGATCTGTGTAGGAGAGTTCATGAGGATTATTCTACGTCTATATACTACTTCTAGGTTCCTACTTGTTAAAGTGTCTAGAGTATAATTAAAGCTAATACATTATATTTTGGTAATATAAAAAGTTTCGTTCTTCTAATACTTGAGAGTTTATATGTTACGACCCAACCAGTTGGGGTGCTGGCTGGTGTAACTATATAGTGCAGAACAGGGGATAATGATGCAGGTGCATCATTACCGAAGCTTTTGCTTTGTGCCAGAGTTGGTTGCCCTGACCTGCTCGTGACATTATACTACTATCATAGTAGATATTTAACCTTAATTGATAGTATACGTTACATCTAATATCTACTTTTTATATATACTTATACTATAGCTATTCTTAGCTTTTCATATATAGGGTGGTAGCAATAAGTAAAATACGTCTTATTATATTACTTTCCTATATAAAATACTATAATATACTATAACTAAGCTAGGCTGGCTAAAGCTGGAAGGGAGGACATATCAGTGTAACAGACGCTAACAGTGACGCCTAAAGACAGTAGACCTTTACTACCGGAGTCCACTTTATTAATTAAGCCAACCCGCCAAAAGGTCCGTCAATGCTAACAATCTTGCCAGCACTGCTGTCAACACTACTTGTACTATGGTATCCGGCCGAAGTTTTACACCCCCTGTCAGGTATCCCTCTAATGTTCACCCCCCTACTAATTTGGGTATAGCCAGCATTACGGCACTATTTTGCCAGCCAGCCAGCCAGCCGGCTGTTAATTTTCCCTTTATCCCATCGCCTATCACCTATCACCACTATGGATAACTACCGCCGCCGCGGCCAGCGGCCAGCTAACTGCCATACAAGGCAACTATCGGATATTGACCGTATACGTATACACACACTTTTCTATCAAGACGGTCTAACTAAGCAAGAGATAGTTAGCCAGACCGGCTTTTCTATTACCTAAGTTAAGCAAGCAATCAACATAACTGCCCAGCCACGGTCAGGCCGGCCGCCAGCCCTTTCCTATAAGGAAGAGCAACAGCTAGTTGAATACGTAACCTCTTCACAGCAAGGCCGGCTCGCTAGCTTCCTCCAGCTCTCGGTTACCCTCTTTAAGGGAGCATATAGGGAGTATACGATCCGGAGCACCCTTCGCCGGCTGGAATATCGCCGGTATATTGCCCGCCGGAAGCCTATTATCTCAGAAGAAACCCGGCAGGCCCGGCTTACCTAGGCTTAAGCCTATATTAACTAGACTATTAATAACTAGATAGGTATCTTATGGATGGATAAGACGTGGGTTAACGGCAGCACCTATCAGAAGGTCTATATAACAAGAAGGGTAGATAAAGAGCTAGATCTAACGTGCCTTATCTAACGCCTAAGGTAAGGGAAAGGCTAGATGTTTTAAGGCTCTTTTTAGGGTGTCTAAAAAGGCCTTAGATTAGTATAGGATATAGAGAGCTAAAAAACTATTAATTAGGATTCCTATTAAGAATATATAGTCCTATTAATCGATAGATTCATCCGCTAGCATTAGTAATCCCAAGGCTGGAGGCTTACCCTTATACAGGATAGAGCCCGGTCATATATAGCCCGGAGTATAATAGAGGAATTCGTTAGACAAAGGATAAAGGTTATTAACTTCCCCCCCTATTCATTAGACCTTAACCCTATTAAATACTATTAGAACTAGATAAAAGAGTATATCGAGATCCATCACAGGCATATCCAAAGGCAAATACCTTGCCGGGAGCTATATAGGTGGGTGCAAGAGGCCTAAGATGCCCTTCCGGATAACTATTACGCGCAGCAGCTCTATACTATGCACGATAGATGCCAGGCAGTGATTAATACGAATGGAGGGCATACGAGATAGTGAATTTTGGCTGGATAGAAGTAGGTAGAAAATGTAGTGGTTTCTATGAATCATAGTGTGTGTGGGGTGCAACATGACAGGGGGTGTAAAACTTACCCCTATCACCCTGTAAGACCTCACGCCCTATGGACTCTATTGGTTAACTAGGCTCTATAGCCAATTAGCGGATAGAGATTATAGCCCTGTTACAATTAGTGACCTAACAAGGGGTATTTTATTTCAACCCAATTATAATATAAGGAAATGTCCACTAACTACCTAAGGCCACACTATACACGGCTTAATGAATAGAGTCTCTTCTATTAGTAACGTCTAATACCGATAATTATCTCTACATAGAATAGAGTGGCTAAATATCTTAAGAGATTGAGTAATTTAATAATACAGTAAAACCTATAGTTATATAGCGATATTTAGTATTTAATTGTAATAGAATCCCTAGGTCAAGGGGCGGGATGCCCATGGATATATTGAATCGGCGAGCCATCGGCGATAAGTCGGCCCGGCCAGCCACATAGAATACCCCTCAGCTGGGCCAGCCAGCTGAAGAGGTCAAGTCGAATTCTACATCATCACCCATACCTACTATCTAGACCTCAAATCCGTTATCTTTTCCCAGGCTTTGCCCCCTAGGCACAATACTATTACATTAATATCTTCTACCCTACAATTTTAAATACCACTTTTATCTATAGTACCTCTTTAGTGGGTAACAATTTCGGCATAGTATTATATATTACAAGTAGGTTAAGGCAACTAACTGCACTATAAAATAAAAGCTTTAGTAATAATACACCTTAATAAACCTATATTATTACCCGCTGTTCTTTCTATATTACTATGTAGAACCTGGATTATCTCACATTATCCTAGCTTAAGCACCGTAGGAAACAGGACTTTGATCTATGCAGGACCATGAGCAAAGTTTTGGGGTTCTCAATAATCAGAAGATCGCAGCTGCGTATTTGACAAGAAACTTTCTAGAGCATGCTGAAGGACTTCCCCGTCACAGAACAACTCAGTGCGCGTATCTCCAACCCCTCTCGACACCCGGATTCTCAGAGTATCCCTCCGCTTCGTCCAACTTCTTGTTCAATTTAATCGCACGCCATTTAGCAAGCGAAGCTGATACAACAACCAACAGACAGCCAACCAAAACCAGACCACCACCGAGTCTGTAGTAAGGCTCGTGCGCACGCGGCCAGAAGTAGGGGCTAAACCAATGGCTGACTTGACTGAGACAATTGGCAATTGCGATCAGTGCGGCCTTTTTACTCCGAGGAGCAGGAACCACAGTTGTCTCCCATGAGAGTTGGAGGTTCAGGCCGTTATACGTGCCGGAAATGAGTAGGAAGAGGCCAAAGTATCGAGCTCCGATATTTCCCGTTGAGATCAGCACTGAACAACCGACGGCACTGCCGATGATGGGCAGGACGACGTGCCAGAAAGATTCTTGGCGGCGACCCGAAGACCAAGCGACAAGACAGGCAAAGGCGTAGGCAAATGCATATGGGGGCGCCTGGAGAAAGTAGGTTGTGAGTTCGCCAAAGTCGAAGGTGTTCACGATCTAGACGATACCGTTAGTCCTGCTGATAGAAAGGGTCCCGAAGCGCAGAACTTACTGAAGGCAGGAAGTCCTTGAAGGCTTGGGCAGTGACAAGTGCAAAGTGCATCAAGCAGAAGATCCAGGTGAAGGGATCTTTGACAGCCTGGCTGAGACCATCCCATGTTCCACCCACAACCTCTTCGACTCCACCGTTGGAGCACAAGATGCGATACTGCGCCATCTCTTTCTCCGGCGCAGCCAGGAACCGTGTATTGTGAGGCCAGTCTGGGAGAAGGGCGTAGGCAGCGAAAGCAACAAGGAAGGTGATGATGCCCTCGATCAGGAAGAACCATTGCCAGGAGTACAGTCCAGCAACGCCGCCCATTGTGGTTAGAATGCCTGCAGCGAGGAAACCGGAGATGATGTTGGAGATGGTGTTTCCGGCATGCCAGATGGCCATTCGGGTTGGGTTTTCGTGTTTGTTGTACCAAGAGGACGTCACTGATGGTTTGTATGAGCCGGTGTATCAAACTTGGGCAACGAGACGAGACAGGGTCCACTTACTGAGAGTAATACCGGGAAAGAAAGGTGCTTCAGCTAGACCAGTAAAGAACCGCAGAGCAGCAAAACCGGCGCCACTGTATGCTACTGTTAGCGTCTTGCATGTTGGCTTGTAAGGGATAGCAAGAATCTTCTCACTTTGTCAATGCAGGCGTAGAGATCGTAGCCGCACCCCAGGCGATCATCGTCGAGGGAAGAAACCATCTCGGGTTTGCCTTAGCCAACCACAAATTGCCTGGAAGTTGTCCAACAAGGTAGCCAATGTAGAAGGTGGAGATTCCCAGATTCCACATGGTGTCTGACATGTGCAAATCCTCTTGCATGCCACTGATTCTTGCGTTGGAGACGTTGATTCGATCGAGGTAGCTAGTGAGGCGCTTCCGTATTAGTCGTCGAGCTTTCTTCTCAATAACATGGTGAACTTGCCTCATGAGAAACATTAATGTAATTGTAGGCATCATCCTCATATCGATCTTCCGCACAACACTCTTGTTGAGCTTTTCCATCTCTGCGTCGCTCAAGTCTCGCAGGAGATCGAAACGACCTTGTATCTCCCTAGGAATGAATTCATGTTGTTGTTCGATTTTTCCTTCAGGCGGTGATTTGGCAGAGTCTTCGAGTTGGGTGCATTCGACAGCGTTCTTGCTGGCTTTGTTGGCCTCGTTGTCACTGGTTTCCGATAACATCTTCGCACGTTGATTGAGACCAACAAAGTGTTCGAGGCCTGTGATAGTCTAGATGACGATGAAGGTAGCGCAATGAGACCCCTTATCGGTACCGCTCTCAATCATCGCTTCGAGCCTGGCTTTATACTCGCGCGAGCCACAGTCTCGCTCATCAGTCCGGAGTCGCAGGCCAAGAGAAATCCATGGCCTTCTTGGCAATCCGGGGACTCCAGAATACCCCGCGTCAAGGCATCCAGCCCCCAAGAAGGAACCGTTCCCGCGGGAAGCAAGCACCCTTGATATCAGGTCATGTGCGCAGCTTTGTATTGACTTCCGGCCTCCAGAGTTGTATTGCATCCTACGGCATACTTGACGGATGGAGGTCGAGCGTGCTCGCCAAGCTAGATGAGGTTTTAGTCAGACCATTGCAGAAGGCTAGAAGCTCGGCAGCCGCCAGACGTGGCCAATGTCAGCAGCGAAGCCATGACTGGCATGGGAATGGTACTGTGTTGAATTTGCGAAACATGGGCCCTCGTATCTTACACTCACGGTATGTCACAACATTCCGCTTCCGTTTGTGGCATCGGTTTCGGTAACGCTTGATAGGTTATTACGGGTCGCCAACTATCAGGGATGGATCGAGAAGCGAACTCTGCCAATTCGATGATAGATCTTGAATAGTAATAATAATTGAATAATGATGCTAAAGTCTACCCTCCTCTGCTACTCTCGCGCTGTTTATCAACACCGCTTTGTGCTGCGCACCTACTTCGCCTACGTACAAAGGACCGTAGTCACATGCAATCTTGTTCCACTGATATCCGTACCGCTGGGTCTTTGGTTAGCTGGCTGGCTCCTGGAACCATCAACCGACCGACTCATGGACTCCAACCCGTATTCGTTGCGCAACAGTGAACCACAAAGTTCGGAGATAATTACAGAACACGATGTCAATGAATATGTGATCTAAATTTGAATCAGGTAAAACTGAAAAGCTGTTCTAGCGAGACAGAAGGCTTGAGACCTTCTCATACACTGTGAAGACGATTCCTCCACTCAGAATCAAACGGCCAAGTCTCATCGTGCTACCGCTCCAAAAGCCCCTGACCCCTCTTTCCGCTAGAATCATTTGAAATGCTTCGGAAGTACCGGCTCCACGGGCGGATTGCGCTCTCGTTTTGATCGTATCAAATGGCTGTGTGGCATACACAGTGATGATACCAGCAAATGCTCCAGAGGCGAACGTCATGGCAGAGTTTTCGGGAAGTCTGTATTGTTTGGACAGTTCTCTCAGGACGTTATAAGAGCCCATTCGTACGGCAGATGTTGCAGACTGCTTCAGCGTGGTGGAAACAATGCCACGGTATACTTCACCGATTCCGTTTTCCCTGACCATTGTGAGCATTGCGTTGGTTCCGCCTGTAAATCTTCTTGTGCCGGCCTTGGCATCATCGATTCTGTATCGAGAGTTGATTAGCTACGTTGTTGTTTCTGGCAAGAAAACAATGCCATAGACGTAGATGTGCCAGATGATTGGCTGCAAAGAACCTACAGTGCCGTCTTCACTCGCTCGGTGGGGGTCACTGCCAAGACACTTTCCACACATCCGGCAATCATACCGGCCAGGATTCCTCTTGCGGGGGTCAGGCGTCCTTTGTCGTCCATCAGTTGGTTTCTGATGGAGTCGAAGGAGAGAAACCTGACTCCAGCCTTGAAAGTTGTCCCCTACAAACTGTGAGCATAATGCAGCGCTGGGAGAGGGGAATGGTATTTACGGTAATCAGTGTCGAGCACCCTGTGTAAATGGCTCTATATCCATCTTGACGGACAACCTGGAGCAGGACTGTAAATGGGTTCTTGCTGCCGGCTGAGGGGAGCTGTGCTCTGGTCTTTGCAAATTCGAAAGGATACTTTCAAGACCATCGATGGTTAGCAACCCCATGAACGAATGAGGCAAATCTGAACAGACTGAGCAAAACTCACTGTGACTGCAGCTTCAACACCCCCCGCAACTCCGCCTGAGAGTAACGAGATTCCCGGGGATATCTTGTGCTTCGAGCTTGATTTGGGCTTTTGCTTGGGCACCGCCGAGGCGGCAAGCCCAGGACTCGGCACAACTGAAGTTATAGACGCCATGGTGATTGTGAAGGCAATTGTTCAGCTCTAATGGTGCTCTTTCTCGATTGCCTCCGGGTAAAACGTTCCCAACAATAGTGGAAACCAAGCTGGCGCGCGGAACGAGAAAGCCGATGCGAACCTCGAGACGTTTTCAATAACACATTCAACTTATTGATCCCAAAGTACATATCCACGGCGCGGTCCCTCTTTCAACTTATTGGAGCACCTCAACTATGGAAATGGACTTCTGTATAATAGCACATCCCTTGTTGGTGCACCCCTGTAATGGGCATAGCACTGTTCTGTTTTTGGCAATGGTTTGGTCTCGAGGTACGGATACGGAGTAGTCTCCGTACTCACTACCCACGGGAAGGCTGTGTCGGATTGATGATAGGAATCTGGCCAATCAACGACCTTCCCGTGTTCGCATTGACCCATCGTCCTACTCAATCGCTGGCAGACTTCTCGGACAACTTCCCGGCTGTGAAGATTCCCCTTGTATACCCGCCAAACATCCACGGATGGAAACTGAGACACCCCAGATTCTCCCAGCTGCCTCTTCCATGGCATCGAGATCGGGAGACAGTGTCACGGCATCCGGGCGTCCTCGAAGGCGGGCCGTCGAGGCCTGTTCGTTCTGCCGGCGACGCAAGGTCCGTTGTTTGGGCTGTGCTGCACGTTGCCGACCAGACTGAGCTGACTTCTCCCACCAGATAAAGTGTAACAACGAGCAACCAACGTGCGCTAATTGCAAGACCTACGGTAAGGACTGTGTCTACAAGCCTCTGGCGAATATTGGCGAGAAGGCGGCAGAGGCCACGCCAGCTTCGCGGCGTGCGGAAAGGCGGCGGCAAGGCACGCGAGGGAGTGGCCGAACAGAACTCGGCACCCCATCACGGATCCCAGAAGATAACGGAGTGAATGTCTCTCCCGCGGAGCACGGCGGCGCCACGCCACACACCCCTGGAAGCCATGATACCTCGACCCGCTCAACCGCTCATACCAACACGCAAGAGGCAACCAGTTTGGCAGATGCCGACCCCGACCACCGAGCGGGGGTTTCCCGCATCGTGGTATCCGCAAATGGAGTTTCGAGCTACCATGGCCGTACGAGCGCTCTGTTCGAGGAGAATCTGCAGGAGCGATCATTGGCGGTCGACTCACGTCCACGGATGCCAGATGATTGGATAGAGAAGGGGTTGGTTGCCGAGGCGGCAAGACAACGTAGGCCAACTCTGCTCATTGGGAACCGGCTTCCGCCAGGTCTTGCACTGCCACGATACCTGTATACTGACAAACAACAGACCAGCTTGAGGAGTTCAATTTTAGAGCGAGAACACTCGACTTCGATGGTGTGGACCCAGAGCTTGGCATGCACCTCCTATCCCTCCACTGGAATCGCCAGCACCACTCGTTTCTGCTCACATACCGGCCCGCGTTCATGCGAGATATGACCTGCGATGGGCCCTACTTTTCAAAGATACTGCTCAACGCCATTTACTTTGGGGCCTCCAAGTTCAGTCCTCGTCGCGAGGTCCGGAGGGATCCCAATGACGTCCGCACGGCCGGATGGGCGTTCCGTGAGCGTGTCCGAAAGTTGCTTGGTGATGCACTTGACAAGAGTGATATCACAACCATTCAGGCCTTGCTGGTGATGACCAATTCGCTTTTTGCATTGGGTGATGAGAGGAGTGCCGCGTGGTTGTACGCAGGTCTGGCGTTTCGTATGATCATTGATCTGGGCATGCATGTTGATGCACCGGGCCTGGGTATCACGCGAAAGTTCTCTGACGAGGATCTGGAAATAAGGCGGCGGGTCTTTTGGGGTGCTTTTGGTATGAAGCAACTCCTGCTCGAACATCTCACAAGGTTCCTGACCATTGATAGTCGTCGACAAGATCCAGAGTCTCTACCAGGGGCGTCCAGCCTCGCTGAGAGAATCCGACACGCTGGTCCCTATCAAGTTTCTCGACACATTTGAAGAGTTTGAAAACTGGAAACCTTTTGCATACTCCACCGATGCCACCAGCTACCCTGGCTCGCCCGCATACAGCGTGTCGACCTTCACGTGCCTCTGTCGTCTGTCGGTCGTCATGAGCGACATCCTCAGCTGCATTTACACGGAGCGAGCATTTGACAAGAGTGCAGCAGAGCTCTCCATCATGCTTGAGAACCTTAGCTCCAAATTGGCTGCTTGGAAGGACACACTGCCTGTACATCTTGCCTTCGACCCGAAGGTTAGCAACAGAGTGCCCCCTCCGCATGTATTAAGCTTACAGTAAGTACCGGGGCAGGCGGGGTCGCCAATATGGTAATACATCAAGATCTAACTTTGTTCCAGCGCCATGTACCATGTTCTCACCATCCTTCTCCACCGTCCGTTCGTGGCCGATGGTCATCTGTACAACACGTCTCGCTCGATATCAGTCAACTCCTTCATCACCTGCGCATCATCAGCGAACAGCATAGTCGGAATTCTCCGAGCATACGACAGAGTCTTCTCCGTGCGGCATGCACCTTACCTAATTTCCTATGCCACGTACGTCGCCGCAACGATCCATGTGCGAATCGCCGCGAAGCGCAGCACGGATCCGGAAGCCCGTGAGCGCCTGGAAACATGTATGTCCGTGTTCCGTGAGAACCAGGAGACGAACTGGGCAGTTAGGAGGGCCAAGACCATCGTGGAAGGCTTGACGACGCGACTGGGTGTAAGCCTCTCCCGCATCGACGCCGGCGAGAGATACAGGAGCAATGCGTATCCCAACATGGACGAAACTGGCTCTGGCGTGCCTGAAGCTCGAAGAGATGCCGAAAACCACGAAACCCTACCAGGAGCCGATGAGTTGCACCCCCCACAGATTGCGCTGGAGAACACATCGCCTCCTATGGCGTGGCCAGATATCGACGGGATCATCCAGAGCTTTGTGCGAGGGCAAGATAACAATGCAGTCGCAATGGATCTGGGCCAGGCAAAACTCCATAACCAGCCGTTACCGATGGGACCAGAGCTGCAGTCCGGGCACTTTGATTCTTCCAGCTTGATGCGCCACCAGACTTGGTTCCAAGGGATGTCGGATGGAGATGGCGGCGCCGCTTCCTTCGACGACCTTCTCTTCGGCTTCAACGGCTCCGCACTCGACAGCATGTTCTCCTGATAACGTCGGGCTCGGGTCTAAGCGAACCGGAGGACGCATTATATGCGGGGGAGGGGTTGATTTCCCTGGTCGAAAAGCCAATCTGCAAAACCGTTAGGTGGAGCAGCGTCTGATCCCGCGGGACGGCTTCACTCCCGCGGATACGGAGTCCCCCCGACACCGCGACCAGATTTCCAACACGCATCATGCTTCGAAAGAAATGGAAGCCACTGTTATTAACGGACATAAGGGGGCGTTGAAGCATGACATTGTCATTGCCAAGGTCACGTCCAGATCACCCAACGTCTGATAGGAGCACACATCTATACCCACTAGGGCATGTCTGCAGGCCCTCCCGCGTGAACATCAACCAATGTACTTCAACACCAAACTCTTCAACACACAAGTCAGCTCTCGCAGGTTTCTTCACCAGATTGTAAACAACACAGTACCCCCATTCCTCATCCCAATCATCCCCATCATGGCCATAACACCAGCCACGTCGAAACGCCGTGTGAGGCACTCCCTTCCCGCGGTTATGATGCGAGCGGGCACGTCCAAGGGCCTCTTCATCTACCGGTCCCACCTACCTCAGTCTCAAGATGAGTGGGCGACGCCCCTCCTCGCCGCAATGGGCTCGAGATGCAACGACGTCCGCCAGATCGACGGCGTCGGAGGCGGCAGCAGCGTTACCTCCAAAGTCGCCGTTGTCGCCCCGTCCGAGCGGCCGGGCGTCGACGTCGAATACACCTTTGTCCAGGTGGCCGTCGGGAGCGAGAACATCGACCTGAGCGGCAACTGCGGCAACATGTGCTCAGGGGTCGGCCCCTTTGCCGTGCAAGAGCGGTTGGTGACGCCGGCGCCCGGCGCCCGGTCGGTGGACGTCAAGATCTTCAACACGAACACTTCCAAGCTCATTGTCGAGACCGTCCACATCGACGAGGACGGGAACGTGGAGGAAGACGGCGACTGTTTCATCCCCGGCGTCAAGGGCTCCGGCAGCGAGATCAAGGTCGCTTTCGTCGACCCCGTGGGGAGCATGACCGGCAAGTTGTTCCCGAGCGGGCAACGGTCCGAGAAGATCGTCGTGGAAGGGGTGCTTGCTTCGGGGGACTTTGTGGTCGATGTTACACTAATCGACTCGGCAAACCCCTTTGTCTTTGTTGATTCCGAGACTCTACCCGCCCCGGTCAGGGGGCTGGCTGCCGATTTCCCGCTGGCTCTCGAGGTCGCCGAGGCCATTCGTAGACGGGGCGCTGTCCAAATGGGGCTCGCCAGCTCCGTCGAGGCCGCGGGCCTGGTCAGGGGAACGCCGAAGCTTGCATACCTTTCGCGGCCGTCCAACGACGAGACAGGCAAGGAGGCGGCGGACATCCAAGTACTAGCATACAGCATGGGCAAGCCTCACCCCAGTTTCCAACTCACCGGCGGCGTGACTCTGGCGAGCGCCGTGACTTCGGAGGGGACGGTGGCGCATCGCATCGCAGGCGGCAGCGAGTCGGCTCCACCGGCAGCAGACCTACCGACGCCGGCGAGAACGCCGAGCCCGTCGGAGAAAGTCGACAGGCAGCCGGTGGGAGACGAACACAACCTAGGCCGGACTGTTCGGATCAAGCATGGCAGCGGGGTCATGGACGTGGAAGTCAAGATGCGCGAGGATGAAGACGGAGTAGCAGTAGATCGATGCATCGTCACCAGGACTGCCCGGCGGCTCTTCGAGGGCAATGTTTTGTACTAACTCTAATACCCCACTTCCGCACCACCCCCACTTCTGCACCACCCAAAAATCCCGCATTTCTCCTCCTTCATCAACACCACTACCTTTTTCAAACTATTATAACAATTGCTATATATCGCCAAATAACGCCATTTTTTCAGGATACCTTCTTTAACCCATCATGAAGCAATATACTGAAGATGAGCTCCAACGGGCACTTCAAGATATAGATACTACTTGCTCTATCCGCCAGGCAGCTCGTAGATGGGGAATTCCCTATCATACTCTTCGACATCGATTCCACGGCATGCAATCAAAGGATACTGCTTATATTCATATGCAGCGGTTATCCCAGGCCCAAGAGCAATATCTATCTGAATGGGTTCAAATCCAGGATGCCCTAGGCGCTGGCCCTACCCATCAACAACTAAAGGGCCTAGCAGAGCGTATGCTAGGCGATGGGCAGCAGCCCATAGGGAGGAAGTGGATAGGGCGATTCCTGCGGCGAAACCCATCACTTAGGACCAGGCGATCTAGGGCAATAGATGCCCGGCGATGGAAGGCCCATTCTTCCGAGGTTATCCAGGGTTTTTTCCATCTTCTGGTTAATATCCCTGCCATCCAGGGAATCCATCCATCTAACCGATGGAATATGGATGAGACTGGCATTATGGAGGGCAGGGGATCTAATGGGCTAGTGCTGGGCTCTGCAGCATCGCAGCATATCCAGAAAAAGCAGCCAGGATCCCGGGCATGGGTATCTATCATCGAGTGTGTGGCTGCTGATGGGAGGTCCCTATGCCCACTGGTTATATATAAGGGCAAATCAGTCCAGGCCCAGTGGTTCCCATCTAACCTATCTGGATATGAAGGATGGCACTTCACATATACGGATAATGGCTGGACAACTGAGAAGACTGCCCTTGAGTGGCTAAAGAAGGTCTTTATCCCAGGCACTATGCCTAGTGAGCCAGAGGCAGCCAGACTGCTGGTTCTAGATGGGCATTACAGCCATATATCTACTGACTTTATGTGGGAATGCTTCCAGAACAAGATATATCTACTATATCTACCGCCGCACTCCTCTGCTGTCCTCCAGCCACTGGATATATCGGTCTTCAGCCCATTAAAGCACGCCTATCGAAGGGAGGTTGGATATCTAGATGACTGGGTTAGTGATTCAACTGTTGCTGGCAAAGGGCATTTCTGGCCTGTTATATAAGGGCTAGAGATGCATCTATAACAGCCCAGAACGTTAGAAGTGGCTGGAGGTCAGCTGGACTATGGCCAATATGCATACAGCGACCTCTATCTAACTCGTTAGTAATAAAGGCATCATCCAGCCAGCAGAACAGCCAGCAGACTAACCAGCCTAGCAGCCAGCAGTGGGGTGAATCCGTATCTATCGTCCCATGGTCAACACCTCGTCGATCTGCTGAACTACGGCATCAACTACGCCAGTTAACCCAGCTGGCAGAGGATGGGCTAGATACCCATACTATTCGTCACCTATCTAGAAAGGTGCAAAAGGGGTATGATGAACAGGCATCTAGAAGGGCACTTCTAGAGCAGAAGGTCCACCAGCTGGAGGGCCAGTTGGATGATATACGGCAGCGCAAGAGAAAGAAGGTCCGTCTATCGCCTAACAGCACCTTCGCCACTATTTGGGACATCCAGCGGGCGCAAAGTCCGGATATCGGCGATATGGATAGTCCGGATGAATCCAGTGCATCCGAATTATCTAGCGAGGCCGAAAGTTGCATATGGGTGGGCGGCAGAGGTGGTGAAATAAGTGGTGATAGTGGTGGTGGTGATGGTGATGATGGTGGTGCAGAAGTGGGGGTGGTGCAGAAGTAGGGGGGTTGAGTTACTCTTGAAAGCCGCTGTAAACGGACCGGGCAGGTAGATTTGATTTTTTAAAGCATAGCGTGCGAATTAGACATTGATCGGAGTGGAACTGGTTATATACATATAAAGCAACAGCAGAAATGTCAATGTTTTAAATGATTTTTCGGCTGCAAACGCATAAGACCTCTCTTTGCCCTGTTATGTTTTCACCGATCTACATGTAAACCTTCCTGCGGGCTGAAAGGGCTGCGCGAACTGAGGGTCGTATGGTTCCAACCCCATCAGACCTCCCTACCTTGTGGTATGATGAGCAACAAAATTAAGAGAAAAGGAAGGAGAAACAAAATCGAAGCAATAGACTGAAAGTCGGAACGTGAAAGGAAAAGCTGCAAGGATATAAGTAAGACGAAAAAACAAAAGAATCTCCTCGACGGGGAATTGAACCCCGGTCCCCTGCGAATCGTTTGATTGACAAGCAGATATCCTCACCACTAGACTATCGGGGAATTGTGGATGTTTTCATCCAGTGATAGTTGGTTGGCAAAGTCCCGCGCAAAGGGTTATATATAGACTAAAAGTGGCGCGCGGACCATAGTGTCCAATCCCACATTAGAATGGATTGAAAGACTATCTTACTTGCTCGCCTTTGCTGCCGTATCTCTATTATAAGCTCCCCCTCAGCGGTTAAAGTAAGCCGGCAACCGGGCTAAATTGTATGCAGGACTTGTTTAGTTCCCTTCCCAGTTGCGGGTGGATTGGCCCCTAAAAACACTGTACATCTTCCTCCACGGAAGGTTTCTTAGACAGCACTAAGTGTCGCAAGTAGTAAAAGTCGGTATGCGCAGGCGAGCGTGCGGCCCTAGAAACTGGTGGACGAACAATAAATCTACGATGGTCTTACTGATTACTGGTCCGATCAGGATACCGTTTTCCCTCATGCTACTGGCCACAGTCAAGAGGAAGCTTTAGTTCAGACACTCTCAGGGGTCATTAGCAGTAAAACTACGACGCGAATGCAATCATCTGAGGCAGTGAAGGTGAAATTTAACAAGAAAGCACGGAGTTGTTTTAAACCCTTTTTCGAGACAGCCATCTGGTCCAATAGAACCCCAGCGTCGCAGAGCAGCTTGAGGTACATGGCTAAAGTCCCCGAGCCATCAATACATTTGTTAAAATCGCTTTTGAAGATCCTCCCTGAGGTACAAAAGTCCGCAAATAAGGAATCCATACTTCAGTCGGACAGGTAGTAGGGTGTAACCGACATGGACCATAGGCAATGAGCCATCTCAAAGACGAACGTCCGTCCACTTCGCCCCAATCACGCCTTCGGGGCGGAAGTCGACCCGTCGGCGGCAACCTCCTTCTGCTTCTGGGGAATCAAATTACGAAGGGATAGGTCGTAGACAACGTCTTCAACACGCTTGACGTCGTACTTGACCGCGTCGACGCGCTTACGAAGGATGTCGTTCTTGAGGTTGAGCAGCTGGAAACCGGCGAAGAGGTCCTTGACGAAGCTGCTGATCTCGACGGGCATGGAAAAGTCGCTGAGAGTCACCGCGTTGGTGGCGAGGCGGGAGAGCTCCTGCGTCAGGTCCACCAGGGCGAGGAGGTACTCCTCGATGGTGAGGTGGAAAGCGTCGCGGTCCTTGAGGTTGACGGGGACTGCCACGTCGTTAGCTCTAGGCTTCCAAAAGAAAGGCGAGGCGGCGGGCGGTGGTCGTCTTAAATGCCTGGGGTGGAGGGGACAAGCTAGGAGTTACGTGCCCTTGAAGATCTCGCCGACCTCCTCGAGGGTCAAAAGTCGGGCAACGGGGCCAGGCTTGCCGTCGGAAGTGAAGCCGCCCAGCCAGCCGCAAAGGAGAACAGTGAAGATGGCATTCTGTACTTGACGATTCCACTTCTGGTTGTACCTAGAGATTGTGAGCCGCAGGGTGGTTGCTGCCGCGATGGATGCCTACTTGTAGTATGGGTGCTTGGAGGCGATTTCCTGGAGCTCCCCGATGACCTCGATCTCCTTCTGGATGCCGGCCTGCACGTCCGCCAGCAGAGGGCCATCTGCGGGCACACGATATTGTCAGATTCTTTCGAAACCGGATTGCAGGATGATACCGAACAGAGGGGCGACGCTGAGCGCTGGTTGGCTGAGGACTCACATTGCTCACGCGGGGTTGCGTGGATGCGGGACAGCAGGCCCTGGACGTAGGAGATGGTCCTGTCGAGCTTCTGGACCGTCTGGCTCATCTGGTCGCGGACCTGCTGATCCTCGTCGATTTTGTTCTTGAGGTGCTCGAAGATCTGGGGGTCCAGCAGACGGGATGCGGGGACCTCGCCCATGTTGGTGTCGTTGTCCATGGCTAGTGATGATGTGAATGAGCAATGGAAGTTGATTCTGCAGAGATTGTGAGTGTGTGGCCGATGAGATGATCGCTCTTTCAAGAAAAAGAAAATACGACAAAAAAGTCGAATCGTTATGAAAATATCGCAGTTGTTATGTATATTCCTGAACCGTCCTTTCACAGGTGGCCGAACGAGACTTTGTGGTGAGGCTCAAATCGGGTGGTCGAAAACGCGAGCCCCGCGAATTAGGGCGACGTCACTGGAGAAGCAGTCACCGAAAAGCAGAATTTTACTTACAACGGCTACTCGTTCAATGGCAATTCAAACAGAACAGTCACAACCACGAGAAATGGACGGGACAATTGTCAGCAGCGGCACTGTCGCGATATATTTGAATGTTTAAGACGGGAGGAAAACCATGTCAAGGGAAGGCGGTCACGATTGGCAAACTGAGTACATCGGTCGGCGGCACAGATCGCTGTCACCGTATTGGCAGACACGGCACCAAGTACAGCCCGCGCAATCTCCTGGATCATCGGCACATAGTATGTTCGCCAAAACATTGAGCCATTGGAGATAGGACAGGATAAACGATAACCTTCTTCACACGCCTGGGCAAGCCAGACAAATGCAATGAAGATCGCGGGTTTGCGTCACCTGGAGGCAGTGTAATACCAGGGACACAGTGGAGACAACGTACGGCAAGCCACAGAGGCTGTCTCCGGGTGATCAAAAATAAGAATAATCAAGATTGATGCCCTTAGGCATCTTTCAAAGATTAAACTGAAAAGAACAGATACTACACTTGATCTAAGCCAAAAGGCAAAGAGAGCTAAGGAGAGAAGAAGGAAAAGTCTAGAAAATGGTGGGTGGACCGAGAGATTATATACCTTGGGCAGATGGTCCGTGCTGCGCACGCGATCAGCCCGGGCTACGTACCGCAGAACAAGCTGAGGCCAATATCTACAACGCAGTACGTCTCGATACGTACAGGTACGTACCTGAACATTCTGCTAGGTGACAACTGCCTACCTCAACCAAACGTGGGCATCACGATACCATTAAGGATGACATCTATTTCTGCCTGCCATCGGAGGCCAAATGTTTGCCCGCCTGTGTAAGTGCACAAATCAAAGTTGAAGGGCCCGTGCTCCCAGTCTCTTGGTTTCTGCGTTTCTTGCAAGTGTTTCCACTACCGGGGGCAGTCCAATACTGAGGCAGCATTACCGAGGTTATGGACACTGCCTACTCCGTACTCTGCCTACGTATTACCTACCTAGGTAGGTACTGTAGGTATCACGTGTAGTCACCGTTGCTCCTCGGGCCCTTCCCTCAGTAGCCTGGAGACGTCCCTCCAGTGTTGTCGCGTGCATCCACTAATGAACTCTCTCGGTCGGTGCCAAAGTGGCCGGGCCTCGTAGTATCTGTACCGCCCCATGATACGCCCGCCACCTTCTGCTTCATGGTCATAAATGCAGGCAACTTATTGCGTCGAGGATGGGGGTGGTTTGCTGTCAACTTCCAATCGTGGTAACCTTGGTTCAACAAACGTATTCAATGTTGACGTAATAAGTTTCCTGCTGGGGCAACTATCTGATTGTTCTACACTACAGAGGGTACCATTATACACACCAACTCCTTCTCATGGGTCATCGGCGCAATGCCCACAAAGGTAATGACTCATTACTTCTGCGTCCAGTCCAGCCTCAGTGGGAGCTGGTCCAAAGCAGGAGGCCACTCACTCCCAAACATGTAATGCCATGTTTGCGTAGCAATTCCAACGCGAAGTCGAGGCGGGTTGGGGACGAACCCTGTCGACACTGTGCTCCATTTGAATGATGAAATCCGGGGCGGTTCAAAGGCCCGGTGGTTCTACATTACAAACACACAGTCTTGGAAATCCTGGTCGAGATACCGGCGGGCAATGCATGTCATGCAGCCTTCGTCTAGCAGCGGGCAGAGGAGAGGGTACCTAGCTCCGATCCCATAGTCTTGGAGCTTAGGGCACCTAGAGTCTATAGCCATACGCGCGCCGCGTGGGCCAGTCATGTCCGGTACAAGGTGCAGTCTCTGCAGCGAGCTTCCATTCGCGCGGCGGGGGGTTGTCCACACCGCCTAAAAAGTACTACTACGATGCATGTACGGATACAGGTACGGACTTCGATCCCAATCCAAGCGAAATCAAGCTTCTTATTGGCAGCTTGTCCAGACGAAAGGTGCATATGCGGGCCTCCATCTCCCTTGCAGCCGAGGGACGCTCCCGACAAGGTTGGAGACAGGTACCTAGAGTTTGCAGCGGAAGCCCTACTGTTGCCCTTGTTCATCCAATTTCCAGCCGTTGTTGGTGGTGACCCTTGACTACCACACTAGCTAGGTACCGGCAGAAAGGGGGGCGGCAAAACACAACACAAATGTCAACAAAATTTTGGGTGGCAACCATAGAGACAAGCCATTCATCCCTGAGAGGGGGGAGAGAGAGAGAGAGAAAGAAAGAGGGCCCAATTGAACCCTGTGGCCACCCGGCGAACATTGACTTGACACCGTCTTGCCTTCCCGTCCTTTTCCCACCCGCCCCGACGACGTCTTCGTCTGGTCGTACTCGGATTCTGCCTCACCTTGTCTCCCATGCCTTGGACGAACCTTCTCTTCGGCTTCTCCTAAACCAATCCCATCTCCGAACCCCCCACCGCCGGATTGCGCTGCTGCCAGATCCAGGGCCCTTACACGGACTTGGTTTCAATTACACGAGAGGTGCATGACCCCACGTTGAAGTTTTCTGTTCTCTTTCTGTACGTCTGTGTAAAGAGAACAGTCAGTATGTCTTCGAGTCGATACTCCTTGCGCCAGACTCCTAGGTTAGTTAAACAGCCGTCTTCCCCCTTCCTTTCTTCCTGTAACCCTTGAAAGCTCTTGCTCGAAACACCTGCGGGCTGTCACAAAGCACCAGTATTCAGACTTCTTTCCTGCCCATAGCAAAACTGCTGTAGAATAGAATCATGGCTGCCCTCCGTCAACTCCCCGATGGGTCAATACCCTGCGCAACACCTTTTCTATCTATATAGCTAACTCATTGACCAGGAAGAAGGAGCTCTTTGACGGCATGGTTGAGACCCCTCGCCGCGTTTCTTCCAGGCGCAAGTCCCCCGAGACTGCCACCGCCACAGAGGTCACCGAGTCGAAGCCCCAACCCCTCGCAACCCCCAGACGGCGCATCATTGGCAAATTCCGGGAGGAGATCGCGGACGACAAGGCCGAGGAACCCCTCACCAACGGTCACACAAATGGCCACACAAATGGCCACGCAAACGGTCATGCCAATGGCTACGTGAAGGAGGAGCATGCCGTGGACGGCAACGGTCATGCCATCAACGGCCACCTCGAGACGAAGACGGAGAAGACGGCAGAGGCCAATGGCCATACTCACTCCGAGACGAAAGAGGTCCTGCCTGCCTACAAGAAGGGCGAGATCATTGATGGCTGGGAAGTCGGCACGGATCCCAAGATTGACGCCTCGGGCGAGTTCGAGTTTGGCGGCAGCATCGGCACCCTCTCGCTGATGATTGGTTTCCCTCTGCTCATGTGGTACATGTGGATCGGAGCCACATACTACGACGGCAGGCTTCCCATGCGCGAGGAGTCCCAGACCTGGGCCGAATTCGGCCGGCACCTCGTGGACCTCGTCTACACCGGCGCCTTCCCCACTCTCCGTGCCTGGCGCATCTACTGGACCTTCTTCGTATTTGAGGGCATCTGCTACTGCGTCCTGCCCGGCGTCTGGGCTTGGGGCAAGCCTCTCCCCCACGAGAACGGCAAGCAGCTCAAGTACTTCTGCAACGCCTACGTCAGCTTCTACTTCACCATCTGCGCCATGGCCGGCCTCCACTTCACCGGCCTCTTCCCCGTCTACACCTTCATTGATGAGTTCGGGCCCTTGATGTCCGTGGCTATCCTGAGCGGTTACCTTGTATCCTTCGTCGCATATTTCTCCGCTCTGTGGAGGGGTGCTCAGCATCGCATGACCGGCTACCCGATCTACGACTTCTTCCTCGGTGCCGAGCTGAACCCCCGCATGTTTGGCATTCTGGACTTCAAGATGTTCTTCGAGGTCCGCATCCCCTGGTTCATCCTCTTCGGCCTCAGCTGTGGTGCCGCCGCCCGTCAGTATGAAAAGTACGGCTACGTCTCGGGTGAGGTGCTGTTCCTGGTCATGGCTCACTATCTGTATGCCAACGCCTGCGCCAAGGGCGAGCAGCTCATTGTTCCCACCTGGTAAGTGTAGTCTCTAGGCAACAAGAAAGAAAAAGAAGAAAACGGCAACTAACACTATTTCAGGGACATGTACTACGAGAAGTGGGGCTTCATGCTCATCTTCTGGAACCTTGCCGGTGTTCCCCTCTCGTACTGCCACTGCACAATCTTCCTCGCCAACCACCACCCCTCTGAGTACAAGTGGAACCCCTATGCGCTCGCCCTTCTCTTCATCTCCTATCTCTTCGTATACTGGATTTGGGACACAACCAACAGCCAGAAGAACGGTTTCCGCGCGCAGGAGCGCGGCCAGCTCGTCCAGCGCCGTACCTTTCCCCAGCTGCCCTGGCAGACAGTCAAGAACCCAAAGACAATCACCTCGGCCAAGGGCGACGTCATCCTTGCTGACGGCTGGTACGGCTACGCTCGCAAGATCCACTACACCTGTGATGCCTTCTTCGCCATCTGCTGGGGCCTCATCACGGGCTTCAAGAGCCCCTTCCCCTGGTTCTACCCCGTCTTCTTCTGCGGCATGATCGCCCACCGCGCCGCCCGTGACATTCACCGTTGCCGTCAAAAGTACGGTGACGCCTGGGCCCAGTATGAGCGCGAGGTCCCTTACCTCTTCATCCCCGTAAGTCTCGATTTCCAACGCTGAGCCAATGATGTTCCCCAACTGACAATAATTACAGTATGTCATATAAAACACAATGTAATCCCCCCCCCTAATAAACCGTTCTATAATGCGTGGCGTCTTGTGTCACGGCTGTCAGGCCATTCTGTTCTGTACATATATGCTTCATCCATCTGGGAGTCAGTGCATGTGGCCTAATACTGGAAGTAATGGAAGCTGACCGGGAAGGTGTGAGAGATGAAGAAGAAGAAGAAGAAGAAAGAAAGAAACAAATTGTTGGTGTCCAACATGCATGATGCCGGCATACTGATCTTGTAGTTATGCACCACAAGCGGTGTGTCCATTTGTTCGCATCACCGTGGCTTTCTTTGCACATATATATGTTATCACGGTGTGCTGTCTACGAGGTGAAATGAAGAATACACCATGCAACATCTGTGCCTCGAGCAGGATCATGGGTTATGATCGCCAAAGCCCCGTTGGTCTGCAATGCCTTAGTGACACGCGAGGTCATGCTGCCTTCCATGTGACAAGTCTTCTATCCTGGGGAGGGACTGACTGGATGTCTCCTCTCTCCACCGGTGTGACATGGTTCATCCACAAGTGTCGTTTCTCCAAAAGAGCATATCACTAGCTATCTTTAGCCCGATCTTCCCAACAGTGAGACCCATCCTGTTACTCTTGAACCCAAGCAAGCAGGAGACAAGCTGAAGGTTTGGAAGTAGGAAGTCGATGCTAAAGGGACTCATTATCCGCAGTCATTTAAGTGGATAGTGTCTTCTCTGAACTCCAACTCCGTGCATCACCAAGAGGCGTTCCCGTCAAAAAGTCACGTGCAGGGACAGTAGTTAGGACCGCAGTAGAGACGCAAAAAAGCATTGTCGCAACCTACACTACAATTCCGATCCCCATCACCGTTGTCTATGCTGAGCAACTGCCCCCCCTAAATGGATAGCATACCTTGTTGGCACAATAGTACATATACGTTTGATTCCTGGCCGAAGCAATCCCCGACCGTCCCAAACATTGGCATTTCGTGACCTCTGACCGTTTCCACGACCATGCCGTTAAAACCTTTGATCGAATTTCCGACACGCCTGCTGATGATATTTGTCTGCTCTGTGGCAGTGATGCCCGCACGAGTTGTGGCGTAAGTACATCTTGTCAACCGTTCAACCGAGCATTCGTCGCTGAGGTGTCTTTTACTGGCAGACGACGTCCTGTGTGGCCTTGGAGTTCATGAGAAGGGCAACGATCAAGCCGTAAAGACCTGGGAATGAAATATTAGCACATGTCAATACAATGCAAGAGCCAGAACAGAAAATGTACCCAGGACTTCGGCGAAAATAAGAATCAGAATCATGCCGACGAAGAGACGGGGCTGTTGAGCAGTTCCACGGACACCGGCGTCACCGACAATACCAATGGCGAAACCAGCAGCGAGACCAGCGAGACCGACAGACAGACCGGCACCGAACTGGATGAAACCAGTGTAAAGGGACATCTGCTGGGCAAGACCGTCGGAGATAAGCACGGACACGACGAGACCGTAAATAGCGATGATACCAGCCATAATGACGGGAACAATGTCTGTTTGCTTCGTTAGCGCGTTATGATGGAAATCGACCCCCCATGCGAGGCCTTTGATGATGGTATTGATTCTTTCGTACTCTTGACGATCAAGTCAGGGCGCAGGACACCCATAGCCGAGATACCGACACCGGACTTCGCGGTACCGTAAGAGGCACCGAAGCAGGTGAAGACGATAGCCACGGTGCAGCCCATGGCACCGAAAAAGGGCTACTTCATGTTAGCGATTTTGTGGATGCGACGTCGAGCTGATGCCCAAGTGGCTCAATTAGGGTAGTTAGAAGAGGGGCGACGTCATGGATCGGTGAGTCGGAAGGCATAGGGATGACGAACCGCATAGACGGGGCTATGACACTATCGCGTTAGCAAACGAGCTTCAGAAAAATGAGGGAGAGCTGTTTGAGCATGTTGGGCGTCGAAATGGATGGGGTTGGGAGCTTCAACTGATGGATGGGAAGCTTGGAGACGGGGGCAACACGCATGTTGACGTTGACGTACCAGAGTTCGGTAGGCATTTTAGCGGGCTGTCGGGTTTCGGACGGAATATATTCGAATCAAAAGGCGCGTGGAAGTCGAAAATGAAGAGATATGCGGCAACAGCTGGGCTGAGGAGGATGGCGGTGATGAGTGTTGGGGCGGCGAGGTACGATGCTGCGTCGGCGACTGCTCGAGATGAGGTGTGCTTGTTAAGATCTCGTTTCCAGGTTGGCCTCCTGGTTGGTTGCAAGGTTTTGCGGCGCGTTGACAGCTCCGTGCCCTTACGTAAGACAAGGAGGAGGCGGTGCAGCGGAAGTCGGCTAAATCCATTCCGAGAGTGGCTGAGAGGTAGGTGTGGGGCATTTCCACTTCCAAGAGGAACCTGCCGTCAAAATTTGGGGAAGGTGGGATATTTTTTTTTTTCCTGGCTTCAGACCTCCGGAGAACTTTTGGATCTTCACGTCCACATTAACTGATCTGTAACCTCACCATCAGGG
The DNA here is from genome assembly GCA_016807845.1 of Colletotrichum eleusines. NCBI lineage: Eukaryota > Fungi > Ascomycota > Sordariomycetes > Glomerellales > Glomerellaceae > Colletotrichum > Colletotrichum eleusines. Next base: position 1,188,796 of record JADEZO010000005.1, read on the forward strand.
CGAGCCAACGCAAGGAACCCTGCAACCCGAAACTCAGGTATGTTGCTTTTCTTTTAGATGGGTGATTGGCATGATCTAACCGTTATTTGCAGTCATCTCTTCGACCCAATCTCAACAATGGCTGATCAATCCGCTGCCTGGCCCCTGGCCGACGATGCTCTGCAGCAGGAGATCCTGGACTTGGTCCAGCAGTGCCAGCACTACCGTCAGCTGAAGAAGGGCGGTGCGTTTTATCCCAATTTCAACCTCTGTTTATTCCGCCACTAACTTGCGATACAGCCAACGAGGCCACCAAAACCCTCAACCGTGGTGTCTCCGAGCTCATCATCCTCGCCGCCGACACAAACCCTCTCAGCATCGTTCTCCACCTGCCCCTCCTTTCCGAGGACAAGAACGTCCCTTACGTTTACGTCAAGTCCAAGACCGCCCTTGGCCGTGCCTGCGGTGTTTCCCGCGCCGTCATTGCCGCCAGCATCACCTCCAACGAGGGCAGCGAGCTCGCCGGACCCATCCGCGCTCTCCGTGACAAGGTTGAGAGACTTGCCATCTAAGATACCCCACGATATAGGATGTTGGGTGGCGTTTATGTTGTAGCTTGGAGGTACTATAAAACGGTTTGGAATGGAAAAGTCTGAATTGTTCATAGGTGTCGACTAGTTATTCTTGGGCTAAGGCCATCCAACGGCTATTTTTTCTTTTTCTGCAGAGAAGGAGCCATGATCATGAAAATGACTTTGCTAGTCTCGCAGTAGACTGCTTTAAGGTAGCGCCGTACCTCGAAAACCGCCAATTGATGATTGTCGAAAATACTTGAAATGCCGAGTTATGCAATATCCCCAAATTGTGCATCCAGCGGGTGTCTGACTCGCGACGCGCTACCTTTTGTACTGCGATATCGGTAGTACCGAGGTAGGCACAGATGGGTCTTTCCACAGCACCTTTTAGTGCAATAGCTGAAGAGCAAGGCGAGAGCTTAAAGCTAGGTGGTGTGGCCTAGATCAGACGTAGTGGGCGAATGAGAGCCTGGCGCCTAGGCAGACTGAGCCAATAGTTCAGTGGCATGTTTCAGGCATGACCTGGAAAAGAAGTCGGGAAATGTGCTCTGACGTTAATACCCCGCGACCCACCACCCATGTCATAGCTACCCATTTTGGCCGATATTGCTGGGTGCGTCGGCGGTTCATGTGGCGTACAACGTGCCATTCTCCCCTGCGCATCTTCACCAACACTGCTAATGTTAATACTGCGGCTTTGAATACCACTGATACCCTCATTCATTGCTTCATTTGCATGGTTTGTAGAGCGTTCTGATCGTTTTATCCTTCTCCACTGTACTCCGCGCATTGAGTAGTTCTAGCTCGCAAGATGCCTGGTATCGCCCGCAAGATCGTCATCTGCGCGGCGATTGACGGCCTTATCATACAACCATTCGTGACCAAAGGGCAGCGCCCCGCGCAACCAGTTCGGATCAAATATGGCGATGCTTCTATTGCCCCTGCATCTCGAGATCAAGTCCCCGACATTTCCCAGCCGGAATCTTCCTTTGAGGCCTTTGGAATTATTGGTGTGTACTCCGAGCTTCAATCGTTACGCGTTCAATCCTAATCGCGGCAACTTACAGGACTAATTACGGTCTCGCGCCTGAGCTATCTTATCACAATCACCCGACGTCAGCAAGTGGCGCAAATCTGCGGGTTTCCGATCTACGTCGTCACCGAAGTTGCCGTGACCCCATGCACTTCGCAGCAAGAAGCTGGAGAAGCTATCGCAAAGACGGCTCGGGAGCTGCAGGACCGCAACACGGATAATAACGCTGACGACAGTGACAGCGATGACTACGTTGAGCTTCCCGCCAGTGGTGACGAGGTGGAGGACCCAGCGCAAGAAGCTAAGGCGGATAACGACAAGGGACCCGAGGCCGTGAAGAGCACCGTTGCCAAGGATGTTATTGGCAGAAGAGGCAGCTATGGCAGGTTCGCGCAGACATGGTTCAGTAAGACTGGCTGGGCGCAAGACCAAAAGAGGTCGACTGGATGGAGTGGCGCTGCGCACCAAGTTCGTCGATCCATCGATCATAGCCCTTCCAAGGCCGCTCCTTTCCGGCCAACAGCGGATGCAACTGATGTACCGGCACCGACGTCGGCACTGCTTCCAAAGCTTCTCCGGACAACCCAAATCCTCTTTGGCTCATCGAGGAGCTTTTTCTTCTCGTACGACTTTGATATCACGCGTAGATGGGCGAGTCGCTCAACGTCGCCATCCGATGAGGTGCCCTTGCATGAGCGTGTAGATCCAATCTTCTTCTGGAACAGGCATACCCTGAAGCCTTTCGTAGAAGCTGGGCAAGATAACTTGCTACTCCCTCTAATGCAAGGGTTTGTTGGCCAGACGAGTTTCGTGGTAGACAGCAGCCCTCCCCAACAGGACTATGGGCCGGGAGATTCTGTGGAAATGTCCACCTTGAAGCATCCCAGCGCTGAGATACCTTCTCATCCGCCATCAGAGACAGTCCGCGAATCGGTTGATCTTCGTTCCACCGAGAAGAAGTTCCTCTTGACCATCATCTCCCGTCGTTCAACGCAGAGAGCTGGCTTGAGATACTTGAGACGAGGCATCGACGAGCAAGGCTACGTTGCCAACGCCGTCGAAACGGAACAGATTCTCTCGAGCACCACCTGGGACAAGCAGTCAAGGATCTATTCCTTCCTTCAGATTCGAGGCAGCATCCCTCTTTTCTTTACTCAGTCGCCCGTCTCTTTGAAGCCCGCGCCGGTGATCCAGCACTCTCCGGAAGCAAATTACAATGCAACGAGGAAGCATCTGGAACGTTTGAAAACAGAATATGGTAACTTGCAGGTTGTCAATCTTGTCGAAAAACATGGTGTAGAGGCAACGGTCGGCAACCATTATCAGAAGTCTGTCCAGCAGTTGAATGAGGAAGTGTTCAAGGGCCAAGACGAGGCCGTAGCATTCGAGTGGTTTGACTTCCACTCGGCCTGCCGAGGAATGAAGTTCGAGAATGTCAGCCAACTTCTCGAAACTCTCCGCGACAAGTTGGAGGGATTCGGAAGCACCGTCGAAGAGGAGGGCCAAATCAAAGCGAAACAGAAGGGCGTTTTGCGCACTAACTGCATGGACTGCCTTGACCGAACCAACGTATGCCAGAGCTCGTTTGGCAAATTCATGCTTGAAGCGCAACTGAAGGTGGAGGGTTATGACCTTGCTGCCCAGGTAGACCAGCAAACGCAGTGGTTCAACACCCTGTGGGCAGATAATGGCGACGCCGTATCCAAGCAATATGCGTCGACGGCGGCCATGAAAGGCGATTACACAAGAACAAGAAAGAGGAATCTCGGCGGCACGTTGAACGATCTGGGTCTTTCCTTGACCCGATACTACAACGGGTAAGTCATTTTCTGTATTTCTTTATCTATCTGCTATTTTGCTAAACCACCACCCAGCATGGTCAATGACTACTTCAGCCAGGCAGCCATCGACTTCCTCCTAGGCAACGTCAACGCGATGGTCTTCCAAGAGTTCGAGGCTGAGATGATGACGAAAGACCCTGCGGTTTCCATGCTGAAAATGCGGGAACAGGCTATCGAACTGTCACAGAAGCGTGTCATCTCTGACGAAACTGAAGAATTCATGGGTGGATGGGTTCTCTTCAGCCCTCATCAGTCAGACACCTTGCGAGCTATGCCCTTTGAGGAAGTGGTGCTGTTGTTGACTGATGCTGCCCTCTACCTGTGCCGATTTGATTGGAACATGGACAAGGTTTCATCCTTTGAACGGATCGATCTTGCCAACGTAGTCGGTATCAAGTTTGGCACCTACATCATCTCGACGGTTTCACCCGGCCAGACAGACGAGGAGAAGAACGTCGGATTTGTCGTTTCTTACGAGCCAGGTAAGACCGACGTCACGAGAACGAACACCAGAACGTTCTCGAACATGGGTACGTCAAAAACCAAAACGGACAGCTCAAACTCCTCGGAGCAACAACAGCAGCCCCAATCTGCCCTGAGCAGCTTGTTGGGCAGCGGCCGCCCTCAGGCCTCGCCGATACGCAAGATCGCTTTTAAGGCCCCTTACTCGCAGTCATCTGCCGCCGTGACGGGCGAGGAGCCGAAGCTCAGCGAGATGGAGCAAGTTGTCAGCATTTGCACGGAAATAGAACGAATGGCGTTCCTGAGCCAGCCCGGCAAGGAGAAGCCAGATACGAAAAGCATCATAGAGAAGGGCGACATCATCTCGGTGGAGGAGGCGAGGCAGAGCACGGGCTTGCTGGACCACATCAGCTACTCTCTGAAGAGACTCGTCTGGGCATGATGGAACTCGCGCCCGAGGTTAACCCATCATTCTTTCTGGCGTTTAGGGCTTGGTGGCCCGGTACAGGTGCATTTGATAGCGCATATTTTCGAGCGGGATCGGGTACTTTAGGGAGCCGGCCAAGCGGAACCAAACAGAGTCGTGGGACTCGAGCTTCTCCCACCGACAGCCCTCGACGACGCCCTCTTTCTCCGGTTTCGTGACGAGTGTATGGTGCATGAGCCACTGCATGGGATACTTTTTGCTCTCCTTGCCGACGGCGGCCTCCGAGTAGCTGCCGGGGCTGTCAACCACGAGGAGCAGAGAGCCAAGGGGTACGGTGGCGGTCAGGTCGAGGAGGAAGGCGGTGGTCTTGCCGATGCCGGCGCTCGTATATAGCTCGTTGAGAGTGAATAGCAATGTAACAAGTAATGGCCCGTCCTCGAGCTTCTGCGAGAGCTGGCCCCGCGTCATGGCGAGGACGTCCTGCTGCGTGAAGGAGGAGGCCAGGCGGCCGGGCTCTATGACGGCCACGTTAGCGGCCCTGGCCGCGGCGTTGGCGTACCGCGACAGCGGCGGCGGGGTCGTGAGGGCGTCGTGGAGCTTGGCGACGGCGTCGGCCCACGGCGCCGAGTCAAGGAGGGTCACGGTGCCCCCGAGGGAACGAGACGGATGCTGGGAGAGGTAGGTCGCGAAGGCGGCGATCTCCGCGGCCCCACCCCCGATGGAGAGCGTCCTGATGGACTTTGTGAGTCGCGTGCCGTGTTCGAGCGTGTCGGCATTGGTACCCTCTATCTCCGCGGGCGGAGAGGTGTTGGTGTGCTCGCCCTCTGCAGCGGGAGCGGCGGGAACGACCTGATTGTCGGCGGAGGATCCGTCCTCGCCGCGAGCTCCATCCTCCCCAGGGGATCCGGTCGCACCGGACGTCTGGTCCTCGGAGGATGAGACGTCATCTCGGCGAGCATCCCCCGCCGCCTCCGCCGCCTCGGCCTCCGCTCCGGCTTCGGCTTCGGGCCGCTTCACCTCGTCCACTTCGAGCTCCCGCAGGTGCTCCCCGATGGCCAGGAGCACGGCGGCGTAGCCCAGGGCGCGCGTGGGGCTCCACCGCGCGGCATAGGCGTCCAGGGCTTCGGGCCGGGCGCAGGCGAAGGCGGCGTCGAAGTCGCGGGCGTACAGCGCGGCCTTGACCTCCTGCAGGACCTCGCCGAGGGCGGGCGAGGTGAGGACGGAGTCGTAGGCGGCGGTAAATGTGGACAGCACGCGCTGCTGGAGGGCCACGGGAAGGAGGGCGCTGCCGGCGGGGTCGGACTCGGCCGTTGGGGTCGGGGCTGCCGCCTCACCCCCCTTAGCCTTAGAGGGCTTGGGCTTGTTGCCGGAGGCGGCGGGCTTCTTGCTGGGCCTCCTCCCGGACTGGTGGCTCGTTTCGCGGATGTTGTGCTCAACCTTCATTTTCTTGCCCATCTTTGCGGTATTTGGAGGGGTGGAGGAGACCGGGCTTGGCTTCCTCTTGTATAGACTTTGTTGAGGTTGCTGGTGGTGTTCACGGAAATCCGATGCTCAAGGTGAGAATTCGATGGAGGGGGTAATGGAGGGGCAGTTTTTTTTCTTCTTTTTTCCCTTCCTTTGGGCGGCAGAAACTCGCTTGGACTTTGAGTTGTGGGAGGCTGGCCGAACTGTCTTCCTCACGTAAGGCTTTGAATGAACCTGTTGAATCCTCTCTCACTATTTTACGTCGTTGGGTTCGACGTTGTAGTCTCACATGAAAGGTACGATACGGCATGTGGTTGAACGTGGGTGCGGCGAAAACTCAATCCGGCAGGATCCACACCGCCCGCGTTTACATTCGCGGACGGTCCTGTGAGCGCGGCTCGTGGGAGAGCCATCATCAGTACGCTTCAAGTCTTGTTCTGATAGATACTCTCTCTACACTACGCATCACGACCCAAAATTGAGCGGCTTTCACGCACTTGGAAACCCCAAGTTGATGGCCTCAATTGGATTCCACACTACACAGTATGAGTTGCGCTGCCGAGATCTGCGTCGGCAGACAGATCACGGCATGACTTCGAACACGCCCTATGAGGACCGTGGTCGACCCGTCATAACAGGCCCGATTGGCGGCAGGTTTCAAGCCTGTAACGGTGAGGCTGATCCATATTTCGATAAAACGATGCAGAGCGCCCCTTGAACCGAAATAAAGTCTTATTCGCTTCTCTTGTTTCGCACCTTCTTCCGCTCAATCCTAACCAACAACGGATACTCTAGGTAGGTACAGTGAGTAGGCAGGTACATGCCGCTACAGGTGGCGTATATGCGGGTGGATTGGCTTGATGTCATCCACAGGGAAGGAGGGAGCTTGGGCCTTGATTTGTGCGGATAAATACGAAACTGACCGAATCCCCATGTACATGGCCCGTGCACAACGGCTTCCAAGAGAAAGACGCTTGCTGCAGAACAAGCAGTAAGTACAGAGAGCTGTGGTTGAAGGGCGGCAAAAATCTCAGAACGCTGTGCGACAGACATTGAGGGTATGCCGGCATGAATTCCACCGGTCCCGAGTGCCGCATCTTCCAGGAACAGAAAAAGTGACTGTCTTCTTCTCTGAGTCAAAAGTTCTTGGAAAGAGAGAGCACAAGTAAAAGGGGGGGATGCGTCGTTGGTATCCCCATCTGCTGTGGGATACCTACCCGCTCCAAGTATGGTGCATGTGTATTCGTACCAAGGCCTTGCACCTCTTTGCTGAAGCGCCCGCGCTGTCCGTGTTTTACAGTATTATCGACGGGTGTCGCGCATTCCGATTCGATGCAAGGCGACCGCTAACGACGCCATAGAGGGGTCGGAGGGGCACCCTGACGCCGAGCAGAAGGCTGCGAGTCGGCCCTGCGACCGAAGGATAAAGTGAAGGTGGGAAAAAAAAAACCATGGCAGACGGGAAGGGTGTCATTATGCATTCAGGGTCCACTGGACCTCACTGAGACACTCAGCAGCGAGCACGCCGCGAAGGGAAGAGATTCGACCAGGGGATCCAGGTGGCAGACGAGGAGGACCCAGAGATTATCCGCGTGGCCGGCTTGAAACGACACGAGCAAGGAGTGAGACTCGATACGCGCGGGATATACCACCGTACACTATTCGGCGCCTGGCTGTGTACCAGACCCTGATGTGGGCTTACACTGGTAGGGCGAGGCTTAAAACTCGGGCGTACCTAGAGCGTACAGGTACTACGTACTCTGGCATCTGGCTGGGCCTATGGCCGAAAGAGGTCGCAGCGGCAACCATGCATTTCATCCACGCATCGTGAGTGAATAAAAAGCGCAAGGCTACTGGGCCGTGGGGGACCGAGAGGGGCGACCGGGTGGACCGGAGATACCCAAAGGGATGCAGCCATCTCGACGGGATTAGTCAAGGAATAGCCGATGCTGCCAACAAGATACAGAAGCGGACCCAGAAGAAACAGAGGGCCGCAGTCGAAGCGTTGTGGGCATCATGACGACAGACCGTCTCCAGTCTACATCGGTGCCGTCGTTGGCATGAGTCAAGAAGGGACTCGAAAAGACTTGTCGAATTCTATGTACAAGTATGTCAAGAGTCAGTTCATGAAAAATGCATACGTCACAGGCAGAACCCAAACTACCTAGGTATGATATACACTACTGATATGCCATGCATCTGTCTGGGTGCTGACTGAGATGCTGCGGTGGGTGGTGGACGGACTGGCGGTTGAACTTGGCCGCGAGAGGGTAGGGGTGGTCGCCCCGAAGTCGGTACGTGCGGTAGGAGTTGGACGGCCCGGCCTCTCTCTCCCTCTCTCTCTCTCTCTCTCTTCTTTTCTTTTTCTTTTTTTCTTTTCTTTTTGCCTCCCAGGATGTCACCGGATGAATCCGAGAGAAATGGGCTGCGGACAGAAGCCCGGTGGTTCTGTGCCGTCAAAGCCACCAATGCTAGGACGAGGAGGTTCCAAATGGGACAAGCCGACGCAAACCAGTCCCCAGCGCTGTTCCTGCCGAGACGATGAGGCGGTTGTTTTGTTGTTGAGACGAGCTGGAAGTCAGCGTGGTTCCTCTTGTCCCATTTTGCCGAAGCCGAAAACTGGAGATGCGACGACTAATAGTAAAAGGGCGAGGAAGGATACCCTCTCTCCTCCCCACTTCATGTGAAAATGGATCAGGTTCTTGATCGAAAGAGAGAGTGACTTTTGCGTGGCTTGATCATTTTTTCGTCGCTGTTTAATTCGTCTTGACCTCGAGGCATGCTGCTCTTGCTAAGGAATCAATTTCCTGTCAAGCCGGCTATTGCCAGGGACTAGGTAGATAGGCAAGTAGTAGGTATACCTACCTAGCTTCCACGCCAGCTACCTAGTGGAGGGGGAAAGCTACCATGTACTGTGTACTTTCTCTCCCCACATCTCACAGTGCTGCGACTGGGAGACCAAGTAGCTACATCGGGGGTACATGATACATATCCCCATCAACGACAGTTTACGGCTGCCCTCAATTCATGTCTACCTAGTACATACTGCCACCGTGCAGTACGTTATGTTGGAGAGCCACGAATTCCATGACTACACCCCGCTTCCCCCCTCCCCTGGCACAGCATTGGACCGGACAGGTACCTTGCCTCACTGGATGGTAACATTGGGAATTGTGTGTTGCGGTCGATGGATTTTTTTTCATGAGTGCATCCGGCGGCGGCTGCGACGGGGGGCGTCACTGGTTTGGTCTGGTCCGGTCTGGTCGGTTGCTGGGCGCTGGCTGGGTGCCCCTCCACCCCTCCATTTCCCCCTCCATGTCCCCTCAGGTCCCCTCCCTGTCAATTCCCACGTCAGGTCCCCACCAGATACTCAATAATTACCTTCCTTGGGGATGAGAGACATTACTACCGGTACACCATTCCCCGTCCTATTTGATCTACCCTTTTCCCAACCGACTGCTCTTTTTAAACCTCGCCTTCTCCCACCATTTCATTTTTCTTCTCCTTCTTGATCGACTTCTTCGCATCAGAAATAAAAAAAAAGTTCTCTTGGAAGAAAATCAGACATCATGGGTTACACCGAACAAGACTGGAAGGCGATCAACACGATCCGCCTGCTCGCTGTGAGTTTTACCCCTCCGCCAGCCAGATTTTTTGCCCCGCCTACATTCGTTGAGGCCGTTGCTGGCTACCCCGCCAGCGGCAATCACTACCAACCGCGTTGGGAGGACGAGGACAGCTCGCCATGAGCTCTTTTCAATGAGCCTTTTCCCAGCGAGCTTTCCCGCCAACACGAGCGTCCAAACCCCAGGATTTACAGCTCGCTGACGACTTTGGTTTCTAGGTCGATGCCACCTTCAACAGCAACTCCGGCCACCCCGGTGCGCCCATGTACGTATTTGCCCACATCGTATTTCAGAATTTTGGTTCACGAAGCTCACCAATCTTTCCTTCAGGGGTATGGCGCCGGTCGCCCACGTTCTTTTCAACAAGTTCATGAAGTTCAACCCCAAGAACCCCAAGTGGTTGAACCGTGACCGCTTCGTCCTCTCGTAAGTTTGAACACGTCCTCGTCCAAAGAGCTCCCGAATTTGCCACCCTCTGGTCAGAAGCTGACAGATTGTCATTAGCAACGGCCACGGCTGCATGCTTCAGTATGCTCTCCTCCACCTCTTCGGCTACGGCGTCACCATCGACGACCTGAAGAAGTTCCGCGTAAGTTTTGCTTCCCCCGATGAGTCCCCCAAACGACCCAATTCCTGACGTCACCCCAAAGACGGTTGACAGCATCACCCCCGGTCACCCCGAGGCTCACGACACCCCCGGCGTTGAGGTCACCACCGGCCCTCTTGGCCAGGGTATCTCTAACGCTGTTGGTCTGGCCATTGCCCAGGCCCACACCGCTGCCGTCTTCAACAAGGATGGCTTCAACCTTTCCGACAACTACACCTACGCCTTCCTCGGTGATGGTTGCTTGATGGAGGGTGTCTCTGGCGAGGCCTCTTCCCTGGCTGGCCACCTCCAGCTCGGCAACCTGATTGCCATCTACGACGACAACCACATCTCCATTGACGGTGACACCAACGTCGCCTTCACCGAGGATGTCGTGAAGAGATACGAGTCCTTCGGCTGGGAGGTCCTCATCGTCGATGACGGTGACAACGACCTCGACTCCATCGAGAAGGCCATCGCCCAGGCCCAGAAGTCCAAAGACAAGCCCACTCTCATCAAGCTGAGAACCACCATTGGTTTCGGCTCCCTCCAGCAGGGCACCCACGGTGTCCACGGCTCTCCCCTCAAGGCCGACGACATTAAGCAGCTGAAGGAGAAGTTTGGCTTCAACCCCGAGCAGTCTTTCGTTGTTCCCCAGGAGGTCTACGACATGTACAACAAGCACGCCGCTGAGGGCGCTGCCGCTGAGGAGGAGTGGAACAAGCTCTTCGCCAAGTACTCCGAGAAGTACCCCAACGAGGCCAAGGACCTCTCCCGCCGTCTCAAGGGCGACCTCCCCGAGGGCTGGGAGAAGGCTCTCCCCGTCTACACCCCCAGCGACCCCGCCATTGCTTCCCGCAAGCTGTCCGAGACTGTCCTCCAGAAGATTCACCAGATCGTCCCCGAGCTGCTCGGTGGCTCTGCTGACTTGACTGGCTCCAACCTGACCCGCTGGAAGGAGGCCGTCGACTTCCAGGCCCCCGCCACTGGCCTCGGTGACTACTCTGGCCGCTACATTCGCTACGGTGTCCGTGAGCACGGTATGGGTGCCATCATGAACGGTCTCGCTGCCTACGGTACCATCCTGCCCTACGGCGGTACCTTCCTCAACTTCGTCTCCTACGCCGCCGGTGCCGTCCGTCTCACTGCCCTGTCCCAGGTCCGGGCCATCTGGGTTGCCACCCACGACTCCATCGGTCTTGGTGAGGACGGCCCCACCCACCAGCCTATCGAGACTCTCGCCCACTTCCGTGCGCTCCCCAACAACATGGTCTGGCGCCCTGCCGACGGCAACGAGACCAGCGCCGCCTACTACGTTGCCCTGACCTCCAAGCACACCCCCAGCATCATTGCCCTTTCTCGCCAGAACCTGCCCCAGCTTGAGGGCTCCGTGATCGAGAAGGCTATCAAGGGTGGTTACGTCCTGCACGAGGCCGAGAACGCCGACATCACCCTCGTCTCCACCGGTTCCGAAGTCTGCATCTGCATTGACGCCGTTCAGTACCTCAAGGAGAAGCACAACATCACTGCCCGTGTCGTCTCCATGCCCTGCACGGAGGTCTTCGACTCTCAGCCTAAGGACTACAAGCTGTCTGTCCTCCCCGACGGCAAGCCCATCATGTCCGTTGAGGTCATGAGCACCCTCGGCTGGGAGAGATACTCTCACGAGCAGTTCGGCATCAACCGCTTCGGTGCCTCCGGTGCTTACAAGGACGTCTACAAGGCAAGTTTGACCCATCTCACACGTCCCACGCAACAGAGTTCACTAACAACCTGTACAGAAGTTCGAGTTCACCCCCGAGGGCATTGCCAAGCGCGCAGTCGCCACTGTCGACTTCTGGAAGGACGTTCCCAACGTCCGCTCTCCTCTCAACCGTGCTTTCCAGCAGATCATTTAAAGCGGCTATATCCATGGGTAGAAATTGTTTAATTGGCGATTTTTTTTTTTTTTTTTACGCGATGATGGACGTTTACGGTGAAAATGAACTCAGTAAATAGAGGACAGTTAAAATCAGAAGATTACGATTAACGCGAATGCGCTTGCCTATACGCCTATCCTGCAGCCCGGTGGCTTTCTTGATGAATCCTCCCATGGCCATAACTTCATCGCTCGTGTGTCCTCATGAAAACAGAACGCTGGCCGTCCTACTCGTCCAAGCCACTGCCTCGCCGAATTTTCCCGTCATGAACTTGCCCATCTACCAACGCGTTGTGCCTGCTCGCTCTCTCTCTCTTATTTGACCCGATGCCTTTTTTACTTTTTACTTTTTTGGGTCTGCGAACCGAAATGGCATATCCTGAACCTCGGCGGCGCCTTGTTATCCGTCCGTATATCGCTCACTGGCCACCACCGACCGCGTCGTCCGCACCTTCTTCAGCGGCCCATTCGCGTTGAAACTCCCTGCCCACCCTCTCCAGCCTGCCGGCAGCGCGACGCGCCTCCATGGCCTCTTCGCCGGTCGCCGCGGCTACGACGCCGACCAGCATGGGCGCCGCGCTCTCCGAGTCCTCGCACGGCTTTCCCACGTCGGGTATCGCACCCGTCCTAACCGCCGCCGTGGACGACTCGGCTGTCGAGGTGGCACCGGCCGCGACGCCCGACGACACGGGCCTCGACGCGGCCGAGGAGGAGGTACGGTTGTTCGCGGCGGCGACGGCGGCGGAGCCCTCTCCGCCGTTCGGCAGGGCGTCGGCGCCGTTGAGGAAGGAGGCCAGGACGACGGGGCTGCCGGGGCCGTGTTCGACGATGATGCGCTGAGCGGGGCCCAGAGAGAAACGGTTCGCGGCGGAGTGGGCGGTCAGAGCGGTCATGGTGAGGGAGCTGAGGGCCTCGAGCTGGGGCTGGGAGCGCGCCGACGTCAGGATCGGGTTGAGGGCGCGGTCCGTTAGGTGCAGGGCCAGCGACGGGTGTTGGGAGGGGAGGGAGGCCATTTTGTTGCGTTGTCCGTCGGGGGGGAGGAGGGCGGGCTGCGACGGCTGGCACGGGGGTTGCCGCGGGTTTTGGTGGGTTTTGTCAATTGGGATTTTGCTGATCTCGGAGGGTTCCTGGGCGAAGGGCAGACGAATTGAGATGGTTGCCAAGAGAAGACTGACGGTGGATGAGTATGTATATTTTGTCAAGAGCAGATTGGTCAGAGGTCGGCTTCAAAGGAGACAAGAAATGAGAGGGGAAAGAGAGCGAGAGAGGGAGAGAGAAGAAGAGAGAGGCCCTTGTGAGAGAGAGGTGCGGTTAGGTACGGGTTACACCCCGTGGTGGTTCATTCATGAGGTAGTGTAGGTAGCCAGGTAGGTTGTAATAGCGCTGGGTTCCTGCTCGTACCCCGCCATTACCCCGCCAAATACCGTAGCCGACGCCAAAGGGTGGGATCCTCTCCACCGTTGTTGGGATATCAATCACAATGGACCTACTACCTCAAGGTCACTCACTCTCTTCCGGGCGTGTGCTCCTGTGTCCGTGACCCACGCACTCAAAAGATACAGCACTTTCTGCACGAAAGCGTGATAGATTGAGGCAGAGAGGCGAATGACGATGGATCAAAGATGAGCAACCGGGCCGGAGACGGGGTCGTGGAGCTCACACTAACGCAACGTCGGAATTTACTCTGAAGGTGTTCGCAGTGTCATCTTCAAGGCCTGGACCTTGATCTCGGTGACCGCTTAGCGTCAGCTGACTTGCTAGGGACGCTGCCAGTGCTCCTACGCTTATCGCGGTTACGCGTGACCGGGGCGGCGACAGCGCTGGCCGAGGTCTTGGGCGACGAGCGGGTTCCGTGCCGGCCGTCAACGCTGTGCCGGGGGCGGGAAGACCGGACACGGGTTTCCGAGGTAGAGCGGACGGGGTCGGCCGCCGCCCAGGCGTCGTCTGCCGCCAGGACCTGGTGTTTTTCTGGAGACGAGTCCCGAGGGGGAGACTCGGCGAAATGGACCGTCTTTTGACTGCGACGCGCGGTCGGCGTCCCTGGCGCTGTTTCCGGGGGAGGAGCCCGTGATCCCCTGGTTGGCGGGGACCCAACCTCGGTCTCTTCTCCTATCGTTGATAGTTGGTGCCCAACGGCACGGGCGTCATCATCATCCGAGTCGGACGAGTGGGCTTGGGAAATGTACACCGGGGGTATATACGCAGGTGCTGGAGCGACCTCGGCCACCGCGGGATTGGGTTTCTGGCGCGAACGACGCCGTCGAGTGCGTTGCTGTTGATAATCGGTTCCGCCTGCTCCAGCGGTTCCATACTCTGGAAAGAGGGTCCCGTCGAACCAAGCTTCGCGGACCTCGGCGGGCTGGTGGTCCCAGCAGAGACGATTGGTGAAACGGGCATCGTGGACTCTGACCTGCTCGTTGGGACACCTAGGTATACGACACGTATCTGGTCCTGGGGTCAGAGGAAACAAAACATTCGTTTCTCGGATGCGAAGTGCCGGCGAGACACTCACGTAGATGATCTTGACAGTATGGACCCTTGCGGTATCGCGGCTTCGCACATCCCTGCCGTCTACACACGGCGTGCTGAGCGCAGTATCGCGACCTGGACCCCGAATCGCAAGCCTTCTGGCAGCCGGGGGCCTGGCAGCGGGAGTTTGGTTTATCGAGATTGCCGCTGCTGTTGGCTTTGGCGGAGCCGCTGGAGACGCACTGCCCCATGATGCCTACCACCGTCCTCGTTTTCCTCCTCCAGCGCGCGCTGGGAGGCTGGATGGTGTTGAAGGAGAGCATTTCTCGGATAGCCGGGTCGGCTTACTACAGTCTGGTGCCCGAGTCGCATAAAAAGGTGCCAATGTTTATTTGTTACTGCGGCAGCTCGTCCGATCATCCTAAACGAGGTAAGTCATCCCTCAAGGGCGGCAAGGCGGGCATCCTGACGAACGACGGAGCAACGGCCCCCCCCCTTCCCCTCCATACCCCCTCCCCTGGTCTGTTGCATCCCGCGCGCTGGTAGACAGATAGATTGAGGTTCCCTTGTCATTGCAGGCTCCGGATGCGCGTGCCGCATTCAGTTTGAGCGCGGGCCGGGTGCCAACTGGGCACCAACACAGTCAAATCAATAGACAGGTTGCGAACCACCGTGTGCCCAAGAAGAAGGTTGGAGCGGTTTGGGGAGGGGGTGGTTGGAACACTGAGAAGAGGATGTAAGGCGCCAACGCATAGGGAGACGGCCGAGTGGGCCTGAGGAGGTGCAGGGGAGGGCGCCATTCAACCGTCAGCAAGCAAGCCAGCGCGTGCTATTGAGGTCTTTATACTGGTCGTCACGGACAAGAATCTGATCTCATTCGACGGGTGTCGTGACCAAATTGTTGTATTGGTGTTGGTGTTGCCAGCCAAGCAATGTAGGTACGCAAAGGATGGCGGCAAGAAGCCCGAGTGGAACAATAGATGTGTTTGAGCTGCCGAATCGTCGGCTAACCACACTAAGAATGAATACGTAGATAGCACACCGATACTTAGACTTTAAAGAGCCGCAGGCCTTACTGTTTTACAGCGTTGTGTGTTGATGTTTTGACGGACGTTGTCGTCGCAGGCGTAGTTGAGGGTGTTCGTCAGATAAGAGGGGTTGTTCCCTGTAACTCTAGCGTCCCCGATGCCGAGTAACGTGCGCCTGCGTCCGTCATTGGGGGAAGCCCCCTCCCCCTGCCCACCACCGACACCACACTTTCACAGGGAGTAGAATGTGGCTTGTTCCTGACACGAGTGGACAGCTAAGCTGAAGCAAGCAAGCAAGCTCCTGCAGGCCATATCCGGAGCATTCAATTCGCGACCTCTTGAGATTCCACCACGAACCCCCCAACGACGACGACAACGACGGCGGCACCCATCCCTATTGACTCATCAGCAAGTCGAGCGACAACTACATTCAGCCATTCGCAATGGCCGACGCCGAGGAGAAAGCCAAAGCCGAGAAGCTGGCCGCGGCCAGGAAGAGGGTGAGCTTCCCTAGCTAACACGGGAATTCTTTTCCATCGCTCACAGCCCGTCAGGTGGAAGAGATGAAGAAGAAGAAGACAAAAAAAGCAGGCGGATCATCCAAGAAGGACAAGGCCGAAGCGACGGCCGCGGAACCCAGCACCCCCAAAGAAAAGGAATCCGAATCTGGGCCGGCAACTCTCGCCGAGCCCGAGCCTGAGACGGCCAACGAAGAGACCAAGGAGGACGAAAAAGAGGCGACGGAGGCGGTCGCAGAGCAGCCATCCCGGGCTGAACAGTCCAAGCTTCGATCTGCCTCCTTCAGGCAAGGGTCCGTATCTGCCGGCAGCGGTTCCCTTTCGCCCGGAGCACAGGGCCCGGAGGGAGAGACTGCCACCGACATCTACCGCAAGCATGTCGCTCGCATCGAAGAGCTCGAGAAGGAGAATAAGCGCCTTGCCAAGGAATCCACAGACTCGGAGAAGAGATGGAAGAAGGCCGAAGAGGAGCTTGCCGATCTGCGCGAGGCAGAGGGCGAAGGCAAGAGCGGATCAGACGGCCAAGTCGAGAAGCTGGTGAGTATTGCTATGCTTCTGACTACTCGGAAGTGTCTCCCTGATCAAGGTCGCTAACCGTTTCGAAAACAGAAATCCGAAATCGAGGCTCTCCAGCGCCAGAACTCTCAGCTCCAGCAGCAAGCCTCCCGCTCAGGCGCTCGCCATGGCTCTTCACCGTCGGTCTCAATATCGTCACCCCCCGCCGAGCTTGAGGCTCAACTGTCCTCCAAAACGGCGACGATCGAGTCGATGGAAATCGAGATCTCAAAGCTTCGCGCCCAGGTCGACCGCCAAGCCAGCGGCTCGTCCTCCGAGCGCGAACAGATTGCGGCTTTGGAAGAAAAGCTTGCGCGGTCTGAGAAGGCAGCCACCAAGGCACAGCAAGAACTCGCCGACCTGCGTAAGAACCTTGACCGTACTGCGGAAAAGGCCGTCCGCGAGGGCAGCGAGCGCACAAGTGCAGAGACCAAGCTTCGCAGTCTGGAGCACGAACTCGCAGAATCCATCGATGCCAGACTAGAGGCGGAGAAGAAGGCGGACGCCCTGGAGAAGAAGGTCACGACCTTGACGACGCTACACAAGGAGCAGGACTCGCGGACGCAGACATTACGCAAGGAGAAGGAGCGCGCGGAGAAGGAAGTCAGTGAGCTCAAGGCGCGGGTTGAGAGCCTGGAGAGCGAGAACACGAGACTGCGCAGCCGCAAGTCCACCGAAGGGGGTGGCGGCCTGGACGACGACGGCGTTGATGAGCTCGAGAACGAGGAGCGCCTGCGCCTCGAGAAGAAGGTCCGCGAACTCGAGGCCGAAGTCTACGAGCTCCGCCACGGGCAATGGCAGGAGAAGCGCCGCGAGCTCAACAGCCCCAGCTTCGAGAACGTCGACCTCGGCGGCAGCCGCGGGAACTCGCCGTCCGCGCAGAGGAAGCAAGCCGGAGGCATCGGCGACCTCTTCCAGAGCGGCATCAACGCCCTCACCGGCGGCGCCGACGACGACTTGCTCGAGGACGACGACATGGACTTTGACGAGGACGCGTTCCGCCGCGCGCAGGAGGAGGACGCCAAGCAGCGCCTCGAGCGCATCAAGGAAATCAAGCGCACGCTCAAGAACTGGGAAGGATGGAGGCTGGACCTCGTCGAGAACCGGCGGGGTGGCCCCGAAGGCATCGGCGAGGTGTTTGAGGTCTAGATGTTGTAGATGCATCTCTAGCAGCTAGCGACTTGGCAACTTGATATGTGGTCGACCTGTATAGACCGTTGGCTTTTTGAACGAAGCATATCTGCACACGCGGGTTTCCAGCAAATCATGCACCATGGAGATGTACCGAGGTCGACACCCAGGCAGAAAAAAAACAACACGTCGTCGAGGTTCCGAGCTGATGTGCGCGACACGCGCCTTGATGCGCCGCCTCTTAATACCCTTGAGGTCTCTCACGGTCCCTATCCATTCGCAGCCTCAAAAAGTTGACTGGGCCGCTCGCCCCGTTAAACACCGCCGGCACTGATCGTCAGCCGTGCATCCCCCCACCCCGCACACCCCCGACAGACAGTCGGACCCCCCCTCCCCCCTTCTTCCTCCTCCTCCTCCCCTGGTCGCGAGAGAGCGGAAGGCCTTTTGCCTCAGGCAAAAAGCCAAGGACGCATGTGACGACGCGTGCCCGGGCGACGCGTAAAGCACCTAGAAGGGGTGGGGGTACGTCATTCCCTCCATCCTCCGCTCCATCTCACCCGTTCCCAAAGAGAGAGAGAGAGAGAGAAAGAGAGAGAGAGAAGAAAAGAAAAGAAAAGGGAAGGGAAAAAAAAAACAGAATAGCACGAGGTTTTGGAACGAGGTTGTGCAGTACCTACACAATAGAAGCACTGGCTGATTCTGTCTTATATTGTACAAACGGACGTGGACAGTCAAACGGCGGAGTGGGCAGGTATCCTTTTTTTTTTCTTGGAGAGTGTAAAAAGAGAAGAGGAGTGTCATTGATTTATGGTGTGGGGAATATCCTTTTTTTTTTTTTTCATAAAAAAAAAAGAATGGTCCCCGATTCTATGTTACTACAATAAAGGCCGAACAGAATACAATAGCAATAGGATTACAAATTTGTGTTTGCGGCAAAAGAGGCCTTGACTTAGGTGGGGGGAAGGGGATGAAAATGTACAATCTACCGTTTGCCGCCGTTGCCATGGAAAGAAACTGGAAAAAGTGTGGTGTTTCTCTTTATCCTCCCCTTCTTTCGTATTCCCCATCCGCTTTGCTTGTTGTTTCGCAGAAAGAATAAGGGGGATTTGAGACAAAAAGAGGTATGAGGAGGGGGATATCAAGAAAGTAGTCGTCATCGTTCCCTGCTCCGCCACCGTGAAAATGAAAATGAACCTTGAATGATGCCGTGGTAAACGCCTGTTCCTTCTTGTAGGTTGACCCACGTCCCTAGACTGTACACGGGCATGTGTCCTTTCGCCCGGAAAAGAGAAATAAAGAGGTATGGATCATGAAAAGCACTTCTGGCCCCGGGAACGCCTCATTGATGCGTGTTTCGTAAGGATGTTGTGAACGTGGTGTGATGGGTGGTGTGGAGTGTGGGGGGTGTGTGTATGTGTGTATGCCAGAGGAGCATGAAGGAATGTGGTAGCCTGGAGCAAGTCGTCGCGGCCGCCGCAAGTCTAGGGTGAGATGTTGTCGTAACGCCGCAATGGGAAGTTCGGTAGAAAGCTGTCGCTTTCGGGCAGAGGTGGCGCAGGCGTTGATTCTGATTGTCACAACATCGTAGCGGTCGGAGCGCCCAGGCTGGTGTCGATATTCGTGCGTAACGCATCTTGCAGCTCCGCAATTTGCGTCATCATGGCGAAGCTGTGCTGGCCTTGCCTCTCGAGCTGCTGGCGAAGCTCCTCATTCTCCTGGCGCACTCGCTTGATCTCCTCGCGCAACTCTTCCAGCCCGGCGTCGGAGCTCTTCCTCGAACGCTTCCGCTTGTTCCCTGCTCCAAATATGCCGGCCTTCTCGCTGTCGCCGTCGCTGCCAGTCTGGATGTCTTCCTGGACCGTGCTAGATCCATCGCTCGTGTGTACTCGTCGTAGGTGCTCGTTAAGGTTTTCCTGGCGCGAGAAGCCCTTGCCCGTGTGGCGTTTGCAGTTTGGGTGCGGGCAGTTCACTGTGTTTTTGGGGCCGCCGTGCTTGCCGTGTACCTCGCGCTCGTGGCGAAGGAGACCGCCCGAGTAGGTGAAGCCCGGGAGCTTTTCGCAGCCTTCGGCGGCGCATCGGTAGGGTCGCTCATGTTTGTCCATGTGCTTGCTGGCGAGGGGAGAATGGTTAGCATAATCCTGGAGTGGCAAGGTGTCGGGTGCGCAGAACCCACCTCCATTCGCACTTCCGTGTGAAGACCTGCGTCTCTTCTGTGCATCCCGGAAAGGTGCAGTAAAACTTTCCATCCGCCTGTTTCGTGACCTCCCGCTCAGGCTTGGGTATGCACTTGACCCTCGAAGAAGGGGTCGAGGCTTCGCCGTCGTCCTTATTATTTGACGGCAGAGGCTCGGGTAGCGCAGGAGGAAGTTGCGAGGGAAGAGATGCAAGTGTCGGGGGAGCAGAGAGATCGAGTCGCGTAGCATCGGGGACGCCCACGGAACCATCGTCAAGGCCGTCCGGCATCAGCGACCGATCGTCTCCGAGCATGGAAGCTGTCGGGTTGTAGGAAGCAAGGTCCGGGACGTCGGTCGCTTGGTACTGCCCTGTCGGATCGACGCTGTGGTCGTGGTCCGGGTCACCGATCGGAGGATAGGACCCATCGTGCATAAAGTTCCGCGGTTCGTAGACCACGCTCATCATGGATGCGATGTAGTGGATACCAGATGAAGCTTGCTACGGATGAGAAATGATGGCCGGAGGATGTCGTGACCGGCGGGTGTGAAAGAAAGAAAAGTCGCGTCTGGCACGTCTTCTGCAGAAACCTGCAATCAAGACGGAGGATGATGATGGATGAAAAGAAGGAAGAGGGAGGTGGGAAAGCTGCAGTTAGGGTGTGCTGCAACTGCGGTTGCACTTTTTCGTACTCGAGAACGCGTACTTGTCAAGCTTGCGCAAGTTGCGATGGAGAGCTTCGGATGCTGCGAAGGCAGAAAAATCGATTTGGCCTGAAAATTCCGGCTGGAAAATTTGCTGGAAGTTGTGGAAGCTACGGGTGGATTTCAGCCACAGAGACGGCAATTAATCAGCTTCAACGCTTTCCACGTGATCCTTACTCGCCACTGTGCCACAGAGACCCACTTTGCGTGCTTGGTTGTGGCGCAGGACAGCAGGAGGCAGAAGCTGAAAGCATGTGAGGGACACTTGGAGAACAAACTATCAGCTGCCGGTTAATCCAAGATTGATGGACTGCAAACAGAAACGGACCGGAACCTCTTACCTCGAGCGACAAGTGGATCATTATATGGTTGTGGGCCCCTTCGTTTTTAGGCGGCAGACTGCGGATGACTCGGTTCTTTAGCGATGGCGATAGCTGCCATGGCAAGATGCCTAGTCGCTGAGTCACAGCGGCAACAGTTGGCCTCAAGGCTGCCGCGTCGTTGCAGGGGTCTGCGCCTGCCTTCACAGAGCTGGTTGGTCCCGTGATAGGTATGTCTATCTTGATGAGCAATGCCTTGGTGGTTTAGTCCAAGTCTGCAAGAAGGCGTTGGAGGGACTCACCTACTTACGGGGGTCTTCTATAGATGGGAAAGTTCCCGATTTCTGTCATTGGTAAGCTCATGGAAGACAGAGCCGCAATCGAGCATGGCGCGGGCCAATGTAGATATTCACAGCCGCAATCAGGCCGTCTGACAGGTTCAGTCATGGGAGCCACGGCAAGTGTTGGCTGGGCCGATGATGGTAGGCCTAATGATGGATCTCGGTGACAACCAAGGATCTGGCGGGCGTTTTGACTGATGTAAGTGAAATTCTCAAGAGGGATATGCAAATGCTCGTAGGCATCGGCTGGCCTTCTGATATGAGGCGTATTACAAGTGCTAATGTGATCCACACAAAGAGGCAGATTTCGTGGGGAGCTACACAGCCAGACGGCTGGCACTTGCCATTGGATCTCATCGTGAGCTTGCCTGCAGCGATTCACTCATTTTACGATGATCTCTTTTCGCAATTGCGCGTCTTGGGTCTGCTTGTGCCGTGAAGGATGAGAAACGGTCCACACCACCTCCCTCTTTGGGATTTTGTGTGTCAACCCTGTATGGCGCCCTCGCAGCTCGCGTACCACTAGGTTGGGTTGCCAAAAGCTGTTGCTGTTGGTCGACCACTAGCCGAGAAGATGGGTGCCTGCTCTTTACCTTGGCCGGTGACTGGGTTGAGTATCGTGATGGAGCTGTGAGGGGCAGTGTGTAGGGCAATCCCGCGCTGACGGGGGCCTGGACTCGATCTCGGTGGATCGTCTAGAGCTCTTTTGGGGAGGTAGTTGGCTACGGAAATGGCCGTTGGATGCGAGACTCCAGATTGAGGAAATTGTGCACAGTAGTGGTATCTGACGGCATAACAGCAAGGCAGCTCGAGGGGATTGAACAGGCAGCGAGCCTTACAATGATACGCAAAGTGAATTGATAACGAAAGAGGTGTGATGAATAAGATCTTGGAGACCAAGCGCAGAGTCAAGCCATGCAAGTTCGAATGCAATGGAATATGGATAGCATGTACGATGTAGACTTGGGACACGATAAACAAGAGACAAAGAGAGAAGTTCAAGCTGGTGACGGGATATATGAGACTGTGGGAGTGGGGTCGCGGTGAGGAGAAGGGGAAGGAGATGAGCGTCTGCCCTCAGTTCTGAGGCAGACTTTTTGATGCCTTAAGCTGGCGACGGCTAAGGGCATCCGCCAGGCATTCAAACAGATGGATGCAAGTCAGGAACGAGCATTAAGAACGCACTGCTGCTCACAAGTGAGAACGCAACGGCAACGCTGTGATCGTAGGCGATTATCACAAGCAAGATGTTGTGAGGTTGAAGCGACGTCGAACGTCGAGAACATAATTACCCCACTAACAACCAACCACACGACCCAAATAAGGCTCTAGTCAATTCCGCCATGGCTCACCACCATTCACCTCGGATCCAACATGACAATAAAACATCTCAAACAAGGCTTATTTATTCCTCGCCGAAATCGACAGACAGGCTCCGTTCAATATTCAGTAGTCGCTCAGGGATGTAGCCGGCTTGCTGTCTGTCGTGTCCCTATGTATCCCCACTCCTCTAAGCGTAGCCGTCGTCTTTGGAGCAGCATCCATCCTGTCGGCCACTCACTCGCCAGCCAGCAAGCCTATGTTTTAGTAGAGTGTATGTCTCGCTCGACCTTCGTACGACGGCGCGACAAGGTGGGCTCGCTCTAATTAATTAGTGAGTGAACCGGGTCCGTAGTCGCTGGACAGAAATGTGGGCATCACCATGACCACTGACAAATCGCAGCAGGTGAAAGGTGGAGCGCCATTTTCTGTTGGGCAGGAGGTCCCTCGGGAGTGCCACGAGTGTATCTCTCTCCCTCCCAAGACTGGCACCACTGCACATCCAGATCTGCTAGTGCAACTAGGTAACATAGTAATTACTACCTACCTACCTGCAACCTACCACCTACCTAGGTACCCTAGTATGTAAGTAGGCAAGAACCGCCTGAGAAAAAAAAAAGAGAAAAAAAAAAGCCTCTAGCCGCTAATTCGTGCGTTTCTCACCTAGTAACGCTTCTCACAGAATAAAACCTAGGCCACACACCGCGTGATATATCTCCCGCTCGCCCAGAGCATCGGTTCTGATTCCCCCCATTAACCACACTTGATCGTCCATCTCAACGCACACCTCACGTCAGTTGCCGCCCCCTCTGCACACGCAAAGTCAAGCGCGCCCGTGGGGGAAAAGGATTTAAAAAAAAAATCACCAGTGTCCTTCCCTTCCCCGTCCTCCTGTGAGAGTGGCCAGAAAGAAGACTTGTAGCACGCATCCCCATTGCTTCGTAGTCAAGTATGGCTTCCCTACATGGAGAGGCGCATGACGCCGATTTCAAGCAACCCAACGAGTTTAGCACTGCGGCTGTCTCGTCGGTTGCCGCAACTCCAGCCGGTCCATCTTATCAGGAGGAGGAGGAATACGATGTCGAGACGATCGAGAAGGTCTACAGGTATGCCTCCTACGCAATTTTCTGTCTTGTATCGCTGCCACCGCTGCTGTCGTGCACACCAGTGCTGACCCATGTTCAGGAAGCTCGACCTTCGCATCATTCCAGGTGACTACATCATCCAACTCATCAAGTGAATAAGGGCCTAACGTTATTGCAGCTTTTTGGTGTCTTTATTTCGTTTGTTCCGCCATCAGGTCCAACATCGGTATCGCCCAAACCATGAATGCAGCCCAGGGCCATGATCTGGTGACAGTTCTCGGCCTGACGGCTCGGGACACCTCAACCGCGTTGGCTCTCTTCTACGTGGCCTACGTCATCTTTGACTGTCCTTCGAACCTCATCATGGCCAAGTTAAGCCCCCGGATCTGGATGGCTCGTATTGTCATTGCCACTGGTATCATCGGCACCTGCTTCGCTGCCGTTCAGAGTGCCTGGAGTGTCAAGTATGTCTCTTACACGCCAACCATTGACCGAATACTGACTGTCTTAGGCTACTTCGGTTCTTGCTGGGCGTAGTCATTGCAGGCATGTGGCCGGGAATGTCTTATTACCTGACCTTGTTCTACCCGCCCTCTCGGACGGGCAAGAGAATCGGCATGTACTTTACAGCTGCCCAGCTCTCGGCTGCCGTCGTCGGTCTCGTGTCTGCCGGCTTCCAGCTCATGGATGGCCTCGGGGGCCTGGTCGGTTTTCGCTGGATGTTCCTCATCTACGGACTCGTCGCCGTTGTGCTTGGCCTTTCCTTGCTTTGGTGGCTTCCTGACCGCCCCCTCCCCCCTGGCCAGAAGCGTCAACGGTCGCGCTGGCTGAAGTGGCTTCCCCCCACTCCAGAAGCGCTCTCCGGCCAGGATGCCGTCATTCACTACCATGACCTTCGTAGGGTCTACCATCCTAGACCCTGGACCCTCAGAGATCTGGTCAGGGTTCTCATCGACTGGCGTCTTTGGCCTCTGACCTTTATGTATTTCGGAGTCGTTGGCGTCGGTATCGGAACTCAGCTTTACGGCTCCGTCATCATTCGCTCCATAGTTCCCACGGCATCAAGCATTGAGATCAGCTTGCTCTTTGCCCCTATCTGGATCGTGAGTCGGCCCCCACGCCCTGTCCTTTTTGCGCCGGCTAACCGGATCTAGATGGATCTGATTGCGATTCTACTGGTGATGCCCATTTCTGATCGCTTCCACGGCCACCGACCCTTCATCTTCTCGGCCGCTGTGTGCGTTCAGATCACTGGCCTGCTCGTCGTAACTTTTGCCCTCGACAACGGATGGGCCCGGTATGGTGGACTTTTGATGGTCGGCTTCGGCCTGGGCCCCACTGTCCCCAACTGCATGACTTGGACAAATGAGATCTTCCAACGTCGCCATGGCGAGGTCGGAGTTGCGGCTGCTACTGCCTTGGTGTCCGGCCTTGGAAATCTCGGAAGTATCGTCACTACCTACGCCCTTTACACGGGATGGCCAGAGGACGCGGCCAAGGGCCGTTACCAGTACCGTCGCAGCAACTACGCAATGATCGGCATCCTCTGTCTGAGCATTCTCAGCAGCTTCACCATGTTCTTCTTGCTGAAAATACTGGGCAACGAGCCCGCAAACAAGATCTCAAACATTGAATCGTCCCCCGAGATTGAGGACGGTGCCGCCAGACGTGAGGCCCGAGAACGCGGTTTCGGAAAGCTGTTTCCTCGGAACCGACAACGCATGGAAGCCTGAAAGGCTCCCAAACGGACGTTAGGACGACCGCCAACAGAAGCAAAACTACGCTTCGAGGAATTCAACAGCCAGTGGCTCCCAATCGACGATTCATATAACGTCCAACTCATGAACAGTTCAACCTGCCGGTTTTCTTCTCCATGCCATTGCCTGGCATACTTTGTTCGACAATTTCATAAAACTTACTGAAACTACCCATGCGAGGTTTGAATATGCGTTTCGTCCAAGGAAAGACTCGTCTCTACGCCGCTGCAGAGCGAGAAGTGGCGGGCAAACGAGGCCTGGTCTCTCGACGGCAACAGTGCTTCTATGCCATTGCTGGGAAACGGTGTATTGGACTAGCCGTGGCGACCAGCGACAATGCTCTTACGCTATCGTAGATCGCCCGCCTCATGGGGGGGGGGTGGAGAAAGAGGAATGATGTGAGGTGACTTGGAAACAAGGAGAGGTTTCGCGGAGGAGGAGTTTTGCGTTTCTATTTTGCATTTTGATGATACCCCATAAGTGTTTTGATACGCTGTCGTTCGAGATATTCGCCACTCGACCGCGAAAGTGCTGTTACGCCATCGCGGGGACTGCGTGTTGAACCGAGGCAACGACGGCGACAATGCTACTACGCTATCGTTGGTCTTGCCTTGTGGGCGCGCCTTGCGAATACGACTTCGATATAGATGTTGCCTTGCGGCTCACCGGCTTTCTGGCCTAGTGGCTGCGTACAATAGGAGGGGCAACTGGCTGGCCGGTCTTTCATAGTACGAATCTGAGCCCTGTTCCCCCTCATTCTTCCCCTCGGTCATTGGGAACAAGGTGAGGTTCGACGCTCGTCTTGCTTTGGAATGCCACCGGTTGGACACAACTTCACAAGGCTCGCCAGCGCCTGGACAGACGTGACACTCTTTACACAGACACAGCATAGCGCATGTTGATGCCTGGCGTGTTAAAACCGGCGAGCTCTGAACATGAACCCGAGATTCATGTAAGTGAATCTCTGCCTTGAACCTGAGGATAATGTACCGGAGGGGGGGGGGTTCTTGGAGGATGTAAAGTAAATGAGCTCATGTACGCCATAGTTTTGCCGTCAGGCAACCATCACCAGGCTGTACACTTCCAACGACGGCAAGCCGAGGCCCAGAGTTTTCTACGCAACAATCCACACGACACGACAAAGACGGGGGTGGCAAGTAGAGAAGGAATGCAGGCCAAAGCACGACGACGACGTCGTCGTGGGGGCGGGGCGGCGATCGCGGCGATGGAGGGGCTGAGCGCGGGGCAGAGGGACGCGGTAAGGGCGGCGGTGGCGGTTGGGATTCGCAATCTGTGAGTCCTCTTCGGCGCCGCGTCGGGGTGCGGCTTGGCGGCGACGTTGCTCATAAGTTAGGTTGAACTGAGCCGGGCATACACGGAAGCGGAGACGGGATCGGAGGCGGAGGAGGGCCGGAGGAGGACGAGGGAGGGTGCAGGGGATGCTGATGTGTAAAGACCAAGGTCAACAGGGGCGAAGACTGCTTTCGGTGACTATACGAACGGTAGGTCGTTTGTACAAACACAGGGATCAGATGCTGTGAGAAGCAATCTATAGATCAACCTGAATAAAGGTAGAAGTTGAGTCTGGTGATAATATATGGTGATGACTAACACCGCCTAATTTACCGCTCAAGAAACATGCCTTGAGGTGGCGGTGTTTATTTGGCCTCAAGGCGGAGCTTTCGGTTGCTTGTCCTCTCAAACAAAGAAACGCCCTTTTTCCTATTTCTTCTCGCAATCAGAGGATTGAACGTGTCCTCAAGCGCCCGAAGGAAGGCTGAAACATTTTGTCGCGGCACCACGGGTCCCGGCATTGTGTGAGAACGAGCGTAAGATTCAATGCCTTCATGGTTGCCTGCTTGGATGGATGCCTAGTAGGAGTTGCCGGTGGCGACAATTTCGGTGACTTTACTTACTCCTAGCATGTCCATTGGTTGGTTTAGTCCAATTCGCAACAAGCAGGCACGGCCATGATCCAACGAGAGTCCAAGCCAAGCAGTGCGCCGCCTCTCTTCTAGTGCCCAGGCAGTGATATTCTCTTCCTGCCGATACCCATATCAATTTTCCATACCAATACTCTTACTAAACTAATTTTCCCCAAGAACCAGACCCTCGCCCCCCCCTCTTTGCTTTCTTCAATCCTCACTCTGCAACCTCTCAGAGCGTCAATGACAAAGCAGGGCAACACAGCATCATTTCCAACACCGGCGTGCCCAGCGCGCGTACGCATTCCCAACCCCACGATGTCCCTCTCCAACGTCACCACCCCTGAGGCCGTTAAGCCCAAGTCCAAGCCCAATACGCGCAGACAGGTCGTAAACGGCGGCGCACAGAAGACGTCGTACTCCTCCAACCACGTCCCCATCCCCGAAGACTTCCTCTCCGGCCCCCCGCCCGCGGACGCGCCCCCCGTGACCCTCGAAAAGATCGACTGGTCCGCGTCCGCGCTGCCGGAGAACGGGACCATGTACGCCGTGGTCCTTGACAACGTTCTGACGCCGGGGGAGTGCGCGCAGCTGATCCGCATGGCGGAGGACAGCGCGGCAGGCCGGGGCGTCGAGGACGGCGCGGACGGCAAGGACGGGGAGAACGGCGACGGCGAACCGTGGCGGCCGGCGATGGTGAACATCGGGCGGGGGTGGGAGATCCTCGAGCCCGAGTACCGGAACAGCGACCGCATCATCTGGGACCAGCAGGAGGTCGTCGACCGGCTGTGGCGGCGGTGCCGGCTCGCGCCGGGGCTGGAGGCGCAGCTGGCCGAGGTGGAGGGGTCGCGCAACCGGCACAAGGGGGAGGAGATGAGGTGGGTGTTTGACAGGTTCAACAAGCGGATGAGGTTTTTGAAGTACAAAGAAGGGCAGTTTTTCAGGCGTGAGTTTTTGCTTCCCGTTTGCTTCCCGTTTTCTTTCTGCTTCTTTACTCTCTCTCTCTCTCTCTTTTTCCCTATTTCCTCTTCACCTCTTGCCCGATGTGAGGTGGTTCCCCATCCCAAGACACACCCACACACACACACACATACACACAAACAAGAGATAGAGAGAAAGAGAGAGGTTGATGACTGATGCGGGATACGACAGCGCACTGCGACGGCCCTTACAGCGAAGAGGGCGAGGACGGGACCGTCTACCGGACGCACTACACCTTCCAGCTCTACCTCAACGACTCGGTAGCCGGGGCGGGCGGGGCCGGGGCGGACCTCGTGGGCGGCGCGACTTCGTTCCTGTCGGGCGACGAGAAGAGGAGGGTCGACGTCGACCCGAAGGCGGGCAGGGTGCTCATCTTCCAGCACAAACGGCTGTACCACTGCGGCGACGATGTCGTCGAGGGGACCAAGTACGCCATGCGGACGGACATCTTGTACCGCCTCGAGATGACGAAGACCCAGGCCGGCGGGGGTGCATGCACCGCCTCGTGATGACGAAGATCTAGGCCGGCGGGGGTGCAGGGGGCGGGAAGAAGTCTGTGAACGGTTAAATTTGGCTTGGGGGTTTTTTTTTTCATCCCTCCGGATACGGTGTCAATCGAGAGAGAGCGTCATCCCGAGTGTCCGTTAGTATTGATGTGCTTGCGACCTTGATGAGAGAGCGGTCAACTTATCGTTGATGAATGACATATAACATCAGAGACACAGAGAAAACAAAAGTTGAGATAAAAGCCTACATACATAACATACAGCTTGATCACAACTCGAGATGGAAACGACAAAACGACGACGATTTCGTCCAATATGCAAAAGAACATGCATATTGCACAAAATGCAAAATTGTTGCCTCGTGGCGGAATCGAACCGCCGATCTTCTCATGACACTAGAGTACTAGTGAGACGCTATACCACTTAGCCAACAAGGCGTCCTGATTGGATGATGGTTATTGAAAAAAGCTCGTAATTATACCTCAGACGAACCAAATCAAGGAGGCCCCAGACATGGGACCACTTCCCTGTCTCCTGTTGTTCAATCGCCACACCGTCGAATACTCGTGATGCCTACTCACAGAAACGGTCCATTTTTTCCCACGTCGTCCGGGAACTCGTCGGGGATTGGCGTAGACTATCCGTACGTATCGGTACGCTCAGCTGCGGTTCTTTAGGTGGTTGGCTGCGACCACAGCGGCCCAGAACGACGTTCGTAGCAAGCGACTCTCTAGAATTCTTGTGCCGACCTAGCTAGACTCCGTGCGGAGCCCTGCTCAGGGTCCCTTCGGGCGGATCGCTACCGCCGGGCGTGGTGGGGAAGCGAAGCGCATTCTGGCTGGGGGCAGTGCAAGATGATTTTACGGCGGGTTGAGATTGGAGAGGGCGGTTTGATGCGAGCCAAATCCTCAAAAAGGTCTGTGTCGAGTCGTTCATTTAAGAGGCGCTTCATGAATGGAAGAGTCAAAGCAGCGGGAAAGACGGGTAGGCACATGCGCGGGCCTTGGCATCTGGAGGTGCTCTAGTCCGCAGAGACAGCAGGTTCAGCCTTACCGGACATGCTGACAGACACACATTCTTTGGCTTGGCACAATATGGTACATGTGGCATTGTCCGGTCCAAAAGCACCGAGGAAGGTGTGGGATGGTATTTGTGCGTCACGTATGTCAGTAACCGTCCCCTCCCCCCCCCCCCTTTCCATTCATCGCGGGACAAAGAGGCGGTGCAGAGCCACGTCGTCGGCGCCTAAGCACGACAAGATTACGTGACCCCAGGCTTTCCAGAAAACATTCAAAGCGCGGACTGTTGGTGTGAGCTCGACGGAAGACACACTCTCAAAGAACTGGGCCGACAAGGGCAGACGTGACGCCTGCGCCACCAGACAAGCTCGCTAGTGGAATGGACCCAGCGGCTCGAGTGCCAAGGGAATGCCCAGGCGCGTAGATCGCGGGAGGGGCAGGCGTTTTGGAACATGGGCGAGATGAGCAAGGGAGCTAGCAGAGCCAAGAACCCAAGGAAAGAATAAGGCGACCGTGTTCGATGAAGGGAAAAGCTTGTTTTTGGCTTCTCGGTCCTCTGGTTGGCACAAAGCTGCGGAGAGTTGTTTGGCTTGTTTCGCAAGGGCGAAGCCTCGCAGCCACTCGTCCAAGAGCTGGTCAGTACAAGTAAGCAGCTGTCGATCCGGGAGGGGAGGTTGTCAGTCAGGAGTGGTAGTAGACACTGGACACTGGACAGGATAAAAACGGCGAAGGCGAATGCGACCGAATGCTTGCATGACGGAGGCCACTCTATTAACGCCATTAGCAGCCATCTATGCCCAACCGAGGCCCGCATTTCATCATAGAAAAGAGGGACTGATTCAGGGATGAGCTGCGCCATGGGGGAAGGGAAGGCCGGAGAACGAATCTCTCGGTGGTGGAAAAGCAAGTCATGTGACCGTACTCGTGACTCCGACTCAGGGGCGGTTCCTATCCCCATTTGGATGGCCATCGGTTTTTGTTGTCGTGCCATGGGCGGCGGCGTGCCATCGCTCCCTGGCCCCCCGCGCCCCAGGAGGTACCGGTACCTCGATCGGATGCATTATTCATTGCTCTCTCAACACTGGATGATTGATCAACAGAAGAAAAAGGAAGAGAACACGACAAACATCGAAAAGATGGAAAGAGAAAAGGCCAAGAAAACAAAAAGGCTCGGCATTACGACAGCTTTGCACTTGTTGGTTCCTTCGCCCCCAGGCGCTTGGCATGTCGGACCCTGTCCTGGATCGCCAAGACCGCGGGACAAGACCGCTGGAAAAACTTGGAATTTGCTTGTTTTTCCACGCTGGCGACTTGGCGCTGCGTGCCATGCATGCCGCGAACTGCCGTCGCCGAACCGCATGAAAGGAAAACAGGAACAGGCAATGGCCGACCGCCACCACTCAGAAACACACCCACCACTGGACTCAGTTATCCAACGCCCGTTGAGGCATGTAGCGCGAGCCATTGTTTCTAACCGCGTGTTTCCTGTGGCTGGCAGACATTCACACACATACTTACATAGGTACACATAACACACACATACACACGCATACTAGGTTTGTACACATACATACTCACAGTGGATACGAGTGACACCGGCTCGGAAGGCACGCCTTAATTAGCCTACCTGTTCGTAATTATCAACCTGTTACCTACCTACCTAAGTACCTAGTGTGGTAGTAGGCCCGTTAGCTGCTGGCTTGTCTACCTGGTCTGTGTGACGAATGTACCGTTACCCGGCATGGACTCCTTGGGCCGCTTTTCCTGACCCTTTCTCACCCTTGCTCCACCTATTGCCTGCTACTCATTCCCGTACCGGTACTCTGTACAATCCCGGGATCCCTTCCCCTCCCCCTTCTCTCGATCCTCCTACTTGCATCCGCCCGATGTCCAACTACCTGACATTAGCACGCCCCTTCACGCTGCCATTCATTCTTTCCCCGGCCCTCTTCTTCCTCGTTTTCTCTCGACCTCCCTGCCCATCCCCTTCCCTTTCTCTCTTTCATCCACTCGTTTGTCTCTTCCGAATCCACAAAACACGGTTACCAGCGACGCTCGACGGCTGGCACTCTATCTACAGTCTCGCCCATTCTCCTCGCTCAGCCTAATCGAAATACCCGCATGATACGCCGACCGAGAACCATCGCGCCGCATCATCGAGGGAATTGAGTTTCCTGCTCGGTCCCGTTTTCTTTCCTCCGTCTCCCAGTCGCCCGTCTCAAACACAACGTCATCCGACCACGTCCACCACCATGAGGCACTCCTTTATCGCCCGTGCTGCGACAGCACTTCTCGCCTCCAGCGGCTTCGCCAACGCCTACTACTCCGTCGCCTCCGAAAGTACTTCCTCCCACGCCCCGGCACTCTACTCGGCCGACTCCAAGATGCCCACTTGACTAACACCGCCTCCAGATGACATCAAGTCGGCGAGCAGAGACCTTGCGTACGATCTAATGAGCTTCTACGATGGCAACCTGACAGGCCACACGCCCGGTATCTTGCCCGGCCCTCCGCCCGCCGGTGATTACTACTGGTGGGAGGCCGGTGCCATGTGGGGAACCATGATTGACTACTGGCACCTAACCGGCGATTCCACCTACAACGACGTCGTCATGCAAGCCATGCTGCACCAGGTCGGGCCCAACCGCGATTACATGCCCCCCAACTACACGGCCTCGCTGGGTAACGACGACCAAGGTTTCTGGGGCATGTCGGCCATGACCGCCGCCGAGGACGGCTTCCCGAACCCGCCTTCAGACCAGCCCCAATGGCTTGCCCTGGCCCAAGCCGTCTTTAACACCATGGCCAGCCCGGATAGACATGACAATACCTGTGGAGGCGGTCTCCGTTGGCAGATTCCCTTCTCCAACAACGGATACAACTACAAGAACAGTAAGGCTGACCGGCAGCTCGCCTTGACCTGCGTATTTGGTTGGGACTGACAAAAGCTCAGGCATTGCAAACGGCTGCTTCTTCAACATCGGCGCCAGACTCGCCCGCTACACCAAGAACCAGACCTATGCCGACTGGGCCGAGAAGACTTGGGACTGGATGACGACGGTGGGATTCATGGACGCCAACTACAACATCTATGACGGCGCCCATGTCGAGACCAACTGTACCGACATCAACAAGGCCCAGTTCTCTTACAACAACGGCGTTTTCGTCCTCGGCGCCGCCATGATGTACAACTACGTAAGTAGTCGCTCGTTGCCCGAACTCGTATGGGATTCAAAGCTAAACTGGTGACAGACGGACGGCTCTGAAAAATGGAAGACACGCCTTGACGGTCTGATTAAGAACACCTTCAGCATATTCTTTCCGAACAACATTGCTTTTGAGGCTGCTTGCGAGGACCACAACACTTGCACCACTGACATGTTGAGTTTCAAGGGCTACGTTGCTCGGTGGATGTCGATCGTCACACAGGTTGCACCTTATACCGCCGCGACGGTGCTACCCGTCCTCAAGACGTCGGCAGAAGCTGCTGTCAAGCAGTGCACGGGGCAGGCCAACCAGCGAACTTGTGGCTTTAAATGGAGTTCGGGCGTCTACGACGGCACCAAGGGAGCCGGCCAGCAGATGGACGTCCTAGCTGCGACATCGTCTCTCCTCATCAGCCAGGCCAGAGTCCCATTGACGAATACTACCGGCGGTATCTCCAAGGGAGACCCCAACGCCGGAAGCCACTCGGACAACCTACTCGGGGAGCAGACCCCGATAACAACGGCGGACAAGGCCGGCGCCGGCATCCTCACCTTTTTGGTGCTGGCATCCGCCGCCGGCACCTTTGGCTGGATGAGTTTCGGAGCCTGAAAAAACCGGACGACGAGCATTTAACGACTTGATTTTCTTACCATTTGTTCATATACACAGCAGCGCCACGGCTCTGCTGACGAGTTGTTCTCGTAATAGGGATGTACAGGCGTCGTGGCCGAGGGAGGCCCAGGGGTGTTGTTTGGTTACTTTGGCGTTGGCTTTTCTTGTGTATGCATCTTAAAGGATAGCGGGCCATGCGGTCCTTGAGTCCTGTTCCCTTCTCCTCTCCCTCGCGGCCGTCGCGGATGCCGGATAAGCCACGGCTTGTGCGAGGGAGCCCTGTAGTCTATAATGTAGCCATGCTACCACCCACTTAGTCTTGAATAGACACGTCATCATTAGGGCGACGACAAACAACCCTGCGTCTCGTTCGGATCTAAGAGAAAGCCGCCTTTTGGCACATTGTGAAACGGGATACGTGAAAAGTTGGCGACGTCATGTCATCCCTACGTCAAGGATGGGCAGAGAGCACAGATGCTGGACCTTTCATCCCACCAGTCGTCAAGTCCTCGGGCGTATGGGCGCAGCGACCCATCTAGAAGCTGCAGACAGACATATCGGACTGTTTCCCGGCTGTTTTGCATGTCGTCTTATCCTGTGGCGGCAGTCGTTTCAGCGGACGCGTCCACGGGGGTCCGTCCATTGGCCATGACGGGTCGAGCAAGTTGGTGTGAGTGAGAGCCGACTTTTGGAAACAAATGCCAAGTCTTTTTTTTTTTTTTTGTTTCTTTCTCTATCCTGCTGATGGCCGACGTTTCTCCGCGCATTTCTCTGGGCGCGCGTCAACCGGTCGGCGCTGTCGTTCTCTTCTTTTGGTTCAATTTCTCCGCTACAACGTCTTGTCCGATAACTCCACCTAAACCCTCTCTGCCAATCAAAGCGCTGAAAGGGCCTCGTGGTCGATCCCTCATTCTCAATCAACAATCAACCTCACACCATAGGACACACTCACTCCCTCTCATACTCTCTCTCCCCAACTCTCGTTCATCTAAAGGGTCGGGTTCAAACCTAACACACCAACCACACCACGCTCCCACCTTAAGGCACCAAAACCTTGTCGTCTAACTACATCGGCCCGCCATATGGTCTCACTTTAATTGGCCACACACAGTACAAATCCACACACTGCGCCCAGCTCTCGTCCATCGTAAGACTAACCCATCACCTGCGGGAGGCATTTCGGGACGCGACAAATGCCGATCCCGGACTTTGCCAACGAGGCCATCTTCCCGGCCTTCGACAGCCTCCCCATCAAGGACGCCGCCGCCGCCGACCCGCCCTCATACGCCGCTTCCTCTCTGCCCCCGTCCTACGTGCCGCCGCCGCCGCCGGACCCGCCGTCATACTCGGACTCGCAATCCGGCTCCGGCTCCGCCGCCGCCGCCGCCGCCGAGTCGTCCCTCACCCTAACGGACACGTCCGCCACGTCTTCCGGCCCCGCCGCGACACCCAAGCCGTCGTCCCACGACGCGCGGGAGGAGTGGTTTCTTGTCGCCGAGGTGAAGCAGAACATGACCATCACGAAGCCGACGCTGGTGGTGGTGGACCGCGGCGGGACCGAGTTCGCGGTGACATTTGAGGACCGTGGCATCGACCTCCGGCCGGTGCGGCAGGGGTGGACGATCATAGTGCCGAGGGCTGTGCGGACGGCGCCCAAGGGGGGCAAGAGGGGGTTCGTGAGGGTGCCCGAGGGGCGGGGCACGGGGGTCAAGTACGTCCCCGGCGGGCTGGAGAAGATCGCCGAGGTCGCGGCGAGGGCCGGCGGCGAGGACGGGGGCAAGGGGTTCCGGGGCCGGTGCGCGGGCTGCGGAAAGGAGAACGGGTCGGACGGCGGCGCTTTGAAGAGCTGTACTGCGTGTGGCGTTGCGCGGTACTGCGGCAAGGTGAGTCTTCCGCTGATTCCGATTAATTGGCACGCGATGGGTTGTGCTTGGTTATGGATGGAAATGTTGACGCCCACCGCTGTAGGAATGCCAGAAGGAGGACTGGAAGACGCACAAGAGCGACTGTAAAGTGCTGAAGGGTATGGCGAACGCGTGGGGGATATGATCAATGAGGGGAGCCTCGGATCACAAGAAAGGGTGTGTCGGTCAACGCCGCCTGACCGAGTTTGTGAGGCAGAGGCGGTTTTCAAACTGGCCGGCCACCTTATCGTCACCACACCAAACACAGCCGGGCTGCACCTGGACCAAGGATGCCGAAGGGCAGAAAGCAGAGGTTTGGGCCGGCTCGTCAAAGGTCTCGAAGCATGTGGATATATCCGCGTCACGTCTCAAGCAGCAGATGGGGGCGAGGGGTAATCCACGAGACATTTTGGTTACACTGAATCTTCAAACATATTGAAGGACACTGTAGCTAACAAAGTAAAAGAACAAAATTCCAAGCGACTGTAGCACCTACTCGGTTCGCTTCTGTCGTTAAAGGACCGTGGTTGTGAACCAAAAACCCGAACCCCCGCCACCCAACGCCGATCCAGTGATTGACCTAGCCCATGCCGCTAATGACAAAAGTAATCTACCAACAGAACATTTCCAAAGGAGCGAAGAAGAACCAAAGCCCCTCACCACCGTGCCCGGCATCCCAGCGAGCCTAACTCCCACCCACCTTCGATGACCAAGGACCCGACGAGAGGAAGCTCAAAAGTAGGCGATCCTCGCGCCCGAGAGCTGG
Source organism: Colletotrichum eleusines (assembly GCA_016807845.1). Lineage (NCBI taxonomy): Eukaryota > Fungi > Ascomycota > Sordariomycetes > Glomerellales > Glomerellaceae > Colletotrichum > Colletotrichum eleusines. The sequence goes on from JADEZO010000005.1 coordinate 1,225,027, forward strand.
GCGTTCCACGAGACGTAGTCGTTGTCGTAGACACCCACGAGCTCGAAACCCTCGACGGCGCCGGGCGCCTTGCAGTCCGTCGGCGCCGTCAGGTAGGCGCCGTACGTCGCGTCCCAGGTGGCCCACCCGCCGACCCCCGCGGCGGGGACGGACCAGCGCCCGAGGTTCGCGTCGCGCTGGTTGCCGGGGCCGCCGGCGCCCCAGCCGGGCGAGCCGCCGGCGGGCGCGGGCTTGAGGGAGGTGAAGACGTCGAGCTTGCGGCTGCCCGAGACGCCCGAGGTGGGCCCGTCGAGGAGGAAGCGGAGCTGGCACTTCTTGCCGGCGGCGGCCTGCGGGTAGGTGAAGGTCAAGAGGGCCGTGAGGTCGTTGCCGTTGTTGGAGGAGGACTTGGAGACGACGCCGCCGTAGTTGGAGGGGTAGATGGCGCCGTCGCGGGTGTTGTAGGTGAAGGTCGCCGAGGGGGCGAAGGAAGACGGCGGCGGGGCGGGCTGACGGGCCGAGAGCGGGGTCGCGAGGGCGGAGGCCGCGGCGAGGACAAGGGCGACGAGGGTCTTGGTGAACATTTTTGCTTGGTGAGTGGTGGTAAGTACTTGATTTGTCGGAGAGAGGTGGTGTAAGAGAGGGACTCGAGGCTGTTGGCTGCTTTGAGTGTTTGGTGATTTGTGTTTTGTTGCTTGGTGAGCTGAGGAGGGAGGAGGGATGAGAGATTGTGAAAGCACATAGGACGTTTGACGGGATATTTGTATTCCTCCCTGGTGTATCGGTTCTCAGGCGAATGTCTCCGGCATCGTGAGCCTCACGAGGGCTCCCTCTCAAGGTGCCTGCCCATGGCTTGACTGCCGAAGAGCTCGCCCGGCTCAGGCGCTCTCTCTCTCCGTCTCCTCTCGGACGACGCACCTCGAGAGCTTGCCGCTTTGGATCTCCTCAAAATAGCACCGCCCACACTCACGCTGCAAACCCTCGTAAACTGACACAGCCCCCGACCAGACCCTTCCCGCTCCCCAGCCCTCGGGTCAAGTCTGATCAGCCCTGCGGCCCTATGTGCTCCCCCCTCCCCTCTGTCACCGGGGCACCGGTCAACCATCCTGGCGGGAAGCTAGCTCGCACGAGACTAGCCCTGCGAGCGACGTTACCACACAGACTGACGAATGATGAGAGGCCAGGCTCCGGATGGCCCTGTCGGCCACCACACACCACGAGGATCCCATCGTGTAATATGTCTCCGACGCGCGCCGTCACATGGTCTGGGTTTGCCGGGGGGGGATGACGAGCTTGTGCGGAGGAGGCTCAGCTCTTTGGACCTCTTCCGAGGGCTGAACGCCTCGGGCCCAATGGGGGCGCAGGCTGGAGTTGGTGTGACTGGCAGGCTATAAGCTAGCTATCTCGGAATCGTGGGCTTCATCGTCGCGTGGCTTGACGGGGCGTTCTTTTTTACTTGTGTGAACGGTAGCGAATATGGCTTGCTCTAATCCGAGATCGGTATGGCCGAGCGGGAGAGTCCAGAGTGCTCGCGATGGAATGGTGTAAACGTCGTATATGCGAGTTTTTGCGTGAGACATGGACGCGGGGGAGGTGTTCACACTAGGAGGGGGGGGAGGGGGCGGGGAAGGGTCATCCGGGCAAGAGAATGGGGACGATTGGCGACATCTCGGGCTCGTATCGGCGTATTACGAAGTGTCAGACGCGGGGCCAATTGCAAAATGCAGCTTTTTGAAGTTGACGATGCTGGGGCTGGTCAGCGCCACATAATAAAGGGCGGTCTGAGCTGAGCTGAGCTGAGGTGTCGTGACAGTGCAGTTGTCAGCCTCACTCAGTATGATCTCGTTCTCTGGCAAATTGGCATTGTGTTCTGTTGCGATCCTAAATCATTATATTGGCTTCTGTGTTGTTCCAAGGTTAAGGTGAGTAAATAAACAAGACTCCGGCCATGCCTTTACTCCATTCGGTATGGAAAGCTAGGAGATTCCTTGCGTTGATCGTGGCCACTCTCCTCCTCGTCCTCCTCCGCATCCAGAAGACACGCCGCATCCGTCTCCGTAATGATCCTTTGGTTCGAAGGTTCAAATATCAGGCCAGGCGATAGCGTGCTAATAACTTTGCCTCTGGCTTTTGATTCCATCACTGCGGCATGTGATCTTCGGTGACCGTTAATACATGACGAAAAGAAGGGCGTGCCACGCTCAGGTACGGCGTCCCAAGCGATATGGTATATATATATATATATCGGAGCTTGACTATGACCGCGTATCGTATTCTTAGAGCTCCTGCCGGCGGCAGTTCTCACTGTGGTTTGCCAATTCACCAGCGAACAGCACCTCTGTTACACGCCATGGTTGAAGTGAGGTATGATTTGGCAGTTGCTCCGCGGTATTATGTGTTTTGTACTGTATCAAGAAAACAAGATGTAGCATAGGCCAGAGGTGCTGTGTATCGGGTTATACATATCATGATGTTCATGTACCGGGTGAACTAGGCTAGACCGCTTATTAGGTGGGGGGGGGGGCTATTTTGTATTCAACAAATTTATCATCAAGTGACTGTAACCTCTTTGATGGCTGTTCTCTATGACTGATTCATAGCTAAATAACCACATAAACGCATGATTCACTAATCAGCATCTTGAAGGTGCCCGCAATCTTATGTTGGTACCTTTTTGAACAGGCGATTGTTGAATTGATAAGGAGGCTTTGTTCCGCCATTCCCAAGACACGTGGTCACTGACTTGAGAATGTTTGCCCACCGAATGTGGGAGGACGGCATCTCCCTTGCAGATTCTCCAGTACTGTATACGATTATGCCTGCAGGACGACAAAGACGGGAAGCAAACGTCAGAGTCATGGTATGCCATTTATCAACCTTAGATTCCAACTCCTTTGTGCGTTCTCCTGGCCTACCCTGCTGTTTGCTTCCAAGCCACGCATTTCGGTGTGATGTGGTGCGGATGATTGAGAATTACAAATAAAGCGTCTAAGACTGATAATCCAAATCCGTTCCGTTTTACTCTTCTGGGTCATCATAGCTTCGCAGCGTCCTGGAACCCTACAACAACCGGCCAAGATGAGGATCCGTGGCCTTCAACTACTCACTGCCAGTCTCATCACGCCCGTTCTAATTCTCTCTTCATCGAAGACGGTCAAGTCTGTCCCAACCGCTACTTCATATGTGGTTGATGATAGCGTCGAGCCCGGTCACCAGACTTGGACAAAACAGCTACGTCTACCTGAACGCAGCGAGCCTCCCGCCGACGCTTTCGCCGGTCTGACGTCCGTCATTGAAGTTCCTGGGGTTCACGCACCGCATAAGCGGGACGAAAGGGATTGCATCGGCATGTATCTATGCACCCAAGCAGACTGGAAAGGCGATTGCTACTGGGCCTGTTTCCGGAAGGGCTTGGAGGTGCAACTGGAGGCCGAATGGGCTCCTAATATCAAGTCTGCGCGTCCCGACCACGGCAGCAAATGTAAATTCTTCTTGTATGTCATGGAACCCGTAGCCGGTGAACAGGCAATTTTCCTGACGCTCATGTTTCACAGCGGAACCGAATGCCGAACCAGGCACAAGAGCCAGAATCTGGAATATCCTGGAGGCGACTTCGACGCGGGGAAAATGGGCAAACTTGGTCTGGGGTGTTTCTACTGTTTATAATTTTGTCATGACTCTAAGGTTCAAGTATCACGGGACGATGAGGTTCATTTCCGTATCCTATGGACCAGGTTCGGTATGGAGTGCTGCTCATTCAATTCTTTCACGTTATCACAGACAATGGTGGTAAGTGTTCGTGTTCCAATTAAATGGCCACCCGCAGACTTTGAACACAATTAAATGGGCTCTTCACATGCGCTTATGGCAGTTATCACCGCCAGTCCACATATTGGGGGTAACCAGCATCCTTCACTCCAAACGACTGTCATTCTTGACCTTCGTCTTCTTCTCCTGCTCCTCAAATTGTGATTTAATATCACGGCCATTCTTTTGCAGAATGTCGTAATCATCATCCATTTCGTCTGGGGTCGTGGGCGATTCGAATCAGTTATGAGATTACATGTAATTATCTTTGGAGATGGATGATGAAAGTCTCGGCTTACCGCGGACATCAATCCTGAACTGTGCAATCTCAACCGCAATCTCCACATCATCCATAGTCATGACCCTCGTGGACGGATCGGACTTCAAGGCATCGCCATCGGCGAGGAGGAGTACCCCGCAGTCCTGCCAAACTTCCGATCTGTTGGGCGACTGGACAAGGACCAGCCGCTTGCTCTCGCTTGGTGGGAATTCCACGTTGCGGAAGCCGCGGTCGTCGTCCTTGAAATCTCGGTAGCCGCGAGGGTTGTCCTCGAACTCGAACGTTAGGCACAGCAGGGAATCGTGCTTGAGCGGGGTGAGAGGGGGCTTGTCGCTGATGGCGCTCTTGTGAGGCTTCAGGACCTCGCGGACCCTCCACACGTACTGCTCTGAAGTGGTGATGCAGGGAACGAAAATGCCGGCGGACGTGCGGAGAACGGATAGGAACCACGGGGTTTGGGGGCCGCGCTTCGAACGGATGGTCACCCTCGAGCCGTCCAACAAATGCGATTGTCGATGCGTACGGCGCTGCCAGTCATCAGTCAAGGGTCATCATTGTCGTTATGACAGACCACCGGGTTGACTGGAGTTTCTACCTTGGCATCCAAGATTGGAGTAATGGTCCAGATACCATCTTGATAGTCCCACTTTGGGTCGTAAGGTGCCGCTCGCGGCCCCTGGAATCTACGATAGGCCGTGTCAGGACTATCACCTCTGCCGGTGGAGGTCAAGGGCGGACCATCTTACTTCTGAGGCAAAACCTCCCCCTCGCTTATTGTCTTGATAACAATGGGCCTGTAAATGTCATGATAAAGGTAGTGCGGTTTTCCATAGTGGGTTAATCTCGACCTGAAGCGCAATTGCGCATTGATCTTGCAAGATCTGGGGACGCTGATGCACTTTACCGCGCGGCCTTGAGCTGCACTGGAAAACACCTCGGCGGCATCTTGGAAGCGAGGATCCCCGCAATCAACCAGAGAGTCGACGATCGGTTTCAAATCAGCTCTCTATATAGCACAGAGCATGAGATATTTGCAACCTCGCTTCGGAAAGATGGAGCTGTTCCTACCTGAATGACTCTCCAGTTGACGTGGTCGCCGACGGTCGGACACCACTGGCCTGGACTGTAACGAGGTCATGCTCTACCCCCTACTACTATTTCGTGGCTCCACGCGTTCTCACCTGGAAGCCAAGATGGTGTTGCCGCCAACGGCTTCAAAAACCACATTCTCGCTGCTGGCTTTATAGCTGCGGTTCGTGCTTTGCTCGTTGTTTTTCGTCGTCTCCTTCTTCGAGTCTGCTCCCATCTGCACAGGCTACGGAACACAATGCCAATGTCAGGGAAGACCGGAAGACAACGCATGAACGAGAAACCCACCGAAGAGACAGTCATCCCGATCGCGTGCTTGAAGCTATCTCGGTTCTTGTCTTGCTCAACCAGCTCATCGTCAGTCAAAACCTTTGTCGATACCAACATGCCTCCAAGCGTAACTTCATGGCAGAAGAACTTTCCTGATGACGGTTAGACATCAATCGACCAACACGAATCTGAAAAGTCCCGAGGACAGACACCTACCGAAAGTTCCGTAAAATTTCTGGAACTCTGCAAGATCCTGGCTTTTTCTGAGCTGTTGAATGGTGTCTGCGAACTGGCGAGTGGGGACCAGGTCGTCTGCATTGAGGAAAAGGGTAACTCGCGGCAACTATGACTTCGTGAGTACGACACTGTACCAGGTTCTCGTGTGGGATACAGTACCATGTATTTACCAAACATTGTCTTCGTAGATACGTTTTTCTCGGAGGACAGGCTGCTCTCAATCTCGGAGTTCGTTCCAGTACTCATTGCAACACCCAATCCAGAGTAGCCCGTCGCAATCTTGCTGTCCATTGCCGATTTCTCAAAATGATTGCGAACGAGCGAGTTTCGCATGTCGCTCTCCACGACCAAGACGTCGATCTGAGTTCCGTCGGTGACGCCGTAGTTCGGAATAGCTGGGCCGAAGGGGACACCGGGGGCCTCGTTGTCTCGACTAGGAGGGTAATCCAAGTTGAGACCCGGCCGTAGAGTAAATGCTGAAATGTCGTCAGAACATCACGAAGAGGAGTATGGAAGACATACCTGGCTTTGGAGCCATCTTGATCTGATTGGTTGCCCCGTCGACGTACCAGCCATGCATCACTTGACAATTTTTCATCACGAGGTTCCACTGTATCTCGTCTAGTGAAGCTGGACAGCTGTTTGAACTGTTTGTCAGTTGGCCTTCAACCAGGCTTATCTGATATTTGACCGATTCTGACTGAGAGCTTAGGAAGAAGCCGGGTTACCTGGCGTTCCGAGACATATCGATCTTCAACATCTCCTGATTAATGAGCGATGTTTGAGGCTTATCTGAGTAGGCGCCCAGAGCCGGGTTTGTCAAGCCGGCGGGGACCTACGATAATATTAAGCAGATGTCCAAGACATTGACATCTTGTCGATCAACTTACCAGGTCTTTCTTAATACCCAGCATCGCAAGTGCTGCTTTGGTCTTATTATCTCCAGGAGAAAAAGGCGAAGCAATCTCTCGAAACCTGAGACTGATAGTCGGCACATTGCTCTCATAGGGGCATGTCTCATCCTACGGCACAGAGCATGTCAGCATGTTTGTTACGGGGCCGAGTAAAGCTTGTCTCGTGATTTACAAGAAGGTCCACATAGTCCTTGAACGACGTTGTGTCTGGGATAGGCGTTTCATCAACCAGACAAAATTGGTGTTTTGATTTGAGTTGCGACCTTGACAAATAAAATAAGCCGGATTCAATTCGAAGAGCGGGCCACAGAACTTACATGGTGGCAATTCTTTCCCGGAAGTCGCCCAGAGTCTGATACCGAAGTCTTTCAAAGTAAATACTGTCATGGTTCGATCCATTGGGCGGCGTTTTCGTGACCCATACTGATCCGACTCCCTGGGGGCTTCCGCCCTTGATCTGTACTAGTTTGACGACGAAGTTCCCAGATTCGTACACATCCTGGACTGTCTGCGGGTCGTGGTCCTTTCTCAAGCCGTAGTAGACTTTTGAGGAAAGTTCCGACGCTTTAGAGAGACGGGAAACATGGTCCAGATATTCCAGAAACGAGAGATCATAGTCAAGGAGCTTAGACGTGGGAGAACTCCAAATGTCAAACTCTTTGGCCAGTCCGATATTGCACATGCCCTCCTTGATCTTGGCCATGGAAAGATCCTTCATTCCGAGTTCGCCGCTGATGCCGCATCTCTGCATCAGGGCGGAAAGTCCAATCGTGCCCACTTTATCGCTGAGAACCGGGCTTGTCGTCTTGCCGCCCTTGAGTGTCGGAGGTGGTTTGTCGATTCGTTGAAATGTGACAATTGCGCCGCTGTTGGGAGGGCTTCCTGTCAAATGGTTGAATATCTTGTCAACTTCCGACATCGGGGGACTAAGTGGTGGGCTATCCATGGTGATAAATCGTGAGGGTTTTGCAGTAATTATGCGATAGAAAACAGGCCAAGATGCAGCTGTCCAGTGTCGTTATTATGTGGTATGCTACACGAGAATAGGCGTGGCATCGATCATGTAGCTACCGAAATTTCCAGCAGTCATGGAATATCTCTTTCCGTTTTGAACGTCGTGCGGCACGTTTCCAAAGCCACGAGTGAACTCGGTTATTCAGCGGGAAACTATCTGAAAACGAACAAGCGACACATCAATGATGGGTTGTCTCAACGGATGGTCAGATGTCTCAGCGCACCCAGTTCAGCTGCACGAATGCAGATTGTCTCATTTCGGAGTCCTTAACTATTCCGTGAAGTTCAAGAATCAGGCGGCCAGGAGAAAGTAGTCACGGTCTAATATATAATACTGTCCTAAATCTCAGGGTATTACGGGACCCGAAGGCATGGTAGTTGTTTGTTGATACTTTACAGAAATCTGAACATGGCTGTAGGAGTCGCTTCGAAGAAACGGAATTCCGTGCACGCAAAGCTGGAAGCTCTGCAGACTAACTATCCGCATTACCACATAGTTCTTTGGTACTCGGATGCAGGATCATGCTTTAATCTACTGCCCGGCACGCGGTGGGTTAGTTCTCAGCGCGAACAAATCTTCTTCCGCAAATTCTTCCCGGATCATTACGAATGTTATTTCATAGTCGATGGAGCTTTCGAGTATGATCATCAAAATATGAACCGAAACAAGCAAGTCGTATTGTTCAGATGCGAAAATGCATCACTCGCTAATCAAACATCCTCAGCTACCCGACATATGTGGCTTCTACGGCCACCTTTGACTTTGAAAGCAAATTATGTGTTATGCCCGCAAAGTGAGAGCCTCTCAAGGTCCACAGGGCACAGATTGGGACAGTTAACGCTCTTTGCAGGCCCGGCTTTTCTGCCTCTTCCTGGATGAGTCATTTGCACGATGACCTAAACCTGAAGGACTTGACCCTGCCCGGAACTCGCTGCAGTAGTGCTTTTGCCAGTTGGGTCAATGACGCAGGGGACATCGATGTTGAGCCTGAAATCAAAGACCAGAAGTTGAAATCAAGAATACTCTCAATGCACAAGTATCAAAGAAGTGGTATCCTAGCTCAGTTGAACAGCGGCGTCCGTCTCCTGGACCTCCGCTGCGATGCTTCGCGCAAGCTCCGACACGGACCATTGACTCTTGATAAACAGTTAGACGGCGCACTAGATCAGGTCAAGGAATTTCTGGAGGAAAACAAATCGGAGGTGGTGGCGATACTGCTCAGCTTTTCATCTGCTACTGCCGAATACGATGCTTCCAAGCCATGGCCCGAAGGCTACTCCGTCAATGTCAACGACGTGCCCGAACACTTCAACAAACGAGTCATGAGAGACATCAAGAACGACAAAACTCTGTACACTGGGACGGAGTGGCCTCGTCTCGGGACTGTACGTGGCCGGGCTGTCATCCTTCGCGGATGGAGCCTGGGCCCAGACGAGGACAAATGGGCATTGGATTGTCGGTTGCCGCCATGGGAGTCCGCACACGGTTCGCCGGAATTCGTTCAGGCCGCCGAACTCGCCGCTCGGAGATGGAGCGAGATCGCGAAGGACTTTGGCCGGCAGAAGTCTCTGAAATCGATCATCTTGGCGGCTTCACTGAACCATGACCCCAAGAGCGATGCCACTTGGATCTCTCCCTTGCAGACGGCACCCATTCTTCAAAAAAAGGCAGAGGAACATATCAAGCAGTGCGTGAACCGGCTGAGACGCCTGTGGGTATATGGCGACGGCATGGAGGAGAGGACGAACATGGCGATTGCGAAGCTGAATTTCTGGGGGGCGGACGATGAAGGTGTTATCAGACCATTGGCGGTTAAGTTCAAAACAGTGTGACTGAGAAACATTTGGAGGATATTGCGTAGGCTCTATCAGATATCGGATACTAATAACGTTAAGATTGCTCGTCAGCTTCAGTTATTGGGGATATATGAAAGATCTTGAAGCGCCACTACTCGCTGGAAATTTCCACGTGGCCACACAACTTGCAAGACATTTCATGTGCATTCTGAGGCCAAGACACGGAGCGACTGCCATGCGTTTGAGGCCACCAAAAAGTGGCACATACCAGACCAACCAAGATGCTGATAATCCGACTAGCGTTGCATTGGTCACTACTCTTCCCAAAAGTATAAGAAGTGTTTAAGAGGGGTCACCGCATCTAGGCGTGCAGCTATGCCGTCCCACGACACCAGACGGAAGTCGTTGCCCGGCTTGCTAACCCCCGCACTACTCCCCCCTCCCCTTATGATGCAATGGCTTTGCCCAAACCGAGGCATCGTCCAGATTATGCGACGTACCATTCTATGGTTATGTAAGAGAGGGGGTTGAATCCAACTTGATCCGACATTGTTGCCAAGTTCTCAAGCTGGGAACGAAATTTCAACCACTGAATTATCTCAACCTCCCGTCTGACTTCACAATATCAAGAGAAATGAGTGACCAGAAAGCAGGATCGAGACTTGCCGGAAAGGTCGCCATCATTACTGGTAGGTAGCCCCCTTTTGGATCTCATGGTCTCTTTTCTGAGAAACACCAGGCGGCGGCCATGGTTTCGGCGAAGGTATTGCTCGAAGGTTCGCACAGGAGGGCGCCAAAGTCTTGATCACAGATATCAACGAAAACGACGGACAAAGAGTTGCCCAAGACGTGCCCAACTCCATCTCATTCTTCAAGGCGGATGCAACCAGCGCAGAGGACTGGGAGAAATTGATGGATGCGGCACAGTCCCGTTATGGGAGGATCGATTGCTTGGTTAACAACGCTGGCACGACTTACAGAAACAAGGTAAAGGCCGCCGGCTATCTCACGTAAGCTAGGTAGCGGTGACAAAAGACGCTGACGGTGATTATAGCCCACACTGGAGGTGACGGAGGCTGAGTTCGATAAGGTCTTCAACGTCAACGTTAAAGGAATCTTCTTGGGAACTGCGGCGTTCATGCCCAGGGTCATCAAGCAGGGGGAGGGTGGCGTGATGCTGAATATCGCTTCCATTGGCGCCAAAAGACCCAGAGCAGGGCTCGTTTGGTACAATGCATCCAAGGGGGCAGTGTGCACGGTGAGCTTCGTCGATTGGGTGGTGGCCGTTGAACTTGGCTAAAAGCTGCATAGGCAACGAAGGGGCTCGCCGCCGAGTACGGTGCCCACCAGATCCGTGTCAACTCTGTGTGCCCTCTTTTGAGTGGCACGGGACTGTAAGATACCCTTTCATCAAGCTTGCTCTTGTCTTCTAACTTGCACTCACAGATTCGAATCCTTTGCTGGCCAGGCCGACACCCCAGAGAACAGGCTCAAATTCATAGAAAATGTTCCTCTCAGACGACTTTGTGAGGTATCCGATGTGGCGGACACCTGCCTGTTCTTGGCCTCTGACGAAAGCAAATTTATCACCGGCATTAATATCGATGTCGATGGTGGCAGAGCCATTTGACAACCTTCTGACGTTTTGGCTAAGGCCACATGGAAACACCCCCACAAAGACTCGGCAGGTTCTCAGGAAGAATTGGTTTATACTTGAACTTATACTTGGATGAGTCGGTTGTCTTCGTCCAAGAGTTGGCTCTTTTCACGTCTTCGATTCAGCAATGGCTGCCAGACATTGATATTTACGTGCGACCATTGACTTCATCTCATTGTTGGACCATGTGTGCTCGTTGAAAATAAGAATTCCCACCGAAATGTCTTATAAATGTAGCCTGAATTATTATCCACTCCTTCAGTCCGACGAAGTAGGTGCTGTATGCAAGCTGTCTTGACAGCTAGTGATATATAGCCGATGATGTAACCGGGCATTCCCCGCGTTCGGCGTTCGGCTATGTCGAGCTTCAAAGAGCCGATCAAACCACCACTATTCCCCAGGTTCTTTGATGACGTAACTAATTGCCCGTGTTTCCTTCGGCTGTGACTTTATGAAATAACCTGCCGCTGCTGAATGAGCCTTCTTTCTCACTGGAGGTTTACTTTTCCGCTACACTGTTGGTGCCACCTCGCTATTACTGTTCAGCATGGCGTCTAGAAGCATTCCGACAAGGTTTTGGAGGGTTCACAATCAGGCGAGCACCGAAATGGTTGACCACCCTGGTCCTATCGCTGACCAACTCAGCTGGCATACCGTTCTCAAGTACGACAGCTTACATTGCACCAGTATCAGTCGCATGATATTCTCAAAGAGGTACTTTGAAAACTTACGATTGATGTAACAAAACGGAGTATCTGACAGTTCGTTTCGAGTTCGGGATCCCGACGCCACTAGGAAAGGTTGCTACAACATCGGCTGAAGCAGAAGCAATAGTCAGGGAATTTAGTATGCACTTCAGCACCAGTTGAAGAAGTAATACTGACAGGCTACTAACAGATAAAACGTGCATAATCAAGCCGCAGATCTTGGGAAGTAGTATAGAAGCGGGAACAATCGATGGAGGTTTCAAAGACAGATTCAGACAGGCCAACGACCCCAAAGAAGCCAGGAAGATTGCCGAAGACCTGCTCAGCCATGACCCGAAGGCAACAAAAAGATCAGGCGGCGAAGGGATTGCCAACAAGCTCTTCATCACGGAGATGATCGAGTATGAGGCCGTATGGTACCTGGCCATCACATTTGATCGAGAGAACAAGTGCCCATTCATCATTGCGTCCAAAAGAGGCGGGGTCGACATCGAAACAAGGGCGAAGACATATCCAGAGCAGCTCCACACCTTTGGGCTTGGTTATACCTCAGGAATCACGCCAGAGGTTGTCGAAAAGGTCTCGGAATGCCTGGGCGCCTCTGCGAAGGAGACGGATAGCCTACAGAGCATACTGGAGCGACTGTACAGAATCTTCATGGTCAAGGACGCCACGCTTCTCGAGATCAGATCACTGGCAAGGTCGCATGACGGGACGTTGACATGCTTGGACGCCAGATTCGCATTCGACGAGGCTGCCAGAAACAGGCAGGAAGATGTGTTCTCATTGCGAGACATGTCGCACGAGATCCCCGAAGAGGTCGAAGCAGAGAAGTACGGATTGGTGTATGTCAAAATGGGTGGCAACATCGGCAACGTGGTGAATGGTGCCGGGCTTGCGATGGCCACCAACGACGCCATTGCGCTTTACGGAGGGGCCAGCGCCAACTTCTTAGATGCGGGCGGCCAAGCGACAAAGGAAACCATGGTGAAAGCCTTCGAGATCATCTTGCGGGATGAGAGGGTGAAGACGATCCTTGTCAACATCTACGGCGGCGAGTCTGGCCACACACATGGCCCAACAGATGTCCGGTCACTAATGTTGTAAACTAAACAGGCATCACTCGAGGTGACATGATTGCAGAGTCTATCCTCGGTGCGGCAAAAGAACTGGGTCCGCTGAAGGTGCCCATGGTGGTTCGACTGCAAGGAACCAACTCCGAGCGGGGACTGAAGATCGTAGGTCGTCTTGTTTACTTGCCAGTCCATGTTCTCGCTAACAAAGCCACGAAGCTAGAGGAAGCCGGTTTGGGACTGCACACGGAGGCCGATTTCGGCAAGGCGGCGGAGAAAGCAGTGGAGCTGGCTAGAGACAGCACCATGATGTCTAGGGCTTGAAATGACGATGTCGACTGGAGACTGGGTTACCTTGAGTAACATCCTGCTTGGAACCGGAGGTTTGAAGATGGTATTGAAGTATTTAATCACTTCGATCAAGTACAAAATGCAAAATGCAAAATGCAAAATGCAAAATGCAAAATGAAAAAAAAAAAACCCCCACTCATAATAAAAATAAAAATCATCGTCTTGCTACCGTTGTCCCGTTGTTCGGAAAAGCCCCTGTATATGTTATCAGATACCGAGACAGACTGACGAGGAACACACTTGCACATATACCCTTGAGACACTAGATTCTAACGGCAGACAGGAATTGTAAGGTACTCGAAGGGTTTATCTTGGCTTATAGAAGAGTTGGTGGTCCAAGCCCTAATACATCACCCAGCCAAGCTGAGCAAGCTCCTGCCTACGTCCCCGGCAGATAATTGATGTCATTTACTTTTCCCCAGACACACCATATTACATTCCCCTCAGGCCCATGCCATACATATGATGAAACACACCAATGTATCCTTCGAGATCCGTAAGGTCCATCACCGCCTTTTGCAAATTGCCTGCTATGGTCTAGAGTTGCGCGTTGCATGTTCCTGCTTAGGCGTCATGCCGCCGAGTACCCAAACGGCGGACCGATAGACAAGTGGCATGGAAAACTCTGTTGGAACTAATGCCGTCTCCCATCTAGGTGAGTCGGACGTCTGAATTAGGTTGCCCGGCGCCCGGACGACCAGCCCTATCCGGAAGGATCATGATGGTGTACCACACGCGATACAACGCGGGCAAGGGGTCGACGGGTGGTGCTGCGGAGCGGGTAATGCCATCTACGCGTTCCTCCGCTATTTAGTTCGAGGTCTGGACTGCAAGAGGGGCTGGCTGAGGGGGTAGGTGGCCCATTGGAAACGGGTGCCAGACGGTTGATAACAGCACCGGTCTACGGATAAAGCAGTCAGACTGCAGGCGATGGGGAAGGGCTGTGTTATGATTGGCTTACCGCATCATACAGGCATATGGAAAACTGGGAATGCGGGTGACTTCAGCAGGGGAATGAGAAAAAGCAAAGAAGGGGCCCACGGTAGGCGGAGAGGTGCACCCGTTGTCAGGTTCTCGCTGTGTTTCTGGTCACCGCGAGGACTCGCCGAATCGAGCTTTTGACCAATGCAAACGATGCCATTCATTGCATCACGCGTTGGTCTCCGCGGTTCCGAGAAACATGACCAGTACCCGTGTTACCGGACGGGTCTCGAGTCTGTGTGTAACAAAACGGCTTCTTCAGGCAAGCCAAGATGGAAATCCCTATAACCGCCTTGGCTCATTTCACTGTTGGTGTAGTTCTTGACAACGTTGCAAACCCAACCAAACAACTGGTGCTGTCAAGCTTGCATCATGGACCATTGCTGGAATCGACACATGCTGTAACAGCGTTGAACGCTCGGCATTTCGCCTTGGCCGGGGCACCGAGCAGTCCACCCATCACACCTCCGACTCTTCCTAGTCTGCGACTAGCCATCCAGTCTTGACTGTTTGCGCGGCGCGAACTCCCCCCTCCCTTGCCTGTTGTCCCCTTCGGGAACCCCAGCTCGGCTGCAAGATCCCTGCCCTCCCTGGACCGAGTCGACAGACTGGGTTCGATATGCAGCCCAAGGCGCATAGAAAAAGCAAACAAGACAACCCGTATTCGGACTTTGAACGGCCTGGGGCGGCGGTGTCCCACAAGAAAAAAAGAAAGAAAAAAAGAAAAAGAAAACATTGCTTGCTCAACGGGTAGGGTGATTCATGGAAACCCTCGAGAGATTTCAAATGGAGAGCGATCGTGCTCCGTTTTCCTTTCGAGCGCTTGGGACATCTCGAAGCTCGTCCCCTCCACACCTCCCGCAAAGCCTACATCGTGGTCGACAAGGACTGCCGTCCCTCCATCGCAGATACCGGGAGCGTAGTATGGCGGCAACAGCTTCTACGATGCCCGTGGCGGGCGGCGACGGGGTCGTGATGTTTCCGCTGGAGAGGCAGGCCCAGGTCTCGGTGGTGGCGGTCTCCATCGCCTTCATCGTCATACCGACTACGATGGTCGCCCTGCGCCTCATCTCGAGACGCATAGCGAACCGCGTCCTGGACGGGAGCGATTGGTGCATCATCGCAGCATGCGTGAGTTTCGTAGCCTCGCTATTACTCGGGACGACGCCCGAGGCATTTGCAAAGGGAACACCGATTGCTGATTCTACTGTTTCTGACCAGGTCTTCTCCAACGCTCTCCAAGCAGTGTCGATCGTCAGCGTGGTGCAATGCGGAGTTGGCCTCAGCAACGCTGACGTCGTCCCCAAGTACGGCTTCGGGCCGATTATCAAGTTTCTAAAGGTCAGTAATCTCTCTCAGCCGTGCAAAGCCGGCTAATGCCTCGAGATCAAACCCCCCCCCCCCAAACTAACCTGGCCAAAATGGAACAACCAGGTCCTCATCGCCCAGCAGATCCTTTGGGCGATCAGTCTCAGTCTCTGCAAGATCGCCATCCTTCTCCTCTACTCCAGGATCTTCACGACGCGTGCGATGGTCGTGGCGGCAAGGATCGTGGCCGGCTTCACTGCCGTATGGACCGTGGCCGCCGTCCTCGTAGCGTTCCTCATCTGCCGCCCTCTATCGGACAACTGGCTTCTCGACCTCGAGAACCGCAGCTGCGGAGGCCAGCCGGCGGCTGACGGGACGATGGGGGTCCTGAACATGGTTACCGACGTTGTTGTCCTCGTCATGCCCGCTTCCCACCTGTGGACGCTGCGGCTCGAGACGTACAAAAAGGTCGCTCTCATCGTGACGTTTTCTCTGGGGGTCTTGTAAGCCGTCCTCGATGAACTGCCGTCCGGTAACGCAAGCTGACCACTGGGGCTGGGGGGCGCCTGACCATAATAGTACATGCATCATATCGGCTTTGCGGCTGTACTACCTTGCCAACCTGGAGTACTACGACATCATATCCAATATCCCCAGCGCTCTCATATTCGGCGCCCTTGAGCCCGGAGTCGGCATCACGCTGGCCTGCATCCCGTTTCTCCGGCCCTTGCTGGGCCGTACCAAGTACTCGCCCAAGGGCACTGCGAATTACTACAGCTCCAACAAACACACTCCGAAGCTGGCCCGGGGCGACCGAGAAATCAACGGATTCCTTCTCGTCAGTAACACCTCGTCTCAACAGCCGCTCCAGGAGTACCATCAAAAAGGCCCGACGTCGGAGATGCCTGACAAACAAAGTTTTGCATAGAAGGGATTGCTACGCTTAACGTAGCGATAATAAGACACGGACACGACGTCACGATATTATATTCATTTGATGTCTATGTAATTACTAGTGATGCAATGGGACGACGTCTTGATACGACGAACCGGCCTGAAACCGTGTAGCTATGTTTGACATACATGCTTGGTCAGCATTCGCAAGATACAGAGAGACCCATCCGGCATGGACAGGAGCTCGATTTGTGAGGCCCGGGATGTGCGGCCAAAAAGGAGTCCGAGACCTCACTCAATGAGTGCGGGCGGTTCCGTCACGTCCTCCGGTAACTTGCTCCATCGACTGGTGTAGACTCTCCCGTCCTTGATCACCGCCAGGACGTTCTTCTCCGGCTCGTCCAGGATCGACACGTTCTGCAGGGGGTTCTCGTTCAAGATGATGAGGTCGGCGGCGAAGCCCTCCTTCACTTGCCCGAGGAACCCGCCCTGGCGAAGCATCCTGGCCGCGTTCACCGTGGCGGACTGCAGAACGTGCTTGCTGCTGAGCGCCTGCTGACGGATCCCAAACTCTCTGCTCTGCTCGGCCTGCAGAGGACCGAGCAGGTCGGAGCCGTGGCAGATTGCGACCCCGGCGTCGGCGGCGATCCGCAGCGACTGCAGCCCCCTCTCCAGCACTTCCTGGTTCTTGCGCTGGTTCTCGGGCGGCAGGAAGCCGGCGTACTTGTCTGACCCCATGGCGTCGTACGTGACCAGGGTCGGAGTCAGCCAGACGCCCTTCTCGGCCATGAGCTCGGCGGTGTCCTTGTCGATGAAGTTGCCGTGCTCGATACCGGTCACGCCGTTGTCGACGGCGTGGCGGATCGCCCGGGGCGTGTAGGCGTGGGCCGTGACCCAGGTGTCGTAGCTCCGCGCGACCTCGCTGATGGCCTTGATCTCGTCCGCGGTGAACTGCGTGTTCTCGATCCTGTCGGTCGGGGACGCGACGCCCCCGCCCACCATGATCTTGATGAAGTCCGCCCCCGTCCTGAGCTGCTCCCTGGCCGCCCTGATGCACTCGGGCACGCCGTCCACGACGCTGGAAAGCCCGGCAACCCCCCCGCAGCACAGGCCCGAATGATCGTGCGCGCCTCGCCGGTCGCCGTGGCCGCCGGTCTGCGACAGGGCCTGGTTGGCGATGAACAGGCGCGGGCCGGGGAAGACGCCGTCTTGGACCGCCTCCTTCAAGGCAAGGGTGGCCCCGCCTGTGTCGCGCACCGTCGTGAAGCCCTTGCTCAGGATCCGGCCGCAGACGAAGGACTGTCTCAGCTGGGAAACGGCGGCATCCATGCCGAAGCCGCCGTTGAGACCGGCCTCTCCGGGGACGGAGCTGACGTGCACATGGCAATCGATGAGACCCGGCGAGATGTATCTGCCCTGCAAATCGACGACGACGCCGGCGGCACCGCCCAAGGTGTCGGCGGGCTGGCCGACGCTCTCAATCAGGCCATTGGAGATCTTGACGGACGTGTTCTCGATGACGGCGCCCTCGGCAGTATCCACAACGTTGACGTTGACGAACAGGTATGTCTTTTGCCTGGGTAGCCTCCATGGCTTGATAAGCTTCTCCGGAATCGCATCCGTGGGACCGGGCCCTCGCCGCGGGGGGCCGCGCTGTGGGAGACTGGAGGCCGGGCCGTCCAAGGCGGGAGCTCGGCGGACTGTCATGGTCTTCAGAGTCGATTAGGTAGCCACTTGAAAGAACTGGGAGATGGTCAAGAGAAGTAAGTGGAAGGATAGACGGAGAGGTGAGTCGAGGGAAGTCCCGTTCGTCGATGGTGCAGAGAGGCCGATAAAGCATGGCGGGCTGGGAGTTTGCCGGTGCGGAGTCGGCAACCTACTGTACAATGGATGGAATGGCCCCCCTGCCTGAGTGATCAGCGCGCGAGTTTACCTTCCTGAAATGGCCAAAGGATTGTTCATCCTCGTGGAGGACCCATGGAAGACTGCTGTTAGGATTTATAAGTGGCCCTATCAAGGGGGAAACACTTTTTAACGATTTAGCCACCGTCGTATTAGATTACACCAGCGACCTAAGAATAAAACACATAGCAGAGATAAAGATCCCAACTTGTAACAAACGGAGAGAGAGAGAAAAAAAAAGACAATTTGAGACATATATGAATAAAAAAGAATAGGATATATGTAAATATAGTTGGTATTGGAAAAAAATACAAAATCAAGAAAAGAATCTCCTCGACGGGGAATTGAACCCCGGTCCCCTGCGAATCGTTTGAATGACAAGCAGATATCCTCACCACTAGACTATCGGGGATTGGTGGGTGTGAGCACCCAGTGACAGATAGTTGGTTGGTTGTTAGAATTACCACGTCACAACGTATATATACTCTATGTAAACCTTTCCACCTTGCTTTTAACGAGACCGTCCCCACGCTCTTGGTCGAGACCACCAGCGACTTGCTGAAACATGGGTCATATCTTATACATGTGTAATGAAACTATTGCGTCTTAGAGATGGTAAATTGATACTCTCTAATAACTGTAAACCTTTCTAGACACTACGCGCCTCTGTGTCACCAGCGTCAACTTGCGGGAGATCAACGCCATCAGATACTACTCGGTCGTCCGTCTCCGCAAGTGCAGGCCGCATCGTTGCGCAGTATCGGCACATTCCTTGACTTTCTCAGGACCTATTCTACAAACAGTAAGCCACGGTATCGGCGTCAGACATGGCAAGACTGAGCGTCACTGCCAGCACTGCCGGCGCATCCACATATTCCATGTTCGGCTTGCGGAGCGTAAACGCAGACCAGTACGCGCAGACGTTACTTACGTGATATACCCTACCGAGTGTTGGCAGATAATGAACCATAGGAAACGCCGAGATTCTATTCTTTGCTATCGCAAGCTGCCAGCGTTTTAACATGTACGAGATTTCTTCAAATGTACCAATCGATATACACCTTGAAGTTGGTAGAATATATTACGTCGCGCTTGCGTAAGAAAGCCCCAAACAATAATAACAGACCACGTGGTGAGCTTGACGTATGTCTGTTTTCAGTTGGGGTTTCTGCAGGATATCAATCTTCAAAAAAAAGAGACCTGTGGCCATATAAGTATATCTGTACCGAGTTCTACTGTAAATTTTGATGGGACTCTCGACGTTCACATGCTCAGCCAAGTCCAGCAAATAAGGCCCTCCCAGAGCCCATACTGATATCAGCCTTACATTAGGTGGTATAGCAAGCGTCCCGTCCGCACAGCGCATTGCACGATCGCCCAATCCGAGTCCACGCTGTCATTCGCACTGCTCGCACCGCGGCATGCGGTTGCAGCGTTTTGAACTCGAGCCCCCGCGTCTTCGAAAGTTTCAAGAACAGGCTGTCATATGCGCAACTCACATAACTCTGCTAGTCAAGTAGACACGTCAGGCTGTAAACCTGTTATAGAGATACGTATGCTGCCAAGCAGTTCCTCATGTTCAATGTCACTGAAAGTTTGAAACCCAGTCACTTGCAACTGCCGGCCCTTCTGATATGTAAATTGGAGCTCAACTCATGTCATGAACGAGAAATCCCGGAAAACAACGTCAAACAATTCGCCGTCTTACGCCGGATCCCAACACAACCTGCCGAAGGCTTGATATTATATACCATGAACGCTGCGTGAAATGGCAACGAATAGCGGTGTGTGTGTGGTATCATGACGCGCTTTAACCATAGGGCTATCCCTGCGATATCATATCGCTCACGGGCTCCATTCATCAGCTCAACAGCGCCGCCCCTCCCCTTCGCAACCGCCACCCCTCTCTGACGAGCCAGAAGGAAGCCATGGCTGGGGTCGTCAGAAGCGCCAGCAGCCCCCCAAAGACCGCCTTGAAAACCTGGGGCGCCCATTCCCGTTGGAAGTACCAGTCCCAGTCGCCGCCCCCTCTGCGCTCGCCGACGGTGGTCAAGATGCCGATCGACGCGGGCCAGAGGACGAGGAAGGATAGCACGTACAGCAGGCCGATCCGGACGGCGTGGTCGGCGAGCGAGCCAGCGCGGCCCTTGGGGTGGGTTGCTTGTTTCCGATCCAGCAGCATCAGCCATCGCAGCGGCGGGCGCGAGGGCTCTCTGACAAAGTCTATCGGCCGGACGGCGCCGTTCCTCATGTCGCGCTCGACCAATGCGAGCTCGACGAACCATGTCACTGCGGTCTGGATGAGGAGCGTGACCGCCGCGTCCCCGGCTAATGTGTTGGGCAGCTGGAACAGGCGGACGGGATGCAGGTTCACGTTCTGGGTCGAGTACATGCCTGGCCGGGGGAGGGAGGGGGGGGGGGGAGGAGGGTTCGTGTCAGCCGATTTAAGCTTTTCACACGTCCCATCCGCCCAGGAGGGCTCGGCCGCCTCCTGCACGGTTGATTCGTCGAGGGGTTGAAGCTTACCGTAGGCGATGGCGAAGTTTATCCCGCCTGAAAGGACCGCGGCGCCGATTCCGTCGAGCCCGAAGACGTAGAAGATCTGGTGGCCGCTGAGCCCCCCCGCGGGCTGCCCCTCGTGGAGGCCAGCGGGGGGGCCGGGATGGCCGTGTTCGGGATCAGTCTCGTTGGCAGCGGCGCCGTCGGCGTGTCCCGGGGGTGTTGCTGTCCTGCCGTCCGAGGCCTTTTCCTCCATCATCTCCTCTTGTTTCCGGAACGGCATGGCGTCTGAAGTTTGGACGGGTGGCCCAGTCCTGGTTCTGGAAGAGAAGCTGTCGTGATCCATGAACCAGAGCTCGTATTCTGACAAACTATGCTTTCTGTCTCTGTTCGGGGGATCTTCATGTTCTTGGGAGAGGGTGTGAAGCAAACCATCGTCTGAGAGGGTTCAGGTTTTTTTTTTCTCTTCTTCTCCCGCCATCCCCCCTTTAAAAGGTTTGCCTCTCATTTCCGGAACGACCGGGGGGGGGGGAGAGAGTCGTCGAATATTCGTCGCTCGGACGATTTGGTCAGTGGGTTTCAAGATGGTCGGCCGGTCAGGCTCTAGCGAACTACTACTCTCGCACTACTCTCGCCAAACGAAGTCACTCGCACAGAAGAAAACAAGGCCGTGTGATCGTCGCCACCCGTTCACTAGCGATAACCGTTAGCGCACAGACTGGCCGGAAGAGCCGGGGTGGTTGAGTGCCTACTATGTATGTTGATAAGGATTGGTAGAAGTCCCATCTGGAATTCTCCATCGGGAAATTCATGCAAGGCGGAGGCGGCAGTTGGAGGACCGGGGGGGGGGGCGCATCATTCAGGCAGGGTTCACTGGTTGTGCAGGCATTTTGCGCGCATGATGAGCCTGTCGAAAGGCCTCCTCTCCTTGACAAGACGCAGAGGTTCGTGGGGCGAAGAAGAATCCAAGCTTGAGTTGGACTCAAACGTGGCTGTGCGACATATGCAAATACTACCGGTATGTACTACAATTACTATGCGGACCTTGTGTTGATAGTTCTTCATGCCAAACCCGACGAGGATGCGAGGCCAAAGAGCGTAACCGGCCTTGTACACGTAGACCACACTACACCCACTCGCCACCTTGCATGGATTGCCCGTGGAAATGCAGCCAGGCCGGCACTGCTCAGCATAGAGTTGATTGATCGACATCGGCGCGGACGGGACCATCCCCCCCCAAAGATGCAACGGCCGAAAAGGACCCCGTTCACGCCCATAGATCAGTGCCAACAGCGTGCCGTCAACATGGATCTTCCTCCGAACACGATTCCACCGAGTCCTGCTCGCCAATCGCCTAAGCAACGGAACGATATCCACGGCCCAGAAGCCCTAAAAAGCAGCGCTGCCTAGCGTGTCATGCTGGAGGGGTAAACCACCCGGTGGTGGTTTACCCCTCCCTCGAGAGCGAGAGAAAGAGAGGGAGAGGGAGAGGGGGAGGGAAAGGGTCCCATCGTATATGCTAGCTGCTCCATGCATCGAGATCAAATGAAAAGCCAAACCGGACCCAGAACATGGGATCAATGACAGTTCATTCCTTGAAACATTACTCTTCCGCGCATACATACTCTGCTCTGTATATATAGGTGGCTGGCCATGCCCGCTCGCGGGCCCGTTTCCCCGCAACCACCCCCTCCCCCCCCAGCTTCCATTCCATAGTCGAGAGGGGGGCCGCGGATAGAGTGCCTGGTGCACCAGAACAACAAAACAGCGTTCCGATAACACTCTCTTACACTGCACATTGATCTTCGAAGCTTCCAGAGCTCTCTCGCTCCACCCTTGAGACTTGGACGCCATGCTACACGGGTTCGGACCCAGGCAAGACGAGACAGCGAGAGGCCCATCCATGGATATTGACGAGAAGAGCACCGCCTTCTCTCAGGCACAGATACCGGCACCTGTGAGCATCAATCAATCCTTCCCGCCGAGACCTACACGCCCAGGCTGACCGATTCCCCCTCTTCCCCTTACCCCACATATAGACGAGAGAGGCAAGGAGGCAAACGATCAACACCGCGATGATGACGACCATCATCCCGGGGCCCACGCCGCCGGCGGGCGACTCGCAGCGCCGGTTCTTCTGGCTGCCGCGGTCGGCCACGCCGTCCCTGCGCAGCCCGACGTACCGCCGGCGGACGGCGAGCCCGTGGGACGACGACGACCACGCGTACTCGGAGAGCAACCCGTTCGGGGAGGACTTTAGGGAGCAGAACGAGCGGGCGGAGAGGGACTGGGACTACGACCCGGACGAGGACGAGGACGAGGACGACGGCCGCGGCGAGAACCCGTTCGAGGACTGCGAGTACGAGCTGCCGCCGGCGGCGGCCAAGAGGGAGGGGACGTGGACCAAGTTCAAGAAGGCCATGAGCCCCAAGCGGGCCATCAGCAAGTGGAAGTACCGCAAGGTGAAGCACACCGGGCTCCAGCCGGACGAGCCGGACCACGGAGACGGCGGCGAGCTCAACGGGCAGATCTCCTGAAACACGCCGGCCTCCAGCGCTACTCGGCGCCGACGCTAACGGCTTTCTCGACCGAACAAGTGCGATAACAGAGGAGGGGCGGGCTTTAGGTGCTCTCTGCTCTCGATGGAAAGAAGAAAGGAACGAAAAGAGAGGTGGGGGGAATCAACGGAAAAAATAAAATAAAAAAACGTGCGATACCAAACCTTTTCCCTCCCCCCTTCCCTTTTTCGCAACAGGATTTAGTTGTCGGTTTATTTCCCATGTTTTTGTTGTCGATGCCCCTAGAGGGAGGCGTTTTGGGCATGCTTTTTCCCGTCTATTCAATCAGACCACTAGGCTCGCCATGAGCATTCATCAGGAGGCCCGGCGTCTCTCCGGTGCCAAAAAAAAAAAAACACCCAGATACCATCAATCATTTCCCAATTTGAATCAGCCAAACTTTTTATATAAATCTAGCACCGTTCATACGCGACGTCGCTTCTCTTGTGAACACTAAAGAGGTTTAGCAAAGATGGAAACCTGGCGGGAGGCAGAGGGATGGCGTGGAAAGTTGGAGGTGCAGAACTGACCGATTCTCCAGACCTCACAGGCTCTTATGGTACTTGGATGCTTCAGCCCCTCTGAATCGCGGATTTACCCCAGGTCGACTACTAACTATTTGGATGTCGGTTGGTATGCTGATAGACATCAGACCTGTGCCGGGGTCGACCGCAGAAGGGAAAGCAAAGGAGCTGCCACGCGTTGTTGTATATCGTCTCGGGCGCATGTCAAGATGGCTCAGGTAGACTGATGTATTAAAAGAGAAACGACTCGGACGACCAGCCGCGGGCAACTCGGTCGGACGCGCCTGCGACGTTGATCTTGCTCAGCGTTCAACCAATCACGAGACACACTGCGCGTAAACGGAGAATGGCCCCGGAATCCTCGATACTATTGTTATCCTTTTTTTTTCTTTTTCTTTTTTTTTCGCCCTCCAGGATTGCGGACGGAAATAGTCAACAAAGGTACCCCCTTCCGGCGTCTGGCTGGAGGATGGATGGATGGATGGATGGATGTATGGATGGATGGATGGAACTCGGAGGAGTCGTTTATTTCAACACGGGAGCCCCGGGAAGGTAGCAGCGCATCATCAGCGGGATGCAGAGAGAAAGAACTATTCCCGGCATTATGGAGTCGAATAACCCATGGTAGGATCTTTTTGGGGAGAGGGGGACAATCCTTGCCGGTGGTCTTTGATTGACCGACTTCGCGCTGGGCTGCGGAGGGAGGGAGAGAGAGAGAGAGAGAGAGAGAGAGAGAGAGAGAGAGAGAGAGAGAGAGAGAGAGAGAGAGGCAGAGAGGCAGACAGCCAGACTGCACGCAGAGGGTTGCGCCAATGACGTCTTGGAACCAGGACAGGACAGGATGGTGAGATTGAGAATGGTGGTGGAGTTGTTCTTCCCCCTCAAAAATAGCAACTTTCTTTAGGGTCGGGGTCGGGGTCGGGGTTGGGGGGGTGTTTTTATTTTATTTTATTTTATTTATTTCCTCCCCCCCTTGTCCCCAATACCACCTAAACTTACCTACCCTCCCCAGTAGGCTGCGTGGATCGACAGATCAACCCAAGGGGCGGTGTTGGGACTCCGGGAGAGAGAGAGAGAGAGAGAGAGAGAGAGAGAGGGATGGATGGGCACCGGGAACGTGACGATGATTGACTACGACGGATCACCAGTGATCGCCCGGAAGGGGCATCCCGCAGGTACATCGTATATCCTCAGTTGTGGATGTCGATCCAGCCGAGCCGCCGCTGAAAATACCGACGCCTCCCGATTACCTACGTGCTACCTAGCCCCCCCCCCCCTCCCCTTTCTTCCCCGCGGGTGGGGTTCCCACGTCGCACAATGTGTGTTGAATGACGATGGAGGATGATATTTCATGTCACTATCGCTGCAGCTACGTCCCCTTGCCTCGCCTTGTCGGGCAGCCGAGCAGCGAGCGGCCTGCAGGTGTGTGTGTGTGTGTGTGTGTGTGTGTGTGTGTGTGTGTGTGTGTGGATGGGTGGGTGGTGTGGGCTCTCCGGACGGGCGTGAGGGCAAAGTAAAGCAAGCATGGGAAAAAGTGCCCCGCGATGCACGTGCGATGTATGTCTCTGCTGTCCCTGCTTCCAAAAAGCTCCTCATGTCATGATGGGTTAGTCTATCTACCGGTAGGTATGTATGTAGGTAGGTAGGTAGGTAGGTAAGTGGATAGGGTAAATGGGGGGGGGGGGCACATCTGAGCTGTCAGTATGAGAGGAGGACTTGACTGACATCTCATTCTCACATGGACCTTTTGGCAAGCCTCGGGGCTAGGTAGCACTAGGCAGGTCGGTCCAAATGGCCACTACGCCGTCCCGGACAAAGGGCTTTTTAGGCTTTTGCCGACGGATGTCACGTCACTCGGCCTCCACCCGGCAGAGAGGGCGGGATGAAGCCTTTCCGAATGAGGCCGCCCCCTCTCTACCCTGCGCCCCTTGCTGTCGTTTCCTAGGTACCAGCTGCCTCTCTCTCTCTCTCTCTCTCTCTCTCTCTCTCTCTCTCTCTCTCTCTCTCTCTCTCTCTCTCTCTCTTTCTTTCTTCTCTCTGCACTCCCAGTTCTCCAGATCTTGAGTTTCCTTCTTTGCTTTTTCTCTTCCTCATGTTTTGGCGAGACAAGATCCACACTGGGTGGGGGCAGGCAGTCATCAGCTGGAGTCCGAGCGTGCTTGCGTGCTAACCTAGCAGTGTAAGTAAAGGGCAGAGCGGCATCGCGAATGCAGTCCTACCTGGCGGCCCTCGGGTTTTACGATCCGGCTCGATTGGATATTCCTTTGGCCGCGCTGGATCCGCAGTGGTCTGATGTCGGCAGCCGTCCCCCGTTGCAATCCCGCGTGCCCGCTTACCAACGGGGGAGATAGTGATGGCATCCTCCCCCCCCTCTCCCGCGCCAAAGCGATATCAGCCTTCTAGCTAGGCGCCCCAACCATGACGACTTCGAAAAGGGACTTGGTGTGGATCTTCATGCCGTCCCAGCTTCAATTGCCCCCCCGCTCAGGCGTCTTCGTCAAAGGGCCACAACCCATCCACTGTTTTCCCTGGGATTGGCAGGAGGGGGCCAAGGCGGGATGTGTGTGTGTGTGTGTGTGTGTGTGTGTGTGTGAGGTCAAGTTTTGGTTCCAGCCAGACATGCACTCCGGTCCTTTTTGACAGGTACAAAAGACTCTCGGCCATTGAGCCTCTTTCGACCACACGTGCGTACGCGAGAGTTCCCCCCCCCCCCCCGCGCGATAGCGGCAATTTCTCTGGAACCATTGCCTAGGTGGGCGATAAGAGTTGACCGAAAGTTGTTTCACGACTCCAAGACACAGGGCCCTTTATGGTACCTCTGAGACTTGCTAGACCACAAGGAGAGAGGGGGGGGGGGACGTTTCTGTCTCACGGAGACCTTGGAAACAAAACCCGTCACCTCGTTTCGATCCCCCATTATTTCTGGTATTCCATCGTGCCATGCTGGGATTCTCCAAGCCAGACGACCATTATAGCTCGATATCCCCCCCGGGGAAGTAAGCCGCCAAGTGGGCATCGGGCGAGACAGGGAAACGGAGCCTGCGCTGCCTACCTAGCTAGCTCCACCGCCCGCCTCCCTCAACAGCCAGGGCCCTCTCCAAGTTGCTGTCTACGCCGAGCTGCGGTCCGGTATCCGCGATGCGATGCAGCCTGTTGCCAAGATATCCTGGTCGCCCCCCCTGGGCGCCACGTTCCACATGTTCCACGGTCAAGGCTGTTGCTGAGGAGGAAAAGAATGATAGTGCTAGATCTGGCGACCAATCCGGACGCGATCCTTTCCGAACCCGTTCGCCAACTACTATTTCGAGACGCGGCCACAGGCTTGGCCGCCTCCACTGCGACGGTAGCCACAGTCCGCCCCCTTTCTCTCTCTCTCTCTCTCTCTCTCTTGACGCAGCCATGCGGCGTCGAATTCTCCAAGGGCTGCCGTCCCTTGCGCCACGTGACAGCATCAGAGAACCAACTACCATGACTGTGAGTGTCATTGCCAATGTTGCTAATCGAGTCTTTGGTGGTATTAGGCCCAACGCTCGTTGACTTCTATTTTTCGCTGCGTCGTGGTCGCTACCACCCGGCCGTGGCGCGCGTAGCCCCCGAGATGCAATGCATGTGGAGGCTGCTTGAAGATATCGTCCTTGGGGATCATGAACAAGGGGGGGGGGGGGAGGGGACGGTATATATCGGACCATCAAGGCCCCTCCCTCGGCTCATGATGGCATCTTGGTTAGTTACACAAGGAATCAAAAACACACTGACGAACGACTACCTCTCCATCGTCTTCCCCGTCCCCCTTGCTTTTTTCTCGTTTTTTTTTTCGCCCTTCTGGGTTCCTTTTTCCGTTTGTATCCCATCTTCAAGATTAGATTTCCTTTTCCACGTCTCCCATCGCCTCGCTCTGCTATATATCTCTAGCATCATTTTTTTTTTCTCGTATACTTAGGGCCCGGTTTCCCCCTTCCTTCTATATCATCCTCTTCTCGATATCTTCCCGTGAGCAGATTATGTTGTGGAACGCTGTTACATCGTGACACTGATCCATGGTCTTAGGTTCTGTTGTATCACTTACAAACATGTCCTTCACGCCGTCTTCCTCCGTCACCCTCCCCGTGGGTGAAGACGATCAGGACCCCACAAGTATGATACGAGGCAACAAGTACAGTCCCGAGTGCAACGTGACGCCTCCCGCGAGAGCCTTTCTCTTGAGTCACAATTCGTCTTCCCGCACCCTCGTGGTGCCTGAAACCACCAACAAGAGCCATGAGACGTCTTCGACCGCGGCCAGCTCGACAAACGTCGGAGACGATGACGAGGACGAGGACGACGAGGACGACGGGGGCGGATTCGCTGTCCCTTCCAAGAAGGGCACCCGCGCCTACCGCTACCTCCGCTGGAACTTTGGCTCCGTCTACAGGCGCATCTTCACGCTCGCTTTCCTCGGCAACGTCGCGGCCCTCGTCCTCGTCGTCGTCCGGTCCCTGCTCGGGGGCCCATCGTCCCGCCTCACCCCCGGGACCTGCGCCACCGCCGTCTCGGCCAACATCCTCGCCGCCCTCTTCATCCGCAACGAGCACATCGTCAACGCCCTGTTCAGCGTCTTCGTCCTCTTCCCCGCCGCCGGGACGCCGCTCGCCGTCCGCCGCGCCCTGGCCAAGGTCTACTCGTACGGCGGCGTCCACAGCGGCTGCGGCGTCGCCTCCTTCTTCTGGTTCGTCGCCTTCCTCGTCGTCCTCACCGGCGACCTCGCGAGCCCCCCCAACGCCGTCCGCGCCTACATCCTCCTCGACAGCTACCTCATCTGCGCCCTGCTCGCCGCCATCATCGGCTTCGCCCACCCGCGGGCCCGCGTCCTGTTGCACAACTGGTTCGAGGGCACCCACCGCTTCCTCGGCTGGTCCGTCGTCCTCCTCTTCTGGGCCCTCGTCATGATGCTTGTGGAGGATAGCAGCAGCAGCAGCAGCGGCGGCGGCGGCGGCGGCGGCGGCGGCGGGGTCCCGTACGCCGCCGCCCTCGTGGCGACACCGTCATTCTGGATGCTCATCGCCATCACCTTCCTCGTCGCCTACCCCTGGACGCGCCTCCGCCTGCGCGACGTCGAGGCCGAGCCCATGTCGGACCACGTCGTCAAGCTCAGCTTTGACTACGCCGACGTCCACTACGGCCAGGCCGTCCGCCTCACCGACGCGCCCCTCCGCGAGACGCACGCCTTCGCCGTGATCCCCAACCCCGCGGCGCCGGCCCCCCGGGGAGCCGGCGCCGACGACGTCGAGAAGGCCCAGAGGGGGGGCCTCTCGAACGCCGGGAAGAAGGGGTTCTCGGTGCTCGTGTCCAACGCGGGCGACTGGACGGACAAGATCATCAGGAACCCGCCCAAGAAGATGTGGACGCGCGGGGTGCCGCAATACGGCGTCCTGCGGGTGGCCGGGCTGTTCGAGCCGTGCATCGTGGTGGCGACGGGCTCGGGCATCGGACCGTGCCTGAGCCTCTTCGTGCAGAAGCCGGAGCACCCGGTGCGCATCGTCTGGTCGGCGCAGCGGCCGGCCGAGACCTACGGCCAGGCCGTCCTCGACGCCCTCTACCGGGCCGACCCGGACGCCGTCGTCATCGACACCAAGAAGGCGGGCCGCCGCCCGGACCTGGTGGCCGTCGCGTACCGCATCTGGGAGGCCAGCCGCCGGCGGGCCCTGGGGCTCGCGCAGGACGAGGAGGCCGTCGGCGCGGCGGCGGCGGCGAGCAAGGCGGCGAGGGGCAGGACGGGCCCCTGCGAGGCGGTGGTCATCATCTCCAACCAAAAGGTGACGAGGAAGGTCGTCTACGGCCTGGAGAGCCGGGGGATTCCCGCCTACGGGGCCATCTTTGACTCGTAATGGCACCCTCCTACCCCCCCCTCTCTCAGCATGGGGCACAGTGTTGTTGGTTTCTTCTGGTTGTTTTGCAACTTTCTTGGCTTTTTACTTCTTCTTCTTCTTCGCCTTCTTCTTCTTTTCCACCTTCTCATCTAACCGAGACTGTTCGGTAACCCTTAGACGCATACACTCTAAAAGAATTTGCATAGCGGCGGCGGGCATTGGGCGCGGCATAGCAGGCGTTGTTTTTTATTTGTTTGAAGGGGTGGGGGACTGGGCGGGTTATATGAAATTAAGAGAATATACTCATCAAGACAAAAAAAAAAACGCTATGAGAAAGGTAGATTTTTGGTTCGGCTTGGCTTCTTTCTTCTTTGCTTCACGTCGGTTTTCCTTCGTTGTCCTTACTTACGGTAACCCCCCGCGCGCGCGCTTGGTGTCATCATTCGCAATAGACTCATCTTCTACCGTGTCTTGGCGCGTTATTTTAGCGCTGCTTCAGGTTGTTTCTCCTGTGCTCCTTGCATCGAAAACCCCGCCTAGTCGTTGTCGTCGTGAGTTTCCCAGGATAAGAGGTCTCGATTCGGTCGCACTGCTTTTTCTCCTCTGGGGGATATAATGCTCTGTGTAGCCAAAGCTACTAACCTCATACAGACTGGTCGGTTAGCTCAGTTGGTTAGAGCGTGGTACTAATATTCCACATGGAATGTCGAGTAATGCCAAGGCCGGGAGTTCAAGCCTCCCACTGATCAATTCTTTTTGCGTTTTTGGCCCTCCATTTGTCCCCCCTCCTTGTCTGTCTACAACGTTGTAGAAAACGCCATCTGTTTCTTCTGATTTTATGGTTGTTCTGGCCGAGAATTAATCATTCACTGACGGAAATGAAAAAGCGTGGGGAAGTGGGACAACATACCTTTAGCTGTGCTGTCCAATAGGGTGTAAAGTACCTAACAAAGCAGTACGTACTTGTAACTCTCTCTCTCAGTGCCTTTTCTGGGCAGGAGGGAACACGCAGCGGGGAAGGTGCTGGCTGGCTCACAGGGTGTCTGTCATATCGCTCTTGCCTGCCTGCATCACTCACTTACCACCCTGAGGCACGCCCGTTCGGCCGTTCTTGCTTTCCCATTCAACGTATTCCCTCCCATCTCCAGGCACTTTCCCAATTGACCTGCTACGTACCTCGGCAGGTACCTTACTACCTGCTTACTACCTACCTAGGTACCTACCTTACCATGTAGGTACCCAGCATTATCTCTCATCTCCATTCCCTCCGTTCATCTGCAACACAAACAGCACGCAATCAACGAAACAAACTTGAACATGTCAATACACCGTCAGCCTGCCTGCCTGCCTGCCATGACATTCATTGGTCATCCGGTCCTGTCTTCTTGCCACCATTACAGATGCCCGACTAAGCCATCTTGAGAAGGCCTCCGTTGAGTCCATCCATCTCACTCTCTCGACCGAGATTGCTTCCCGCCCACGATGCCGCCCAGAACACCGCCGCCCTGACAAAAGCGACGGATGACTCTCGTCGAGTCGACGCATCCAGGCTCGGAGCTCCATCCCGCTTCCTCTTTGCGGCCCATCAGCACGAAAATCTCATCTATTAATTACCATGCCTGCCCGCCTTGGGTACGTGTGTGGCCTCCCTCTCCCAACACGCCTCCACGACAATGGCTTGGCTTCACCAATCCGACGACGTTGCCGACTTTCTGTCACCCTTGGCTTCGGCCCACGCAACACCGCACCGTCCCATCGCGGCGAGCCGAAATGAGCCACGCTGCGCGTCAGACTTCTCTCAGATTAACCGGCCTCCACTTGCCATTTGTCGCCCCCATCTCCCTCCCTCTCCCACTTGCCATCAGACATCCTGACACCTCCCAAACATGATCAACAGATGCACGAACCCGTGCTATCACACCTTGGCAGAGAACATCCCTACCGGTCCTTTGAATTCATCTATTTTCAAAAGAAACAGCGGGCGGCTTGGATTGTTCTCGACACGGTCTGTCCAACAGCCCAGACACTGCACGTTGGCTTCTCCCCCCCCGCCCCCGACGCCTGTGTATGTGTATGTGAGGGACGTGGCGGGAAAACGTTTGCTTCTGCTGCATTCATCTCCCGCAATCTATAAGAAGCCTGGTGGCGTTGTCTCGGTACACCTACAGGGATCGACAAATATGCAGCCCACGCACAGCAGAAAGGCAGACAGGCACATGGTCAACATGCCTCAAAGGTGGCATCCTAATGGTCTTCTACCCCTGACAAGAGATCAAAATGTGCCCCAGCTGACGAACTTGAATTTGGACAAACGAGACCCGGTCTGAACTGCACCCCTGTTTCGTTGGGAAAACCGGATCGAAATGCCGCACCGCAACCTGGGGAAGCGGAAGCGCCCTGCTGCCTCCGCATTCCCGTTCCTGGCGGTGCGCTACACGCCTGTTTCGACCTCACTCGGCCGCCCGAGGCCCACTCGTGGAACATTGCGTCTCGAACGTCCATCCCGGGTCGTCGAGAACCATGATCGTAGACGACGTTGAGAGACGTCGGTCGTCCTCGACTCGCGCGACCTTTACTCTTCTTCCCTCGACCTTTTTCTTTCTTCTTTAAACTCCCCGGTTCGTCTCAAAGGCAAACACTCGTGCATCCCCCGCCCGCCTCGCCACGTTGTCATTCGCCCCCTTCATCTGGCCGATGCCTTCTCCCGCTGCTTCTTGTAAATTGATGTGCCTGGGCCAACCCTGGTCATGAGGCTTGACCAACAATGGCAATCAGCACTGTTACATTCCGCTGACTGCAACGACGTCCGCCCACCCTCCCCCACTTGCATCCACACACTCTGTCATCTTTGCTAAACTTGTGAGGACCATGGGACAAACTTTTCCTCCTATCGGCGCACTTGCGGATGATGCACCCATTCCCAATCACACGGTTCGTCACTGGTCCTGCCGGGCTGCGGGAGCCTGTAGTCATGTGTCACCTGCGTCAAACAGATGGATTGCTGTCTCAAGACGGAAAGTGGAAGCAGATGCCGGGATGCCGGCCGGAAACAGCATCCGAGAAGGCCCTGAGGACTTGTCGTTGGCTCTTTAAATGATGAGTAGCCCCTTCCGCTTGACTGAGGCTCCGGGCTGTGGTTCTGGCTGTTAGACCTTTGCTGACATTGAAGTCCGGCACCATGAAGTACTTCAGTCGCACCGGTGCTCTGGCAGCGGCCCTTTTGGCAGCTACGCCATGTGAGTTCTCCCATCTGTTATCGAGGGCTCTCAACTGCTGCTAACGTCGATGCCCAAAAAGTGTTTGATGGAGTCGCCGCCCAGGCGACCACCCCGACCGTCTGGACCGAGCCGGGGACCGGCATTGTCTTCAACACTTGGTCCGCCACCAACGCCCAGACTGCGGGAGGCATGACCTATGGTTTTGCCTTGCCCGAGAACGCCTTGACGACGGACGCCAACGAATACATCGGTTACCTGGTACGTACGCCGCCTTCATCTGCATCGACTTTGGCTGACACCCGCCCGTTCAGCAATGCGCTTCCAAGAATGGCCAGGGCACCGGCTGGTGTGGTCTCTCTCTCGGCGGCTCAATGACTAACCAGCTCCTCCTCCTTGCCTGGCCCAATGCCGGGCAAGTCCTCACTTCCTTCCGCTGGGCAACCTCTTATGACATGCCCCCTGTCTATTCGGGCGATGCCAAGCTCACCCAGATCTCATCCACCGTCAACGCGACGCATTACACCCTCATATATCGCTGCCAGAACTGTTGGAAGTGGAACCACGAGGGCGTCACCAACGGCGTATCGACGACGGCCGGATTCTTCATCCTCGGCTGGGCACAGGCATTCACCAACCCGACCAACCCCTCCTGCCCCGCCGACGTCTACCTTCTCCAGCATGAGAACCAGAACATCCACGGTGCCGTTCCGGATGCCAGCATCGCGAACCCGTCGTACTCTGCCTGGGCTGCACTGGCGACCAAGACCGTCACCGGTAACTGCGGAGGCGGTGCCACGACCACCTCCGCCCCGCCCTCGTCCACGACAACTCGACCTCCCACCGGACCCACTGGCGTCCCCGTCCCCTCCGGCACGTACGACTACATCGTTGTCGGCGCGGGTGCCGGCGGCATTCCTCTGGCAGACAAGCTGAGCGAGGCGGGCAAGAGTGTTCTGCTGATCGAAAAGGGCCCGCCGTCTTCCGGCCGGTGGGGAGGCACCATGAAGCCTACTTGGCTCGAGGGCACCAACCTGACCAGGTTCGACGTACCCGGTTTGTGCAACCAGATCTGGCGCGACTCGACTGGCATCGCCTGTCAGGACACGGACCAGATGGCTGGGTGTGTTCTCGGTGGAGGCACCGCCATCAACGCTGCTCTCTGGTGGAAGGTGAGTCTGTTCGACCGTTGATGGCGTGATTTCGCACACTGATCCTCTGCCCAGCCGTATTCCCAGGACTGGGACTACAACTTCCCCAACGGATGGAAGTCGGGCGACGTCGCCGGCGCAACAAGCCGCGTCTTCTCCCGCATCCCCGGTACCACCACTCCCTCCCAGGACGGTAAGGTCTACCTCACGGACGGTTTCAACGCCATCGCCAGCGGGCTGCGCACCGGCGGCTGGAAGGAGCTTGACCTCAACGCGAACCCCGACTCCAAGAACCGCGTGTTTGGCAAGACGCCCTACATGTACTCTGGAGGCGAGCGCGGCGGCCCCATGGCTACGTACCTCGTGTCGGCGAGCAGGCGCAGCAACTTTAAGCTGTGGACCAAGACGGCCGTCAAGCGCGTGGTCCGCAGCGGCGGCCACATCACCGGCATCGAGGTCGAGCCGTACCAGGAGGGCGGCTTCGCCGGAACGGTGAACGTGACCCCGGTCTCGGGCCGCGTGATCCTGTCGGCCGGCACGTTCGGCAGCGCCAAGATCCTGCTGCGCAGCGGTATCGGGCCGACGGACCAGCTCCAGGTTGTCAAGGGCTCCGTCGACGGCCCAACGATGATTGCCAACTCGTCGTGGATCAGCTTACCTGTCGGGTACAACCTCGAAGATCACACCAACGTGGGTTCCGCCGATGAAGCGGGTGGGATCTGAGCCACAATGCTGACCCCCTCACAGACCGATACCGTCGTCAGCCACCCGAGCACGCAGTCATACGACTTTTATCAGGCGTACACCGACCCCAACGTCACGGACAAGAACGCCTACCTCCAGAGACGCAGCGGAATTCTGGCGCAGTCCGCGCCCAACATCGGACCCCTGTGAGTCGGAGCGGTTCACGTCTCAGCCGCGCCGTCGTTGGCTAATCCCCAGTCCAGGTTCTTCGAGGAGATCAAGGGTGCCGACGGCATCACCCGCCAACTGCAGTACACGGCCCGCATGGAGGGCAGCCTTGGCGTTCCCGACGGCAGTAAGTCGGCCCTTTCGCCCCATACCCCCCCCCCCCTCGTCCTCCCTGGCAGCTAACACTTCACCGCAGAGGCCATCACCATCAGCCAGTACCTCGGCCGCGGCGCTACCTCTCGCGGCAGGATGACCATCGGTGCCAATCTCGGCACCCTCGTCTCCACGGTTCCTTACCTGCGCGACCAGAACGACGTCGAGGCCGTCATCAAGGGCCTCGAGAACCTGCAGACGTCGCTCAAGAGCGTGCCCAACCTTGTCTGGAACTTCCCGCCGCCGGGCACCACGGTGCGCGACTATGTCAACAACATGCTCGTTTCTTATTCGAACCGCCGCGCGAACCACTGGATCGGTGAGTCCTCGCTCCCCCCCCCCCCCCTTGACTACCTAATCTTGGACGCTCACTAATGTGCTTACGCGTGTGTGTCACAGGGACCAACAAGCTCGGCACCAAGGACGGCCGCAGTTCGGGCGGCGACTCGGTTGTTGACGTCAACACAAAGGTGTACGGCACGGACAACCTCTTCGTCGTGGACGCCAGCATCTTCCCCGGCATGGTCTCGACCAACCCGTCGTCCTACATTGTCGTCGCCGCCGAGCACGCCGCCGCCAAGATACTGGCTCTCGCGACCGCGACGGCCCAGGGCCAGTACGCGCAGTGCGGCGGGTCTACGTGGAACGGCAGCTTCCAGTGCGCCACTGGCCTGACGTGCACTGCCAAGGACTCGTTTTACTCTCAGGTACGTTTGCTCTGTTCTCCCGGTCCCCCTCTCGCCGATGCTGACATAGGTGGGACAGTGCCTTTAGATGAGAGATCCGGCAACAGGGGGGGGGGGGCATTTCCAAGGCACGAGGAGGGCACGTGGTGCGGTTCCTTCACATGCGAGCGTGCGCTGCGCGCCTAGTTGTTTTTCCATGAACCGTCGCCGACGTTCACAAGTACATATGTATTCACTTTATTTTCCCCGTATATAGTTATGACAATTTTATGACCCCACCGGATCGAATTCCTATTAGATTGTGCTCCCCCGTCCCTCGACCCGCCGCTGAAGAAGTGATGCGCGCCAATCAAAAGCGGCGCACTCTGTAATTAATACGGGCCTCGGTTACCCCACACGGCACTAGACCCCAGACCAGCCGGCACGTGGTACATAGGCTACCTACATACCCAGGCACTACACGCAGACCTCGCCAGGCACGAGCCGGCCGGCTCTTATTAATTGGGTAGGTGGTTTTGCTGGCCTTGTTTTGTTTCCTCTCCGAAAGAGAGGGGCGGGCGGCGGCAACGCACACACACACACCCCGCCCAGCGGGCTGGCTTCCTTCCCCATGGTTGCAATACTGCCTTGATTCGGTTCTCTCTCTCTCTCTCTCTCTCTCTCTCTCTCTCTCTCTCTCTCTGCGCCATGCAGCCAGCCGTTCCTGGCGGCGGCGGCGGCGGCGGTGGTGGTGGTGGTGGTGGTGGTGTCCCCGTGATGACACCAAGAGCAAGCTCTAGCTTCCTTTTCGGGAGCGTTCGCCCGCGTCGATTATCCTTTTTTCCCCTTCTTCTCGTATTGTTTTTTTTTTTTACTGTTTTTGCTTCCCCCGGTCCCCCGCGTGACCATGGTTCTTTTTGGGTACCATATCCGTGCTATACCGTTCTGACCTACTACGTAGTAGATTGTTCTCGGCACACGTATACACACATACTACGTAATGCCCCATCCCCCTTCTCCCCCTTCCCCCTACCTTAGATATACGGACCAGCTAGTCAGCGTAGGTCCGAATGACCTTGACGATTTTACGCTGTGGCCCCGGCTCCGTGGTCCCCGCAATGTGCGCACCTCGTGTGCCAGGGTGGGGGGTCGGGCGTCTATCTACCTCCCTAGCTCGGTGTAATGATGAGAGTCTCGGCTGCTGCTGTATCCTGAATACCAGCCCGCCTCTGCCATGACTCTCTCACCCTCCCCTCCCTTCGACCAGACCAGATGAGATGATCCCTTGTGCCCTTGGCGATGTTCAAGTGCCAGCATTCCCTTTCCTCGGATCGCGCGTCTGGCTGGAGCGGGAAAAGGCGGGGGGGGGGGGAGGAGAGAGGAGAGAGGAGAGAGGATTATGATAAAGCGTGCTCCTCCTCTTCTCTCCCGTGCCTCTTTGCTCCCTCTCCTCCCTCAGTGACCTCGCGATACCATCAAGGCGCACCCACAACGCAACCCCCACCCCAGTCCTCTTCCTCACCACTCAGCAATGGTCTCGCTCAAGACCCTCCTGAGCGCCACCGGCCTGGCCGCCACCGCGGCCCTCGCCAGCCCGATCCAGTCCCTCGACTTCTCCTCCCTTGCGTCCCGTGCCGACCCGAGCCTGACGGGCTACCTAGGCGCCTTCTTCCTCGGCGCCGACCCGTACGTCTACCTGTACCTCTCCAACGGCAACGACGCCACCTCCTTCCGCGCCCTCAACGGCGGCTCGCCCGTCCTCCGCCCGACCCAGGGCACCGGCGGCGTGCGTGACCCGGCCCTCGTCCAGGGCGGCGGCGCCGACAAGGGCAAGAAGTGGTTCATTGTAGGCACCGACCTCGACATTGGCAAGGTAAGCGACCTTCTTTCACACGCCCCCCTCCCCGTCCGTTCTTTTTTGGCCTTCATGCTTACACCGAACCGCGTCTTGCCAGACCACCTGGGATGCCGCCCAGAGGCAGGGATCCAGGGGTATCTTCGTCTGGGACAGCACCGACCTCGTCAACTGGGGCAACGAGAGGTTCGTCGTCGTCGAGAACGCCAGCGCCGGCATGGTCTGGGCCCCGGAGGCCATCTGGGACCCGACAAAGGGCCAGTACCTGGTTCACTGGGCCTCCAAGTTCGTAAGTCCATCCCCCACCATCCAATCCCCCTCCCTCACTCCAGTCTTTCCGCTACTACGCGATAAAAAGACACGCCTGGACTCAGAACCAAGTCTCTAACCCGCACCCTCCCCCCCCCCCCCCGCGCCGCAGTATCCCGCCTCGGACCCGAACCACACCGGCGACCCCGGCCCCATCGTGATCCGCTACGCCTACACCTCCGACTTCCGCACCTTCTCCACCCCTCAGACGTACATCGACAAGTCGCCCACCAACGTCATCGACCTCAACATCCTGCCCACCTCCGACGACGGCCGCTCCTTTGTGCGCTTCCTCAAGGACGAGACCCTCAAGAACGTCTTCGTCGAGGTCTCCACCAACGGCCTGTTCGGCACCTGGACACGCCCCGGCGGGAGCAACGCCATCATCGCCAGCGGCGTCGAGGGCCCCGCCTCCTACTGGGACAACCAGGTCCCCGGCAAGGCCCACGTCCTCCTCGACTTTTACGGCGCCGACGGCTACCGCCCGTACGAGACGACCAACGTCGCCAGCAACGCCGTGTGGACCGCCAGCTCGCGGACCAACTTCCCTAGCGGCCTGAGACACGGCAGTGTGTTGCCGATTAACCAGACGGTGTACGATGCCTTGAAGACACGCTGGGGCTGAGATTCATGTAAAAATTAGTCATATTAATATTCAAGCAACTGTTAGTTCCATGATGGGCCGAGCGTGTGTGAAAGGCATGTTCGTTTGACATGCTGGGCGGCAAGACTTTGTTCGCCCGGGTATCTTCCGATCTCCTCCCTCCTTTCATCATGTCGCAATCATTTTCTCCCCCTTGACGACATGCGAAGTCCGAGCACCGTCCTATTTCGTTCAGTTTCCATCTGCACATGTCAGTCCCGCTCATGCCTCTCCGACGGAAGTTCTATGGCGTTGTTGCCGGCCCCCGAAGAGTTGATGGCGGGCCCTTCGGACAAAAGCCGGCCGTCTGCCGGTACGGAGCTGTGCGGTCCTGCGATGGGTTGGTAGGGGACCTCAGAGGCCATCGGGGTGCACATCGACAAGGTTGGAGCAGAGTGATGGTAGCTCTCGGCGCTAGGAGAGCCAACGTCTGGCTGATGGTAGTAGCCCTTGTGGCGTCTCACATCAAACATGGATTGCGGCGGAGGCGACCGGGTTTCTGAAGGGGCCCCGGTGAGAGGCATTGAGGAATAGGTGCATGACGGGTTCATGATGCTTGGAGCAGTGGCGATAGCGCTACCCTTTTCCCGACGGCTGCGGAGCAAGATCCAGACAATGCACAGTACGGTAAGGCCTATGACGGCTAGTCCGCCAATAACACCGCCGACGATGGCACCGACAGGCGTATATCCAAGGCCGAGGCCGACGTTGATGTGGTGGTTCGAACTGACGTTGATTGACCTGTGGTCTCGAGGAGAAGCTTGCTACCCTTGGCGCGGTTGTTGCCGCAACGGAAGCCAGTAATGGTGGCATATAGGTCATCCGTTATGGGCTTGAGGGCTGTGACGCAGAGGGGAAAATCGGAGTTGAAATTGCTACCGATGTGTTATCATGTCAGTACACGAATGTACACGTTGGAGGAGCATGTCCGTCGACGGGGAAGCGAAAGCAAAAGGTGAGACGAACCAGCAGAGCGTGCCGACACCCTGAGTGCTTTCCCTGCATATAGAATTGAAGCCGTCCAGGCAAGCCGTGAACGGCTGCGATCCCGCCGTGCATCCGAAGTAACCGCTTCTCGTGACACAGGCCTGGTTGGTATGGCAGTCGTATGGCTCGCTGTCTGTCAAGGGGATATCAGTGTGCTAAGATCGAGAAGGCAGTGTTTAAGGATAGGGAGACATACTATACTCGTAGTATCCACACGCCGGACCGCCCGCTCGTCTCTTCAGAGCCATTGCCGCGAACCGCGGGTTAGGAGGCGGTGTTGGCTGAATGGACCAGTATCCGACTTCATCTCCGGTCTGGAGTGTCTGGGAAGGCAATGGCACATCGCGACGGCCGACCTTGACCGCTGCGATGGGGAGAACCAGCCCTGTCAACAGCAGAGCCTCTACTACGGCGACCATGATGGCAGCAGCACGAATAGCCAAGATGGACCAAGTAAGGCCAGTCGGTGAGATGACGCAACGAGAAAAAGGCCCAAGTCTGCTCTGCAGTACCAGACGCGACAGTACGATCGCGATGTTATTGAAACCAACAGGAGAAATTCGGAACTATTCGAAGGAACCAGTTCGTGAGAGGGTTTCAAGGGCGGAAAACCAAGTCAAAGGCCTTGCCTGCGGACAGAGATGGGGGCTGGGCGGGATGAAGTATAGGATCGGGTAGCAGGACAAAGGTTCCGAAGCAGTTGCTTTGTAGCTCATCAATGGGTAGCAACACGCAGGAACAGGGATATTAGAGGTCGTACAGCCATTGAGTGGCTATTGGAATTGCGGGAAGGCGACGGGACCAACGGATGCGGGATCAGCAAACATCTTGTGCAAACTCGCTAGCTGCGTCTCTTAGCCGGCTTCTTGCACTGGATATCGAGGATTCGAGTGCAGAACGGACAAGAGAGAGACTTAAACCCTGGATGGTCGGGGTCGTTCCAGCCGCAAGGGCAGCAGTTCGCGATAGGCACAAGTTTGAGGTACAACGTCGGATGGCGGAGGGAGAGTGCAGCGAACGTGCGGTGGGCTGAGAGGCAACGTTATCTGGCAAAGACAGACTTGTGCGATAAAATGATGGCTGGCGAAGGATCAGCTACCGTGGCACTACCGATGAATCAGAGAAGCAGATGACAACCAACGAGAGGACGAGACCATCGCCAA
Source organism: Colletotrichum eleusines (assembly GCA_016807845.1). Lineage (NCBI taxonomy): Eukaryota > Fungi > Ascomycota > Sordariomycetes > Glomerellales > Glomerellaceae > Colletotrichum > Colletotrichum eleusines. The sequence continues at coordinate 1,265,767 of JADEZO010000005.1, forward strand.
CGACCAAGCATCGCCACCGAAGTCGTCGGGTCGAGGTGGTGTGGACGGCCATAGCATGTTGATGCTGCAAAGCCATTTGGCAGTGGATCAGTCCCAACCTAGACGCTTTGCCAGTGTCGTCGTTGTCGGCCTCGAGAGAGTTCGAGAAACATGTCTGGATTGATTAACAACGTTTGCATTTTGTTAAATTGAGGGAGTCGGAGGGAGACAAAGATGATGACCGGGTAGATGAGGTGAGGAGACCAGGAGAGGAAGAGACGGGAAGGGAAGGGGGTGTAAGGCTGTGGGCACGATAACCGTTGCTATAGGTAGGTACCTACCTACCTACCTAGGTACCTATGTGTACCCCTACGGGGAGCCGCCTCGTGCTATAGTGTACCATGGCACCTCAGCTCCCTGCTTCTTTAGGTAGGTAGGTACTTACGGCTATCACGCGTGCTTGTTCCTTCGCTTGTTTCTAATTACCATACAAGGCAAGCACAATCAGCATTGGGATTGGCGGCATTTTCGCTTCTGGCCCATACGTACATTCTTTGAGATATCATAATACTCGGTTCGTCTCTCTCGCGACACCAGAACACCAACGCATTCGTCTTCGCAATGTCTAAAGCTCCACAACCTGTTCAATATGGCTTCTGCCCTCGCAAAACGGTTGCAGCTCCAAGCCGTGAGAAGAATACCCCATTACAATCCTTCTGGGGCCTTTTCTTGATCTAAGAACTACCCGCGCACGAAACTATATCGGTTAGAAACACACAAAGTGCGCTGTGCGGCTGGTGGCCACATCGGTGGCGGCCGCAGCTGGTACTAGCCACACGAAGCTATTCCCGGCTTCACGACACCTGTACTACGAAGACGGGCCTATTTCTCTTCTGTCATGCAAAATTCCGGCAGCAACCGGGCCTCCTCTCTGCTCGAACATGCCTGCGCAAGTGACAGTAGATACTGCAATCTAGTCAACTCAAGAGACTCTCTTCCTACGTCAAGCGCCAATTTGGAGTAGATGGCCGACATGAGCCCAAAAATAAAACTGGTCACCGTCAACCCAGCTATAAATACGGCGATCCAAAAATTGACCGATTCAACCAGATTGGGATGGTCCTTGCCGGGCAGCAGCTGCCGAAACCCAGACTGTGGGCCGTTCAACACTCGGAGCAACTCCTGGATCTGCCGGCCCCAATGAGGATAGCTACTCAAGTCGAGCTTTCGTTCTCGACAGCAGAGCCCAAGTTTGTAAAACGGCCGGCCCTGCCTTTCAAAGAACGACTTGGTCGATTCGTCGCTGTGGGGAAATAAGAGGTTGAGAGTGTCAAGAGCCTCACCGACCACGTCTTGCGGCAATACGCAGTCTTCTGGCGACTGGAGATGTGCCGATAGCCACACCTTGTGTTGGTAAACCGAGACGACTCTTGTATGAGTGTTGATGAGCAGGTGTTCGTTAAGGTAGTCGGTCCAGTCAACGCGGTATCCGTAATTCGAACACAGCAGACTCAACGTCAGTTTTGAGTTGATCGAAACCGACGGAGTGTTTTCCTGCAGCGGCGTCGCCTTGAACCAACCTCTCAAGGCTTCTCGGATCGTAGTCTCGCCCTCGCATGGAACGGGTTTCGCAGCCGTGAAATCTGTCGCCGGAGGGTTCTTGATCTTCGTCGTGGCAGAAACCGAAGCCGCGAGACATAGTGTTGCATATGCCGCCCGGTCTTTTTCATCCGCGTGAGGGTTCTTGGCTAATTCGCGGTAGATAATATCGTTTCGAGTTTCCCAACACGATGTAATCAACTCTTCGATGATACCGGGCAATTCGTTAACCGTCTCTGGCAGATAAAAGTCTGGCCGATACCTGATTTCCGCTTGTACCTGTTTTAGGTATGTTGCCAGCTTAGCATACTGATCGGCGGTGTAGGAATCGATTCGAATCGCAGGCCATGCTTGCTGGCAAAGACGAAGGTCGTCGTTCTTTCTACTTGGTACATATTTGCTCAACTTCGGACTCATTGTACATGCCAGAAGAACCAAAGACCACGAACAGGCCAAGGTAATGTTTACCTGGCTTTTGTCCAGTTGACCTGTCACTCTATTTAATGTTCCATGTCGGCGGTTCGCCAATTCCCGAGGACACTTAATGGGCGGTAGCATATACCTGCACCTAAGCCCGCTTCGTGTCTTGTTACCAACAGGCACCATGCTGCATAAACACTGCTGCGCCGAAGACAAGGCGTCTAAACAGCCTGTGTGTGATTGGAGGTTCTGGGTTGCGTTTAGAACTGCCACGTCACATTCGTATGCAGCATGCACGTAATATGTTACGTCAATAGTATGGTGCATTATCTAGCCGCCGGCCAAGCGCTCAAGGATTTCCTGCTGCAAATCGCCAACACGGGTGGGTAGCTATAACGATATCGGGTACTCGAGGAAATAGCCCATCAACCCATCCCAAAACATGCAACAGTAGCCTGGCCTATCAAGCCGACTTAGCACTGGATTCAGGCGTTCTCAACAAATGTCAGGAGGGGGGGAACCCCAGAGATTCTCGAGACCAAACGCACGCAACCGCTTTCCATTCATCCCCACAGCATGCCTAAACAGCTCGGATTCAGTCCGAGCGACTCAGCATCAAAGACAGCGGCTAACCCACGAATCAAACGTTGAACAATGGAAGAGCCACACCCCCGGTGGGCAGGGATGAAGTTGAAATGCTCCACCTCGCGAAGAGGCCTGCGGAAACGGATGCCGAACGCCTCCCGGATTCGAAGCGCAAATCGTTTGACAGGCCAACTCCTCATGGATTCCGGACATTCAACTTCGAGTCCCCTTTTATTTTTCGTCGCAACACGTCTCGTCTATGGATGGGAACACCTGCAGAAGTCCCAGTTCCCAAATCGCACATAGAATGCTGGTCCAACCCAGGGGGGCGCCAAAGACAGGCTCCAGAAGGACTTGCGTCCAGTATGCGACGAAATGCAAAGAGGCGCTGCTGGGATGCTTGAGCACGAGTGAGTCATTTTTCCAGAGCTCCGAATGTCAGGATCTGCGACATTACTGCATTGCGGGTCGGTCACACTCTGCCCCTGTATCTGGATCTTGTGCGGAAGCCGGTGGTGTGAGAAACGGATCGTGAAAGCTGTGAAAGACCTGTCATGGACCTCCGCGTTCGTTGACCAGTGCATTGAAGTTCATACCGGTGGCCCTTGACCAGCGATTGTCTAGTTTTCTGTACCTGCCGTACTGGTTCGATGGGACCAAATAGCAAAAGACGGGACTGGATACGTGTGGCCCAATACGCCAGCGGCGGATGATGGTGATGAAAGGGATTTTGATAGTGATGGAGGCGAAGAGGGGAGGCGAGAACCGGGGAGTAATAGGGATTACGCACAAGCCGTCTTATGTGATTCTTCAATCTATACTCGACTTTTGTTGCTAACAAGAAACGATGAGCACGGCGTCAAGGAACGGATTGTATTTGATGAGCATACATTCACTATTTCTATTGAGACGCATGTTCCTCTTTAGAAGTATTTTCATAGCCAGGCTCGTCACCCTTGCTTATGATATAGGCTCAAGATTGCCCTTCGCAGGGCCCTCAACGCACACCCCCTCCGCCGAGAACCGGCTCCCATGGACTGGGCAGTCCCACGACTTCTCCACCGAGTTCCAGCAGACGACACCCTTCATGTGCGGGCAGAGGGCGCTGACCTTGGTCACCTTGCCGTCCTCGTCCTTGTAGACCGCGACGGGCTTGGACATCTTCGGGTTCAGGACGCCGCCGCACCCGCGGCCCAGGTCCTCGATGTCGGCGATGTCAGACTGCAGCAGCCGCTTGTACTGGCTGTTGATCTGGAGGTCGTGCGCCACCATCGACGGCGCCGACCCGAGCACGGACGCCAGCCGCTTCGGCGAGTACAGCTTCGCCCACGGGTTGGGCCGCCCCTCCACCTCGTCGACGATGAGCCTCCCGGCGACCACGCCGTGCGTGAGGCCGTTGCCCGAGTCACCCGTGACCACAAAGGTGCGCTTCTGGCCCTGGTTGAGCCCGATGAAGGCCATGTAGTCGACGGGCTCGAAGATCTGCCCGCTCCACCGGTAGTCGACGGCGCCCGCCTGGGGGAACCGCTCCCGGGCCCAGGTCTCGAGCTCCTCGAACCGGCCGGTCGTCTGCTCCTGACCGACCTTGTGGTCCATGCCCCCCACGATCATGAAGTCGTCCTTGTCGTCGCACTCGGTCATCTTCACATACTTGTACTCCTCCGCGGTGTCGTAGATGAGACAGTCCTCCACGGAGCCCTTGGGGATGCGGATGGCGATGCAGTACGTACGGTTGTACTCCATCTCGGCGATGACGCTGAGCTTCTGAAGCGGCACGTTGGTCGCCTGGACGGCGTGGTCGCACGTGACGGTGTTGCCGCCCAGCGTCTTGACCTCGACGTGCTTGTTGCCCATGCCGAGGATCTCGACGCCGGGCTCTTCAACGGAGACGACCCTCGTGTGCGCGTGGCACCTGAAGTTGGGCTGCTGCAGGAGGAACTTCAGGACCCCGTTGACGTACTTTGTTGGGTGGAAGGTCGCCTGGCCGTGCCAGACGCCGCCGTCGCGCTGGTCGGGGCCGGACGGCGACCAGCCCTGGATGGTCAGGCCCTCCTTGAACTCGGCCTCGACGCCGAGCTCTCTGGCGTACTCAACCTCGTCGCGGATCCCCTGCACATCTTTGGGGTGCTTGGGGTCGCCCCGGGCGAACTGCGAGACCATGTACCCGGGCAGATTTCTGTATTCGCAGTCGATGCCCAGCTTCTTCGCAACCTCGCCGACGTAGTTCAGGGCCCAGGTGTGGCTCTCCGCGGCGGCCTTTGCGCCGTCGTGCCCGTGCTTCTTCTTGATCTCGAGGTATCCGTCGTCGAGGGCGTTGGACAGGTGGCCGCTCGTCCGGCCGGTCTCGCCGGAGAGGAGCTCGCGCGCCTCGAGGAGGACGACCTGCTTGCCGCGGGTGACCAGCTCGTAGGCGACCGAGATGCCGGCGATGCCCGAACCCACGATGCAGACGTCGGCCTCGGTGTCCTTGGTCAGGGGCTTGACCTCGGGCCCGGCGCGGTTGGCGTACTTGTCGGTGTGCACCCAGACGGCGTCAGTCGCGCCAGAGGTGGCCTCGAACTGCTGCCTCGAAGCGGTGGCGGCAGACATTTTTCTGATCTGTATCCGGTGTTGCTGAAATGTGTCGGTAATATAAGGGGGATTGATCGACCTCGGTGCTCTGTTCGCAATCGAGGAGATGGACGATCGGCGCGTGAGAGAAGGAAGAAGACGTCGCTGGAGCTTGACCGACTGCTGGCGGAGGGAATTCATGTTATCAAGCTTCGGGGAAGAGTGGCTTGGTCAATTGGTCGAGTAAAGAAGAGCTCCCAAGCGCGAGTTACTGCTTGGGCGGCGTGTGTTATTAGTCCTGCGCCCCTCGCTGATTGGCGTTTGGTGTTGGGAGGTGACACGCGGTGAAATCATCAAGCTGTCATCACGTCCTGTGTCGTCATGATATTACTACTGCTGGCCATTACGTGGAATCCGTGTCCGGAGCTTCTTCGGGTCGTCACCCTCTAGCCGATAGGGTGAGATAGGTTCATCTTCCACGAGAATCTGGGTAAGACCAGGGTGAGGCTAGGGTGATGTCAGGGTGAGGCCAAGGTAAGGTCCAGGTCGGGATCACCAAAAAAAAAAAAAAAAGCCTGAGACAGGCTTGGTACAACAGACTGATATAATCCCATGGTAACAACAACTAGTAACTACTTAAAATATATTTTACACCCCGGGTTTTTATAAAGGACCTTTTTTAAAAACCAGTTTATTAACCTCATCTTAAAAATAATAATATAAAGAGAGCATAACTATAGTTAGGACCTTGGCTATTACTAAAACCTAAATGGTTGCCTAGTTCCTATGATGCTACTGTTCGCCTCGGAATTTGCCTCCATAGCCTTATACTAAGTTTGGTCAGAAATCACCTGGGCTCCAAAGGGGGGCATGCCTTTGATTGGAAGTGTTACGACAGAAGCTGTATATACCAATTCTGTTGACATGTGATTTAGGTCAGCTTAGATTAGGAATCTTACTTATATAACCCTATATATATGTCGCTTATAGGCATTCAATTAAGAAATGCATCTTACGAACATTAACTATAAAGTCCTAACTCGTATAATTATATAACAATGAAGTAGCCCACTAGGTGAAACTTGAGACTTGAATCATTATCATAGACCGTGAAGAGATGATCGCAACCCGCAGTGGATTTACGTAGCCCTTTAGACAAGGGCCAGCAGTCTTAAACCTTCAAAGACGATAACAACTATACAGGAAGTCCAGGGACAGGTCGTTTAGATAACCCGAAGATCTCCATATAACGGGCAGCACATGACGGCAGAAATAGGAGAAAGCAACTAGCCAAGTCTAAAAGCCTCTGTCAGAGTGGAGTTCACGTCGTGAGCTTGGTAATTACCAGCTTTCTTATAGGATCTATACAGAAATACTGGAATTAACGAACACGCGGTATATTTTCCAGAAGCTCAAGCCGTGTCTTAAACTCTGTGAACGATGTGACCTAAGGGCTGCTCCATTTTGCCTCTAGTTTTTCTCTATATTGTAGGAGACGAGCCGCAAGTTTCTTGTTACCTTAACGTTCCCACCTAAGATTATACTCTACCCACACGCTTACGGTGGCTGTCGCTAAGTAGGTAAGAGGAAACTTTTAGGAGCAGAGATAGTATGTTCCTTTTATCTTATGATTATATTACTAACTTTCTTTAGTATGTTGTAGTGTCTATCATATGTATTGTCAGACTACCCCAGCACATAAGTTATGCTTTATGACTCGCCTCGGGCAATCTGACTTATGTCTAAGCAGAGGTATGAATAAGGCTAGCAGGACGATCTTTGTATAGAAGGATCACCCACTCATGATATGAATACAGGGTTTCTTCCATACCCATTCGTTCATTATACCCATCAATATACACACAATGACCCCTGCTTGTCTAATTAATGCTCGATATCTACTAATCAGCCCGTATGTGTAAAGTTATGTTACTTGCTATACCTGTTGGCCATCTTCTCCATCCACTGGTAGAATGTCAATTCGTTTTCTTTGGGGTTTGTCAGTAACTCTCCTGCAATCGAAATCCAAACGTAAGCTATAAAATAGTTAGTTGTAGTCTATAATATTTAGAGGTTGGGAGCAAAAAGGAGAAAGAGGAGGCAGCTTATTCCGTACCATAAGATTTGGATTCATAGAACATAGATATATTAGTGATGCCTCCGTATATCAACCTGTTAGTTCGAGTGTAAGTATATTGTGACTTAATGGGGCTTGAGAGGGTTTAGGCCGTTGAGAAAGACATGGTGGCTTTTCTTAGCTTTGTTCTCAACGTACTTTAAGTCGCCTGGGATTTGACTGACTCCCAACTCTTTTTGCCGCCATAAGGCGATGCTCAAGCCACTGTTTTTTCCTACTTTTTGAAGAATGGACTCTGGTTCCACATAGTGTAACCAGGCTAAGAATTTCGGACTTTCAGAGGAAAACCAAGACCCGGACTTCTCGACCTGGCCGATGACAAACCCGACGTGATCGCAGCCCGTCTGTTCTTTGACTTGTTGCAGGCCGCTCTTCCACACCGATTCCTCCTTTTTGGCTCTGAGTTCGTCTTTGGACTCCGCCAGGGGGGGTCGGCCCTTCTTTGGCGGGGGCCTGGGTTGGATTAAAGTGATACCGTCCTTTGAGCCGGCCCTTGTGTTCTCCGGTAGGCCGCAGGACATGAAGTAGTACCATTTGTTGGCTTTGAGCTTCGGAGCATTAGCGGCTTTTTGTGCCTCGACAGCCTGCCTGTACAGCTCTTGATGAGGATCTGGACCGGAATCGGAAGCGCGAGCGTGAAGAGCGGAAGAGACATCGGAGCCGGGCGTGGCGGCACCGTTCGTGTTAGGAATTATGGGGATAGAGAAGCACGAAACAACAGCCGCGCCGTAGGCGACTAAAGCCGGAAGCTTCATGACTTGGAGCTCTGACGGTTATTTCAGGTTTGCAGGGTCCTAGAGAGGGACAGGACTGCGACGGGCGATCCTAATGAGCTGCTTCACGGTGATTGAAGAGTATTTTCAAGTAAGGTTAAAGTACTAAAAAGATTTCTTTTTTTTTTTTAAAAAAAAAAAAAGAAACATGTGTAGATCAACTTTAGGTAGACCCTATACTTTGAATAGACGTAAGATAAGGTAGGCTAAGAACCTCACAATGCTAGTTAGCCAAGGGCTAGTAGGCATGTTTTATATATGGCTGGAGCTTTGGCCCAAGGTAACCGTGCTGCCCTAATAACAGCATCAACTTACAAATATTACAAACTTCTAGTTTTAGAGTGTATACCTAGGTAAAAATAATTTTACAGGGTACATTTAATAAACTATACAAGCAAGCCGAGCGATCATGTTAACTAGGCTATAACAGAACAGGGTTGAATTAAGTCTATGCTATCATTATCTGTCCCATCCTCTTAGCCTTAAGGTACGTACTACATACAATGACATGGATATATTCAATTGCTTCCCCTGTTATTAGATTAGAAACAATTTCAGTAGTTAATGCTGTTAAAGTGTGGACATGTAGGCAAAAATGGACCCGGGCTAAATGGGCCAAATGGGCTAATGCGACCACGCTATAAATGAATAACACGGGCGTTCCGGGATGGATTCCTCCACTTAAAACAAGGGAATCTAATATCACTGTTACGACCCAACAAGTTACAGGCAACGTTAGCCCCACCAAGTTGGAAGCGCGGGCGGCATAGCCTTTGTACCAACAAGACAAACAAGATCGTCAGACGGATGACTCCCCGGAACAGAAGAACTATAGTACAAGTCACGTGGAGATAAGAAGGACCGACAAACGATAAGCGCTCTAGGTGAAGGACCAACCGGTTAACAGCGCTCCACAGTAAAGAACCGACAGGTGGCCGTCGCTCTACAGCACACCAAGGAAAACGGGACTTATATATAGGATAGACTTAGATATACTTAAGGGCAGACTTCTATAGCTCTTTAGTAATCAACTTATAATATATTCTCTAAATACCTTTTAGTATCCCTTTAGTGATTTATTAACAAGAAGCTATATAAGCTACCCTTACGACCTTTAATCACACGACTGATCACCGGGTGATTAATAGACCAGCAAGCTAACAACACTGTTACCAAGTATTAACCTTAGCTATACTATTAGCGGAAACTCTACTATTAGATTACTAACCGTAACACTTTGATTGCTCCTGTTAAGTAAGTTGACCTTAATATTTACCTAACAGTATTCTATAATATCTACTTTTACCCTACACGCTGCCGCTTTAACCCTGGTTGCGACCAGACCAACTAATCAACAGCTGCTTAAAATAATTACCTAGCTATAAGAAGAAAATCAGTAACTCTAAGCCTAGCTGTTGGCACCTAGGCCTGCTCTACCCCTACAAGCCAAGTACCTAGATCTTGAACCCTACGATAGGACCTTAGGAACTCTATAAGGATTCTTTACTTAAACCAAGGCCTACTTTAAGTTCTATAAAGATTCCTTTGCGACTAAGGCCGACAAGGTGTTATATACCGCCTTATTCTTAAAGAAAGACGCCTTAGCCTGGTTTAAACCTATAATACAGGACTACCTAGATAATAATAAAGAAAACCAAAAAGATAATACTAAAAAGATCTTTAGGAAGTTTAAAAACTTTAAGAAACGACTTAAAGAAGTCTTTGGTAGCCCTAATAAGGAACATATAGCGGAACAAGAACTTATGACCCTTACTTAGAAAAGATTAGCTAGTAAATATGCCGCTAAATTCCGATGTATCACCTTTAAACTAGAATAGGGAGATAAAGCCTTAATAGCCAAGTTCTATCAGGGACTTAAAGAAGACATTAAAGACAAACTTAGTTAAGACGACCGACTAGACAAATTCCATAAATTCATAGACAAGGCTATCAAGATTGATAATTAACTATACAAACGACAGCTTAAATAAAAAAGACAATAAATATAGCCTAACAGGGTTAATACTAACATCAGCCGGAAGTACAGACCAAAGATACCACAACAAGAAAACTGTGGCAGCACTGCCTACAGACATTACATAGGACCTATAGACGTCAGTCAGCGTTGCTAAAAGACAAGATAAACACCCAATACGGGATCCTAACACTGTCAAATATTTCAATTATGAAAAAATAGGACACTATATATAAGATTATAAGTAACCTAAGCGACTCTAAAATAAACTGCTACCTAAGCATGCTAAGAAAGCTAATACGGCTACTAAGGAAACACCATATAATTAACTCTCTTAGACCGCCTGCTATAACGATAACTGCCTGATATACCAAGACAGTAAAGAGCAAGCAGGATGGTACCTTAAGGGACCTTACTATAAGATTCTTATAATGGTCAGGAAAACAGGAAAAAACCAAATAACTAAGTTAAATAAACAAGACGTTATTATAACCCTTCCTAAGAAAACCGTTGACAGTAACACCTTCCATACTAATAGAATAATAAATTAAATAATAGGGGAATATAATAAAAGCGTTCTAAGGAACCTTAAGAAAACACTTAGGAATATATAATAACAAGCGAGATACCTCTAGAACTAAGTAGAAATTAAGGAGGAGGCATAAGGTAAGCCTACTAGATAAGTATAGATCTACCTATAACTCTATAAGGAACTTAGGAGACATATTGAGAACCAGGAGAAGTCAACTGACACATTAGAACTTCTAGAACTCACCTAATAGATATAGGCCGAAACCCAGAAAATCACTAGCCTACCTACCAAGATCGTGGCTATAGTCAGACTAAGAAATGAAACTGCACAAAAGATGTGGCGCGCCATTGATGTTATCAATTGACACAAGATCATTACCTATATGTGGAATCTAAGTCACCTCCTCAAGGGCTATAGAGACTATTGGCCTTGCACAGTTATGTTATGATAGGCAAGAACCCTAGGTAAGCAACTCCTAGGTAAGAATCCTATTTTTTATGCGTGCGTGCGACCGGACTCGAACTCGCACACTCTCGTGCACAGAGCTAAGCTGGGCTCATAACCACTAAGAAATGAAACTGCACAAAAGATGTGGCGCGCCATTGATGTTATCAATTGACACAAGATCATTACCTATATGTGGAATCTAAGTGTCAGAAAGGTCATAAACTTCCCAGAACCTAGACTTCAGATAAGAGAGAGCCCTAGTTAAAACCAAGATAACGACTTATACACTAGAGAATCCCTTAATAAATTTATTCCACTAAGTAAGATAGAACAACAAGCAGCTAAACAACTAATAGAATTAAGGAACGCTATAACCCCTACAGTAAACAAGACTGAGACTTATTCTCAGCGTATTTAAATATAGGCAGAAAACGTTTCCTTACTATTAGCTCAAAAAGACGACCTATATAACACATATAAACCCTTGACCGTATTAACCTTTGTAAGAAACCTACTAACAAGGAAAGATAAGGCACCAGGGTTCAGAGAAATCAGGAAAGACACCAACGATCAGGAAGTCTATTTCTATAGAACTTAAGACCTAGATCAAGACCACATACCAATCCTTAGAGTTAAGGAAACATCCATGTTTAGGGACAATAAACGATTAGATCCCGATTACCTTATATATTATGGTGTATTCTAGGCGGAATATATCTATAATGATTATAAGAAATATAAGGAAGAAAAAGGACTGTTCTCTTTCTACCTATAAAGGCGGAATGAACAGCTAATTCCTAGAATCCATATAGATCATAAATTAAGAATATAGGAAATCAAAGAATACTGCAATAATTAGCTTAGTTTTTAGCCAAGCTTAAAGAAACCAATGGCTTATATGTATAAAATAACTAAATATTAGTCTAACTATATATATAATAAATACATCCTACATTACAAAGGAAAAACACACATATAGCGAACTTAGTTACAGAAGGACGCTTTTACTAACAACGATAACGCTAAGAAATAATCAAAAAACAACAAACGTCGACTATAACAGGACCACAGAAGGCAATATAGGGCAAGAAGTCCCTATATATAATAACTATAAATAACGACAATATACACCTGATACTTAAAGTCCAAATCAATAGACAGCCTACTTAAGTCATGGTAGACAGTAGAGCATAGGTAAACCTGATATCACCTTAACTAGTGAATCAACAAAATATTTAATAGTAATATAAGGATAACCTATACACCCTTTAAACCGTTAAAAGAGAATTAGTTACGTATAGTAAAGGAACTATTGAATTAGAGACTATACACCTCTCTATAGTTACCTATAACCATTATAAACAACTAGTCTTTTAATATTACAGCAATAGGACAACTAGATATTATACTTAGTATCCTATGGTTAAGAAAGAATAATCCTAATATAGACTAAAAGTCTGGCTAACTTCAGTAGAGAGATTCAGCGGTAAGGCAGCATTACATGCCGCAACCCCCACATAAATCATAGACATAACTAAAGTATATCGTATATATCTAAAGGATTAAACCTACCAAGAAAGGAGGATTTAGATCGATAAACCAAGAATAAAGAATAATAGAACAACTTTTAGTGATCCCTAAGATCTATAGAAAATATATAAAACTGTTTACTAAAGAACTAGAAATAGGGTTACTAGAATATAGTCTATATAACCATAAAATTAAACTACTACCTAGAATATACCCTAGGTTAAAACTAATCTATAACTTAAATAAGATAGAATAAAAAGCACTTAACGAATAGCTAGATAAAAATCTTAAGAAAGGATACATCAAACTATTAGACTTACCAGCAGGATACCTAATCCTATTTATCCCTAAGAAGAATAAGAAACACTTAGATTCCACATATAGGTAATGATCTTGTGTCAATGGATAACATCAATGGCGCGCCACATCTTTTGTGCAGTTTCATTTCTTAGTGGTTATGAGCCCAGCTTAGCTCTGTGCACGAGAGTGTGCGAGTTCGAGTCCGGTCGCACGCACGCATAAAAAATAGGATTCTTACCTAGGAGTTGCTTACCTAGGGTTCTTGCCTATCATAACATAACTGTGCAAGGCCAATAGTCTCTATAGCCCTTGAGGAGGTGACTTAGATTCCACATATAGGTAATGATCTTGTGTCAATTGATAACATCAATGGCGCGCCACATCTTTTGTGCAGTTTCATTTCTTAGTGGTTATGAGCCCAGCTTAGCTCTGTGCACGAGAGTGTGCGAGTTCGAGTCCGGTCGCACGCACGCATAAAAAATAGGATTCTTACCTAGGAGTTGCTTACCTAGGGTTCTTGCCTATCATAACATAACTGTGCAAGGCCAATAGTCTCTATAGCCCTTGAGGAGGTGACTTAGATTCCACATATAGGTAATGATCTTGTGTCAATTGATAACATCAATGGCGCGCCACATCTTTTGTGCAGTTTCATTTCTTAGTGAAACTATAACTATACGTTAACTATTAACGACTCAACGATATCACCAAGAAAAACGTATACCTATTACTACTTATCTCAAAGCTATAAGACCTTTTATATAAAGCTAAGTGGTTTATAGCCCTTGATCTGGAAGGAGCCTATAACCTAATCTATATTAAGGAAGGAGATAAATAGAAAACAGTATTCCAAACGTGACAAGGCTTATTCAAGACGCTCGTTATGCCTTTCAGACTTACTAACACACCTATAATATTCCAGACAATAATTAACCATGTTCTCCAAGAAAATCTTAACATCTTTATTGTCTACTACCTTAACGACATCCTCATCTTTTCAAAAACGCTTAAAGATTATAAAAAACATATATATTAGGTACTATAAAAACTTTAAGAAGCAAAACTATTAGTTAAACCAAAGAAAAGCGAATTTCATATACAGAAAGTCAACTACCTTAGATTCACTATTACACCAGGCGAAATCTAAATACAAGAAAAGAAGATTTAGGTAGTCAAGGATTAGCCTATACCATAGAACATCAAAGATATACAATCCTTTTTAGGATTTATCAACTTCTACAGAAGATTCCTTAAGAACTATATAAGTTATATTAGAAGACTTTAGAAGCTCATATATAAGAACACCGAATTCTTGTGGACAGAAGAATACAACAAATCCTTTAATAAAGTTAAAAAACTTATCACTTTATGTTAGAAGTATAAGCTCTCTTAAGCGCTCTACTACTTCTTTATCTTATATTTCCTTTATTATAAGGAATTATGTATATAAGATATATATATATATAATCTACTAACTTAGTAGGTTAATATATATATTGATTACGTAAGCAGGATGATTACGTAATCTAGTCGAATCTAGGAGAAGCACCTAGAATGTCCTCTTTGCTCCTCCTAACTCAATCTTTCCTATAAGGTTATTGCTTTAAGTTAGGGTTATTAACTTAGGGTTATGGAATTACGCAATCCTTAGGTTGATTTATAAGCAGCTTACGCAAGTATGGAATCTTCTAGTAAGCTGGACATGTCTATATAAGAGTTGGAATTCTTCCTGTTTTCTAAGTCTCTTATTGTCAAGCAAGCAAGCAAGTTAGTAACAAACAAATCCAACTATTATACTCTCACTAAGAATTAAGAATTAATAACTCTTATTTCTTATAACAAAATCTCTATATAACACTATAACTAAAGGTTATATAATAATATAAATAAGATAACTAGATTCTACTAGTAAAATGGATAAGAAAAGTATATAGGTTGTCTCTAAGACATTAGTAAAACTAGTAACTAAGCTAGTCTTACTTAAATAACCCCTAGATATCTAAAGCAGCTCCTAGATATCTCGAATAACCCCTAGATATCTAAAGCAGCTCCTAGATATCTAGAATAACCCCTAGATACCTAAAGTAACCCCTAGATATCTAGAATAACTCCTAGATTCCAAAGATAAACCCTACATACTTTATAACCCCTAGATATCTAAGATATCTAAAAAATAATCTATTACAATATATCTTATAACCTTTTATATAAGAAGATAATATTTCCCTTATAGAGAAAGAATTATGATCATGAATATCAACACTTTTACCTCTACCTTTTACTCTTCTCTATCTTTCCCTTGACCATCGTGAATTTATATTCTTAGTGGTTATGAGCCCAGCTCGATAGAGAAGGACTTTATCTCTTTACTTCCCCTTTTTACCTTTAAGACTTGCTACAAAAAGTTAAAAAGGATTTATTTATCCAAAAAAGCTCAACCTTATCAGGGGACAAACCACATTGATAAGGGAACTTTATGGAAGAACAACTCTAAGGCTACTACACCTCATACCCAGCAATCCATATTCAACGGAATAGAGGGATCGGCTTACCGGGCAAGTTACACACCAGCTATATTTTACGTCACTACAGCTCCGGACGGATAACCAACCCAACAACGCTCAGAAGGTCTATCGGTTACTTTAAGATCCAACCGATAAAGGATCTTTCTTCTTGCCTCCAGCTGGAATTGAACCCAAGACCTCTCAATTGGTAGTCAATCGATTGAGTTAATTTAGTAGTTGACTAGACTACTAGACTAACTGGTCTGCTGTCTGGCTGGTGAAAGCTTTGGTGGATTACGCCCATATATATCATAAAATCGACTTCCAACGCAACGCAAGCCAAATACAACAAACCCACATACTTTCAATATCTATTTTTCACAACAAATCCAACCATAACCTTCAATATCAAATCCAACCACTTCCTCATCTTTTAAAGATGGAAAGATCTATCAATATCCCCCGCCTTTCAGGTAGCTCTAACTACCTAGTTTGGGCAACCAGATTTGAGGCTTTACTTATAAGTAAAGATATAAACTCAAGTCTTATAACACCTCCTATAACTCCTGCTCAGCAGAAGTCTGATAACAAAACTTTAGCTTTTATGAAGCTGTTTTGTGAGGATGCCCCTTTACGGGTTATAAAAGATTCAACTACAGGATTTGAAGCTTGGAAAAAACTGAAGGATCTATATGAACCTACAGGATTTACCAATGAATATCTTACTTGTAAGGAATTTTTCAATACCTCTTTAGACTCTTTTGATTCTATGGAGAGTTACCTAAATAAGGTAAAAGAGCTTACAGACGACCTATCCTCTAAGGATATGGGTTTACCAAAACAAGTTATTATAGCTTGGGTATTAAATAGTCTGGATAATAGTTATGAAGGCTTTATAACCAACGTAACACAAGCTCTTAGAAAAGATGCTGATTCTTATACTATAGAATCTCTTTTGCAAATCTTATAGATGAAGCAAAAAGAAAAGGCTCTTCTACAGTCCTATATACTTCTTTTAGGCCTAAGAAACCTTGGAAGAAGATAAAAGGATTATATTGCACATATTGCAAACTAAAAACCATTTGGTTGAAGATTGCAACTTTTTACATCCAAATAAGGCTCCAAAGTCCTGGAACCATAAGGATAAAGAAAGAATAGAAAGAAAGGCAAATAATAAGAAGAAGAAGCTTTATAGAGCACAGAAAGCTCTAATAGCTAGAAAGGCTATAATAGAAGAAGATTCTGATTCTGATATACAAGAAACAGTAGATAAAATCACTGAAGAACAAGAAGAAGATCAAGAAGATCAAGATCTTATAGATCTAGACTTTGAAGACGTAAGTAATTCCTACGCTTCTATATATATGACTTCTTCTAATAAGACTATAGGTTGTAATATAGCACCTATAGATAGAAATTCAGTTCTTTTCTGCTTAGATACAGCAGCTACTGTAAATATTATAAATAATAAATCTCTTTTTATAAAGACTACATCTATAAACCATAATATAAAGGCACCTTATACACATGAACCTAATGGTATAATAGAAAGAGCTATAAGGACTATAACTAATAAAATAAGAGCTTTATTACTACAAGCTAACTTACCCTTATATCTATGGGGAGAAGCTGCCCTTACAGCAGTCGATTTATATAATATAACTCCTCATAAAGCTCTAGAATATAAAACACCATATGAAATAAGGAATAATATAAAACCTAACTTAGATAATATAACTACATTTGGATCTATATGTTATTATAAGAATAAAGATCCTAAGATAAAGAAGTTAGATAATAAAGCTATTAAAGCAATAGTGTTAAATTCTAGAAGCAATATATATAAAATATATGATTTTCAGAAGAAAACTACCTTTTGGACTAGAGATATAGTAGTTCTAGAAGATCAATTTATGCCTTCTCCTATAAATAATCCCCTACGTGACAATAACAGTGGAAGGGAAGCCTTGAATCTAGGAGAAATAGATAATAATAATAATAATAATAATAATAATAATAATAATAATAATAATAATAATAATAATAATAATAGTCCTATAACTAATAATTCCAAGATAGTAGTAGAAATTCCTAAGCTAGATAAGGAAAAGCTTAAAGAATATACTTGGGTAGCAGAACAAGAAAGCGCTTTATATACTATAAAAGACTGCCCTATAATTAAACCAATACTTTCCACTATAAATAATAAAGATAATCAAATAAATAGGTTTAATAAAGCTTTATATATCTTATCTATAAATACAATCGATGAACCCTCAACATATAAAAAGGCAATAAACTCTATATATAGAGATAATTGGATTCAAGCAATGGTTGAAGAGGTTAATAATCTTCATAAGATGAATACTTGGAATATACTTCCTCTACCTAATGGATATAAACCCTTAGGAGGAAGATGGGTATATAAATTAAAAACAGATATAGCGGAAAATCCTATAAAATATAAGGCTACATGGGTAGTACAAGGGTATAACCAATATATAGGTATAGATTACCTAGAAACCTTTAGTACTACCTGTAAGCCAGAAAACTATAGAGCTATATTAATAATAGGCATAAAGCTAGGATGGTATTTTAGACAATATGATATCTCTAATGCTTTTTGCCATGCAGATATAGATAAAGAAATATGGGTACAACTACCTACTGGATTTTCATATAACCATAACATAAATACCCTGGAATATACTAATAATATAGAAAAAGTCCTATACTGTAAGCTAAATAAAGCTCTATATGGACTAAAACAAAGCCCTAGACTTTGGTATAAATGGTTAAGATCTATAATAAATAAGATAGGCTTTAAAGAATCCCCTTATGATGAAGGAATCTTTATAGCAAATAATAAGAATATAAGAGCTATAATAGTATGTCACGTAGACGATATAATAATAACAGCTCAGTATGAAGAAGACATACGGTACTTTTATAAGGCTGTATATAAATATATAGAAATAAAGGACTTAGGAATTCCGCATACGTTTTTAGGGAACGAAATAACTATAAATAGAAAAGATAAGATCTTATATATACACCAAACAAAATATATAAATAAACTACTAGAAAAGTATAATAAAAAGGATATAAATCCTTATAATAACCCTATATTACCTTCTATAAAACTAAGGAAAAATATAGAACAAGCAACAAAAGAAGATATAACAAGATACCAACAAGAAGTAGGATCGCTACTATATGCTAGTTTAAAAACTAGGCCAGATATAACATATCCAGTTAATTTATGTGCTAGATATATGAGTAACCCATCTAGAGAACACTTTGTAGCTCTAGATAGAATATGGGGATATCTTAATAAATACCCTAGCCTTGGATTAATATATAACTGTAATATAGACCTACAGTTAATCTTATTTTCAGACTCTAATTGGGCTGGAGATCTAGATGATAGAATGTCTACAACTGGATATATAAGTACTTTTGGTTACTATAATATAATAAGTTGGAATAGTATAAAACAGAAAACAGTTGCTTTATCTACTTGTGAAGCTGAATATATGGCTCTATGTGAAGCTATAAAAGAATCTATATATCTATATAACTCTTTCTCTTATATATATAAAGAGTTGAATTTAGAGTTAACTCTTAATAAGCCTATTATATTAATAGATAATGAAGCAGCCCAAAGGATAACTGAAAATCCAGAACTGCATAAGAAAGCTAAACATATAGATATAAGATACCACTTTTCTAGACAAGCTGTTAATAATGAGTTAGTCTCTTTATATCATATATACACTGGAAATAATATAGCAGATATCTTTACTAAACCAGTTAATAAAGAAGTATTTAAATACTTTATAGAGACAATAAACTTAAATATAAAGGGGTTTTTACCTAAAGAAACTATAGATAATAAAGAATTACTTTCTAAAAGAAAGGTTAAACAGCTTATACACTAGGTTTCCCCTTATAATTTTTTTTTATTTTTTTATAAAGGTTTTTCTATAACTATAACTATACAATTTTCCCTTAATAAAGGTTTTTATAATAAATTTTTTTTTTTATAAGTTACACTTTATAAGTATAACTTAAGGAGGAAACTAAGAATTAAGAATTAATAACTCTTATTTCTTATAACAAAATCTCTATATAACACACTAAGAAATGAAACTGCACAAAAGATGTGGCGCGCCATTGATGTTATCAATTGACACAAGATCATTACCTATATGTGGAATCTAAGTCACCTCCTCAAGGGCTATAGAGACTATTGGCCTTGCACAGTTATGTTATGATAGGCAAGAACCCTAGGTAAGCAACTCCTAGGTAAGAATCCTATTTTTTATGCGTGCGTGCGACCGGACTCGAACTCGCACACTCTCGTGCACAGAGCTAAGCTGGGCTCATAACCACTAAGAAATGAAACTGCACAAAAGATGTGGCGCGCCATTGATGTTATCAATTGACACAAGATCATTACCTATATGTGGAATCTAAGTAACACTATAACTAAAGGTTATATAATAATATAAATAAGATAACTAGATTCTACTAGTAAAATGGATAAGAAAAGTATATAGGTTGTCTCTAAGACATTAGTAAAACTAGTAACTAAGCTAGTCTTACTTAAATAACCCCTAGATATCTAAAGCAGCTCCTAGATATCTCGAATAACCCCTAGATATCTAAAGCAGCTCCTAGATATCTAGAATAACCCCTAGATACCTAAAGTAACCCCTAGATATCTAGAATAACTCCTAGATTCCAAAGATAAACCCTACATACTTTATAACCCCTAGATATCTAAGATATCTAAAAAATAATCTATTACAATATATCTTATAACCTTTTATATAAGAAGATAATATTTCCCTTATAGAGAAAGAATTATGATCATGAATATCAACACTTTTACCTCTACCTTTTACTCTTCTCTATCTTTCCCTTGACCATCGTGAATTTATATTCTTAGTCTCTCTTTATCTATATATCCTTATATCTTCTATTTACCTATCCTAGGTATAAGCTTAACTACCTCTGTTATATCTTATATTCTTGCTTCTATAAGATATATCTTTATATATAAGAGATCTATTCTCTTATATACTTTTAGGCTATATTTCTCTATAAGAGACTAGCCTACCTGTTGTGCTAACACTTTAGAACTAGTTACCTGAATCCCTGACCTAAATAAACCATTTAAAGTTAAGACTGACACCTCAGACTTCGCCATAGGTGGACAGTTAGGGTAACAAGATAAAGAAGAAAGACTACACCTATACGCATTCTGCTCTAAAGCCTTCCATAGACCTAAGTTAAATTACTAGATCCATAACAAAGAACTTATGGCTATCATCAAAGCGTTCAAGGAATAGAGACCACACCTATCAGGAACTAAACACCAGGTGATAGTATACATAGATTATAAGAACCTATCCTACTTTATAACTTTAAAGGTTCTTAATAAACGGTAGATCTAATGGTTAGAACTTCTCTCTAAATTCAACTTCAAAATCGTCTACTATAAAGATATAGAAAATAAAAAAGCAGACACTCTCAGTAGAAGAACAGATCATAAAACCCCAGTACTAAAAGAAACACAGGTAATCCTTAAATATAACAACGATAGTAACATTATACCTATATACAAACTCATTATGATCGGCAAGCGTGTTAATACTAGCCTAACTGGCAGAATAACAGTAGACCAGATCTGCACGATATATAACACAAGGGCACATGGACACCAAGGAATCACAAAAACCTTTAAATAAATCAGACAATATTCTGACAAAAAAGTAATATAAGAAGAAGTGGCTTCAGCAATCAAGGACTATAAAATATACAAGAAGAGCAAAAACAGTCCTCACAAGCTATATAGATAAATTTAACCACTACTAGTGCCACTAAAAGCATAGCACTTGATCTCCTTAGACTTTATCGTCAAACTACTAAAGTTAAGAGAACCACTTATAAAAATCTATTACAATAGTGTTCTTATAATAGTCAATAGACTTATAAAGTATGCTTATTTTATTTTATACCTAGAGTTAAGTATAACAGAAGACCTAGCGTATATATTCTTTAAGTATATCATTAGCAACCACAGATTACCCAAGGAAATCGTGTCAGATAGAGACAAGCTGTTCATATCTAAGTTTTGAAAATCCCTGATCTTGCAACTTAGAACAGACTATAAATTATCGACATTATTTTATCTATAAACCGATAGATAAACAGAAAGAATTAATCAGATACTTAAACAGTATCTTTAATACTATATTAACTATAACTAAAATAATTAGGTACCTCTGCTACCTTTAGCCTAATTTACCTATAACAGTGCTATTAGAGAAAGCATATAACACTCACTATTCTACTTAAACTATAGATTCCAACCAACCGTGTATAGAGAACCTTAACAAGGACTATAAGCCCTAAAAGCCGTGGCTGACTTTAATAAACTGTAAGAAATCTAAAACAAGGTCACTAAAGACCTTAAATTCGTTAGATAACAAATAAAGAAATACTCTAACTAAGTAAGGATTAAGGGACCAACCTTTAAGGAGGGAGATAGTGTATATCTTATCTACTGAAACATTAAAACCAAGCGACCGAGTGACAAACTTGACTATAAAAAACTTGGACCCTTTAAAATCCTTAAGAAAGCCTTTAACGTTAACTATAAACTCAATTTACCAGACATAATAAAGATTTATCCAATATTCTATATCTCATTACTTAAACCAGTACCATAAGGATTAATAGCATAAGACCCTATTATTATAGATAAAAATAAACCAGAGTATAAAATCAAACGAATCATCAACTATAACCAGCCAGGCTAGACAACAGGCAAGAAACCAGAAACATAATATCTCGTTAAATAGAAAGGCTATAGCCATAAAGACAATATATAGGAACCAGCATCAAACCTAACCTACACTAAAGAGATACTTAAGAACTACTGGTTAGAATTCTACATAAGGGAAAAAACACTAGCACCTATAGTAGGACCCTAACGGAATGACCCTATAATCAAGATAAGGCGACCATAACCACTCTAGCGACCTCCCAGAATAAACAGGCTATAAGACAAGAACCTATTTATTTACCTAGGAACACCAGTAATAAACTAAGAACCCTCTATAGCAGCCCCTAGACTCTCATAGGAACCAGAGCCAGACACAACAGCTAAAGGGCTAATATCAATAAAATCCTCACTAAGACCTAGAGACCCCTAGTCTATATTATTAGGAACACCTAACGCTTATAAATCATAAACCACCTAGGACTCATATGCCGACAAAGCAGAAGCCAACTTATCCTCTACATCCAGCTCTTGTATTCCCTACTAAAAGGTTTCCTGCTGCCTCTCTTTCACTTTCCTATAAATCTGATAAATACGCTAAAGACGACTTATGGCCTTAGCTATTTATGATTAAAGCTGGGCAAACTAAGAGTAAAAAGCCATAAGCTCTTTACCAGCCTTCTCTTTTTTTACATCCTACTCCTTATCCTAAGTATTTAACTTTTAAACTATATAAATCAGCAAAGCATAGCAAGGACATATTAAAGAAAAGAAGTTACAAGTTGATGCCACCAGTACCCTATCATATAATTTCTTTACCTCTATATAACCATAACAATATAAAGAGCCTTTGTTAAAACAATAAGCCTTTTTTAGGTGAAAACAGCGACTATATGGCATGTCGGCAGGAATGAGATAAGAATTAATGAACTTAAGAAGTATAAGACGCTTACGATCCTTAAGCTTAGATTTCTGTAATTTCGATTTTAATTTTTCTATACAACCTGACATGGTGTCAGCATTATGAAGGAATAAGGAAGCACAAATTAACGACTCCCTAACCTAGGAGGAACAACCTACTTATGGGTCTTGAGGGCAAGACCTTTGGAGGGGAGACCTGATGTTACGACCTAACAAGTTACAGGTAACGTTAGCCCCACCAAGTTAGAAGCGTGGGCAGCACAGCCTTTATACCAATAAGACAAACAAGATCGTTAGACAGATAACTCCCTAGAACGGAAGAACTATAGTATAAGTCATATAGAGATAAGAAGGACCGACAAATAATAAGCGCTCTAGGTAAAGGACCAACCGGTCAACAGCGCTCTATAGTAAAGGACCGACAGGTGGCCGTCGCTTTACGGCACACCAAGGAAAACAGGACTTATATATAGGATAGACTTAGATACACTCAAGGGCAGACTTCCATAGCTCTTTAGTAATCAACTTATGATATATTCTCTAAATACCTTTTAATATCCCTTTAGTGATTTATTAATAAGAAGCTATACAAGCTACCCTTACAACCTTCAATCACACAACTGATCACCGGGTGATCAACAGACCAACAAGCCAGCAACACTGTTACCAAGTATCGACCTCAGCTATACTATTAGCGGAAACTCTACTGTCAGATTACTGACCGTAACAATCACGTACATCTGCCCCGAAAGACTCTATATTCTACCAGATTTTCTATAGCAATAGTTGCATATAACACATATAACAACTTACTAGGATGATCGCAGTGTATTACATACTTCATTAAATGCAAGCTTTAGGATAAGTATAACCAAGATTCTTCCGTAATCTCTATACGTAACCTATAAAACACGTTAGTAAGTTATTGTTACGACCCAACAAGCGACGGCTGACGTAGCCCCAGCAAGTAAGGCAACACACAGGCGGTTCCTTAGTAAGGACTAACGTCTAGACATCGGTCCCTATAAGCCAGCAATAAGATATAAGGATATTTATTCTAGTATAGATAGATTTCTTTCTATAGTTTTTGAGTAATTAACTTATAATATATTCTCTAAATACCTTTTAATATCTAACCTTAATAATTTAATCAATAAAGAAGCTATATAAGCTATACTAATAACCTTTAACTATATAATGTCACAAGCAGGTCAGGGCAACTGTAACAGGACGCTGACAGTGACGCCTGCCAATAGACCTCCAACCGGCCAGCTCTAACCAACTGAGCTATCCGACCAGACAAAAGGTCCACCAATGCTCGAGTGATCCTCACGAGCACTGCTGTCAACACCACCTATATGGCCTCTGGCCATATGAGGGGAATTACCTATGACAGCAACCAACTCTGGCACAAAGCAAAAGCTTCGGTAATGATGCACCTGCATCATTATCCCCTGTTCTGCACTATATAGCTACGTCGGCCAGCCACCAATTGACGGATCGTAACATATAACTAATAATTGGGTAATTAATAGACCTATAAACTAAGACTATTATTACTAAGTATCGACCTCTGCTTACTTATAACGGAAACCCTACTGTTGGATATCTAACCGTAACAGTTATGATACTAGCTTAGTTACTCTCTTAATGTTTATCTTATTTATATAGGCTAATAAATAATACCGTATTAATACGCGAGGATTAGTTTATTTCACTCTTACTATTTTGCCCGTTTATATTTTGCCAGTGGGATAGCTAACCACGCCAGCTTACTTTTATGTTACGTTTACTTTCACACCATTGAAAATACCTTATTTTCCCTCCTTTATTTACATCACCACTTTATTTAAAGCATTGTAATAATTACACTTAAACACGCCATTTTTTAGGATACCGTTCTTGTTACATAAAGCAATACACCAAGTTTAAGCTCAAATAGGCCTTTTAGTATGTCGTAGATAGGCAGAGTATCCGGACTGTTGCTTATATATAGGGTATCCCATACCATATTTATCCCTTTTAACATTGGCTTTATAGCACCTAGTTAAGGAATGCTACCTTTGTTTACATGCAGCAGTTATATTAAGCCTAGGAGGATCATCTGGCTTCTTATGTCTGTACCTAAGAATCCCTTGATAACAGGCATTTTGGATACTTTTATTCGTGAAACACCTTCTGGCCATTGACCAGTGAGCCACGACTATCTCGCTTACCACGTTGGTCCTAACAGAAACAAAGGCAGATAAAGCGTAGATTGTCGAGACCTTGCTCGAGTCCTTCAACTCATATTTTGATTAACTGTTTATCGCCGACTTGACACGATTTCGACGCCCACACCAATGATGCTTGAGTGCCAGGCTATTTGTGCTTAGGCGCTCACAACAGAAGTTGAACGTCGCTGAGGCGAGCATACCCACGTAACATTTTACCCGCCCGACTCGGCTGCCCTGATCCTACCACACTGGGAATAATGTATTGTAGTGACTGGGCTTGCTAGCTTCAACAAATTCACAGGTCTCGAGCAACAGCGCCCCTCCTACGCATCAGTCTTGAGGGGCTTCTGTCCCCAGACGGCCCTTTGGCGGTAGTAGCCGTGAAGCTTGCCGGACCGGATCTCACGGCGGAGCTGCGCCGCGTAGACCTGTATCTCCTCGCGGGTCCAGGTGGACATGACGTTCGCCATGAAGAGGACGTAGCCCTCAATGTCCGAGAGGAGGGTCAACTGAGCCCATTCGCCAATCTCCCTCTTGACGGGGTCCTTGGGCCAGTTGCCAAGCGGGGCCTGAGATCGTTCGTTTGTCAGCGACATTCAGACGGGGGGGGCGAGCCAGGCAGCTGCGGACACGTTGCGTTACCTTGTTGTTCCACTCGGTGATGTTCTCGAAGCCGGCCGCCTCCATCGAGGTCCGCTGCAGCTCCTCGTCGAGGACGCGGAAGGTCCGGCCCATCTTGCGGCCGCCCTCCTCGAAGAACTTGCCCCACTGGCCCAGGGCGCTGGACTCGGGCACGGTCCCGTCGTCGCTCAGGATCATGGGCGAGACCTCGAAGCTCTCGAGGTAGCCGCCGGGCTTGAGGGCCCTGTACGCCTCCTTGAACAGCGCCGGCCAGTCAGCGATGCTCCCGACGAGGAACCGGATGTGCACGTAGTCAAAGGACTCGGGCTCGAACGTCCACTCGCGTGTGCAGTCGTCGATCTCACTGTGGCGCGCGTGTCAGCGTCGGGACGGCGTTCCTCGCGGGAGTGGGCTTAACTTACAACTTCAAGTTCGGGGGGACCCAGCTGGGCTGGATGGGCGAGATGTCGGTTCCGATCACCTCGCAATCTGGGTTCTCGTCCGCAAAGTCGCTGGGTTTCTCGTTAGTCCTGGAAAAGGTTGCTTTCCCCGAGGCTCTATACTCACATGGCCCAGATACCTGCATTGGGAGTCCAAGTCAGCACATGTCAAGATCGGTCATCGAAGTAGTGTCAATCCTCACCTGTTCCCGTTCCGATGTCGAGAGCTTTTTTCAGCTAACCAAAGTGTCAGCCATGGCGAGAGGTCAAGCCATTGTCACGAGCTGCCGGCTGGTTTGGTAATGTACTTGCCTTGCTCTTGTCGAGCGGCGCCAAATAAAGCCTGTCACCCATCGACAAGGTGAGAAGGTGGTGACTGAGCAAGGTTTAGTTTTCGTGGCTCGTGAGGCTGGAATCCGTTGAGGGCTTTATCTTACTTAATGTCCCAAGCCTCGTTCTGCTGCTCATCATTGCTTCCCCTTTTGCGATGCGTTAGCTTCACCCGGTCCCTCTTTATAAAAAAAAAAAAAAAAAAAAAAAAGAGAGAGAGAGAGAAACCCCCCCCCCCGGGACAAACGTGAGCGCCCCTTACCAGTACTGAGCATCGCCGACCTCCCCGTGAAACGTTCTTCCGTGGATCTTCCGGTACTGCAGGATGGTGGAGGTGATTGAGGCCGTGGAGCTGGCGGCATCATCACCCAGCGCGGAGTCGGCATCGTCCTCTCTTGCAGCGTCCTAAGCGGGCTCGTCAATAAATCGCGTTCTGCACGCCGGCGTTGCGAGCAGCCCCGGGAATTGGGCGTCGACTGACTTGTGCCGCCTGCACCCAGTGCTCGGCGGGGAGGATTCCCGCCGCGTCCGCGACCAGAGCAGTAGTCTCCTGTTGTTCGGTGGCGGGCGCAGCTTCCGGCGCAGTCTCCGGCGCAGTTTCTGGCGCAGTTTCCGGTGCAGCAGCTTCCGGCTCGACTACCGGCTCGACTGCCGGCGCAGCTGTCGGCGCCGGCGCCGTTGCTCGACCTTCGGGCTGTTCGGAGGCCATGATGTTTTGATTTTCGCCTTAAGGTTTCTCGGGCCGTCTCAACTCGCTCAGGCTCTCTCAGTACCACGTCTTCAGGCTGCGGAGCAGAAAGGGGAAGAGAAGAGCTGGTTGAACCAGATTGCAAAGAAAAGGTGGAAACTTCGCTACGAGTCAAGAGTTATACACTAGTCCCCCAGTCCCTGTCGTCTGCTGAGTTAGTATCGGGAACCCGGAGCAGTCTCCATAAGCGGGTAACGCGCGTGGCCGTGTGGACTTTAGTAGATGTGGGCTGCCCCCTTGTCTGCCGCGAGAATATTCTTCAGCATTTCCCTCACCGCATCCCACCATCCCGGGAAAGAGGGGTCTGGTGTAATATGGTATGTATACATAGCACGATTCTTCAGCAGCGCGTGGCGACAGGCCGTTAGGGAGGGAGGGGTAGATACGCTGACCGTGGTCAGCTTCGTGTCAGCAATCCGGCCACCGAGAGCTTCCGATGCTACCGTATCATTCATCTTCGACCCTCGTCACCAAAAGCGAACATAGCGAATAGAGGAGAGGGGAGTCGCGGATCATCAGCGGACCGGACCAGCCCACACGAGCATGAACGCTATGGCACTGGTCGGTGCAACCTGTCATGCACAGTGACTTCGCAGGGCATCTGGATACTGCCTATTTTGCACAACTTTGAATGCTCTAGTGGCATGTATCTGTAATCATGGGAAAAACAGCCAACAAGAACTGAGCTTCACCAGAAGTGGTCTATCTCCTGCGAGAACCACTCAAAGTTTAAAATTCCCGCCCCCGCTCGGTATGGGTATTTTGCGTTCAGGCGCATCTCAATGCACTCACTCTCTGCTTTTGAACGGCTCGTACGTATACGGCCGGTCGGGCGCAAAGCAGCTCGGGGTTGCGGTCCACCGTTGCGAGAAGTTGCCATCAATGTTCACCACGATCGTCCCCGGGATGTGCGGCACTGGCACGAATTCCCATTCTTCAAGACCCTCCTCCTCTCAACCTTGTCCAGGAAGAGAGCCATGGAGGCCGGCTATGGGGTCAAAATCCGTGTGCGCCCCCGGTACGGCTCAACCACTCAAAACACTTGAATCACCTTGTCATCTCTACCCTGGTCGTCATCCCCCCCCATCGGTCCTGCCACAGATCTGCTGTTAAGTATCCGTAGCGCCATCCCATAGGTGCGCCGCCCATCCCCCACTTGACTCTTTAGCTCCGCTAATGTGACGGGGCCGTATCAGCTCGTAGAGCTCAAGCATATGATATCCGTATTTTGACTATTTGCGCCCAGCGTTGAAGTCGTCGTTGCCGATGTCGAAGGGCTCGGCCGGCACGGTGCCAGGGGTGCAGCGCACCGAGGCTGGGATGATTGCAATGTGTCTAGACATAAGCATGCCAGTGTCAGTATTCGAGAGGCTACCCAGGTAGGGAAGAGAAAGTGACATACGTGATAGACGAACGGCCCTTGCCGCCCTCGCTCGTCTCCTACAGCCAGAGCCGCGTAACCCCGTCACGCAGTCGGTACTTTCGATATTCGTAGTTCTTCCGCCGGCTGATGATGTTCTGACGAGGTGGACAGGCTGGATAGCGAGGAGTAGGTCGGTTGTCACCCGGTCACCAGGAGTTACCAACTTGTGTTTCGGCGGCGGCAGCGGTTTCTTGGATATCCTGTGCGTGTTGCGGCTTGTGGATTTGGCGGGTTTCATCCTGGTTTGTTGAGAGGGGAAAAAAACGATTAGGGGTTCAGGGGTTGTTGTCGAGGGGTGGATTGGCAACTGACTGGGTAGGAGGGGTGCTGTGGAGGTGAGGTAGACCGTAGATGGTAATTACCTAGTGTATTATAGGTCGGAGCCATAAAAGAGGATCACGCGTCGTTATCTCACCGACCGCGTCGTGATTACATGATCAGCTTATCTTATCGATAACCGACAGCGCAGCTACAGCTACAGCTACAGTCATAGCAGTAGGTCTAGGGTACAGGCAACTAGAGGTGTCATCTCCGAAAGCTCTGAGTTTAGTTCAGTTTCGAGATGTCATGGTATGTATGTTGTTTCTATAACCTTATATTTCATAGAGTGTCAGGCGGCATTTAGGGTCACATTAGTGCTGCGGAGAGATGCAAACTACATATGTATGAGATATGATCAAGAGCGTTAACTAAATGTGGTTAGAGGTTAAGAATAAGGTGAAAAGATTAGGGACGGCCGATTAGTGATGTTGTCACGAGGTGATATAGGCCACAAAGTGCAGCACGGCAATTGTGGATCCACTTTTGTGCAGCGTACGCCTCAGACTATTCGTCGCAGATGTTTTACAGTAGCCAAATCTCTCGGGCGCTGCAGATATATTTATATAACTATGTAACCTAGTTATGTATATACGTATAATATATCTACAGCGCCTTGGTGTCGGCCAAATCTTTGCTCGCCGGGCATAGCTGCGAAATAGAGCAGACAGAACCGACTAGGAAATCAAGTCGAGTCAATTCGAGTCAATGCCGTGCTGTCTCAACTCTCCCCCATCTACCTACCTCCTTCTATCACAGCACGCTGCAGATAATCGACCGAGTACGTCCTAAACAGCTTCTTCGGATCCGCCACCCACCCCTGCACCTCGTCCCAGATCCGCCTCAACCCCGTCGCGCCGCCGTCGCTGCCGAACCGCCGCTTCAGCTGGGCAAAGCTGCAGAGCCCGTCCGTGCCGAGCAGCTCCATGACCTGGTGCCCGCGTTCGCGGACGTACAGCGTCTTTGAAAGCTTCGCGCCACTCCTGTCCGTGATGAGCGGCGCGTACAGGACATGGGGCGTCCGCCCTGCCGCCAGGCCCGCGGCGGCCGACCAGGCCACCAGAGGGCGGTAGAGAAACACTTCCTGGTACATGCCGGCGTAGTCGGCGCCGGTTACGCGCACGTGGTGGGCGCTGGTGTCGAGCAGATGGCTCATGCTGCGGATGATGTTGCGTAACGGGGCGTTTGCTTCCAGACGCGCCACGTCGGCAGGCTCCGAGATGCGGATGGTGTGCGGGCCGTGGACGGGGCAGCGGAACGTGATTGTGGCGTCCTGGCCGGCGGTGGCGGCGGTGGCGGCGGCGGCGGCGGCGGCGGCGGCGGACTTGTACACGTTGTGCCGACCATGCTTCTCGGCGGTGTAAAAGTGCAAAGGGTTTAGCGGTCGAAACCTGTCTGAACAGCTAATTATAGGAAGAAGTTGTGCTCTGTCAAAGACAACCACGGACCACACGCGGTCTTTGCGTGGATTCATGAGACTAATCGAAGTAACTCTAATACCCCACTTCCGCACCACCCCCACTTCTGCACCACCCAAAAATCCCGCATTTCTCCTCCTTCATCAACACCACTACCTTTTTCAAACTATTATAACAATTGCTATATATCGCCAAATAACGCCATTTTTTCAGGATACCTTCTTTAACCCATCATGAAGCAATATACTGAAGATGAGCTCCAACGGGCACTTCAAGATATAGATACTACTTGCTCTATCCGCCAGGCAGCTCGTAGATGGGGAATTCCCTATCATACTCTTCGACATCGATTCCACGGCATGCAATCAAAGGATACTGCTTATATTCATATGCAGCGGTTATCCCAGGCCCAAGAGCAATATCTATCTGAATGGGTTCAAATCCAGGATGCCCTAGGCGCTGGCCCTACCCATCAACAACTAAAGGGCCTAGCAGAGCGTATGCTAGGCGATGGGCAGCAGCCCATAGGGAGGAAGTGGATAGGGCGATTCCTGCGGCGAAACCCATCACTTAGGACCAGGCGATCTAGGGCAATAGATGCCCGGCGATGGAAGGCCCATTCTTCCGAGGTTATCCAGGGTTTTTTCCATCTTCTGGTTAATATCCCTGCCATCCAGGGAATCCATCCATCTAACCGATGGAATATGGATGAGACTGGCATTATGGAGGGCAGGGGATCTAATGGGCTAGTGCTGGGCTCTGCAGCATCGCAGCATATCCAGAAAAAGCAGCCAGGATCCCGGGCATGGGTATCTATCATCGAGTGTGTGGCTGCTGATGGGAGGTCCCTATGCCCACTGGTTATATATAAGGGCAAATCAGTCCAGGCCCAGTGGTTCCCATCTAACCTATCTGGATATGAAGGATGGCACTTCACATATACGGATAATGGCTGGACAACTGAGAAGACTGCCCTTGAGTGGCTAAAGAAGGTCTTTATCCCAGGCACTATGCCTAGTGAGCCAGAGGCAGCCAGACTGCTGGTTCTAGATGGGCATTACAGCCATATATCTACTGACTTTATGTGGGAATGCTTCCAGAACAAGATATATCTACTATATCTACCGCCGCACTCCTCTGCTGTCCTCCAGCCACTGGATATATCGGTCTTCAGCCCATTAAAGCACGCCTATCGAAGGGAGGTTGGATATCTAGATGACTGGGTTAGTGATTCAACTGTTGCTGGCAAAAGGGCATTTCTGGCCTGTTATATAAGGGCTAGAGATGCATCTATAACAGCCCAGAACGTTAGAAGTGGCTGGAGGTCAGCTGGACTATGGCCAATATGCATACAGCGACCTCTATCTAACTCGTTAGTAATAAAGGCATCATCCAGCCAGCAGAACAGCCAGCAGACTAACCAGCCTAGCAGCCAGCAGTGGGGTGAATCCGTATCTATCGTCCCATGGTCAACACCTCGTCGATCTGCTGAACTACGGCATCAACTACGCCAGTTAACCCAGCTGGCAGAGGATGGGCTAGATACCCATACTATTCGTCACCTATCTAGAAAGGTGCAAAAGGGGTATGATGAACAGGCATCTAGAAGGGCACTTCTAGAGCAGAAGGTCCACCAGCTGGAGGGCCAGTTGGATGATATACGGCAGCGCAAGAGAAAGAAGGTCCGTCTATCGCCTAACAGCACCTTCGCCACTATTTGGGACATCCAGCGGGCGCAAAGTCCGGATATCGGCGATATGGATAGTCCGGATGAATCCAGTGCATCCGAATTATCTAGCGAGGCCGAAAGTTGCATATGGGTGGGCGGCAGAGGTGGTGAAATAAGTGGTGATAGTGGTGGTGGTGATGGTGATGATGGTGGTGCAGAAGTGGGGGTGGTGCAGAAGTAGGGGGGTTGAGTTATATGCAACTAACGTCTTAATGATTGAGGCCAGGAAGAGCTGTGATTAATAGGCATCTTTTTACCACAGTCCTATGTCGCTAGTGGTATACCAGTAATATCAGTCCCAGCCAGTGGGGGACAAATCTATGACTTCTTCCCTCTAAATGAGCACAACCGGATGGAATTCTCCAGCAGCATCCTTGGTCAACATCTCTCCGTACATGACGCCATGAAGGTAAGCCTCGCCCACAAGAACGTGCGTTTCCCCCTTGACCCTCGCCGCGTTCTCACTAGCCACAGGCATGCTTTGGGTACATCTCAGGACCAGCGGCATTCGGCTTCCCTTGATGAGCCAAATTTCATCTCCCGCCACAGCAGCCGCAGGCCCAAGGCCCAGATGGCCCTGCTTCGTCTTCAGCACTCGTCTTCCGAGAGTTATGAATTGTACGGTTTTGGAAATGGGATCGTTCAACAGTTGCGACAAGAAGCCGTCCTTGGCCGACATTTCGAGAGCATCACCCAATTTCATGAACGGCTCGCCATCGGCTGCAGACTTGGGACCTGTGCTTCTCCTTCTCAGCAAATTGAGAGTGTCAAGGTCTGTAGGTTTAATATCCCCGTTGTTGATCATCACGTTGTAAGCAACACATCTCTGCACCCATTGCCTGGACGTATACCCGTTCCCGGGCCTTGGCTTGAGATCGGCACTCAGAGTTGCCACGGCCACATCAGCAAAGTGCTCTCCAGTGAGCTCATATGACCCCCGTTGATCGCAGAAATCAAGGAGCCATGCAACGTTGGTGATGATGCCGTGGCTCGACTGCTCGAGGCCTTGTACTTCCTCGACGTTGCCAATGAGAATGCCTTCCAGTCTGAGCGCAGTGGTTCCTTGGATCTGCGCGACGTGGCGACTCGATCGGAGATTGGTACGGGAGGCATCGAAGGCTTCAAAAGAACGACCCCATTTTGCGAGCTGTCTCAGCCGCTGGAGGGAAGTAAAGTGAACAGAGCCGTGGAAGGAAAAGTCCGGAACCCAGGAAGGCAGGCTCTCGCGGCGGCCTTCTGCGATGCCTGCTAGTCCCAAGATGTCAAGGTTGGGTAGGTGAGGGAGCAGCCACGTCGCAGCCTGCGTGTAAGCGCGCTCGACAGGCACGTCGTAGCTCGGCACCACGCCAAGCTCGTGCTTCCGACCGAGGATGCGTTGTATCAAGCCGAGTGCGCCGTAGATGTGATCCAACGGGTTTTTAAACTCGTAGATCCGCAGCCGGTGGAAGGTGTGCAGGACTTCGGCATGGCGGATCTCGTCATCGGTCGTGGCGCCCCAGCGACGATTCTGCCAGTCGGCCATCCGCTGTTCGACCTCGTCGCCGCCGAAGGCCGGCAAAGAATTCTGTACCGGGTTCCACAGGCGATCGATCGTGCCGGGTCGCTTCTTCCAGTCCGGCAGTCGCTCGCCGAGGCGGTCGTTGAGCTCCTCGTCCCAGCGGAACCTCAATATGAGAGCGGACAGCTGGTTGACGCGGGACCAGGAGAACTGTTCGTTTCCGCATTGTACAACGATGTTCCCGGGCTCGGGTAAGGCGGCTTCTTGGACGACCCATCCGCGCGTGAGCCACCGCTTGTTGAGAAAGAAGGCAAAGTAATCGGTATATGAGCTGCGCCATCGGTCGCACAGCCTCCTCCCCAGCGCCCTTATGACTTGCGGATGGTTCAACTCGGGCCCGGTCTCCAGCAACATGGCGGCCGTCAGGCTCAAGCGGGCCGCCCTCCGTATTTCCGGGATGAAGTCTCTTAGGACCCAGCAGACATTCTCATTGGGCTCCGCCTTGCCGAGCCATACGACGACGTTGCGGGCGGTTTCGTAGATCCGACCCATCATTTGAACCTGGTGGGACTTTTCCCGGCTGCTGTTTTGGTCTATGCACATGGCGTCAACCCACAGGTTCAGGCCTTTGTCGGGGAGACGTAAATGCCGTGAAGAGCTGGCCGCATGAGAGCCATCTCGATGTTGCGGTGCCCCCGAGGACCTTGTCATTTCTTTCTTGACTTGATCGAGGTAGTCAAAAAGTGTCTGGCCAACCTCGAAAACTTGACCGTCGCATTCGACATCGCGGAGACGCGTCTCGGACCCTGCAAGCTCACCGGGACATTCTCCGAAATCTGGAGATCCCCATGTGTATGATAACGCCCAGAATGGTGGCGCATTTTCTAACGGGAAAGTGCCAAGTCGCAGGGAAAACGACTGTCTTTTTGAGTCTTCCGGGACAATCTGGAGGATTCGAATCGAGTTTTCCGTTGGTAGTGCAGAATAATCATATAGCGCCGGCTCCTCGTGGACTTCCACTTCTGATCCCATCATCGCTCATGAGGCTGTGGGGGGGGGGCAGGTGTCCGTGGTTTGTAGGAAGTAAATAATAGGCAAGGAATCCGCTTCTGCTTCTGCTTCTGCCAGAGGCGGGGAAATAGAGGAATTCGTGCCCCCGAACCGCCCGAAGGATCGGTCTTGCGGAATCCGTGGCCGCTTATGTCCCAGTTCTGGGCACGGATTTGATTGGCCGAATGAAACATGACAGGATTTGTTCTATTAATTATTGTGTTCAACCAACTCGCTCCATACGCAGCACCCTCGGTTTGGCGTTAATTTATGAACCACACCACCGGTATCTACGATGACTCGGCTTTTGTGTCTTGGCTATGTGGCTCCATTTTCAAATCCTCCAAGTCAACCTCCTCCATATCCTCTGAATCAAACTTGCTTGCCCGTGCCACGTACGAGCGTCTGTCGCTTGCGGTTGAGACGCTATCATAATCTCTAGGCAGCGCTGGCGTGCTGTGCGTGCTGCTCGGGAAGGAGTGCGAACCGTTGTCATGAGACACCCGAGACTTTGTTTTCGCTGTCACTGATCGCTCTCTTGACTGTCCTTCAGAAGCGTCATTTCTCGCCGCCGGTCCTGCTGCAGTGAGCACGCCCGGCACTCTCTTGAACAGTGGCACCAGCGAGGGGAGACTACCGCAGATGATTGCGAGATCTGGAACCGTGTAAGCTTTTCGGGCATGGCGGCGAGGAGCAGGGCTTGGATATGGCTCACTGAGTTCTATGGCGGACCACATGACCGTCAATGCGTTCACATAGGTTGAATCGAAGGAATCGGCGAAGGACACCAGGTATTTGAGGCGGACCATGCTGGCAACGCATGCGCTGTGTATACTTGTCAGCTTCGTACGCGGTGGAACAGGACTGCTATTACCACTTACAACGAGCCTAGGGCAAACATGAAGACCAAAGCCGTCACCTTGTTTGAACTGAGTTGCAGTTTCAAGATCTCCGGTATGGGGAGGATGACGAGGAAGACATCTGCCAGGATGCTGCAGGCGGCACCACCGTAGGCAATGGCTGTAACGTTGAAACATTGACCTTCGATAGATCGGTCCCAATTTGACTCGATAGGTCTGCACTGGAACACGAGCAGCATCATGAACATAAACGCTTGGGTGAAGATGAACGCCACGAAGCATCTTACCACGATCAGAAACCTCCGGTTCATGAATACGCGGGAATAAAAGCATGCGATGGATGCTTTGGCGAAAACCCTGGCGTCTGGGTAAGCGCACGATTCACTATGCGGACACACACGTGAGAGACATACTGAATCAAAGTATAGAGCATCTGCTGGGCGTAGAAGATCTATAGATTCAACAAAACGTCAGCAAAAAAGTCTCGGGATAATGGCGTTCGGGACGGCTTCGTACCTTGAAAATCGCCTTCCCGTTATTCGGGTCGATATCCCAGTAGTGTGAACCAAAGCCCAAATTAGAACCTGGAGATCGTAAGTAAGCGCCAGGACTTGATGAACCAAAGTTAGGTACTCGGAGAAACACACTTGCAATACCAAGGCCAGACAAGACGATGAGAAATCCCTACGCTAGTCAGCCTGTGCCGTCCGAGTCAAATTCGGGGCGGACTTCAAAGAACATGACCGTCTTACCCAAGCCATCAAGGCGGTGCCGTCGTCCCACCACAATCTCTTTGCGACCTTTATCCTGCCCACGCATCGCAGGGCCACTATTGCAGTGGTAAGGCTCGGGAGCCCGATGGAGAAGACTTTTTCATATCGTCGATGTGCTTGCTTCGGGTAACCGCGGCAGAGCTCTTGTGTGATTTGTACTGTGGCTGATGAAGGGTCTCCGTCAGCCATCGTCATGAACGTGAACGATGAAAAGGGGGGGGCTTCGCCACCGCATTAATACCTGTCTGTTCAGCGAAATCGCAGGCTCGCTGTACGCATTCCGAGGCCCGCGCCTGGAGAGGGACGTTTGTGCACACGCAATCCGTCACCCCTGCCTCGGTGCAATTCCCATAATTGTATGCATCGACGAAACAGGGCATCTGCCGGGATTGTGAATGTCAGCGCCGATCGTCGAATCCGAGAGACTGAGCGCTCCGGAGAGAACCAACGCCCGCGGGGTCACAG
The DNA here is from genome assembly GCA_016807845.1 of Colletotrichum eleusines. NCBI lineage: Eukaryota > Fungi > Ascomycota > Sordariomycetes > Glomerellales > Glomerellaceae > Colletotrichum > Colletotrichum eleusines. The sequence goes on from JADEZO010000005.1 coordinate 1,302,701, forward strand.
CTTACCGCGCAGGCTGGCGCTGTTGACAGCAGCGCCATCGGCGACGTCGAGTTTGAGTCTGGGCCGGCCGCCGCTCGGGCTGTCGCGGCGATCAGCAGCAAGGTGCCGACGGCTTGCATCGTAATATTTATGCTTGATTTCCACGGGAAATGGGACGAAAATCGGACGGTGCTGGACCGACGTCGCATCAACCTCGACGGCAACGCAAGGGAAACACGCTCTCGATGGAGCAATGTTGACAGACGCAAATGGGACTTTCAAAAAGGACTTGGCATTTGGCGCGGTAGCCCAGAGTCTTACTATACATATAACCAGATCTCCAGCGCCATCGGAAACGCCGGCGGGGGGAACCATTCGGTGTCACCATCCAGCGCTAGTGACTACTAAAGGCTTATTCGTAGACGGAAACGGCGAGGTCAAGCTTAAGACGCTTCTAGATGCTCGCGCTACCGGGACGATCCGACTGTCGTCACTGGGGTTGTTGTTTTTGAAGACGGCCGTGAATCGTATGTCATGTCTCACTTGGGTATTATATTATCGCGGGCAGGCCGGAATCGTCAATCGATCTCGGCAGGCCAACTAAGCTGACGAAAAGATGACGATGCCTCGGAATCTCTTGAAAATCCAACCGGCTCAAGATAGCTTTGTATGCTCGAATTCATATCTTCACAGCGGACACAGGGGATTAATATTCGGCCAGCCATCCGCGGCACCCTGGTGGTCAAGACGCGAGAGTCGTCAGGCTCAGCCTAGCAGAGGGGCTGATGATGAGTTCGTATGTATCCAAGCACCTATGTGAAAGTGGTGAGTGCAGTCTCCAGACGTTACAGTAGACTTATATGATTAACATATTCCTGGCCAGTCTTTGTTTGGTTTACTACTGTCACCATTGCCGCCGAGTGACATAACATGGTGCTGCCGCAATAGGAATCGGACCATGCCCAATTTATTATCATTATTATTTTATTATTTTATTATTTCTAAATAATAACACACCAAAACCTTGTTAACCAGATCTAGCACCATAGCTCTGGGTGGGAACCGGAATGCATGCCATGCGGCATGGACCGAGGGTACACGGATTGCTTCTCGGCGTGCCCGTTTAACAATCTTACCTTTAGCACGTGCAGAGTACAGTGCCGAGGGAGCGCAGCTGAATTGGTCCATAAGCAAGCAGCATTGAGTTGTGGTCCGCGATTGATACTCGTTCATCGTCCATCGTGCCGCAACGGCAACCCCCCCTGGAAACAATATAGTTATTTAACCCACCAATAGAAGGTTTATGCACCCTTCAACCTAGGAAAGTCAGCAGCCATCAAATCAAAGAAGCAGCTGAGCTGCCATCTCTTGCACCGCGTGAGCTATTCTCCCCTTCAAACCCAAGACCGTCTCCTGTCTGGCGCGTTGGAATGCGTCAGCCAAGATTGCCTCTTGAACGCATTTTCCATCGCAATCTCGACTAATTAAAAGGTCAACCCTGGTCAGCCACAATCAATGTAGGGGGATTGCCCAGTTCGCGCCCAAAGCATCCGCGCTGGTCCACTTGTGCCCCTGTCGTCGCGTGGATCAACTATCCGCTCGTGTCCCCATAATGTGACTCTCGTCCCACCACCCCCTCCTCCTTTTGGGCCTGCGAAAGGCAGTGCTCTCGATCGTTCCTCAAGCCGACGACGATGGTAGGACAGACATACCGAGAGGGTTGTCTTGGGCGGGACAGGTAACCGCACGTAGCGACGCCTGTATTAACCTTAAGCAGTACCACCAAGCAGGTGACATCAAATGCCAGTACAAGTAGTATAAGAATGTCATACTAATATTTGCTTTTTTTTTTTTTTAACTAGACGCGCTATCCTTATACTGCTTGTACCTGTATCTGATGTTACCTGCTTGATTTGTCTTAGGCAAAACAGGTTCCAACTCTTAGCATTGCCTGTGCCTGATGACACCTGCTCGATTGCACTGTCAATAATCAATGCAGGCAACGCTAAGAGCGGTAACCCGTTCCGACTAAGACAAGCCAAGCAGGTGGCATTGGATGCAGGTGCAAGGAGCACGAGAATGGCATGTCCATGTCTAGTAAAAAGCAAGTATCAGTATGTTATTCTTGTGTTTAAGCTCGTTTGTAACAGGGAGAGAGTATGTAACTCCCTGTAATCAAGTTGCTAGATAAATAAATATATGAACGGCCAGCACATACTCTTCTGTCGCGACATGTCTTTTCGAACAGCTTAGGGCCCGACCTCTTGCGACAAGTTTAGAAGCTTTCTGCCCAAGATGCGTTGGCATTCACACGTCGTGAGTGTACTGCTCGGCTCCATCGCGGCCACGGCTTCTGGGGCGTAAGTTCCCACCCAACACTCCCGATGCCGCGGACCAAACGGCCATGTGAAGTAGGGCGTCCTTGTTCTGACCACAGGTGCCATAGCCCGAGTCAGGCTCATGCTGCGCGGCAGTCCACGGACATCCTTCCAGCCTATGACTATGTCGTCGTCGGATCAGGGCCGGGCGGGGGCCCGCTCGCAGCCCGGCTCGCCATCGCCGGCAAGAAAGTCCTGCTGATCGAGGCCGGCGACGACCAGGGTGCCTCGATCCCTTACCAAGTACCCGCTCTGAGCCTTCAAGCGACCGAGTACGACCCCATGAAGTGGGACTACTTCGTCCAGCACCTGAGCGACCCCGAGGAGCAGAAGAAGGACTCCAAGATGACATACCGCCTGCCATCTGGCGAGCTGTATGTTGGTCTCAACCCGCCGACCGGTGCTGAGCCGCTCGGCATCCTGTACCCTCGAGCGGGAACGCTCGGCGGCTGCGGAAGCCACAACGCGCTCATCACGGTCTACCCCCACAGGTCGGACTGGGACGGCATCGCGACCCTGACCGGCGACAGCTCGTGGGGAGCCTCCAACATGCGCAAGTACTTCCAGCGCCTCGAGAGGGCCAGATACCTCCCAAACGGCGTCGTCGGCCACGGGTTCAACGGATGGCTCACGACGAGCGTGACGGATCTGGGGCTCGTGCTCCAGGACATCAAGCTCATCTCCGTCATCCTGTCGGCCGCCTCGGCCATGGGCAAAAATATTGCCACCCAGCTCATCTCCACCATCAAAGGCCTCGGCGAGGTCCTCCTCCGCGACATCAACGTCGACCTGCCCGGCCGGGATAACGCCGAGGGCCTCTACCAGATTCCCATCACCGCCGACAGCGGCACCCGCGTGGGCCCCCGGGACTTCGTCCTCGCGACCGCCAACGCCAAGAACGCGGACGGCTCGAGGAAGTACCACCTCGACCTCAAGCTCGAGACGCTCGTGACCAAGGTCCGCTTCGACCGGAGCGGCGGCCCAAAGCCCCGCGCCGTCGGCGTGGACTTCATCACAGGACGGAGCCTCTACCGCGCGGACCCCCGATCCGGCAACGCGGCGCAAGTGGGTGCCGGATCCGTCAACGCCACATCCGAAGTCATCTTGTCGGCCGGCACTTTCAACACCCCCCAGCTGCTCAAGCTTAGCGGCGTGGGTCCCAGAGAGGAGCTTGCCTCCTTTAACATACCCGTCGTCGTCGACCTTCCCGGCGTCGGCACCAACCTTCAAGACCGTGAGTGGGCTTGCGCCCCCTTTACGTTGACCGCTCAATGTGTGCTAACCATCGACTCAGGCTACGAGACTGCTGTCATTGGCGAGACACCGACAGACTTCCAGATCACCAAGGGCTGCACCTTCATCCGTCCCGGCACGGACGACCCTTGCCTGAAGAGATGGCGGGACGGCGCTAACGGTGGGGACCGCGGAGTCTACGGCTCCAACGGCATCAGCCTCGGCATCATCAAGAGGTCGTCAGTGGCCGAGGGCGACCCGGACATTTTCATCGCCGGGGCCCCCGTCGCCTTTCCGGGATACTACCCCGGATACTCCGCCGCCAGCAGCGCCGACGCGCGCCACTGGACCTGGCTCACCCTCAAGGCCCACACCCGCAACAGCGCCGGGACCGTCACGCTGCGCTCGGCCGACCCCCGCGACGTGCCGCAGATCGACTTCAACTCGTTCCAGGACGCGGACGGCGGGGCCAGCGACGTCCAGGCCCTGGTGGACGGGATGAAGCTCACGCGCAAGATGATCAACAGCGTCGTCCCGCTGAACGGGGGCTTCACCGAGGTGTGGCCGGGCAAGAACGTGACGGACGACCAGCTGCCCGACTTCATCAGGAGGGAGGCCTGGGGGCACCACGCGAGCTGCACGTGCCCGATCGGCAAGGACGGCGACGCCATGGCCGTGCTGGACTCCAAGTTCAGGGTGCGGGGGACGGAGGGCCTGCGCGTGGTGGACGCCAGCGTCTTCCCCAAGATCCCCGGGTACTTCATCTCCGTGTCCGTGTACATGGTGAGCGAGAAGGCGGCCGACGTGATCCTGGGAGTGTAACTGTCTCGCATTTTTTGTACTTTGTAGCCTTGTACCGATCAACGTGGAGCCTCGATAACGAGACATGTTGACCCCCCCCCCCCATCAGCCCGAATCGCGTCCCTTGAGTACTTCCAGCAGCGGGACGCAAGTACATTGGTGAAAGGCGGCGGGTGTGTGCTTTCTTGCGCCACCCGCTCCCTGTTGCTACATCTCTCATTTTCCCTTTGTTTTAGACTAACTGGATAAGGGGTGCCGGAGAGGCCGGCAGGGATTAAGACCCTGGTGGAATAGAGACCTACTATGTACATTTAGGAGAAGAGCAGGTATGGATAAGCGAGACACCGAAGACCAAGACCAGATAATACCCCATGGTCGCTCATCATAATGACCTCGTGATCCATCCCATCAATCCTTGCGAGTGTTTTTACAGCATCGTCTACGATGTGGTGAGATAGCGAAGGAGCGTTGGCGTAGTCCACCCGTGTTCGCAACGGATCTGGGGAACATGATACTGGGACAGCGAGGCGCCTCATGTAGAGCAATGTCTTAGCGCCCACTGTTCCTTGGACTTTTTTTTTTTTTTTTTTTTTTTTTTTAGAATGATCACTCCCGCCCTCAGCAAACCGTGTCATAGGGGGCTTCGATGCAGTTTAGGGACGTGGCCTGAGAGGTGTTGCAAGGGGAAGAACTGAGATGAGACATGGTTGTTCCTTGCAAGTCGCAGCTGGAAAACGAGGGCGAATGGCGCGGGGAAGAGGATCCCCCATGACGTTCCTCGGTATCCTACACTACCCGGACTCGACACCCAGTTCAGTTCCTGGGCTCCGGACTCCCTCGAAACGGGAGATGGACCACGAAGAGGCACGCAAGGTTCTACGTACGGTGTCACACGCTGCCGCCCATTGGAAGCGGCACAAGAAGCAACTCCAAGTTCTACCAAGGACGGAAAGAGTCTCGCTCCAATTAGGCGCTGCACGACATGAGCGGCTAATTGCAGTCTTCAGCTCTCGTGCAGGCACCCGTAGTGCGACCGGCCGTGACCGGCGAGGGCACCATGTGGTGGTCAGTACGGATGCGCCCCTGGCTCCGCCTGCGTTAGGGCGGCGCGGATACATATGACAGTAGCGCCCTCCCCCCCCCCGCCATGCCGCGAGCATTAGCTAGCTGTTTGTCATTAGCGACGGCCGGGGCTGCCAGCAAAGACCCGATCGGCAGCTAGTGAACCCAAGGCGAGTGTAATCAGCCCTCCCGACAACGGGCTAAAACACGGGCTAGCTGTACTTGGAGGACGCCCCGAAACCTTCTTCATTCCCACGGCCGAACCATGGTGGGGGTGGGTAGGGAAAGCCAGAGGGCGGCGTTGTAGGCCGAGGTATTAAAAGCTTGGGAAGCCATTCCGTTCCAGCGCGTGGGACCCGGAACGGCCGAAGTCTGATCTCGACGCCATCTGTCCAGGTAGAGTGCTAGGTCGACGATGGACTGACTAGCTGGGCATCGGCGGCCGACAAAGAGTAGCGTGAGAGAGCGAGACGTGGAGGGGGGGGGGATTTATACCTAGTCTGGCCTCGGGTTCCGGTAATGGCGTCGGCGTCGGCGTCGGCGTTGGCTCTCCACTGCGTCGCTAGAACGATCAGGGAACATGCCTTCTTGCTTCTTGGACCACTTTGCTTCCTTTATGCCAAGGCAAGCGTTCTGGTAGTGGTTCTATTATACATAATACAGTACATGGTAGGTCCATTGTCTGGGCTTTTGGGAGTTGCTTAGCAACCCTTTTCGTTTCAACCCCTCCTCAGCCACATTTTCCAGTGGCATCTGTCCTCTGGATGAGGGGCCTCTTCTCTGGGGCTTTTTGTGTGTGTGTGTGTGGAAACGCGAAATGCGGTGATATAACCAGGGACGTTGATAGTGATTTGTTGAGGAGTGCAACAAACAATACGCGAGCGACATATGCGCGCACCCACCACCCGTTCCTTCAAGTCAGAGAAGGATGGTCCTGGTTCCGGGTGTCAGGCCGTCTTCTCTGATTACCTACTCCGCAGCATCTCTGCCTTACTCAAGTCAAATGAGATAGGTAATAGTGCGACATGGACCAGGGCCCGGCACAACAAATTGTACATAGTGGTGGTAATTACCTGTATAATTGCTCTCCGCAACGTAAACGAGAATGTAGAGTGAGAGGGTCTATGAAAGGACGTAGCTTGGGTCCCATGTCTTGCATCTTCACGGGCCGGCATCACTGCGTCAAGTGTTGCCTCTCCTCCCCGCCGCGGTGTATCCAAACACCTGGATATGCATATGTGTGTGCGTAGCCCTATGTAAGTAGAATACTACTATAGTATAGGTAATCATGTCAAAGGTAGGCCTTGGATATGGGTATAGACTGCATTAGTTGAATGTAGAGTAGCATCGTAGTCTCGCAAAGCCCACGGCCGCCCAGCCAGTGTGGACTGCAGAGTTCCATCCCCCGTCGATCAAAAGTCGCACCCACGTTTGACTGCTACCCCTGCCGGTTCGGACTCACAGTGGGGTCCATTGGGGCGCGGCAATGTCAACAAAGTCCTCGCAAAACAGGGTTCGAAGTCGCGAGGCCTGCTCGCTAGTCGCTATTAGAGTTTTGTCTCTCTCAAGCTTCCATCCAACCGTCGGCTTGCTTTCCTTCGGTTATTGCTGGCCCTTCTCCTCTCTGGACGGGACTCCGAAGCGAAGGACCCCAACCGACTATGCGGCCACAACCCCGAGCTGTGCAGAGTGTGCGGATATAGTAGTTACTGTTGTTAGAAACAAAGTAAACAGTATTATCAAAGTAATCCAAAGTAATTAATACTCTTACTAAAAAATTTGAAGATTAGTTTTTTTTTTTTTTTTTGAAACTATACTGAATAACGATTTTTTTTTTTTGAAAAAAAAAAGAACTAAAAACCGAATACTGGAAGTTTGTAACAAGACGCTGACAGTGACGTCTAGAGACAACAGACTTCCTTCCAGTCAAGCACTTTTAATACCAATTGAGCCAAACCCGGCAAAAGATCCGTCAGTGTTGACACTCTTGCCAGGCACCGCTGTCAACACTGCTTATGTGCCCTTGTCTTCCCGGCTGGTATGGATAGAGGTTGTAGCTCTGCTACGAAGTTTATATTAAGTATGAATTATGAATTATATCAAAGGAAAGAAAAAAAGCAACGTGATATGTTTTACATCGTTTTATGAAACAAGTGTCGAGTTTCAAATCAAACATAACTACTAGTAGTTAGTTGATAATACCATTTTAAAACAAGTGTGAAGGACCAGGCCCACTAGGGCGTTAGTGCTGCAACCGATGGCATCTCAGCCTTCAGTTCGTGCGGGCCACGTGCGCGTATTAGAGGCACTACCAATTGAGGCATCTCGTTAAAGCTTGGTACGACAGTCTGGCTCGTGACGATCAACTTCTAAGTTAGATTTTGCATAGACATATAGTATCTATATTATGAGTGAAAACTTAAGACGTCACTTTTTGAATGTATGAATACTATTTGACAGCTCTATGTATCTTAGTTGTTACTTTTTAGTAAGCTATATAGACTGATATATTAGTTTTTATATAGTGAGTTTTGGAGTGAAATCACGGGTTCGGCGGGACTTTTGCCTCCCCACTGTAAACAATACCGTTTCGTCAAGGCATGCGGACATGGCTGACTCGGCTTCCTTTGATGGCGTCTAGGCTCCCAGCTCCAGCGCCAGATCCGTCATCGTGTTGATGCGTGTCTGGTATCAACCGCTGCCCGCCATGGTTAGAGGCAGCAGGATTTCCGGTGATGGCCGTCCAGACGACGTTGCGAGCCAAGGACGAATTCCGCGCTCTGTTACCGGAGCTCCGCGCACGAAGGGGATTAGCGCCCCCGAGTCAAACAGCATAGACCTGGCAGCGTTGCACTAGCGGCCGAACAGAGAAAGATGCAGGAAATCCTTCGCGTAGTATCCGCAATGTGCATGGATGGAGCATATACCTCCCTGACCCAGCGGGTCGGTCCTGCCGAAATCTCAAAAGTCATTATAATAATACAGTACACGAGGGTTATCTCGTTGATCGGCCTTGATTTGAGTTTAGGATTGGATCGGTCACAACTCATAACCCACAACTCGGGACGACAACCGTAAACGCAGTGAAGAACCAGAAGAAGAAAAAGGGATAAAATGAAGAAAAGAAGAAGAAGAAAGAAAGAAAGAAAGCCGTTAGGCTCGACGAGGAGGCTTGTTGCATGTAGCTAGCGCGGGTCTGTGTCACAAAAGGAGAACTTGAGAAGTTCGAGATACACAGACAGGGAGTACGTGCATTCTTAATCAAGGTATCGACAAATGTCAAGAACCTCACTAACGTTGTGCCTCACGTGGCTGGACTGTTCTCGGCCTAGAACGCCATCAGCGCGAGGATAAACAAGGATATACGGGCGAGCACTTACACGACATGTCGGCCCAATACATCAGCACGTAGCACCTCTTTTTTTTTTTTTTTTTTTTTTTGGCCGCCTCCCCCCGAGCAACACTGCCAAGCTCCGCTTACTCCTTTTCCCCCTTCTTCTCGTCCCTGTTTTTCATCTTGTCTTTGTTTCCATCTGGGACCAGTTAAGAATCCCTGCTTTTCCGCTGAAGAGTCCGAGAATCGCGCTATGACCCCAAGCAAGGCCCGTTTGACAGCCGGGTCAAGGATGAGGCCGCATTGGCTTATCTGTCTGAATTGTGGCCCTTGGTGTCAAAGCGGACGACCTCGCGCCCCGCAGCTTTTGGGGTTCGACTGGACTAGCGTCGACTGGATTCTTGGAATCTCCCTTGTACCCGGCATTGCGGCTTTCTCGCCCTGCGATGTAGTTGCCATACTTGCCCATCTTGAAGGTCATGTACTCACGATTCAGGCCCCGAGCCGGCATATTTGCCTGATAGTCCCTACAGCCCCGGTTAGTGTGGGATTGCAGCTTGCCACTAGGCTGTTGACTCTCTCGATAAAACGCCAGCTGCGCTCCAGCCCGGCCAAGAGCCATCGGTTCGGAGGAGGGGAGGGGGTGGAACATGTAAAACCGTTTGACCCGAGCTCGATTTCGGCTGCACAAGGGCCAAGTTAATAAACCCGACGTTTCCCACGCTGGCGTCCGGGAGGTGAAAGAGGCGCCCCCCCTTTATCTATCCCTGTTGCCCCTTTCCCACAGTTATCACGCCGCCGTTGGGCGTTTGTGCGAGTCATACCAGTATATACACGCCTACATGTACCCTGACCACGGTACAAGACCCTTTATACATCACCCCGCCCTGCCTTGGTTGAACGTACTTCCGTTCGTTCACCACACCTTTCATGCCAGTTCAGCTGTTGCCGCGACCCTGAACAAGCACCATGTCTGGCGCCATGTATGGCAAACCCAAGTCCAAGGACTCTGTCCTGGACCTCTGCACGAGGGCCACCCTTCTTGGCAACAACATCTCGGTGCGCATGCTCGAGTTCCTCACCGACGTCAAGCACCAGCCGCACGGTTTCCGGGCGCTCGCCAATGACTTCCTCGACATGTGCAAGATCCTCTGGTCCCTCGAGGCAGGCCTCTCCGAGGCCTCCCGCGCCGGCCAAGAGTTTCCCCCCGACATGGTCAAGGAACTCGAGACCAAGTTCCGCCAGACCAACACGGACTTCCAGCACCTCGACCACATGATGTTCGAGTTCCTCGAGTACGAAAGGAAGGGTACCGTCGGCAAGTTCCAGCGTGGCTGGCGCATGATGTTTGTCGACAAGGAGGTGAACAAGATGAGGGACTCGATCCGCAAGGCCAAGGAGGCACTGAGGATGAGCGCCCTCGTCTTCCAATGGTCCATGGGAGACGAAAAGACCAACGACACCCTTGGCCAAGGCTATGCCAGTCTTGCCGCCGCGCTGGACCGCATGGGCGGCAAGACCTCGACGGTGCAGATATCCAGGGCCAAGTCGTTTGAGGCTCATTCTGCGCCGCCGCCCCGTCGTTCAGACCCGCCCACTGTCCCCCTTCCTCCCGTCCCCAAAGCACTCTCGCAGACGTCCCATCATACTACTCCTTCCTTGATAGAGAAGATGTCGGCAGACCTGGCCCTCCATGAGTTGAGGATAACCTCAGAGCCACGACGCCGTGGATCTCTGTCCAACAAGAGCCACCACAGCTCCTCGGAGAACGGACACTCTTCCAGAATCCCCGAGCGCAGGCTTGGCCGCGATGGCGCCGCCATCTCGGAGCATGGCGAATACGAATCTCATCACTCCGGATCCACGAGGATACCCGTTGATAGGAGGCCAGATGCCGACGATCATACCGTCTCGGACCGCGGGACCTACGATGCGCCCAGCCGCATGTCGGACCGCCGAGCCCGCCGCGAGGACCACACCCTGTCACACTCGTCTTCGGGCACCGAGACGTTGATCGGGGAGCTGCAGTGCGCCGCCGAAAGCATCTCGCCCAAGGTTGTCCGCTTGAGGGCCGACCCCATGACGATGCCGCGCTGGACCCCGCGCCACCCCGCCAACAACAACCCGACCCTGAAGACGTCTCTCATCTCCGCCGTCAAGTCGAAGAACCACAAGGTCCTGGAGCAACTATTGGACCTCGGCGTCTCGCCCGAGACCGGACCAAACCAGCACGCCCTCGTCGACTCGGTCTTGGCCCACGACCACGAGAGCATCCGCTTGCTTCTCCTCTTCGGCGCCGACCCCAACTCGATGGACAAGGACGGCCTCACGCCGCTCTTCGCCGCAGTGGAGATGAACGCGCCCGAGATCGCCAAACTGCTTCTCAAGTACGGCGCGGATCCCAACATGTCTGCCGGGTCCGCGCTCGAGTCCCCCCTTGCCATCGCCGTCATCGACGTCAAGATCGACTTCGTCCAGCTGCTGCTCACATACGGCGGCGACCCGAACCACATCATGGCGAACGGCAACACTGTCCTGATTGCCGCCATGAACAAGACGACCCCCAAGAAGCTGGTGGACGTCATGCTGGAGTACGGGTCCGACCCCAACGTGAAGAACAGCGAGGGGAAGACGGCTCTGTTCGAGGCCATCATGGCCGGACGAGTGGACCTCGTCACCGCCCTCCTGGACCACGGCGCCAACCCCAACCTGCCCGGGCCGAAGCACATGCTCTGGCCCGCCACCTACCAGGCCGCCTGCTTGAAGGTCCTCCTCGCCCGCGGCGCCGACAGCAGGAAGGCGCCCGGGAACATGGAGCTCGCCGCCAGTATCAACAACATCGAGTCCGTCCGCGTGCTTCTCGAGGCCGGCGTGTCCCCCAACGTCAAGAAGGACGGCATCTACACGCCGCTCTGCACGGCGATCCGCGACAACCGCGCGGACATTGTCGAGCTTCTCCTGGACCACGGGGCGGACCCCAACCTCAACTCGGCCGAGTACCCCGCCTTCAAGTGCGTGACGCACTTCCGCACGCACTTCCTCCCCCGCCTCGTCGCCGCCGGCAACGACCTCCACAACCCCAAGGGCATCATCGAGACGGCCGTCAAGGTCAACAACATGGAGGCCCTCATGTGGCTCCTCGACCAGGGCGTCAGCCCCAACGACAAGGGCGAGGACGGCAACACCCCCCTGACGACGGCCATCAAGGAGAACCGCATGGAGATGCTCGACGAGCTCGTCGCCCACGGCGCGGACCCCAACGTCCGCGGCACCGACTGGCCCATCGTCATGTCCGTCCAGCGCCCGGAGGTCCTCCGGAAGCTCCTCCCCGCAATCGCGGACCCCCGCTCCTTCAAGGGCCTGATGGAGCGCGCCGTCGTCGCCAACAAGCTCGAGAGCGTCAAGCTCCTCCTCCAGGCCGGCGTCTCGGTCGAGGACAAGAACGGCGGCGTCTTCTCGCCGCTGACCTCGGCCATCCGCGAGGATAACAAGGAGATCACCCGCTTCCTCATCGAGGAGGGCGGCGCCGACGTCAACGCCCCCGGCGAGCACCTGCCGATCGTCAAGGCCGTGCGCCGGTGCCGCGGCGACGACACGGAGATCATCGAGATGCTCCTCCGCAGCGGCGCCGAAGTCAACAAGATGTACCGCGGGTGGAACGCCGTCATGCAGGCCGTCGAGAACGGCGACGCCAAGGTGCTCAGGCTCCTCGTCGAGGCCGGCGGCGCCGACCTCGACGCCAAGGACGACGCCGGGCGCTCCATCATGGAGATCGCCGCCAGCCGCGGCTGGGAGGAGGCCGTCGGCATCATCCTCATGGGCAGCAAGGCTTCCGCCTGATCTCGCCAGAGGGGCCTTCCTTTTCGCCCCCAATAAATCCTTTACTACTGTCCCGATATGCCCCAAGAGGCAAAAGCACCCTTTTCTCTCTTTCTCTCTCTCTCTCTCTCTCTCTCTCTGTAACGTGTACATAGGCGTAGATGACGGAGAAAAGCTCGGATGACTGCGGTTACTTGTCAACATGGCAAATGATATGTTTATGATATTTTAATTTCTTATTCTTGCTTTTTTTTCTTCTTTTCTTTTGTAGCTTTCAGATATGCGGATCATAACCATTCAATTTTACCCATTCACCAGCCTTACCATTGGCCACATGAGTCCCTATAGTGACTGGTCTGGCATTGAATGGCCACTAAGGAATAAAATCGTGACATATGACATATGGTCCAGCAAGGATCATTCATACAGCGTATGAAGACCCATGGATGGGGGAGGATTGTATGTACATGTAAGCTATCGGCCTAGCCCCTCTCTGAGTGATCAAGTCCAACACGCTCTTGACAATGGGAAAGCGGCAGTCGGCATTGCCCGATAGAGCAGAATGTTGGACCAATGACTAGGTACATGTAGCATAATTCACCATTTTCCCACTTTTCTAATCGAATGCAGGTTTAGATGACTTTCATGTGACTCGTGAGTGAACGGTTGTTACCTTGACGGTAGCGCTGTCGCTAACATTTGCCGCCTAGGCATGAGAGTGAATGTAAAGTTTAGATAAAATAACATAATATTACATAAAATAAAAATTAATACTACAAGCTCATTCCGACAGGATAAAGAGCGCCCAGTAGGCTGCAAAGGAAGACACAATTCTTGGCATGGTTGGATAGGTTCTTGACAACCCGAGCGTATCCTATCAACCATTGGCAGAATATCCATGTAATTGACAACCTTCCATCAATTGGGTGGGGGGCTGGTACCATGTTAGCTTTAGATGCCTGGCGGGAGGGGGGTTATTGTTGTGCCGACCTTGTCTCCTCAACGTCGGACCTTGAGTGTTCAGAACTTGCAGTAACAAAGACGCTTAAGAGGTCGACGCGGCTGCTTTTGGAAGAGAGCATTTTGGGCAAGTCGAGCTCAAAGTGGGCGGCGATGAGGTTGCCGGACATTGGCACATTCTCGTCGGATCAGACAGTGCGACAATGACGGTGGCAGGAACGATAGGGCCGGGCATTTTGACGTGGTGAGAGTTCTCTATTGGACCTTGAGGAGTGGTGATGAAAGGCAGATATGAATGACTTGGCTCGGGGTCTGAATGCGTGTTGGTCTGTTGAATGGCAGACCAGCACATCTTATATCCCCCCCCCCGCTCCAGCACCGCCGTGGTTCTACAATCTTACTCTTCTGCCCGACGCCAAGATGCTGTAAGGCTGGTGGCTTGAGAGCCTCAATAGTAATTACGTTCCTGCTCGCCCAGTCATGCGTGGTCTAGAGACACCAAATCTCGCGTTTAGGAAAGTGTCATGGGGACGAGGACACCCACCCTCTCGGGCTGCGGACCCGGGCGCACATCCACACGCGAACGGCTGATGGGTTCCTGTGATGACAGTCAGGGTCAAGGCCGAGAAAGGATGATGATCCTCGTCAGGATCAGAGTCAAAGCTGGCAGACAGCCAGCGTTCTAGAGACATGAGAGGTTGGCAAGGAGGACACTATCGGCATTATTAGAGGAATATTGTAGAACTAGCCAGTGAGTGGTTGCGGCTTCTAGTCAGCTTGCTAAGCCTACAGTCGGCCGTCGGAGAGTGTCGAGATATTCATGTGATTCTGGAATAGCGAGCTCGTTGTCAAATGTCGCCAAGGGGCCGCTCCCCAACGAATCAGATGCCATTCACACCAGGCTGGCGCAGTGGCACGTAAGGAGGCTCTCCTTCTATGGTCCACTAATTGGCCCAACCTGCGGGCTTCTCACTACACAAGGAAGGAAAGGACCAAACATGATTTTCCAAGGGGCTAGACCGTCGTGTAGATGCCAGCTAAATGATGAGGTTGAAAACGTGTGTGCTGATTGCCGTTTACGGCAATTGTACGTTGAGCCGTCGAGCCCGGGTGCCTGGGTGGGTGGGGCCGACATGCGCAATTGCCCAAAGAGGAAATTGTACGTTCTCGAGATCTGCCAAGAGATGATGCGGCAACGTGATTCGCCCTCTTCTGGCAACGCAGCCGCGGAGGAGCAAACAAGCGTCTTACCCATTCGCCGCCATTCGACAGGCTTCGGCGTGGGGTCCAACCAACCAGTCTGGCGGATTGCGATCAGGCACGAACTCGAATCCCACGGGCTTAGTCAAGATTCGTAAGGCTGAGCCGGCACCACATCGTGGCAAGGTGCGTGACAAGGCGCAGCACCGAGGGAAGTGCAGAGCTTGTGTCCTGATACGACCGACAAAGGGTGAAGATGCAGGTCGGACTCGGGCTTCGACCTGGACACGTCATTGAATGTCACTTTGATCAGGTATCTTGGCCCGTTTATCCGGTATATAGTGCCTCATCCTTAGGACGGTTTGATCATCTCTGACCGTTTTTCTTCAGCAATGCGTGTGCTCGTGGTGTTGATGGGAAGACTAGCAGGTAGGCTATATAATTGCAAAAAGTTATCGCTGCAGCCACAGCCAGCTGTCACTGGATGAAAACATCCACCAATCCCCGATAGTCTAGTGGTGAGGATATCTGCTTGTCATTAAACCGATACGCAGGGGACCGGGGTTCAATTCCCCGTCGAGGAGATTCTTTTGCACCCCCCCTGTACATGCCTTGTTGATTGGATGATGTCGTTTGAACCGCCATTAAAGAGGTTGCTTAAGGCTTGTCACATTGCAACATAAAACAATACCCAAGGGGTCCGGCCTATCACCCGTCTGGTCGTAGTTGCTTTATACCTACCTGGCTGGATATATATGTAAAGACCCGGTGGGACTAAAAAATGGATTCCCGACACTCCCAATTACTATCTGCTCGCCTTTTTTTATGATTCCAGAATAAATTAACACCATCACAGTCTAGTCCCACTGGCTTGGCTAAAGTTTTTTTTTTTTTTTTTTTGTGCTTGTCGCGATGATGATTGCTCACTAACAAGGTTGTTCATCCTCGAGAAGCGAGATGTAATTGGGGCGGGGCCGATTCCGGGGCCGCGGAGTTAACAGCTCGTGATTCCTAAGCAGATCTTGAGATCACAGGTACGTACCGGGCAAAGTCGCCTGGCTCCAACAATGAATTCGAACCGGAGTGACTCGATTCCGCATGTACTGTTCGGCTCATGAAGCTTGTCTAACAAGAAGATTCCACTCATTCAGCTCCACTTCCAGGTCCTGACAAACAGGATAGGCACTTGGCCAGGTTGTTAATTCCACGGAGTTGGTCCGCACCTCGTTCAAGGCCCTGCCACATCGCAATCTCTCAAGACGTTGATAATAAACGATGCCCGATAACGCAGATGTCAGACTTTATAGACATATAAAAACAGCGCCGTACATTCCCAAACACCCTGGTTGATTCCCCGAAGCACTTTTCTTCAACACTGAAATATTCTCGAATCCTTCTACAATCCGCCAAGACCTTCTCAGGATGGCATCAGTCTCTCTGCCCCGTTGTCAAGTCGGTACCGTCTCCGTGCTGGGCAGTCCGGAATTCGAGTCTAAGCGACAAACACTCATCGAGGAGTTCTCGGCCAAAGTGCCACAGGAGTACCATGTCTCATCCTCGATCATCGACCAGCCGCCTCAGAATGTCATGAGCATCCCTAATGAATGCGGCATCCTATCCAGTCAGGAGATCGACATTACAGAAAACTTCGACGCTGTCGCCTTGGCTGCCGCTATTGCGCAAAAGAGATTCACCGCCGTAGCGGTTGCGACGGCATTCGCCAAGAGAGCAATCATTGCCCATCAGCTCACATGCTGCCTGACAGAATGGTTCATGGACGAGGCCATCGACCAGGCCAAACGCCTCGATGAGCACCTTGCAAAGACGGGGAAGACGGTCGGCCCCTTGCACGGTGTCCCAATCAGCGTCAAGGAGATGATTCCGGTGGCAGGCCACCACTCTTCCTTGGGATTTCTCGTAACTCGCCATGTTGACTCCACTGATAGAGCCATAATATGATAGCCATTCTGCGCAAGGCCGGTGCCGTGTTCTATTGCAAGACGGCCCAGCCTCAAGGTGTCATGCACTTGGAGACTGTCCCCCTCCACGGCCGTGTTCTCAATCCATTCAATATCAACCTTACAGCCGGCGGGTCAACAGGTGGTGCCGCCGCACTCCTCGCCATGCGCGGGCTCTGTCCTCAGCATCGGCACGGACATCGGCGGCAGCATCAGAGCGCCGGCAAGCAAGCTTCTGCGGCCTTTACGGCTTTAAACCGACGTCATATACACTACTCATGAGAGACTTTGTCGGGCCTGACGGATTTTCCGCAGAGCTCAATATCCTCGGATCGGCCGGGCCCCTTGGCGTGTCGCTGAGAGACATCGGCTTCATGATGAACGACGGGCTCATCGTGCCTCAACCGCCGGTGACTAGAGCTCTCGACTGGGCCCGTGCCAGGCTGAGCAACCTCCCGGATTTCGAAATCAAGGACTTCGCGCCCTACCGCGCCGAAGAGGCCCTCCGTAACATCCAGCTGGCCTTCTTCCCCGATGGGGGGAGCCAAGTCAAGCAAGCTCTGGCGGCGACCGGGGAGCAGCCCATGCTGCCACCCACCAAAGCCATCATCGAGGGCGCCGAAGCAGCCGGGCAGAACCTGGACGCGGCGGGCGTTCTTCGGTAGCGGGTTGCGCGGGACGACTTCAGATGCGGCTTTGCGGCCCACTGGAGCGAGCTAGATGTTGGCGTTGTCATCTGTCCTGCTTACGTTGGTCCTGCGAGCGTGCACGAGACCGCCTTGTTCTGGAACTACACTGCTTTCTGGAACTATGTCGATTACCCGGGCGTCGTCCTCCCCACGCCGATCAAGGCCCTGGGTTAAGGCGCAGAGAGCTACGCCACTACTGACGAGGTGCCACTGAGCGGGCAAGACGAGTTGGTCAGGAAGCCGTGGGCCGAAGGCGGTTTCGAGGGTGCGCCAATCGGTATCCAGATCGTGGCACGAAAGTACCATGACAACGACCTTTTTATGGCTTTGAGGGAGATGGAGGTTCATCTGACATTTGAGTGAAGGGGGTGTAAGAACATAACATATTGTGCATCCGCAAGAAGATTATCTATTAAATCATTGCCTGCAAATATAGAACTAGCCCCAATTAACCACTCCACCACGAAGCCAGCCTCAATATCGAGCTGCTGAAGCCTAACAACGTGTAGTGTTCTTGCTAGCTCATATAGAACAATAAGAAACTCCATAGTTGCTCTATTTTACCTTTTTATAAATTGTTTATACCCCAAGATCGTTTCATAATCCCGCCTCTCATCGCTGTTTCTGTGAACATGCGCAAAGGCCTACGTGTCACAGAATCTGTCTATCCCGTTACAGATTGTTGGTGACACCGGTCTTGTTGATGATATGATATTGAGAGGCATTGTACTGTACCCGAAGGGGCAGATATGGTTTGGTGACACATCTTACCTATGTGAGTTGAGCCTGTTCTAATGTACATCGGGCGTAGCAACATATGTATAGTATAGAGAAACAATTCTGAAAAGCCTTAAAAGTACCCATGCATACGCATATCGGGGAACTCCAAAGGCAACCCAAAAGAAAGCTGTACTATGCCATGTTGCAAGTCGCTGCATCAAATGTTCGTGTCTTGAATCCTTTTCTCCAACGCCGCCTCCTCCCTCCGGGGCATCATCGCACGAGCCCCCGATCTACTTTTCGCTCCTGGCCTCCTCGCTCGAATGCAATGTCCTTTCCGTACTGTCCGAGTGGGGAGCGATGGAATCCGTGTCGCTTCTCGACGGGGCCTCGGCGGCGGCCGTCTTGCCGGCGTCGCGGCATCGTTTGCGGATAGAAAAGACGGACACGACATGGCCCACCGCCCACCAGGAGAAGAGGACAGGCAGCGCGACGCGGGTATGGTCAGCGCAGCCGCTCCATGCCTGCACCAAGAGGGAGTAGATCTCGTGCGCCGGAAGAGCGTAGCCGATCCTGTAGAAGCCGGCCATGAGCTCGAGCGGGGAGACGCTGCTCGCCACGTTGGTGAGCATCCAGGTCAAGAAGAAGAAAGGCACCAGCTGCATGGGCACGTAGGACCCGAGGGTAGATTCCAGCACCTGCCACTGCACGTCCATGTAGAGCCAGTACACAAGCAACGTCTTGCCGAACTCTGGGCCACCGACGGCCCAGTCCTCCCTGAAGGCCCAGAGGTACCCGGTGACCGTGAGGGCGGTGAAGAATCCGTAAACCTTGCTGGCGACGAAGCGGAGCAGCCAGACGTCGCGGACCCTCGCCTTGGCATGGAGGCCGGAGCTGGCGCCGATGCCGTTCAGCGCCAGGATGAAGAAGAACTGGGCCAGGGTCGGGACAATGATGTTGACGGTGTTGAAGAAGACACGGCTGCCCTGCGTCTGGGCGCCGATGATGTCGGGGGTGGACGAGATCGGGTTCAGGTACGCGGCGACGGCGGCCGGGTCGCTCGTGTTCAGGGACCGGAGGGCGGCGGCGCCGTTGGGCGGCCTGTAGTAGAAGCCCCTCGACGCGGCCACGACCCTTTGCATGCTGCTCGCGAGCACGGAGTCGCCTATCGTGGGATACCGGGCCTGGTTGTACGTGTAGCTGACGGAGTCGGCGGCGTCGTAGGCGGCGTTCGAAGTCCCGCTGACGGCGCTGGCGAGCTTCTCCGACGCGCCTTGGTTGATGTAGATCGCCCCCCAGTAGTCCCCCCTGCAGACAGCGTTCTTGACCGCCGACGGTGTCGAGTATTCCGCAGCAGAACCAAACTCGATTGTAGGGAAGTTTGCGGCCTGTAGGCTCTTGGATGCGCCTTCTATAGCCGAGCCGATGGCGCCTCCATCGAGGTCGACGGCCAGAATCTTGAGGGCGTGAGCGCGTCTCCCTTGCTCAAACGTTGCCCCAAAGAGATACGACATGTTGGCCAGGACAAGAAGAAGGATCATTATCGACGCAGCGAGGATTGGTATGAGAAACGATTTGCGTTGTGCAGCGCCCCATCGTGAAAGGGGTGTCCTTGGCGGGAAGCCCGAATTCGACATATCAACTACGTATACACGTCTTCGAAAAAGATGAGCGGTTGGAAATAAGCCGCGGTTAATCTGGGATGGGAGACTGAGCCTCTTTCGGAAGATAGATCCGTGAGAGAAGATCTGATGATGAGCCAGGTGTGAGAGCTGCGATGATTGACGGGAAGTGAGACGCACTGTTTATAACAATTAAATAATAAAGAAAACATCTTGAAATCGGAGGTTCCATATTTATCCTTTACATAGGGCGGGATCTAGTGAGGAACGTGGAAACCGGGCAGGACGGACGGACAGTCACAAGGCCCTAGCCCCGAGGCCGCCATATATTGCATCGCTACCTCCGAGATTCCTGTCATGTTCGTTCTAGAACCCGTCTCGGTGCTAAGCCCGGGCTGCGAGGCGCGAAGGCAATCCCCCCCCCCCCTCCTGGCGGCCGCCGCACATGAAAGAAACAAACGAAGCAAGCAGGTTGGCTGGGTTCGATGGGGTCGAAAACACATCTGATGCGTCGACAGCGGGCGCAAGGGGGCGTTCCCTAGTCCGGGGTCCCTAACACTAACACGGCTTGGTGACGGCGCATCGGCGCTTACGTTTGCCGAGCTGGCGGACGATTCCCGTCAGCCATCACCGCTATCCCGCCGTGGGCTGTCCGTATTCGTCCCATCCTGCCTCGCCGTTTTCTCTCTCGAAATGCCAAGAAATGGAATCGCCCTGCTCATTCTCGCCGTCGATCCCTGCGACGTGGATGGCACCCTGAAGAGGCCGGGGGGATCCCATCGTAGTATGTAACTCTTGGTCACATCAGTTTCCGTGTAAACCACTTGTTCCAGTTTTACCTGCTATTAGTGCACTGACATCTGCTGCCCGCCACTAGCCTAGTAGTACTGCTTCTTAAACGCACAAAACATTTGTTTAAGCTCGAGATATGTAGCTACACATGGGAGCAAACCACTTCAGATGCCCAAGCAAACAGGCAAGAGGGCACGTCGCTTTCGGAGTGCATTTGCTGGGGCATGGGAGCACGTCTTCTTCGTGATGACAGCTGCTATGATGACGCACACACTTACCATCGGCCAGGGTCGCTTCCGGCTGACAGGTCTAGTCCAGGTCAGGCCCCCGTAAGCAACTGGGAACGCTGTGAGACTCGCCGTCTTTGTATTGCTCTTGACCGCTGAGTCAGACATAAGTCAGCGGGCCCGTCAAACTAATCGGCGACGAGGACGGACTTTTGTTTGACTGAATGAACACAACGGACTTTTTATTCTGCCGCAGAGTGACTGGAAATCCACGCGGAATTCGGACCACTGAATCGGAACCAGAGAATGCATTGGACATTTGTCGCATTGCCTGTATTGTCAGGCCATGCCAAGTCGGGAGCATCCGCCAAACGTCGGCGTTGTCCAAGGTCCGCTGACCGAGCCCGGTCCCAGGTGCCCGCCGATAAGCAGGGAAGTAATGAATCGAGCTGACAAATGCCAACGTGGTTCAAGTCGTGCGTCAACAATGTAGTCATCATGTTGTTCGCATTGATCTTGAGCATTCACATGTGTTAACAGCATATAGTTCAAGCACAGCCTGCCTGTAACAGTCCTCTCTGCGTTTACCAGCCTAGACACCTCAGCCATGGCCAAGTATTAATGTGGAAAGAGGAACAGTTGCTCGGAGTGGAGGGAGGGAACTCTACCAGTGACTGCCTGACGCTTGGCAGCTAGCTAGACTGACTTGAACGCAAGTCGCATTTTCTTCATCTATTTGCAGATACATGTGAACTGTCCCTCCTACCCGATAAAGCCGCACACACTTACAGTAGCACGCTCGGCTTTTTATCTATGCTACTATCTTGAGCTGGCTCCTGGTAGTGATCTCCGAAGTATCGCCATGGCCCTACGGGCACTGAATGGTTGCCTACATTGGGGTGATCTTTCCTTTCCGTAGATAGCATTAATATGTAGCATCAATCCTACATTCGCCCTGACCCAGTGATCGCTCACACTCTTTGGACGATTGTATTAAGTTCGGTCGATTCCCCTTGCCAATGGAACCAGACTGGCTCAGACATTCTCACTTAATACTATACCAAATAGCATAATTACACCAGCTCTCTCCCGAGGGCCACATGCGCGGTCCGTAAATGCCAACAATCGATTTCTGAGAGAACATCATTCAACTCTCACTATTTTACAGCTGAATATTATTACAGTAGATGGCAAGAGAAGGAAAAGTCTCTGTAGAGAGAGTAGGGGGAACGGGCTGTTTAGCGGGTAATTCATGTTGAATAGAATATACGAAAGTCTGGGAATAGGTACAAAAAACCACTTTACTGGCCCCTTTCGGACGCTCTTTGTACGCATTATCGCAATGCCAAGGATGGTCTATATGATCTGTCCCTTGGTATGACACAGTCTAGCCGACGCAAATATCCCCAAAGACCTGTCACTTATGTTGCTTAAGCTTCTTGACTATGGCATCGTACGCCGGCTTCGGGTCGTAATTGTCGTCGAAAAGAAGTGGCTGCTTGGCACTCTTCCAAGATTGCTACCAAGCGTCAGTGAACAGTAGACCACACAGGGCGTCCGGTTTTCCCCATACCTTGTCGCTCACTCCCCACGTAGTGACACCAACGCATTTGGGCACTTTGAGGCACGCGCCTACAACAGCCGCATAGTCGGCCGGCGGAGCACCGTCAATGTCCAGCTCGGTAATGGCAATCTCGGAGACGCGGGCGGTAGCGAGCAGCTTCAGCGCCCCTTCAACGTTGGCCGACATGTTCGGGGCCAGATGGGACTGAGAGCCTGTTTTAGTTAAGACGTCAGCACGCCGTTCGATCCCTCTGTGTTGGTTACACCCAGACATACCGATGCCGTCAATGGGGATTCCCATCCCAATCCACTGGTTCACCTTGTTGACCAACGCAGGGGCCTTTGCCCATCCCTTGTTGTCCAAGTTGTAGTCGTTGATGTAGAGCTTGGCGGCCGGGTCCGCAGCCCGGGCCGCGCGGAAAGCAACGCCGACGTACGATTCGCCCAAGACGTTAAAGAATGTGTTGTTGCGGAGTGTGCCGTTGTCGTTGAAGATCTCATTGACCACGTCCTGTCACACACAGTATGCTTGGTCAACACCCGTACGGCAGGGTTGCTGTTCACAAAAAAGAAAAAAAAAAAAAACTTAAAAACTTACCCAAGACCTGATTTTGCCTCTGTACCTCCCGACCACCGTTGAAATATGTTTCTCAATAACGCTGATGAGAACTTTCGGGTTCTTGATGTCTGATACCCACGTGGGCAGCGCCGTGTGCCAAATCAGCGCGTGCCCGTGGAGACTCTTGTTGTTCGCTTGCGTCCAATTGACAATCCAATCGGAGTTGTCCCAACTGAAATTGCCTCGGCCGGGCTCAGTGGCATCCCATTTCATCGAATACTCGGGCGTCACCTGCCCAAAGTCCGCCTTGATGATGGCTTCGGTTCTGTTCTGTTGCATGATCCCATTGTCGCCCGAGACGCCGAAGTAGAGCTTTCCTCTCTCCTTCATGAGCTGGTCGATGCTGTCGGGCGACTGGCGTTCCGCGAGGCCATTTGGGCGCAATGATCGTGAACTTGCGGGCGCGGGCGTGGCGAGAGCGACCAGCGGCGCGAAGAGAACGGTCAGAGTATTAACTTTCATGATTAGCGAGCGTGAGTAACGAGCGACTTAGGAGCGTAGACCTCAATGAGTGCAATAACGAGGGAACGACCTGGGGTGCCAGGTAATAAGTATTAATTAGTCTGTCTCCAGAAGCTTTCGCATCTCTCTTCTGGCGCTAACTGCAGCGTGTTGATTGAGCTGCAAATAAGGAGGTTACTTCCGGGTGGGCTATGTATAATATAAGATCCCAAACCCCTGTACTGGGGGGTGGGTGGGCTTGGCCAATACAGAAAAGCGCAACTCACACATAGTGCTCTCAATTACCGGCATGGCCAAGTGACAAGGAACGGGCGTTGAGCCTCTCCGCCCTGGTGAATGTCCGTCCGACTGCTAAGGTTTTCCGCCGCCTTGATTAATCCCGCTTTGTGTACTACGTACGGATACATGCAACATACCACCGTGATCGTGTCAGACCAGCTGTCAATCGCTGTGATGCATCCGTCATCCGCACCGTTCCTGTGTGGGATTTGTTGTTTACTTGATGCAAAGGCTGGAACTTTGCTGCTTGACGGATTGATTTCCCTCCTGCAGCGCCCGTTGTTCACTTGGTCTCGGTCCTGCATGGCAAGCTCGAAATCAATCATAATAGCTAGGGCTGTGAAAAGCAGCAGTCCGGCGGTTCCGACGGGGTACTCCCCTGTGCTCTCTATCGCAAGCTGGCGCCTTTGGGGAACCTGATTATCGACCTGCTGGCCCTCCACGACGCCGTAAACCCGTCGCCCCGGCCGACCTAGTCCTAGATATGATACTCAAAGGCACAAGGAGAAAATGATGAACGCTTGGGGCTTGGGGTTCAACAATCGGGCTCGTTCGCCGTTGACTACTCATCAGTATGCAATTGTGGTGAACAAACGGAGGGTTATATACATGAAGGTCATATAGGGGACCACAAGAAATAAACTAGTGATCCCTGTACAACCTTGACAACTAGCATCTGCGGAGTCATGTCAAAATTAGAAAAGACAGAAAATGCTTTTCCATATTACTCGTCCAGGCTTGCTGCTATGTCTTGGTGAACATGGCCTTGTTTTATTCGTGACGAATCCACCACACGAAACATCGTCTTACAGCTTCTTCCCAACAGGCTACCTCGCCCTCATCTGTCAGCGCATGGCCGCGGTTTTCCAAGATCGATATGTCCGCGGTCTAAAAGAAGCCGGCAATTTTGTCCGCTAAACCTCCCGAGAACCCTCGCAGTGGCGTGTTCTGGAGTCCAGAACACAGATCTTTCAGTGCAAGTCTTGGCATGAAGAATAAAAGGATTGTCCGTAACGACGGGGGGTTTTTTTTTCTTTCTTTTTTTTTAAAAAAAAAAAATCAAAATCTGAAGTATATGCCTCTTCGTATGTGTGTATCTAATTCTATGTACATTAGTATGTTGATAGGGCTATGCTCAGAGTGTACTCGATATTCATCTAGTCGTCGGTGTGCTTGCTCAGAAACTCAACAGACATACGTCGCTTCTATTCGGAATTCGCAACTGGTCCCCTCTCCGTAATTCATATAAGAGCAGCCCGTTATGGTTCGGGTAGCTGGTTGTATTTGGCAACGTTGGGGGTGATGGCGAATTTCGGAACGCTGTCACTGCCTTTCATGCTGACAGTTGTGCCGGACGTCTGGGGAGTTTGCATCACGACGTCGACCGCTGGCCTGCTGCGTGACAGCATCCTCGAAGTTGAGCATTTATCCAAGCGACGTGTGACAGCTCCCAGCAGTGGGCGTAGGGCTGGTAGCGCAATGACGATGATTTGGGTGCCAATTTCTGCCGAGCCGACGAGATCTGCAAACGCCTTTAGTACATGTTTCTAAGAACGGGGGCCGTATCCAGGGAGCAATCTTTACAAGTGTCTAAGCTCCAGATAGATTGCACGGTCAGGTAAAACCGTACGGCGCTGATTATGACTGTGGCCACGCCCAGGAGGAATATGCAGAGCAGTGCTCGCCTATCCTTGGTCCGCAATGCTTTTAATCTGAGTAGTCCGAACGGGAGGGCAAAGACTGAAGGTGTTTTCTTGTCAGCAGGAGCCTGGTTTACCGATTCCCGACCACTTACCAAGTAGTTCCGAGACAATACCGATTGACCAGTTAATGTACATGGGCTCCGTACAGTTGGCCAATGTGCAAGCAGCGTTACTATCCGCCCTGGATAAGAATCAGCAAAAGCCCAGAGAGGTTGATTCCATAGCACACGGAATCGACGCAAGACGACGCACCAGTTTACTGTAAGATCAATGCCACACCAGAATAAATCCACGCATGCTGTTGTCAGGAACGCACACACGCTATACGCCGTAACGAGATGAAGACGCAGCCGCAATCTTTTCTCGGATGCTGGGAAAAGCTCGTAATAGAAAGCAAGTAGACTGTATCTCGGGAAATAAAAGCCGAGATCGAAGATGATTGAACTCGCGAATTTCCACTGTGCGCAAACCCTTTTCAGCGTACGCTCCAAGTTGCGGACACGACAGGGGGGGGGGGCTTGTATACCTTTGCGAAGCCTTCGTCGAAATACTCGTCAACAAAGGCATCTTTACCTATAGACATTGTATAGGTATCTCCTACGACCAGTGTAAGGAAGAACACGAGAGAGATGACGAGAAAGATTTCGGATAGCCAAAAGGACCATATCCGATGCCATGTGCGTACTGCCAGTCTGGCGATGGTGATGGCGAAGCAAAGAGCGACAAGAATCCACTCGCCAGTCTAAGATTCAACATCAGTGATTATCTTTGTATGAAAATAATCAAATGTTGATAAACATACCAGAAATTCGCTGTGGTTGAGGGTCATACTTGCTAATGGCTAGGGCGTGCTAGCTCACGTAAAGGCCCTTTCCACGCCGGCTGCCGCACTTCTGCAGTGGTTGGTTGTTCGAAAGCAAAAGGGAGATGATGCTTCTGATCAACAGGGATCCCATCCAAGCTGACTGAGATTCAAAGATCCGCGGGCCGAGTCCAAAGAGGAGCAGAGTCGGCGTCAAAAAGCGAAAACAAGAAAAAAGGGCGGACAGCGGGCATAATGGAAGGTGGTGAGAGAAGAAATAGGACCAGCACGGGGGCACAAACACAAAAAGTCTTTCTATCAGGTTGGAAAAGAACTCCTCCTTCATAATGCCTAGTGCCAAGCCGAGGTACGATGATCACGAAAACATCATCTCCAGTCCTTTGTCGAAGGTCATGGTGGGCAACCAAGACACGTACGCGTTTGTAAAGACGAAAGGCGAGAGGGCCAAGCTTCTGACTGCCAACAAGCGCGTGTTGTCCACCGGGCGCGGAAATCGCTGTTTGCGAGCATATGAGTCGCATATCCGACGTATGCGGCCTAGTTCGCTACGGTTTTAGCCCCAGCCCAAGCCGCCATCTACCAGCCAGTGGTCCAGATTTCACAGTATACACCGGGGCGCTGTGGCACTGCATTTCCGTGTGCTATACGGAGTAGGTAACAGCTCCGTCAATCTGGCATCGTTCTTTGTCGGGTGTTACCATTACATAGATGCAATGGAATCTTGGATCTCGGGCAACGGAGAGGAGTTTCGCCGGGTGTTCTAGGCCAGGCTCGGGGGCTCTGGGACTTTCAATGGGATGCGCCTTATATTGATAGGTGGGTGAGACGGCATGCTGATTACCAAACGCAAGCCGCCAAAAAAAAAAAAAAAAAAAAAAAAAGCTTCCCTGGCAGGGCTTATACGTATTAAGACCATGATGCTACACATCTGTCTCCAGATACCGAACTCTAGAGCGGAGTGTTGATTACTTTAAACGCTGAATATCGACTATTATCCGCTGTGCCGCTGTCCCCTTGGTTACAACAAGCGTGACGCATCAAACCGTTTGACACATTTCTCAAGCATGACCATTATTACCATCCATCCCAACCACCCTTTCCGGGAGGATTTACTCTGGGGTCAAACCAAACACGTATAATATTGCCTCGTTGATCTCTTTGTATCATTGACTTTGCAATTTAATTATTATTTTTTTTTTAAATTTGTCGCGGGCAACACACGCCGACTTTTAGCAACAATGCTATCAACGATCTGCTGGAACGACTGGTTCTCAATCTCGTTCGATCGGAGAGCTAGTGCCCGTTTTTTTTTTTTGTACTCGCAGCGTAGAAAGAAAGGCTTGTGATCGAATCGGTCCAACAGCTAAAGTCTCGCCCTTTTCTGCAAACAGGCTTGTATCCTCGATTGGGCCAACGCCCTCGCCCCCCTCTCTCTCCTCCCCCTCTCCCGCCCAAAGATGCCAACAAGCTTCGAGGCCGACCTTGAGTTTCTCATCTGGTGGCGCTCCCTCCCGCATTGCGTACCACCGGCCTGGGCTTCGTCGGACCCGCCGAGACTTGGGTAGCATTCAACCTAATCGACCCGGTGGTAGCTGTTCTACTCTGCGCGCCTCTGTATACCTGAAACTAGGCCTCTCTTCTGTGTACCCACCGTTCCACATAGCCGCGCAACGTCAAACAGGGGGCAGCCCAGGAGGGGGGAAGACGAGGAAAAAAGCCCAAGGCGGTGGTCCCATTCGGACAGGATGCGCAACGTTCTTTTTTGAGTTTCGCAGATATTCTCGGGGGCAGACAATCGTGGTTCGGAACGTCGAATCAAAGGGGGCCGAGACGCGTAATACACACATCAACAAGACCGGGCGTAAGCTGCACAACGGAAAAAAACAACAAAAAGTAACCATCACGCTAGTAGTTCGCAACAATTTCCATTGCATTCCATCTAGGATGGGGTTGTTATGTTCAAAAATTATTGGGGGGGAAGTATGTACGAAGAAATTGATGTGACCACCACCATGCCCACGTTGAACGCGGGAAAGGGAAAAAAAAAAAAACAGACGCCCGCTTTGGTGCCCCCTCTCCTACATGAAAGCAGCATGCATCTACATGTAGGCAGCATCATAGTATCCCGCCGAGGTGTGGTTGCCGCCCAGGATGCTCGAGATGGAGACGGCGGAGTCGAGCTTCTTGGAGAAGCTGGCGCGGGCGCCCTGCGACCCGATCCCGGTGTTCTGGTACTCGCCGAAGAGGACGTGGCCGGTGCGGTCGTCGCCGTTGTTCCACTTGACCCAGCCGGCCGAGTTGATGGCCTCCGACATGGCCGTATTCTGGAACACGACCTGGGCGAACTCGTGCCAGGGCCGTCCGAGGTAGTAGGCCCCGGCGGAGACGTTGTTCCCGGAGGCGGCGGCGATGTTGCAGCCGTTGAAGACGTAGAAGGAGTTGTCGGACGCGCTCTGGCGGCCGTTGGCTGTTTGCCGGTGTTAGTTTCGGTGCGTGGGAGCGAGCGATCGGGTGACTAGGCTGGGCGACGGTAGATGGTCTTACCAGTGATGTAGCCAACGGAGGCGGAAACGAGGCGGAGGTCGCACTTCTCGAACCAGGACATGGCCTTCTGGCCGAAGACGAAGTCGGTGGCGCCCTGGATGAGGCATTTCGAGTACAGCTGGTTGCCCGACTGGCTGAGGACGGTGTCCTGGAACCCGGTGAACCCGCAGCCGTAGTACCCGCTGTCCTCGTACGCGCTCAGGGCCACGGCCTGGCTGCCCTTGCCGTAAGCGTTGGCGACGTTGACGTTGTAGAGCTTGAAGTTCTTGGCCTTGACGCGGAGGGTGGCCGTCTCGTCGTTGTTGACGCCGTCGGCCTGGCTCTTCTTGGCCGTGATGGTCACCTTGTTGCCGGTGTGGCTGCTCGTGTCCGTCGTGTATCCGTAGATGGTCAGCTGGGCAGCCCGCGCGGGGACCAGAACTTGTTCGTTGTAGGTCCCCTGGTCGATGAAGATGCATTGCTTGCCAGAGGCCGATGCGGAAAGGGCGTCGACGGCCTTCTGAACCGTGCCGTACTGGCCGTTGCTAGGCGACTTCGTGACAGTGACGCATCCATCGGGCGCGGACGTGCGCCCTGCCGCCAGCGCTACTGCGATATAGCTGAGAGCAGCGAGGAAAGACTTCATCTTGACGGTACTGAGAGGTTGATGGATGTGATGGTGCTACTGACCCATCCCAAGATGGGGAGATCGACTAGTTTAATAGCATGAGGCGACTTGGATCTCCTTTATGTACGGTGTACACACTTCACATATTAAGAGGCCCACATGGCTTAGGCGTCGGGAGGTTGATTTTCGTCCGAGGTCTTCTTCCCGCGCGTTGTAACATCGTACATTGTACATAACATAATAGTATTTACCCCGGACTCCCCGTGCCGTCCAACCATGATTGGTGGATATGGGCACCGGTAGGCGAGAGTCACTTCCTAGACTAACCCCGATTAAACAGCCACAATGTCGGACCCTCGAGATTGAACTTGCAAGGAGCACTAGCCAGCTGGGGGATCCTGGCCAGCATGGTGATTCGAGTGGGTGTCAGGGGTTGACCATGCTGGAACAGGGCTTTCTCGACGAGCCGCCTCCTGTTGGCGGATTAAATGCCACTCGGCGCTCTACGAACGTTACCTGAAGAGACCAAGTACTACTATCGACCGACGTGATAGAGGCGATGCTTCTTGTCATGGTTTCTAGGACATCGCAACTCACTACGGATGAAATCTGGAGAATAGAACGAGGGAATACGCGAGTCAGTCAGTCAGATAGGAGAGGCGGCCCTGAACATCCGTACCAAAGAGACTGTGGGTGCGTGGGTCGTAGAGTCGTATGGACAGATGTTGCCGGAACATCAAGACATCTGGTCTACCGGGGCATTTGATAAAATCTGGACCAAGAAGGCTTGGCATCCCAGTTACAAGTCCTGCAGATCTCCTCCTGTAAATTGGCTTTCCCTCAACGTGCTCCTAGGCTCTAGCTCACTAGGCTGCGGCCAAACATGCCATCATAGCAGCGCTTCGCATGCGCCCTGCTAAGGGGAGGTGGGGAAGAAAGGAAAAAGAAAAGGGAAAGGAAAAAGAGAAAAAGAAAAGAAGAAAGAAAGAAACCGGCGGTTTGCATATCTTGTTTGGAGGGCTACAATTACAACGAACCGACCCCAAGGTTCCGAGCCTATTTCCGCAGAGCAGAATTAGGATGCCGGCTTCTTCATGTATAAGGCATCCGTGGTGCGACAGCTCATTAGAGCGTTACGTTACGAAATGGGATAAGCAGTCCTTTATTGACGGAATCCAAGGTTTGTGTCCCTCGATATTTTTCGTCGTCCCGAATTCACCCATGATAGATGCGATATGGCCCCCTTCACAATTCCATGTCCCCTTATACGCCAACCTCAAACAGAAACTAAAACACATCGTACAAACCCGGATTCGAAATGGACTTGTACAGAGTTTTACAGCCAGACATGGCTTGCTGATAGAAACCCCAAGCGTGGCGCCATGTGGTTGGTTTTGGAAGTCCCCCTTCAAGTTGACATACACCCAAGACTTGCCATTTCCAATCCCCAACGTCAGGAACCTGATCAAGGAACTCAGAGTCTATAGGTAACCACTTCGAAGTGATGCCGGCTTGGGTGGGGGTTGGTGATTTTCATAGGCACCTCGGGAGTCTGCATCGCCAGACGGCTGACTTCCCAGACGGCCGTTCGAGACGCAAAACCCATGTGACTGACTGCGTCTTGCTCTGCCACTGGAATTTGACAGTTGCGGCATGCGATCCTCAGTACGGTAGTAACCAGTGGGCTGGTTCACCGGGTGATTTTTTGCCTTGTCAAAATCGCTCGCATCATCATGCCCAATTTTCCGGACTGATACCGATGTTGCCCACGCTCCACCTGTCGAGGTCCATGTGGCCATCTTCGTCCCGCTCCTTCTCGTCAATCGGCCTCGCAAATTCGGTCAGAAATCTGAGCATCCAACGGTCCATACGGTAGCTGGTGCTCATACTTTTGCGGCATAATTCGTGAAAAGTCTTTAAGCGTGCGAAGCAGACTTCGAGCGCGGGCCAGTATACACGCAAGGCAACGAGCGTGTTGAAATGGCGTTCGAGGGTTGCGCGGGCGTTGGCGATCTCGGCCTCATCTGTTTCGAAGAGTAGGGTATGGATGAATATGGAAGAAGTGATGACGATGATGTGTCCAAGCATGTTGAACTTGGCGTCACAACCGGGCGTGGTGTTGGCAAGGTCAATGATGCGTGACATGGAGATGGCGTTTTCTTTGCACTTTCGGGCGAACATCTGGGCGGTAGGTGATGCAGGAAAACGTTGGACCTCATCGAGATACTGGTAGTAGAGCAGCTGGCTGTAGTGGTAGTGACCAGTATGCACTGCAATGAAGATACGGCCCAGCCCCTGGGCAGCGAAAGAGTGGAGGTTGGCCGGGGTATCGCGGAGGCTCGGGGGTAGTTCGACTTCCCAGGCCTCTAGCTCCTGGGACAGCTGAGATACAGTCTCGTCAATGTTGGTCACGTCGACATCGGAGGTGAGGCTCTTGATAGCGTCATTAACTCGCATCAGGATACTGTTCAGCTTGATCATCTGGGCGATGAGCGAATCTTCCCGGTTAGGGGAGAGGATGAAGTCAAAGTGGTTGTTGTTTGCGCGGGTCATGTTGAGGAACGTTGATTCATTCATGGGTAACGGAACGTCCATCCGACGGTTCATGAGGCGTGGAAGGTTGACACCGGTGGATGACCAAACGTCGATCATGCAGAGCGACCAGTATACTGTGATAGCCGGTCAGTTGTTATTTTACCGGCAGCCACGTAGAATCGGTTTACCTCGGATGTGAACCTCCCGTTGAAGCGGGTCGGGGGTGGGCAGGTTGGGGAGGTCAAGATAGTTGGCTATTCGGCACGCCGCTGAGTAGAAGACGGTCTCGGCGCCTGCCTCGCCTTCTACGATGGAGTATGCACCGAGGAGGACGCATGCTTGGATACTGGTGAGAGACACGTCGCGCAAGTTGAGTAACAGGTTGCCCTCGTTGGCGAAGAGCTCTCCTCTGGAGATTGGGGGGATGCCATTGAATATGGGGTTGGGGGAGAACCTTTATCATGTTAGTCCAGATCAGGGGCGTTCAAGTGCAATCGCTGACCTCGCGGATAAGGCCATCATACCGTACACCAAGACCAGTGGGGCGGTCCCTTCGTGGAGATCGAGCATGAAGCTGGGCCTGTGGAAGAGGGAGTGGAGCTGATCGTGGATATAGCTGAAGTACAGCTCGACAAGCTCGAAGCAGAGCGTCTTGTCGGCGACGGCTGCCGAGGGCGTGATTCCGGACGGGGTGGCGAGCATGATCTCGGTGAGGATCGGGGTCTTGGGGGTCGTCACGGAGACTGGGCTGATTGGCGCAGCCTTGGGGTGGATGATGGAACCGGCTCGCGAGCAGGCGATGGTTTGGGAGGCACAGTAGGTGCATTGGCCGCCGCTGACGGGCACCTCGCACTTTCGCCGTCGCGCGCTGTGATGTTGTCACCAGTGAGCGATGGTTTTCGTGGCTTAAGACTCGCAAGTTGGCCGAGGCCGGGAGAGGGCGCTAGGATGGATTCAAAGGGAACATTTTGGTGGATCGATCGATCGACTTACCGACACGCCGAGCAGGCCGTTGAGTATCTCATCGTTGTGTGCTGCTGGTTGCTGTACGAGACTGAGGTTGGAGAACAGTAATAGCGTAAAGTAGCTGGTGGACCATGGCCGGTATTTGACGTCAGTCGCTCCGTGTGCCTGTCTCGCTGATCTGACGATGACGAGGCGAGGGCAGAGATTAGGAAGAGAAATGCGTGAAGAGCGCTGGTAAATTTTTTTTTCTTCTCTCTTTTCCTTCCTTTTTCTTGGGCTAAGGCATATCAATCAATCAAATCAAGAAAAGGGAAGTCAGCTGTCTGTCACCTGCTTGCTTCCTTCCCAGTGTCTGTTTGTCTCCTTCCGTCCCTTCCCCCTTCCATGCCTCCTTCGCCTGCACCTGCCCGGACGTCAGGGACAAACAAACAGCTGTCTGCCTGCAACGACTGGTCGGGACCGCCGCTCTCCCCTCCCCCGCTTTCCCAAGACGATCCCCTAGTGGCTCGGTTAGATGGGATGTACCTCATTTGTGGGTCCTCTCCGCGTGCCGGGGCCATTTGGAGTAACGAGCTAACCGTAACCGGCTAGCCTCTCCAGGGATGTGTCCATGGGTTTGCGGAGCGACGAGCCGTGAGTTTTCTGGCCCCTTTTTGGTCGCTTTCCAGGCTTCGTCTATTATCCACCACCACCTCCTCCTCCTCCTCCTCCTCCTCCTCCTCCTCCTCCTCCTCCTCGTTGTCGTCTCTGAGGTGCAGAGCAGACGAGGGCTTTCTTGTTCGATGCAACGCCCTTCATCCCTCCGGATTCGTACTTGCATGTCTCTTCGGATCGAGGGCCCGTGTTGTGTGTTGGTTCGTGTTTGATGGAGTATTGGGGAGTGCAACGCTGCCAGCATTCGGATGGGCAGTCCTGTCCAATCAAGCCCGTTGGTAACCTCAGCTCACTCAGACAATGGTCCAGAACGGAGGGTTTCTTGCCTCCTTTTGCTCTCTTCCGGGACTTGCGGGTTGCCCTGCGCGGCTGAAAAGCCCTTGTAAGTTGTCCGCCTGTAACGTCCACCGATCGTTCCTGTCTTCCAGTAGTCTATCACAAGCCAGCTGCATGGGGTCATCCAAATCTGGTGAGTTATTACTCATGGATTCCGGGCTTTTCGTAACGAAAAGTTGCATGGTTTGCCTCCGTCGTCTCCGAAGGGCCGAGTTCCCTTCCCCCAGTCCAGACGGGAGCTCCCGCAAGCTTCTAGTCTAGTTCGCCACCCGTAGACATCCCAAAGCGGCAGCCCAGTGCTGCTCGCTAATGCAACCTTTGGTTCGTGCTAATAGCGATGGCACAACGCAACTCGGCTGAGGTATCGATGCTTCTCTCTCACCTCTGTTGCTCACGTTGCTGCATAACCAGCCCCTCGAAGACAATGTCCATATCCTGCCTTTCTGGGCTTCTCCTGTTGGTTTCTTTTCATCTTCCTCGTACCCTCCCTTTGGCACCTTTTTATTCATGGAATCGTGACAAAATCTTGTATGGGGCTTTCTGCGGCGAGCAATTGACCACGCCCCTCTTCTCTTCTTATGAGCCACTTTCTATTCTCCTTGCACATTATCGATGGAGGCATTGGTATGTGTTCTGGCCCTCCAAGAACAAGTCAGCCACACCGATCACCTCCCACTTTCAAAAGGCAGCTTCGAGCGTGGAATAAGCGAACTCGCCTCCAAGGGTTTATGGGCTGGGATATCGAGCCAGGTGTGTGTTGGTGTCAAAACTTAATCGTTGAAGTTTCTTGTTCTGTTTATATCCGCAAAATAACTTGAAAATAAGAAATCTTTATCCGAAGACAAGGACCTGAATACCCCCGAGGAACCCAGTGGGCCACTTCGTCCCTACAAGTATGGTGTAACTGTTGAAACATGGCCTCATATTACTTGTGTGGAAAGCTCCTAAAGCTTCTTCTAGACTGTTGGCTTCAACCAGGGTGAGCAGGGTGAGCAAGGTATGTGCATAGGGTGCGTGTTAGTACAGAAGAAATATCTGTTACTGGGAGATTGGGATTTGCGGCTTATTGTGGTTCAACTCAGGGTTGTGACGATGAAGCGTACATGTATGATGTAGTTAATACCCAAATTCAGACTCAAGTCGGGACTCCATAGAGCCATTTCTTTGCATCCCGTAATTTATTCCTAGAATTAGTACAAACTAAGAAGTTTCATGAAAGTGGGTGGCTATCGGCCTTCAACTGTCTCGATAACATATATCCAAAAGATTCTCGCTCTATTAGTGTAATTGATACTTACCAGAGTCAGTTGAATTAATCGATTAGGGTTATAATATAATAATTAGGAAACATCAATCAATTGAAGATAATGGTTTTTGATTCCCATCCGTCCTGAACCGCCAATTTACGCTCAGAGACCCGCTTGGGTGACCCTGGCCTTGTTGGTCAACTTCAAGCCATCTTGATGACTGGGCCCATGATCTTATTCGGAATACAACTCGCCTAAGCCCCTGTAGTCAATCTTAAGGTAAGAGAACTGCCACCCAGTGTTCGTCCGGACCGATGCCGGGCGATCTCGGGCATATTCCATATCTGGCTGACGTCCCCGGTGATGTATGTCGCCATACCCAACCGAGATGCGCCGTATGTGGGCCTCGTTCGTTTCGAGGCAGGCCTATAATGAGCATGCGATAACTCTGTTTATTTTTATTCTATTCTTTCATCTGTTGCTCTCTCTTTTGAATGACCCACTCCCGCAGCGACTGCGTGCAAAGCAGTATTAGCGCTAAACTTCGATCCCACGAACAATCCTTTGCCATTCGCCCCGAAACCCTGGCCCTAGAAACTTATCGTCAATGTCTTATCCACTCCACTGCGCAGCACGAGAGGGGGAAGTGCATACGATAAAGAAATTACTCGAAACCAAACATGTCGACGTCAACCATCGCGATGATCACGGCCGGTCGGCACTCGTGTGGGCCGCTGAGAGGGGGCACGTGGGCGCGGTCGAGCTGCTGCTCGAGAGGGACGACACCAACAAGAATTTCCAAGACAATAGTTTTCGTACGCCGCTCTCGTGGGCCTCTGAGGCGGGGCATGCGGACGTGATCAGGCTGTTGCTTGAGAAATATCATGTCGACCCCAACCTTCACGATTGTTTTTTACAGTCGCCGCTTACCTATGCTGCCGATAAGGACCAGGAGCATGTGGTTAAGCTGCTTCTTGAGAGAGACGATGTCGAATTAAACATGAGGGATATCAATGGCAAAACTCCGCTCTTACGAGCCGCCGAAAAGAAGAACGAGAATATGGTTAAACTGCTCCTTGAGAGGGATGGCATCAACCCAAACCTTCAGGATAATCAAAACCGGTCGCCCCTCTGGCGGGCCGTTGAGAAGGGATACGAGCACGTG
Source organism: Colletotrichum eleusines (assembly GCA_016807845.1). Classification (NCBI taxonomy): domain Eukaryota; kingdom Fungi; phylum Ascomycota; class Sordariomycetes; order Glomerellales; family Glomerellaceae; genus Colletotrichum; species Colletotrichum eleusines. Next base: position 1,338,978 of record JADEZO010000005.1, read on the forward strand.
GCCGAGCTGCTGCTAGAGAATGATAACATTGATCCAAACCTCCAGGACAGCAACTTCCGAACGCCGCTCTCGTGGGCCACCGGTAAAGGGCATGAGAATATGGTCAAGATGCTTCTTCAGAGGGACGATGTCAACCCGAATCTTCAGGATAACAACGGTTGGACGCCACTCTCGTGGGCCGTTGAGAAGGGGTATGATAACGTAGTCAAGCTGCTGCTTCAGAGGGATGATATCGATCCGGGATTTCGGGACACCAAAGGTTGGTCACCACTCTCGCGGGCTGCTGCGAACGGGCACAAGAAGTCTTTCTGGCTGCTTCTTAATGCCTGCATGGGCATGAATGCAAGCCCGAAGGCCCGTTCAAGCCGTACGCCGCTGTCGTGGGCCGCTGGACACGGGTACGAGGGTGTGGTTGAGAGGCTGCTTGAGGAAGGTGCCGACCCTAACATCCACGACGACGATGATAGCACCCCGCTTTTGCGGGCGGTTGAAAATGGGCACAAAGGAGTAGCAGAGATTCTTGCCCGACGCGATAGCACTACCTTGCATCGTCTGGTCCAAAAGGGGGAAATAGCGCCGATGAACTTGATCCTCGGCGCCAACTACGACATCAATACGGCCGGCGACCTTGGCCGGACAGCGTTGCACATGTCGATATCCTCTCGCCATTTTGAGATAGCTGCAATGCTCATATCGGCTGGGGCAGACGTCAACGCCAAAGACATCAACGGCGCCACACCCTTACGCTTGGCGATCTCGAGTAGACAGCTCGACTTCATCGAGTTGCTGCTCACAAACTCCGCGAGCCCGAGAGGCATAACAGTCAACGACTGGCTAGATGTCTACGGGAAAGATCCCTCAACAACACTGGTGTCACTATCAGAACGGACGGATGGGGAATTGAGGTTGCGCTTCACTGAGAAAACCATGGACAGCCCACCAGCTGAGCCAGAAACAGAAAGGCGTTTGCTGTGCGAATAAAGCCTATTCCCTTGACTTATACAGTAACTGACGACCGCTAGTATCTTCCCCGACTACTCCACCTGGTCGCAGTGTCTGTCTTCCAAGCGGAGGACCACCTTGGGGTCAGACGAAGAAAAGCTAGTTTGTACAGAGAGAACCCACGGTTCAGATGTTGAAATTTCGGTCACCGTTTGGAAACCCCTGGAACCAAGCTTCAAGAACGGGTCATCCCTCAATTCCACCGACTGGGCTCCCTGTGGGATAGCATGGACAATAACTGCCCCTACGAAACACAACGGCAGGTTCCGCTGGAAGACGAGAGACTACTTTAGCATGCTGCCCAATGGTTGGATTCCGGATGAGGGCATCGATCTCTTCAGTCAGGTTATAGCCGATTTGACAAGGAGATGGTCGGAGCTGTGCTATATGGCCGAGGAGCATTTGTCCACACGTGTAAGTTGACTCCAGGCCAGTGCTCCGTGCGAGCCATGGCGAGATCCGGTTGTTAACAATCAGGTATAGCGTATTGATCAGCTGGGTAGAAAGGGGCAAAGTTCCGACTTTATATCTCGCCTTGCCGAGGACGCAAAGAGCTTGGCCGAGCTCCGGAGTTGCTTTCGAGATCAAGTCCGCACTACGAGAAACTTCATGGCTGACTACTGCCGTCGCTACGGCGAAGGCGAAGATGCAAAAACTATGCGGGAGATCGAGAGCTTTTCAGACGTAGGTGGCCAGATCGACCATCTGGACCAAACAATCAGGGACCTTTTACAGCTGGTGGGAATTCCCCATCTGCTTTCTGAACGTTGGCCCCGTTTAACCTTTTACAGGAGTTTGCCTGGGTTTCCGTCAACGAGGCTTATAGATCTACAAGCATCGCAACAAGCATGAAACGTCTCAGCTGGATCACTGTATGCTGCTTACACTCAGAAGCCCTGTTATGCCTGCCTGAAGCTTACGTTCGTGAAGTTTATCTTTTTGCCAGCTATGTTTGCGTCGGTAAGACTTTTACAACTCCTGGCTTTCAGCAATGATTCCAGGCAGACTAGACTAACATGAATAATTTTAGAGCCTGTTCGGTATGAACGTGGACATCTTGCAAGACAATCCCGATTGGAGGTGGTACCTCCTCCTTGGAGGAGTATTCTTCATTCTAACAGTTTTGGGATGGCTTCTTTTCAAATTTGTCCAGGTTGGTCACACTCGAAAGTTACTGCCTGCCTGCTTGGATGCTAAACGGACAACGCAGGTGGAGGAATGGATCGAAAGTAAGGTTGGCGCACGCGTGAAAAGCTGGGCGCCTAATCAGTCTCGGCCTGGACTGCCCACGTATCAGCACCCATAATTGAATATTGTCATGCGTCGGGTCTTGGTCCCCGGTTTATTAAGTAGGCTGATACTTCACCGAACTGGCCTGGAGAACGGGGGACGCGACATTGCGGTGATTAATGATCTCAGCTGTTGGAGAGGAACTTGAGGGCGGGCGTCATCTTCTTGTCCCAAATCCCCACTACCTACATCTACACGCAGTGGCGAAAATGACCCTTTGGTTTCTTTTCTGCTCATTCTAGTATCATAGTTGTACGATGACATGGGAATTGGATACTGGGCAGTGGGCAGAGCTTATGATTTCTCTGTAGACCATTGTTGCACTTGAGGCTCGATCAAGAATACAAAATGATCAACGAACACCAGAGTGAGAAATAACATAGATGCAGCATGGCCTGTACGTTTTTGATTTGCTACAGATGTTGATCTGAGTGATGCAGTCAACATAGAGCCATCCCAAGGTCCCTGCAACTGCACTGCGCGCACTGATGGTCCTCTTACCCCCGCTTCTTGTTTGATAAAGCCTAACTAGTCATACTCATAATAACCACCTTGCAATACATGGAAGATAATTTCCAGCGATCTGCCCACGTTTGTTGGAGAGGAAGAGTTGAAAGGTTTGGATTGCTGTTTCCTGGCAGGTAACTAGCAACAGCCACGGCACGCTCCAACTTAACTCCTGTCATTGACGGAAGATTCTATCAATAATTACAGACAAGGAAATCGTATGTAGGATATAGTTTTATATGAATGCGATTGCATGCAAGTGACTACGAAGCGTTCTTCAGACTTGGCAAAAGAAAGTCAATGTAAGCCGACACAGTCTTCACAAATGGACCAATAGGTTTAGCTTGGAAAGGGCTAGACAGAAGTGATAGGCACATCGCGCTACGATTAATCCAGTCAGTAACATAGCCTTGTCCTACAAGGTGCCACCAACGGTACTTGCAAGTAACCGAGGTTACTTTTGCCTGCGGTCATTACCACCGACTCTTTCCCGAAGTCCGAGGCACAAGTAGCTATCTTGCAGCAAGCATCTCGATACAGAGATGCCCAACGGTCACCCCCACAAATTAAACAAATTTCAAGGGACGAGTATTGATCCGAAGACGGTGTAAATTCATGCTTTATATTCTTGCCTAGGAAGCCCTGCCTCTCCTCACCTTATGGGGGTCCGCATCGTGCCCGGATGGGCAATCCTTAACTTCAGGCTATTGATCAGAGATTGCGCATGTACGCGCGTACTCATTGGCATTGAATCATGGTCCGAACATGGGATAAGGTTTATACACACAGGGGTTATTACCCACAGCCCGGCTCTAGACGTCGCAGCTTATGTGCCTCGACGTACATTGTATGTCTTAGTGATTAAAGTGACGATTTGTTTGACAGCCATAATTGAGAGACTTTTATGCTATGCAAGGTGGTTTGATATCGATCCGAAACTGTTCATTATTGTCCTTCTGGTCACAAATCGGTGATGATCACGACTTTGAACGGATTCTTATAGTCCCTGGTGCTCAACCCCTCTTACCTCTATGGAGCACACATCCTACTAACTGACACCTATGGATAGAGTGATTGGACAATCTGCAAGTCAGCGAGGACCTAACGTTGTTTGGGCCGTTGGCGTGATCGGTGAACTGGGTTATCATTGCTTTGCCGCAAGACATTCGGCGATGATGGGCAGCATCGGCTATTACGTCAAGGCTGGGATGAACCCGACAAAGGAACGAGTCTCTCGTATCCCGATAATGGTTCTCAATAGTTACCGTCATTGGTAACAAGGCTATGAAAGTAAGATTAATTATACTGGGCCGAAAAGAGCAAGTCTTGGATTTAGTGCTACCTCGCAAAAAGTCTAGGCCGGACTTGTTTATCTACAGTCGTACACCTGTGTGAGCCTACGATGGACCGTCTTGGATTTAGTACGTTATTGCTTATTTACACGAAGTACTTAGTCGCGTCACCGAGGCTTGGACTGCCTATCTCGAAATGAGGCGGCATTTTCGACTTCCGCAAATCCAAGCCCTACGATCTGAAACACTCGAGAGAAGCGGTGGGCAGAACATGCTTTGCGGCGGGTAAAGGTGTGTGTTTCCGGCACAACGTCCCCAACCCCAAATGACAAAGTTAGATATCAAGTTGAGACTCGCCACTGCGGGTACTACCGAGCTTCCCCTTCGGCAAAAGCCGCGCTACAAGCTTTATCGGAACCATGGGCAGAAACCTTGCGCCGATGTTCCTTCTTTACCGTGCTGCCGAAGATCGCAGATTCTCGAAGACATTTGCCGATGATCATTCATCGGCCCTAAGACATCGTCTCAAAGGCTCGCGCTTTGGGGCCCAAGTAAGTGTGTTGGGACGGATATGGAAGTGAAAATGGGCTACAAAGCGAAATAAACGCTCGGCCGAGTGCCTCTCTCAGCCATCTCCGATGACTCAATTCAAAGTCATCTGAGCGATGACAATCGTTCCATCCACTGAGGAGCATTGCCAAAGTTGACTGGGATGTTTGAATGCCTGGAGGCCAATCGATTAGTCGCTGTGTCGGAGCATGTCTGTATCAGGAGATCTACGCACGGCTTCTCCTCGCCTGTCGTGGGTGGACTTCTCATTGGGCACATGTTCGGCCGTCATCTTCGATACGCACTTCCTCTTCCGAAATTTACTGCTTCTTGACTCAAGAACGGCAAAGTTGAATCCTTACCGGGCAGCCGGAAAATTCTGTCATTTCCCGGCATGGCTCAAAGTTTCAATTAACTCTGAGTTTGTCTGTGAGCCCTTTGAGCCACCGTTCCAGATTCCGAATATAAGAGAAAAAGAAGTTGCTGGAATCGGCATACTTAACCAGCTATCGATAGTCCGCGCTCTTGTACGGCTTTGATGCTTGACACGCACTCTATATCTGAGCGGCCATTTCTCCCGTGGATTCGGCAACGTCTCAGCGATATATACCAAGCCATGGATTCGGCCTCAACCTCTCCTTGTGGCATCGGTGCGAGCAGCAGAAGATTGAGAAACTCCTGTGATTGCTGTACCCGGCTAAAGCTGAAATGCGATCAAAACAAGCCTTCATGCAACCGCTGCATACAACGCAGACGAGATTGTGTGTACAGCCAGGTTCGAAAGGCCGGAAGACCTCCCAAAGTACCAAATAAGCACCGCCGTTCAAACGCGGGCATCCTACCGTACCGACAGAGTCCAGATGTCTTTCTCAGGGCACCCAATCAAGCCGAGCCGGGATTTGGCAGCACCTCCCCGATGGACGTGATCGCATATCCATCCCCCGAAAGCCGGACATCCTCCCCTTCGGCTAGCGATGCAATGGAAGAAGAAAAGGCGCAACGCTACGATTATTTGGCCTGGAATTGGAACTCTTGTTGGAATTTTCCGCCAGACCACGGTGGTAGCTGGCTGTCCATATACGAGATAAATGCCGCGGATGAGGCGAATTCCGGCATTGAGGTTCTTTTGGGCACCGAAAAGCCATATCTGCGACCTCCTCCTGACCTCGATCTACACTACGGCATGATGAACCAAGAAACCTCAGGTCAGCTGGGGCAGCTACCCGCTCAACATATCAATATGCCTACGACGGAAGGACTTCAAGACTCAGCATTCTCGTATCACCCACAAACAAGTGTGGGGATCTAGAGTAGGGACCCCTCCTTGATGCCGAAAAAATGGCCACAGCCAATGTTTTTCTTTTCAATTCCTGCCGCATCAACGCACACGGCACCATCCACACGGTCAACTGCCACCAGTTCTCTTCTGCCTGCTTTCGTATGTCCAAGAAGCAATCAGCGGGGCTCAACAAATCATAAAAGTCCATCAAGGATTCTTGTCCGTGGTCGAATTGTGTCACAATGTCGTGCGCAGTAGCCAATTGTATGATAGACAGGTTCGGGAAAGCGTTATCCAACAGCGTGTTCCATAGTGGGCCATCCCACTCGCGCGAACGCCTCGGGTGAAGGCTGGAGACAGACATCTATGTTATGGTGGATGATTTGTCAATTCTGTGTGTGTATTATGACCTGCTTGAAAGCCACTTTGGTGGGTTAAGCAGACCATTCGGCAAGGGACACATGCATGTGTGGAGCCGGACTGCATGTTGAAGGCAACATACGATAGGACCTACCACCCAAGATGTAGCCCTTATCGAGCTGCTAAAGTTGGGTATGTCATGATATCAGCCAAGCGTCAATGGACTGAGCTTACTGCGTTGAGCATTGGGCATGATACCTGCGTTTTTTCACCGTGTTATGGTGTCGTTGTGGACAGGTGCGACTCTAAGAGGGACCGGATCGCCTTGCATATACGTATGTCAGTCAGTCAATGAACAAAACGAGTCTAATCACGCTCGAATTTCCCGTTACCCAGTCTCTCTACAGAGCTTCCAACCAATTACCCGGCCAGATAACGTGGCACTGCCTGCTGGTTGGATCCTCAGGTGGAGGGAGAAACCCCCCAAGTCAAAGAAGTCAACTTGTCTCGGACAAAAAACATTTCTTCACGCACCAAATAGGCCCCGTCTTTCATTGTCACTGAAGATCAACATGGCATATCATTTCTCCTTAGTCATGAGCTGAGAGCGCCTTTTTTTTTGGCCCCGACCTAGCCTAGCCGCACGCAACATTCTCCGCCACCAATCTCCAATTTTTTCTGTGTTTTTTTTTTCTTTTTTTTTCTTTTTTCTTTTACGGCAACGTTAGCTATTAGTAATGCGCCTTGACGCCCCGACTTCACGACTCCCTGACGACGTCGTGATCGTACTCCGGGTTTACCCAGTCGGGCTCCCCGGCCTTCCGCCTCATCGCGCCGCCATAGCGATGCAGCAGCCCCAGCGCGGGGACGCAGAAGAAGACCGTGATGATGCCGTGCCCCGCGAACGTCCACGTGTAGCCCGCGTCCGCGACCCAGGGCGCGATGAAGAAGGGGTCGACGAAGGCGCTAAGGTTGAGCAGCACGGCGTAGAAGGTGATGACGGCCATGCTCTGCAAGGGGTAGGCGTCGACGATGTACGAGCAGATTGCCGTGTTGCCCATCTGGATGCCGGCGCCGACTGTCGAGACCCGGGGTGGTTAGAACAGCTCGGGATCGTCTCTTGAGTGAAGGCAGGGGGCTTTTTGAGAGAGAGGGGGGGGGGGGAGAGAACTCACATAGCGCAAAGGCGACTTGTCCGACCATCCAGTGGTACGCCTTGTCGATGCTGACGCCCCAGATAATGAGGCCGACGGCCGTCAGGAGAGCCGCCGGGTATGCCAGCCACAGACGCATCTCGGCGGTCTTGACACCGCCGTTGCCCTTGGCGAGCTTTACGACGAGCCAGTCGCTCAGCTTGCCAGAGAAGAAGACTTCGGACACAAGCGTGCCTACGATCAGACCGATGAAGAAGAGGCTTCCGAACCGTCAGTATCCCGTGCCGTTCAATACAGTGCTTGAGAGAGGGGGGAAGGGGGGGGGGGGGACGGCCGGAATCGGAAACTTACCCCTGAGTCTGCGGCGAGTAGTCGATGTACGCCACGGGGATCATCGTGATGACTGACAGGACCCACCAGTACCACCCGAAGCAGTAGACGCCCGTCGCGATGGGCACCACGGGGTACTTGAACAGCTTCGCGAACCGGACGACCGAGGCCCACGGCTTGGGGTGCTTCATCGCCGGCACCGGCTCCACGTTCAGGAACGGCAGGCCTTTCGTCCTCGGCACCCCCACCACGGCCTCGGGCGCCGTCGTGCCCGCCGCGACGGCCTTCTCGTCCACAGCGCCCGTGGCGGGGACGACGCCACTCGTCCTGGAGAGCATGTAGTCCCGCGGGTACAGCGTCTCGGGCAGGAAGGCCAGCTCGGCCGCCAGGATGGCGGCGAACAGGATGGCCGTCAGCCACTGGATCCAGTAGTGGCCGGCCAGGTCCACGAAGCCGCCGACCAGGGGCCCCGTGAGCAGGCCCAGGTCGATGGCCAGGACCCACAGGCCGACCTTCTGCCCGCGCTCGTGCTCGAAGAACATGTCGTTGATGATGGCCAGCCCGACGGTGGCGGCGGGGCTCACGCCCAGGCCCTGGAAGAGGCGGGCGGCCATGTACCCGCCGTACGAGGGGGCCTTGGCGGCGCCGATCGTGGCGGCGAGGGCGACGACGGTGCCGGCGATGAAGACGGGCCGGCGGCCGAGGATGTCGGCCGGGGAGGACCAGAGAAGAGGCCCGATGGCGAGCCCGAGGGCCGGGACGGCGACGGTCCAGTTCACCATCTCGAGGGTGAGGGAGTATTGCTCCTGGAGCTCGGGAAACGAGGGCACCGTCGTCGTCGTGATGTAGGTGAACATGAAATATCTGCGTCGTTCACAGCGGTCAGCACCGATTCTTGGCCAGCCACTGTGCGTGAAGGCTGACGTACAATGCCATGACGATGGCCAGGATCGTGTGCTTCTGGAAGGACGACCAGTTGAGGGGGTCCATGGCGTCTCCGAGGACGGGCTGGGGGTGAACGCTGAAGCCATCTTTCGTAAGGGGGACCTCCTGTGTCGTTTTCCCAATCCCATTCTCGGGCGTCGACTGGGGGGCTATTTTTTCCTTTTCGTTAATCGAGTCGGCCATCGTGGTCGATTACCCCCTCTGTAATAACTGTCGACGATGAAGTGAGTAAAGCCCGGTAGCAAAAACAAATACAAGACAAGGAGCAAGGGTATCAAGAAAACCAGTAAACCCACAACAGCCAGGAGACGGTGTGGGGGGGGGGGGGAAGCAACCATATAGTAACTTGTCGATATCCTTTCTTTCTGATTTTTTGTGCTATCATCGATAACCATCTGCAATGCAGGCACTATCATGCTCTCCCTTGTAGCGTCGTACATCGCGTCTGCCCTACACGTCCAACCACCAAGTAAAGTCGCCGAAACCTGGCCAGATGGACCACGGTTTTGCAAGACAAGCTTCTCTGGTGGCAACATGCAACAGGCCAGAACCAATCGGCCTCGATCGAAGAAATCCCTGCAAACCCCTTCCCCCAAGTGCTGTTAGGCAATGGCATTGAATAATCTCGTTCCCTCACCTCACTGGCCGTCTTTGGCTCTCCCGCGCGTGGTAAGTGGTCCCAGGGCTATCAGAGATAAGGCCGGGAGGGGGTGGAATGGGTGAGGAGGAGTAGCAGGACAGGAGCGTGCCGGGGACCCGCCAAGAGATAAGAGACATGCAACGGCAGCCCGTCAGACTCTTATCTCTCGCATCCTCGTCCCGACTACCTTCGCCCAGAGGACTTCGCCCCAACCCGACATTAATACCGCGGGGGAAGACGGCTATTCTCAGTCTGCGTGGCCTGCTGATAAGACAACGGCACCGGTATGCTGGAATTGTCTTTCTTTAACTCGATGCAGAAATGCCGTCGCACATCGTGCAGCTGGGTTTCGCGGGGAATCTTCAGAAACCCTGACCCACAATCTGAATGAGATCCCCCCCCTCTCTATTGATACTGAACTTGGAAATGACTTCAATGCTGCCGTTTCCTCCCCCTTCCGTGATCATAGACCTCGCACAACCAGGTGTTGGACGTGGCGCCTCGCCCAATGACTCGACAAAGTCACACAGACCTCATTTCGAGGCGCCTTGGGGCTTATCTTGGCGAGGATGGGAGGTGTCGGACCCGGCAGATTCTCGTCCTCCTGGCCCGAGCGAGCACGATTTCGCGTGCTCGGGATGTCGGAAGCGCGGGATGGCCGTTAAGCTCGTCTAGGTCCATGCGACTATACGACTCGGGGAAAAGAAATATAAAAAATAAAATAAAAAAAATCGGATGGCAGCCGGTTGACAGCTCTGTACTCACACAGCGGACGAATACTCCATCGGAAAAAGGGGCGTCCCTTCTAGCAAATAGCTGATCACGGTAGATACGCGAATGCCACCGCATCCCCCCCGGACTTATAAGAAGTGTTTGGCAAAAAACAAGTCACACAAGAAAGGGGAATCTCCCATTTTTCTCCGGCCGGTTCGCACAATCGAATCAACCGCTCCTCCGCGATTGGTGTGTCATCCTGCAAGATTCATCAATCCCGATGATTTACCAAAAAAAAAAAAAAAGACAGAAGAAATGCGACCTTCCCTACGGGTCTGTACTTATGCCGGGCGATAAGCGAACATCGCGGGCCAATCGCCGCTGCGGGACCGTCGGCCGACATCAAATGCGCCGCCGCAAAAGCCCCGGGGCGGGGTGGAGGTGGGGGTGGCGCCGATTGAGCAGAGAAGGGAGTGGCTGGTGTGTGTGTGTGTGTGTGTGTGTGTGTGTGTGGCTGGTGTTTTTTTTTTTTTTGCGGTGGATCTTTGCCGAATTCGCTCCTAAGAGTACGGATACCTGCATATTAATCGAGCACGGCTTTCACCATCCTTACCTACTTGAAGATATTATCTCGCGGGCCTTGCTTGCTAGCAGCAGGAAGAGGTGCAGCAATAATTTTTTGAGCTTCCTGCTCGGTTTCTTCGGCCATTGTGACTGCTATTGATCCGAAAAAGACGGATGGTGTAACTGAACCAGAGAGAGGAGGAGACGAAATGAAAAAAAAGAAAGATGCAAAAACCCATGACATGGATCAGGAGTAGTGGAACGCACGGATACAATCAGGCGCCGTGCCCGCTTCCAGTATTAGCTTGGCTGTGCTGATCATATACCCCTTTTTATCACAGCCTCGCATCGGTACATGGTATGTAGTACCAATGGCAATTCGGATATAGGGGAGGGAAGCATGGGGGGGAAGGGGAGCGGGCTGTTGTTTCGGGAAGGGACATGGATGGAGCCGATCGCCAATCCGGGCGGCCAGCTGTTGATCAACTCTACCAGGTAATGCTTGCACTTATTCACCGATCAACAAAACATGTTTACAAACTCGCGAATTGAAAAATCCCGAATAGCATTCACAGAAATCAGCTTGGAAGAAACGTTTGATGTAATCAGCAGGACTATAGTTTTGTCCCGCCCTTTCCATTGGTCTAGTATACCGACGGCTCAGCCGTGGACATCCGGGTAAGGTATTGAAGTCCTGATCCCCGAAACCCGAATCGTTAATGTACAAACAAACCAACCATGAAATATATATACAGTTGAGAAGAGTGCATAGCATTCATGTCTTCATGTGCCATGGCTTTCACTACGGGCTTCCCCGTTGCCAAAATTGACTACGGGTCCAGTCCCATGTAGGGTTTATTTTGCTCTCCAAGTCGAGATGCGTAATTTAGACGCGGCGAGCGACGTCGCGGGCGTGCTGGCGGCGAGCCAGACGGCGGCGGCGCTTCTCCTCGCAGCCGGGCTGGGTGGCGCCACCGGTAGGAGCGGGCTGCTGAGCGGCGGCAGAAGTGGCAGCGGGCTGGGTGGCAGCTGGAGCAGTGGCAGTGGGAGCGGCAGTGGCGGTAGGAGCGGGGGCCGAGCCGGAGCCGGAGCCGGAGCCGCCAAAGGCAGCAGGGAGCTTGGGGCCGGGGATCTCGTACTTGGACAGGTTGTTGTAGATGGAGACGAGGATACCGGCATCCTTGGGGGTGTAGAGGGCAGTGCCCTTGACACCGGCAGGGAGCTCAGAGCCGGAGCCGGTGACCTCGATATTCAGGCACTGGGGGTAGTTCTGGGCGCCGTCCTCCTGGCCGGCGGCGTGGAGGGCGATGATCTCGTGACGCCAGACGTACTTGCCGGGCTTCAGGGAGGCGGGGACGGTGACAGTCCACGAGTTGTTGTTGGCAATGAGCTCGTCGGAAGCCCACTTGCCGCCGTTGAGGCCGGCCTCCTGGATCTTGAAGAACTCGAGCGAGGTCTTGTCGACGGTTGCGCAGTCATCGCCGCAAGAGGCGAGGTAGTCGATGACGGGGCCGGCGTGGGAGGCGGGCCAGGTGTCCCAGAAGACCTGGAGCTTGTCACCGGCGGCAACCTTGGCGGTCAAGGCAGCGTTCTTGGAGCCGCGGTGGCAGATGATGTCGGCGTTGGTGAAGGCGGAGGGAGAGACGAAACCGTTGTCGGTGGCGGTGTTGGCCCAGCCGTAAACGTCGGGGGCAGGGTTCTGGTAGGGGAGCTTGGTGACGTCGTAGCCCGTGAACTGCTCGGAGCCGTCGGTGAAGAAGTTGACGTGGCCGTGGGCCATAACGGAGGCAGCGCCAACGAGGGCGGAAAGGACGGCGGAGCTCTTGAAGGAAGACATTTTTGTAGATGGAAGACTTTCCAAAAGCTGGTGTGATTGGTTGGGATTGGGTTCTGGTTGCGAAATGAGGATATGACTTCAAGTCGTAAGGATGGTTGAACTTCAATCAATGAAGGAGTGAGTGAATTGGGTTGAATGAAAGTAAGGTGCTGAAGAGCGGGAAAAGAATGTGGTAATGGAAAGCTGCGGAAAAGCCTGTGGGTTGGAGAGAGAAGCAGAAGGTCAAGAGACAGTGAGGAGGAGGGATTCTTATATCTCGAGATGGACCATGGATCGAGTGAGCGGTGGCCGCCCTCGTTGGTGGTGGCGTACCCGCGTAAGCCTGTGGGCGCAGAGCAATTTCGATGACACCCATCAAAGGATGGCGCCAACGGCCGTCATCCCACATTGATGCCAGGATCGCTGCAGCACCATCTTGGTCCATCACGGAAGAGAGCAAGAGGCGGCCATGCCCACCTTGCCCATGTGTCAATCATTGGCCAGGCGGGATCCAGGGGCGCCCTGGAGCCGCCGTGTGTCCTGGGTGTTGACCCGGGCTCCTGAACCGAGGGAGCAGAGAACCCATCGGGGCTGGAACAATGCACATAGGTGGAAGAGGTGAAGAAAGATGGGGATCATGGCTATGCCGAGCACTCATGGCAAGAACAAGTGGTTTCAGCACAAATGAGAGTGGTGACTGGTTGCATCCCGCGTAGTGCAGGGTTGGGTGGGGGCTGAGCCGCCATCCATGGCAGCGCCGCGCCGCCAGAGTCGCAAAAGCGGTAGGCAATAAGCCGCTAGCAGCCCACTTGGGCGGGTACAACGTGAATGCTGGGAGACGGGAGCAACCATGGTGTCATTGTCCGCGATCTGGTGCAGATCCGCTCGAGGTTGGCTTTGTTAATAAAACGGCGCGTATTATAGAGAAGCGATAATAATACGCACTCGCGTCAAGGCAACCGAGCAACTCGGAGTACTATGTACTAGATAGACAAGCATGGCAATGAGAACAAAACGGGGGGTGTCAAGCCTGCTTCAAGCACAACCGGCTGCAAGTCGAAGGATGGCAGCAGAACAAATGACGAGATGATAGGCCTTGCATGCTCACGTTTCTTTCTGTTCAAGTGCAAATGACAAGGCGATGCCCCTGGTGGCAGTGTCGAGGCCTAGACGGACCCGAACGGCAACGCATACCCGATTGATTGGAGACCTACAGGCTGGATTTCAAGATGAATGACGAGTCAAGGCGGGTAAAGAAGCAAGGCGGGTCGGGTCGACTGGTCTCATTCGGTCTCGGCTTGACGACTCGTCCATTTCTGTCGGTTAGCCGAGTCGAACATCAAGGGAGAAAAAAGATGAAAAGAAAAGAAAAAGGCAAGAAAAGGGGAGCAAGGCAGGCTTGGCAAGGCTTCAAGGCCATTCTCGAAATTGTGGCAACCAACGATTGAACCGTCGAGGGCCCATGGCCCGCAGACGAGATGACGATGTCTAGTTGGACCTTGGTAGACAGTTGTAAAGAAGCGGACCCCGGTTGGGCAAAGACGCGATTTTGGGCTTGAAGACGTCTCTATCGATATGGACGACTCGTCTGGGCCTAGTTCAGGTACGATGTTGGCATTGTGGCATTGTCTACGGCCAGGTCGGCCTGGAATGGGCAGAGGTCCGCCAGCGCATCGTCAGACGCCGGGATATGCAATCAATCTGGGACTCTGCGTACGTAGTAGGGTCCAGGGTATGCACAAACATTTGCCCTGGGCCATGTGGTGGTGGTGTGGCCGAGGGAGAAAGAGCTCATGGGTTCTGGATGAAATATTCCATAGGATAGGTGATGGGTAGGTATTACCTAAGTACATGGATTTGTACCTGCATTATTATGTACCTAAGGGTAAATACATCCATACATTCCTACTTAGGTAGTAGGTATTGGTACAGTGGGTTCAGGTGTGGAGGGGATCGCCTCCTACAGGGTGCAGCCGCAACTCTATGCACGGTCCAGCGCTTCTCCTTCTCGGTGTCGGTGCAAGGAACAGCTGTTTCGCCGGGGCCCGCTAGCATTTTGGCGGCCAGTATCCGTATCCGTAATAGATAGAGCAAACATTTACCAATGGCTCCTTTTAGGCTAAATGCTCGTCCCTGTCTGCAACCGTTGTCAGGGGGATGGGGATACCTATGGCCGCTGGCGGTTAGGAGGATCAGTAGGTTTTGCCGAGCAAAAGGTAGGTACTCTAGGTAGGTAGATAGGTAGGCACCAAGTATCCGTACTACCCACTTGTAAATCTGTAACGTCTACACGTGGTTGTGCTATGCAGTTCCGGTTCGGATGGTCCAACCGGAGCTGCTTACCTCACCGGGTCTGTCTCCGCGGAGGATTGGCCGGCGCCTGCTTGCCTGCTTGCCTGTGCCTCCGTGCTGCTTGCTTGCCTGCTGTAATCGCCAGGTGCAGGCCGATGCAATAGGTAGCCCCTTGGCCCAAATTTGCGCAGCCTGAAACCGATACCCCACTCACTCACTCCATCCCATCACTTCTTGCATCTCTGGCTGAGGTGTGGTGTGGAGCACGTACCTCTTTCCACCGCTCCTTCTGCCTGCCTGTCTGTGCCTGCTTCCTGCCGACCACCACCACTTGCCATATCAATCGTAGGAAACCACATTTCATCAATTCTTGGCAACCGCGGTCAGAAAGTGCCCCGTTCCTCCAATTTCATCCAGTCGGTCTAATTAATTTAGATGAAGTCTGCCAGCGCAGGCAGGCAGCATCCACAGGGCCACCATGCCAGGTCCCCCCTTTCCCAGTATTCTTTCCTAGTATTCTTTCCCACTCATCCTTCCCGACTCTCTTGTTCGTGGCTTGCGTGCTTGCCCACCTCATCGGTCCGACCTACGCCTTGCCAAATTACCTATCCATGTATCCGTAGATTGAACTTTCCCTACCTGAACGACCACACCTACATAGGTAGATACGGTGTAGTGTAATCACGTCGCGAGAGAAAAAGAACAAAAAAAAAAAAAAAGAGGTCTCCTTTCATCCAATGTTGTTCGCCCATGTACATACAATTACCCACCCGGTGCGGGATGACGACAATTCTGGGTAATAATTCTGGGACCCACCAACAACCCCGCTCGTGCTTCGGCCTCAGGTTGCTGTTTTACACAGTGCAGCCGAACTTCTTATGACACTATCCCTACTTCGCGACCGATGTTGTTCCACGGACAATATCCGATCCGGAAGACCACCTTTGATCCACTGCGCCGGACCCGTGTCCGTCCTGAATTGATTGCTCCGTGTCTGAATGAATCGTGTCCCGGGGAGCAAAAACAAAAACAAAAACAAAGAATGTCAACCAAGACTACTACAACTGGCGCCGGTGCCGGTGCCGGTGCCGCCCCCGCGCCACTTGGCAAGGCAGACGCGAACCGCGTCAGGGCCCCAACCAGCGCCAAGGTACGTTTCCACAAGGCGAGGTCCCCTTCCCCATTGGGCGTAATCGTGCATCCATCCAATCCATCGGGGCAAGTTATGGCCCTCGTTCGTTGTGCCTAAGACTGTGCCTGCACCACCCCGTGAGTGACACCAGCGCTAATAATACCGCGACGGCTATTGTCCAGCGCGCCAGGAAGCCGCCCGCCCCCACGTCCCGCAAGCGCAAGTCAGACGCCGTCGATAGTCACGACGATGACGGCGCCGGCGCCGTCTCCGCCACTGCGGGACCGGCCACCAAAAAAACAAAGCAGCAGCCCAAGACAACATCCAGCGACACCGATCCCTTCCCGGACCTCTCCGGCATCCACCTCGATGGCGACGAGGACATGACCGTCCCCGTCTTCGACACTTGCGACACCGTGCGCACTAAGATCCGCCGCGCCCTGCTCCGGGCCCCCGGCGCCACCAAGGCCGCCTTCCTCCGCGCCCTCGTCAAGGCCGCCTACCCCCCGGGCTCGAAGCACACCATCTCCTCGACCCTGCTCTCCAACTTCCTGAGCAAGAAGGGCCCCGTCGCCGGCAACACGAGCACCGTCTTCTACGCCGCCTACGTCTACTTCGAGAAGCTGCGCCTCAGGGACGGGAGGCCCAAGACCGACAAGAGGGAGGCCATGGAGTACGAGTGGCCCCACGGCTTCGAGACCCGCGAGCAGCTCGACCGCCGCTCCTACCTCGTGTCCGCCGGTTCCGAGGTGGCCATGAACAGTTTCGGCAAGCCTGTCGTTGTCCACCCGGGAGGCTTATTCTTCTGATGTCGGGTGTTTTCTGCTGCGTGCTTCGGTTGAATTTTCGCCGATTGATGGGGTTTCGCGTTTTTTTTTTGGGGGGGGGGGGGGTTGGTTTCCCTCTATATCTTTCACCCCCTCGCCTTTAGCTAGTCTAGCTCGAATTTTAAAAGCTTCATTTAAACATTGGACAAACATTATGGCTGCAATTAACCAAGTTTTCTCAGCCGCAGGACCGACCCATCATCCCAGCACAACATGACTCGGGAGGCGAGAGTGAGATCGGGGGCCGGGGCCAAGAACGGAAGTAGCACTTGGCCCGATATATCTGCGACGGGGTGCGGGCCAGAGAAATACCAGAGCATCGGCCCGGGGCCGCACGGGCGATCCGGCGGCGACCACCACCGTGACTCTAATAATCCCTACCCACACCTAAAGGTCTTGATTATGAGAACAACCCTGCCATGTGTGCCATTCAGGACGTGTTTCACCCATTAGTCAACTATACATATG
Source organism: Colletotrichum eleusines (assembly GCA_016807845.1). Taxonomy (NCBI): domain Eukaryota; kingdom Fungi; phylum Ascomycota; class Sordariomycetes; order Glomerellales; family Glomerellaceae; genus Colletotrichum; species Colletotrichum eleusines. Next base: position 1,356,139 of record JADEZO010000005.1, read on the forward strand.
CAGTAATTATACCGCCCGATAGTATTTCTTACACTTTAGCATCTCTCAGGGCCAGGCCCATATACAGCTGACATGACCGAGTCGTGCGGGTATGGTGGTCCCGTGATCAGTGCTCGCATGTAGGAATCCTGATTCGTAATTGATACATGTCTTCTTTGCGTGAGCCTTCGATTTCGGGATACGGCCTTTTCCAAACAAATACGTACATAGGTATCCATCGAAAGAAGCTTACAGTCGTACATCACTGTACCGGTAGAAGATTATGCGGTTACTGGTAAGCAGATTGGCCAAAGCCCAAAGCATACAGAGCTACTCATCGGAGAAACAGAGTGAAGCGAAAATTTCACCACGGTATTACGGCTGTTTTTTCTCGACTACAAGAAGTCGCATAGAGTGATTCGCAGTCCAACCATGCCTCGGTCCTACCCAGCCTACGACGACAGCCACGTGTCCATGTCGCGCGCGCGCGCGTGTGTGTAGCTTGTAATACATATACCCGCCAAGGTCGTTTGTCTTAGGTTCCATGAATCAATATGGCTTTGTCATGCTGGCTTTGATAGTCTCGAGGGCCCGTACGAGTACCCTGTGCCATCTCATCAAAACTTCACTGTTTACCTGGACTGATACTATTACCCACTAATAACACCAACACCATCAAGATCACTGGTACTCAAGACGGGAAACATGCTATCGTTCACATGTGCGAATGCATCAAGAAGCCCTTCGATATTGAAAACGTAGACACCAACCAGCATTACTACGCATTAAATTGAGCCAGTCATCGTGTCACATGTTTTGAATATTAGTATTGCAATTGGCCTAGCTCATCATAACCTCATGGGTCTCATTAAATATTCAAAAAAAAAAAAAAAAAAACGATGTCATCCTTCTAAGCCGGGACCCAGACCCCTCAGATGCTTTTCGTCTCGTACCACGGGGCATCCGGCAGGTAAGGGAACTTGCGGATGACGACGTCTCCCTTGTAGTCCCACAGATCGACCTGAGTAGGCTTGTAGTCGAGCGAGCAGGTGTCCGTCTCGGCTCCGAAAGTGACAACCTCTGTGGTGTTGCCGTTGGAATAGTTGATGCGGACCATGTTGACGGTCTCGACGTTTGGGCCGACCTCGAAGTAGTTGGCGGGCATGAACTGGATCCCAGAGTGCGCGGTCGTGAAGACCGTGGTAGGCAAGTCGCCCTGTCGGGCGAGTCAGCATCACCACCCCGTTCGACTCGACATTCGGCAAGAAACATGGGGTTACAGAGATGTAGATGCAAAGGCATGACGGGGTTTATGCGAAACATTGCTGGTTGAACTTACAGTGTGGGGAACGTGGTGCATGCCGAGGTTGAGCCAGAGGACGATGTCGGTCTGGTTCAGGCTCTCGCCGTCGAAGAAGGCGTCAAAGTTGACGGGGGGGTTCTCGGTGTCCTGGTTGTTGTACGGGTGGGTGCTGTGAGGCTCCGTGTCCTTGCGCTTGGAGACCATGATGTCGTGGCCGGCCCACTTGGCCGCGTTCTTCAGGATGTTGGAGTCCTTGACCGTCAGGTGCGCGGCGCCGGTGTAGGGGAGCACGCGGTACGCGCGGTACTCGCCGTGCCTGTTCTTCACGTCCTGATTCAGGACGAAGAGCTGGTCTTGGTTGTTGTAGCTCCAGTCGAAGCGGCCCTGGTCCTCGTTCTCGACGAACTCGCGCTCCAACTTCATCGTGTTGAACGCCTTGCCCTTGGACCAGGGGTACACCTGGGTCGTGGGCACCTGGTGCATGCGCTGCACCGTGTTCTCGGTGCCGAAGATGTCGAAGTCGGCCTTGAAGTTGATCACGTGGTCGTGCATGCTCCCGGACAGCTGGTCGTGGATCTTGAAGCCGTACCCGTCGTTCTTGGCGTAGAAAGCGGCCTGGATGTACCCGGACGCGCGGACCTCAACGGCGACGCTGCCGTCGAGGAAGAAGCTGTAGCTGAACATGTAATCGTAGTTTCCGACGGTCGAGACGGAGCGGATGGTGAAGTACACGTTCTTCGTGGCCGTCACGTACTCTGCCGAGCTGTGCCTGGCCATCGGGTAGTCGGCGTCGAACTCGAACAGGCAGATGCTGTTCAGGTGCGTATGCGTGCTCTCATCCACGTAGAAAGAGGTGTTGAGGTATGTCGCATATGACGGGCAGTCATAGCCCTTCAGGAGTTCGAATGCGAAAGGACCGAAGCCGTAGTAACTGTCGAGGTATGCCACGTGGGACTGTGTGGGGTCGCTTCCTACAGACTAGTCAGGTACTGCCTATATCTCCCGTGATTCGCGATAGAAAGCTTACCAGCGTAGTGAGCCAGGGCCTCTTGAAGACCAAGCTCATAAAGGATCCTCTGGCCCTTGTAGCTGATATCGTAGAGAGCCATGCCCGTGTCGCGAGTGAAGCCTACGTAGAAGCTCCAGCCCATCCACTCGACATACTTTCTGTCGGGATCGACCGAGTACCTGGCGCCCTGGGGAGCAACTGATGTCGGAGGAGCCATGGTGTCTCTGGGGAGGATCTCGCCCTGCTGATCGGTGGCCGACCAGTCACCAGCGAAGTTGCCACCCAGCTTCTCGACGTTGCCGCTCCAGTACGCGCTGCGGAACTCCTCCGTGGTCTCGTAAAAGATGCCGTTGTAATACCATCCCTCAATGAACCATTTGGAAGGATCGCGTCCCGTGACGTCGGACATGAAGAATAGTCCCATGGGCATCATGGAGCCCACATCGAAGATGGAGCCGGGGATGCTCCAGAACGTGTCCCAGCGCTGGACGCGGCCGCCGTCCTGATAGTACGGGTCAATGCCCCAGATCGAGAGGGTGTCGTTCTCGAATCCCTGGGCCGTGGCGTTCCAGAGGTCCATGGTGATGTCGGCGACGCTCTTTCCGGCTTTGTAAAGCCACTCCTGCATGGCGTCTTCATCGGCGTCCAGATTGCGGACTCTTCCGCTTGTCTTGCGAGTGTACGGGTACTCGAGACGCTCCCACTTTGTGGTGCCATTGGTGACTGGCAAAGGGCCCACGAGGATGTCCTGATACTCTGCTTCTTCGGAAGCACGGAAGTCGAGTAACACATGGGCGTAGCGGGCTGGTGCGGGGCCGCTTCCGTCAATGTAAGCCAGCGCGTCAGACTTGTTCGGCTGCATAAGCTCTACCAAGACACTGTTCAACCGGTTAACGAATTGGTCAAAAGCTTCTCCAAGATATAGTGAGGCCACTTGCATCGTGTTGTCCCACGCTGTAGCGTTGTCACTCAGAGTCAGGTTCAGCTCCTTCTGGGCGAAAAGCCATTCGGTGACGCCTGCGGCTTCTGGGCCCGTCAGGCCGCTCCAAATGTTCTCTTTGGGTGCCTCAATGTCGAGAGGGCTGTGAGGGATGCAGTCGGCGGGGTCGGAGGCATTGGCGAACTGGCGCTTGTTGATGGCTTGAGTGAGGGCCTTTCTGCCATGCCCCTTGGCACGCTGTTGAGCCCATGGTGTTTTTGGCAGTCCGTGGACTTGTGGCATGAGGTCAGAGCCCAGAAGCAACAGAGCTCCCAAGCCAAGGGCCTGGGTTATCGAAGAAAAACCCATTGTGTTTAAAGACAGAACCAAATGTCTTGGCTGCTTTTTGAGGACTCGAAATGTCGGGATGGGTTCTCAAGATCTCGCCTGGTCGACAGCCAACGACACCACGAGCCTTTGGGCTTATATATGTTTGATCTACCAAGGGCTATGGGTACTGGCTCGGGCATCTTCTTACAGATCTCATCACCCCGACACCGGTGATATGGTTGCACCGGTGTGAAAAACCCGGAGTGACGTTTTGACATCACGAACTGACAAAACAGAATTCCTTGCTCGGATGAAAGCTAACCTATCTCAGTATATAGACGCGCTGCTAGAAACGAAACAGGATATCATGAGCGAGAGCCTCATCTGCATGCCAGGGTATTGACAAGCGAGCTGAGGGGTAAGTCGATTTCGGGCACCCCGGTTCGAGATAGCGGTGTTACGTGCTTGCTTCCGACTAGTCGTCGGTCACACATAGCATCAGCTCATAGCGTTGAGTTGCTTTTACCTTCAGCTACAGCCCTTGAAAGACACAATTGTGACGTGCAAATCAAGGATGGAACGGAAGCCAGGTACGGGTTGATACCGCGGGCCGCGGACCGCGGCCCCGATCATGGGAAATATTACGGTGTGAAAAGCTACAGCGATCCTTTAGTCGATATCTGCAGTGTTACTTCGGGTTAAAGGGTGGATTTTCGATATAATGGTATGGTCGACTTGGTAGCCAACGGTCCCGCATTGTTGATAAGGTGTAACGTTGATCGGCTGGCTATATTCTCCATAGTATTGATAGGCCAACAGATCAACGCCGATTGGCATTGCTTCCATGCCGCTCGTTAGCCAAGGCGGCTTATCTTCAAGTGCACCTATGCGGTGTCACTAGCCAACCTTGTCTTAGCAGGTCCAGGGGTGGCTCGGAGGTAGTAAAAAAAAAAGCTGAGGGCTGGGTGGGAGTGCAGGGCATGGCTGATGTCCGTGAGTTCCGTGTGGGGATCCAAACATGAACCATTCCGTTGAAGGTTATATCGATGGATCATGGCCTTGATGTGCAATCTTTGCCCCTGCTCCACACGTGGCTGGTAGGGCCTGATCATGGATGCTTATGCAGCCTCTAACCCGATGTAGGATTGCATTCAATAGCTGTGAATTATCTTTTGGTCTTATCTTGACCGCGCTGACCGGGTGATCGAGGTGGCATACTCTGTGGTTGCAACTATGAATCTGGGGAGCCGGTAGCGGAATGACTACTCGGTTCATGATCAATAGGGTGAAATCGACTTCATTTTAGGTGTAATGGAGTAATGAGAATCTGAACGACTCGTTTTGAAGATTCTCCGCGAAGAACAATCAGCTGCATGGTGATTGAGCATCGAGAAACATTAACCCCCCAACTTTCCGTGCCAGGGCACTGATAAGCTTCCCCGCAACTGATAGGTAAAACAGACAACAGGTCAGTTTACGTGATATGCGAGGTCCGCCCGACTTTCGAGAATGTTTTTTTTTTCTTTTCTTTTTGGACAGAACTGCCGCTATCTTACTAGTCTGGTGGAGGCTCGGTGGTTGCTGCGGCGCCACCCCCCCACGTCCGGCCCGGCGGTCTGACGTCGACGCGTGAGGGGGTTCCGAAGCCGGTTGCTGCGGGATTTCACCAAGGGCCGAGGCTTCCTGCAGCGGCTCTAATTGCCAACTCCGGCCATTGGGCTGACCATTCGTCAGGCTTTTGTCAGATATCCAAAATCTTGCAGATTCCGAGGTCGGAAATAACCCAACATTAGTAATGATTAACTTATTTACCACACGTGAGGCTGGAAGCTCCCCCTTCCCCAAGGTTCTTTGAACGTCCAGGTGCCAAATCAACAAACGATTGGTAACTGATCCCATGTTGCTCTTTGAAAACTCCTGGTTGGTCTTCACATACGAGGACTCGTCTTCCTTTTGGCGAGTACTCTGAGTCGGCTCTGGTATTACCCAATCTTGTCACTCAACTCCGCTCACTTCAAAGATGAGCGTCAATTAATATTTGATCTCCCAGCCGCTGTCTCTCATAAATATTTATGACTCGGTTTGAGATGATGCTCACTACTTGGGATGACATATGGCTAATAGAGACTGGACACATACCTCCCTTTTGCGGCCACTTAGTGTGCAAGCTTCTCTGGTTATGTCGTGAGCTATGATGTTACATTGGCCTCTCTGATTCACAGTGGAAATTCGATAAGAACATGACGATCAACCACTTGATGGAACACCTCCATAATTACGTTACAATCTCAGTAGTCTCTTCATCTCGGTGCCCATGACTCCTGGATGGGGCACAACAACTGCACCCGCGTCCCGAAGCGCCGTGGCCTTTACGTTGGCGGACACATCCCCTGGTGAAATTATGGCACCGGCGTGGCCCATTGTCTTCCCGGGCGGCGCTGTTCTTCCAGCAACCATAGCAATGATCGGCTTCGGACTCGAAGTCGACTCTCTGTAAGCTTTGATGGCCTCAGCAGCTCTGATCTCGGCCTCCCCGCCAATCTCCCCAATTACGATAATTCCCTTTGTCTCGTCGTCGTCGAAGAACAACTTGAGGCCATCAAGCAAGGTAGTTCCTATATTATATTCGGCCTGGTCAGACATCTCAACGTATGAACTTGTGTTGTCATCCAATTAATACCAGGCATCATGTCACCTCCCATACCCACAACAATACTTTGCCCAAGTCCTGCTTTGGTCGTCGCACCGACAGCTTCGTAACTCAGCGTTCCGCTTTTTGAGACAATGCCTACTGCGCCCTTTGTGTATTGCTTGTATGGCATGATTCCGATACGGCATTGGTCAGGTGCAATGATACCGGGGCAGTTGGGCCCGACAAGACGAGTTTTGCTTTGCGTTCTCAGAACTTCGTGAACCCTCGCTATGTCGTGAATTGGAACATGCTCAGCGACCGACACAACGAGTGGGACCTCAGCCTCGATGGCTTCGATGATGGCACCGGCTGCGAATTGCGCGGGTACAAATACAGCACTTGCATGCGGCTTGACATTTTTCATGGCCTTGGGAGCAGTAATTGTTGTTTTCAGTGGGATACTCTGACGTTTGGGAGTTGAATGTGTCATACCTCTTCTACTGTGTTGAACACTGGGAGACCGAGGTGAGTCTGTCCTCCTTTCCCAGGTGACACCCCGCCAACGATGTTTGTTCCGTACTCGATTGTGTCTTTTGCATTTTTGGTAGCCTTTTCGCAGTCAGCCACAGACCTAGCACAGCATCCACCGCGTAATCGTCATTGGACATACCGCTTTGCCTGTAAACCCTAGACGGCGTCAGTCGCAGGCTGATTGCACAGGGTAATATTTAGCTCAAGTACCCTGATACATCACCCTCGTATTTTTGTCTATCCTCAAGTTCGCAATTGTGCCGTCGTATGGAGAGCATTTCTTAGGCGTGGACGAAAACAGCCTCTTGACAAGCCAAGTTGGGGTAGATTGCCGAGGTAAACAGATGAGCCTAGGTAAAGCGTGACTGGCCATAACGGGTGGTTCTTGATGCTTGCCTTGCAAGGGATGCGTTACAACAGTCGAAAGAGTTTGGAGGAGGTTCTTTTAACTCTGCTTTGACAATTGCTGGAAGGCTGCTGCTGTATGCATGCCTATGTCTTGAACTGGTGCTGGCGTTTTCGGTTAATTATATGCCATGGATGTAGCCGAGAGGTGATGTCACTGCCGGAGCTGGCCTATCCCCGTATCGGCAATAATACATCGAGAACCCCAAACATCACCCACTTCGGCTAGGTCGTACCGAGTGAGACCGCTGCAAACTTCTCTGAGTCGACAAGCCAGGGCCTGCATTACATGGCACATTCAAAAGGGATCAGGTCTTGAGTCACCGAAACAAAGCCATCGAAACCTCAAAAGTGGCTCTCGGGGGTAATACTTGCTGGCGAGAACCCGGGAGAGCTTTCGAATGTGAGGGGTCTGCCTGGCAGGACATCGGCTCACGGCCATGACAAAACTTCGCAGACGAGCGCGCCAGGCCTGCCGGTCTTGCAATGCGCGGCGTGTAAAGTGCAATGTAACCGAGCAGCAACCATGCCGAAACTGCACGACGGCAGACATAATTACCCTGCGAGGTGCGCGAATCTCGACGGGGCAAACACACTCGCCCATCACGAAGACACGACTTGACAAGGGGCCCCGCAGTCCCGGAAAACACCACGTCACTCACCGTCATCGAAAGCAGTCTTATAGATGCACCGGTAGACCGGCAGACAGACGACCATGTTGTGGCTTCTCAGGTGCTAGCTGACCTGTCGGGAACTCGGCATCACGAGGCTTCATGTTCGCACGAAGTCGAGAACACACCATCGCAAGGCCGCAGTCGCCTGCTTTGGCAACAGATTCTCGGCAAGAGTATGAGAGCTCTGTGTTCTTGGGCGAATCGTCTTCAATACGATATGTCACAAGCAGCAGCTCGAGTGTACCAGAAACCGGTCCTTCTCCCCCCGAGAACCTGAAATTTCTGCACTCCGTTCCCCACGCCGTGGGAGCTGAGAACCTCGTACCCGAATGGGAGGTCGAGCGGCGGCGGACAAGGATCAAACGGCTCAAGGCAGAAGGCGTCTTCTCTTTTCCGGAAAAGCCAGCTGTCGAGGCTCTGCTCAGCGCATACTTTCAGTGGTTTCACCCGTGCTTCCCCGTGGTGGATGAAGTCGATACCTGGACCAAGTACAGAGAAGGGAACCTCTCTCCTCTGTTGTTGCAGGCAATTCTCTTCATAGCGGTCATACACTGTGACGAAGACGCCTTGCCAGCGCTTGGCTTTGGTGGTCGCCATATGGCCAAGTGGGTCTTTTACAATCGAGCAAAAGACATATACGACATTGATTTCGAGCCCAAGAAGCTCGTCGTCATACAGTCCCTTCTCCTCATGAGCTTCTGGAGGGCAGGGCTCCTCTTGGAAAAGGACGCTCGACACTGGCTGGGCGCCTCCATCAGCCTTGCTCAGACAAGAGCCTTGCACCGTTCATCTCGTGCGACGATTGCAGACACGAGGCTAGAAAGGCTTCGTAGACGGCTTTGGTGGTCCATCTATATACGAGAGAGGCAATGCGCGGCAGCTTTAGGATTGCCTAACAGAATCCGAGACGAGGACTGCGATATCGAACCACTGGACAGCGACGACTTTGAATACGCCTTTAATCCAACTCTGCCGACAAAGAAATCCCAAGAACGCATCTCATACTTTATAAGGAATGGCTCAACTCTCCAGAGCCCTGGGCCGGATCGTCCATGGTGGCTGGCTATCTACCCAGTAAATCACTCTCTGCGGCTGATCGCTCGCAGATGAAAAACGATTTAGTCCGATGGCGCCAGGATCTCTCACCAGCGATGCAACTTGGCAGCGATGAATACGACAACGGCCCCGGCTTCTACGTCAACATGCCACACTTGGCCTACAACAACCTCCTGATTCTTCTATACAGATCTGGCTGTATAGGCACCGTTGACGAAGTTAGGGAGGTCGACGGTCAAATTGCACTTCAAGCAGCGGCGAGAAACTCGAGAACCATTGAAGACATGCTTTTGGAAGGGACATTGCGTCATGCCCAAATCCACGTCATCACGAACCTCTTCAACACACTATGTATCCATACCGTCAGTCTCCGTGCTTCAAAAAGAGCCGAACGGTCTATAATAAAACATAGAGCGAAGCTTTGTCTGCTGGGCTTGCAGGAGCTCCAGAAGACTTGGGAAGTCAGGATGTGGGTGCTACAACTCTTGTTCCAGTACCTCTACCGATCTACAGCGGCGCAACTTCGGATGCAGGACGATCTCGGTGCTTTGCCAGGCATTGAAAAGTCCCAGGAGGCAGGTCTCATGTCAACCAACCGGGAAACGGCCGGTCTTCCTGTGGCAGGATCACCTGGGGACAACGAACCAGATGGGCTTCACGCATTACTCACTTCGGAAACGCCGTGGTCATGGTCTAACCGAAGAAGCAAACCAGTTCTTGTTCACGCAGATCGAGAACGACTTTGCATTCGGCGAAGGTGGTATCATCAACTGGAATCCAGGTGCATCGACCAGAGCGCGCTACCAGTGATGGGCGACGATACTCCCACTTCTATGGATATTTGAAAGCTCGACGATATTATGCGATGGCATTTTGATTTCAGTCGTTTTACTTGATAGCAGAGTGGTATCTGTCTATGGTGCGCAACCGTCGTTCCATTCTTTATACCCGGTGTCATATAAAAGAGTGCTTGTTGTTCGTAATAGGGCACAGGAGCCTGTTTCGACTGGCGCAATATATCTCTGGCAAGATGCACCCGGAGTCCGTCCGGAGCCGGTCCCGCCGCTTTTATTCGGCCGGAAGCCGAGTGTCAGTGGGTAAACCTAGCGGTGAAAGGGGGTTGATAATTATTAGGTGGTCACTGCCACCGCCATACGGACCATAATACCTAATTACTCGTATCATTGGCCCTGTTTAGCTCCCGTAATCCCGAATTTGAAGAACGATTAAGCGGGCCATGAATGATGTAATTAATGCACTCTTTTGTTCCTGGTCTATCTTGTGCATTCTGTCCGCCCTCGGAAGCTTTGCATAGCTACGACTTATTAGAAAGTCTGCAGCGATGCTTGGGTGCCGGCAAGGCTTCCCTCCATCTGAGCTCCCCCAATTCCCTTTTTTGATGTGGCATATTTGCACTTTTCTATTGCGGGGTATGAACTCTATTCGACTATTAAGCATCGCCACCTGCATATTAGTATTACCTATTCAACTCTGGCGTCACTCTCTAGCCGGTTCTGGGCGGAATTATGTTTTGGGATCAACCTCCCCCTACTGAATTGTGCATAGGGAGACGTAGGGAACACCAATGGGCTGTGAGACATTGGCTCTTCTTAGTCGCGCATCGGCACGGGATGGTAAGTCGGTCAGCGATAGGTAGCAATGTCTCACGTCATTACTGTCATGAACCACCTACCCCTCCCTCCCTTCCGGCGGCCAGCTGCATCTTCACACCTACGCAACCAAAGCTCCAAGCCGGGAACCGACTGCCATCAGGGCTCACCCATCTATCTACCTGCGGTCGAAAGGTTATCAGAAATCTCTCGGAATTTGCTGCGTCTGACCTTTCTGGTGGTCTCTCCCCGCGAAGATGGATCCTGCGAAGCTCACTGGCCAGGCTCTCCTGAGCCACACTATCCAGACGACACCCATTATCGACAACCATGCTCATCCGCTGCTGGACCTTGACGCCATTGGACGTTATCCCCTTCTTTCCATCACGACTGAAGCTCACGGAGATGCGATCCACGCCTCGTTGACCAGTCTGGCTCATCTGCGTGCCGTGAAGCAGCTTGCAAACGTGCTAAGATGCGAGCCTAGTTGGGAGGCCGTCGTCAATGCCATTGAGGCGAAGCGCATTGAAGACTACGACTCCTGGGTCGCCGAGTGCCTGAATGGCATTGAGTCCGTCCTTGTTGACGATGGCCTGGACGGCGAAGACACGGTGTACCCCTACACGTACTTCAGTGACGTTACACGAAGCCCGGCAAGGAGAATTGTCCGCATCGAGAAGGTCGCTGCTGAAATCATCAACAAGCACCTGCCCAAGGATGAACCGGCCGCAAGGAAGGCCAAAGATGCCGGTGCCGTGTTCGATGAGGCACTCAAGGCGTTTGACCAGAGTATCACGGAAGCCATCGCCGATCCGGAGGTTGTCGGCTTCAAGTCCGTCATCTGCTACAGAACCGGCCTGGCGATCCCCAGACGACCAGACGCCGCTGCAGCTAGAAAGGCTTTCGAGGCCATCCACGAGAGCTATACGCAAGGAACCGATAAGGCGTTCACGCGAGTCAATCACCAGGGATTGAACGAGTATCTGGTTCACAGACTCGCATGCCTCATCAGGAACGCCACCGGCGCCGGCAAGAAACCAATCCAGTTCCATACCGGCCTGGGTGACAACGACATCACCCTCACTTCCGCATCTCCATCTCATCTCCAGGAGTTCATCCGGCAATATCCCACTGTGCCCATTGTCTTGCTCCACGCCAGCTACCCCTTTATGAGGGAAGCCGGGTACCTGGCCTGCGTCTACTCCAACGTATACGCCGATATTGGAGAGATTTTCCCGTTCCTGAGTCGGGACGGTCAGGAAACTGCCCTGAGGCAAATCCTCGAGCTGTGTCCTTGGTCCAAGATTCTTTGGAGCACAGACGGACATTGGTTCCCGGAAACCTACCTGCTCGCCGTGCTGCAAGTAAGAGAAGTCTTGGAAAAGGCACGTAACATTTCCCTCCCCGTGACTTTTTTTTTTTTTTTTAATATATTTCACGCTGCTAATTGCTTCAGGTCCTGTGCGAATATGCTCGCAAAGGGCACATGACCTGGCGAGAGGGCACCCAACTTGTGAAAGACATTCTTTTCAACAACTCGAACCACGTCTACCACTTGGGGCTCGAATTCGACTTTAACGAGTCGACCATCAACCCAAGGAGACTGTCCGGGAGGAGTGACCTCGATATCCTCGAAGCGTTCTTGGATGGGAAGAAGCCGCCGCAGTACCTCCGCGTTTACTGGAACGACATGACCTCCACGTCGCGAGTCCGTGCTGTCCCGATGCGGAGGGTTCTTTCTGCCTTGAACGAGGATGGAGACTTCTCGCTCAGCATCACCAAGGCGAGCCTTGGCCTCCTACAAAACGACCAAGTCGTCCCGGGGGCATCCGGCACGGGGGAATACCGATTCCATCCCGACTTCACCTCTCTGCAAGAAGGACCGAGAGACGGCCATATCAGCGTCTTTGGCGACTTTAGAGAGCAAGACGGGTCGCCGGTTCCTCTCTGCCCGCGATCTCTTCTTCAGCGGGTGGTCGAGATTGCTGCTCGGCACGGGTTGACGTTCCACCTCGGATTCGAGATCGAGCTTCTTCTCCTTGAGCGCACGGGCAACGCCTTTGACAAGTACAGGACCCTCACGCACGACGGGCATGCTTGGTCCGCTTCCCGCATGATGGACCACCCGGTCTTCGTCAAGGTCATCGAGAGGGCCGTTGCCGAGTTGGATGCGAGAGGCATCTACGTCGAGCAGGTGCACCCCGAAAGCGCAGCTGGCCAGTTTGAGGTCATTCTTCCGCGCGCCCCACCGTTGGAAGCGGTAGACACACTTCTGTACGTCCGCGAGGTCATATCCAGTATCGCTACTGCCGAGGGCTACAGAATGACCCTCCACCCGAAGCCGTTCCCGACGTCCTGCGGTACGGCGGCTCACGTGCACATGTCAATCACCTCGGCCGGCGGTTCGAAGCCCGAGACGTACAATCCCTTCTATGCTGGCATCTTGAAACACCTTCGAGCCATCGCCGCCCTCACCCACAGTAACCCTGTCAGCTACGAGAGAGTCCAAGACGGGGCATGGGCCGGCGGTCGGTGGGTCACTTGGGGCACCCAGAACCGGGAAACGCCCCTGCGCAAGATAGAGAACAGCCACTGGGAGATCAAGTGCATGGACGGACTTGCTAACCCTTACCTAGCGATAGCTGCCCTGCTCGGCGCGGGCACTCACGGGTTTGGGCAGGGAGAGAAGCTGTCCTGGGGCGACTGCGAGGTTGACCCCGCATCCCTGACGCCCAACGACCGGAAGGAGTTGGGCGTCGAGCAAATGCTCCCGTCGGGGCTGGCCGAAGCCCTCAAAGCTTTGCGGGCGGATGAGGTGATGAACGAGGTTCTAGGCGAAGAGTTGATCGAAAGGTATGTCACCGTCAAGGAAGAGGAAATGAAGAATCTGGAGGCCATCAGCAGCGACGATAGACGGCAGTGGATAATGGAAAGATACTAAAAGGTAGGAAGTTGCGAACACTTTAATTAATACGTTCAAGGTTGCTGTCCCCTTTGACATGTACGTTCGTCAAGCTCCAGAGCAGATAAATACCTCATCTTTCACGCATCGGGATTTCTTCGCCGACGGAGCCTCCGGGCCTGCCGCCTCTGGACGTCATGAAGCCATGCAGAGAGGGTGAAGTGCCGCATGTTTGATTATGACTTACTGGATCGACGTGCCGCTTATCGGCAGTTGGTGATGCAGCGAATGAGTTTTGAGACAGAATGCAGCATACAGTTGCCACGTCAGGAAAGCCTACGCGTGACAAGCCCAGGTACATGTACCAACGGCCAAACAACCCAACTCAACAAGATTGCAGTGCCCCCGACTCAGGTCCGGAGGACCTGACGTCGGATTTGGATCACCACCTTCCAACTTATAACTTATACCCTTGATGTGCTTATATGGAAAGGGTGTAATGGCAACAGAAACAGCCTCTTATGATGTTGTATCAAATAATAGTAGTGTTGATAAGACGAGGCGGCAAAGTTTTGATACTTCCTCACATTATGGGTCTCGGTTTGATTGGGTCAGAGTCCATAGTTCATGTGACCTTGTGGTGCTGGTCTCTTTGGAGATTCCTAGTATGAGGCCATTCCGTCACTCCGGCCCGCCCTACTGCTCCTTCGAACTCCAAAGGCCGGCAAAGGGGTCCCAGCTCGGATCCTCGACCGGGGTGTACTCCATCCTGTCGGCAATGCCCTTGGCGACATCTTTCCCGTACACGGCCCCGATCCAGGCGAACGTCAGGTCGATGCCGGCGCTGATGCCCGAGGATGTCCAGACGTGCCCGTCCTGCACCCACCGCGCCTGGTGGACCCAGTCCACCTCGGGCCGCAGCGCGATCGTCTCCTTCCACGACAGCTTGTTGGTGGTCGCTCGCCTCCCGTCCAGGACGCCGGCGCGGGCGGCCACGCCGGACCCGGTGCAGACGGTGAGCAGGTACTGCAGCGAATCGAACCTCTCCCTGACGAAGTCGATGGCGGTGCCGATGCCCGGGTACCGCGTGCCCTGCCCGCCCGGGACGATGAGGACGTCGAGGGGCGGGGCCGTCTCGAAGGTGTGCGTCGGCACGATGCGCTGGCCAAAGTCGGAGTCCGTGGTGGCGGGCCGGTGTGCGGTGTCAAGCTTGGTGGAGACGGGCTCCAGGGTGTCCGCGATGGTGTAGAGGTTCATGTCGTAGGACCGGGACAGCGTGTTGAGGGCGTCCAGCGGCCCGAAGACGTCGAGCGCCTGGAAGGCCGGGAAAAGCACCACGCCGAAGTTGAGAGGCTTCCCTGGGAGGGTGGTCAGAACCGGTCCCCCCAAGACTGCGGATGGTTGCAGCATAAGCCATGTTAGCCATCTCCGTTCGACTCACCGCCCGCAACGCGCTCACGCTCCTGAGTCATTGCTGGGCTATGGCCGAATCTCCTAGCGCGGGAAAATGTGATTGAGACGGCCGCCGTGGGTCTCTTGATGAGCGATGAGAAGGTGATGGTGCAGCTTCTTCTGCTTAGTATTCTGCTTGTCAGTGATAGGAGTGAAAAGCTTATCACGATATCCACGCACTGAGGTACAATGCCTGAGCTCCGCGATTCAGTTACAGCTCGGCAGGGTTATGTCTCTGCGGAGAAGTGCACACGGAAGGCCGATCGGCGCGCTCGGAGATGGGGTGACAGATTGTTACGTAAGGTCAGCAAAGAGGGGGGGTTTGCGGGCGTTTTAGTAATCGTAAAAGCAAAAAAAAAAAGGTTGGGAAGATCTCCAGACAGAGGTGTTGAGCGCTTTAGATCGTGTCATTGTCGGTTGCGGATTGCTTCCTGGAGGCGTACTAGCATATCTACAGCTATTATCCCGGTGGGAGGCTGAGCAGAATATCTGGTCTTTTGAATTGCCTGCTTTCCAGCCCCAACTTTCTATGAGAAGGAAAATAGGCTGCTCGGTAGACTATTAATCACAGTCCCATCGTCGCTGAACCTCTCGACCCCAACTGTTCCATCATTCACAGCTTATTGCCCATATTTACGTGGACCGCCTTGATCTGGCTATACGCCTCGAGACCCGCCTCACCGAGCTCCCGTCCAATGCCGCTCTGCTTTACGCCGCCAAAGGGGACCCTAGGATCGCAGTCTTGGCTACTGTTTATCCACACCATGCCCGACTCGATCTCAGAGGCCACGCGGTGCGCCCTCTCCAGGTTCGTTGTGAAGACGGCGGCGCCTAGACCGTAGACGCTGTCGTTGGCGATCTCGATCGCCTCGGCCTCTTGGCCGAATTTCTGGATCACGACAACGGGCCCGAATATCTCCTCGCGCCAGATCCTCATGTCGCTCTTGACGTCCGTAAAGACCGTCGGGGAGACGTAGTACCCCTTGCCGAGGTGCGCCGGCCTCTCGCCCCCGGTCTTGATCGTCGCGCCGTCGGCCCGGCCGGATTGGATATAGGCCAAGACGCGATCGTACTGCTGCTTTGAGACCTGCGGGCCTTGGTAGGTCTCCGAGTCCCATTGGTTGCCCACATTGCTCGTCTTGTGGACCTCTTGGACGAACCGGGCGACAAAGGTCTCGTAGATGTCTTGCTGGACAAGGATCCGCGATGTGGCCGTACAGATCTGTCCCTGGTTGGACATGATGCCTAGGTGCGACCACTTGACGGCCTGCTCGAGGTCCGCGTCGCTGAAGACCAGAAGCGGCGACTTTCCGCCGGTCTCGAGGGTAATGTTCTTCAACGTCGCCGACGCCATCTTCATGACGTTCGTTGCGGTCCCCGTCGATCCCGTGAAAGCAACCTTGTCCACCAGCGGGTGCTGGACGAGAGCGGCACCGGCATCCTTACCCAGGCCGTTGATGAAGTTCACAACGCCGGGAGGGAAGCCGGCTTCCTTGACGAGCCGGCCGAGAACGAGAATGCTTAGCGGTGTCTGCTCGGCGGCCTTGAGAACTACCGTGTTCCCGCAGGCGAGAGCCGGGCCGAGCTTCCATCTACGGCAGCGCACACGTTACTTGAATGACGCCCATTTGTTAAGATTGGTTTTAGACTTACGTTGCCATGGAAAGAGGGTAGTTCCATGGGATGATTTGACCCACGACACCAATGGGTTGCCGGACAGTGTAGGCAAACTTATTTGGCAGAGCGATGGTCTGGCCGAAAATCTTGTCGCACCAGCCGCTGTAGTAGCGGATAACGCCCACGGCCTCCACGAGATCATTCGTCAATGCCTCGGTGTAAGTCTTGCCTGGATTAGAAGCAATCAGCAAGTCGTCGGAGATGATCCCATTGGGCTCGAGGCGGGGGGCTTTTAGCATCACTTGTCTCCTACCATTGTCCAAAGCATCGATGGTCGCAAGCAGCTCCTTGTTCGATTCCATCAGGTCGGCGAGGCGGGCCATGAGGACGCCCCTGTCCGATGCCGATAGGCCTTTCCAGGCGGGGTTCTTCAACGCCGCAGCAGCAGCTTTCACTGCCATATCGACATCATCCGCGCTGGCTGCGTGGACTGACGCAATCTCTTCTTCTGTACTATGAAACGGCACAAATAAGTATGATGCATGAGCTGGCGGCCAGCCACGTGAGCCGACTGGACTTACGCCGGGTCAATAGCAGGAATTGTTTGTCCGGTGGACGAGGCCACGAATTCGTTGTTAATGAAAAGGCCGGTTGGCTGAGTCCACTTCTGCCCGTTAGGCGCAGTGAGCTCAACAGTGAGATCTCCCATTCTATTTGCAACGTATGGAATCCGAACAAGTATTAGCGACGGAAGAGCGTTTGGCAGCCTTTGCAAGTTGAGGAACGTTGGGGTACGCGATAATACGTCTTGGGTGACGAGGAGATCTGAGTTTGGACAAAGGCAAACTTCCAGGTAAAATAGTAGGGCCTTATTATCGCACAGCATCCGCGTTAGATAATTAACGCTTGCGACACCTCCCCCCTCCCCGCAGTTGGCCGGGAACTGATATCGGACAACATCTCCGTCATAAAGGCCATCGACTGACTTGCCGAAAGTCTTTCCTTAGAGGTATTGTGCTCGTCGGCCTTATTCTTCGTCTTCTTTTTCAGGTCCAGGGTACAATATAGAACCCTTACCTCTTTCAGCCTCCGAGTGCGGACGTGAGGTCCTCAGTTACTTGGGTCCCGGAAGAGTGGTAATTATGTTCAATCCGAGTTATCGCGGAGACTTTCCTCTCTTGAAGCCCCCCCCCCCCTTACCGCTGTGAGGGGTTTCTTGCAGGGTCTAGACACCAAGAAATATGGAATGATTGAGGGGTAATACAAGCTCCACTACAACGCCCTCTTCGCAACGCTGGAAAAGCACAAAAATTCGGATTGGATGGCGTTTGGGTTGTTATTTGAATTGGCAAAACGATTCGAAAGGGTTTTACTTCTCCCATCATCGATTAATACTCACTCACTTTAGCTATCGTTGCTCATGGACTTCTTCGCTGGTTGATTGACGCCTCCCATGCCACGGCTTTGGGGATCTCGTCCTCCAGGCCCTCTGCCGCGGGCACCCAGCCCAGAACCTCTCTGCCCCTGAGTGCTTCGCTGCGAGCATTTGTCCCGTACATTGCCGTTCCATACGGTAGCAGACGGTCTGCCTCCTCGGGGTCAATCGCGTCGACCTCGTCCTTGGGAATGAGTCCCTTCTCCGCCGCCGCAGTAGCAATGAGCTTGGCGATTTCTCCAAAAGACTGTCAAAAGGCGTCGTGTTAGCGTTTGCCATCGGATCGAGGCGGTGTTTGTGTACTCACGGTTTCCCCGACGCCGGCCAGGTACAGCCCGTTCGAATTCCAGACTTGCTCTTCGCTCTCGCCTTCGACCGCCTTCTCAACCAGGCGCAAGATCAACCGGCTGACGTCCTCGACGTGCACATTGCCCCATCGGTTGAGGCCCCTGCCGACTTGCACGCCTCGCTTGCGGTCTAGCGTCGCCTTGGCCAGGGAAGGGATCTGAACGCTGCGCTGGCTGACAGGGCCAATTCCCCGGCCGTAGACAATGGGAGGGAACACCAGTGCCGTGTTGACCCTCGGCTCACTCTCGCCAACTTTGATCACGTAGTTGTCTACGGCGCGGCTCGGGTGTTTCTGGACGAAGGAGCGCAGCTCTCCGATCCCGTCGAGGTCGTCTTTAAAGACAACGTTGCTTACTTCGCCCGGGCTGCGGGTTTTGTCGGCGAGCTCTGCAGCGGTGAGGAGACTGGCGCCGGATATTTGGATCCAATGCACTATTACTTGGCCATCAGCATGGTGACGATACAGTGATATTGAAGCCTCTGAAGCCGGGTGATCGGGGACGGTTAAACCTTTTACTTACCTGTTTTCGCTGCTGCCTTGGATGAGAGCGCCTTGTGAATCGTCTTAACGCTCCTGAGATTGCCTGCTGCAGCCAAGTCTGCAAGCACTTTTGATCAGTAACACGACCGACACTGTAAAAACAGCTTGGATGAACACACGAACAACGACATCTGCATCACAGACCTCGCGGGTGATTGTTTCGTCATCGTTCAGCTCTCCTTCGACAATTTGAACCTTGCAGAAGGCATCGGTGATGAGCTTTGCCTTGGAACCATCACGCACCAGTGCCCGAACGACGTATTCGGGGTGTGATATGGCGAGCAACGAGAGAACGCTGCCTCCAATATAGCCTGTGGCGCCAGTCCTGAATCACCTTTGAGCAGAGCACTTGGAGGTTTGGCCCTCCCAGCCCCGGCAAATACGGAGATATGCTCAACTTACCAGAAAATCTTTGTCATTGTGCCTGGTCTTTGGTGGAACTGTCAGCCTGACTAATTATGTGAGCACTACATGGGCCTTGAGTGAAGAGTAATAGAGAGGAGGGGTCGGTACTTAAAAGACCAGCCGTAGACTTCTCCCGACTACATATGAACAACTCGATCTCACCTTCCAAAGTAAGAGTCGAAGCTCTAGGTCGATTAATATCAATCTTTGCCAAGGACAACGTGCTCTGGGGATGACCGCAAATTAGTCAACACGTCATCCCATCACGACATTACAGCTCCCGTGATTCCGCGCCAGTTGGTGGTGGGATTGTCACTTGCACTTCAGCTGATCCACTAATGAGATGCTGGCATAATCATAGCTTCGAGAAATGTTTTCCGTCCTTCTGCTTACCAAAGCACCCATTCGCTATCATCTGATCACAACCCACTGCGGTCAAGATGATGTGAGCCTGGAACAACCGCGCCGTGACGCTATTTCATTTGTTTGTCCAGGGAGATATTGCCCGATACTAGCCAGTATGTAGATGACCAATAGGGTGCAAATCCTGTGACTCGGTTGCTGCAACACAAGCGGAACCTGCCACGCCGCCACTGATATCGAAGCTCCAACGTAATGACATAGAATTAAACAGCTCTGCGTTACAGCTATGCTAAGCCATGTAAGATTCCACAACCCAAATCGTTTGGAGGTTTTTAAACACTTTGGCCGGTCATAGAAGAGTTTGGTCGGTGGGAAACACTTGATTCAATCTCACCAAGAGACATGCGGTCTTTGTTGCAAGCGTTGGCTGTATCGTGCACTCACGCCTGAGAATAGAGCATGCAATGATCTCAACCGATGAGATGCTAACGTGGCCGAATCTAAATGAACAATACTCCTGTAAAGCTGGCTATACAGCCCAGCTCTTTTTACGTCTTTTTGAGGCCCGCTGCCTACTGCTTGCATATCTGCATCTATTTGCGATTTTGATTCATCGTCTGGTTTGCTCATCAGCAATCAAAGTATTAACTCAACCCCCCTACTTCTGCACCACCCCCACTTCTGCACCACCATCATCACCATCACCACCACCACTATCACCACTTATTTCACCACCTCTGCCGCCCACCCATATGCAACTTTCGGCCTCGCTAGATAATTCGGATGCACTGGATTCATCCGGACTATCCATATCGCCGATATCCGGACTTTGCGCCCGCTGGATGTCCCAAATAGTGGCGAAGGTGCTGTTAGGCGATAGACGGACCTTCTTTCTCTTGCGCTGCCGTATATCATCCAACTGGCCCTCCAGCTGGTGGACCTTCTGCTCTAGAAGTGCCCTTCTAGATGCCTGTTCATCATACCCCTTTTGCACCTTTCTAGATAGGTGACGAATAGTATGGGTATCTAGCCCATCCTCTGCCAGCTGGGTTAACTGGCGTAGTTGATGCCGTAGTTCAGCAGATCGACGAGGTGTTGACCATGGGACGATAGATACGGATTCACCCCACTGCTGGCTGCTAGGCTGGTTAGTCTGCTGGCTGTTCTGCTGGCTGGATGATGCCTTTATTACTAACGAGTTAGATAGAGGTCGCTGTATGCATATTGGCCATAGTCCAGCTGACCTCCAGCCACTTCTAACGTTCTGGGCTGTTATAGATGCATCTCTAGCCCTTATATAACAGGCCAGAAATGCCCTTTTGCCAGCAACAGTTGAATCACTAACCCAGTCATCTAGATATCCAACCTCCCTTCGATAGGCGTGCTTTAATGGGCTGAAGACCGATATATCCAGTGGCTGGAGGACAGCAGAGGAGTGCGGCGGTAGATATAGTAGATATATCTTGTTCTGGAAGCATTCCCACATAAAGTCAGTAGATATATGGCTGTAATGCCCATCTAGAACCAGCAGTCTGGCTGCCTCTGGCTCACTAGGCATAGTGCCTGGGATAAAGACCTTCTTTAGCCACTCAAGGGCAGTCTTCTCAGTTGTCCAGCCATTATCCGTATATGTGAAGTGCCATCCTTCATATCCAGATAGGTTAGATGGGAACCACTGGGCCTGGACTGATTTGCCCTTATATATAACCAGTGGGCATAGGGACCTCCCATCAGCAGCCACACACTCGATGATAGATACCCATGCCCGGGATCCTGGCTGCTTTTTCTGGATATGCTGCGATGCTGCAGAGCCCAGCACTAGCCCATTAGATCCCCTGCCCTCCATAATGCCAGTCTCATCCATATTCCATCGGTTAGATGGATGGATTCCCTGGATGGCAGGGATATTAACCAGAAGATGGAAAAAACCCTGGATAACCTCGGAAGAATGGGCCTTCCATCGCCGGGCATCTATTGCCCTAGATCGCCTGGTCCTAAGTGATAGGTTTCGCCGCAGGAATCGCCCTATCCACTTCCTCCCTATGGGCTGCTGCCCATCGCCTAGCATACGCTCTGCTAGGCCCTTTAGTTGTTGATGGGTAGGGCCAGCGCCTAGGGCATCCTGGATTTGAACCCATTCAGATAGATATTGCTCTTGGGCCTGGGATAACCGCTGCATATGAATATAAGCAGTATCCTTTGATTGCATGCCGTGGAATCGATGTCGAAGAGTATGATAGGGAATTCCCCATCTACGAGCTGCCTGGCGGATAGAGCAAGTAGTATCTATATCTTGAAGTGCCCGTTGGAGCTCATCTTCAGTATATTGCTTCATGATGGGTTAAAGAAGGTATCCTGAAAAAATGGCGTTATTTGGCGATATATAGCAATTGTTATAATAGTTTGAAAAAGGTAGTGGTGTTGATGAAGGAGGAGAAATGCGGGATTTTTGGGTGGTGCAGAAGTGGGGGTGGTGCGGAAGTGGGGTATTAGAGTTAATTATCGATATTTAGCGCTTCAAATATCAGTCGGCTATCTTTGGCTGAGTAGCTACGATCGGCGTAAAGTGTTCAACATCCACGTCTGGTTGAGGATCGTTAACATTCCAAAACCGTAGGAAATGAGTTGACCAGCCCTTCGTGGTATTAGTAGGCTAATTAACGCATCGAATAATACTGGTTAACTGAATCCATCCATCTATTCCCAGGTATGGCCCATGGAATAACAACCATCCGGCAGCCTGTATCAATCTTAGATGCACGAACACACACAAATTCACTTATATGATGAAGTAATACATGATCTAGTGATTTTGCACCGGATCCATTGAGTCGTAGAGGAAGCCAAAAGGTTCAAATGGGCCCTCGGTGCTTGACGACGCTCTAGATTCGTTTTTCCCCGTCGCAATCAAGTCTTCCGTATTATCAGTTGCAAGCGCACTGCTAGTCGGTGAAGAGTCCTACCTGGCATCATCCTTGCCAGTTCCGACCTGGCATTGACCGGCGTTCGTTGCCAGTCCCCACCTCGGCAGCGCCGAGGCCGCAAGCGTACGCCCTTAGCTCGCGGAAACCTTCCCGAATATTATCTTCAAAAACAGGGGCAAACATACATTGGCCGAATGCTGTATGCCATTCTCAGGTTGCCGCTCTGTGATTTGTATCTACTCTTCCCGATTGCAAAAGCTCTCCTTGACTATCAATTTCCGCAGTGTAAAGCTGAAATCATCTTGCTTTCACCCGCTGAGCATGTCCGAGGTGTCAGTATCGGTGTAGCTGAAATCAGATTATCAGACTGATCGGAGGAGGGGGAAGCCTGATTCGTTTCTCGCCCGCTATACCTTCCTCTCCGAGTTGTCATAACAGGCACACTTTCTATCTCGTTACTCCCTTTTCTTCCTCTCGTCGATAATGGCTACCAGACCACTCACCAGATCATCCAAGTCCGGGCGTGGCCCGGTGACCCCGGTCCCAAAGGGAAAGCCAACGGCCAGAGCCAGCGTCAGCGCGAAGAAAGTCCCACGCTCCAGGACTTTCACAGGCTGCCGCACCTGCCGGAGCCGCCATCTGAAGTGCGACGAGGCCCGTCCGGTATGCTCCTCTTGCAGGCGCCTCGGCCTTGTCTGCGAAGGCTACGGCGGCCAGCTTCTGTGGGTCCCAGACCCCCTATGCTCGACCGAGGATAAGGCCAGCCATCGCGGTACGTCGTACCGGTACCCGATCTTCACCGAAGACGAGAGAAGCTCGATGAGCTTCCATATTGTAGAAAGCATGGAAGGTCGGTCTGCAGGTGATGTCCTTTTCGACCTGGACGAGAAGGGCGTTGATGTCGATGACGCCCACCTGGTCGGCCCGTTTGGCGTGTTCAGGGCCCATGAGGACTCGACACGGCCCGGATCTTCGCCGGCACCCTTACGCATTGCGGAGAGTTCGCCCAAGACCTCGCAGGACGAAGACATGCCCCAGCCGGCCGGTGATGGTCTTGGTGAAGACGAAGAGGAAGTTGTGATAGAGCCCTGGACTGTTGACGACCACTCGTTGCCAATGGAACAGTACTTGCCTCCAGGCTCTTGCGAACACTTCAACACAGATGGCATGGCCAACAATACCAGCCAGTCATGTATACACGGCGAAGTCTCCGGCGTCTTCACTCGCATGATGGACATGGACTGTTCCACCCTGGACACGGAAGAGGAAGCCCACGCACAAGAACGTACGAGTCCTTCCCCTTCTACGCAGAACCTGCCTGTTCAGCTTAGGTCACCTACCCCTTTCTCCGGTTCCATGCCGGGTGCTGAGCCTTGCCTCCCAATGCACGCAGCTTCCCTCTTGCGATACTACAAGTCGGTGGAGACCTCACTGTCCGTCAAAGGCGTGAGGACGTCACCTTGGAAGCTGTTGGTTCTCCCTTGCGCGCTGGAAACCTTTGCCGAGCTGTCGCTCTGGAACACCACGTCTCACACGCGGCATACCATTCTTTGTACGCTGCTGGCCAAAAGCGCCTTCCATCTACACCATTCGCTCAACAGAGGAGGAGGAGGAGGAGGAGGTGCAAAGCGGACGTCGCAATGGTTCGATGTTGGGAAAAGCTACCAGAGAAGCGCCCGCTCGCATCTAAAACAAGCGCTTCAGAGCGAGTCGAATGGGTCTAGCCAGGCGAGCTACAACGAGATGCTCATGGCCATACTGGCCACGGCCATGGTTTCGGTAATTTCAGGAGCAGTCCCGCCGTCATGGCCAGATCCCCGTCCTAACGTTTTCTTAGGCCATGTACAGCGGTTCCCGCGCGGCAAAGAAGTTCCTGCTCGATGCCGAGCGGCTCATCCGACTTCGCGGCCTCGCCATGCCCAAAACATCTCACATGCGCGTATTGCACCACGTATACACGCATTTGCGCGTCATAGCGGAGAGCACCGACATCACCGTCGACTCTGCAAAAGGTCAGGTCCAGACGGCAGCGGATATGGCCGTGTCGCTGCGCAAGTTTCGCGTCGCGCAAGACTGTCTCGGTGCCGACCTCGACCTCTCGCGAGAGAAACCGGTCGAGATTGGCTACTCGGATCTGCACTTGGATATTTCCGGTCACTGGCCTCTCACAATGTACCCGGATATCTACGGCATCCCGGAGTCCCTGATGACGCTGCTCTCCCAGACCATCAGCTTGGCCAACGAGAAGGGCAGGCTGGAGACGATCGCCATGTCTGACCCGAGGGTTTCGATGGCGCTTGCTCGCCACATCAAGCAACTAGAGCAGAACATCTGGTCCTGGTCGTTGAACTCGGCCGACATGGAGAGCGGGCCGAGTAGGCCTTGGGAGCTGGTCACCAAGCACACGCGGCTCGTCGACCATCCCGTCGTCAAATCATTGACGCTCGCCATGCACCAGGCTCTAATCATCTACTTCTACCGGCGCGTTTACAATATGAGCGCAATGGTGATAAAAGACGCGGTGCAGAAGGCGCTCGACTACATCCAGCCATGCATGGAGGAGGCGGTGGACGACCACGAGTTTGTCGCGAGTATCGGGTGGGCAGGCTTCGTTGCCGCATGCGAAGCCACGACGCCTGATCTCCAGGAGCGGGGGCGGAGGATTCTCGAAGCGATCGACAACAAGGGCGTGATCTTCGGGACCGATAGGCCCAGCACACTAGCACAACGTATATGGGATAAGAGGAAGGAGACTGGGGACTGGACCATCAGCTGGCCAGACATAATGCAAAGTATATGACCGGACGAGAGCCATTGCCCTCGGTTTGTATATAGGGTACAGATTCAGTTTATTAGAAAAGTCACTACGTCAAAAGTCTCTCCGATGCGGTTTGTAAATTCAGTGCCCTTGATCCAAAGCTCAAGTCCCGTGTGCTGCTTGCGCAATGGAATCACCGGCTCTCGGTTCGGCGACGGGCCTAGTTCCCTATCATTTCAATACACCATATTCCTAAGACTCCTCCATTGCTAGGCTAGTTCTCACCAAAGCTATGTCAGCTGGTGACTTTTTCATGTGACCGTATTGCGTGATATTTGTGTAAACTGCATGATGAGGAAAGACGCCATGGCATAGCTGTAGGTAGTCCGCCTAGAGCATGATGTCTAATATAGCAGATTGATCTGGGAAACTACCAAGTCAATCCTGGTTCATGATGAATGGTCAGACGCCATACTTGGATTCGTTGGGTAACCTAGATCGGGGGTTTAGAGACCCAGGAATGTCAATTAGCTCCTTCGTGGTGGCAATTGGGGAGAAGCAATACAGACATCCCCGGCAAAAGAGATTGTTGAATCCGATGAGGGAAATCCTCTGCTTCGAGTCAGGAACTTATATTTTATCTTGGCTTGGTGGGGCGGGATGAAGGTTCATCGAACCGTACAGAGACCGTTGCTTCTCCCGAGCGGCTTCATGTCGGAGTTTGAACGTGATTTGTTATGCGTTCCTAAAAAATCTGACTCGGTGGACTTCAGTTTTGATTGTCTCATATCCCGCTCTTGACGACTTTGGCGCTCTTTCGCACTCGAAGGGATACGGACGCAGTGGTAAGGGCACATCACGAAGAACGGGCGGCGGGGAGTAGGAAACGCCCGAGATGAGACCGTATGTTGGATATTGACAATGCAGGGGTGGGCTCCTATGGAGTGAAAGATTATGCCAAGCTCCTAAGAGCCATATAAGAGTCGAGAAATGTCGACGAAAGAGTCTCGTTTTGGCTTTGCTCTTGTCCATCACCCATCGTCCGATCCTCGTCTTTTGTTCAAAAACACTAGAGAGAAGCCTCAGAGATATCAAACCACAAAAAATGCAGCTCTCGGTTCTCCTCGTTGCCTCCTTGGCGGCCATCGCCGAGGCCTCGCTTCCCTCGATCAACCTGAGATAATACTTCGCCTACCACCGCACCAACAAGATCGTCGCCTGGTCCCCCTTCACCCCGACTACGATCCAGGAGCTCCTAGACGTGGACGACGACATTGACTTCAACCTGACGCCCGAGGGTACCGCCGTGGTCGACAGGACCACCAACCAGGCGGTCAAGACCTGCGTCCCCGTATCGTTGGAGGACGGCTGCGCTTGGTACACGTCCTGCGGGGGCTTCCACTCGGTGCTCTACTACCAGTATGCCTGCAGGAGCGTTTAAGGGGGGGGTGCTCCAATCGTGGTTGCAAGGGACGGATGAGGATTTTGAAAGCTCGGCTGAGACGGCCGGTTCAGCACTACCGCCAGAGGCGGTTGAACACCCCCCCCCCTCTGGCGATGAGAAATGGGCTGTTTCTCTGTGGGGTGAGGCACTCTGGTTGAGTAGTCTACTTGAAGTGTGAAAAAAAAAAAAAAAAAGGAACTTGGTGTTGCGCTGATCCCCAGTGACAAGTACTCGGGACGATGGGGAAAGCAAACCATGCGCTATTGCGGAGGAGACCTGTCAAAGATGGCCCTTTCGGGACAGTTCCCTCCCATTGGCGGCACACATCTTGCTCGTCACGTCGTGTTCCAGTCTCGCTGGGTAAAAACCGACATATGCCGTATCATTCGCTAGTCAAACGTAATCTTGGTGCCGGTATGCTTGGCCGCCGCACCCGTCAACCTCGCGACCATAATATCGTCCTGCGCCTTGAGCTCGCCCGCCGCCGGCTTCGGCTTCTCTGTCCTCGGGGGCCGCGGGGCCCTCGGCTTCCTCTCCTGTGCCGGCGCACCCTCTGCGGGGCCCTCTGCGTCCTCGCCGTTCTGCTGCTGGTGCTGCTGCCTCTTGGGCGCATCCTTGCCGAACCGCTTCTTGTACCGCGTCTGATCATCCTCGGCGAGCTCGATTTTGAGCATGCGGCCGAGGAGCTTGTTGACCCACCACTTCCTCATCTTGAAACGCGGCTCCTCGGCCGTCTTCTTGTCCTTGGCCCCGTCCCCTGCCTCTTGCTCCTCCTCGTCAATCTCGTCGTCGCCGTCCTTGTCCTTGGAGGAGTCGACAAAGTCGTCCTCAGTCTCAATCTCCTCCTTGATCTTGACGAAACCCTTGACAGCCCAGCCGGCAGACTCGGGCTCGCGGAACTTGACCCAGCCGTAGCCCTTGCACTTGCCCGTGTCCTCAAAGGTGGCGACCTTGACCCAGTCGATCTGCCCGCACTTTTCGAAATGCTGCCACACGTCGTCGTCGGTCGTCTTGAAGCTCAGGTTGCCGATGAAGATCTTGCTGCTCTTGGGCACCTGCTCCTTGGCAGCAGCAGCGGTGGCGGCGGCGGCGGCGGCCTCCTCCTCCTTCTTCGGCCGGCCCTCGAACGACTTGGAGTCCTTGATCAGGAGCTTGCGGTGGCCCAGCTCGGCCTCGGTCAGGGCGATGGCGGCGACCTTGGGTGCGACGTCGTTGAAGTCGACGTAGGCGAAGCCTTTGTTGGAGGGCTTGTCGCGGCCGACCTGCTTGGTGGACGGCAGGTGCAATCTCGTGATGGAATCCTCGGTGATCATCTCGCCCGAGTTGGCGATAAGCCACTTGCGCAGTTCGTCGGCGGTGACGAAGAAGGGCAGGTTGCCGATCCACACGCCATGCTCGGAGCGGGCCTTGGTGGCCTGCTCCTTCTCGTCCTTTTCCTTCTTCTTGGCCTTCTTCTCGTCGTCGCTGTCGACCTTGGGGGGCAGCTTCTTGCCCTTCTTCAGGAGACGTTTGGCGCGCTTCGAGGGGGGCTCGGGGGCTTCGAGGTCGACCTCGATCTCGTCGACGGCAACCGACTTACGCTTCTTGGACTCGGGGGATTGTGACATCGCATCTTGGGTCTTTGTCGTCTTGGACGGCTTCTCCGTTTCCGTGGCAGTAGCCATTGTGAAGATGAGCGCTGGAGGTTCTGGGATGTTCCAGAATCGGTCACTCTAGAATTTGGAAAGCTTGGTGGAAGCGACGGTAAGGAAACTCGCATCGAGACCCTTTGCCGCTCGTACCCTTGGGCCCGAATTTTTTTTCCCCTTCCTTTGGTCCTGGATTGGAATCGACCGACAATCGATAAGGCGATAAGAGAACTAGTGGGTCGCCGACCCCACTCTGTTTATTGTGGGGATCATGGTCACCGAGGTGTGAGGCCAAGCTTGCTGAGCTCGGGCCAGAGAGAAAGTATCTTTTCGCGTATCAGTACGGATACCTGGGAGCCTTTTTGGGCTGCACGGGCTTAGCAAGGTGCTAAGGTAAAGCAGGGCAAGTCAGTGAGTGCCAGGAGGTGGTTGGAATTTGGAGCAAAATTGCGCCCTGCATTTTGTTCGCCGAGTTTCCGTTGGTAGTGTGTGTGTGTGTGTGTGTGTGTGTGTGTGTGTGTGTGTGTACAAGACTAAGGTGGGAGGTGCGGAACAAACGATAACCTGGCTGCCAGGATGGAGGAGAAAAAGCGGTGACTGAGACAGTTCGCAAGGATGGTATCTCTCTTGAGTGTCTCTCCCTTGGACTTGGCGTGTTGACATTGAGTTGTGTCTTGTTTTGATCAGGAAAAAGGACAAGCATAAGGCAGCGTGGGTAGGCCAATGCAACGCAAATGATGAGGTGCTGCCTACCACAAGTACACAGGTGGTGTGGTATTGTATGTGCGAATACGGATACCTGTAAATAAGTGCCAATTAAGCACTTGTCGTCAAGGGCAATGAGGGGCATTCACCCGTAGCCGGGGAGCTTCAGGCCTGTCTCCTCAGGGGGACATGAGTACTGTATCCGTACTTTAACGATTTAGAGGGGTTAACGACCTTGCATGGATGATGATGCGAATGGGGACGATCCGCTTTGAGTTGAAGATTAAGCGACCCGCCAACGAACGCTTCTGGGCTCTGCCAAGCCTTTTTCAGCCACGTCCCGAGAGGGAAAAAAGGTGCAGCAGCCGTAGCTGAATAGGAGGCGGGAAGAAGAAAGCAGCACTGCAAGTCAGCTTCTCGACACATATGTGTGTGAGAGAGCGAGAGAGAAGAAAGTGGCTAGGTACACTCACTACCTAGCCCAGCTCGTACTATATTAGATGCAGGAGCAGAAGCGCAGAAGCAGAGACAAGCCCCTCACCACTAACCACCATACTGTACGATGTACATGCTTGGTATGTAGGTACTAGCCACAACAGCCGGGGGGTAACGTGTCCAAGGCGGTCCTGGTCATCCACTCACGTGCGAATGATTTCTGACATGAGGAACCCGCCAGTCATCCAAGCGAAACCACCAGTGGCCGCCATCCAGGCTCTCCACCCCCTGGTCACAACAACATTTCGGCATAGGGCTTCCATCGGGCCCTTGACCGCTTCTGTTTAATATTACAGGCGGCTTGTAGCAGCCCGACCGAGCGGGACTGCAACCCCGTCTAGTTTGGTCCAATGACAGCCGCCCTCGGTTGTCTTGTGGCTCTCCCGAACACCTCCCAAGCCGCCCCAACCCTCTTCTCCCGCTCATCGCTTTATCCCGTACCCTTACCCTTGTGTACTACACTATGATGTGTACATGCACAGGTGGATAGGTACCTCCCTGGGTGCCTGGTAATCCGTATTCGCCATCCAAACACCACCTACGCTCTGCACAGAGAGTGGATAGGTGGATACTACCTCTGTAAACTACTAGAAATCCCGCCAACGCACGTTGCTTAGCTGGGTCACAGTGGTCCAGTGATCCGGTTTGCAGCGCCAGACTCGGTGCCTCAGACCCCAGAGAGAGGTCAGAAAGGGTGCAAGGTCCAGCAGGTCCAAGGCCTGAAGAGAGGCGCCAAAGACGGAAAAGCTCCTCTTTTTCCTCTTCCCCCTTCACATTCCCGCTCGCTCCAGCCCAGCCAGCAGTCGCCTCAGTCGTCGCCTCCGCCGCCCTTCTTCCCCTTTGCTTGCCTAAAATCCTACTTCTCTTTTCCCCTCACATTCACACTCTCACCTGTATACATACAATCAATCAATCAAACAACACCCCCCAAGATCCTGCTTCTTTCAGCAACCTCCGTCCGAAACTTCAAATCATTCAAAGGATCCGGCCTTCTGGTCGCACCTGGACTGTTGTCGTCGTCGTCGTCGTCGTCATCCAGAGTCAAGAAAGCTGAAAACCTCCCGCTCGGCTCCGATTCCCGACCTCCCTCCGGAATAAATATGAATGTGTTGCTATCGCCGCAACCGCCTCTCTTCCAGCACCCTCACGAAGCCAACCGTATCTCCCCCTCTCGCTCTTGTGAGTAATTCCTGTCGCTGTCATTTGCACATCGTGCTTTTTTATATTTATTTGTTTTATGTTTTTTCCTGTCCCTCGCCCTACTCGGGCAAACTTGTTGCATGCCCGAAACCCAACGACTCCTGCATCCCGACGCTAACCCTCAAACAGTGAGCCCATTTCACAACATGTCCACCGGCCGCAAGCGCAAGGCCGACGAGGACGGCGACGAAATGTCCCTGTCTCCTAGAAGCTCTCCGGCCGCCTCATCAAGACAACTACAGCGACCCTCGAAGAAGGTCCGCTCCAACGAGCTGGTCGGCCGGCCGCTCACCCTCCCCCGACTGCTGGAAACTCTGGACCCGACCGCCCTGCGAACCGTCCTCGAGCGAATCTGTGAGCGACACCCGGATATTGGCCAGGAAGTGGTCAGCAGTGCCCCTCGCCCGACCGTCGCCGCTGCACACGGCGTTTTGCAGGAGTACCAGGACAAGATGAAGGCTACCATCCCTTACGGCGAGACCAGCCCCGACTACACCTACTACCGCATCAAGGCCCCCATGACCGCCCTCATTGATGCTCTCCTCGACTTCACCCCCCAGTACCTGCCGCCAAACGAGACCCAGACAACTATCTCGCTGCAATATCTGGACGGCGCCACCAAGATCATCCACGCTCTTCCCGACTGGGAACCCCAACAATACCGTCACCACAAGGAGACCGCATACGACGAGATCTCCAAGGCCTGGGCCCTCGTCATCAACGAGGCGGCCAAGCGCGGGGGCGGCCTGAGCCTGCACACGGGAGGGTGGGACCAGACCCTGGCGAAACACCACGAGATCTCGGGCGGACGCATGGGCACGGCAATGAACGCGATGGCCACCAGCGTCAGCTGGATGGCCCACAGCGGCTCCTCCAACGGACAGCAGCCCGGAAACCCGTCCTCGGACCAGAACTCAATTCTCAACCAGCTCATGTCTGGCACCTACGGTGCGCCTGTGCGTGTTGGGCCTTGGTAGGACGCATGAAAAAGGGAGGAACCAACCCGCATGTCCATAATCGTGGGGCCAGGCAAGAAAAACAAAACAAAAAACAGAAACAAAAAAATTTACCACAAAAGAAACTGGCACCCATGGCAGCATGAGACATCGGCCACGGTCGATGTTATCCCCCACCTGGACATATCACGACGATTATAACGACGGCTTCCTTTTTCTCTAATTTTCCTTGATCAATTCATTCAGCATGGGGCAGCAAAGGGCATAGACTTCTGGGTCCCGCGGGCAGATTTTATGTCAGGACCGGTACGGGCTGGGCGGCGTTTTTGTCAAATTTTCTGATCGATGATATCCCTTTCCTGACGCTTGCTGCGAGTCATTCCAGGGGTGTTGAGGGATGGCTTTCAGCCTACCGCCTCTCTTCATCACCGTGGTTGACGAGGAAATCGAGTCACGCACACTTTTCGCATGTTAGGTAGTATGATTTTTGCAGGGTCAAGGGAAAGCATCTGGGGACAGCAAGCAATCCATGATCCCGCCCACTTGGGTGAGTTCACGTCTTAAGGAGTACGCACGCACATAATTATGGGCCCTTGGTGGCAGCAGTAAGGTAGTACTAGTAGTGGTCGGGGGCCCCGACGAAATGAGAGTGCATTTGGACATGGCATCGAGTAATGGAAACGTGGTGTAGTGTGAGAAGTGTGAGAAGTGAGTGTTACGGTTGTGGCATGGCAGAGATTGGTTTCACTGCAGCTGGCTGGCTGGCTCCCTCGTGTTGGGGTTAGGTAGCATGGGCCTTAAGAGGCAACTCATCACGTTGAATTCATACAAACCAGACGAATGCGTACATCCCTCCCTGGTCATTGTGGTTGTTAGCCGCCTGTTTGTGCGTCCAAGACGGCAGACCTGTTTCAACTGCCCACCGAGTCGGGGCCACGCATGCTTTGGGTGCAACTTATTGTTTGCCGCAACACTTTATTGCCCAAGGAGAATGCTAGATTACATGATGCAAACCCTCCCTCTGTGCGTGCCTGATGATCGCCAACCCGTAACCGAAACCGGGTCAGACGCAGCACCTCATGATCACCGTCCCTTGTATCTGTTACTCTGCCGAACATGAGCCCAAGCCAGCAAGCACTTTGGGAAACCGCTCTCCCAGTTCGTGCGCTCGGGTCATGGCACGCCAGTACTCTTTCTTACCCTCTCGCATCCAGGTGGTTCGTGACCAGATAGATCCCTGTCCAGCTCTGTGTGGGTGCATTCGCCACGGTCTGAGTCGGCTGTTTATGTTTTGAGCGGAGTGGTAAGGCGGACAGGTCTATCAATGGTGGTAGAAGAAGGACTGAAACCCGACGAGGAAATGCACGTCTCCCGCCGAGATTGGATCCTCCCGATTGCGCACTCTCTCAGCGCCCGGTCCAGAACTCTAGGGTGCCTTCGACAAGCTTCGTTTGGCGGGGTAGGTTTGTGGAGGTGCTTCTCCAACCGTTCCCCGTTCGGACGACAGCGGGCAGTGAACTCTGGCGTCCGCTTCTAAAGTTCTAGCTCTCCCTCGGGTACTTTGTGCGCTGAGGAGCACTGTGGTACCTGCTGAAACCCCAAGGCTTCAGGTACCGTTTAGGCGGTAGGCGGCTCGACTAAGGTTGAGAGGGGGGGGGGGTTCTTACATCATCCTCTTTGGCCGGGTCACATGACCACCCGTCATCGCTGCCTCCCGCTTCGACGCGTGAGAGGCGAACGAGCGCCAGCGTGAACGCGCCACTCGAGCTTGCTCTTCATCTAGGCAGACGGCGCGCACCAAGTCGACTCTTGACACCAATACCTCCACCTTTTGAAGGGTTTTCGCTCTGTCCCTGAAGATATTTTCGACCATTATAATATTCCGGCTTAGCAAAACATCAGAGATTGAATTCAGCAAGATGCCCGCGTAGGTCGCCGCCGTCGCCCGCACGCCCGTCGCGCGCCCACTGACAATGGTGTTTCTAGCCCGGGCGATCAACACGGCACCGTGGCGAACCCTTTCGAGGAGCCCCAGAAGCGAATGAGCGAATATACGGCCCAGGAAATCGCCACCCTGCAAAGCCGTCTCGAGAAGCAGCTTGGCCCCGAGTACATATCCGCACGCGCCGGCCCCTCAGGTCAGAAGGTCCACTACATCGCCGCCGAGAAGTGTATCGCCCTCGCGAACGAGGTGTTTGGCTTCAATGGATGGTCCTCGTCCATTCAGAACATCCAGGTCGACTTCGTCGATGAACACCCGCAGACCCTGAAGATCAGCTTGGGCCTGTCCGTCATCGTCCGCGTGACGCTCCGCGACGGCACGTTTCACGAGGACATTGGGTACGGCCACATTGAGAACTGCAAGGGCAAGGCGGCCGCCTTCGAAAAGGCCAAGAAGGAGGGAACCACGGATGCGCTGAAGAGAGCGCTGAGGAACTTTGGCAACGTGCTCGGTAACTGCATCTACGACAAAGACTACCTCTCCAAGGTGACCAAGATGAAGGTCGCTCCGACCAAGTTCAACGAGACAGAGCTGCACAGGCACTCCGATTTCGCTATCAAGAAGGAGGAGGAGCAGGGGCCAGTGCCGCCGCCGGTCAAGTTGGAGACGGCGGAATCGATCGAGGACCTGCTTGAAGGTAGGCCGTTTTGGTTCGTGTAGTGGACGAACCCGTGACTGACATGCCCAGATTTTGACGAGGCGGACTTTGCCGTTGTCGAAAGCGATCACCCGGATGAAGTGATGCTTCCCACCGCAGCGAATGGCGCTTCGAATGACAGACCCGCGAGCGTTGCGCCAGCACCAGTTCCCCAGCACATGCAAGCCCCGTCCCGACAAATGAGCAGGAGCACATCAGCAGGCAACCTACGAGCACCTCAGACGCCAAATCAGGCACAATCACGCCAGGCCCCTCCAACAAGCTACGGCAACCGGCCCCAAGCACCAAACCAACCCCGCGCACCCATGAACCCATCAGCTCCGTCGGCTCCGTCGGCCCCCCTAGCCAACGGAAACATGACCACGCCAGGGCAGGCCGGCAACGCCGCCGAGCCCGTTGGCTTTTTCTCCGCACGTGCTGTACAGCAAATCCCGGAATCTGCTTTGCAGGCGAACAACACTGACGCGCCCCTTCTGCTGCCAGCCGGGCAACAAGCCTTCAATCCAAAGGCAGAGAGCCCATCCATACGTAAGACCCCCGGCATAGACCACTCCGTTTCGAAGCCCCTCTCGAGGTCTGGTCAGCACGTCCCGCCCACCACATCACAGCAGCCATCGACATCGGGCTTTACACCAGTCAAAATGAGCAACGCAGGGCCCGGGCCCGGGGGTGCTGCGCACCCGCAGCACCTGCAGCTTAGCCAGAGTCGACGGATCGGAGCTCCAGGGGGCGCAGGTAGTCCCTTGGCTAACCGGGGCTCCTACCGACCACCGACCATGAAGCGCCCACTGCAACAAGACGGGGTCGGAAGGCCGGCACTGGCTGACGTGTCAACCAATGGAGTGGCGGCGAGCAACGCTTCTGGCGGACAAGGGATCGATCCCAAACGGCAAAAGATGGCGTGATTGCATCTCTGGCATAACGAGTGTAGCTGGAAGAAGTGTGCTTTGGCCAGGTGCTTTGGAGTCTGGTTCGATCGGATATGGGCAAAGGAGTCGGAGTTCTGGTAGGGTCGGTATACGGGCATGTCTAGCTTATGGTGCCTCAGACAGATTACGGAATGTAACGAGCAAACCTATTCCCCTTGGTTGGGAGGATCCTACGGCGCCTCCAAAGTCCTGCTTCGTTTGCACATTACACGTGTGGAACTCTTTCGTGGCTTCTGCCGCGACTGCCAGGTGCCATGCCTGGGCCCTCATGCCCAGCTTTCATGGCTTCGGATGGGAAAGCCCAAATGTGAAGTTTTTAGTTGTTGTTTTTTTCCCTACTCACTCACCGTTGGGGGTTACTTGGTCGTGGACATTTCGGGTCTCCCCAGAGGGGGCGGTTCGACTCCTCGCTCGACCCCCAGAGCCATGCACGTGTTGGATCTGGCGGATAGCTTCAGAGGAATGCAACTCGGCTAAGGCCCCGTTGTCTGGGTCTTGCCTGGAGGCATGGGCATCGCGACGTGTGGTGCTTTGTGACGTGCATTGATTTAGACCGTCGATCACCAGTGAAGGGGCGTGTGGTGGTTCACCCAAAGAATTCCAGGGCTTTCGTGGTGGCGTGTCCTATTACTCCAGTCTTCAATTGGACATCTTAAAAAATAAAATAAAAGAATGATTGTAATTAAAGATACAGACTCGTTCTCAGGAGCCGTGAAACAAACCCTTGTTTATAATGGTCTCATGTTCAATCGCCCATCACATATCATCCCCCGCCTCAGAAACGGACCAACCCCCCCCCCCCTCTCCTTCATTACATAACCCGCTCGTCGAAGAACCAGGGTCCAACAAGCTCCGATCCACCGACCGAACCATCGATTTCGTCACTACTCCGTATGGGGACGCACGCACGCACGCACGCGAGCGACACACCCATCGCGCTTCCAAGCCTGGAACCCATTTTCCCCCTTCCCTCCTTCAAACCTCTCCCCAACCCAAGCAAACCTGCCCCCCCCACCGTCCGCGCCCACCCTCCTTCCTTCCAATGTTGCCGCCTCCCTTCGATTGACTTTCCTAGCAAGCAAAAGAAGCATGAGGCATGCTCCTCCGCCGGCTCCAACCCGCAGCGGCCCGTCCCCTCCGCTCCGGCGCATCCCCGATCCCGGTCCCGTTCCTAGCGCAGCAGCTCTTCCGAGCTCCCAATCTCGCAGCATCGGCTGTGGCGGCGCCGTTCACCACTTCGCGCGCGCTGCGAGATGACGTCGCTTCCGCGAACCACTACGAGACCCTCAAGGTCGCTCACGACGCATCACCATCCGACATCAAAAAGTGCGTTCTTGTCCCTCTCGCCCCTCCCACTCTCTCTCTCTCTACCTTTCCCTCTTCATTCCGACTACTGTTAGCCATTACTGGCGAGGCAATGAACCCAATCACACCATTGATGCGACCTGCGATCCCCCCCCCCCCTCTTTTGGAGAAAAAGCTGACGCCTCCCTCCCCCCAAAGATCATTCTACACCCTCTCCAAAACCCACCACCCGGACCACAACCGCAACGACCCCGACGCCTCGCGAAAGTTCCACGCCATAGCGGAGGCCTACTCCGTCCTCGGCACCCCCGCGAAACGCGCCGCGTACGACCGCTCCCTCCCGACCTCCTCCGGCTCGGCCGCTTCGTCCCACGGCCGCCGCGGCTCCTACCACAGCACCACCGGCCCCGCCGGCGGCCGCCCGGCCTCGGGCCTCTCGCGGCGCAGGACGACCTTCCGCGGCCCCCCGCCGAGCTTCTACAGGTCCGGCGGGTGGGGCGCGCAGTCGGCCAAGCGCAGGGAGGCGCACGAGGGCGGCGGGGGCGGCGGCGGGACGGGGACGGGGACGGGGACGAGCGCGCAGCAGCCCGGCATGGGACCCGGGCAGGACCCGTACGGGCACACGAGGTCCGGCGAGGTGCCGCACTTTGACTCGCGGACGCACACCCAGTCGCAGTCGAGGCAGGACTCGCGGCGGGCGCACAGGGTCGCCGGCGCCGAGGTGCGCATCGGGGCGCAGGAGACGTCGGTGAGCGCCTTCATGGTCGTCAGCGGCATCCTGTTCTTTTCCTTCTTCGTACCATATCTTGCCGTCAGCGGGTTGAGCCGCAAGAAGAAAGATGCCAAGACTTGAAGTTTTTAGGTTTTTTTTAAAAAAAAAAAAGGGCACAGAGACTTCAAGGGGGTTGGTCAAGCAATAGACGTCTGTCAGGATAGATAGAAACCTTACGATAGAAATCGGCATCTCGCTGTATACAGCACATCACACAAGGAGCATACTGGGTCCCGGTCGATAAAACTCAATTACTCCCCGAACTAATCTACACTAGACAGGAGCCTCCCAAATGAAATGCGAAGAGCATTGGGTGCGCTACCCGGCCGGAGAAAGCTGAATGAATTCCTCGTCAAGTATACAGGTGGTGAAAAACGCTTAGCCCTCGAAGGTGAAACTGGCGCCAAGCTTGTGGGTAGCCTGGTCGAGCTTCTGGGTATCAAAGGAGGCACCAAGACCCAGGGTAACACCCTCACGGAGGAGGACGTTGTAGCCAAGGGCGGCAACACCGTTGTTGTTGACCTTGAACTATACGCGCGCATGCTGGTCAGTGGAGGTTCGTCAAACCGAATCAGGGGAAAGCGACGCACCTTGGCGAAGGAGACGGGGTCGATGCGGTACTTGCTGGCGACCTCGAGGCCGACGTTGTTGCCGGCCTTGGAGTTCCAGGTGGCCTTGGCACCGGCCTCGACCTGGCTGTTGACCTTGTGGTAGTAAGAAGCAGCGAAGAGGCTGAGGTTGTCGCTGGCGGTGATGGCAGCGCTGTAGGTGGGGGCCTGGTAGCCGACGGCGGCCGCGTAGCCGGTGACGGAGGCCTTCTGGACATCGTAGCCAGCAGAAGCACCGGCGAGGAAGCCCTCGTGGCCAACAACGGCGTCGATGTTGGCGGTGGGGCCCTTGAGGAGGTCGAAGAAGGCGCGGCTGTGGAAGTTGCTCTGCTTGAAGGTGAGGTTGAACTTGGCACCCTTCTTGGAGGCGGCCTTCTCGCCGGCGGAGGGCAGGAAGGAGAAGACACCCTCAGCCTTCAGGCCCTTGGCGAGGCTGTCGGCGAGCTCGACCTTGGTGTCAAGGGCAGCAGCGGTGTTCCATGTCTGGGTGAGGGTGAGGCCTGCGCGACGGTAGAAAGTTAGCAAATATGCACGACCGGGCGTCCAGCCTGCGGCGAAATGGACCGGAATGCCGTAGAACAATCCGTTAATTTGGCCGAGGCTGACGTGTAAGCGCTCTAAACGATGGGCGGTGGTTGCTGTACCGGTAGCCTTGTCGGAGTATTTGCCCTCGATCTGGATTGGGAAAGAACAGGTCAGCTCGGGCTCATGGTGTTGTTTACGCGACACGGACAGCACCCGATGCGCGGAGGATGGTGCTACTTACAGCTCCAGCGGTGGTCTTCTCGTGGGAGGTCTTGCCGGTAACCTTGAAGGCAACGTTGTTGGGGGTGTTGCTCTTGAGCTCGAAGGTGGTGGCAGAGAGGTGGTAGAAGTCCTTGTTGAGAAGCTATCGAGAACCAATCGTCAGCTGAGTGGTTTCTCGTCACGGATGACCTCGGTCAGGGAAGGAGCCGAGAGCTCTCTTGTTTTCTCCCTGGTCCGCGAATACCCGAACGAGACAAAGGATGGAAGGCGCATACGTCGTTGGCCGACTTGGCGATGTCACCGAAGTTAGGAACAGACATGTTTGCTGATTTTGACGAAGGACGTTTTGGGGGAGAGAATTGAGGTGAGAATGAGAAGCGGTTGACGAGATGCAACAAGTGAAAAGGCGGGTTGCAGGTGTCCTTTCAGGAGACGGTCTGCTGGGGCGCGAGCTGTTCGAGAAAATGTTTTGGTTGCATCAATTGGCCGACGGGCTTTCCCGGCACAAGTCGGTCCGGAGGGAGCTGGGTGGTGACGGGGCTGCAC
Source organism: Colletotrichum eleusines (assembly GCA_016807845.1). Taxonomy (NCBI): domain Eukaryota; kingdom Fungi; phylum Ascomycota; class Sordariomycetes; order Glomerellales; family Glomerellaceae; genus Colletotrichum; species Colletotrichum eleusines. The sequence goes on from JADEZO010000005.1 coordinate 1,395,327, forward strand.
TAGGACGCTTTCGGACGCACGTGGGGGATCTGTTATTGGTTTGTTGGGATTATGGCAGGCTGTGTGTGGGTGAAGTTTGGACAAGGATTCCGTAAAAAGGTGATGCACTGAAGAAGTGGATACTATGTGCTGGCCAGTTGTTCAATGCGTTGCTTGCTTGCTTGTCTGCTTGCTTGGCTTTGTATAATTGAATGGTGGATGGATGGGGATAGCTGGTACCAGAAGCTAGGAAGGCTGCATATACTTGTACCTACTACCAAAGGGTCTCTGCTGGTAACAAGAGCGAGAAGTATGTCAGTTCATGAAGATACCTATAACGACCCCTCTGTGTGCACTTCCATCTGTCTGGCCTTTCGTTCAACGGTCTCACTTCTCTCATACAATGTTAAATAACTTGAGTCGCTGTGGATGTGCCTGTAACCAACCATTGGCTCTAACCTGTCCACTTCTGGGCAATCTCACTCAAACATCGTTGCACACAAAGCGAGTTCTAGGATGGAGAGGTGAAGTTGGGTAAGACTCTATCTAGGTAGACTAGGCTAGCATAATGACTTTCTTGCCTACGCCTAGAGAGCAATCCCTGACGTGTCAAAGCAGGCGGAAGCAATTGCAAAGGCGGCAGCAACCAGGAACACTTGAGCGAATCCATGACTTTGAATCGTAATAGCATCGACAATGTGATTGGTAAGGCGGCAACAGGTATAGCAATTGCAACCCCCCATCCGTCCATCCTTTCATATCCCATTTTTCGAGACTCAAAACTTGTTGAGGTCTACTTAAGCCAACAACCCAGGACGCCTCTCCGCCTTTTACCCGCCTGCATTGACACAAAGTGCTAGGACCCGGGTATTTCCCCCCAAATTATCCCCTTATGCAGCATCGTCGTACTTCTTCTCGTGGATGGCAATGGCTCTGTCATGCAACGGGTCAGTAACTGACTTGGCTCCTTTTTTTCCCCCCCAATGGGGAATGGAGACGCCTTGTGACTCACCTGCCACTGGGGTCCGTTTGCTTGGACCATGTGGGGGTCCAGCGCATGACGGTTGAGGCGCAATGCGGCGGGAAGTGCTCGTCAAACATAAGACGGTACCAGTACCTGTCAAATCCTGTCAGCGCACTCACTCACTTCAAACGGGGTGGGGTTGGACGATGCATACGCCTCCTTGGTGTCCGGAATGTCGCTGCCCCACTCCGGCTTAGGGTTCTTCATCATCTCGTCCGTCACCTGGATCTCGGCGTTGTCCTTGAGTGCGTCGATCCATCCGTATCCGACACCGTCCGAGAACTGCTCCTTCTGCCTCCACAGAATGTTGTCCGGGAGGTACGGCTCCGCGCCGGGCTCGTCTGAGGTGTCAAAGGCCTTTCGGAGGATATACTTCTCCATCTTCTCCTTGGTGATCATCTTCTCCTGAGGGTCGATGTTCATGGTCGCCTCGAGGAACTGTGGTAGCAATCGTCAGCGCGGCCACTCTCTCATCCGGGCTCAAAGAACTAGAAAGAGGGGGGGGAAAAAAACATTACCTCTTTGTCCAGGAACGGCACACGGGCCTCCAGACCCCAGGCAGATGTCGATTTGTTGGCGCGCAGGCAGTCAGCAAGGTGGAGGTTCTTGACACGGCGGACCGTCTCCTCGTGGAAGGCCTTCTTGTCAGGGGCGGCGTGGAAGTAGAGGTAACCGCCAAAAATCTCGTCACTTCCCTCGCCACTGAGCACCATCTTGATGCCCATAGCCTTGATCTTACGGGAAAGGAGGTACATCGGCGTCGAGGCGCGGATGGTTGTGACATCGTACGTCTCGAGATGGTAGATGACATCGGACAAAGCGTTAAGACCGTCCTCAATCGTGAAGGTCATGACGTGGTGCTTGGTGCCGAGGAACTTGGCGACCTCAAGGGCTGCCTTGTTGTCGGGTGACCCAGGCAGACCAATGGAGAAGGAGTTAAGCTGGGGCAGGTATGTGACTGTCGACAGCTTGTTGTCGTCGTCGATACCGACCATGCCCTCACCGGTGTCGGGGTTCTCCGTCATAGGGAGCGCGCCGCCGTTGGCCTCGAGGGCCGCCTTCTTCAGACGCAGAGTCTCTCTTTGGGCAATAGCGGCAACCAAACTGGAGTCCAGACCACCGGAAAGGAGGACGCCGTACGGCACCTCGGCCATGAGTCTCCTTCTCACAGACTTCTCCAGCTTCTCACGAATCAACTTCAGGTCGAGGGGTGTCTCGGGGACTCTGGCAGGGTCCCACCAAGAGGGCTCAAAGTATCTTGTGGTCTTGCCGGTAGACGAGTCGTAGACGTGACCGGGGGGGAAGGCCTCGACCTTGTCACAGACGCTGTGCAAGCACTTCAGCTCAGAAGCAAAGTAAACCGCTTCGGGTTCTTTTGACGACCAGCCGTAGTAGAGAGTCGTGATGCCGATGGGATCGCGGGCGGCGATGGTGCGGTCATTCTTCTTGTCGTACAAAACAAATGAGAACATGCCATCGAGATGCTTCGGGGCGTCGAGGCCGTATTCCATGTACTACAGTGAACAAGCACTATTAGAACTCCGTGGGCTCCATCCATAGAGAAGGACTCTCATGCGCGCGTCGTTGACTCACCAAGGGGATGACGACCTCGCAGTCGGAGCCGGTCTTGAAGTGGTAGGTGTGCTTCAGAGCCTTGCGGATCAGACGGTGGTTGTATATTTCGCCGTTGACGGCAAGGATGATGGTCTCATCCTCGTTGGTGAGGGGCTGGGCACCGGACTCTATGGCAAAGTTCAGCCATTGGTATCGTGGGTTAAGAAGAGGTCGACTTACCAACGCCAACGATGCTGAGACGTTCATGGCACAGAACTGCGATTGACGGTCAGTTTTGGTACACCACACAGATGCGTCACGGCTTGACCTACTCGTCTTGTTGCAGATGACGCTGCCGCCTGTACGAGGGGTTGGTCAGTTGGCTGCTCTGCGTTGTCGAGGTCGCGGTGACTCAGAACTCACTCCAATCAGGGCCACGGTGACGGATACTGGAAGTTACGAGTCAATTGATGCACTTGAAAGTCAGGAATGGTACAACGTACGCCTTTGCAAGCTTCAGAGCCGTGGGCTTGAATTTCTGGACGTCAGGGTGACTGGGCGCACACACAGTCAGTCGCGTCGTCCATGGAAACGCATGGCGGGGTCAACTTTTTTTGTTGGAGGGGGAGCTCGAGTGCCCCTCCATCCCGCCGCCGAAAAAGGGACGAGTTGTCCTTACCGATGACAGGCGAAGATGCCACACATGATTGCGGTCTCGAGCTGCGATTGTGTTTACGGGATGTGTATGGGATGAAGTGCAGCTTCAAAGATAGCAAGGCGAAAAACGTGCCTGTAGAGAATAAATACGGAGCAGAAGGTGGGATCCGCGGATGAAAGGGCGGGAGTGAAAGCGGTTATGACTCTTCTTGCGCTTCACCCAGTTTTTTTTATCGTTATTTTCTGTTTCGCGACGGCCCCAAAGCCGACCTGATACATTTCACTTGGCCCCTACCACTCAGCATTCCTACAAACCCTGACACTAGGTTGTTTGCCAGCCCCGGATGCCGGCCGGTGCGTCGATAAGGTCAGAAATGTTGGGTACAGCATGTTGTGTGTACGAAGTACTCGGTGCGAATCATGTAGAAGGGTGCGAGAGTGCCAAAGTGCATGCCCGCCGCCACCACGGCGGAACCACAGAGAGCTGCACGATATGCTACCTACCTAATCTACCGTTGATGCGCTAGTGACACAGTTTGTCTTCTTGGGCCGATCTCGGCGCCTTCACTCATTGGATGGTGTGGCCAGTGAGAGTTTATAGGTTTGCCTATTACCTAACCTTAGCGACTGATAAGCAACCTGTACAAACCCAGCCACCAACGGGACCGTCAAGCCGGTGTGAAGATGCTGTCTGCTCGACAGCCCGTCGGATGGCACCACGGGAATAGCAACTGTTGTAAGTTTTCGACTATAAAGCGACAGCGGCAACGACGGCGGCTAATTCTTCTTCGCTCCAGGACAATATACTAGTGGTGTCAGCACCAGAGAAAGTCGGCCCGAAGGGTGAAGGAAAACTGTGCCTTGGGTCCTAACTCCTCACAAACTTACTCGTCACGGTTGTCAGGGTTCCAGGTCCCATGCCAAATACCTAAGCTATGGTGGACCAAGTGTCGAGGTATTAGTCCCGACGAGATACCCACCCTTGACGGCCGGCCACCGTTACGTCTCCAGGTCTCCCATTTCGCACAGGCCGATCGTGATCCACCATTAGAAGAACCAACACCTAGGTACTTACCTGATGGTCGACGCTGGTACACATCCCTTCTCTCATTAAATGCAGGTATAAAATATTTTACGCAAAGAAATCATTCCCAGCATTTTGGCGTCTTATCTTATTTCTGTTTCTGGCTGTTTGGCCTCGTCCGCCCCGAACCCCTCATGGCAGCAGCAGCAGCGTCATCGACCAGTCCAATAGTAGAGAAGCAGACCGTATGGTATTCCTGTAACTCCGAGACCATGCCTGCTGACACCACGTTGTCATCTCATAAACATATTTACCCCGCGGCTGCCACGCCATCTAAGGTGCCGGGTTCTCCCTCACCACACGCTTGATGCGCTTCTCATATTCCGCCTTGTCCTTCTTGAACAGACTGTATGCCTCCGCCTGCGCCGGCGACTCCGGGTTGGGATCATCGAGCAAGTTCTGGATACCGAGCAGAATCTGCTTCACCGTGATCGCGGGCTTCCACGCCTCTTCCTCGTTCAGGATCGACAGGCAAACGGTGCCAGAGGGGTAGACGTTGGGGTGGAACAGGGGAGGAACGAATTTGCCTGTGTGGCGTTTGTTAGCCAGAGGATTTAATCTTCAAGGTAACTGTAACTCACACTTGGGCGGCTTCGTCGGGTACTCTGTTGGCCAAGAGGAAGAGGTCAGCAAACATTTCTGTTCCGTGAGAATCTGCGGTCCTGGTGCGCAAGGCCACCTACCCTCGGGAAATGTGATTGTCAGCTTGAACAAGCCGCCCTCCCAAATGGTCTTCTCCTTTCCCGGAATTCCACACTCCCAGACCTTCAGATCGAGCGTTCCTGTCGCGGCATTACGTTGGGGCTTGGCAAAGAAGCCAAAGGGGTGGTCTTTGCGCCATTGCTTCCTAGAACAAGTCAGACACATCCACGGTGAGGTGACATGCACATGGACAACATACCGCTCCTCCTGGAGTCTGTTCTGGCACAACGACATCGTGGCGATAGCTTTGATGGCTGTAGCAAGTAAAGGTGGTCCGTCGGCGTCGGAAATCGTATTCGGTCGACTCGCTCGCGTGTCGCTGGGCTGGACAACAGCTGATGTGCAAAATCGGAACGACTGGTACACAGACTTTGAAGTGCGGCAGATTGGAAATTCAGACCGCGGTAGCTCAATGAGTCAGTCTGCCTGTCGATAAAAAACGGACTGTGAGGCAAGGCTGTGCGGAAGTGACGAGAGTTGTTCGGCGAACTTTGGGTTAAGTCCGCTGCTGGAGAAATCGCCCACGGGGTAGCGATGTTGGTCGCCTTGCACTTGTCTCGCTGAATGCGCCAACTGAGTTGGAAGGCGGTGGAAGATTTTAGGGGTTAGGGGTACGTACCTTCCGGGCAGAGTGGTCGTCTTCAATTGGAGGCGCGTGTCTCTCTGGTAGGTAAGATCCCGCGGCACCTTCCGCGCAAAGCTCAGGGCACGAGGAGGGGCGGCAGGGGCGCGAAATGGAACGACGCTTGTCCAATGGGACGCATTGCAATAGGACCCCGCCCTAGGTAGGTACCTAGGCAACTACCTAGGCTAGGGACGTTCGGTGTCGGTGCGTTGGGCGCGGGGTGCTGGGAAATCTGACGTGGGGCTCGATGGACCTGCCCAGATGCAAGACAAGGAGCTTCAGGCCCGATTCCTCGGCTTTCACCTGACAGACCACCTTTCGGCACGTACAAAGACCATACCTAATCCCAGCCCCGTACGACTGGATAGCCTACCCCTCAACCCTTGCGCAAGCGATCGTGCATCACCTGCAGCTCCCCGAGACTCCGGTTGTCATCGTTGCCGCATCGCGAGTGCGTATTGCACGACTGACTCTCTTGTCCCGACTGCATCTAGCGTGTCTTGCTCCGGTCGCTTAGTCTACACATACTCAGACGTCGCCCGCCTGCGAGCATTGAGAACACGTAACGCGCAAGTCTCTGGAATCCGATTCAACGGCCGTTCGCAACAATGGAGAAGGACAGTAGCGCAGCTGGTGCCGATAAGGCGGGCGAAGCGGAGCCCGTGATACCAGCAGTCGAGGAGATGAAGCCAGCGGGCGTGGTCGACGATGTACCTGATCCAGATGAGGATGATTTGGACGATTTGGATGGTGCGTTTGTTGACCGGGGGGGTGGACATTGATAACAGGGGCTGGATGCGCTGACTCTACCAGATATGCTCGACGAATTTGCCGCAGTGAATGTAGACACCAAAAAGCCCGAACCACCAGCTGCGCCGTTTGCGACGTGCCCTGGGAAGCCCGCGACAGTTACCGAAGAAGGGGGCGAAGACAAGACGTTGGAAGACATGTTTTCTTCTGACGACTTTGCAAAGCAGCTCCAGGCTGGCATGGCCGATTTGATTGGCGAGTTCGAGAAAAACGTAGATAATCCCCATACCATCGTCACTCGCCTCCATCGACTAACCCGACATCACAGCCGGAAATGCAAGCGCAGTTTGACAACGTCTTCAAGCAGATGAGCGCCGCTGTGGGGGAAGATGGGTCTTCCCAGGGCTCGGCCGCTGGTGTTGCGGCCCCACGGCCAACTTCGTCTTCCAGCAAGGCCCCGGCTTCTGACCCGATCGCCGACGGCTCTTTCCAGGAGACCATCAAGAGGACGATGGAGCGCATGCAAGCGTCGGGGCAGCAGGCGACCGCGGCCGCGGCAGAGTCTTCGACTGAGGACTTCCTTGCTGAGATGATGAAGCAGCTCGGAGAGGGCGGCATGGAAGGCGGCGGCAGCAGCGAGGAGGAATTCTCGAAAATGCTCATGGGCATGATGGAGCAACTTACTAACAAGGAAATCCTATACGAGCCCATGAAGGAGCTCAACGATAAGTTCCCCGAGTGGTTCGAAAAGAACCGCGACAAGACACCCGCCGAAGACCTCAAGCGCTACGAGGAGCAACAGGGTTACGTCAAGGAGATCGTGGCCAAGTTTGAGGAGAAGACGTATGCAGACTCAAACGCAGCGGACCGAGAATACATCGTCGAGAGGATGCAAAAGGTAAGCAGGAGAGCTCTCTGGTTATCATTCGCGATGTTGACTCCCGATAGATGCAAGCTGCCGGATCACCTCCGTCAGATCTGGTTGGCGACATGCCATCGGCGCAGGAAGCGTTTAATCCAGACGAGGGCTGTAATCCGCAATAATTTGACATTCCCGGAGGGTGTCTGTTACATATATCCCCATATAAAGACCATGACTTTCCATGGTTATGCACATGCAGAGCTACTGCCCAGGTCGTGTCCCGTCCGCCATTCAAGGCCCAACGCCATAATCAAATTGAATTCCCAGAGCCATACCTGGCTCGACGCCGCATCGCAAATGGAAACCACGCCTGGACATTCCAGTTGAGCCCAGCTACTTTTCCTTGAATTTCACACATTCTGTTCGCGTCAAGACATGTCCATTTGTTGTGAAGAGGCGTCCAAATCACCGCCTTCCTGCGACAGCAGATTCATGAACAACGCATCATAATCCTCATCATCCGAGAGACTGGAGGCGTCGGTATGCGTGCATTGTGACGAGTGTGCTGAGTATTGAGGTTCGGAAGATTCATCATAGGACAGCAGCAACGCGTCAAGCTCTTCCTGTTCTTCTTGTGCAATGGCATCCACCATCATATCGTCGGCATCACTGGGTATCCGATGTGCGCGGTCTTGGGCGATAGCCGCCGCGTCCTCGATGTCTGCTTCGGAGAACATGGCGTCTCCCTCCAACTGCTTGGCGTAGTACCGTTGTCGCATGTCACGATCCCAGTCCGATTTGAGCAGCTGCAGGAAAACGTCAGTACAATGCATCTCGGATCATGCAATACATTTGCCACGTACAGTTCCTTCCATGTCTCGCCGCTCGTAGGACCGGTCATTCGCACGCTGCCGCACGTTCTGGAGAAACAGCTTCCGCCTGCTCTCCTGCGCCTCTTCGCGCTTGCGGACAACGGGGTTTGGCCTCGCGGGCCGTGACGCGTACTTGAACTTGGGCTGAGGAATAGGCGAAGACTGCGTGTACCGGACGGTGTTGTTTTCTATGGGCGACAAGGGCGACGCCGCGCGGACGGGCGACGATGAGAGAGGCGACGGGACCGCAGGCCTGAAATCCCACGAGGTCCGCTCACTGAAGATGGGCACAGGCCCGGCGACGGAGAACATGTTTGAGGTTCTTTTGGCTTCCGGTGCTTTGTCTTCTTGCATCAAGCTGGTGGTAGTAGCAAAGCGAGCCGAGTTGTGGTGATGACTTTAGTTAAGCGAGCCTTGTGCAAGAAAGCGACAGTGGTGTAAGACGAAGCTGAAGTTGGAGGAGCTGTTGCCTCCCAGCTTAATTGGAGAAACCGCGGTTGGTGTCATGGGACGCGACCGAGACGCGAATGAGCGCCACAAGTGTGGCTTGTGTTGACGACAGGCACGTGAGCTCCACTTTGTGTGGTTCTTCCGATTTAACGGTAGTGTTCATGCAGCTATCCCGGTGATTCCCGAGCGGAGCCCCGAGGCAAATTCGGCGAATGGAAATCGCGGTGCCATAGTTAGGTAAGTTCTCAACGATGCGCGCGGACCGGGAAAAGAAAGAGAAGGAAGAAAAAAAAAATACAAGTTGCCTCGGGGGAAAAAACAACTGACGACATAACATTCGACTAACTAATTAGCTCTAGATCGTCCCCCCACAGCCAACTCAATCCTTCGGAAAGGCTCCACTATCCGTAGTGACTGTTGGGAAATCTCCATATTGAAGACCGATCCGCCTCTGCAATCGAACCTGGTCCCCGAAACTCAACACAACTCCGTAGAATGAGCATCGGCACAGACTCCCCTTGCGTTTGTCTCTATATTGGCGGCAGCTGGCCAGCGTCCACATGAAGGCCTTTTCCGTTTTCTCACTCCCACTGCGCCGGGCCACCACCCGTCAACCATGGACCTGCTCCGAATGTCGAGCCGGTCCGGTTGCGCAGCAGTCTAGCCGGACATCGGCGCAGCAGCGACGGCTGGGCAATAGAGCCGCTCGCGGATTCTCGTCGACTAGTGCAAAGGCCGCAGTCGCGAGGGCGGCACCGAAGAACGGCGGCGGTCGGAAAGGTGGTCGCATGTGGCTCCTTGCTTCGGGCGGCGGCGCTGCGGCTGCTGGCGCGCTCGCCTTCACCGACGACATCAAGCACGGCTACGGGGCGGCGGAACGCGCAGGTCGAGTCGCCGCCGCGCTTGCTGTATGCATCAACGAGTACGACTTCCTTCCGCAGAAATACCATTACGTTCCAGTCCTTGCTGACGCCGTCTTAGTTACCGAACGACTCTCAACCAGAAAGAGAACATTGAGGACCCCGACCTACAATCGCAGATCCTGAAGGACTGTCACCAGCGATGTGCCGACCGTACATTGAAGGTCTTGGAGAAGAACGGCGGCATCTTTATCAAGCTGGGCCAACATCTTGTAAGCGCCCCCCCCCTATTTGTGAATCGCCTGAGGACCCGAAAGACTGACAGAAGTACAAACAGAGTGCGATGAACTACCTGCTCCCGCAGGAATGGACCAACACCTTCATCCCCCTACAAGACAAGTGCCCCGTGTCGTCCTTCGAATCGATTGAGGAGATGTTCCGGAAGGATATTGGCCAAGAGCTGTGGGACTGCTTCTCCGAGTTCTCGGCCGAACCGATCGGCGCCGCGTCTCTGGCGCAGGTACACACTGCCACCGTGAAGGAAACAGGCATGCCGGTTGCTGTCAAAGTGCAACACCCCGGTCTCGGCGAGTGGTCCCAACTGGACCTGGCTCTGACCCGGTTTACCTTTTCGACCCTGAAGCGCTTCTTCCCCGAGTATGACCTGGAATGGCTGTCCTCGGAGATGGACATTTCGTTGCCCAAGGAACTGGACTTCAGGGAGGAGGCCCGCAACGCCGACCGCACAAGGGAGCACTTCGCCAGGCTGCCGGAGCACCCCCTCGTCGTCCCGGAGGTCCTCTGGGCGAAGGAGCGCATCTTGGTCATGCAGCGGGTGTCGGGGCACCGGCTGGACGACCTCGAGTACCTCGACGCCAACGGTATCGACCGCGACGAGGTCTCCGCCTGTCTCGCGCGCATCTTTAACGAAATGATCTTTGGCTACAACGCCCCCCTGCACTGCGACCCCCACGGCGGGAACCTGGCGATCCGCAAGAACGAGTCCCGGCGCGGCCTCCGCGGCGGCCACAACTTCGACATCATCCTCTACGACCACGGCCTCTACCGAGAAATCCCGCGCGACCTCCAGCGCTCCTACGCCAAGATGTGGCTCGCCGTCATCGACGGCGATATGAAGCGCATGCGCAAGTACGCCAAGGAGGTCGCCAACATCAACGACGAGCAGTTCCCCCTGTTCGCCTCGGCCATCACGGGCCGCGACTGGAGCGTCCTCAACAGCGAGGGCTCCGTCCTGCAGACGCGCACCGCCGACGAGAAGAAGGAGATGGGCGACGCGCTGCAGGAGGGGCTGATCGTCGACCTCGTCCAGCTGCTGGGCCAGGTCCCGCGCATCATCCTTCTCATCCTCAAGACCAACGACCTCACCCGCAGCCTCGACGAGAACCTGCACACGCGCCAGGGCCCCATCCGTTCCTTCATGATCCTCGCGCGTTACTGCACGCGCACGGTGTTCGAGGAGCAGCTCGAGGATCTGAAGCGCCGCGGCTCGCTGCTGTGGCCGCCAAACACCGTCCGCCTGCTGTCAGCATGGATCAGCTTCTGGAGGGTCGAGGTCAAGCTCGGCGCCTTTGAGCTGTTTCTGAGCGTCAAGAGGATGCTTGGGCTGAAGGGCGTTGAGTTTTCTGCTCCGGGAATGTGACGCATGCGATACATGACATATAGACGTATAGAATTGTAATTTGGCCCTTGTGTGTATACATCCCCTCGTTCGCAGTGTCCTACTTGTCTCTCGGTATCTTGCAAGTGTGACTACCATGTGCTTATCAGCTGTGATCCATTGCGACCGTTTTATCAAAATGGGCAATGAAGTTTTTATACATCGTTCTTGTCTGTGCAAGGTGTTTCTCGGGTGTCTTGAAATTAGCAGGCACGGCACCTCAATACCGTTCGACGGGTTTGAGGATGTAGCAGGATTCTCATCTCCCTTTTGAAAACAGGGGATATAGATGTGGTGGCATAAAGAGAACGTTCAACGAGGCTATGCCATGGAATTCATAACTTTACTCGCCATGTTGGCATCAGGTCCATGGTTGCAAACGATTCTGACCTGGGGCGCGGGTTATGTTCACGCGGGATGGAGCAATGTCAGAAATTGATCGGTTTTACAACATCAAGTCAATCCTTGAACGAATTTGCAAACGCCCTACGACTATTGCACCGCTCCTGGTGTTGCAAATGGCGTTTAAAAACTGGGCTGCGAGGTTGTCACACATATTGTCAACCGGATCGTTCACGTTGGAAGGTTTCACGTAATGATCAAGTTCTCATAACAACCCGGATATCTTGGGCGAAAGCATCTAAGATACAAGGCTCGACTTGTCCGTTGAAAAAAACAAAAACCTCGGTTCCTGCTCTCCAGTTCCGATCATTGGGTGGAACGGTATTGGCTTCACAAAACGCCGCCGCTTTACATGTTGTCAAGGCGCTCCTTGGCAGACTCCTTGGCCTCATCAGAGACGTTGGGGTTCTTCAGGGTACTGCGAAGGAGAGGAGAGTTAGTACTGGAGCGGGGACGGACAAAATGGACAGACGGATTTGTGGGTGATGGGAGATGAAGAACTCACGCCTTGAGGCCGCCGGCAACATTGCCGGGGTTCTTCTGCTCGTTATCGCCGGCCTTGGGGACGTCGCCTCCGTTGAACTCGTTCTCGAGAATCTTCTTGGAGTTCTGCTTGGACTCCTCAGAGGTGTTGGGGTTGTTGATGTTGGCCTTGTGGCCGCCGGCGATCTGAGCTTCGGTAGGCATGTTGGTGGGGTGTGTGGGTTGTTAAGGGGAGAGAATTTTTTTATTGAAGCTGTTGAGCTGGAGATGTGATTGTTTGATAGTCTGATGTTGTGATGATGAGAAGAAGTGGATAGGATCCAGAGGTGCTGGATGGTCTCTTCTTATAGATCTTTCGGAATAGTATGTCTGAGCATGAGATGCAAGGTCAAAGACGCAGGATAAGAGTAAGACCGGCTCGCAGCTTGCCGCTTCTTCCCCTGTTGCGTATCAGAGCTACGACGAGATCGATGTGGCAGAGCTACAGCTCCGACGTAATGGATGGCATCATTGATCTCGCGAGTATCTCTCCTATACATGGCGTTTTCACGTTTCCTTTGGTACGGATGGCCCATTTCACGCCGACAAGCATGTTGACAAAATTGGTAAAAGATACATCAACCCCCGCTCCTGTGTGGGATCATAGAAGCTATTGACAGCGCTACTGGGCCAACGCCAGAGGTTCCGAGCACGAATTGCCCCCTTCCCGCTTCGATCATCGATCGTGAGAATAGATAGACTGTGTGAAGTCATGACGTCCATAGTCCTGCAAGGAGCCGTTCCGGGACAAGGAGACCAGGCAGGAGATCGAGATGGTGATCGAGAAACATTGGTGCGTTCCGTGGCTTCTCAGTTGCTTGTTTTTTTTTTCTTATTCTGCTTAAGCTCAAGCGGAGCTCGCGTGCCTGGGGGAGGAGGGCTACTGCGGTAGGACAGGCACAGCGTTTGTCATGAGGGGGTGCAACCAAGATGCGGGAAAGGGGATCAACCAGGGAAGCGGAATGAAGTGACAGATCAGGCTAGTGTGAAAGTCTAGGGCAGCCTGCCCGCGTCAGTTAGAGTGAGAGTAGCCTCAATTAAGGAACAGCCATGGGCGCCCTACAAACTCTTACCATGACAAGCTTGTCGATTGCGGAGGGTTGGAAAAGGTGTATGGATAACGGCCAACGCGCCTCCAGCCTTTTCGGATCGATGAAGCAGGATGGAGTCAGATCTCACAGTAGTGTGAGCGGGGTAGAAGTGTGATACTACAGACGGTCAGACCAAACGCCAGGGCCTGGAGGCTGGCGTGCGGAGCTTCAAGACTGACCAGTCAGCTGCTTCCGGACAAAGAGGGAGCACCGATCTGGTCTTGGACTTGGTGATGCTGGGCCGCTAGACCGTTTGGTGTTGTTTGGCCATCATGCTCGGCTGATCGATGCGTTGCCGTCATGACGGATGATGCACGCTTCCCCGAAGGAATAAGAAAGCCAGTGACCGTGCCTGATGTAGCATGTTTGGGGTTTTTGCTGCGTCGCCTAGGCCGATGGCAAACAGCATCCGCCCGGTTGACAAGATGCTGATTGCTGCAGGGAATGGCTTCATTCAGCTGTTGATGGGTGAGTTTTGGGCCGCCTTCTATCTCGACTTTGACAAATACGACAGCGCCCAACATCAGCCAACTCGACCAGTGAACAACACGAAATATTGCAACGCGTCCAAACACGGCAATTTGTGATCGCAATCTAATAGGTATGGGAATCTGGGAGGGCATGCAAGGTACCGCTCTAAGATCTTAGTTCTGGGCAAAGGCCCCTTCAGGACCTGTGCGGGGGGGGCGATCTTGCCTACATTTGCGCGTGGGATTTACGAAATCCCATCGAGCCAAGCGGCCAGTCGTCGCGAGAGCATGTCGCTGGACATTTGGGCTGCCGCCCCAGTGGGGGCGGCTCAAGTGGCGTTAAGTGGTGATTCATCGCAACCGGGAGGTGATGTCAAGGGCGAGGACTAGCCAAGATAGGAACATGCATGGATTGCCAGGAGCACAGACTTGCTACGGCAGGAGCTTTTTGTCCGGCGGGACGAGATGAGGGAAAATGTAAAACCATCTCTAGGGAATGATTGACAGGGGACAGAAGTGCAGACGGAGGTGGTATAAGAATGGGTTGCTATAATCGGAGCATCGAAAGGTCACTTACACGAACGTCGTTTTCCTCTTCCTCAGTTCCCCCAGCTATGTGCTTACGCCAGCACATCTGAGGTTGTCCGACATTTACGACCAATTGGTCCCCATATTGTGGCCTGCTCTGATGCACTAGCGTTGCCAGCCAGCCAGAAACGCAACGAGCTAATCTTCGGTTGATTCGGCACCAATCAGTTCAGATGCTGTTGTGGATCACCTGATACGAGGAAGATATGTATGTGTATATACATATTAATTGAGGATGAGGGGCGAAAGCGAAGGCCGTATCGCGTGTTTCAATCGGCCAACAGTGTACGCGCCATGTCCGAATAGAGCCCGACGGACAATCATATATGTTGTAAGAAGCGCGGCCCGGCGTCGAATGAGAAAGAGCCCCGCCGTGCTGTCAGGGCTTGGCGGCTCAGATGCTGGGACGGCATGTAGCCGCAACCCGCGAACCCGCAGCGGCCCCCGACACTGGTCGGAAGATATATCGCGCTTGTTTCCCGCTCGGCGGCCGCCTTCGTAGTTGCGATTGGCCACAGACCCCGTGGCCGCTTGTGCAAGCCACTCTGTGCCGCTGCAGGCTTACGACCCCCAGAACCGCCGGTCCGAAGCACCGTCGTGAACCAAGTGTACCATTGGACCCGGATCCAGGAGACGTAGCATTGACCGGGCCTCAAGGCGCATCAGTCGAGGTACGATCCTCTGTGATAAGGGCGAGAGGCCTCTTTTCCCGTCAAGGTGTCTCTGGCGCTGTTCTCTATTCCGGGTGTCAGACAATGCATTGTTCAGGTGAGTGAGGAATGTGCAAGACAGAAAACGAAAAGCAGCCCGCGCTAAAAGTGTCAAACGAAGTCGGTGAAGTCAGCCGCTCGGCTGCTACCGCCGTGGGCCTCCCTGCTGTGCGGATCTGAACACGGCCAATAGGAGCATTCTCTCGTGGCGGCTGTCTAGGGGCAGTACCCGCCCTGCCGCGTGGCTGTGCTGGGGTTGGCTTCGCCTGGGGGCCCAGCCCACCCACTCCCATCCGACTTCACTCCGTCCAGTGTCCGTTACTTCCGTCATCCCGGACCACCGGGTACCTAATCGTCCAGCGTGCTCTTCCATTAGTTCTCACGAGCATCGCGAGGTCTGCCACACTCAAGGGTCTCAGCTGATGTAACCACACCTTGGTGACAATCTTGGTAAGGCTGAACCACACCAAACACACCCCCTACATCATACACCTACGCGCACCCGCACATACACGCAACCTCATCACCAGCACAATGACATCATCGGACACCCCCAAACACCAGCCCGCGGCCATCAACTACGTCGCAGGCTTCCTCCTCGTTGGCCTCGCGTGGGGCTTCACGACGCCCTTCATCCGCCGCGCCGCAAAAGACCACCACCCGCCCCCGCACCCGGTCCTCGAGACCGATGCCGTCAAGCGGAGCTGGTTCCGGAGCCGGGTCTACGGCGCCTTCTTCGGCGTCGTCGACCTGCTGCGCAACCCGCGGTACGCCGTGCCGCTTCTGATCAACTTGACCGGGAGCGTGTGGTTTTTCCTGCTCATTGGGCAGGCCGGTAAGCCTCCCACCCCCACCCCGGTATTCTGACCTGGGAAGATATGAGAGGGGATGCTGACGATATGCTATAGAATTGAGTTTGACGGTTCCAATTGTCAATACTCTCGCGTTTCTCTTCACCGTCGTTGGCGACTGGTGGGTCGAGAGCAAGGTGATCAGTCGGGGTAGGCCGCAATCTCTCTCCGAGTTCGCGTATCTGGTTGGCCCGCGCATGACTGACTTAACGCAGAAACCCTACTCGGTATGGTATTATCTCTTTCTGGGATAGCGTTATGCGTGCATAGCAAGACCGGGTAATCATTTGGAGTCGCTCTGGTCAGAGAAAGGCGGCATTTTGGATGCGTGAGGCTTAGACTACCGCATGTCTCACATATTGCTGCAAGGCACATGTCTGGAGAAAAGTGGCGTTGGGGGCCGTTTGTAAAATATCCAAGATATGAATAAGTCTGTCGCAGCAAACAAATTCCCTGAGCCGGGCAGATCCAATCCTTCAACGCTTCCTTCCACCGACCGGGTTTTCCCTCGTCTGCCTCGCCCGCGAGACTCCACTGGTCGCCGGCCTGCCTGGACCAAGACTCCGCCGAACCAAGCGCATCCAGCCCGCCCGGGGGTGGGGGATAGTTTAGTAAATGTTATGAGACGAAAAAAAGAAAAGAAAAGAAAAGATGCCGGGGTAACCAGAATGCTCGTTGCTGTATTCGTTTGATATCCTCCATATGCCGTTTATGCAAAAACCTCCTTTCGGGATGCTTGTTGAACAGGAAATCGATTCGGTTTCGTATCACGTCGGAACAAGACATATCATTCATCACACGTCACTTGTCGTGGGGTCATCATGCTGCGGGTCGTCGAGCGCGGAGCCAGCGCTGCACACTTCGCGAGCTAGGGTCCTCCGCCGTCCAGCGACCCATCGACCAGTCGGAGGCCTGCAGCCCAGTGTAAACCGAATCGTCGGTGATCGTCGAGAGCTCCTGCAGTCCTCATGTCAGCGCGGGGATGCCATGGCCGCAACCACGAGTTGTGGGATCGTGACTCACAGCTCTCAACTGTTGATCACACGCTATCAGACGAGATCCATTCCTCGAGTTTGGCCTTTCGCCTTGCAAGATGCTATCCCGGTCGCCGATCCACCGTTGGGCGGCAGCCTGGCGCAGGTAGATCTTTTGACACTCGTGCCTTCTAGCAAAGGCATCAAGCAAGCACCTGCAGCAGAGAAAATATGAGTCCCAATGCGCCGTTTTTCTCGGAAGGACAAAGAACTGACTGCTTCAACTCGGCTTTTTCCTGCTCGAGCGGCCCGCCACTTGCCCGCGGAACACTCGTGTCGGCCGCGCAGTTGAGGATGTGCTGCCCGTCGAGAGAACACTGCCGCAGCGCCGCCCAACCCTCGGTCCAATAGTCTTCCGAGTTGTCTGGTTGCGTAGGCGCCGCCGTGATGTAGTACTGCAAGGTCCGGAAATCGTCAAGAACATCGGCAACTCTCGTTTTTCGGTATTCGTTAACTGGAGCTCCCGTTAGGTCCGGCTGCGCTA
The DNA here is from genome assembly GCA_016807845.1 of Colletotrichum eleusines. Lineage (NCBI taxonomy): Eukaryota > Fungi > Ascomycota > Sordariomycetes > Glomerellales > Glomerellaceae > Colletotrichum > Colletotrichum eleusines. The sequence goes on from JADEZO010000005.1 coordinate 1,412,576, forward strand.
CACGGGCCCCTGGTGCCAGGTCCATGTGTCACGGAGATTCCATCTGATAACATACATCCGTCCATTGTGATGTCGACAAATGTGTCAGAGTGGTGGGGAGGAGCGATTAGAGGTGGCCCGATGGAGAGCAAAACGATCGAACAAGAAAACAAGGTATGGTGTACAAGGATTAGTATTAGCCGGCTGAGAGAGTCGTGAGAGAGAGAAGAACTGAGGTTGTTGAAACAGACACACACTGGTTGAACCTATTTCGTGAGAATTGCATCGGCGCCGTGAGCTTCTTTTGTACATCGTTGACGGCCTCTGAAAGTCACAGAGAAATATCAATCACGAAAATCACATATCATCTTTCGAAAAGTAAACTACGGTCCCAGACGTTGTGCCTGCTCCGTCACGAATCGTCGAACTGTCCAGACTGCGGTTCTAACAGGTCAATGGAATCCCATGGGGACGCAGGAGGTCCTCGGAAGCGTTGATCCAATAGTTTGTTGGTTCATTTGATGAAACCCCACGTTGGACGAGCCCCCCATGTGGCCGACCGACGAGTCGGAAAATAGAGACCAGGATCATGTCAGTTGGGATGGCTTTGCAAGCTCAAAACTAGGACGAACCCTAGACAAGCTGGTGTAGCTGCCTTAGTCCCCTAGATACGGTGGGAACGGAGCGATTGCTTTGGCTCCCGGGAGGCCTGGCGATGATGCCAACCGACATGGTGTAGGCCAAGACAATCGTGGTCTGGACCACACGTCCGAAGGACTGACGACATGTTGGAAAGACAGTCCAGTCAGAGAGATGGATTTGAACGGCAGCCACTCGACATGCCGCTGACAAGGCTGCGCCTGATGGTAAGACCTGGACGCCGGGCCCAGGGGGAAGGGGAATGAGGGTGTAAGGCACTATCTAGGTGGTGGGTGACGTGGGTTGTAGGAAGTCTCAAGGCCCAAGGCCTGGAGCAGGATACGTGAAAGCATGGAATGGTGAAAAGGAAACGATGGGTTTCGTCCAGGCCCAAACCCAGTGCCTGGGTAAACGTCGGTCTTCTCCCCTGACATCATGCAGAAACATGTTGCCTACTGCGCAGATCAGGTCGACGACAAGGATGCGGGATAAGGTAAGGCTGGTGCATCTTCAGCCGTAATATTGATGGCCGGATGAGGAGGTGGGCTGGAGCTTTGCATGTACCTAGTGATGACTTGGCGGGGCCAATCACGGCCCGGAGACCTTGACCGTCTCCCACGTTTGGCATGCTGTGCTACGGCTGAGCCGATACCGCCGAACTAGTCCACCCGCATTAGGGTCCGTGTCGGTTACCCGTTGCGACTTAGCAGAAGGCAGATTGTGAGATTTAGGACGATATTCTCCTAGCCGCACAGGATTGCCGTGAAGGGGACTGGTTGAGAGGGATTGTGGGCTGACATATCCAGCTCTGACTCGGCACGCCATCTAATCTTCCCTTGTTATCTCACCGCTCGCATATCTCGACCTCTGGAGTTCTGCAGCTCCTCCAACCGAAGAAAGGGGAACCTTGCTTCCACCCGAGGATGTGCTGCGGACCGTTCAGAGACCCAGTGGCCTCAGTGACCCAGCCCTCTTCCATCGTGCCTTATGTCCGTCCGACTTTGTTTGCTTCTCCTTTAGGGAACACTCGTTCAATCCAACTGGTCGCCTTGTGAGGCCATTTGGCAAGGTCAGTAGCCTTCCCTCCTGCACTCCGACGCCCGCTTTCCGACCTTGCTTGAGCCCACGATTGGCCGCCAGTTTTCCCCTTATCCCGTGTGACGCATATCGAGTTACCATCCGAGACAATTCATGATCTCGGATTTTGTCCGCTGGCCTTGGCCAAGCCACATCAGCTATTCTCATCATCATGACTACTCAGTCAGTACTCAGCCAAGCCACAAACGGCGTCGCAGCCGCTCTCATGTCAAGCATTGTAGGTTGGTCGTTGCGACATCATCCGAAAGTCTTGATCTATAACGGGTTGGTAGGCTGGCTAGTAGTACAGTCGTTTGCGGGGATTAGGGTTTGAGAGACAACCAGCTTGACTCTCTCATTTGCAATGCCCCGCGGTGTTCATTCGTGATTTGGCCTGTCAACGAATCAATGTCGCCTTGGACTCATCATCGGACGCACCAACCAAGTCCAGCTTCCACTTGCCGGAATGTGTCTAATCCACCTCAATCCTTCTCCGCAATCGCCTGTAACCGCTCGTCGATCTCGTCCTCGGTGAGGATCCGAAAGCCTGGGTCCGTTCCCTCCTTGCCATCCGCTCGCGGGCCTCCAACAATGCCAATCTCGATCTCACCCTTCTTAAAGTCCATGCTCAGAACAGTGCTGAGTGTTGTGATGGCAAGCTCGACGACCTCCGTCCAGTCGCCAGGAGCATGATCCTTGTTGCGCAACTTCTTCTCGAGGTGGTTGAGAGCCTCCTGCTGCTTGGGGCCTGCCGAAGTACCCTTGTAGCCGATGTAGTATCCTGCAGGGTCGCACTTGAACAGCTGAGGGCCAAACTCAGAGTCCAATGAGATCAAGGTCGTGGCCACTCCGTAGGGACGCATGTAGGCCTAGACGTATTGTAAGTCATTGCCCCGACGTCATTCCAAGATTCCCCCTTGCTTACCCTTTGTGTGTAGACCTGGCTGATGTTGGCCAATCTCTTGGCCAATGCATCGGCAGGCATCTCGTAGCCGTACTTGTACCGGAACTCGGCTGCCTCGCCCTGAGCACGCTGGGAGAAGGCACGGGCATCGGCTATGGATCCTGTGATGACGCAGCCGACAGACGGGGAGAGCTGGAAGAGGTGTGAGACGGAGGCGGGGTCGATGAGTTTGTCCTTGCGATTGGGTCAGTTCCACTTCCGACATGTAAGTCTGCTGACAATCTCAACATACGGGAACCTTCTTCTGAGACAGGACGACGGCACAATCCTTGCCTCTCACTCCTATCGACATGATGTTGGCGGCTGTGATTGCCTTGAAGGCATATTCTGATCGGAGGCGTATCGTCAGTTCGGTCGGTGACAAGCCATGTCGTTGCGGGCCCCGCACGATGGCATCACCGCAGGGAGGGGCAATCGGATCGTGGGGGAAGGAGTCTACATACCGACCTGGTACAATCTTCCCTGCTCGGAGAAGATCGTGATGTGTCGGTCATAGGCAGAGCCACCTGACGAAGGAAAGGCATGTTAGCTGCGATAGGCATTCGCAAGGGTGAGGCCAGCAATGGGGAGGACGCACCCGACATCTTGGCGGTATTGTGGTATTTGCGTTGTTTGACGAATTAGATCGGAGAAAATCGTGTACGGTCGTTACGAACTGAAGGAAGAGGTTGATGGGTGGAGGATGGAAATGGTCGTCGGTGGAGAGGTCGGGGTTGAGCTCTGACGGAGCTCTTGGATATCGACGCGTTTGCAGGAGCTTGCCTGGAGCAGGCGAGGCAACGCAACGGAGCGGGCAGCTTCAGTGGCCACAGCTCAAAGGCTGTGGATGCCTTACCCTGGCTGCTTGTATTCTAAGGCAGAAAACCAAGGACGTATGTATTGGTAGCTTACATAAGGCATACTATACTATTAGAGAGTCTGGATGTGGCAGTTTCCGCTACGTACCTACGTATCTCAATGACAGGGAAGTCGCGGGGCACCCCTGTTCAGTGGGAACGACAACGCATCTTTGCTGCCAAAATTTTGGCAGGGCGGTATCTCGAGAGCCAGGGGGAGAAAAAAAAAAGTAGATTGGGACCATACCCGATATCATCTTTTCAGTGTCAAGCACCACTCTTTGCGCCCAATAGAACTGCTGTCCATGAGGCCGCGCCATTCCAATCTAATAGGATAATCACACGTGGAAACATTCGAAGCAGCCCAATTCTGCACCTTTTGTTCCTCTCGACTGGTCAAACGCGCAAACACCGGAATTCCTGGCCAAAGAAACAGCAGCGGCCCGAGAGAAGCAAGCAGCCCCTCCTGCCTCCCTCCCTTTCCCCCCTCCCAAAAGCATTCCGACAAGAGAAGCCGAGAGAGGGTGTGCCCGCTGCCCGTCATGTCCTCCGCCCAAAAAGTACCGGCTTGGAAACGATTGGGCCTCAAGCTCAAGCAGCCCGCATCCGGCGCAGAGATTGGCGGCCCTGCTCCTGCTGAGGGATCGAAGCCCAACGGGCAACAGCTCCACGACCGGCACGCCAGCGGCCCCGTCGCCAACGCCGCCAACGCCTCCCCGGCCGCCGCCGCCGCCGCCAAAAGGAAACGTCTCGATCAACAGGCTCCCCCTGCGTCCAGCTCTCCCTTCAAAAGGACCCGCACCGACGAAGCGACCGGCTATGCAACCCCGACCCTGAGGAAGCAAAAGTCCGTCACCTTTGCCGACGACGTCAAGAACCCCACCGCTGCCGAACCGAAGAGGAAGAGCAAGGGCCCGAAGAAGGCGGCCAAGACGGCGACGCAGCAGCCCACCGCAGACATCAAGCCCTCCCTCGAATACCTCCGGAACTGGAAGTCGTCCCGCGAGACCTGGAAGTTCAACAAGAACAACCAAACCATCTTGATGAAGCGGGTCTTCCACGCCGATGCGATCCCCTCGAGCGATATCGCTACCTTTTACGACTACATCCAAGACCTAAAGGGCTTCCCGAGGACCCGTTTGAAGGAGGCGGCGGCGGAGGTTAAGAAGGAGGATACCGACAAGGGGAAGGCAGCCTTCCCCGAAGGCACGCCGGACATGGACTCAAAGCAGTCCGAGTACGAGAAGGTGCTGGCCGGACTGATGCAGCTTGGCTCCGGCTCCGGCTCCAAGCGGAAGCGCTTCGACGAGCCCGGCTTCGTGTCTCAGTCCACAGACGTCGCCATCACCCAGCGCGTCATCAAGCGCATGCGGGCCGAGACGATACTGGACGAGCTGGGCGATAGCGACGACAGCGATGCCATGACTGTCGATACCGAGGAGGCCGCCCCGGTGACCCAAGACGCGGCTGCTGCTCAAGACCAGGCCGTCGACAAGAGGGTCAAGCTCAACGACGGCACGAAGCAGACCACTGCCCGTCGCCGCAAGAGACGTACCAATGTCGACTCGAGCTCGGAGTCCTCCGATACCGAGTCGGACTCGGATTCGGACAGCGACAGCGACAGCGACTCGGACGACTCTGACAATGCGAGTGAGATCCAGCGCCAGACTGCCCAGCGCGAGGCCGAGACCTCGAGCGAGTCGTCGTCGTCTTCGGAAGACGAGGGCAGCAGTAGCGAGGATGACAGCGAGGAAGAGGAGGAGGAGGAGACGACCAAAAAGAAGGGCACGAAGAAGTAGGTGGGGAGACTCTAGAGAACGTGGCAACGATTGAACTGTATTCAGTCATACATCCGACTCAGGTCGCAAGGTTCTTCGTGACCTTGGTGGCGGAGTTCAATGGAGTCATCGTGTGGCTGGCAATTAAGCTGTCACAGCCTTAAATAGTAGATTCAACAGCACCATCATCGCCGGTACGTCAAGCCACGGCCCGGTAGCGACTCCCCAAGTTTGCCGCCAACGTTCTGGCGCCTACAGGTCGCCTGCGCCATAGTTAAAGTGAAGTCTGATTCGGCTGCTGCTCTGGGTTATCGGGTATCTCGTACCGTGTTAAGAGATTGAGATGTAGCACGGCAGATGTGCTACGTATCGGTTTTTTTCCGTAGCGTGACATTCTCCACCTAGGTGTGAACTGCACTAGACCGATGGATATAGTCGCTCTGAACCCCTATGAGGGGTCTAGTCCAGTCCACCCAGTACATAACATACGATACTCAGCACCTCTGGCATGTGTCACGTCTCAATCTCTTGACACAATACAAAATACCCAATGACGCGGAGCAAATGCCATCTAGAGCGACTACATTCATCATTTCAGTCATACATCATACCTCTATCACCCCGCACCACCCAGCCCGCAGCCACGATGCTAGGATATAAGCTCGTTACTGTTTGGATTTCTCTTTTACACATATGTATTTCTTTTTATTGCGCTGGGAATAAACTGAGGCTCTCAATGGACACCCACAAGTCTACGAATCATGAAGCGTACAACCGGGTGAACCCGGCCTCGAGGGGTTGCAGCCAGTTCCTCTGGTCGTACTTTGTGCCCTCGCCCTCGATGACGTGAAACGTGTAAATGATGCGCCCCTTTTGGCTCAGGTTCTTCTCGCTCTTGTGCAGCAGGTTGCCGTGAATCAGCACCAGGTCGCCGGCCTTGACCTCGCCCGGCACGTACTCCCCTCCTCCCGCTGCCGCTGCCTCGTCCCCGGAGCCTTCGCCGTACTCCCCGCCGGGGGGGAACCGCGGGCCGTCGTTGTCGACCATCTCCGTCCCGCCGCCCGCTTTGCGCACCAGCCGGCTCGTCACGGGCGCCCAGCGGTGCGAGCCCGGCAGGAAGCTCAGGCAGCCGTTCTCGAGCGTGGCGTCCTCGAGGGCGTACCAGAACCCCACGGCCGACGGCGGGTCCGTGTACAGGAACGTCGAGTCCTGGTGCGGGGGCACCGCGCCGCCGATCTCGGGCTGCTTGCAGATGACCATGCTCTGCAGGCACCGCGGGTCGCGGAAGCCCAGGCTGCGGGCCACGGCCGACGGCTTGCCCCTGGCGGAACCGCGCCCGGGCCCGGGGCGCGGGTCCGAGATGGCGGCGAAGGGCGGCGAGAGGACGTGCAGGTAGTGGCCGATCTTGTTGATGGCGCGGGCCTTGGGCTTGACGAGGTTGCCCGCGTCGTCGAAGGCGTCCTCCTCGAAGAAGAAGCGGACCTTGTCGCCCGAGGTGAGGAAGTAGTCGTCGCCGACGTGGTCGGCCTTGTCACCGGTGGAGAAGCGCGTCATGGGGTGGTCCTCGAGAGAGAAGTTGTCCAACAGCGAGTGGGTCTCGGCAAGCAGGCCCGACACGGTCTCCGGTGAGAGGGCGCCAGGGATGATGAGGTAGCCGTCGCGGTGGAAGCGGGCGAGCTGGTCCGGGGTCAGGCCCTCCTCCTGTGAGGGAACGGTCATGGTGATAAATGTCAAGGAGGGGTAGCTGCGGGATGCAGGTCGGAATGCTTGACGCAAAAAAAGAGGTGATGGAAATATTTTGTAGGTATTTGTTCAAAACTGAAAGTTATACCAGCAACAGTAACAGGCCTGGTAAGTCGATGGCCTCATAATAGTTTATGAGTCTTCAAGCGGTGCGCCGTTTTGATATTCGGCGGTTGAGAATGGAGCATTATAATGCGGAGATCCCAGCCCCGCACTAACCCACTAGCGCTTTATCTCCCTCCATCATCTCACAGACTATCTTCAGTTTCATGCCAGTCTGGTTTGTTTGAGAGCTTTTAACAAAAACGAGAAAAAAAAAAGACATCTATTTATGTTTATCTAAGTAACGCAGACGCGTGTTGTCAGATGCACCAGTTCGTGACTTTGACCAGCCCGCTGCCGAAGAATCGAATGTACAAGAACTCCCCTCCCATGTCAAGAAACAAATCGCCCCGAAATAAGACAAAGTATAAGACGCCGGTTGCCTTATGCGCGTACGTTATAAAACTAGAGAATGTGAGGCATACCTCTATTTGTTGTTTCCCATTGACCGACATTTCGCTTACGGCAAGGGATCGTTGAGGAACTCGTAACCCTCTTCCGGCGGGAGCACAAAGGCGGAGATGCCCAGGCCGACGGCGCAGATGATGGAGACGGATGCGCTGATGGTGCAAAGAACCCAGGAGGTGTCCAAGTTCCAGCCCGGAACCTGGAACTGCTCATCGTTGTCGTAGAGGTATGCCTGCAAAAGGGGGGAGCGAGTCATTTAGCTTCCGGTTTCCGATTCGGCGCACAGCATCGGCGACTTACCACAATACCCATCAACACAAACTCAACTACACCGACAAAGATCAGGAGTCCGCTGAGGACCTTCCAGCCGGTTTCGCGTTTATATTTTCCCCCGCCCATGATAACGAGGAAGGTGACGATGGATGCGAGATGCAGAATCGTCGAAAAGGAGGCCAAGAAACCAACAGAGCGCCACATGGAGCAGAAATACCGCTCACCGTTACTGCACAGCTCTTCTGTCGGGAACTCCTGGCATGGCGGGTCGTACAGGTTCGAACAAGCGCGATGCAAGCCTATGTGTTTGGAGAACTCGTTGCCGTTAGTGGCCGTGACGGAGTAGGTGACCCAGTGAGGCAGGGTGATGGATGCGATAATCATCGCCGTCGCTAAGGGAGAACAACATTGTTAGCGTCGTAAGCTCTACTTTGCGATTCTTCCGCTTCCTCCAAAGCTTCGCCACGGGCGGCCCCGAGATGTTGCCGTGGCCCGTGTTCAGAGACGGCGATGACGATGATGTGTGGGTCTCCCGTCTCCTCCTCTCTAAAGTCACGGTCGAGAGAGAGGCCACTTACCAGCGACAAAAGCCACGAGGGCTGCGCTGTAAACGGAAACTCGTGTCATCTTGGCGTGTTGGACGACGACGTAGGCTACAGTCGCAGTTACTAGGTAAAGGAAACGGTGTTTTCTCTTCCTCCTTTCTGCCTGAGAAAAAAGAGAGAGATGTGGATGTATGAGGCAGGATTGAAGATGGCCAAAATGCCTTGGAACAAGGCAACTGATGGGAGGCTTCTCCAAGTCGGGGGGTGTGTGCTCTTTCAATGATTGGTGGTGGTAGTGGGCAGACCGGTCGCAGTTATGACGCTATCTTCCCTGAATCGGAAAACCGTGGCACTACAGGTGTGGTGGGGTTGGAGAAGAGTGACATGCATTTCATCGTCAATTTCGCCTGTGTCTTGGGTACCTTTTCCCCAACTGGATAGACATCGGAAACAGCTGCAGGCAGCTAATTGATACAGCACAGCAGCACGCGTGCATGGATGCATGGCAGGCACACACTGCCGTCACCTCTCACTTGACAGATCATCATCTCACGGATCACCAGCTGCCCACACCTTGCTGTTGCAACGGCCGGGTTTCGTGACCAAGATTGCTTCGCCTCTTGCCTTGTGGGAACCTAGCAAGCTTGCAAGGACCCGATATTGTTAGCGGCTTAGCGACCCCGACCGAATCGATCGACCACCCAGAGCGCTTATCCCATCCTGCTCCTTGTACACTAACTAGCTCTTCTCACCTTGGTTAGGCAGCACGTAGGTAGCAACACCTCGCTCGGCCTTCACCGCTCTGTCTTCCACGGATCGCAGCTCTACGGGAGCTCTCTGTCGCTGTTTCGTCCCGATTGCATCGCAGCCTCTTCGATGACGCCCGACAATCGAGGGGGAGGATGCTGGCGCCAGGAACACCAGCCCACTCGATGAAGATGTGAGTCAACGGCCATGGCATGGGAATGGGGAGCCGGAATTTCGTTCAGGACAGACAGATATTGCAAACATCGAGATGCTATGTTGGCGACCATGAACAAGCTCGTCTGATTCGACTGCCTACCTAGGTGGCCCATCCACGCCTGCCGTGCTAACCGGCACTGCGAGTTCAGCTCTGGCAGAGACCAGAATCGTGGTGGGGGCAGTAAACACCAAGGCTGTTTGTTACATTGCTTTGATTTATATACTTATGCATTATTACTTTAAAACCTAATTGTAGTTTCTTTACAATAGACTAGTAAAGCTAGTGAGTTTAGGTGTGAAATTAGGGATTGTGCGGGACTTTTGCTCACCCACTGTATCAGCGACTGCCAGAGACTGCATCAACACACTTCCTTTCCGTTCAATACGCCCCTTCGCATTCCACAAAGCCGTTGCCCTGGGCTCCAGAATGGGTGATCTCGCCTGCCAGACGACACCTTTCGTTGATGATGACTCTGTCGGCGCCCGGCCAGCCTATTCGCGATGCACCAGTCAGCTCCAACCCAGCCTCACAGAATCTGCTCGCTCTTCTCCAACCGCGATTGATAGGTATGACGAGAGGTTACGGCCCTTGCCGCTAACGATCCCTGGCAGCCTGCGTTCGACTGGTACGAATTCGAAATAGGTACAGGCACCCAAACAGAGTGCACACCACCAGATCGCTGATTTTCGTCCCGTGTAGGTACACTACGATTGAGAACTCAAATCGACTACTTACCGCCTTTGTAAACACCCTTCGTCTTCATCGGGAACGCGACAAAAGGCCCGGCAACGCCATCGAAGCCGAAGTCCTCTTGGTTATAGTACATATGGGGATAGCTCGAGTCGCCCGCCGTCGTCCCAGCCTTCACATGCTTACAAGCCGCGTAGGCCGCCGACCTCACCGAGGCGAGGCTGTACACGTTCCTGCCACATGCTATTGCCGTGTCGCCGGCCCGGGCCAGCATCCGAAAGCGTGCGTGCCGCGCAGAAGCCTGCACAGTGAGGGCCAGGATCGCGATGATGGCTGCGACAAGATGCATCTTGTCACGAAAATAAGCGGGTTTTGAAGGCAACGGAGAAACGACAAGAAGAAGTAGAAAGGCAACGGGAGGACAAATGAGCCGACCAGATTGTCTCTTGCTCTTGCAACTCATCACACTGGTAGGCCGACGACAGCTGCCTTTTGAATCATGTCAGCATTGACGTCTAATTCCTGCTTCAACCGCCGCCCATGGGTTACTTGGAGCAGTGGGAGAGTCGCGATGCGCAGGCATGGTGCTATAAATTGGTGAGCTCTTGCCTTGAGGACAGCAGCGAACCTCATTCACTGGCACCTCAATTAAAAGCCACCCCCTGAAAAGTGATGATTAGTATACTTGAGTCCCCTAAGTCTAATATGTGCTGGTGATGTGCATAAAACCGAAACGGCTGGTATACTATGTAATCCTCCACATAATATTATGCTCCTCTCAGGGTAGGTGCAAGCAGCTACTCTCTCATCCCTCGGAGCCGGACAGCCGGAGAACCGTTTTGCGCATGGGCAACTTCATTGGCTGAGGGTCCTCTCCGTGATAATCTCCCAGCCGGGAAAGCGAGCCAGACAACAACGGTCGGGGGCAGCGAGTATCGATCGCTGGCCAAGGTTGAGCGGATGCCACACGACTCAGGAACAAGACCGCTATCTCACATGCGATGAGGGAACTGCTGACTAGGTATCCTTACAAGATGTCGCAATCCACTGACATGCCTTGGGAAGCGGATCGTAATGCAACGCTGAGGCCGGGCCTTTTGCGGTCTTGTTGAGGCTCGCGACCAGGGAGGGAGGGGGGTGGCCTCGGCGATCTGCACACCCTTGAAGAGAGAGAGAGATAGAGAGAGGGTCGACCGAAATCTCCGCCAAAATCCGATCTGCGGGTGCACAAAATAAACAACAATGTCCAATTTCTGCATAGAATCCTTCGCAATAGCTCCAGCTTGCGCAACGGAGTTGAGATGGGCCAGGCGGAAACCCCCGTTAGTTGGGATCCTTCTTTAGGATTCCAGGATTCCAAAGGGGGGTTGGTCGATGCTGACATCTGCCAAACGCACGCATCATCGCAGGACTAAGTTGCATCGATAGCCAGATTTCATGCATAGGAAACATCGAGGGATCATAGACTACCGGAACCCCACCAAACAAACAGGCTCGGGGTTGCTTGTGATACCGACCCCCCCCCCTACTATCTCACATGGTGGAAGCTTCTTTATCGACCGTATCTTTGTTCGGTCTACCCACCTAATCTCCCCTGGCTTGATTGTCCGAAAAGGGGTGGGTTACCGCCTTCGACGCAAACGAAGCGCAAGGGCTTTTTGTTGTGCTCGTTCTCGTACTTCTGGCCGTCGTCTCCCGGGGAGCCATTGATAGCCCACATTCGATCACGCCAGAGGCAGGGCGTGCAGAGCTATCCCCCCTTCCACCGGCGCGACATGCCGCAGTAGAGCTAGGAATATGGGTCGGTCTATGTATCGGCCACTCAACAGACCCGGATCGGGGGGGTGGGCGGACTACACACCAACGCCTGAGGCTAAGCCCAGGGTGGCCCCGAGTAGATGGGACTGAATTAAAGTGAATTTGGGAAGGTCTCTCCGCTCCGGCGCAGGGTCCTCGGTCCCTCTACAATAATAACTTACGTATTCCATTCTTTTTTTTCTCCCTCTTTTAACTCGACCGCGCGCTTCGGACAAAAATCACATAATCCCCCAGTCGCAACTCTTCAACGTCATGGAGTCCTGCTACTATCGTCCCGTTCCCAACTCCTGCTGCTCCCCGAGACTCGATTCTAGATGAAGCCGGCCCCGCCTTCTTTGTTCATCGAACCCACGGCAGCCAGCTATCCTTCGACAAACAAGACGAATCACAAAGTTGATCGCGCATTCGGGACCGCCGGCCATACTGTTGCTCCATTGAATTGATACCGTTCACGAACTCTACGACTTGTTACTTTTGACTGTGATATCCTACGCCAATATCGTCGAGGCGTACCCTCGAAAGTACAGTGTTCCCCAAGACACTTTGGTAGGCAATATGGGAGACCAACGTCTCATGGAGCACCGGCCGGTGCAGACCAGCGCAGTCTACGTCCTCGGCGCACCCCAAGCAGATTCAATGCCGCCTCCCTCGCCTCCTTCACCACCAGTGTCTCCGCCTGAAGAGAGCTTTTTTGAAGAATTGGAGGAGCTGAGCTTGGGGTCGCCCGGCGACCTCCCCGAGAACGACAAGAGCTGCGCCAAGATCCAGGACCGCCTCCACGCCGCAACACATGTCCTGAGGACGGAGGCCGCAGCGTTGCGGGCCGTCACAACTCTGTACGAGACGGACCCCATCGCCCGGGACGGCTTCGACCGGACCGTCGCGGCAGTCACGCGGCACAAGGGCGAAAAGGGCAAGCTCATCATTACGGGTGTGGGCAAGTCCGGGCACATCGCCAACAAGCTGGTCGCGACCTTCAACAGTCTGTCCATCGCATCGGTGTTTCTGAACCCGATCGATGCTTTACACGGCGACCTGGGCATTATCCAAGAACACGACATCCTCATGTTCATCACATTTTCCGGAAAGACATCAGAACTCCTCGGCTTGTTACCACACCTCGACAAACCTTCGTCGCTGGTGATCCTCACGGGGCACACGAGGCCAGACACCTGCGAGCTTGTCAAGCTCCGACCGGACACGATCCTCCTCCCGGCGCCGGTCCACGAGAGCGAAATGTCGTCGTTCGGCGTCTCGGCCCCGACGACGTCGACGACGGTCGCCCTGGCCGTGGGCGACGCGCTCGCCATCGCCGCGGCGCAGGAGCTGCACCCGAACGTCGCACAGGTCTTCTCCAGGAACCACCCGGGCGGGGCCATCGGCGCCGCCTTCCGGAAGCCCCGGACGATCCAGGACCTGGCCGTCCCCTGGGCCGACATCGCCGACTCGGAGAGCCTGTGCGCGGACAGCAGCGTGGGCGCGGACCTCTTCCGGGCCGCGTACGACGCGGCGTCCGGGTGGGTGCGCGTCGGCAACGACGTGGCGTCGCCGGGCAGGATCCGGAAGCTGGCGACGGAGGACTTTGCGCGGCGGCTGCGCGACATACCGCGCCTGATGGTGCCGCGAGCGGAGATGCTCTCCATCTCGGCGGGGACGACGATACGGCGCGCCGCGGACTTTGTGAGGAGCATGCAGGGCGCCGCGGACGACGGCGAGTACGTCTACAGCCCGGATTCCATACTGGCCGTCTTGGACCGGGGCGACATCGTGGGCGTTTTGGAAGTGGGAAAGCTCCTCGAGCGGCGGGATTGAGACCGTCCCTCTCGCGGGTCGACGGTGGTTATCGGAGTGCGCAACTGGAATGGGAAAAGGAAATCTCCAAATCAAGGGTGTCCCCTTTTGGAACATCACATGCGGTCGGGCGAGGCTTTGCTCTTTTTTTTTTTTTTTTATTCTTTACATATATCACTTGGGAAACCGCGCGCGGCCTTTGAGCTCGGGCGGCGACGACGATTAGCCCAGGATCGTCATTGGACAAAGACCGGGATCGAGCCTAATGAATTGTATGGCGACCACGTCCTTCTTTTTCTTCAATGCAGTTTCATGTCGTCCCTTGGATATGATGACGATGACGATGATGATGTGCCACGGATCCCGGTCCAAGTGGATCGTGATATCCGAACTTTCTTTTTACTTTTTTTTCTCTTCTCGCAATGCAATGGTACAATGTAATGGTGGCTTCCACGCGGCTGGGTCCAGCCGCGGAGGTTAATGCCCGATTGGCCTCTGTCCCTGCGTGAGAGGAGCGCCTCTTCCGGCGTTCGGCCCGGGGTTGATGCAGGCAAGATCCCTTTCTCTTGGAGTCGCGCCATCTAAGTTCTTCCTGTGGGTGGGGGGGGGGGGGGGTTCGAGTTAAAGCCGATCCGAATATTGGCTTCCCGGCGCCGCATCTCGAATCCGTCAGGCTGTATAGACTATAGAGCGACTCGGTCTTGTCTCTGGGACGTCTCACGAGCTGGGTCGAGATAAGGCTGGAAGGAGCGGGGCCAAGGAAGGGGATAACCAAAAATCAGCCTGGATCCTGTCACCAAAAAAGGTGTTGGTTGCTTCGGCGGTTTCCGGTTGACCGGGTTCCTCCAACTTTTCTCGCTTCTCTGGCCCTCCTTCGTGATGCCCGAGCCGCTCCTCTTTGCCCACTTTGGGCCGTGAAAAAGAGGGCGGGCGCGTGCCTGACGATCCAGTCTTTTCCAGTGGTGCGCCAAAGCCTGAACGGAATCACCAAGGCGAGTGGGGTGGAGACGTTGTTTGCATCTTGTTTACGACGTAGAGATCGAGAAATCGGGACGGGGACGGATGAGAAGCCTCTTTTGCGTGTACTCTCACCCGCTCCCCGCTCCTTTCAGATTACGCGGTAGACGGCGGTCCATCCTGGTCCGCGCCGGGACCAGACTAGCGGGTGAGTGTCCAGAGAGCGGCCTTTTTGGTGCTCGTCCTAGGATGGTTATGAGACGAAGTAGTACAGAATTCGTTTGAGGCTTTTTACCCTCTTCGTTCCCCTTTCGAGACCTCTTCCCCACCCACCCGATCGGTCTTGTCGGGAAACGGGCGTATCCAGAGTTTCCTGGCGAGACGGTCTCACAGCGAACTACTGGGTAAGTAGTCAAAAGTCAAAAAGAACAGAGACAGGCACCAGCGACCGCGGCAACTGAGGCTTGCTGGCCGGAAGACGAGGCGAACTAGTGCCCGCCGTTTTATTTTATTGTTTGTGGCTCCGAGCACTGTCTGGCTTCTCGAGCGCACGAGAACCCGAGAGGGCCCGCCAAGGCGCGGACACTGTGCTGGTCGGTGTCAGATGATACTTTCCCTCATGTTCTTCTTCTTCTTCTCTTCCCCTTTTTCTTTGCTTTTCCTTTCTCCTGTGCGCTACCTAGAGTGTTTCCCCTCGACCGTTGTTGGCCCGAGGACGCCACCAAACCAGCTTACACTAGACCGGATCAGGCCGGGTCGCGCGGGGCGAAACATGGGCGTTTTCTTCTTTTGGTGGTTTCCTGTGTGAAGGGGGGACATCAGGTGGATCTGCTAGAGGAAGACGCTGGGACACTTTTGCTTGCGTTGTTGTCCGCCTTCGACTTTGGTTCATGAGCGGGTGTGCCTTGTGGTGTGAGACTTTCGGTGGATGTTATGGGATGGTGGTAGGTTGGAAGCTCTACATTTACGTGCGCTCCCCGCCAAAATGGGGCAGTGTCTTGAACCCCCCCTCGATCGGCATAACGAAAGTCGTCACGCATGTACGCAATCCCGCGCGGAGTCGCCCGGTTTGGTTGTCACCATGGCCCGCAGATTAGAGCATTGGCGGGGAAGGTGGTAGTAGCCCGTCGTCTTTCGAAAGGCGCGACGTCTTCACAGATCCGAAACCCGCTGCGGCGATCTCGAGAAGAATGGCGAAAAAACCCGGAGCTTAAACTAGTGTACGGATACAGGTAAAAGCAAGGGGGTAATGAGGAACCGGCCCATCGGATCTTGCCCCTGTGGTTCACCCTCCCGGAATTCCTGGTTCTATTTCGGTGTGAGAGGGGGGCAGACGTCAGTCTCCAGCCCTTGGCGACACAAGACCTCGCAGAGACCGCTGAAGAGGAGGAGGATGAGGCACTGTGAATGGTTCTGGAGGAACCTGTAGCTAGCTACCTGCACTGTACCGATATACCGCTACGAACCAATGGCATAGCGAAATGCTGAAGAACCGAGTTACGGACGAGGGCTGATTGGCCCAGTGGGCACGTCTGGAGGAAGTCGACGCTCTCGCGGATTCGAGGGACGTCATTGGGGACGGGACGTGGGTTATTTGGGTCCCCTGGGGCGCGTCAGCCAGTGAGGCTCAGTCCGGGATGATGTGCATATCCCTGCTTGCAGGCCGCCGGGCCACAATGGGCCAGGAGCCGGGTCAAGCTGGGGAGGCGAGGGGACGAGGGACGGCCACTGGTCTCCAGCAAGCTCCATGTTGAGGGCTCCGGGCCAATGATACCTGATTCGAATCCCCCCCTCTGGGCTTTGGTACCTGTAGAAAGAGTCGAGTGGCCCGGCCCGGGTGTGCCTCGACAGATAGAGCACACGTTGTGAGCAGCGGCCGGAGACGGTGGTTTCACAATGTACGGGCGAAGCAGCGAGATAGAACGAATGCGGCGACCAACCACCGCCAACTCATCAGACGCTGCATGATGATCTGCGGGCGGTTGAGGACGGTGAAGAGTGAGTGAGTGAGTGAAATGGACGTGCCCGCTCGTACGAGTCGCGGGGGCATTCACCTAATCCTCGGTGTTCCAGTAAGAAATAGAGTTCCCGACTGGCACGGTCGAAATGCCATTGACAGGGCTTCGACGCGACCGCCAATAAATGGGAGAAGCGATCTAGGCCCTGGCAGCGGCATGTCGACATGCCCTCACGTCAAGCGAGGCGGACGAGTGCCCATTTGTGATTACCATGTACATCACATAACATGGACAGATGATTGTGATTGCATGTACTAGCCTACTAGGTACATCGAAGGTGTACGTAGGTAGTACGGGAAAAAAAAAAGATGTTTTGGGTACAGAGTAGGAGATTCGCGAGATCCCTGTGATTCAGCTCGCGAATCCCTGTTGGAGGGGCCCAACGGCACATGAACCCTGCCAGAATTAGGTAGTGTAGAGTGACAGGCGAAGACAACCTCCTTGTCTGCGTTTGACGTCCTGGGGGTCCCTGGTGATGTTGGACCGATAGGGCCGCGGTCTGCGAGATGAAGAAAGGCTGATGAGATCGTGTGAAAAAAATTAAAAAAAAAAAAATTAAATTGAGATGGCCCAGTGATACACCAGCCTCCCGAATTTCCCTTGGGTGGGAATAGCATCCATGGTGGTACGGCCCAATCTGGAGTGCTGGACCATGATGGGTGATGGATGGCATCCATAGTTGTGTCGGCATAGTACTATTATAGGTAGTACCTACAGGTAGGTCGGCAGAACTACGCAGTATAGTGGATTCATCTGAGCCGCAAGGCAGCAGCAATCCGCCCTCTCCCTCTTCTTGACACAACGAACCCGACCCAGAAGGAGACCAAAGTAAAGGCCATCCGTCACAGGTCAGACGTAAAAGAAGCCGCTTCTGGCTTTTGTTAGGTTCGTGGACTGACGACTGACTGACGAGTGACTGACAGACGGGCAAGGTTGGAATAAAATGCCTTGCATTTTCCCAGCCCCAGCCCGACCAGCCACAGCATATTTCCCCAACCCAGGACGTCGTCGGTGGGGAAGCATAGTGGGGCGGGGTCTCATGTCGCCCCTCAATTCGCCCAGCCACCTACACGCGCGGCCCTGGGACTGCCCCTGCACGCACAGTGCGGTTGGAGCCTGTGCCCTGGCACAGCCGAACCCCTCACCTCCGTCGTCGTCGTCGCTAGCGCGCAGCCGAGTCGACCCACACAGCCAAACGCAGGGCGCAGAAAGCTAAGCTGGGAAGGTCATGTACTATGTAGGTACGGCAACAGGGCTATTACCTGCTGCTAACCTCTCTCTAGCTGTCTGTTTGTTTGTCTATCTACTCCGTACCTACAGAGTACTTGCTCTAGCTACCTAGGTATCTAGTGTCACCGTATGTACGCAGGCTCTGTTATCGACCTTTCCTCTCTCTCTGCATCTTGTTTCCATGACTGCCAGCTCATACCCGGACCAACTCTCGACAAACAGGTTCAGGGCAGTAGAGAGTTGTCACGGCTGGTACCTTTTTTTTTCTCTCCACCTCTTCCTCACTGGCTTTGCCCAGCTACCTTAGCTCCTCACCCCACCTACCCTCCAATTGGCATCCTGTACATGCCGCCCGACGCCAAAATACGGTCCTGAGCCGACATCATTCATCATACGCCTGCGCCGCACGCACTTGGCCGTGTTTCTCCCGCACCACACAACGCAACTCTCGCTCTCCTCTACATATTCTCTCCTCTTTCACCACCACCAACAACACCTCTTCCTCCTCCGCCTCCGCCTCTACCGCGCTGCCGTTGCCATTCATTCCACGGCTCTGCGTTGACTCGCCCGACTCTTTCTTCCTCTCCTTCCCCTCATCGTCATTCGCCATTCCGCCTTTTGTGCTCTTCTCTCGCTGCGCCCCGCCATCATCTTTTCCTCGACCTTCGATTGTTTTGATACCCGTCTTCAAGAACCCCGCCTCATGTAAACAGCTCCCACTTCAGCTATTTTCTTTCGCTTTGTGGCTCACAGGAAGCCCTTTGCTTTATGCGTTTCCTTCGATTCTACAACATCCCGGCGGCATTGGTCCACTGAAGACGTAGCTCTCACAAGACGCCAATAATAACAACAACAAATAAACCACAGCCATGGCCACGGCCAAGTCCAAAGTCCACCCCCTCAATGGGATGCACACGGCGGGAATCTTTGCAGACCCCAGCATCGACGGCCCTTTGATTGGAACTCTGGTCGCCATTGTTGACCGCGCCAAAAACTTGCCCAACCGCAAGACCATTGGAAAGCAGGACCCCTACTGCGCTGCACGACTCGGCAAGGAAGCCAAGAGGACAACGACGGACATCCGCGGAGGCCAGACTCCAAGATGGTAACCCTTCCCTTCATCCTTGCCCCCTCTAGGGAGCTTCAGTCCTGTGCTAACATCCATCTCTCAAGGGACCAGGAGCTTCGCTTCCCCGTCCACGATTCGCCAGACTACTACCAGCTCAAGGTGTCCGTCTTCCATGACGATAAGAAAACGGACCTCATCGGAGAGACGTGGATCGACCTGAAGGACATCATTGTTCCTGGCGGAGGCCAAAACGACATCTGGCGCAACTTGATGTTTAAGGGCAAGTACGCCGGCGAAGTGCGCATGGAGATTACATACTACGATCAACGCCCGAAACCCGAGAAGCCCGTTGCGAAGCCCAAGCCCGTCGAGGCGGAGCCTACCGAGAACCACCATGGCACCATCCCCCGCAAGCAGATCAAGCGCCGTCCCCTGCCATCCGATCCCTTCACTGGCGAGGCTCCCGCCGCCCCCTCTCCGGACCAAGCCCCGATCCCACCCCGTGCTGGCGGCCCCAGAGGGCCCAAGGAGATGAGCACTCCTACACCCCCAGCCCAGGAGGCAAGTCTATCGGGCTCGCGCCCGATGCCAAAGGGCCCAAAACAGTTGCAGCCAGCCCAGGTCCCGACACAATCGCCCTTGCAGGCCATTGAATACAACACCAACCCTGCTCTCATGGCCCAGTCCAGCCAGCAAGACTTGCTTGCCCAGTCGCCTCAGGCTGCTCCGCCGCCGCACTCGACAGAAGTGACACCGCAACACACCCCAAGACACGAACGTTACGAAAGTCCCGCCTCTCAGTACGACGACAGGGACTACAGTCCCAGATACTCATCTCAGGAAATCGTCAACCAGGCTCACTACCGCCAGGGTTCCGAGCCACCGCGTGAGATGTTTTATTTGGAGGACCAGCGGCAAGCACCGCCCGTCGACGACGATCGCCCGCCACCTCCGCCCGCTCATAGAAGCCGCGGAAACTCTCAGGACACGATCGTGAGGGCCGCCTACGACACTCCTCCCAAGTCGGCGAATGCCATGAGACAAGATGTCCTCCGAAATGAGGCTCATCGCATGTCCCTTTCCTCGGCAGCGTACCCTGGACGGCCCACCTACCGTGGTTTCGATTCGGCGCCTGCCGTCACCAACGCGCTTCCAGCCCCCGAGGACCACTACCACGAACCGTCTCCCCCGAGGCACCACTCCTATGATGCTCATGCAGAGTACCGATCCATGCAGCCGACGGTTGAAGATGTGCCCGAGTTGCCCAATACTTCTGCAAATCCCCATCAACGAAGGATCTCACGTGCGCCTCCATACGAGGAGACGGGTTACAGCCAGGAACATAACCAGTTTCCGCCGTTGCCACCATCTCAGCAGTCGCAGCAACAACAGTTCCAGCAGCAGCAGCATCATCATCATCATCATCAGCAGCAGCAGCAGCAGCAGCAGCAACATCAGCAGGCGATGCAGTTACCTCAGCGCCGGAACTCGCACACACCCCAATACGACGAGATGGGATATGATCAAGGTTACGACCAAGTGCCTAGTCCTGCGCCCCTGAACATCGGTGGCAGGGGAAGTGCGGGCTCCTCTCGTCAAAGAGGCGCTTCGCCGCAGCCCGGCTACGGGCGAGGGGACGAGATGTCTCAAGCGGGCCACTACAGCACGTCGCCTCGCCCAGAATACCACTCGAGAGGAGACGAACTGGTATTCGCAGGCCGAGGCGGTGCTTCCCCCGGGCATTACAGCACATCACCCCAGCCAGAACATCAACAAGATTACCAGCCTAGAGGTGATGAGCTGGTTCTTGCCGGCAGAGGAAGCGTGTCTCCGGGCCACTACAGCACTTCTCCGCAGCCGTACGTGAGGGGGGACGAGACGGCTCGCCGCCAGCAAGTCTCTCCCATTGCCACCCGGGACTTCGCTCCGAGCCCGATGGAGGGATCGCCGTACCACTCCCACTCTCGCAGCCAGAACCAATTCACTTCGCAGCGGTCTGAGCTGGGAGGCACCGAGGTCACGGCTCACAGCATGCCCGCTGTGCCGGCTTCCTTAGTGCCGGGCACCGATCCGACAATCTCGCAAGAGGTTTCGGATCGCATCTACGACGAGAGGCGTCAGCAGCGGCGCTATACTGATCAGAGCACGGTGATCCCGCATCGCGGGAGACAGCAGAGCGAGCCTGTCGGATACGATGGCAACTACATGGACCAGACATACGTCCCGCCTGGGTACAACTCCCGGGCGTCGACGTACGGCGCGCCTCCCCATGACATGAACCGAGGACGAGGTCCTTCACCGAATCCGATGAGGGGACGGGGCGCTTCCCCTAATCCCATGATGGCTCGAGGCTCTTCGCCAAACCCCATGATGGCCCGGGGCTCTTCTCCTAACCCCATGACTGTGCGGGACGTCTCGCCGAACCCCATGAGAAGAGGTACTTCGCCTCAGCCCCCTCCCCAGCACATGAGGACGCGAGACATCTCTCCCAATCCTCACACGCAGCACACGATCAAGCGAAAGTCTGTTAGTCCCGCACCGCCTCGGTCTGAGCCTCGCAGGTTGTCCGGCATCCCCTTTGGCCCGGATTCATACGATATGCTCAACCCGGCGGTGTCGACCACCAACAGCGACATCTCGAGGCCCGACCCCGACGAGAAGATCATCACCCATGACGGACGTGAAATCGACCCGTCAGATCATCTCCCTATGGACACCTGGGCACCGGAGCCGGAGCCAAAGGGTCCCAAGACGCCGGCTTCTGCGTCCACCCGATCACGGGCGTCTACTGCCGGCGCCCAGCCCCTACCTACGAGCGGCCGTCGGCAGCTCCGCATCGCGGGTCGGCCCCAGTCTCAAGCCTCGCCAGTGACGTATAGCTCGGACCCGTATCACGTCCCGGGCACACCGCCGAACATGAGCAGTGGTGGCCGAAACAGGCTCCAGAAGAAGGCGCAGCGCATGTCGGCCCTCCCCTCGACATCGCCCGCGGGATCCAGCCCTCTGGCCCCCATCTCATCACACAACTACCAGGATAACGGTGGCGACTTTACGCCGCCGCGCCTGCCGAGGGCGAGCACATGGGACTATCCTAGCGAGAACCACGCACCGCAGTACGGCAGCTCTCCCGGAGGAAATTACGGCGGCGGCGGCGCACCCCCGATCCCCGCCAAGGTCCCGTTGCCCATGATGAGTGGCGCGAACGGCGACAATGAGTGGGCGCTGATGCAGGAAATGAGCCGCATCGACATAGGCGCCGGGCGCTCCAGGCGTCATCGGCACCACTGAGTAACGGCGTGCGTTTGATGGCGTTGGTAAGAGTCGTCTTGTACTTGTACTATATAATGGTTACGGGGCTATGTTTTCTGAGATGGAACGATGCTTGCTTGAGTGAACGAACGGGAAAATACGGCTTGGGTTATGGGGCTAGACGAACTGGTAATGCTATAGCAGCCGGAAATTGATTTCTTCGCATTTGGCATGTTCGATCGTGTTTGTGAAGTTCATCGTCCATTCGATCATGATGATACATTCGCAGTAATGTGTATGAGGTTCAAGTGATAGATGGACTCAAAACTTCCAATAAGCCTGCTCAGGATTGCATAGCAAAAAACCTCACAATATTAACAGAGCAATGTCGTTCAAATAGATAGAGAACAAACCATTTTCTTGTCCGCTCTATGCCTTGTGAGAAGTGTTGGCTCAATTAAGCATATATATCTCTTAAGGGAGGAGGCGGTTCCGCCCCTCTTCGGGAATTCATGTCTGTACTCGTCTAGTCTTGCCTCCAACTTCGGCTTCACCTACTGCGTCAGCCACAGCCATGATTGTATATCTAGGCGGGAAAAAAAAAAAAAAAGCGTCGCGCCCTTGGGTTGACAAGCACGGCGCAACTTGCTGGCTTCCCCGTTTTAGCGAAGCAATAAATGAGCACGCTAGGTACTCTGCTCAAGCCCCTAGTTTTCGTCCTCCCTTCTTTCTCTGTCAGAAATCCACCGTCGTATTATCCAACCCGACTTTTTAGCGTTCATGTCGGAATGGGATCCAAGACACCCGAAGAGCAGATTCCTGGAGGCAATGGTATGAATCGATGACTTGTTTCCACTTGCAACGAACACTTACGAGCAACAGGTGGCCCGCTCTCAACCGGCCCTTCCTCCAGCGGCGGGGAGCCGCGTGGCGCGCACCTTTCACGCGATGGGGATGGTAGCCTTGGAGACCAGGGCGACGACGATGACGCTGACGCAGATGATCTTAGCCCCAGACCGTTGACGGCAGCTGGTGACGGGCTCAACAAGAAGAAGAAGAAGAAGCCGAACAAGAAGAAAAAGAAGCTTGCCGCTGTCAAGGAGCAGTCGTCGCCCCCGAGGGTGCCGCTGAGCGACCTCTTCCCTTTGGGAGAATACCCCGCCGGCGAGTATCTCGCCTACGACAGAGTATCTCACTCGGACGCGAACGTGACCCGCACCACGGCTGCAGAGCTGCGGTACCAGAGCCGCAAGCACCTCGAGAACCCCACGCTCCTCAACGACTACCGCAAGGCCGCCGAGGTGCACCGCCAGGTCCGGCAGTGGGTCCAGGAGGCCGTCCAGCCCGGCTGGACGCTCCTCGACATTGCAACCGGCATCGAAGATGGCGTCCGCTCACTCCTGGCTAACCAGGGAATCGAGCACGGAGACAATCTAAGGTCCGGAATGGGGTTCCCAACGGGGCTGTGCCTCAACCACGAGACGGCGCATTACACGCCGAACCCCGGGCAGCGGGACGTCGTGCTGCAGTACGGGGACGTCATGAAGGTTGACTACGGCGTGCAGGTCAACGGGTGGATCGTCGACAGCGCCTTCACAATGAGCTTCGACCCTACGTACGACAACCTCCTGGCCGCGGCCCGGGACGCGACGAACTCGGGCATCAAGGTGAGGCACGTTTCTCAAGAGTCGCACAGACATGTGGCGACTGACACCATATCAGGCCGCTGGCATCGACGTTCGCATTTGCGACGTCAGCGCAGAAATCCAGGAAGCCATGGAGAGCTACGAGGTCGAGATCCGCGGCAAGACGTACCCCGTCAGGGCGGTGCGCAACATCTGCGCCCACGACATCAAGCGCTACCGCATCCACGGCGGCAAGTCGATCCCATTCATCCGGAACGGCGATCAGACCAAGATGGAGGAGGGCGAGATTTTTGCCATTGAGACGTTCGGCACGACCGGCCGCGGCAAGCTGTACGACGACGTGAGTACCCGTTCCCCCGCTTCCCTCGCCGACTCAACAGCCGCTCCGAGATGGGGAATCAAAGCGGCTGACTTGCGATTGATAGGTCGGTGTCTACGGATACGGACTCCGGCACGACGCCCCCGCGCAAGTGAGGCTGCCCTTCGCCTCCGCAAACCGGCTGTATAAGACGATCAAGGAACAGTTCGGAAGCATCGTCTTCTGCCGCCGCTACCTGGACCGTCTTGGTTTGGACCGGTACTTGGCCGGGGTAACTTTTTCCTCTTCTATCTCAAGGGTAATTTTCAAGAGAAGGCACCGTACTAATGGGTTGGTCCACGACAGCTTAACTGCCTGGTCTCGCATGGCGTTCTCGAGTCACACGCGCCGCTCGCGGATATCAAAGGATCCTACACCTCGCAGTTTGAGCACGTAAGTGTGATCACCGTGCACAGGTTTCAATAGAGGACCGAGGACACGTAGCTGACTATTCCTAGACAATCTTGCTGCGAGAGTCCAGCAAAGAAATCATTAGCCGGGGGAGTGACTACTGAGTAGCGGAGAGGGCGAGAAGTATCATTAGGATGGGTAACCATCCTTATGGGTTTGTGTGGATGCAGTATGCAGGTTGGAATCTCGGGGGGGGGTTCTTTTTTTAAGGGGCGGATTCAACACCGCCTGTGTGAAGATGCCTCATTGAAGCAACGAAGGCAGCTTCAACGCTGCCTTTGCCTTGACGCGGGGACTGCGTCTTTACATTCGTTACACCTAGTTATTAGTTTGCTCTATTCGAATTCACGCTCGTTGCTAAAGCGCGGCTCAACTATGATACCTCCAAGACTGAGACTTGCGTTTCTTTTCCCCTTCGTGCAGTCCTGTTATCCAAGTCACGGAACCGCACCCAATGTGGTCCTCGGCTCTATCCTGGTGCATCACCTTGGTAGATTTACAACATCATAGGTGAAAGGCTTTCATTTCAGTACCTCGAATATCTCCCTCTTGCTCTGTGTCGTGGAGGGCGGAGGGGTGAGGGGAGATCACCGACGTACCTAGCCCGTGTTAGTCCAAGCCGGGCCGGAAACATTTCGCCGACTTTTTGTTTCGGACGGAGTCCCTCATAAACCCCATCGTCCCCCAGCCCTGATTTTGACAGTAAACCCTTCCGCGCAAGCTCATCCCATGAAAGACGTTCATTGATGTTAATGCCTTGAATCTTCGAGTTCTCGCCTCGCAACTTATCAACACTTTTATCTCTCGACGCCGTTTCCGGTCCAAACCCTCAAAAAGCCACCCCTCCGGCAGTCACCATGATATCCATCCCTTCCAAGACCCTGGAGGTCTCGCCCGGGACAACGTACAGGTACTTTTACTCCCGCGCGGCGCGGACGGGCCTCCCCACCCTCCTCTTCCTCCACGGCTTCCCCTCGACGGCGGCCGACTTCCGCCCGCAGCTCGAGCACTTCGCCGCCCGGGGCTGCGGCGTCCTCGCGCCCGACCTCCTCGGCTACGGCGGGACTTCCAAGCCGGCCGACCCGGGCGCATACACTTGGCGCGCGATGGCGGGCCACATCGCAGCCATCCTAGATGCCGAGGGCCTTCTCGGCGGCGGCGGCGGCGGCGGCGGCGACACGGCGGCCCCCATAGTCGTCGGCATCGGCCACGACCTGGGCTCCTGGTTCCTGAGCCGGCTGTGCCACCTGCTGCGCCCCGGCCCGGGCCGGCCTTTCGCGGGGCTCGCGTTCCTGTGCGTCGGGTACATGCCGCCCGGCGGCGGGCGGTTCGACGTCGAGGCCATCAACCGCGCGTCGGCGGCGGCGTCGGCAGACGGGGCGGAGCGGTTCCGATACTAGGACTTCTTCACGAGCGACGAGGCACCGGCGCTGATGGGGCAGGAGACCGAGGCCGTCGTGTCGCTGATGCACGCGGCGCCGCCCGGGGTGATGGCGGCGAACCTGGGGCCGCGGGGCCGGGCGAGGGAGTGGGTGGCCGCGGGCCGGGTGGCATCGGCGCACTCTTTCGGCGGCGGGGGCGACGACGACGACACCGCCGCCGCCTGCTTCAGGGACAAGGTCGCGGCGTTCCGCGCGGGCGGGTGGACGGGGCCGACGAACTGGTACCGGGCGCTGCGGGACAACCTCTCGCTCGGGGACGAGGAGGGGATGGCGAGGGAGCTGGAGGTGCCGGTGCTGGTCGTGGGGTGCGGCCGGGACGAGATGACGAGGCCGTGGGCGCGGGCCGGGTACCGGTTCGAGGTGCTCGACACGGGGCACTGGGTCATGCTCGAGGACCCGGCGGGGACGAACCGGCTGCTAGAGGAGTTCGTGGACGGCCTTTCTTGACAACTGGCTGGGGAAGGGCTGGGACCTCGGGATTCCGTGTTTGAGTAGCTTTTGAACCCAGAGAGACCTGGAGGGTATTCCAATTTCCGAATGACCGGCTCGCCTCTAACGGCGTAGTCGGGTAAGGTAGGTAGGTTAGGTTGGGCACATTCTATATCGACACAAAATTACTCTTCTCGTCTCTTCTGTCTTTTTTTCTTTCCCCCTTTGGTCCCCCCTAAACGCCATCGCAATGCATCAGTGACCAACAAGGTCCGGTCACCACAATCGAACGTCCCTCGGGGAGGGGGGGTGGGGGGAGCGACAGATCGTGATCCCCCTCCTTTCATTCCCTCCCCCTTTTCTTGACAAGGCACAACCTTATCATCATCATCTCCAATCCCCTCAGAAATCTGCGAGGCCTGGTATGCACACTGGCCAACCGAGGATTGCCAGAACAACCTCGCACGTAGCATAAGAAACCTCAGAACCGAGAATAGAAGAAAGAAAAAAAGAAAAAGAAAAGGAAACCCTGATTCAGAAACCGTCCCACTAGGCAGACCCCATCATCAGGCTCTCAACCATGCCGCCCGTCTCGCACGCAAGCTGGGCCTTCTCGACCTCGTTCCCGACGCGTCGCCTCAACGTCCGGAAGCCCTCGAACAGCTCCGCGCTCGCGGCGGCGTACTCGGCGTACAACTCCACGAGCACCAGGCCGACCTCGACGCAGACGCTGACGTACCGCGGGTCGATGATGTGGTTGCACATCCACTTGAGCACCGGCTGCACCGTCCTCTCATCCCTGCCCTCGAGCGCGTCTCGCACCGCCGACCGGTGCCGCAGCGCCAGCAGCAGCGTCAGCACCGCGAGCGGCGAATGGTCCTTGCCCTGCGGGTCCAGGACCTGGTCCAGCGCGCTGGCGTAGCGCCCGTGACGCAGAGCCTTCTGCCACGCCGTCTCCTTGGAGCGGGAGACGCGCGCGTCCTGCGCGACGATGACCTCGGCCTGGCCCTCGCCGAGGGCTTCGAGGCGGCGGTGGGCGGCGGCCTTGCGCTTGCGCGTCTTGGTGACGCGGTCGTGCTGGTCGAGGGTGCCGGCGATGAGGGCAGCCATCTCGCGCTCGCGCTCCTTTTGGCGGGTGGCCTCGGGGCCGGTGAGGCGCGTGCGGATAGAGAGCACGCCGGACTGCATGCCGACGACGAGGTGGCGGTCGGCGTGGTCGGGGGAGTCGGAGGCCGAGAGCACGCGGAGGGAGAGGATGGGCGAGGGGTACTTGGTGGAAGAGACGACGTTCCAGGCCGTTGTCTCAAAGACCTTGACGTGGCCGTCGAGGCCGCCGGTGACGAGGCGGGTACCGTTGGAGGCAAGGCTGAGGGAGGTGACGGTCTTCTGGTGGTTGGAGATCTGGTGGATCGGGCGGGCTGCGACGAGGTCCAGAACAGAGACGTTGGGGCCCGAGGCGGCGAGGAGGGTGGTGCCCGAGGACAGGGGGAGGACGGACTCGACGGGGGCGGCGTGCTTGAAGGTCATGACGGCCGCGTTGGAGCCTATTCTCGGGTCCCAGATCTTGACGGTGGAGTCGTAGGAGCCCGAGACGACCATGTTGCTTGCGCCCGAGGGGGACTTAGCCGGGAAGAACTCGGCGCAACGGACGTAGTCGGCGTGGCCGACAAAGGTGTGCGTCGGGTCGTTGGCGGTGAGGTCCCAAAGGCGAACGGTCTTGTCGTCGGAGGCGGAGAGCAGTGTCGTGGGCTGGGTGTTGGAGAAGCGCGTGGCCCAGACGGGCTGGCGGTGCTGGGTCCAAGTCTTGAGGATGGAGCGCGAGTGGGTATCGAAGACCTGCATGCGCCCTGTGTCCTCGGCGGCGACGAGCACGCGGCCGTCGCGGCGCAGGGAGCCGGAGCGGGCGACGTCGGCGAAGCGGGTGATGGTTTTTTCGAGCTTGCGGGTGCGCGACGAGTAGAGCTGCACGCGGGTGCCGGTGGTGACGGCGAAGAGGCCATCGGCCGAGGTCGAAGAGATGTGCGTGATCGGGTACGAAGTCGGCGAGGGGATCTGGAGCTGGTTCTTGAAGGACTTCCAGTAGCGCTGCTCGGCCGTCACGGGGGACGGGCCCGAAGGCAGTTTCACCTGCGGGAGGGGTCCCACGGGAGCTGCCATTGTGATGATGTGCGTTCTAGTTGTTTCTGCGTCTTGCTTTTCCTGGTAGAAGTAGTCGGTATGTCTACTTGAGAGGAGTGGTTGCGGAGGAGAGGACGCAGTTGGGAGGCTATCGTCGTCGTGATGGACGTTGGTGATATTTTTTTTGGAGTTTGGCGGAACCGCTACTGAGGAAAAAAAAAAAAAAAGATTCTCAATTGAGAATTTCTTGGGGTAGCTAGTCCCGATTCGGTTTAGCGGGTACCCCACGTCTCTTGATAAGATAAGACGCGGGGCCAGGGACCTTGAGGCTTGGAAGGATTCCAGGTGATAAAAGCTGTCTGACCTGAAAACCATGGTGTGATGTAAAAAGCTGCAAAGGCATGTTGTTCAGTGCAGACGAGCTTGAATGAGTTCTTTTACATTTGTCTTTCTTGAATCAAGCGGACTCTGAGCAGTCGCGAAATATCTCGTTACCACGTAAGTCACTAACGATGGGCAGCGAGGACATACGAACAGCTTAGCCATTGCCAGCTCCATAGCTCCAGCTTCATTATTAACCTTGCTTTATGGAAGAAGTCTCAAGTAAAGCAGACCCGCGCATGCATCAGATCTCGTGTTTCTTGGCTCAGAAACTCGCTGCAAGAGCAGAACGCTCCACCCCAGCTTACCTACCCTACCCTGCCGAACGAAGCAACCATGTCCAACATCTCGGCATCGAACGTGCGGGAAAAAAGAAGAAAAAACACATCGGAATCTGCGCCGAGCTCTAACCAGGCGCAATTCGATACCGCAAAAACTCGAGCCTGACAGCTGTCCGTCCCGCCCATCCAACACACACAACAACATCCCACACCACCGTCCCGCCCATCCATGTATCACACACAAACTGGGGAGAAACTCAGCCCCAAACGCCCCTTGCCTCCCGCAAAAACTTTCTTCTGGGATGTGCCGGTAACTCTCTCACTCACCGCTCGTGATAAGCTCCATCCCTTGTGTCGCCAGGTCGGACTGACAAACTCTTGGCCTCACCGACTTCGCGTGCCGGCTCGCCCAACCGCCCTGCGCCTCGTCCGTCCCCCAAAAGGGTCAAAGAAGAACATTGAAAAAAAAAAAAATCGTCGTCATCGTTAACACCTAGGGAGAGGGTGGGCTTCCTTTCGTTCAAAGGCGTATGTGTGTTCAACTCATCGGACGGTGATATCACCGCCAAAAACAGCCGAACCCACACCCTTCTCCATCTCTCTCTCTCTCTCTATTCAAAACAGGCCAGCGGACGGACGGGCGGGCGGGCGGCGAGGCGTCCGTCTGATATTGCCATTCTGCCGGAGGCCGGGCACCCAAAGTTTTGTTTTCATTAATAAAAAAAAAAGCTATTCCTCCTTGGAGCTTACACCGTGAAGAAGTACAGTACAAAATAGCAATAGTAGTAGTAGCAGTACAGGCAGTAGTAGTAGTAGTAGTCGTAGTGTTAAAGCCCCCCTGCAATTTTCGCAAATTAAATAAAGAACTCTAAGCATGGAGAATAAAAAAAACTCTAAACATGGAGACAGGCCTGCTGCTGCTATTCCTGCTGCTATTCCTGCTGCTATTCCTGTTGCTGTTGCTGTTGCTGTTGCTGCTACCTCATCACCGTTTCCCTGAACCGCGTTTCCCTCAAACAGACCTTCGCCAAGAGACGCTGCGCCGCAGGGCTCTACGAAATACGGTCACGATGGACGGTGGTCAGACGGTGGAACGCCGTGTTCGCACTTGCGGCGCATGCGGCGATAAAGTTTAAAAAGAGAAGACAACAATACGCCAGGACCCGTGGGCAAACAACCCTCCAGACCGAACCCGAGCGGAACGCCTCGAGATGCGTTGTCAGCCAAGCACCTCAGAACTGACGTCGCAAAACCAGACAGCGAGTGCACTCCACATCTGAACGTGGAGGAACTTTTTCTCGAGAGCACTGGAAAGTTGGGATCAACACTTTTGAACTTTGTTTGAATTTCTCGTTGACCCGTAATAACCTTGTCTGATCTATGTAACACGCTGATAAAAGCATATTCGAAACGAATTTTGAGCCGTTGAACTAGGGTATACCATCCTCTCTCTTCTATTTCTCCCCTTACGCAACGGAACCGAAAATAGTCTCCATCAGGATACCTGCAAGACATGGTTAGCGTCACGGCAACGACATTGGGTAGTGAGCTATGTGGATCGTCAAACTCACCAGTGATTCTGTAAGGGTCGGCATTTGAGGCGGGGCGGCGGTCCTCGAAGTAGCCGTAGCCCTTGGCGGCGCACTCTCTGGGGATGCGGATCGAGGCACCACGGTTGGCGACTCCGTAAGAGAACTGGTCGATAGAGCCCGTCTCGTGGCGGCCAGTGAGACGCTTCTCGTTGCCCTCGCCATAGACGGCAATGTGCTCCTTGTGACGGCCCTCGAGCTTCTTGATGGCGGCCTCGATGTGCTTCATGCCACCCTCGACACGCATCTCCTTGGTGGAGAAGTTGGAGTGAAGGCCGGCACCGTTCCAGTCACCGGGGATGGGCTTGGGCTCAACCGAGACCTTGGCGCCAAACTCCTCGGCGATGCGGGCCAGGAGGAAGCGGGCAAGCCAGAGGTGGTCACCCATCTCAATGCCGGTGCAGGGGCCGACCTGGAACTCCCACTGGGCGGGCATGACCTCGGCGTTGGTGCCGGAGATCTTGACGCCGGCATACAAGCAGGCCTTGTAGTGGGCGTCGACGATGTCGCGCTGGACGACCTTGCCAGCGCCGACACCGCAGTAGTAGGGGCCCTGGGGGGCAGGGAAACCGTTGGCGGGCCAGCCGAAGGGACGGTTGCTGAGGTCGAGCAGAGTGTACTCCTGCTCGAGACCGAACCAGGGCTCGTGGGAGGCATGGGCCTCCATCAGCTTGGCGCACTCATGTCTGTAGTTGTACTTGTTGGGGGTGCCGTCGGCGTTCCAGCACTCGGCGAGGACGAGGATGTTGGGGGATCCACGGAAGGGGTCGGGGAAGACGGCCACGGGCTTCAGGTAGACGTCAGAGTTGTCGCCGGGGGCCTGGCCGGTGGAGGAACCGTCGAAGTTCCACATAGGGAGGTCCTCGGGGGTGTATTCCTTCTCCTTGAGTGTCTAAAGGGGCACATGATGGTTAGCTCCGCGTGTCTGCCAAATGCGGTATGATGCAACTGCGTGAATGGTCCCCCCCACCCCACCCCTCGGTTCTCCATGCCACCAAGCTTCTGAGCCGTGCCTGGCTGTCGAGGCTGACATCATGCGATGCGCCTTGCCGTCAAGCCGACCCAGCGAGCGGCCCATGTTTTGGGGTCCTGAGGCTTTGTGTGGAGAGGGACGTGCCATCTCTCGGCCGGCGGTAGCAACCGGAGCCAGACGGCATACTGAGAACGCGCCGACGGCCAAAGGGGGCAAAGATACGGGGGCGAGCGACTGGCAAGAACCTCTCATAATCTAGTTGCGGCGTTGAACCCTGCAACCGAAGGCGAGGCAGGTGTCTTGGGTGACCACACGAATTGCGTTGGGTGGGGTTCTTTGCAGAGCCGAGTCGTGACCGAATCCTGCCAGCCAAGTCTGGTCGGACAGGTACGTACCGACCGCCCACCCGCACTTGGAGGGGCAGACAATGGTTTGACCCTCGCCAAGCCCTCCAAGTACATGTCGATGCCGCATCTTTGATGGCCCCCCTCTGCCCGTAACACAGAGCACGGCAGATGGCGCCCCAGTTTTTTGTCGCGCCCCCGTCGCCGCAGGAAAAGAAAGAAGGGATGCAACAGCAGCGCTCTTTTCTCTTACGCGCTGAGACGGGCCGCATGAACAAAGAACTCAGTTTGGTATCCTCTCACACCGAAGGGCATACGGCTTTGGGTGAAAACGGCGCCGAGGACGGCCGGGACCAACCGGGGGAAGACCAAAAAAGGGAAAGGGGAAGAGAACGAGACTAATAATGTCGCAAACTTACCCTCGACTTGGAGCGGGTCTCGCCGTCAGCGTCGATCCAGATGTACTCGGCCATGATCGAGCCCTTCTGGTCAAGCTTGAGGTACTTGGCCAACTATTCGACGGGGTCAGCATATTTGCTTTGTTTTTCTGTTTGGGTTGCGATGCGCCGAGCTGACAGCAGGATTGGCCATGATTAGCCGATCCTACTGTCAGCCGAGCTCGGAGAGGAGAGGTGGTGTGTTCTCACAGTCTCGGGCTTGGAGGTGAAAGCAGCTTCCGTCGCCTATAGAGAAGACTCATGTTAGCACATGCCATTTTTTGCGCAAGCATCGTGTGAATGTCGGAGGGGCAGAAGGCGATCTGGTCGCGACCGGAAGGGTATGACATGGTGGGTTCAGTAGAGCTTTGAGGACGGTATGAACTTACCATTTTTGCGGTTGTGTAGAATGTGAATGTGGAAGGGAAAAAAAAAAGGTACAGGGTCCGAAGGGATTCGAGCAAGAAAGATCTGGTGATCTAGGTATCAATGGTAGGATAGAAGATGGATTTAGAAGTAGAGAAGGGGGTTTCGATAAGAGAGGCAGACGAAGCGGGCGGATGAGGGTTTTATGTTTTCCCAATGCGCAGCCCGTCTTTGGGGCAGAAAGGACATGGGCTGAGAGACACCCTCACAGGGCGGCGGCGGCGGCGGCGATGCGTCGATGCTTTCTTAGTTTACACAAAACACACACACACACACACACACACACACACACACACACACCATGTACACACTGCGAATCTGCAAGGTACCGCCGAGATACAACATAACAACCGCGGTCCTCGCCCACGAACTCTCACAGGCAGCCGGTACAGAATCGTCACTCTGTCCCCCGCTCAGGTTCCTCCTTGGTCCTTTCCAGCCCAGAGATAAGGCCTACCCATCACGGCCTGCAGGGGTGTGGCCGGTCTACGGCTTGTGTTATCGATTGTGGGTGGGGTGAGAGGGTTGGGTTGGTGGGGTGTAGCCCGGAAACGCCCAGCCCAGAGTTTGGGGGGACCACAGATATACTACTACAAGTACGCAGTACGTGTACATGTCACCTTAGACTTGCTTCCCAGGGTCTTGCGTTGTCCAAGTCGAGGTACTTGCGCCAACCTATTTGGCCACCATTTGCACTGCTGCCAGAGGTACCCCTACCGCATCCTGCCCTCTCATAACCAACGGCATCGCGGTCTCCTGGGTACCGCTAGCCCAACGGAAATGCGACGGCCGGACCATTCGCCTCTAGAGGTATCGTCAACTCCCTCTTCTCCGTATTTGACCCCAGGCATCTCCTCTTGAGCTTCCACTTGGGTGGTTTTGTTCTGTCAACCCTAGTCCCCGCGGCTGATAAGTATGTAGCGAAAGTCACAGGAAAAAAAAAAAGTGTGACGATGGCTTCCATAGGCGCCCAGATGGCCGGCTCGGAACCAGTCAGATGTCGCCGGAGGCAGCCTGTACAGCATGTGCCTGCAACTAGCTGCATTGTAGTGTAATTCCCACAATCCAACCCCATTCATGACAATGAATAGGTAGTAGCGGTCCCGTGAGAAAGGTTGCCAAAGGAGAGGTGAATAGACAAAGAGCGCGCCGTCGTACCTACTTTACCTAGGTAGGTAGGTAGGTAGGTAGTGTAACCGTACGCAGTCAGTCCAGTCTCCCAAGGTAGGTAGGTAGGTAGGTACATTAGGTACCAACCTACCTAGGTATCTAGGTACTCATTGCCTGAAGGTGCCAGAGGAGGTACGTTGAAGGTGGTCCTTCTTAACAAAGCGGGGCAGGTACCTATACATCCACGTCCTCTGTTTCTATCCTTGGAAATGCTCGTGTGTAGTCCTTCGCCCTCGCCCTCGCCATCGCCCTCGCCGCCGTTGTCGGTGTTATTGTTGGGAAGCCAATGCCTGTAGCAATTGCTCGTGGTGGCTGTGGCACCAGCCGTTCAGCGCCCAGGTCAGAGGCCGATACCTATAGGTATTCCTGGACCTGGTCGTTAGCAGTGATTAGCGAAAACATCACAATACTGTTGTTTTCGTCTCATGATTCAAGCTGCCAGAACCAAGTCCCTCGAGTTCCATTCAGAGACTCAGATAGACAGTCGTAGTGTACACCGCGGTCCTGCCCAGAATGCCCCGAGGGTGGGGGGGGAGGGGAAGACCGCGTTGCCTGCAACTTGGTTCCACGCCGACGATCGCAAAAGGTCAGTTATATTGCGACAACCTGCATACTCCTGGCGCCGTTTTCTTGGGGGACCAGTCTGCTATTCCCTTCCACCTTCGTTTGGTGGGTGTATCATTGGTACGGTGTACCACGATCGCTCTATCTCTAACCCTCATCTTTCTTCCCCGCCAAAAGACCCCAGGTCACAGAAGAGCAACACGGCGTGAAAACAGCCATTCAGTCTCCCGCATCCATTTCGCACCGACTCTCAAGTCGAACTGCCTCTTTCGCCGCACCCTTTTTTATCGTCCAACCGACGCAGCTTGTCGCAGCCAGCGCCACGCACATGCGTTGGTTTTCCTCACCTGTTCAATCTCCAAACCTTGCCACGAAGACGCTTGAGCGCGGCACAGGAAAGATAACCATCCTCCAGGAGTTGCATCCTTCGTCCCCTCCCTCGGAACCAATCCCGCCTGGTTCGTGCATGTGGTCGTCTCATAAAACATAAGCCGCCTCTCAGCAGTGATAT
Source organism: Colletotrichum eleusines (assembly GCA_016807845.1). Classification (NCBI taxonomy): domain Eukaryota; kingdom Fungi; phylum Ascomycota; class Sordariomycetes; order Glomerellales; family Glomerellaceae; genus Colletotrichum; species Colletotrichum eleusines. Next base: position 1,447,786 of record JADEZO010000005.1, read on the forward strand.
GTCGGCCATCCTCAGTGCTGTCTTGCACAGTTTGTGCGTCTCTTGTGTGCGCGTCTGTAACCCCTTAGTGGGGTTGACCCTGACGACCTTGGTTTCCTTCCTTGAAGTATCTGTACCTCTGTATGGATCTATCTCGGGTGACTCTCAATTTGTCTTGAACCCAGGCAAAGACGTCACATATCCCACCTCGAGGTTATCGCACGGCAGCGAGGGGCAAAAGGTGGGGGGAGGTCATGTTGCAGCCCATATGCGCTCCGAGAGTTGAGGTGCGTGGCTAGTGCGATGCGATTTGATGCCCTGTCTCTTGTCCGTATCCTGTTAGCGACTTCGAGTTTACAACACCTCTCGAGTCATTCGGGAGATTCACGGGGAGCCCCCGTTTCGCACCTTGTCTTCGATGACGAGACTTCCCCAAACCTTCGGGATCAGTAGCCAGCTCGTCCTTCCGGCCTGCACCACGAGGCCATATTGTAGAGGAGCCGACTCAAGAGGAAGGGCCAATCCACATGGCCTGCCGTGACCTATCGCCCGAGACTTGAGTGAATATCTGGCTGATATGCAGCCCAAACGTTTTGGAGACTGCAGCATGCACAAAGTTGGAGTCTGTCGGGGCGCCGTCAAGGAGAGATGCTGCTCAATAATAATGTTGTGTTATTTCTTGCCCGCGGTACTGTACCGCCTCCCCCACAGCTCGAGAAATGGGATGCTATCCAGTCGGTCATATCAAACACAAAAGATTTTCCTCCGATACAGCGGCGTATCAAAACCAAGCTCCCCCGCAGTCCTGCCTGTGACAAGGTAAGACGTGTTACGGGGCACCGCCGTCGGATAGATGATTACCCCCAACAATGCCGTCCCAAGGGCTCAATTATCCACCGTTGGCTATTCAGGCTGTATTCCGGAATAGTCGCTTGCCATTGCCGCTTATAGAGAGAGTTCAAGTAAAACTTTGATGATTCCATTATGGAACTTGTTCTCCAGATGTGACCTGCAGGAGACCTCCATCCCGGGTGCCTCCACACCATCAAATGTGGGACGCTAGTGGACGTCTGGTGCATTTCGCATTGCTGGCTTATCGCTGAGTGGTGATTGGTTGGGGCTCTTGCGCAGAATAATTGAATTCTCTCAAGAACTATGTCGGTTCCGTCGTCTCCTTAAAGACTGGCATTAATCGCTCAAGAGGACCTGGTCACCCGTGACGCTCTCGACTGCTAAGCACACTTCCATCTCTTGTCATTCGCAACTCCGGTTGACCTGCAATGATGCGTAGCTTCACGAGGTGTCGTTGGCCTCGGTGAAGCGTGGCAGCTGACAAGCTTACTCGGTGGAGAGCCGCGGCAGGCAGTGACATGGGGTCGCTGCGAGCATGAGGTGCAGTGAAAGGTACCCCGTCCATTGCAGAAACGAGTCGTTTAAATCCAGCTCGGTGGCTAGTGCCGCAAAGTTGGGTTCTGGAAAATGTGGATGGAGCAGCCATACTGGGCTTGGGCGCCGGCTGGGCCGGCGGGCATGGAGGGGGGAGGGTAGAATCGGGTTGACTGTGGGCTGGGTGTGTTCTCTCCTTGAGTTGACGGTGACCAGGACTTTGCAGAACCGGCTTTGTCGAACAGGTCGCCGAGACCGGGCAACAGTAACGCAGCGGCAGCGTTCGGCAAGCGAAAGCACGGCACCACCGCCCTTGGTTTTTGTGGACGGCTACCCCCGACGACAGACGATATCCGTAAATCCCACACCGGCAATCCATCGAACAGACCCATCTCGACCGAGTGTCTTGCGGCGTGAACTCTGCCGCTTTCGACAACGAAACTGTTGACTGCCACTATCGCTCTTTTCCCCCTGTTCCATTAGCCCTTCGAGCGCATGCGAAGGGTCGTCATTTCCCAGCGTCCGAGCTCTGGTCAACGACAAAAATTGTCTCGTCGCTGAGTGGTTGGCGTTGACACACAGTTATTCTCTGATTGGTCGGCTACCACCCGCCACGATTGGGACCTGACTGAACACTGCCGGGGCACCTGGGTGAGGCATGCCAGGGCTCCAGTTGAGACTCACGAGATCAGAGTGACGTCTTTGGGGTGGTCAATCGGGGGTCGATGATCCAGAAGAGCGGCGACATTGATCATCATTGTGATCTGGAAGTGATTCCTTTCAGGATGTCTGCAAGAGGCAACTTGGGATCAGCACCGGAGGACACAAGACCGCTTGCGTGACGTCGGCCGCGACGAGTATCGACCGGCAGTGGCCTCGGCTCGAACGCGGGGACGCCGAATTAGGGCTCGGATCATGAAGTCTCTCTGGTCTTGTCTCTAGTTGGGTCCAGTCGGGGCTCCCTCAGAGGGTCGGCGGCTCGGTGTGCGGCAAGCGCCACATGAAGAGGCCGAAAGGCCTTAGCAGTGCCAATATGCGAAGGCGGCGGGCGTGACACAAGCCCACAGCAGGGCGCAGTCGACATCGCCAAGCGGGTTAAGTCAGGCTCGTGTTTGGTCGACGGCGGCCTCTGGTTATTTTCGGAGCGTTGTTCCGGAACGAGCAGGTGATGTAAGACGAGGCGGGAGAGAGGCTGTTCTCGAATTCCCAGGGTATGGCCTTGATGTGTCACGGCGCGAGCGCGCAGTGGATGTCCCTGAAATGCACCCACCAACAAGATGAGGCTGTGGATTTGCGACAGTGCGCAGAGGATAGGAACAAATGAAGTTGCACTGTAAAAGAAAGGGGTTGGCTGATGGCGGGTTGAGGCGGCAAGTGCAGCTTCCCCAATCCACATCCCCCCTTCTTCCTTCCTTCCCGAAAGAGACAGTACTGTAAATGCCAGGCTAAAGATCACATGACTATAAGTCAGTTGAGGAAACCGTAATGATATACGAGTTGGAAAACTGCATTTGTCTGACGTTCGCTGCGTGCAAAGGGCTTCTCTAGATATGTCCAAGGGTCCAAGAGTGACCTCGAACGAAATTCGCAGATTGAAAGTATACCGCTGCCTTTCTTCGCCACTGCGCTGCATGTCTTCTGGATTACCTATCAACGTGGTTCCTGGCTATTTTGACACCCGCTAACACCAGCACACCCTTATGTCTGCGCCATGAACTGGACCGAAGGAGCTTTGGCTCGTCATTCGCGAGGAAGAGGTTGGAAGCCGGAGCTCGCGAAGCAGAGGCAGTACTTTGCAAAGGCTCGAGCAGGGCTTCGGGGCGCCTCTAGGCCGAACATTGCCTCCATCTCAATCCATCCTCGACAGCCCGAATCCCATACGTTGCATCCTGGTAAGCAGTCTCCAAGGACTTTGATGCAGAGCTCGCCGTATTTTCAGCACCGACAGAGCCCGCATCAAGGTAAAGGGGAATGCCATGTTGGTCACTCATCCCAACAGCGTCCGCAAGAGGAAGAACCGCCCATGGAGGGCCGTGGCTTTCCCAAACTTCACGGATCGATGCATACAAGCACCAAACGAAAACACGCCGTGGACGATCAAGAAGCCTTGGAAGATCAGAGACGGCGGTTGTTGCAACAGGCTGACTGGGTCGGCATCAACGTCCCAAAATCCATACCCTTCCATTTCTCGGCCCGTAATAACTTGGCTGGAAATCAGATCTGGGGCTTTCGGAAGAAACACGCCACTGGGCAGCCCGCCTCTTTCTTTCAGCAGATCAGGCATAGCAAGTATGCACTGGGAGGGCCCACCACCAGTCACAGTAGCACTCAGGACGGAGACAGAGAAGTCAAAATCATGATTGGCAGCGAACATATTCGGCTCGGCAGCGAGGCCTCGAACACAGAGAAGAAAGCACACAAAAGGCCTCTTCGAACTATGCTTAGATCAAACAACTATCATAAGTCAGGCTACTTCCAACATTCGTCGTCTCGGACACTCTCGCAGCCCCACGCCTCTCCAGAAAACCATGACCACAGGGAAGTGGCAGGTCATAGTACGAAGCGTTTGCGGAAGATTCGCCATGGAAGAGACGGCGCGGCCCCCGAGAATGGTGCAAAGCCTGCATCATCATCCGCTTCATATGACCGACAGACCAGGCTTGAGCATGTGCAACGAATTGGCGAACATTTGGTCGTTAAATCATCACCGTCCGTCGTTCACCACCCGGTTCCTCAACGACTCAGTCAGCTTGTTTCGGCACAGGAGTTGGGAACCCCCAAATCGGATGCGTTCGGAAGCACCATCGCCGAAGTTGGCCATAACCCCCTTGCCGCCGTTCCCTCCTCAGAAATGAGTGAGAACGAACTTTGGCACGGCATTTTCGCATCTTCCGGTGGCCGTGCAGAAACCCCCGATAACATAGATTACAACAGGGTCACTGCAGCTGAAGATATCAGTCCTGGAGCCAGCAACTTTCCAGTCCCTAGCTGTCCACCAACTCAGGAGTCAAGTCTCGAAGACGCCCAAATTAGCTCGTCTCCAGATCTACAAGAAAGTCCTGCCAACAACAAGATTGTACAAGTAGGCTTACGAAAGTACCATCATGGATCATCCAACGAAAATGATGACGGCAGAGACCCGTTGGAAGATACTATTTCCGCGATACGGTTCTCCTCGCCACTCGCACCAACCGACATCTCTCTTTCGTCTGACAAATCAGCCGCAAGTGACCTTAACACCGACATCAGCTATATCCAAGGAATGACACGCATGACCGAAGAGATGCTTGTGAGGAACGTATTTGATACCATGATCCAACACCCTTCGTCATCAATAGCCGCGGACATCCCAGACAAACGACCTCTCGCCCAGCACGAGCGACATAAATGCACTGGCGGTGAGACGGAAAGGCTTAAGAACCCGAGTTTAGTGTTGCAATCTCTAGAAATAGGTACAGGTCGAGGCACATCAGCGCCAGAACCAGTACCAACGGGGGCGGATGCAGAGTGGTTCAACTTCATATTTGGCGACGGCGATGATGAAGTCCAGGAAATTGCGTTTCAAGAAGCAAGAAAAGAAGCAGCTCGAGATCTACAGCCATCAAGTAGCTGTGCTAACAGCTGCTGTGAAACTCTGGAACCACCTGTTGTTGACTATGACACAGCAATCGCAGCTACCTATGCAACGCCGAACCGTGGCAACGAGAAGAAGGATATCATCCCTTCACCCCATTCAAGAAGTCTTTCTGGGTTTGGACTTGATCATACATCCATGAGAGCCTTCGGAGACTCCACGGGCGCTCCTCTGGAGACGTACAATGATGCGGATACTCACACAGACATAGTAGAGTCCACCATTGTGGAAGTTGCCAAATCAATCACTCAGGGGTTGCTGCCAGGCTACCACACGACTGACATGTCATCAACATCAGCACTGGACTCCGCATCCACAGTGGCGCAACCGCCCGAGTCGGAAGCGGGAGATGTGCCGGGTCGATCTTTCCAGTTTGCACGGCCAAAGACGTTCATTGGCCGACTAGCTAGTTCGCTTGTGCAAGACACAGGCCCAATCGTACCCCTTAGCGTTCACAACGAAGCTAGCAAGAGCGGCAGGCCGAGAAGAAGCTCAAAGAAAAAGAAGGCGAAGGACGGGAGAGCCGATATCCGCCGAGTTCCAGACCATGACGGTGATCCCATTGAGGGGGGTTCAGATGAGTGAAAGACTGAAATTCCACAGAATCTTGGGAGAACATGCACTGAAGACCAAAGCACGGGCGGGAGAGTTCGTTTACGCTTTTCCTGGCATCATTTCGACATTCGTGGGATATCTACCGCTGTTGGGGGACCTCGTCCCATCTAGGTATTCTAAACAAAACAGAAAACACGCATACTGCGCCAGGGAGAAGAAGAAAGAGACCGAAAATCCTCCTAAAAGTACAATGCTCCGAGAGCCCCTCCCTTCTCTTTGCCGTCCATCCTTCCCAAATGGTTCATGTTTCGCTTTCTGATGCTCCAGCAACGTCAGAACCCAGCACAGCTGTCTGCTCTGGAGGTGATCAAATCTTCATTCATATCATATGCAGATGAAATCTTTTCCCTTCCCCAAAAAGATGTAAAATGGAGTGTGTTTTTTTTCGTGTTTTCTTTTCTCTTTTTTTTCTCTTTTTTTTCTTGGTTGGTGGTGGTATTGCTGCTGCTCTTGAGAAAGCCTCGGTGTCAATCATTTTGCGTGGTTTGACTGATATGCCCTGATGCCTTTGCAGCAAGGTGTATGTAAGAGAGCACCCACTCCCTCCCGCTCTCTTGCCGTCTTACCACGAGCCAAAGGCGCGGCCGTGGTTACGGGAGCGGTAAGCCTCGCTGCGCATGTGCTCGGGGCTCTTGGAGCCCTTCTTGGAGCGCTTGAGATCGCCGGTGGGCGCGGGACAAGAGGAGATGGTCTGTGTGACGGTGACGGGGACGCAGTCCTCGCTGCCCGCGCCGCCTCCGGTCCCAGCGCCGGGGACGGCGGAAGCAGTGCTCTGGGCTTCGTCGGAGACAGTCACGACGCCGGTGAGAGTGCCGACGGTGACGGTAATGACGCGTGGGGGAGCGGCGGTGGGCGCGGGCGGCTGGGCCGTGACGTAGACGGTGGACACGGCGGGAGGGGCCGGCTCTGGCTTGGGTGCCTCGTGCTTGGGTGATTCGGGCTTGGGTGCCTCGGGCTTGGGAGACTGGACGGGTGAAGAAGCGTCGGCACCGCCGTCGGGGGAGGCACGGGGAGGGGCAGCAGCCTCGGCGGTCTTGGTGACGTAGATCGTGGAGACGACGGGAGGCAGACCGCCCTCAGCAGGGAGGGTCGAGACGACAGGGGAAGTGACGACGGGCATAGGAGCATTGCCTCCCTCAGCAGGCATGGACGGCGCGGCGTCAGGCTGCTTGGTGACAGTGATGACAGACACCACGGGGGAGGCGTCGGGCTGATCGGGGCTGGGTGCGATGGTGGTGGTTACGACGCTGGTCTGAGGGGCGGCAGGCTGGGCAGGAGGAGCCGCGGGGGTAGCCGTGACGGTGACAATCGAGACGCCTCCGGTTCCGACGGCCACGCCGGCGTCAGGAGGGAGGGTGGTGGTGGCGATGACGGAGCCGCCCACCCCTGCAATGCCAGAGGCAGCACCACCAGCGGCGTCAGTGGCCTGGCCGTTGGGCAGGACTACGGTCTGGGTGATGGTCGTGGGGACGGTGACGGTGACGGTGGCGGTCTTTGCGGCGTTCTGGCAAGCGATGTGCTGGGACTGGCACTGGGAGAGCTGGAAGCCCTGTCCAGTGATGCTCTGACACTGGGTGAGCTGTATGCCACAGGCGGCGCTGCAGGCGGACTGGAACTGCTGAAATTGCTGACCGGCGACGATGAAGCCGCCCTGCTGGCCCTGCTGGACAGGGGGGCATGCGCCGCCGAGGGCGGAGTTGAAGTTGAAGAAGGTGACCTGGGAGATGATGATGATCTGTGGCTGCATGATGATGGGGGCGGCGGCGGTGACGGTGCGCTCGGTCGTTACGACCTCGGTGGTGGTGACGTTGTTGGACAGGATGGAGGTGACGGTGGTGACCTCGGTCAGGGTCGACATTTGCGGAGGGGCGGCAGCGGCAGAGCTCGCCGCTGGAGGAAGAGCGGCGGCAGCAGAACTCGACGCCGGGGGAGGCGGAGGTGCAGCAGGGCGTGTAGTGTTGAGGAATCTGCCCGTGGGCCCTGCCGAGCCGGGCGCGGCTGGAACATTGGCACCAGCGCCAGTCGACAGAGGAGGCGGGATGCTGATGCTGGAGAGGACGGGCGACGGGGCAGCATCCTGACGCTTCACCTGGTGTTGAGGTACGTATCCAAGACGTTTTACCTGGTGCGCGAGACCGAGCTCAGCAAAGAGAGTGACGAGGAGAAAGGAACTGAACAACATGTTGAAGGGGTATTGGTGTGATTACCGTCGATGTGTGAAGACGGGATTGACGAAAGAAGAGAAGGCTGGGAAGGGGATGAGGTCGTTCAAGTCGTTTATATCAAAAGGGAGAAACAGAAATCAAGGCCCTTCGAGGGAGATGGGCGACTAGCACCGAGAAGAAAATGACAGGATCCTCCGGGAAGAGGCGAAAGAAAAAGAAGGAAAAAGCTTGGCCGAAGATGGGTGCCAAAGATTGTCTGACTGAAGAAGCTGCTGTGGCAAAAACAAGGACAGGACCAGAGACGGGAAACAAGAGCATCTTTTAAACGCCTTTCCTTCTCCTCATCTGACCGATGGACTGGAGGATAGTCCTCGGACCAGACCAGGGTCGTTCGACTTGATAGATCTGATACCACATCTCCAAGCCACTTAGGTATCCCCCTCCCGGTGATGCTGCGGGGCCACGGTAGGGGCACGAGGTTGACTGTCGTTTGGTGTTTACTATTCCAGGAGAGGGGAAGGGCGGCAGGGTGGAGGCAGTGGAGGAGGAGGAGGAGGAGGAGGAGGGAAGGCTGGCCGGGGGGCGAACAGAGTATTCTCTCGAGGATCACCAGCAGGCGAGGGCGGTATTCTCCACGAGAGGGTGTTTCCCGAGGGGCCGACTTTGGAAGGCTGTGTTGTTTCCCCTGACGGGATGACAGGGGACGTGAGAAGGACGGAGTGGATGATGGAGGGTTGGACGTTGATGTCTGTGGGCTCTGGAACGGAGGAGACGGCGTAATGGGATACTTCCTCCGAGGGCACGGCCTATACCACACCCTGACATAATGTGCGCCTCCTTTTTTTTCCAGAGGTGATGATGAGAGAGAGCGGAGCCTAACAACCAAGTTTATCGAATCAGTGTGGATGTAGCTTGCGAGGATACAACGGCATGTTACCGACGCAGATACTGTAGGAGGCCCGTTGGTCCAGAAACCAAAAGGAAGAAAGGAAGATGACGAGGTGGAAGAGGACCAACATCATCGTCTCTCGTTGCGGCATACAGCCAAATTCACCTTCAGCTGATCTCCCTGTCATGTGGCCACGATCTACAGGTCATCTGTTGTCTGTTTTGCCGTTTGCCGTCCTTTGTTTTTCCAAAATGTCTCTTTCAGACCCACACGGAAAAGATACTTTCTTGAGCTTCTGAACATCCGAACAGGCCAGGAACTCCCCCTTCTGGTTCAAAGGACTGCACAAAGGGAAGCAAATGGAGGATAGGTTGGATAGGAAGCAAGCAGATAGGCTCAGGGGGCGATGCCAGTCTGTGCAAAGACTTTTTTGCACCAGTCACAAGGGGGCTCGAGGCTGGGAGTCGCTTGACGTCCGATGTTCTAAGCCAGCCAGCCAACCAAGCATAACGGCATCAAGCTTGAGGAAGAAGAAAAGAAAAGCCTGTCTGTCTGCCGGCTTGCTCCAGGGAGGCAGGCTGGGACTGGAGATGCAGTATCAAGGCCGCAGGCGCAGGGGTGCAGGCCGGCGGAGGAAGTGAGGTTCACTTTGAGTGCCCAGACGAAGGGGGTTGTTGAACAGGACCGAGGGATGAAGTCGGTCGGGATTCTGCCCATGGCTGCCAGGGTTGCCGGGAAGGGATGGTGCATGATTTACGCTGGGGGGGGGAGGGGTGTTGAGGATCAATCGGACGTTACTACCCTACAGGGAGATCGGGGATCTTGCGCGCGAAATATAACGTTGCGGCTAAGACCCCACTTGGTTCGTTTGAAGATGCCCACGCTCTTTCCCTCGGCGTGGTTTGGCCGGTTCTTTCCTTGTATGTACCCTTGCTGTTCCTGTTTCAGCTGGTTGTCCAAAGAGGAAGTCGAGCCTTTGATTGTGGCTTCCCTGATGTTAAGAGAAAACGACCACACTTTAAAAGGGTTTCTGAACTCGTGATATTCTCCACTGTCCAATCAACTTCCATCGCTCTTCCTCCCCTTTTTCAACCTCTCCTATTCCCGACCATTCTTCCGAAACCCCTTTCTCGCCAGATCACGTGGTGTTGGTGGCCTTTACTGACCGTTTTTGATAGCACTCACGGGATATATTACCTTACCTAGGTAGGTAGTGTATGTAATACATACTTTACGTACAGTATATACACCAATGCCCGTCTGATGTCATGCTGCCCCAATACGCCTTGAACCCTGTACCTCTCCACCTCTTGCGCTATTTCCATTAAGGCTAATTGCACGAGTCGCCTTTCTTTCGTGCAGACTTGGGACGACAGTGGGCATTGGGTCGCCAGCTATTCCCTTCCTCGCTGCCATTCTCTCTGTCAAGAGTTTTCCCGAGAGTATAACTGGGGGAAGGGGGGAGCAAACCTGCATCGAAAAGCGAGGCCTGACATGTGACCGCCGGATGAATTCGTTACTGTTACCTTTAATGCACGCCGCCGTCAAGGTTCACACGTCTCTCGCTTCTCGCTGATCACCCTGATGCCCGCTGCTCTGAGCTCCGCGATAGGCTAAACAAACCCAAGAATAAGGTCTGGCGTGTGCGACCCCTGCAGGAGATCGCAGGTGGCCCAACCCTCACCCCTCCCTCTCAACTATGTCTCTCTCTCTCTGTCTCTCTCTGTCTCTTTCTCCACCACCATCCCCCCCCTTGGTTTCGACGCCTCCCCCTGTCTACCCATGTTTAAACAGCACGACAGTTGACTGTTTAAAATTGCAGAGGGGCTACACCGGCAATTGTGTGAGACTTCCCATGTAGCATCATCCCGGAATGGGCAACCACTTCACTCGCGAATGCCCACTGCTTCTCGGCGCTCACGATGGGGGACCTCAGGCACGGTTCCTTGGCCGCTTGTCAACACGGCGGGCCGATCGTTTGGGGTTTATAGGCATCGCCATGTACTTACTTACTTGGCGGTTGAAGATCGTCCTTGGTCAGCGGGAGCCCAGAGCATCAACTCTTTTTTTTTTTTTTTTCCTACCCCTTGCGCCGCTCCGAAAATCCGTCAACATGGGACCTGTCGGACGTCAAGAGGGGAGCACCGCTCTGCTGCTACTGCTCAGCCACTTCTGCCGCCTCGAGAGGCGCTGCTAGGTTGGACGACATCAGGAAGGAAGACTGTCAACTTAGCTTGGATGAACCACAGCAGAACCTTTAGACAAACTCTGCTTCATCTGAACCTGGCAGTCCCGGCGAGAGTCGCTTGTTAGAGGCTCGAACCGCCGGCGTGACACACAGCCTAGGTATAACGCGCCTATTCTTCAAGGTCCTTCTCTGCGTGCTGCTCTCTTTTGAAAACGGCCAAGGCCCTAGTGCGGCCCTCATGCGACTGCCGCCGTTGGATATGGCAGCACAAGATGCGCCTAGACCAAACATTGTGGCGCTCAGCCCGCCATCAGCCTTGTGCGAAGCAGTCGCTCCCCGGGCCAGGGCCGCCACTTCGCTTCCGCGGATCCATCCCGTGTGCCAACGGGTAACCGTCGGAGCTTCAGCATTGACGCAAGAGCTGGGATGCGTGCTGCGCCCTTTGGCGACCAAATCTGGACCTGCCGCATCTTTTGTCTGCATGAGGCGAGGCCTTGCTTGTCACCTTGCCCCCCCCCCCCCCTTTTTCGATCTAGAAGACCTTGGCGCTTCCATTGCATCACCTTAGTCCCCCGGCTTTCCGTGCGGGTATCCCCACGTGACGACCGACTTTTGGCGTGACAAATCAGACCTGCGTGACCAATCGCAACATGAGTTTCAAGTGACCTTTTTTTTTTTTTTTTTTTTGCGGCGGGCCAAACCTCTGCGGCTACTTGAGCCATCGTTGCAGTTATGATGTTGTAAGTCCCGGTCGGCCGGACCGTCGGGTGATTGGCTTTCTCGTAGCCCCCGCCCGACCGTTGGCATCGAGCGTCTGATCAAGCGGCAGGTCCGGCAGAGGAACCGGAGCGGGTAATGGCACTGAGACGACGCAAGATTCTCTGACTAAGTGTTCGTCAGCCCGTCATGGCACACCCGCGAAAAAGCCCATTGATCATCTGCGAGTTGGCGGCTAAAAAGACCCGGCTTGGGGGCCAGGGCCAGAAACCTTGGGGTACGACCAATATTTCCCAGAGTCCGAATCACATTGCAGTACCAGTACCTCGGGTTGCGGTACTATTTCTTTTCCTTCTCTTTTTTCCCTCTCTTCCATCATAATCGGCAGGGTCGATTTTCGCTAGGAAAACTTGTCCTGCTTGGAAGGCGTTGTGGTGTGGACGTTTCAGGGGTTCCGCGCGAGCAAACCGTCTGGGTCGAAACTAAGCGATGTTGAACATGTTCCAAGCGGTTTCTCAGACATGGACACCAACCCCCGTGGGAACCATGTGGTTTTTTCACCCCCAAGCCCCTCCTTACTTCACAAGTGGAACGTAATGTACGGATACACCACATTTAAAAACCTGTGCCCTTGTCTTTTGATTACCCGATATCTCGATAAGCAGGCTGAGTAGTTTCACCGCGTGTTGTGCATTCGGTCCCCCCCCCCCGAGTGTCGTCGACTGAGACACCGAGTCCTCGGGCCCACGCGAACGGGTTGCTTGCTTTTTTTCGTGCCGGGTCTATAAGAGCCTCGATAAGAAAAAAGAAACAAGCATGTGATATCGGCTAAGCGGTTTATCATTCTTAATGACGACCCGACCCCCGAGCGTGTCGGGATGTTTCCCAGGACTCATCGTTGCAGTGTTTGGCTGTCTGCCTGCCTGGTGACGGGAAACGAGCGATAGATGAGCCGCGCAGTTACCATCGAGGCTTTTCCGCGGTGAATAATAGATTTCAAGGAGGAGCCGGACGAGCAAGCCTGGGGGGACTTGGGCTAACGCCATGACTACCTGTGGCGAACCTACTGCTTGAATTGCCTGGGACTGGGGGCTTCACTGTATAGGCTGTGAGTTGGCAGATTTGACCTGGAAGCAGGTGATAGGTCTGACATTGACAATTTTTCTAGGTCGTGTGAACATAGGTATGTGTCCCAGCAAGGTTGCCGTGCTTAGAGACAGACTTGGGGGGGTGGCATCGATGGTGTACGCCATAGACCCTGCATGCGAAATCGAATTTGAAGACAGCCTTGATGCCAGTCGAGCTGTGACAATGACAGGAAGACACTAGGTCCAGGCCTTGTCTGATTTACCGACGTCTGTGGATGCAAGGTCTGTCTCTACAGGATCATCGTGACGTAAACAGACCACTCCAGTCGGATATAAGGACGCGGAACACAACACATGCCATTTCGATATGACGAAATCTCAAAACCTGAGTAGGTCTTGACCAGGATATGTTTTGACAGACCATCCTCTCGCGGACCGCTTCAGCAACTGGGCATGAGGGCTGAGCTGCACCGACGGTTGTTGGGGTTTTTTATACTTTCAACATTGTCAGCTTGCTAGCCATGGTGATATTCGGCAGAGGGTTAACGACAAAAAAAAAACACGAAGAAAAAGGAATAATTTACCGCAAAGACTTTCGAGTTGCGAATTGTCTGCTCACCCAGAATCGAAAGCCAATATTTTCTGCCCATCTCTGTCAGCCGGCCGGGTCAGATCACGGCGCAGCGGTCGAGGGAGTAGCTCCACCGAGCCGGTGTGTAGGGTCAAAGGCCCGAAACTCCGTTTAAAAAAAAAAAAGTCGACCTCAGAACCCGGGCCGAGTCCGACGTGTCGGTAAGACGGTCAAGATACGAAAGGCGTCAAGAACAGGGTTGGCCCGACGAGAATGACGGCATTGGTAACGGGAACAATCATTCATATGGGCAAATAGCTGGCCAGGCCGGTTGGGGAATCGGGGATACGATCCAAAAAAGAGACTGATGTCTCGTCATCGCCGAAGACGGCTCGGCGGTCGGTTTTCCGGTGTGGGGTATTCCGTCTAGCAGTCTCCGGCATTCGGGGTGCTGCCCACCCTCAGTGCCAAGGGGGGGGGGAGAGAGCACGCAAGTGCTTTTCCCGCACAGTGTGCGTGCGTGTATTCCGGAGCAGTGAGAGCGCTGGAGCACCCCCCGGAGATCAATCAGCACTGCAGCGCGCTAGTACCTACCTTTGCTGAGGCTAAGAGCGCCACGAACGAATGTCGCCGTCCCCAGTGCAATCCACGCATGTAGGCCGCTGAGGGGTCCGTATCTTTTAATCGGTGTGACAGCACGATGGTACACGGTCTTTGGGGGTTTGTCTTCTGTTGTTTCTGGCCGGCGTATCGTGCCAAGAAGCTAGCATGCGCGTTTCACTCTCTCTCTCTCGCCCCCCTCGCGAGATCTTGAGGCCTTAGCTCACTCACTGTGCGCTCAGGTAGGTGACTGTGTTCTCTGACGCTCCCTCCCCTCTCCCTCCTCCTCGGGCTGATCTAATCTGTCCGGCATGAACCTGACCTTCATGCCCCCCCCCTAAACCCCCACTCCTGGAGGAGTCCAACATCATCACACTTCCATCACCTAGGTACCTACCTATTATCGCGGTGCTTTCAGCTCAACATTGCCGACCTGCGATGGACTCGGATGTTGAACTTGCTCCCTCCTAGTGTTGTGCCCGCTACAGATCGTTCCCACCTTTTCCTCATCCTTCTCTTTTCCTGCTTTGCTTCTCCACACCATCTCCCGAGATCTGCCTTGCGTCATCCACCTGACCCAGCCGGGGCACCAGACAAGCTGCGGCATCGGGGGAATCTTGAACCCCACACCCCGCCCCGTCCATCCTCACAGCTGAAGCTCGGCTCCGTGTCCAGGAACCGAGAGGAGATCGGCAGCAAAGCAAGCTCTCGCCCATTGCTTGTCTGTTCCAAAATTGTCAATTAGCTTCCCCTGGTCCTACCGCCCCTTGCCCGCCATGGTTGTCTTCGTTGATCTCGATGAGGACGTTGAGCCCCTTCATGTGCTCGAGGCGCGTCGCCTGGCCGCTGCTGCCGCGGTCGCGACTGATGCACGAGAGCCGAGCAGTCGTGAGCCACATCACGAGCTCGAGAAGCCAGCGGACGCTCCTCTTGTATCGGTGGCGTCAGTTTCCGCGCCGGAGCCAACGCTGACATTTCAGAGTGCTGCCACCGAGGCTTTTGGCTGCTATCCGTAAGCTTATCGCACCCGTGACCACGTGTTGCCTGCCCATCGGCATCGTCGCTGACGTCCAGCCATCATACAGTATCGTCATGTCCATTGCTAAACACATTGACCTCAACACCCTCGACAGCTTAGCCCGCACCTCGCGTCAGGTCCGCCGTGGCTTGCTGCAGTATCGCTCCATCCTTCTGTCCTCAACGCTGCACTGTTCTAATGAAGACGTACCCGTCGACCCAGAGTCCACCTTCCGCTTCCGCGCAAGGGCAGGAAACTGGTATTATATGGAAGACGGCCGAAAATACAACGGCAAGAGCGGCAGCTGCGCCCGGGACCTAGTGACGGAGTGTCGGAGGTGCAGGACCGTTGTGTGCAGGGTATGCCGTCCTATGCCGAGCCACGTGCCCTTGGGCCTTTTCTCGCGAGGGTTCCCCCCCTCCCTAAGACTTGCGAGGCTGGAGACCAAGGGTTTGAGGCAATGGCTGGGGAGACGATGATAGAGATGAGTGAGAACGTTTGATTGCTGACACTGGGAACAGAATTGCGCCATCAAGCCGCCAGCCCACAACGCCCTTCGGGAGCGACATCGCAGACTGTGTAATTCTTGCGCCAAGGCCCCGATCGCGTCACTCGTCAACGACGCACTGGATCCCGATACGTCTCTTCTGGACGACGCTGTGAGGCGGGATATTTGCCGGTGCGACATTGACGGCGTGTGGCTCTGTCAGCCTTGTGGGCGGAGCATGCGCGGCGCCGATCACGACTATCAGCGGTATGAACTCGAGTCCTTCCAAACCCGACACTCAAAGCTCGACATACTGACAGGCCTCATTCAGCGTCTGGAAGTGGCGAGCCCACTACGGTGAAGCACTCGGCGGCCTAGGTACGGGCATTGGCGAGGGCGACCGCGGTGTGATTTGCGGCCGCGAGAGCGCCTGCGCCGGAGCAAAAGAATGTGAGAACGAAACCGACTGCGACGCCGAGGATGCAGCTGTCAGCGGCGCGAACCTCTGGACGGCCACGGACCAGGTGCATTTGGATACCGTGCGGTATGAACGGACGCCTAGTCCCCAGCTCGGTCCTGGCTATGAGAGGCACGAGATCGAGGGCATCGGCGGTTGTGTCAAGACCAAGCTCATCAGAATGGTGAGAGTTGGCGCTTGCGTGCCCGAGTGGGACGACGAGAAAAGCCAGCACAAAATCCTCGGGAGGGAGGTCCAAGGCATCAGGAGGAGCTGGTGCGGCTGGTGCTACAGAGTGATTCCTGGTGAAACCGACTTGGCCAAGGTTGGTGTTAAGATGCACCAACTCTGAGAGTTGGATAAACGATGTAGTTTGATTGTAATGTCTTGACATTCATGTCTCATGAGGGTTGGGTGTGAGGGACGTAGTGCTGTCAGAGAACTTCCCCCCCCCTCACGGCATCGAGTAGGGATAGTAAGATCAGAGGCATGAGGACAGCTAAAATGAAGAGAGGTCCCGAGGCAAAGCGCCTCGAGACGAAAGACCTGTGGGAGGGGATGCCCAGAACAGCAAGCATTCGGTTGGAGGGAGCATTTGTGAAGGCGCAGCCACCGTTGGCCGTCCCAGTCCCGGGGGGGGGGGGCATCCGGGAAGACGGGCATTCAAGCGCATATATGACGGCGCGGCGAGGTAGGCATGGAAAATCATACACGAGTTTTCTATAGCTTTTACTCATTGTACAGATGTTTTGGGGGGGGGGGGGTTTCCAGTCACATCGGCAACCCGCAAATGCCCTGCTTCTATCCTACAGTGCCTCAGACCACACCCACACTTTTGTGTTTTTCATACTCCTTGCGATTTGATGGTACAAACAATGGAAGTGCCGTACCTCTCCCTTTTTCGTCCTATATTGGTACATACTCAAGAGACCTTCCTCTGAACCGGCGGCATACCTTGATGCTCGCATCTTGGGTGGTCTCTTTCCTCAAGACGGTCCATGTCCGCTATGACTTGCACTTCTGCCCCTTCTGCCCCCAACCCTCTCATCACCCGTTCCCCCTCTGCTTTTACAGCTCGCCGCGGAAGAGCATCTCCTTGCGGCGGGAGCGGTCCTCGCGGGCCTTAGTGCGGATGGCACCCCAGCGGCTCTTGACGGCCTCGAGCTTGCGCTCGAGGCGCTCCTTGTGCTCGCGGGGCGCAGGGGTGCAGATGGTGATGAAGGTCTCGGAGCAGTCAAACTTGCGGGCGAGGGCGGTGACGCTCCAGAAGCCCGGGTCCTCGGCGCGGAGGCGACGGATCTCGGCCACGTCCTCGCGGGAGAGGTGGTAGCGCGGTTTGGGACCGCGGGAGGGGACGTTGAGGGCCGGGGGGAGGGGCCTCGCGGCCGGCGACGACGGTGTCGTTTGTGATGTCGCCGCCAAGGAGTTGGCGAAGAGGGAGGAGAGGTTGGCGCGGCGGCGGGGGTCGGAGGGCGGGAGGAACTTGAAAGGGGTGTGGAAGACGGAGGGGGCGGCCGAGGGCGGATTGTAGATGATTGTATCGCCGGCGGCCGGGGCCGCGGGGAGAAAATCGGGGTGGGGAGGGATGTTGAGGGAGCGCTTCGTGCGGGAGAAGGTCTTGTGGCCTCGCCGGGGGGTAGCAGAGACGGCGGCGGTGTGCTGGCGTAGGAGGGTCGCCAGCGCGGTGGCCGGTCTGGTTAATGTCCTGGCCTCCATCTTTTTTGTCGTTCGCGGGGGAGGGAGGGGTTGTGCGTGTGGAGTTGGAGGCAAGTCGGGGATGGACTGTGGCTTTGTCGAGCTCGAGAACCTCCTGCAGGTTGTTGGTGGTTTGAGGAGCTGAAGGGGAACCACTCAGGGTGACTGCGATTATGGCCGATTGGACGGAGGGAGTGACAGCACGGCCAGCGTCGCTTCGGAGGGAGATCTTGGGGAAGACGACGGCAGGCGTGAGGGAGGCAGTGATGCTCGAACGGGCGAGAGGGGTGAGTCGAGTGTCGCGTGCTGGCTTGCTCTAGACGGGGATCTTGAGGTGATGATCTGAAGTTTTTCGAAAGCGCGAAGGAAATTTGGCTTAGGTAAGAATGTGGAGCAAGCTGTCCCGAAAGGGAGGTCAAGACACGCTTAGGTAATACACACAGCTCTGCGACTTCGCGTTTACCATTTATCGATCTATTCAAACCTGAGGCGAAAATCAAGAGCATGATTAGATAGGACAAAAAGTGCATGATTAGATAAGACGCAAGAGGGAGTCACATGATTATTCACGTGATCATCCATTGGGATCGATGTTCCCAGCTGCTTACAAGATCCGAAGTTGCGAAAGCTTGACCACAGTTGCGCCGTTCGTTCCTGGTGACGTCAGCGCAGCCAGCTCGCAGCCAATACATCCTGACCATGTCTTCTGTTTTCTGGTATCCGGTGTTGCTCTAGCCAAAGGGAGAGAAAAGAAGAAGAAGAAGAATCTGATCGCGAGGCTTTCTGGCCGCCGCTGCCAGGCATGTTGGCAGATCCCCGTTTTTTTGAGACGAATGTTTTTTTTTCCTTCTTTTTTTTGCGCCCTTTAGCTTTGAGGCTTTCTTCCCGCTTCTACTGCGCCCCCTTGAAGATGCCTTGGCCAAAGCAGCTGGAAGAGTTATTTCACGAGAGGAACTGCCTTGGCTGCGTCGTGTTTGTGCTTTGAAAGGGTTCCCCGCTGGTGGTTCTCTGCATTGGTGTTTTTCATGCGAATGCCGAGTGACGTGCGTGTGCTTTTCCCGCAGGTGCCCCAGTTTACTGGAAAAGCGAGGCGGGAAAGAGGGACCACCTCTGCGATTGACGCAGGGATTCGTGCCCTGCCTTGCCTTGCCTTGCCATCGACAGTACGTACATAGTTCACATACATCGACCAGTACTACTAACGAGGTTATGCATGCTCCTTTGCTCGAGTATGCTGCTGGGCGGTAAACCGAAGACGAGGCGGGAAGATGGGGTAGCCCTTTTGTCATGACCGCCGTTTCCCAGGCGGACGCATTCGCGGCCGTCTTGGTAACTGGGGCTTATTTCAAGCTTTTCATTTTTCTTTCATTTTTTTTTTTAGCACGAGTTGTTCCCTCGAGGACAGACCTGTGGGGAAATGCCTACGCAGAGGGGAACGCGGCCGAGACCAAGGCTGATGGGGAGGAGAAGCGACGAAGAAGGTGTGGAGCGGAGAGATGGAGAGACATCCCAGAGGAACCATATGGGAAGGGATCTGGGAAGAAGGGACGCGGAAACAGGGAATAGCAGAGTTACCGGAGCCGATGTTTGTGGCACGCAACCAAGATGTGATTCGCCCAACACATGTACTCGCGGCCTTCTCCGTCTGAAGGGCCGGACAGGGACTATCCCCATATTCCCACCTCTGCGATGTTTGTTCGGTCATGTTCCATTCAATGCCCCGGGCTCGGGGCGGGAGAAGATGGGAGAAGGCGAACGGGTTTCTCGTGTTTGATGGATATTACCGGGGGAGGTTACATCTTTACTTCAGACGGTGGGCATGCCTGGGACGGCCAGCATCCATGGTGGGACATTTGCCGCCCGGGAGGTGCGCGAGTCAAAGATCCGGTATAGAGCTTCACCGACTTGGTGGGCAGCATTGCGGGACCGGAGAAGAGTCGAGAAGCGATCGCGAATCCAAACAAACAAAGGACCCGAGGAAGAGGGCGAAACAATCTCCCGCGGGTTTTTTTTTAATCCAAGACATAGCACCTCAGTGCCTGGACAGCGAAGAAAAGAAAAGAAAAGGGGTCCAGGGTCGAGAATGGCATTGTGGTGGCCAAGCTAAAGCTATACTAAGCTAGCGAGTAAACAAGCCCGGATTAAGACGATGACGAGAAAGTCCAAGAGCTGATCGCAAAGGGGGGAAAAAAAGAAAAGGAAATAAATAGGAAATGAGCTATAATGGAAGGGAATCAATGGGAAGCTAGGAAAACGAGCAATGCATGTGTAAGACAGAGCACAAAAAGGAAAGAAGGGGTCGAGAAGGGGAGAAGGACGGGTTCCAGACAGATTGCGGTGGACGAGTAATCAAAATCAACCGACGTAACGTTTTGAACCGACTCACGCCACAAGTCGCGAGGCCTAGTCGAGGCCAAGTCGTGGTCGTCGTCTCTTTCGCTTGCTTCCCCCTTTGGGGTCTTGCAACAACCGAGGGGGAAAGGGGTCTTCGGGACAGAGTTTCTGGTGGTGGGACATGAATGGTTGCATAGGTAGTGCAGAATTAGGGTGAGCGATCCCCCCCTGACGCCAGGCGCAAAGAAGAAAAAGAGGACGGCAAGACAAAAAAAAAAGCAAAAAAAGACTGAAGCCGTCGGAGGCTGCGGATGCTAGCAAGGAGGAAGGAGTGCCTAAGCTACGGGATACGAACGGTTGATTGGTTTAATCAGTGTTGACGAGATTCGGGCTCGAAGTACCTTAGCTTCGGACAGAGTATCTGGATGTTCTCATCATCGTTTCATGGATATCGGCAAGCGATGACGGGAGTTAGCTCGGCAACGGAGTCAGTCAGGTCTGGCGAGAGCGGCTGTGCGTCACTCAAGAGTACCTATGTGCCGGATGGATGGGAGTGCTGCGTACAGAATAAAGTGTAGATACCTTCTTGGGCAGAAGTGTGATGATGGGATGGGGGGGGGGGCGTGCAGCATGTCACTGCCTCCTGCCTTCTTCCTCTTCGTACCTGCAGCGTCACGTCAATGCACAAACTCTACCCATCCTGTAAGTGTAAACAACTGACTGGTGCCCCCTTTTTTCAGAGAGGAAAAAAAAAAGCCTACCATGGCGTTGTTGACAGGTGGGTGGTTTGACTGGCGGATGATTCTGCCCTTAGTGGCAGCTTAGTTTAGCTCCTAAGAGGAACCTGCGCGAGGATGACGAGCGACAAAATGAGGGGATAAAAAAGAAAGAGAAAATAAAAAAGAGTGAAGCCGCTGCTGACCTCCCGTACTCCCCAATCTCCTGAATGAAATAAATAAATACCTACCTACACCTTGGAGATAGATGGGCTGTTCTCCCTCCCCTGTCTCCTTTCCCTCGAGCCTCTTCTCTCTCGTAATCGTTTCAATAAGGTACTCTACTCTAGAACACTCCTGCGAGTCTGTCCTTTGCTTCTCCCACGCCTGCCACCATAGCACTCGCCCAAATCACTCACAGGGAAAGCCCAACGACACCCGTGACCTCGGACGCATCGCATCCACGGGTACATCCAACGCGGAAGAGGGAGAGGTACTCCACCGAATAACCGGACCAGCCATCCAAGCGAACTCGTCCATCTCCAACGCTACCTAGCTAGGTACATTACGAATACCAAAAGTCGAATTGGGCACACAGCGAACCCCGGTCCGGGCCTCCTCTGCCTCTCTCTCTTGCAGATCAGCACACCTGAACAAGACTCCTGCAACAGGGGTTTGAAAGGCACCAACCTGCTTACCAGACGCCCTCGGCCGCTGCGTCACACTGTCTCCAGATTAGCTCGTCAATCAAGGGATCCAACCTCTCGCTCGCTCGCTCCCGGCTGTTGACTTTCCCTCTTCCTGGGCGTGGTCTGGATCGAGCGCCATTTTTCGACGACGAATGACTGGCTGGCTACTGCGACTGCTGCGACAGGAGTATTTGGTCACACATAATACATACATACCCTTCGGGCCTCGGGTGGGAAAGACAAAATAAAAGAGCCACTCCAGCACAACGACGCAACAAGACAGATACCCCGTCCATAATAGACCCCAAGACCGTCGGTAGACAAAAGGACCACGACACGCGAACCTTGTTCGTAGGCGACAGCAGAAAAAGAGAACGCCATTCTGTGTACTTTCTATAAATCATCCAACGCAACGCAACACAGCGGCCAGTCCCTCCCATTCTTAATTATTCCGCAAAGCATTTCCCATACGCTAGGGGAAAGAAGGGAAAAAAAAAAGAATTGCGCCCATTCCTAGATCTTCCCTCTGTTTCCAGCCGGGTTGAAGGAACGGCCGGTTTCGAACCCCTCCAGGTATGTACATCTCGATATTATTATCCCGCCCAAACGCACATCCCACCCCATGTTCACCAGGCCAACCTTCGATCTCATGCTGGGGGTGGCACAGCCGGCGTTGCTGCTGATGCCCGCCCTTCGCCTCAGACAACCACGGAACTTGCACCCCCCCCCTTCATCCCATTCCACTTTCCCCTTCCCTTGCAGTGACCCCCCTCCCACCCCAAAAAGGGCGAATCGTGGGAATCGACGTCAATCAGGGTCACAGGGCCACCAAGCCAATCTATTGTCCCCCCACCACCTGTTTTCCCAGAACTCGTTCCTTTGCGTCCTTCCCCCCTCTTCCCCCTGGGTCTACAAAACATAACGTCAACGCCCGGGTCCCTGCTTGTAAGAGACACAATCCCATTAACTTGATCTTTTTGTTTTATCTTACAGAACAAAAAAAAAACCAACCCATCCCGAAGGCCGCGAACAAGTTACCTCGCTGTCGGCAAACCCTACCAGCGCAAACACCTTGCACACATTACACGCCCAACAAACACCACTCAACCTGAACAACTCTGTATCACCATGAGTCTAGCACAGGCAGCACCCATCACCGCTGGCCAGACGGCTATGAATCCCTCCATTGCCGCCCATCTCGGCTCCGACAGACTAGGCGGCGATGCGACGCCCCGCGCATCGAGTCACCACACTTCAGATATGGACGGCAGCAAGAAAGATGTGAAGAACAAGATGCGTGGGCTGTTCGGCCTGGGGAAGAAGAAAGAAGAGCCCAACGTCACCAGCAACCCCTCCTTGTCAAGAGACACCTCGCGGGCGTCGGCTCGATCTGCGGCGTCACCCTACAGTGCTGACCATTCTGCGTCGCCAGGCCGCGGAATGTCCACCTCCCCGCGAATGATCTCGCCTGCAGGCTCTCAGATCTTTGAACGAGATGTCGACAACATGTCGATCAAGCCTCAGTCGCCTGCCATCCCATCCCACATCCAAACCGAAAACCACATCCCGCCCGTTCTCGATGCGTCATCCGAGGCCATCACCGACAGCCATCTTGACCCGGACACCGTCGAGATCGTCACCCACGCTCAGCATCAACCCGCCGCAGCTGCAGTGACTGGCTCAAGTGGGACGCCCCATGCTGCCGACTCCATGTCAGCATCATGGACTGACGAGCTTCGCGCATTTGCCGACCGCGACGAGGCATCCAACCTTAATTCGCTCGACAACGCCGACATCCGCAGACTGAGCTTCATCTCCTTCGCCGACGTCGTGCAAGCCGAGCATGGCGGCCACGCCGGCGTAGGAGGCTCACGGGACTCAACCTACATTGCTGGCCTGACGTCTCTCTCGTCCATCAATGCCCGCTCGCCCTCGCCCATTCGGTCGCCTGTGTCATCGCAAGGGCTGGGCACTTCACCGCCGACGAGCAACCCGGCATCCGTCAAGGGTTTCGAAATGTCCCCTGGCCAGAAATCTTTGGGCAGTCCCATTTCGTCCCATTACAATCTCAACATGAGCGGGGAGCTCAATATTGAGACGATGTCGCAGGCGCTGAGGCGCACGGGAAGCTCGGATCTCAGCGGCGTGCGCAGCTTCCCCGCAAGCCCGATTGAGGGGCCCTCGCGTTGATGACTTGCAGACGGACACGGAAACGAACGAAAATTAAAGAAGGAAAACAAGTATACAGGCACGGAGTCGGAGGCAAACGGAGAACCATTGATACCAAAGTGGACGTTTTTATCGCGCGGGTTTATTTCACGAATGACTTTTGTTCTCCTCGGAATGCTTTCGACTATGGCCGAGCAGTCCTTTGCAGACTGGGTCTCGGATAAGGGGAGGAGATTGTTGCATTTGTTTACAAAGATCGTTTTGGAGTTTTGGGGGGAGGGGGTGGTAAAGAAAGATGGAACGTCATGTTCATGCGAATGGTCCATGGTGTGTGTGTGTGTGTGTGTGTGTGCGCGCGCGTGGTTGACGTAGCGGGATATCTTCTCTTCATCTCGAGACGGGGAACCTCGTTTCTTCCCGTCCCTAGAGCGGCTTAGGCCTGGATCAGTTGCACGTTTTGTTCTTACATCATCCCGCGCACGCATTTCCTAGGGCAACTGGGATCCAGATTGTGACGAACCTTTTTCTATTTTTTCTATCTTTTTGGGAGAGAGGGAATTCGGGAAATAATTCAGAGCAAAAAACCCCTTAGAATGTCTAACAAAGTGATTACTCTTCCTCTCTCTCTTTCTCTCCTCTACACCAAATCAAGGGTACCCCCCCTCCTACCCTCTTACTGTCTGTCTGTCACCTGTCAAGTCTGAGACCGTGCAAGTTACTCTGAACACGTGGATGACCGTTGGCGCTAGAGGGAACCGGTCTCGAAGAAAGGGTAAAAGAAAAAAAGAAAAAAAGAAGCTAAGCTATATCACCGACGCGTGCGTGCGTCCCTCTTGTACTATGTCTCAGATGTTCGAATCCTCTCCCCGTGGGTGAGGGAGGAGAACGACGCAACCCCCCCGTGACTACTTCCCCCTCCTTAGGACGCATCATAGGAGCGAAAGATGACACGCGCTCCCACCGCCAACCCCTCCCTCCCTCTCCCCTTGTGCCGGGCCCACGACCGTTCACGTTACATGAGATGGAATGATTTTTTGGATTCGGACGACTGCAAAACGCGCAGAATGTGGTCTCTGCAGTCATGATCCAGGTCGCAACGACGTCATTCGCGTCCTTCATTTTTTTTTTTCATACATGGATACCTATCTCGAGCTTGCGGGATGGGTAGGGAAGGGCGTGTGTAGTAGGGAGGGGGGAAGCAGTTTCTTAGTGCGCCGGCGTCCGGCGGTGGCATGTGAAACCCGGACCGGCTGGCCGCCGGTCGACAAGGATGGGCGGTGTTGGACGAGACGCGCGAGGAACGGGTAAACTGGCACGATCGGGACATGGAGAAATGGTCAAATCCCTCGCAGAATCTCACCAGACGGAAGGGGGGGGGGGAGGGGCGCGAATGAAGCGTTTTGGGCATGAATTCGTTCGACTTGCTCAATCTGCGCCTAAAACCCCCGCCGTTCCGCCTCTTTCTACGCCTACGGCTGCCGGCCGCCAGAAACCATGCCAACGCTACCTTACCCACCCGGCCCCTCCTTTAACGCCCTGGTTCCCGGGGCTACCGCTCGTAGTTCCTCGCCTTGGGCATCTTCTTGTCTTCCATCGCCTCCACGTCCTTCTGCTTGTAAAAGTGCGGCGCCAGCTCCGCCAGCCACTTGGGCTCGATGGGCATGCAGCTGCGCATGTACTCCTTGGTGGTCTGCACGAGCTCAAAGTAGACGAGCATCTTGACCGGCGGGTCGACGCCCATGAGCACGGAGCTCGGGTGGATGTAGACGGTCGCGTTCTTCTTGACGGTGCGATAGCTGTCGCCGCTGCGCTGCAGGCGCGCTGCGTTGGGGAAGAAGCCGGCCGTCAGCGCCCGCTTGATGGGCTGCAGATTGCTCGCGCCGCACGTCGAGGGGCTGACCTCGACGCGCTCGCAGAGCTTGGCGAGCTGGTCGCGTACGTCGCGGGCGCGAGTGAGGGAGCGCTGCTGCAGGAAATTCTCGCGCGACCAGATGGGCGAGAAGTCGCTGTCGACCCACTGGTTCCAGATGTTGAGGAGAGTGAGGTGGTCGCCGCCCTCCTTGACGGTGAACCGCGCACGGGCGCTGTCGGCGTGAATCTTCTTGTCCTTGGGTCGGAAGAAGAGTGCTGATGCCTCGCTGAGCATCGACACGACCGAGAGCACCTCCTCGACGCAGCCCTCCTTGTCGGCGGCGAGCACCGCCTTGGCGAGCATCGGGTCCGTTGGGAACTCGGCCATCTGCCGACCCATCTTTGTGAGCTCGCCCTTGTGGTTGAGCGCCTGCAAGGCAAAGAGCTGGTTCAGCGCGCCGATGAGGGCTTCAGTGGGAGGCGGGTCCATGAATTCAAAGTCGAGCAGCTCGTTGATGCCCAGGGACTTGAGCTGGAGCACGACACCGTTGAGGTTCGTTCGCTGGATCTCGGGCATTGGTGATTCGTCCATCTCGTTCATGTAGGCAAACTTGGTATACAGCCGGAAGCACTTTCCGGGGCCTACGCGACCGGCGCGACCGCTCCTCTGGTTCGCCGAAGCTCTCGAGCAGGGCGTAACGACGAGGTTGGACATGCCCGTCGCCGGGTTATAAACGTTCTCCTTGACGAACCCCGGGTCGATGACGTACACGATGCCGTCAATGGTCAAACTCGTCTCGGCGATGTTGGTGGCCAGAACAACCTTGCGGGCGCCCTCAGGCGTCGGCTCGAAGATCTTGGCCTGCAGCTCTGATGGCAAGTTGGCGTAAATGGGGCAAATCACCAGCTCCTTGATACGGCTTCCTAGCTTTTTCGCCGTGTCTGCTATCTGTTGTTCGGCGGCGTCAATCTCGTCTTGGCCCGTTAGGAACACGAGAATGTCGCCCTTGCCCTGCGTCGTGTGGATCTGGAATACTGTCGTAATGGCAGCGGCCAGGTAGTTGGCTTCCGGCGCAGGTGTGTAGTAAATATCGACCGGGTATCTTCGTCCGGGGATGTTGTAGATAGGGGCATCGTCGAAATAGGCGGCAAACTTCTCGGCGTTCATCGTCGCGGACGAAATGAGCAGTTTCAGATCCGGCCTCTCTCTCGCCAGGTCCTTGACCAGTGCGAGCAAAATGTCGGTGTGAACGGTCCTTTCGTGAGCCTCGTCAATCATGATGGCAGAGTACCCCGCGAGATCGGGCTCCGTCATAAACTCTCTCAGCAACATGCCATCCGTCATGTACTTCAGAATCGTCTTGTCGCTGGTGTTATCCTCAAAACGGATCGAGTAGCCGACCTCCTGTCCGACTTTGACACCGACCTCGTCCGCCACACGCGCGGCGACACTCATCGCAGCCACGCGACGCGGTTGCGTACACCCGACCTTCATGCCATTCTTGGTGTACCCAGCCTCGTGCAGATACTGCGGCAGTTGCGTCGTCTTTCCGGAACCCGTCTCTCCGACAATGACAAGGATCTGATACTTCTCTATCGCCGCGATGAAGTCATCACGGTATGCGTATATGGGCAGGCTCTTCCTCGTCTCCTGGATAGAGAGCTGCTTCTTCTCGGCCGCTTCGATCTGAGCTGCCAGAAACTGCTGCTCTTTGGTCAGCTTGCCCTCTCCGGGCAGACTCGACCCCAGGTTCCATTTGATGTACTGCTCCTCATCCATGACGTAGGAATAGTCGTCGTTTTCCCTTTCGGACCTCTGAATCTGCGCCTTGGCCTTGGCCGCCTGTTCCCTTTCCCACTCTTCGTGCTCCGTGACGAACTTCTCTTGCCCGTATTCGTCCTTCTCCACGTACCTCTTGTACATGGCCTCTTCCTTTTTCTTCCTGTCGATTTTGCCCTTCTCGGTGATGTAGTCCTCCGGTATGTAGTACCCGTCCGTGTGGTCGTCAATCCTGAGACGCTCCTCCGCCAACCGCAGAATCTCGCGGTTCTTGGCGAACTCTGCCTTCTCCTTTTCCGACAACCTGACGCCGCTCCTGAGCTCCTCCGTCTCCTCGGCGACCTGCTTGCGCAGCAGGGCAAGCTTCTCGGCCTCTCGTTTCCCGAGGTACATCTGTCGACTCTTCATGCGTAGGTCCTCCATGTTCGCCTTGCGGTCCACCTCCGGCCGTCTGCTCTCGGTGCTAGCCTTGGACGATTTCTTGTCGTCCTTCTCGCGCAAACGCTTCGCAAAGGCCTCGCGCTCTTCAATGTCACGTTGGCGCTCCAACTCCTCCTTCGCGCCATCCGACAGGTCACCGTCGCGGTCTCGGTCATCGTGGCTGAGCTTGACGCGCTTCGATGCAGATTCCTGGAACTCGGGCTCCTCGACCTCCTCAATCTCGTCGGCGTCCGATGGCGGTTCCTCGTCCGCCCACCTGTCGTCGGTGTCGACATCCCTCTTGCGGTACTGTTTCGACGGTCGGGCGGGCGATCTGGATCGCGATCGGCGCCTCGACGTTCGCTCGCTGCGGTCGTGGTACTTTTCCCTTTCGCGCGAGCGATCTCGGTGGCGTGACTTGTGCTTCTTCTTGTCCTTGACCACCTTTGTTGGGCCGACCTCGTCGTCTTCCATCGGGAGGAAGGCGTACTTCTTTGACGCCATGGCTGTATGTGGCAACGAGAAACCTCCCGAGAGGGTGCTTATGACTCGATAGAGGTGGCTCAAGTGTGTATGGAGAAGAGGGGTCGAGGCAAGCACGAGCACTGCCTTGCGATGTCAAGTCATGAAAGTTGAAGCCTCAGTTGACGTGCCAGGCGTGTGCCTCTGCGCATTCGTCTGATCCTCTACGGGCTCCACATCTTTCGCAGCCGGGTGTGGGGCGGATGCTGCATGAAAGCTGCTGCCCAATGACCGCGCGTCGATAACATGTCTTATCGGACCTCTGCAGCTCCCTTCTTAACACGTTGGAACTTTACATTTGAAAGGAAGCTGGTTCCCAATTGCGCTTGGCTCTGGCCGATATCTCCTACAATCATCCCCTTTCCTCCTTTCACGTCAGATCCTTGACCGGACCCCTTCTCTCTCTCTCTCTCCCCCTCGTCGCCTCTTAAGGGCTTGAGAACACCAGGCTGTTCTCGGTACGAGAAAGATCAAGTGTCCTTTTTTGCCACTTCTTATAACCCGCTTCCCAAACGAAATACACCAAAGGAGGACCGCGATGTTCTTCCGAGGGGCAGCACTCGTGCTGCTGCTCCTATGCCTCGTCCAGCTGGTTGTCTGCGCCGAGGACTACTACAATCTCCTTGGCATCAGCAAGTCTGCCTCAGACCGCGAGATCAAGTCCGCCTACCGTAAACTGAGCAAGAGATATCACCCCGATAAGAACCCGTACGTTGCAGTCTTTACTTCTAGCATACTCGCCCCACCCCCTAAATGCCTTCCCCTTGGACTTTCTGGAAACTTACAACCCCTCCCTTACAGTGGCGACGACACCGCAAAGGATAAGTTCGTCGAAGTCTCAGAAGCCTACGAGGCCCTTATCGACCCCGAAAGCCGCAAGATCTACGACCAGTACGGCCACGAGGGCCTCAAGCAGCAGCAGCAGGGCGGCGGCGGCCACCACCGCCACGACCCCTTCGATGTCTTCTCTCGCTTCTTCGGTGGTGGCGGCCACTTTGGCGGCCAAGGCCAGCGCCGCGGTCAGGACGTCAACGTGCGCATCGGCATTTCCCTCCGCGACTTCTACAACGGCGTCAACACCGAATTCCAGTGGGACAAGCAGCATATCTGCGAGGACTGCGACGGTACCGGCTCCGCCGACGGCAAGGTCGACACGTGCGGCGTCTGCGGCGGCCGTGGCGTGCGCATCGTCAAGCACCAGCTCGCCCCCGGCATGTTCCAGCAGGTTCAGATGCAGTGCGACGCCTGTGGCGGTCGCGGCCAGAGCATCAAACACAAGTGCCACACCTGCGGCGGCGCACGCGTCGTACGGAAGCCCACGGCGGTCCAGCTCACTGTCGGCCGGGGCGCTGCAAGGGACAGCCAGATTGTGTACGAGAACGAGGCGGACGCGAGCCCCGACTATGTCGCGGGCAACCTGGTCGTCACGCTGGCCGAGAAGGAGCCGGATCTCGAGCAGGACAACCCCGACCACGTCGACGGCATCTTCTTTAGGCGCAAGGACAACGACCTGTACTGGACCGAGGTCCTCTCGCTGCGCGAGGCGTGGATGGGAGACTGGACACGGAATCTGACACATCTGGACGGACACATCGTGCGCCTTAGCCGCGACAGGGGCCAGGTCGTGCAGCCGGGCCACGTCGAGACGGTCAAGGGCGAGGGCATGCCCGTGTACCACGAGGACGGCGACAGCGTCTACCATCAGACGGAGTTTGGCAATCTGTACGTCGACTACGTCGTCGTGCTGCCGGACCAGATGGAGTCTGGCATGGAGAAGGAGTTCTGGAGCGTCTTCCAGAAGTGGCGGGGCAAGATCGGCGTCGACCTACACAAGGACAGCGGGCGGCCAGAGAAGCCCGTGGTGCACGACGAATTATGATGAAAGATGTAAACGATGTGAGATAGAAGAAATAAACGACGGCCAAAAAGATGTGCACATAAAGTCTGCCTTATCCGGTGCTCTCTGGCCACTAACAATTTTTCGTACTTGAGAAGGTTGGCAAACCTACCAGGCAGCCCATCAAGCTCTATGTATTTTCGTGCTCTATTGATACCATCTTGTTCGTAAATACTTTGAAGCAGAATCATCATAAGTCGTTAAGGAATTCTCGTCATATCGTATCTGAGTGCCCCAAGTCAGGTATAAGAAAAGGCGCCCGCATATACGAGGGCGTAAATAATCGAAATCAAAGCAGTCGTGAGTCGTCAGTTACTTCTCCTCCTCCTCCGTCGCCGCCCGTGGTGATCCTCCTCTTCGTCCGTATCCTCAATCCTGTGCGACTGCCCCCCACCTTGTTGCACTTCCTGGACAATTCCCACAACATCCTTCAACAGATTTTTCCAGCTACCTTGCCCGCTAATCATGCTTTCAATATCGTTTGCCACTCTTTGCACCACATCGTCATCTGTCCCCCCGATTGCCCATGCCCCGCTCGAGTGCCAGCCATTGCCGTGTCGCGGTCGGGTTTCGAAAGCGCCTTGCCTCCACCGCATGGCTCCTGTACTACCGAGAGGGCGGCCCTCGTGGTCAAATCGATCAGGTAGGACCTCGATCTCGTCACTTGATTCGGGAGAGTCCAGTGCTCGCTTGCGACGAACGGCTAGCGGCCTGCTTGAAGAAGGATCTGACGAGGAACGTCGGCGGTTGAAAACAGGCCGCAGAGTTTCCAGTTGCTCCTCGCTGAGCGCGGGTGGTTCTTGTTCCCTCTTGGCCTCTTTCTCTGCTTGTTTCTCTTGTTCTAGACGATGTCGACGCAGAGTTTGCGATGATTGAGGGGAAAGTGGAATAAAGGTGACGGATTTAGAAGAGTGATGCGGCACACGGGCGCGCCTTTCAGATACAGTGCTTGAGTCCGAAGGCGACGGAGAGGACCGAGGCCGGGGCCGAGGTTGGGGCTGAGAACGCGACCGGGATAGTGAACCTGGCAGAAATTGTTTGACGCGCTCTCGCCATTTTAGACCATCTACAAGATGTGTCAGCCGTCGGTTCGAATGGAGCGCGACTAAAGGCACAGAAGAAACAACGACTAGATAAACCCACCCTCACGGCTCAGACCGACTGGCTGGGCATCTTGTGGTGAGGCGCTATGAGACATGTCATCACTCACATGGTCAGGACCGAACCTCGTCCCCGGTGGCAGACCGCCTGGTGGGGGAGGGCCGCCAGCCGGGGGAGGAGGATAGCCTCCGGCACCGCCAGTGGCCATAGGCGGAGAAGGCCCCATTGGCGGTGGTCCTGGGGGGTAGTCTTGGGGATACGGCGGGTACTGTTCCCTCAAGTTGGAGGTCGAGATGTTGGGATGTTGAGTGAAGCCCGCAGCGGCGGCCGGCGGCGGCGGATAGTAAGAGCCGCCTGATGCATGAGGCGGCGACGGTGGACGGCTGTAATCGTCGTAGTAGCCATCATCGCCGACGGTGTCTTCATACCCTGCCAGGATTGTCAGCAGTGCTCTCCGCAGAAAATGACGCACACTTGTGTTCTACGTACTCCTGCGGTCCCTTTCGCGATCCCGATTTCTTGGTCGGTCTGTGCTTCGTTCTCTGCTGTATGCCCGGTCTTGTGAGTATGCTCTAGAACGTGAAATAGATCTGTCTCTGGAGCGGGATTTGGCGCTTCGTTCCCTCGACCTGAGGTCCTCGTCCTCTTCCTTCTCCTTCTTCTTCTTCTGGTACTGCTTGATCCCGATAGCGGCGGCTCCTGTCCCAACTGCTGCTGCTGCCATGTCTCTCAACCGACTCTTGCTCCTCTTCGTCCCTGGCTCGCGGTCATCGTAATCATCAGCTGACATACGTCGGTATCGACGGCGTCGCCTCTCGTTCGCTGCAGACTCATACCCGTCGTCCGGAGGGTACGGCGGGTCGGTCGGCAGCGGTGAAGTCCCGTACTCAACTAAGCCTAGCTCGGAATCAGCGCTGCGCGGCTCGGGATGTAGAACACGGGCCTGAGACCTGCTGCGCGACCGACGAAGTCCACGCCGTTCCCGCCGGACTTCTTCCTCATACTCATCATCGCTCAGTTCGCGATCCAGTTCGCGGTCTTTCTTGTCCTTGCGGTTATTGTAAATCTTGCTGGCTACGCCTCCAGCTAAGCCGGCAGCAACCACCTCCGCTCCGGTCCTAAGGCGAGACTTGGATCGCGAACGACTCCTCGACTTCGACTTGTCGCGGAAGTGTTTCACCAAACCGGCAGCGGCAGCAGTTGCCGCTGCAGCCTTGGCAACGGACCGGCTCCGGCTCTTGCTCTTGCGGCTACGGCTACGGCTGCGAGACCGGGACACCGAGTAGCTCGAGACAGAGTAGCCTCTGTTCCTGCTCCGACCGCGGCGCATCTCTTCCTTTTCGATTTTGCCGCTCTGGTAATATTTGGCGGCGCCTGCTACCGCGAGTGCTGCGGCGGCAATGCCAAGGCCAGTCTTGATCCTGGAGCTGCGGCTGCGGCTGCGAGATCTTGAGCGAGATCTGTAGTGGTCGTCGTGATAGTTCTCTTCGTATGCGCTGCGGGCTCTTCTGAGAATCTCTGTACCCAAGCCACCGATGGCAGCGCCTGCAAGGACTTTGCTCCCGCGGTTGGTGGCCATTTCACCGCGGCTGTCTCTGCGACTTGCAGCTAGCGCTGCAATGCCGGCACCGGCAAGGGCTCCCTCGGCAAGATGACGCTTGTGGTGATGGTCGGAGCTGGAGCTTCTGTTCCGGCGGATGACGGTTCGCTTGATGTAGTAGTCTTCATCGTCGCTGATGTAGTCACGAGGACGGCCTCGGCGGTCGTAATGATACTCACGTTCGTCGCGGTGGTAAGGACCGATGTCTTTGGTCTCTCGGCGGTAGTAGTACTCGTCGTCGCGGGGTTCGCGGCGAACCATTTCACGGGGGGACTCACGCTCCCTCAGCACGACAATGCCAGGGTCTTGACGAGGGACGATGATGGGAGCGGGTGGAGGCGCCTCCTGGACAATGATCTGCTGAGGTTCGGGAGCCTGCTGGCGGATGATGACAGGCTGAGGAACAGGCGGAGGGCTGATGGGAGAGTAGTATTCGGTCTCCTTGCGATATTTCTCGACCTCTGCGCCGCCATGCTCGTCGCGATATTCCTCGACACGCTTTTCAACCCTAACGTCGCCATCCTCGCGACGCTCGACACGCTTGTCGACGCGGACCTCAGTCTCGGGCTCGTAGTGACGGTCGTGGTGGTGGTGGTGGTGGTGCGAAGTTCCTCTGGAGCGGCGGTCCCATTCAACTCGCTCGCGTTCACGTTCAACCTCGATAACACTTCGGTTGTCGGCAACACTACGAACATCGTCGAAACGGGAGTCGTCAAAGCGGCCACGGTCACGTTCGCGTTCGCGGTCGTAGTTTATTTGGGAGATGACGCTGCGGGTGTCGCCTCTGTAGGGGTCAACGACATCGCGCTCGCGCTCAATGACCTGGCGCTCGACAACCTGGCTCCGGGAGTCATAAGCGGAGCGGGGACGCTCGGGGGCATAGGCAAATTCGCCGGAGTTGCGCAGCGGGTAACCGGAATAGCGTGATCGGCGATCGTCGTCGTCAATTTCGACTCGCTCTGTGCGTTCGATGGTGTCAACGCGCCTGGGACCGACCTTGTAACGGCGTACAGTTGAGGACTTGTAACGGTCTTCGTCGGATGAGTAGTCGGCGGGATCCCGGTAGACCCGGGTCGACTCTCTGTAAACTCCAGCCATCGCTGGAAGCGACGGTAGCGAAAGAATGGGCAACGCTGTTTGCGGAAAGCGACAGCTGAAAGTCAAATGGGCGAAACGGTTCGGATCGCTTTTGGTGTGTAGATTTGCGGGGGACCGAGCACAAAGGATAGGTAAGGATGAGATGGGCAATGATGACGGAGGGGGAGCAAAGGATTAAATGGTATGCATATGGTGGAGGGACTAGTCGATTGTGCCGCGTACGTGGTAGATTTGATGTATGTATTGCGAGGCTGGTGGGCCTGCGACAGTCTCTGGTTGGGGTGGAAGCAGGTATTAGGCAGTCTGTCTATTGAACACACACACACACAGAGAGAGAGAGACACGCGCGCGCGTACACACACCAGCCGATGTACCGTTTCTGTCTTGCAGGTGAAAGTATCATGAATATGGATATGTACATATACAAGTGTTGGAGAGAGGAGAGTGAGAGAATGTCAGAGAAGTGGGTGAAGAGCGGCTCGGGAAAGAGAGAGAGGGGGTGGAGGGGAAGGAGGGGAGGGAGGGAGGGAGGGACCTGGAAGAGAAGGGACGGCAAGAACTGGAAGTGGTGGAGGGGCACCTAAAAGTGGTGTTGGGCTGGGATGGGTAAGTGTGACACGCCAAAGTCAAGCCCAGCAGGAGCAGGCAGGGCAGGTGGTGGTGTACCTACCTACCTACCTAGGTAGCGTCTACTCTAGTCTCTAGTTAGGTTAGGCAGGTAGGGTATTCCCTAGAACCATTCTCTTTCCTTTCTAATTACCTAGTGTACCTACCTAGTATAGGTAGGTAGGTAGTTTGAGGCATCCCAGCTCATCCCCTCCCCTCCCCTTTCTTACTCCCCCCTCCCCTTTCCCTCGACCAAGGCATTAAGCCACGGGAGAGGAGCCAGTCCGGCCAAGGTCAGCACATGGGAATGTGACTCCATGTTGCAGTAAAGTGCTAATTATACGTACAGCTATGTATCCGTAGGTAGCTCAACACCAAATCCTCAAAGAGAGTTCCATGTCATCCCCCCATCCGCCCCCCCCCCCAAACGAAAGCTTCTCGTTTGGTGACAACTGACCAACAGCAACTGGAGACGCTTTCCCAGCTGGTGCTCTGGCCTTTCTTTTACCCATGCAAGGTCGTATTATCTGCATTAATGCGTCTCGTTATCCCAGGCAGCCAGAGAGAAAAATGACTTGGCTTGGGTAACCCGAACCCCCGTCCAGACGGACAGACACCTTACGACATTGTCCACCCTGCCATGTCAAAAATGTTACGTCATTTGTACTAGCCATGCTCGATCGAACCCACCCAAGAAAAGCACCCACCACCCTCCGCCCCACCTTTGGTGGTAACTGTCCACGAGCGAGACACAAAACCAGCATGGTTCGCGAGGCAGCTGCTAGAAACAACTCTCCCAACAAAACAAAACAAAGATGACAAAGCCTCCTCGGCCAGCAGTATTGAGCGTCGAGGCCAAGGCAGCCTTGTGATCAGGCAGACTTGGTGCGGCACGCCATCCGAAGCCTCGGATGGTGAGGGTGGGTGGCTCAGAGCAACGACAGGCCACGACAACAAACGCCCCCCCTCTACGGCCTTGTCATCCGTCCCCATCCTTGTTTGTCACCTGTGGCAGCTGGTCAGATTTCAACCAGACGCCCCGCAGGAGACACTGGAGGTGTGGTAATGGTCTGCCTACTATCCATGGGCGAACGACGAGGAAGACCGGCACGGTTCGATGTCTGCTTCACGAAGGAACTCTTCCTTTTTCAAGGCTATATAACCTGGTATCTCGGTCCCTGTAGAAAAGCCGCTTAAACCAACACCAATCTTGACAGTTCAGACGGTGTCCATATGGCGCCGCAGTCTTCGTGAGTGCATCCTGTCACAAATGTTCATGTTTTGAGCCCTGGAATATTCTGCCCCGCTTCGTCGCAGCTGGATGTCGTCATGGCACGGAAGAGTAGGATGTACTGGAATTACCAGGTGTTATCAGATGCCCCCGGCGCGCCGCCGCCCTCCAGCCCCGCCGGAACGCCGGAACACTGAGGGAAGCACGAAGAACATTTCTATCATCTCACTCCACGTTGGCCTGGCCATGTCTGGTCTGGTCTGGTCTTGCAGTCGAGGAGAACGCTCGATGCCTTGGACGATGATGGGCAAAAGGCTCATAACCCCCATCGCTAGCATCTTTCAACCTCAGAAATCTTGTCAATCGTTGGGGTTGACTGGCCCTGCTTCACTGCCACAACATCCTGCCCGCTGCCAACCTTCTTTTTGCGCTGTACCGTCGTTGGTGCCGCAGATCTACTTCCAGAAAATACTTTCTTAATCCGCCCTCTTAAGGCGACTATCCTCCAAGGCCTGCGTCCCATCGAACTTGACCAGCTGCAGAGCTGTCTGCCTACTACCTCTTCTCTTGCTGCGCACAGCCGGCACTTGGCCATGACCTGCAGCCTGCCGTGGCTCATCTGCTCCGCCCAGGGACTGCTGCCCACTATTGTCGACGTCTCAGGGATTTCGAGGCCTCACAGCCCCGAAGGCTTGGACCCGCGTGGACGCTGGCATGCTTCCTGTTGTGGCTTGTCGATGCAGTATCCTATCGATTGGTTCGGGGGTATTCCCACTGAGATGGGGCATGCACCAGGCGACCCGGGGCTCACCGACGTGCCGGTGTCATACTGGGCTGGCTCCGCTAGACACGGAACAAGTTTCCGATGGTCTGTATCACGAGTTTTCATAGAGTCATCACATGAGCGGCGGGGACCTCCGATTCAAAACAAGTGACAATGTATTCTGCTATCTGACGCGTACCCACCACATCAATATGCCCAAATTCTACTGCAGAATTTCTCCATCGGAACCTAACAAGTCTCGTTAGCCAAGTGCTTCCTCCTCCTGGTTGATTCCTGGATAACAGAGCTTTCATTTGTCGATTCAGAATTTTCAGTGTGAATAAATGATCATTTAATAAGATATCAATACAGATGGGATTTATCCCGATATCATCTTTAAGGACGGTGAGGGGGGAGAGACAATGAGAGAAAGTATTGTAACATACCATCAGCGTTGCTGGATCAGACAGGCCCTCAGCTGACGGCCCGGTCTCAGGTCTGCATAAGACTGATGAGGGACAACTACTACCGGGGGCGTCTCGAGGGCGCGTCCGATCCTTTTTGGTTTGTTGACAAATGACCAACTCGTGTCGCTGGCTTTTCAGTTTGGCGAAGAACGAGGGAAGTGAAGATTTTTTGCGGCTGGTCTGATTTTATTTGTTGGGCTGCGTGGGGTCGTGCTGATTATGTAAGCACTATTTCCCTGTCGACGCACGTTCTACCTCAAAGCTCTCGCTAGTACCTCTGCTAAGAACCCGTGCTAAGGTACCTAGGTACCTCTAAG
Source organism: Colletotrichum eleusines (assembly GCA_016807845.1). NCBI lineage: Eukaryota > Fungi > Ascomycota > Sordariomycetes > Glomerellales > Glomerellaceae > Colletotrichum > Colletotrichum eleusines. Next base: position 1,484,836 of record JADEZO010000005.1, read on the forward strand.
GTAGGTAACTCACAATTGAAAATGACCTTCAAGCTTCATGTTCCAGCTTCATCATCTCGTCTTTTGCGTGAGATAACAGACTCTGAGCCGGGTGACTGGAAACTCATCTCATAAGCTGCAGGTGTAAATGAGCTTCGCAGCATATGTCGAGTCGAATTCTCTTAGATAAAACCTGTCGCATGTGGGTCTCCAAGGAAACCGTATGAGAATCATGAACACCAGGCTAACACCGTGTATATCTTCTCCCTCTCAGCCTCCTTTATGTGAATCATTCTACTCAAGCTTCATTATAATTAAACCAGACTTCAATATGGACGATCTGGCGATGGGGCTGTATGTTGGCTGCGATGACAGAAAAGCCGGGGGAGGCGGGAAGATCGTAGCGATTGCGTGATCGCCTCCAAGCCTTTCACTCCTTCTCTGCCATTGAATTCTTCCCATTCTTTTAGCAATACCCCCCGCTCGCGGTGCGTTGCATCAAATCGAAAACCATCCAATCCCCCGAAACTGAGAAAAACATCAGCAAACTTTCGCCCTCCACGCCAAAGAGTTCACCCAAGCAACGCAATCATGGCCAAACGGCAACCCCGGCCCCGCTTCTCGGACGAAGCAGTCGGCGGGGCACAAGCCACCAATCCCCCGAACCCGGCATCGCTATCGTCGCCGCCGCCTTCGTACTCCGACCCGGGGACGGAACCCCCTGCCCCGCGCGAAGACCAGCCCCTCCTCCGCGACCCGGCCGCCGCCATCGGGGACGGCGAGGCATGGAAGCCCCCCCGCGGCTTCGGCTGGATCGAGCTGGCCATCATGTCCAACGTCTTCCTGTACGGCTTCGACGGGACCATCACGGCGGCAACGTACGCCATCATCAGCTCCGAGTTTGGCGCCGCCAACACGGCGAGCTGGCTGACGACGTCGTACCTCGTCACCAGCACCGCGTTCTAGCCGCTCTACGGCCGGTTCTCGGACATCTTTGGGCGGAGGGTCTGTTTCTTCGTCAGCAGCATCACCTTTGGGCTGGGGTGCCTGGGCTGCGGGCTGGCGGGCGACGTGGTGTTGCTGAACTGCATGCGCGCCCTGACTGGGTTCGGAGGAGGCGGGCTGATGACAATGGGTCAGTATCGTCTTTCCCTCCTTGGCTGAACAGCAATCGTGACTGACGCGGAAGCAACAGCCACCATTGTCAACTCAGACATGATTCCCTTCCGCAAGAGGGGCATGTGTCAGGCCCTCCAGAACGGCATGTTCGGTTTCGGCGCCGTCGCCGGCGCCTCCTTCGGCGGGTCCATCACCGACCACATCGGCTGGCGCTGGTGTTTCCTGCTGCAAGTGCCCGTCTCCCTCTCGGCGCTCGTGCTCGGCGCCCTGGTCATAGAGAATCCGGAGGGGGGGTTCGGTATTGATACGAACGACTACAGGGCCATCTGGTCCCGCGTCGACGTCTCTGGAGCGCTGCTCCTGGTTGTCGCCATCTCCGTCCAGCTCGTCGGGTTGAGCCTGGGAGGGAACGAGCTGCCGTGGGGCAGCCCCGTGGTCATTGGCACGCTGGTCGGCAGCGTCGGTGTTCTCGCGTTGTTTGTGGTTGTGGAGGCCCGAACGAGGGCCATTCCCGTTATCCCGTTAAGGATGCTCAAAGGAAGATTGCCAGTCCTCACGCAGATTTCCAATGTCTGTGCTGGGCTTGCCGCATACGCGGTAGGCGTTCATGCCACATGTCTTGTTTGACGAGCATTACAGATGCTGACCCTACTAATCAGTACCTGTTTATGCTACCACTATTCTTTCAGGTGGTCTTACTCGACTCTGCTACTACCGCTGGGGCAAGGTTGGCGATCCCATCGCTCGCCACACCCCTGGGCGGTCTCTTCGCAGGCATCATTATGTCGCGCTGGGGCAAGCTTATCTGGCTAGTCCGGACCGGTGCTTTTCTCATGCTGTTCGGAAATGCCCTCGTGGCGGCTCTGCAGTTCCAAGACTCGAAGTGGAAGTACTTGGTTTACATCTTCCCCGCGAATCTTGGACAGGGCATAATCTACCCGGCGATTCTTTTCACGACCTTGGCTTCGTTTGACCATGTCGGTAAGTCCCTGTGTTCGATTTCGATGCCCTGTCGGGCCTCTGGCTGATACCCGCCCTTGAAGACCACGCGGTTTCGGCCTCAACTGTGTATCTTGTTCGCTCAATGGGCAGCGTCTGGGGCGTGGCAATCACCTCCGCGATCGTACAGACAACACTCAGCCTCCGACTGCCCGAAGCCCTTGGCGACATCCCCGATAAGTGGAGAGTGCGTTGGAGTCCTCCCATTGTTCCTATAATCTTGCGTCACTAACCCAAGTCTTTACGCCCAGCTCATTGACGAAATCCGGCATTCTGTGACGGCCCTCAAGAAGCTGCCGGTAGAGGTTCGCCTCCCCGCGCGTCGCGTCTACTACGAGGGTATCCGGTATGCTTTTACCGCTTCCACAGCGTTCGCCGGAATCGCCGTGATTACGGCAATTTACGCGAGCCCACGCAGCCTCCGTAGCACTCACAAGTAGCTCAATCACCAGGGGTTGCTTGGTCGCGTCATTTGGCAGTCTCTATTATAGCAGTCGTGATCGGGCCAAGAGGATGTTGTTACGCGTCCAACACGTCACCTTCCTCTCGTCGCCTTGGCTTGCTCGGCATCGGCCCGGGCTAGATCACGTTGCAGTAGTATCTCAACACCGTGCCAGTAGGCTTACGTGGCAACGCAAAACTTTGCAGTTATTTCTCGGGTGGTTCTATCAGTAATCGACTGTCCCGTGATAGACACAATTACAGGCTGTCATCACGCTTGTTGAGCCTGAGACGCGAATGCTGGACAGCATCAGTCAATACATACCATGGTTTATCGAAATGGCCCCTAAAGAAATTTCTCCAATGACGATGGTTGAGGTTTAGGGCAGGCAGAATCAACCAGAATATACAAGGCTTTGAACGGGGTACTAAACATGCCCACTAGGTGAGTTAAACGAGCATCTTTTATACGGAGCAATTTAGCACCCAACATCGGCCACAGCTCATGATGGGAAAAGCTTTTGCTTTCCTCCCCCCTCAATCGGCCAAAATTCATTCAAGCCAGTTCTTTTTCGAGAGCCTCTGCCATCTGACCCAAGGTGTCAAACTTCCAGTTGTACACTTCACGCTGTCTGTTCCCCATCACCGCGCCAGGCCGCACGATCCAAGACGACTTGATCCCCGCCTCCTTCGCCGGGTGGTGGTCATGAAACTGGCTCTGCGCCGTCTGCAACACCTGGTCCCTCTCTGCCCCGAAACTGTCCTTGACCTTGCCCAGCATGTATTCAAAGTTGCGTTGGTCCGGCTTGTAGGACCCGACATCCTGAGCGGTGATCACCAGGTCGAACGGGACAGCCTCGAGGGGGCCCGAGTTGGTGGCAGCGAAGGACTCGCGGTCGACGTTAGAGAGCACGACAAGTTTATAGTACTTCCCTAGGCGGCGCAGGGCGTCGACCGTGTCCGGGAAGGCGGGCCAACGGCCGACCGAGCCCCCAAAGGCTTTCGAGGACTCCGGAGAGGGCGCGGCCAGCCCGAGCCTCTCGGCTATCTGCGGGTGAATGGTTGCAAGGAGTTCAGAGTACGGCCGTTCCGGGGTCTTTGTTTGCTGCTTGACTTCGAGATCGTGGCATACTTCTAAGAGATGTCTGCGGGAGAAGTCGGTGCGCTTGTTGTCCTCGAGCAGGGGCTGTAAAGCTGCCAGCATGCCACTCTCCCAGTCAACCAAGGTACCGTAGACATCAAAGGTGAGAACACGGAAGTCTTTGAGGCTCGTCATGATTACAGAAAAGTGCGGTGAAGTTGATTGCTGTTGCAGGGTTGACGGTGGTAGTTGTTACAACTTTGAAGGCTTTAGGTGAGAATGCCTACTCTGGAATGCGCGATTGCCAGTCTTATGTTGGTAACAAAGATACGGAAAATGATTCGGAAATTTTCAAGCTCTCGAGTCAGAAAGACTTTGGTTTTTTTTTTTTTTTTTTGGGAGCTTGCCTCTAACGTGTTGGTCCTTGGCTAATGTCTAGCATACATGAGGCCGGGCGATGACAAGACAGCCCCCGCTCGAAAGGGCGTACCATGTAGTAGGTACGTACTCTTCTCCGCGTATTCAATCCCGACCGGATGACCGTTCCCGCCGTTCAAGCGGACACGGTGGTCAAGCACGGTTAGCGCCGGCCCGGCGACCGGACCAAGCTCCCGTCTGTGGAAGCACATCTCTAGATGGTGGGATACCAACAACTGAGACGGTCAGTTCGTTAGGAGGATATCCTGATTCCATCTTATCGGTTCCACCTGGACGAGTGTGTTTCGGCTCAAGTGTTGCGTTCGTCATATCCAAAAGTGTAGCGTTTACCCTCCGAGTCTGTACCCATCGTTTAAATCGAGGGCCCCGATCCCAGATCGAGCCCGGCTGCCAAGTTGTCCACTCCACTAGCCTAACTGATATCGAACCGGGGGGCGGGGGCGTGTGGGAACACTGCTTGGATCACGGCAAATGACTCACTACTGTTACTGTAACGATAGCGAATCCAAGGCAATGAGAAACGCTTAATCTATTGCAAAAAAAAAAAAAATTGTACGCGCAGGGCCTCTGATCGCCACTCTGTACAACCGCCGAGAGCTTGGGGTCATCTTGAGTTGATGGCACCGGATGCAGACCTACTCGCCGGCTTCCCGACCAAAGCGCCGGCGAAGCCGACCACTAAGCTTCGCTTCGCGGATGTAAGTGCCTGATCCCCCCCCAAGAGTCTTTATGCGCACCGAGAGCACAAACCTTTGATTGGGCTGACTCGTTGTTCCAGGTCGCCGTTACAGCGACAGCAAAGGACTTTGCAGGCTTCTACCGGGGCAAGCAGTATCATCAGCCGGACTTTGATGCCGTCCTCGACCGCGCCCTGGCCGCCGGGGTCGAGAAGGTGATCCTGACGGGCATGTCGCTCAGCGACGCGGCGACAAATGTTTTCATTGCGAAGTCGCGGCCGCCGGGGACCTGTTTCGTTACCGTTGGTGTACACCCGTATCACGCGGCCGAACCGGACGCTGGGGGGGACGGCGGTGCGGACGGGTATTTCGAGAAACTGGCGCAGGCCGTCCGTGACGCTCTGAAACCCACGGCCGAAGGGTCCCCGCCGGTGTTGGCTGCCTTTGGGGAGCTCGGTCTCGATTACGACCGTCTCATTCACGCCTCAAAGGAGGTCCAGATCCGCACCTTCAAACGCCAGCTGGACCTCTTTGTCGAGGGGCGGTTTGACCTGCCCCTGTTCCTCCACTGCCGCGCCGCATTCGATGACTTCGTGGACATTGTCGGGCCCTACCTGCCCAAGCTGCCCCGTCGGGGTCTTGTCCACTCCTTTGTCGGCACCTCGACCCAGATGAAAGCCCTGGTGGAAATGGGATTTGATGTCAGCGTCAACGGCTTCAGCTTCCACGACAGAGCGAGCCTGGAGATGGTGCGTGAGATCCCGCTGGAGAGGCTACAGATCGAGACGGACGCGCCTTGGGGCGAGATCACCGCCAGCTCGGAACTCGCCAAAAGATACCTTGCCAATGCGCCCGCTTTACCGCAGAGCAAGAAGAAGGACAAGTTTGAGATGGGGCTCATGGTGAAGGGCAGGAATGAGAGTTGTACAATGGAAAGGGTGGCTTATGTCGTGGCGGGGTTGAAGGGGTTGAGTGTCGAGGAGGTGGCGGATGCTGCGTGGAAGAACAGTGTCAACATGTTCGGACTTGGTGAGATATAGATCAGGCATACAGGTGCAAAGAGGGAAGAGAAAAGAAAAGCCCAGTAATTGACTTTTGTAGTATGAATCGATCCCGGAAAGGCAACTAAACCTGCCACATCCCCGGCAAAAGGGGTTGGAGAAGGAGATCGGACACATCGACTCCCTGAAGAGCTTTCTCGACCAATTCGACACCCTCTTCCTTAAGCTTGTTGCGGATTGGGTGGCCAACATTATCTGTATATGGCATCGACACTTCGGGTACGTGAAGAGCGGGCTCGCCATCAAGCAGTAACTGGGTATCGATGCCGCATGTAACGTCCACTGACTTCGCCATGGCTGAGTGGCTGCCGGGATCTCCCAGAGGCTCCAGGGGAGAGGTTCTTGTCCCCTTCACAAGCCGTCCGTTATGATATCAGCTTTGATAATAGCATTCAAGGTCAGTGCCTTTGACTTAAGAAAAAATGGAACACGTGGACAATTATTTGGGGCCAGAACTGGCTTGTAATCGTCTCTTCAGTGGCCGACTGAGACGGTCTCGAGAATGGATGATGGTCTTAAAAACCCTGTAAGCCATGGCTCTCTGTGGGTCAATCGAGTGATTGAGTGCAGATCCTTGCGCTAACATTAACGTCGCCTAGTCAATATAGACAATCTGGGCTACCGTACATTGTCTGAAGACGCAAATGCTCGCTACAGAATAGTATCTAACACGTGATTGAACCACGGGGAACGATACGTCGATAGCATCTCTTTGCGATAGCAGCAGCATGCCGATAGCGATTAGTCAAGCCTTGATCCACCGGCGGTGATCGAGGGCTGTCGACGATGTCCACTTCCCGAAAGGAGCCTCGAACTACGAGAAAGAATTGCCGGGGGTTCTGGATCTCCCGGCAGTTCCTTGGCACCGGGGCTCCATTGTTTGCGGTTTGCAACGACAGACTACCCTGCCAGCCTTATCGTAAGATCCATGGACCGTTCTCCATCACAGTGCTTCCTTCTTCTTTACAGCATGCGGCTGAGGAAAGCCTGATGTAAATCCTCGCCCTACTTTTCACATCCCACTTTTCCTCCTTGCCGTCCTTCAGGCACTTGAACAAGGGCAGACAGGGCTTGAAACGGTACATAGCAACAACATTGACGAGGCAGGGGAGAGACGCAGAATCAGTTTAGTGTGGGTAATGGTGAGGCGTAGAGTCTCGTATGTAACTCAGTCCCGTGCAGTAGCCAATCAGTACTTAACCATGGATATTTGGTCGCCTCCCCTCTACCCATGGCGCGGATTTCAGGCATTTTATTCACCCAGAGGATTGTATAATGATACCCAAACAAGGTCCCTGGCAGGAAACGGCGGCTTCGTTCATCCTAGTCGTGCCAGAGTTAGCCTTGTACCACCGCCGTCTTTCCATGCCGAGGAGTCACATGGCCTCAGACTCGGCACATCTCAAGTGCTAGTTCACAGCCAGGAGTTGTACACACTGCAGAGAAGGATTGGGGCCTGTCTCATTGAGAACGGCGATCAACTTTCGATTGTTATTCATCCGAACTTTGTCTACCGACCAATCCGAATGTGACGGCGCCGATCACACAGCCCTGGTTTCCAAAAGCCTGGAACCAACAGCACAGATAAAGGGTATAGGGTTCATCCGGATCGTTGAAGAACGTGAGATGCTAGCCGAGTATAACTTCCGACGAGCACCGACTGGCCGCCTTCCGCCGTTCCCCGCAAGGCCGCCTCGAAGTTGGTGGCAATGATCGTCCTGATCTGCTCATTCGACCGCCAGTGACGAGTGGCGCCTTACCATACCCACCAGGGTCATCCATGGAGGGAACCCCGGAATGAAAAGGGTATGCCAGGAAGCCACGAGGGGATGTTCCATTCCAGAACGTTGGAGAACGACCATGGCAAGAAGATGGACCTGCAGAAACTGCACTCAGTCCCGTCGCTGGATCTGGCAGCGGGTTGATCCATCCATTACCGAGAAGTGACTAACGAATGGCCAGCATAGGAGGCATAGTTCAATGATGTGCACAGGCGCGAAAATTGACGGCACAGTTCGATGGAGGCGGCGCCGACGCTGGATGCAATGTCCGAAGGTGATTCGCGATTGCGTGGCGGTATTATTGCGAACGTGTGAGGCGGACCGTCATGGGGTTGCCGCCGTCCGCCTCACTTTGCCTATCTCCTGCAGGCTCACCACCCCAACGTGTAAGGTGGAATGTACCCTCGCACACACGCGCACATACACACACCCAGAAGAATGAGTTCCCACCCTCATGAGAACAGACACAACAGACGGGCATGTGTGTGGCGTCTGGCCTTGCATGCAGGCATTATCGAGGCAGGTTCTGACGACTGACAGCCCGAAGCGGTGAGGATGCCGACAACAATTATGCCGAAAATGCAATACCAAAGGTGCTCTTTTCGTCTTGTTTGGTGCAAATAATAGGCCTTGGAAACTAGTCATCATCTTGACTCTGTTGCCGTGTACGAGGATTGGCGCACCCAGATCATCGCGTAAGTAGTTGGTCGAAGATAAATACCGTCTTGGTCCTCCTGGTCGCCATGACTTCGTAACAGTTTGGGCCATCTCGTCCGTTACAGGTGCTCGAGCAGCCAAATCACATTTCCCATGTCCAATCGGTTGCCATGTCTTCAACAACAGAGATGAACAGATATTGGATCCCTCGTTTGGATATCCACAAAAAGATCATCACTCAAGAGCTTCCCTATTACCTCGGGCCAGATGCAACGGTCAGGCCGTACACAAACGAGGTGTGGACTTCTCATCCAATGTGATCGAGGCGCCTCTCACAGCATCTATAGGGAGAAGATGGGTTTCTCATCACTACTCCAGGACCATGCCTGACCGACGTGAGCTCCACCATGATGCATTCTTTCTTTAAAGAAGCGCACTTGACGCTAACTGTCTTGGCTGCTTCTAGGAGCAAATCGATGATATTTGCAGGAAATCCAAGGAGACATGGGAGCGACAGGCGGCTATCAGGGCACAAGAAGCGGACAAGCCTCTCAAGAGGCCGCTACATCAGCCGGTCGTGATATCGCGAGGGTCAAACGATTCTTCGCGAAGGAGACACGAAGCACACCGAAGCCACGAGCGGCATCGGCGTTACGACGAGAGGCGGCGTGAGTGAGGTCGGACAGTTCGGCGGAGCCGGGGCTTTGTGACTGAATCTCATATTGGGCCAGACTTTCTGGATCCAAGCGTAAACACCAAAGGCGTCGCAGGTGGCCGGATCCGTCCTTTACTGCATAACGGGACGAATTTGTGGGATTCAATGATTCGAGCCATGCGATGAAGGCCCGTGGTGTATTTGGTGAGGGGAAGCTGTTTGTGTGGCCTGGGGCCGCAGCGGACGGTGGACCCGACCAAGCAATCGTTGTGTGACTGGTCAGGCGGCAGGTGGGATGAAGCAGCATAACCAAGTCTTTTTCTGATTGGGACGAGCAAGAGTATGTGTCGTGGAATCATCCAGCAGCAGTTCGCCATCTGGCAAGTCTTGGGAGCCAATGGTAGCAGCCGAAACCACGGCGCCGTCCGTCCATTGCTCTCAATGGGCATGCGTATGCGAAAGCGTCGTGAAAGCCATGTTATAGAAGTGCAGCGCCCGGCGGGATGCAGCCAGCTAGCTGTTCCCGAACCAGATTCCCACTTTTGTACCGTTTTCTGTTCCCGAAATAGACAGGATGCATCACAATTGGATCCAAAATGCTGTTGCGGGCCAACAGCATGTGCAGTCCAAGTTCTTTGTACAACAGAAACTTCCGGCAGGACGCGAAAGCCGGGACTGCACTCGGCCCGTCCCAAAGCTCGAGTCACGGATCGAGAACCTTGTCACCGGTCCAGCGGACGCAATCCTTATCAAAATCCTGTGGTTTGTGTATTTGACAGCGAATCGGGTGACATGAGTCAGCCTGGCTGCGGTAGTGAGCGTGGCAAGCACGACAAGCATGACACGTCTGCCAATGCTGTGAGCAAGGCTCCGATTGAGGTGTGCTCTGGTCATGCGTAGGTTTCACAACATGTGGTGTGCTTCACCTCGTCAAAGCAGGAGCCATGGACAAATCCAGACTCCTGATCAGGTAATCGTAAAAGTAGACTCGTATCGTTGAAGATCGAGAGGGCCGGTCGACCAAAGTATCAGAGCCTGTATGGCTGCATTCCTGGGCTCTCGGGTTGTTCCTTTGGCCCGCGTCCCTGGAGGCGACGGCGTGACATAACCGACGACGTTAACCCATTCGCCGATTTGCGTCTGACTGGGCTTCATGGTGCCGAGTAGAAGCTGAACGTCGACTAATGCACTGACGTGGGACCCTTTGGGGAAGTTGTGCTCTAGTGTAAGCACTGCCGAGTGCGTTGAGTACGATGTTACACTGAAGCCAAATCAGTATACAGTAGGCAAAGGGCGATTGCGAAAGATCAATGGGCGAGATTCTATTAAGATTGATATGGAGGGTGAGGGAAAGCGGATCTTACCATCCCATGAATCTGACCTTCTCGCCTGGTGACCTCAACGGCAGGTCTGATAGAAGACACAGCTGGGAAGGAAGCGGGCCTCTCGACATGACGACGCAAAAGTGACCTGGTCCGAGGCATAGGGTTTGTGGACTGGCTCTGGAATGAAAGTTTTTAAGCGCATGAGAGGTTTATCATGATGACACTGGTCTGAGGGACATGGCTATGTTGATGGTGTGTTGATGAATGTGAAAGCTTCAAGAGGATTGATTGTTAATTGGACTTGTCAGTTCCTCTACAATAAGAAGCTGCCAGCCAATGGCTGGACAGCTGGCAGCGCCTGGTCCACGTCGGCGATAAGCAACATGCTTATCTGCCAGTCACGTTGCGAGAGTCACGCGGCCTTCTCACATGACCGGCTGAACCTCGGCCAAACCGAGCGGACGGTGTTGGTCAGAGCCGCCGTCATCGCCCGCCGCCCACTAAACGGCATCGCTAAGCCAGTTGGGAGCTTGCATCATACCTACCTTGACTACCTGATCCTATCACTCAGCATTCTACTTATCGACCCCCGCGACGTCTTGACCTGGAGAGTCGCGAGTGTTCGTCACGCGATTTCACGACCTTGGTAACCGTGCCAGCCAGAATTTTCCACTACCTCTGCGGCTTGTTGAGACGACGGCGAGTGCCCGCTTGTTTTCCCGTTTCGGTACCCCGCCATCAAACTTCGGCGAGTGCCACGCAATCGCGGAACACGGCTGCCTTCGACCGGTAGTTGCCTGCGCACAACCTCAAAACCGACTCGGCCCCCTTCCCGTCCACTGGGATCGAGAGTCAAACTCTTAATTCCACAGCCTGTATCATCATGTCTGGCGTCTGGGGCTGGTTTGGCGGCGGCGGCGGCGCCAAGAAGAAGAATGACGCCAAAGATGCGATCCTTGGCCTTCGGGTCCAGCTCGATATGCTCCAAAAGAGAGAGAAGCACCTCCAAACCCTGATGGACGAGCAAGACGCTATTGCGAGGAAGAACGTCAACACCAACAAGAACGGTAGGTCATGTGAGGCATATACCGCAATGAGGTTAGAGGCTGATGAGGCAACCCGACAGCTGCAAAGGCTGCCTTGCGTCGCAAGAAGGGCCACGAGCATAGCCTCGAGCAGACTATATCTCAGATTACGACACTCGAGTCCCAGATCAACGCCATCGAGTCGGCGAATATCAACCGGGAGACGCTGCTGGCAATGGAGAAGGCCGGCCAGGCCATGAAGGGCATCCACGGCAAGCTTACGGTCGACAAGGTGGACCAGACAATGTATGTACATGGCTTAATCTCGCGCTTTGAGTTGGCGGTCAAGAGAACGAATGCTTACAGGGTGCGAACAGGGAGGAACTCCGCGAACAGAACGCCCTCAGCGAGGAAATCGTCAATGCTATTACGACGGGCCAGACGGACAACATCATCGACGAGGACTTGGAAGAGGAGCTGGAAAATATGCAGCAGGAGCAGTTGGACGAGCAGATGATCAGCACCGGGTCGGTGCCAGTGTCGGATGCCGTCCATCGCATGCCGGCTGCAGCGAACGGAGAAAGTAAGGAACCCCCTCTCCTTTCACGGATTTTGGACAGCAGCTGACATGGGAAAATCAGTCAAGGGCAAGGCGCCCATTGCCGAAGAGGACGACGAGGAGGCCGAGCTACGCAAGCTGCAGGCGGAAATGGCCATGTAAGGGGCTACAGGCAGCATGTGTTCTGCGGGGATGGCCGAGGAGCATTCGTGGCCAAGAACGGGGCTCCTGGAGGCTTGCATGGAACCGTCATATGGAGATGTGAGCAAAGCAAAGCCCAAGTCTGTCGGGGGTGGAATGGGCGGGCTTTGCACGACATACACGACATACGATGTAGGCTTGCACAGGCTTGCTTATCCGAGGCGTCGACAACTTCAGGGGCGGGCTTTGTTCATACGTTTCTCGGGTGTCTTGGCCCTTTTCATCAGACCTATTTACTGGCGTTGGCGTTTTTGGGATACGCGGGGTTGTCATTCGATGGGAATCTCGCGGTGGTGGAGGTTGACGGGAGTTTGACAAGCTTTTCTGGGTTTGCTGGAGTGGCAATTTACAAGTCTCCGAGTACTATGCGCGCGTCTTTTCCTTCCCCCATAGAAACATATATCGACTGCTGTTGAGGAGCTAGAAGAGAGTTTCACGGGACCATATGCAGCGTGCAGTTTCGGACATGCCCCTAGGGTGAAGGGTTTGCTTGGCTTATGCACCGGAGATGCAGCCAGGGTTCCAGCAGTGGCTGGTTCGGTGAAGGAACGGTCAAGGTAACAGACGACGGTCCACCTGGAAGTGCCTAGGCACTCGGGTGTTAAAAAAACAAAAACAAAAAGAATGGCCGGTCGTTCCTCCACCTGATGTGGTTGAGACCGGCCTTTTTTTTTTTTTATCTTTTTTTTTCTCTCTCTTCACCCTGGTGCTAGGTAGATAAATTATGGTCAGGTACCTATATCTCTTAGTCCGCTGGCCTGGCTGGCGTTGGGGGTTCCACCTGACCGGGACCGGGATCGGGAACAGAAGCCATCTCTCACGTGTTCCGGCACACCGCCAGTCGCCAGGAGCGACCGATCGTGGGCTGAGGCATTGGAAGCCACGATCAACTTGCCCGTGTGTGCGTGTATCCGGTGCTGGGACTTGCTGCTCTAGGAGGGGGAGGGGGCTCGGCTCAAATCACGACAAGAGAGGTGGACCCTGTCCGTTCTGCTTTGTTGTGAGTCCGCGACGGATAATATTCAATCACCGAGGGGAGGCGGGCGAGGCAGGCAGGGTTCATGTCACTGCGACAGATGTCAAATGAGGCTTTCCAGCCTGATCAATCAATGTAAAGGCCTGTACCTAGGCTACCTAGGTACCAGAAGGCGATGGATGAGGAGACGGAAGGCAAGGCGTCTGGTTCGGCTCTCAGGCTCGGGCCTCGAGGAGAGCCTGAAGCGAAGGGCCTGCTGGACCTGTCCCTGCTGTATTAAGGGACAATGACCGAAAGGAGGGGACCTACCTGGAGGGTATCTTCTGGCGAGACGAGCACCAGCTTGCTTGCCCGCCTTGGAATTGAAGACGGCGGGGATACCGATACATGCGTGCCTTTCGTCATGGCCCACTTGCGTTGTTTATGAGGATACCTAAGTACAGGCCCGTCTGTTGTCCTTCTATCCCGGCTGGCAGGGTGATTGATGCAGGTGTCCGCCACTGCCTGGTACCACTCAACCTCACTACGTACAATATAGACAATATAGGTAGCAAGCAAGAGCAACCCAAGCAAGCCAAAGCCTCCTTCCCGGCGAGAAAAAAGGTTTTTTTCCCCTTCTTTTTCTTCTTTTCTTTTTTGACAAGAATCCGTTTCCCCTGCCGAAAAGCTCGGCACAGCGTGTCCACCAAACCTTGTCCACCCACTCCTAGAATCCCTGAATAGACACATACGTACTGTTAGTACGTTCATGGATGGCCGCCTCTTTCACCATTGTCCGTTGACTGCTGTCCCTGCCGCTTTTGCACACCCATCACCACAGTCTACCACATCGACGATCAACCAGTCGCCCTCTTGGCCTTGTTGTGCCGTACGGATACGTCCTGCTCCTGGTAGTATCCCAGGGACACGTAGCGATTCCAGCATCGCGATGGCTTCGGCCAAAATCTCGATGTCTTGCTGGTTCAACCAACTGCGAACCCCACATCGCCGCCAAGGACCCAACCAGACGACGGCCCAATGCCACCAGCCATGTTAGTCCGCGGCATCCCTCGGCGCCCAACCTCCGCCTTGTACCGCCCTCTACTTCATCTCGTCCCGCCTGTCCGTCCAGTGGCTTCTAGTCGGGCCAAGTCGGGTGCTTGCAGTGCACCCAATGACGCCGGCAGCACCGGGCTACCTACATCGCTGCAATGCAGACTGGGCTAGGTACTGCGAATCTGTTCGGTCCAGACTGGACTACTGCACCTCTCAAACACCATCGTCGGGAGGAGCCTTGCCACGGCATCCCGTCCCATCCCACCCACCATACTCGGCCCAACCTCACCATCAGCACCATCAGCACCAGGTGTCCAACCCTCCCGACTTCCGTCCTGAGCTCTTACCTTCCGCCCGTGGTGAATGGACAACTAACCAGCCATTGCCACGACATGTCTCCTTGCTGACATGGTCACAACCGCCTTCTTATTAATCCATCGATTGGATCGCAACCATTCTTCTCACCACAAGTACACACAATGCTCTCCTCGCCGCTGAAACCAATCCGCTACGATGCCACCACCTAACCCAACCCCCCACCCACCACTCGTCTACCTACCTACATAGTAAACTACAGGTACTTGCTTGTACGGGTGCCACTGCCGCTGTCACCGCAGTCACATCCGCCCCTCCCGCCAGCCATGGTCCGGCCTTCTACTGCATGGATCTTGAAAGGCGAGCCTTGACTAGGCGAGCCACGTTGCACGTCGCTGACCGGGGGTTTAATGGCCGGTGGGAAACAAACCGCGTCTCTAAACCCACCACTTGACATGCTTGCCGCCCAAGGGCTTTTCTTAGACCTCTAGGGGTTGCAAGCTATGCTTCCGCCTCAGTGCACTCACTTTTGCATGCGCTGCTGCGCTGCATTCACACACACACAGGACGTCTCTCAACGCCAACTAGCTGCATCCAGGCAGTCTGCGGCTTCCCCCTCGCCCAATCCCCCTTCTTCTCGAACAACAGATGGCAGGATGGTTGGGGTTCCCTCCACTGCGCTTCAGGAACCACCACCCTTCCATCGGCAATCTTTTCCTTGTGTCTCGACCGGGGCAATGAGGGCTTTTGCAAGGATTGACCTGGCTTCTGTGGACCGGCCCATCGACCATTCCCTGTCACGATTGCCCATTACGTGCGTGCGTGTGTACTGGGCTGGAGACCAACAACCAGCAGCATTGAGGGCCGTTCTAGCTCATGACCGCCAAACGAATAGACG
The DNA here is from genome assembly GCA_016807845.1 of Colletotrichum eleusines. Lineage (NCBI taxonomy): Eukaryota > Fungi > Ascomycota > Sordariomycetes > Glomerellales > Glomerellaceae > Colletotrichum > Colletotrichum eleusines. The sequence goes on from JADEZO010000005.1 coordinate 1,500,058, forward strand.
CTTGACGGTTTACACTTCACCCGAGTCCAGTAAATTCCCACCACTGCAGGAGAAATCTCGACGATCTAGACCTCTTTGGGCCAGACATGCCGCAGGACTGTACGCTTTGAATCATGAGGATATTGCTGGAGGCACTTGTTCGACGGGCATTGGCTCATTGATGGTCAATTCGTCTCGTCCAAAAGTCTCTCACCACGATGCTGGCTTGAGTTATTTTCTTCTTCGTTAATCTCCCCTTCGATTATCGGGTCTTGTGGGCAAACGTCAAGTGACCTTGCCCCTCCAGTCACTGAAAAGATTCAGACCGAGCGACGAGAAGAAAAAAAAAAGAAGAGAGGGGAAAAGCTCATCATTTCGATGCATGGGCGATGCCTTACGGAACTGCCCAAGGGGACAAGTCCACAAAATGTAAAAGCCCATATCCTGGAAAATGTCGCTGGCATTCATTCATGCCTGGACTCGTTGATACCGGCTCTTTATGCGGGTTGGCGGCTCGCTTCCCCATCCACCGCCGTCGGGCAGCCATCATCCCTCCTACATGTCTCCTTGCCCGTCTGATGTGTTCAACCACCCACCCAAGCCTGTCTCTGCTGCGTCGTCCCTCATCAGTCATCACAACACCCTCCAAGTCATTCAAGCCCCCCCTCTTGTCCCAGAAGCCGCGCTTCCCCTCCCCAGTTCAACCCAAATGCGACGTGGCGCCAGTGCTCATCCCGCCTCACTCAAGCCAATGGCTCCCAAGCACGCACGATATTGATCACTTGGACTCTAGAACTGTCCGATGTTGTCTCCATTCGTGGGGACTACGTGGGGTAAGCCTGCATCAGGGACCCCTTACTCCCGTGCCTTGAACCCTGCCTCTGGTTAGTGATGCTTGTGATGTTTGGCACCGTGGAAAGCTCCCCCTGCTTGTCTAGTTTAGAACCTACTTTTCTTCCCTCCACTGCCCGGCCCAATTGTGCCCTCCTGGGGTCGCCGTGGTCCAAGACGCCGCCTCTCGTCATTCTCGTCACTCTTGGTCCATTATTGCCCAACTCCATCCCTCATCGAGCCGAGATAAGAAACTGGATGCTTCCTTGCGTAACCATCAATTGCACTTTTGACCATTGTTTACACCACAACAACCGTCTCATAGGCGACAAAATACTACTGTGTACTTTGCTTTTGAGTCTCGCGATACCCGCCCAAGAGACTCGAACTTTTTTACTCCGGTTTGGGCACCGCATACCAACAGGATCACAAAAGCCTACCAAAACAATAATTCCGAGCTTGTTGTTTCCCGGAAACCACCGTCCACTTGCGCCGCAGACAACATCAGACTACGTACCCGAACTCGCATTGATCAGCTGTTACAAAACAAGGGCTCCCGTAAACACCAGGTCCCGGAAGCATGAATTCGGATGAGCCAGTCGAGTACTGCCCTTACCGGCAGAACCTTGGCTGGGGCCATGTCCAAACACAAGACTACTCCAACGTCAATTACTTTCACCCTTCAGATTCCGAATTGGAAAACGGTAAGATACCCGCTTGGCATGGCATTCGATGCTGGTGCGTGCGTCTAACTCAACCAATTTATAGATGGTGACGTATTTGCCAATGGCGTGACATATCCCTCACAACCTGCTCCGGTCGCCAGCAGCAGCAAGAAGAGCAAGAAAAAGGCCAAAAAAGACAAGAAGGCGGCACAAACCACTTACGAAGAGCCTCCAGTTGCTCCGTCCGAAATCTTTACGCCAGAACCGCCCCACGACACCGGTGTAGCGGAAGACGAGTGGTCGACGGCACCTACCAAGAAAGAAAAGAAGAAGAAGAAGAAGGGCAAAAAGGAAGAGGCCGCTGCTGCTTCTCCACCCCCTCCGCCCCCTCCGCCTGCAGAACCAGAGCCTGAACCGAAACTTGAGCCTGAGCCCGAGCCCCAGCCTGAGCCGACAAAAGAAGAGGAAGAGGTCGCCGTAGAGGAGTCTCTGACGTCTGCGGTCAAGGCGAAAGAATCTTCGAAAAAGGATAAGAAGGAGAAGAAAAAAGACAAGAAAAAGAAGAAGGGCAAGAGTGGCAAAGAAGCCGAGCCAGAGCCGGCTGAGAGCTCTCAACCGACTCCTCCGCCACCACCGCCGGCACAGGCCGAGGCAAAGCCGTCAAAAATGGATGAGCCTATGGCGCCGCCTTCCGAAGTCGTGGTCGACACTAAAGAGGAGACTACTGGCTTCAAGCCCGCGGTTGAAACCGCCCCAGGTGCTGATAGGAATGTCGGCGAGCCACTCGACATGGAGGAGACGGGGGCATCGGCGGCTGCTGCTGCTGGGGCTGTCGCTGTAGCTGCCGCGGCGGCGACAGCGGCTGCGGTAGCAAGCACTGACGAGGACCCCGCTGCTTCCTCTGCTGTTGCATCGGTGGAAGACAGCGAAGGTATCTCGGACAATGCCCCAGCTGCCTCATCAGAACAGCCGGAGACAACACCCGAGGCAGCTGAACCTGAACCTGGAGCTCCCGCTGAAGAAGCTTCTGCGGAACCATCGGTACCGGAAGCAGCAGCGGATGCTACCGAGGCTCAAGTCGATGACACAATAGCAGTCGAAACATCTCCTGAGACCACGGGAGACTCGGAGGCTGGAAAACAGGCGGACGATGAGCCCGGAGGTTCTGCACCTATTGAAGCTACCCCCGTAACTTCAGCAAATGTCACGCCCGAGGAGCCCGAAGTCGAAGCAGAGGCAACACCGGAGCCTCCAACGCAAGCTTTGAAGGATGATGACAAGCCCGGCGAACCTGCGACCACAGAGGCAGCTTCGGAGGTTGTTGCTGAAGCCAAGGCCGAGGTCTCCGCTTCTCCGGAAGAGCCAACAAGCGAAACTGGAACAGATCCGGCTGTGGAGGAACCTACACCTGCCGCAGAGCCTCCGTCTGACACGTCGGCTGAATCTAAACCAGAGGAGTCCGGGCTTTCTGGGGAGGGAACCGACGATGCACCGGACGCCAAAACCACCGTGGCCGAGTCATTAGATGACGTGCCAGCTGAACCCACAGCCGATGCTCCTGCTGTCTCCGAAGAGGCGACGGCCGAGGCATCTGTTGAGAACAAGCCAGAAGACGCTGCGCCTGCAGAGGAACCGGCTACCGAAACTCCAGCCGAGACAAAAATAGAGGATGCCGCCACCGCAGAGACGGTAACAGATGCCCCGGTCGAAGCTGAACCCGTTGATTCAGCGATCGCAGAGCCAGCTGCCGAACCTTTGGGTGACACCAAACCAGAAGAACCCGCTCCTGCAGAAGAACCCCCAGAGGATGCCATTGCCGATGCTCCAGCTGAGGCCACTGCAGAAGACGGTGCGCTTGCGGACGAATCAGCCGCCGAATCACCTGTCGAAGCTATTGTGGATGCTCCTGCAGATGCTCCTGCTGATGCTGATGCTCCTGGCGATGCTCCTATCGAGGTCGCTGCAGAAGACAGTGCGCCTGCGGATGAACCAGCCGCCAAAGCTGCCGCTGATGCTCCTTCGGATGCTCCTGCTGACGTCAAGCCCGAAGAAGTTGCTTCTGAGGAAGCATCGACAGAGGCTGACACTGAAACTATCGCCCTTGTCGAGCATACGGCGGAGGAGATTTCCGAGGCTAAGACAGATGAAAGTCCTCCTGCAGAGGCGCCGGCATCGGATACTCCAGTTGAAGCGAAGACTGAAGAGCCAACTCCAGCCGAACTTTCAACCGAAGCTTCCAAGGACTTGTTGCCAGCAGAAACCTCATCAGATGGACCGGCTTCGACCGATGCAACATTGCTTCCAGCAGAGATTGCCCCTGAGTCCGCCAAAGAGGAGGACGCGACTGATCCCAAGATTGAAGAGGCCGAAGCAGCTGCTACGGATGGCACTCCAGCTGCTGACTCTGTTGGTTCTTCTGCATCTGCGGCAGTTGAGGAGATAAAGTCTGAAGACGCTTCCAAAGACGGTGTTTCTGAACCAACAATTGAAGAGCCAGAGGATGTAGCTCCTACTAGGAAACAGGCGGAGGTGTCTGCGGGCGATCAAGCGCAGCCTGAAGAGCCAGCAGCGGCTGAATCAGAGATTGACTCCGGAACATCAGAAGAAGCGCCCGCGGCTGATATTCCCGCCGAGGCGCCTACCGCTACGGACACTCGGGCCGATGGTCCTTCTTCCACGGATTCGGCTGAATCAAAGGAGGATGTAGTAGCTACTCAAGCTGAAACCACAGCATCTCAAGAGGATGGCGTTGTCACTGAGAAAGACGCCAAGGCGGAACCGGAAGTGGTTGCACCTGAGACAGTCGGCGATGAGACCAAGCCTGAAGATTCCTCCGCTGTTACAGAGCCAGTGACAACAGAAACAGACAAACCACCTTCTGACGCTAGGGACGAAAAGATCAATACGCCCGCTGCCGCTGCCGAACTCGCCGATGACCAAGAGGCCGTTCCAGCTGCGGAAACCACGCCTGCGGATGAGTCAGCTCAACCAGAAGACATCCCCGCAGCCAGCGACGCAACCGATACGCCGGTCGAAGCAGCGTCTGATTCTACGGACGTTACTGCAGTTGTTTCAGAGCCCACAAAGACAGATGAACCGGAGCCTTTCAAGGAAGCTGAGGTTGCGTCTGAGGCTGATGTTTCCAAGGAGCCCGAAGTCGAGTCTCCCTCGCCGGTTAAAACCGAAGCCGAGACTGAGGCTTCTATTGAAGCGGATTCAGAGGCTCCAGCCGCCGCCATAGCCGACGACTCTGGACCAGCGGAGTCGGAACCTCCCAAGGCAGAAGATATTGAGGCTTCTAAGACCGATGTCGAAGAGCCCAAGGAGGCCATTCCTGAACCAGCTGAGGAGCCTGTTGCACCCCAAGAGCAGAATGCTCCGCCTGCTTCAGAAGCTGAACCGGAGGCACCCAAGACGGAAGAGCTCGAAGCAATTAAGGATGAACCGGACGCTTCCAAGGATGCTGAAGTCGAAGCTCCCAAAGATGCTGCCCTCGAAACGGATGCAGTACCAGCAACCAATGCCGCGCCTGAAGCTGCTTTGGAAACTGCCCCTAAGGCTGATACCGAAGCTGAGGCCCCAGCTCCTGTCAACGTTGAAGACAAAGACGAGCCTGCAGCGGAACCCGCCACGGAACCCGTGGCTTCACAGGAAGCTGATGCTGAGCCCGAGACCAGCAAGAAAACCGAGGCTGTAGCGGAAGCCGAAGCCGAAGATCCTAAGGAAGCTGAACCTACTGCTGTGCCTGTTGCCGATCCCGCTTCTGAGCCCGCCGCTGAGCCCGCTGCTGAGCCCGCCGCTGAACCTACTGCTGAGCCTGTTGCCGAGGGCGTCATAGATACTGGAGTTGAAACAGTCGAGAAGGAGTCCAGTTCATCAAAGGAGGTCGAGGTCGAGGCCGATACACCCAGGCCAGAAGAAAGCGCAGCCACAAACCCCGCTTCCTCGGATGCCTCTGCAGACGCAACCACCTCAGGCGACGCTATTGCCCCCCCAGAAGGTATGGAAGGTTACAAAATCATTAGTGACGGCAAAGAATTCAGCTTCACCGTGGACATTCCTAGGATCAAGGATACTAAAAAAGAGACAGAATCAGCCACGGAAATCGAAGAAAAGCCTAAAGAAGCCAATTCGGAAGAGGAAACGCCTGATGCTTCGCTAGAGGGGCACATCAGCACCGCTGACGAAGTTGAGGGCAAGGCAGAAGCCATTGAGACACCTGCCGAAGTATCTGTGGATGCTGTCGAGCCTGAGACTGACCCAACGGGAGCAAAGACCGAAGCCGCCGAGGCTGGCGCCGCGGCAGGGTCTGAGGAAGCCGCCACATCTGTGGACGAAGCTAAGGACCCCGAACAGGAAGCCACCGCTATCGAGACTGCCCCAGCCGAACCCGATTCCACTGCCGAAGATGCTAAGACCGTGGTCCTGGAGTCAGAGGCAGACGCCGTTGTCGAGACCAAAGAAGCAGAACCAGAGCCTGAACTTGCCACTGAAGCGGCCCTGGAACCGACAACCGAGGCTAAGGATGTCGCGCCTGATGCTGAACCTGCTCCCGAAGCCAAGGATGCTGAACCAGAGTCAACTTCTGACGCGCAAATCTCGGAGCCGTTGAGCCAGCCAGTCCCGGAGTCTGACCACGCAGCCGAGCCCTCTGCTCCAGCTGCTGAAGAAGCCGAAACGAATGTGTCAGAAAAGGAGACAACACCAGAGACTACAGAAGCCGCGGATACCAAACCCGAGGCCGATGCGGTTCTTGAGGCTTCAGGGGCTACGGAGCCTGACGTGGCAGATGCATCTGCAGAACCGGCACCGGAAACAGAGGTTGCTGCAGAAGACAAAGAGCCCAACACGGAGCCCAAGGTTGAAGCTAATGAGCCGGAGACTGAAGCGCCGGTAGCTGTTTCTGAGGCGGCAGCCGAGTCGCCAGAACTAGTACCCGTGGCTGAAGAGGTCAATCAAGTCGAGACCGATTCAACTCCCGAGCTGAAGGACCCCGAAACCGATCCGGTTCCAGAGACGAAGGAAGCCGAGCCTATGCTTGAAGCTAAAGATCCTGAGTCTGCTGCCGAGGTAGAGACACCTGTCGATGCGGAGACGCAGAAAGCAGCGCCTGTATCGGAGGCCACAGCTGAAGAGGCCAAGACTGCCGAAGCCGAAACGGCTCCTGACACGAAGGACCCCAAGCCTGAGGTTGAGGCAGCGACCGTAACAGATGTCAAAGAACCCGAATTTGAGCCTGTACTGGCGGAAGAGACATCTGAGGCTCATGAACCTGAACCTGCTGCCGAGCCTGCCACTGAGCCTGCTGCCGACAACGACGCCATTATTGAAGCCAAAGAGCCTGAGCTTGAGCCAGTCGTTTCGCAAGAAACTCCCGAAGTCAAAAACGAGGAGCCCGCCGCCACAGTTGAGGCGGCTCCAGAGACCAATGAACCAGCACCCGAGCCTGCAGTGATCGCTGATGCAGAGCCTAAAGAGGCAAAATCGGATGCGGAAACTTCGGCTGAAGGCATAGAGGGTGAGCCGGAGCCTCCGACAACCAGTACTTCCGCTCCTGAAGAAACCACCGATGCCAAGGAAGCAGAGCCAGAGACCCCAGCAGCTGCTGAAGATATAACAGAGCCGGAGCCTGCTCCCGATAAAGCTGTCGCACAAGATACCGAGGAATCAAAGCCTCAGACCGATGTTGTCGAGGAGACAAGGGAAGTCGCCGAAGTACCTACTGCTGTTGAAGAAGCTGTCCCAGAAGCTGCTGAAGCGCCGGTAGATCCCCCTGCTGCAGCGGAAGAGACTTTGGTGGCAGAGTCTGCCCCGGAAGCTGGAGAGCCGGAGCAGGTGTCAGAGCCCGTTGAAGAGCCCAACCAGCCGGAGCTTGCCGAAGCAGTTGCGGAGGTAGAAAAGGCTGCTGTCGTTGAGGAGCCATCGGCACCAAAGCCTGAACCTACTGAGAAACCGGCATCTGCCGAACCCGAGGCTCCTGCTGAGCCTGAAGCACCTGCTGAGCCTGAAGCTCCTGTCGAACCTGAAGCTATTCCCGCTGCCGAGACTGAGGCTACTCCTGTTGAGCCTGAAGCACCTGCTGAAGCTGAGGCACCCGCTGAAGCTGAAGCACCCGCTGAGCCTGAAGCTCCTGCTGAGCCTGAAGCTCCTGCTGAGCCTGAAGCTCCTGCTGAGCCTGAAGCTCCTGCTGAGCCTGAAGCTCCTGCTGAAGCTGACGCTCCTGCTGAAGCTGAGGCACCTTCTGAAGCTGAGGCACCCGCTGAGCCTGAAGCTCCTGCTGAGCCTGAAGCTCCTGCTGAGCCTGAAGCTCCTGCTGAGCCTGAGCCTCCTGCTGAAGCTGAGGCACCCGCTGAGCCTGAAGCTCCTGTTGAGCCCCAAGCAACGGCCGAGCCAACACCTGCTGAACCCGAAGCAGTTGTTGAGCCAGAAGCGCCCACTGCAGAACTGCCGATAGAGGCTGAACAGACAAGATCTCTGGATGTTGACGAGAGCAAGGATACGGTGGGGCCGATTGTGTCTGATGCGAGGACGGCTGAGAAACCAGGTGAGAATTCCCTTCCTTCCCCTAACCCCGATTCCCCTGGTGGAGATGTACGGGAAGGACAGGATGGTCAAGATCCCGAGGTCCCGGACGAGGAAGTCCTGCCCAGTAACCCGGAAACGGAACAAGCGGAGCCTATTGCGGACGACATACTGGAGCCGGACCCCATTCAAACTGCCGAAGAAGATTCTTCTAGCAATCCGTCCGCAGCGGATATTCAAGAGAGCCAAGACACTACAACTGAAGTGAAGTCAAATGAGGTGGTTTCAGAAGAACCTGTCGTCGAAGGGCTTGTTGTCGAAGAGCCTGCTTCTTCTGAGGAGCCTGTTGTCGAAGCATCTGACGCTTCTGATGAGCCTTCCGCTGAAGAGACTGCTGTTTCTGAGGAACCTGCTTCCGAAGAACCCGCTCCTTCTGATAAGCCCACTGTTGAAGAGCCTGTTGCTGCAGACGAACCTCCTGCGGCTGAAGGGCCTTCTGCAGCTAAGGAGCCTGCTGTTTCTGAGGAGCCTGCTTCTGAAGAACTTGCTGCTTCTGATGAGCCTGCTACACTCGAAGAGCCCGCAGTCGAAGAACCCGTTGCTGTTAACGAACCTCCTACGGTCGAAGAGCCTGATGTCGAAGGAGCGACCATATCTGAGGAGCTTGCTGCAGCCGAAGAATCTACAGCCATTCAAGAGCCCACTGTCGTCGAGGAACCTGCTGTCGTCGAGGAATCTGCTGTCGAAGAACTTGTGGCATCATCTCAAGAGACCACAGAAACTGAAGCTAGCGGGTCAACGCCTGAAGAGCCTACAGTAGAGTCATCGCTGGATGAAAAGTCTGTTGCAACAGACGTGGCGATAGGGAAGGAAGCGTCTGAAGACCCTGCCGCAGCAGAAGCACTGTCTGCAGAACCCACTACGGAAGAGTCACTTGCAGATGAAGCTGTCCCTGATAGCGTTCCTGCAGCTGACTCTACTCCCGAGCCAATCTCTGAGGGTCCGGTGCTGGACGAGACTGCCCCTGGGGCAGCTATTCCTACCGAAGGACCTGCAGCCACAACAGCTTCTGACCTACCCGCTGAAGATGCTACTTTTCAGGAACCGACTACCGATGGCGATGTCACTGCGACTGCCCCAACTGAGCCAATTGAACCAGCAGCGACAGCATCGGGGTCAGAGGCGACCGAGCAAACGGAGAAAGATTTGGATACCCCACCTGAGGCTCTTTCGGAGGAGGCCGCACCCGCAGAGACCACTCCAGAAGATATCACTCCCGAGGACCCTGCTACAGTCGATGTTGCCGTGGAAGAGCCAGCATCACATGCGGCCGCTTCAGAAGAAACAACAGTAGCTGAACCTACCACTGCAGACCCCGCCTCTGAATCTGCAACAAACGACGGTTCCGCAGTGGTTGTATCGACGGACACAGCTCCCGAGGAAGCCAACCCCGAAGAGCCTTTGGAATCTGATGAGCACGCACCTCGAGATATTGCGGGGTCAGAAATGGCAAGTGAGGAAATCACAAAGGAAAACGACCCTGAAAAATCTTCACCGGCGGATATCGGAGGTGACCATCCAGCAGAGGCCGGGTCACCACCAGGGGATCAAGTGCAGAATGCTGCCGAAGGATCCACTGTTGGTACTCCCGTTGAACCCGAATCTCCTGATGAACCGCCATTGCCGCAGCCGAACGAGAACGAGGAAGCAGAGCAAGCTACGGAGGAAACTCCAGTAGTTCCAGAGGGTGATGACGCTACACCTCAAGAACCGCAAACAACATCTGAAGAAACCGTTTTGCCTGTCGAGAATGAGGAGACACATAGAAGCGACGAGCTTATAGCAGGAGCTGTTGCCGCTGCTAGCGTTGGTGCCGCAGGATGTCTGGTTGCCGCCAATATCGGGAAAGATTCAGGCGATGATAACACTACAAGGGAGATTCCCGAATCCAGTACAGAAAACGCTATCTCACGTCGGAGCTCGTCGGACAAATTGACCCAGACCCTCGCAAACCCCCAACCCTCAACGATTTGCCTTGAGATGGTTGACCAAAAAGACGCCGATGTGGACGCCTACTTCAACATCGTGCAGCGAGAAGGGTTTTCGGACTGTGGAACGCAAACAGACACTTCAGTTTTGAGTCTTCGTCCCTCAACGCCCGCCGTGGTTCTACCTGAGCTTCCCTTGTCACCGGCGGCCAAAGAAAGATCAAAAGCTCTCAGAAGACAGCGGAGGGTCTCTGTCAAGAAAGCCGAAGAACTCGTGGCAGCTGCCGTGGTTATCTATGCTACGGCGGAGGCCCTTCGCTCACCCTTGCGCCCTTCGTCCCGGAGCACTCAAGTTACCAGGGCCACGACCAACTGGGAGCCGCAGATGAAGATCAAACCGAAAAGGGCCTTTTTATCTAGGGTTCTCCCTGGGCTTCTTTCCAGACGCAGGAGTACTACCACTACGGGAGCGGGCAAAACTAGCAGAGTTCGTACTGACTTTTTTCGCAGAAAAGAAGGATACAGAGGCTCGTGAAAGGCACCGACGACGCCGCCACTCTTCTACTCACCATCTATCTTCGCACTCCAGCCGCAGTCGAGGCGAAGAAGAAGGCAGAGACGACAGCAGACGCTACTCGCATCACTCGCATCACTCGCATCATTCACATCACAACTCCAGCCGACGACACCGCACAGACAGCGAACGGTCTCTCCAATCTGGCGACTCTGCCCCTCGCACTCCACCAGGACCTCCCAAGAGACAGGACAGCGGTTTCTCGGAAAGCCCACAGACCATCTCTCAGCGAAGACACCGGAGCGAACGCAGCGAGCGCAGTGAGCGTAGCGGGAGGACGGAGAGGAGCGAGCGCAGCAGTCGCCCCGAGCGAACGCCTGAGGAACAAGCTGCCCACGATCGCCGCAAAGAAGAACGCAGACTTGCGCGTGAGAAGGAGAAGGAGCGTGAACGCGAAGCCGCTGAGCGTGAGCGGGAGCGTGAGCGAGACCGTGAACGCGACAGACGTCGCGAGAGAGAACGCGAGCGTGAGCGCCAACGTGAGCGCCAGCGTGAGTTGGAACGTGAAGCCGAAGAAAAGGCGCGGTCATATGGCAAAGGCAAGGAGCCCGAGGTCATCGCCAAGCCTGAGGAGGTGGCAGAACGCAGTCATCGCCGCTCTCGCCGCCACAGCACCGCAGAGCACCACCGTCCGGAGCGTACCCTCAGCAAGAGAATTCCCAGGGACCCCTCGCCAGGAAAGACAAAGAACTTTTTCAACATCAATGCCCAAGGTGCGATTGGATCGAAACCCCCTCCCCAGGATCCTCCTCCCCCGGCAACCAAGGGTGACATGCCAACGGATGACAATGCAGGACAAGAAGAGGCAACTGGTTCACGCAGTATCCCGAAGCGGTCCAACACGACGCGCGAGAAGCACAGTCACAGCCACAACCATACCCGTCGGTCTGAAGACGTTGGAAGACCCAGCAAGTTGCAGAAGGCACGCGAGCAAGTTGCCGAAGAAGCATCACGTAAAGCGGCCGATAAACCCAGGTCACATCACTCGGATGATTCTCGGCGACGCGCCCGCGAAGAAGAGCGACGAAGGACAAGGGACGCCGAGAAGGAAAGGGAGAGGGGCAGAGAAAAGGAAAAAGAGAAGCCAAGCGGGATCAAGGGCATGTTCAAGCGGTTGTTCAACTAATGACATGCACGTAATGATGTTACGACAATGAGTGTATGCGGATTGTATGTTTTACGCAGAGGAATCAGACTACGTGTTTTGGTGGGGTTTGGTATATGATTTAGAGGAGGAATGGGATGAACGATTCGCACGACGGATTTTACGGATAATGTGTTAGGAACCGAATTTTCAACGCCTGATGAGGATATTCGCAAGGCTGCTACTCTATGGCATAAACTCGGTGAAGGTCATGCCATGGCAACGAAGGGGGTCGAATGTCCAGTGTGTACAAGCGGGCTGGTCGAGCGAGGCGACTGAAGGCCGTCAAGCTCGGGTGCTTAGCGAGGGCACTCGGAATCGACTCATGAGTCTACTTGCCAAACATGACCATGAATTGGCCGGGCCAGGCGTGGGTTAATACGAGCCCACCCCTTCCCCCTTTCCCGTCTCTGATTCAAGCACGATGTAGAGCGAGCCCTAGGTAGAATTCAAGTGGAGGGGCTCGCGTATGAGATGGTCAGCCGGAGGCAATCCTGGGCCAACAAGGAGGTTTGGTTTTCAGATTCTACGCCACTGCAATGGTTGCGGGGCCGCCCATCCACAAGCATCTGTCGTCACGACAATCCGATATGATTAACCTCACCGCAGCAAACCTTCACATACGACCATGGCTATTGGGAAACTCGGGATCCCGTCGAACGTTTCACTGTCTCATACTTAAACTACTATAGAAGGATCAGCTGTCAAAGGGTCAACGTAATTAAGAGGGAAGTAGGAGGTAGAGGTAAATGATAAGTATAGAAGGGTCTGTTGTTGCAGTTGTGCGGAGTGACTTCAGGCCTCACTTGACTTCCCGGGTCGCGACCACATACCACTTGCCAGACCCAAATGCTAGACATTTCGACCGGAAAGTTACCGGATTCGTTACTTCGCAGCCTGAGACCTGGACATCACAGACAGTGTGCTTTGGTAATGTACCTCAAGGCTCTGTTTTTTCGAACAGCCTCTGCTTTCGCCGATTCCGGATCTGAGATGAGACTTCGCACCTCCTGGAACTCCACTCCATGATCATGCGGGCTTCTTGACACAGCCGGGCCTCCTTCTCCATCTCCTTCTTCCCCCCCCCCCCCCCAGTAGTACGAAGCATTTTGTGAACGCTGCGCAAATATCTACTTGATTTATTATGAGGAAACGGCGATCCGCTAATCAAATGGCGTAACTTAGCAAAGGCCGGCAAAAGATCTTGTCTAGCGTACTCGGTGCCGCGATAGAAAACAGTCGGTTGCCGTCGTCGCCGTGTTATCCCACTCAAGGTGTGTACCGTATGGTAGGCGTATGTGTAGCGCATTAGGAACCCGTCGCTCTGGTCTCCCTCCCAAAGAATAAGACTCTTGAGGTTAGTCATGGATATGAACGCAAAGCAGCCTGCCGCAACGACAAGGTCGACAAAATCTGGCGCATGGCAGCTAACGCGGCCTCGTAGGATGCTAGACGTCATGACTAGACGCTCAAGACGAGGATATTTCGGCATTCCCCGACGATAATCGCCGGCTAAAAAGTCTTCAAACGAAACCGTATATGTCGCGTAAAAGGAGCGGAGGCGGAAGGCCATCGTAGCAGCAGCCATGCCCATGTCTGATCCAAAGGCACCATCAAGACGTCGTGGGTATATTGTGGAATGTGTTGTGGTAGCAGCTGGTCACGTTGATGAAGAGGAAGGGCTAGATATGGCGATGTTACTGTCCTCCTGAAGGGTACTATTAGACTCGCATAGAAGACTGAAGTGATCGGTTGTAGTAGGGAGGGCGGCAAACAGGCCTGGATATCCTTTCATAGACCGTATTTGTGATGATATACCAGTGGCCTTCCACGTCTCGTAGCGGAAGCTCTGCAGGCTTGGGAAGCCTTGGCGGATAAGGCAGCCAAGGACTGAAGAGAGATCAGTCGGTAGTAGTGGGGGCTGAGAACCAAGGATGTGACGACAGGTGCAGAGGTAATATCCCTAAGGACTGTATGCGGCGAAGTGGCCCAATACCCCTCTGTGAATACTTCAAAAAAGTGTCGCCGCCAGGGCTCACCGATGATCCGATAGTCACGAAAGCTGTGCCTAGTATCGCTCGGGGAGTAGACTCCAAGGTCCAGTGTTATCCCAGGATTATCTGTTCTCTTTGGCCATGCTGATAAAATGGCCATAAACCGCCATAAGGTATTAATAAAGATCTCATCATTGGCGAAGGCGGTAGCTTCGTCTTCATCTTTGTCGTATGGAGGACAGCTGTAGCTAGGAAGTCGGATACGTAGGATGATACGTTCAGTATGGTTACGCCGGGCCTCGTTCTTACTGAAAAATTTCTCAAAGCCGTTCAGCCGGTCTTGGTCGAGCACGAGCAGGCGGAAGTTCTCGTGGGCGAACCAGCTGTGCCACTCTCGGCATACAAGAAGAATCTCACACGGAATTTTGTCCGTTACAGTGCTTTTGATGTGGCCTCGCACCACCCACCGAATCTCTAAGGGGAGAGAATCTCAGCTGGCAGGCATGTTGACATGTGATGAAATGCTTGGACGAGTCGATGGGATGTGTTTGGAACCGCCAGGTAATGAGGGTGGAAGGTCTAGTGACTGAGTGTGCAATAATACCTACGGACTTGGGATCTAAGCCTTTGTCTAGTGGAGGGATGGGTCATGGTCATATAAGTGGCAGTGTTGGGGGGTATCAGAGACGAGGGCCTTTTGGCGGTTACCGTGATGTGCCAAAGTTTCGAGCTACCTATGATGCCACGAAGTTCACGCAAACTTTTTACTAAAGATTTCCAGTGAGATTATTTCGGTAGCAGTTGTAGCGTTACCCAGACATACGCTCCAACTATGTGGCATGGTTCTGCTGAGGCCGAGGGCGCCTAACTTTTGCACTTGTGTAACCCTGTAAGGAGGGCGTCTTGTCTTGGGCAGAGAATTAGACAGAAATACAAGATAAAATATTTATGTATATAGTCGTTCTAGACCACCATAAGCGGTCTAGACCAGTTCACCCGGTACATGATAACCACGATACGTATAACCCGATATATACGGCACCTCTGGCCTGTGCCACATCTCAATCTCTCAATACGGTAGAAAAAACTCAACAACGTAGAGAAACTGCTGCCTCGGACTTCAGCCATGGCGCGAACGACCCCGCGTTGCCCGTATGTCAGCGTCGGCGGCCACAGCCCGGCGATAATGGTACTGTTGAACCTACCATCAAGGTCGTGACAGCCTCAGAGCCACCGAGCCACCAGCGGTGACTGACCTGCCAGCCGCACGAAGACTCCCTTGAAGTCCGCCAAGGTTGCTGAAAACCTTGCGCCTAATAACCTATTGTAAATCACGTGCCGGAGGTGCCCCCTCGACTGTTGAAGTAGTGCTGTTCGCTGGTGAGGTTGGCAAGCCGAGGTGAAAGTCGCCAACGGCAGAAGCTCTCAAAATCACGATACGAGGCCATAGACCCACAAGATACAATATAGAAGGAGAAAAGATGCAACACAAATACAAAAGTGCGTGTATTATAGTAACGAATAAAAAAGTCCAAATAAACATACACATGTATGGTTTTTGTATTTCATTTTTTCCCCCTCAACTCTATAGTATTGGATATATATCTTAGTACGAGTAAGTCGATTCAATTTGCGTTTCTGTCTGCATATGCTATCTGTTACGCGATGCGCACTGTCGCGATGGCCCGACGCTCTTCGGGCGGCAGTCAAGTGTAAGAAACGTCTCAGGGTCCGGTCCGGAGACCGGATTGTGAGCTCCCGGGGTCCGGAGTGCTGACGTCATCGGGGCCCGCGTCCGGATGCCTTTCCTCTCTCGTTTATGTGTTTGTTCTGAAAGTGGGAGAGAAAGAGAGGGGGGAAAAAAGAAGAAAACAAAAAGAACAAGAAGAGCAAAAAATGCTACCGACATGGAAACGAGGCTACGGTCTGTGTTTCCATTCACTTGCGCGTTCCATGCGCTCAGTCGCGATGCTATGTAACCCTTTTGTCCCCGCAGCAGCACTTACTATCTGTCGTCTGTATTATTTTTCATCTCCGGGCAGGTGGGGCGCAGCCACGGGATGTGGGATGTGACAGGCGACGCCAGTTGGCCAACAGTAACACAGCTGCGTCCTCTCTTTCGTCGTATTCTAGCGTTCGTTCGCCTGGGCGAGCTTGGAGTGCGCCATCCTAACGGGAAGGACCGGTGTGCTACGTAAGCTATGTGTAGCGTGTTGCAGGTAAGGTTGGGACCGCACACACCATGTAACTCCGCGCTTCTCTTTTCCTCTTGAGAAAGTTGGGGAGCGCTGATCCGGTGGGGCGAGTGCGATGTTACCTTTCTAGTGTGTCCGTGTGTGGAATCCCCGTACACATCAGCTCATGGCCACTGCGACTCTGCCTGACTCTCCTTGGGCGAGCAATCGGCAATTGTTTATCGATGTTGCGTGAGGGGTCCGAGCCACGCAGGCGCCTGCCGCGCGATGACCTGTCTGTTTGATAACTGAGAGCTATACCGGCAAAGCAACCTCTTCTCTCGTCACGCCGATAATCCAGGGTTTACTTTTGAAGGATATCGGAGGTTTCGGAGGTTTCGGAGGCTTTGCAGGTGTTGCCATGAGCATGTATGTACTGCGGATGGTGCTCTGCTGGGATAAGGTAAGCCAACCTGTTATGAGCGGCCCTGCGAAGCCGAAACGTGTGAGCCCATCGCCCTCAGCATAACTGACCCCTGATGTTGTCTTGTACCGTGGCGGCTATCAGTGAAGTGTGGCAAAGCCCCTCTGGACTAGGTTACTATTGCGACGCCGGCCGATGATGGCGGGTCAAAACGGATGGCATGTCGGAGCGCATGGTGATGCGACAGTGCCTACCTATGTGGGTTCGAGGTGAAGGCTGAGCGTTAGTTTCCTGCATCTAGTCGGGGGCCGACGATGCACCGAAGCCGCAACACGAGATGGAATCCAGGCCCAAGTCTCCGTTGTGAGCGCTTCCTGCGATCCTGCATATCCTGTCCTGAAAAGGCATTCTCTTCGGTGTCTATGGCAAGAGCCGTGACTGACTGACTGTTCATTCTCCTGCATATCTAATATCATCGTTTGAGTGGGCTACCTACCTAGAGAGGAGAAGATGGCACTGTGCTTAGCGGCTCGGAAGAACGAAGGCACTACTAATAATACGTGTATTGCCAATTACTGACAAAGGCTCAGGGCAGTGGGTTTAAGCAGTTGGTAGATGAGAAGTTGGGGTAGTTGGTGTGTCACGCTTTGCATCCCGAGCGGCTTCTTCGGACGAACCCGCAAAGTCAAAATGGGAAGAAGAAAGCGGAGCCATTGCCAATAACTAATACGGAGTGCGGAGTACATGACAGCATTGACGGGAGGTTCTCGGTCAACTTCCTTTTCCGAACGGGTCGGCAGTCGCTAATCGGGTGGATCAAAGGACAAAACTCGACACGAGCCTCAAAGGACGACAGGCACGGCCTCTACCGTGAAGCATGCGAAGTGATTATTGCTCCCGCGTAGGTATTTTAGGGAATCCTTGGGCGCTTTCCGGAGAAACCGACGCAAAACACCAATGGACGGGGATTGACACTAGACCGTCAATGTCGAAGGTGAAGGACCCCCGGCCCTTCCCCTGCGTCGAAAAAACGGTCGCGTCAAAAGGGGGAGGGGAGAGGTTGGGGCGGGCGACGGCCGGGACCCTTCCCATTGGGCAAGGGAGGCTTCTGTTAGATCGCTCAAGAACGGCGTCTGTCGGCGGTGCATGCTGCGTTGCGTTGCGCTGGACTTGGTGATATCGTTGGACTGATGAGGCGGGGGATCTGGAGTTGCCAAGACGAGGATATGTGAGAAGTCGTCATTGATGTTGTCGAGATCGCGGCTATCCTAGGTACTATGAGGGAGAGGTACACTAGTGGGAGATGGCCACTAAGACGGGCCGGGGATAGCGCATCTGCATCGCGGCAGCGTCCCGTCTGGCGCTTGCGTACCTGCGTACGTACTGGCCGTGCCCGGTGAATAGTAAAAGGGTTAGTGAGTAATTACTAAGGATGGGTAGTTTACTATTCGTACCTACCAAGGTACCTAGTGTACACTACCTATATACATAGGGAGTACGATGTACTGGTGGTATCTGGCCCTGCTGGCCTTAGTGACACTGGGCCCCACATGATGCTTGCATGGCCGGGGGAGGAGGCGCTTGAGGCGCTCCCGATGCAACTTCACGATACACCAGATACCCGCCCCTCCTGGCTTCGGTCCCTTGTTCCCCACAACCCGGCGCCGACACATTCACGCAACATGGAACTTGCGGATACTGTCACGGTGTACCACTTATGTAGTTAGGTAGATAGCACGCAAATACACAGTAATATCCTCCTAGTAGTACACGGCAGATTAGTATCGGAGAGGAAGCGCCGCCTCCTCCATCGTGCATCAGACATCAAACGTCAAAAAAGCGTATCTCGAATTCGTATCTCGCATGACGATAGCTACACACACACCGCAATCAAAAATACCACACGCCAGAGCCCTCGCACGTCTAACTACCTAAGCCTCTGAGGTAGCTGCCTAGGTACATACAGGTACATATACTACACCCACTACCTACCTACCTAGTAACTAAGATTAGGTAGTGTACGTACGTAATGCAGGGGCATCCACATTGAGTAGGTACAATGTACGGATGCTCTGCATCGTTTCTTCCCTCCCACTTTGTCTCCATTGCAAGGTTTAGCCAACGCATGCACTGCTCCTTTGCTTTGTGTGTGTGTTGTGCTAATAGTGTACGTGATCATTGATCAGTGACAATCTTAGCACCTCGCACGCAGTCGGGAACGTGGCCCAATAGCGCTTCCCGTAAATGTAACCCCCCTTAGCCGACGCGAGCTTCTTGGAATCGAGCATACTATACTTTTCACGCCGCACCACCACCAGACAATTGATCAGTTACCAGTCTATTTTCCCACTACATAGGTACCTAGATTGCTTCATGGGCCTACTCGCCACGAGGCCATTGTTTCTGTTGGTCCGGCACAGAGACCATTCCCCTGCTCTGCTATCTCGTCCGCCTTCCTATCCCCCGTCCGGTTCACGTACCTACAGTAAATTCCTGTCTCTCGGAACTCGAGCGAGGCTCGTCTCTTTGGTCTATAACTGCCCAGGGTGCAGGTAACGTGACTCGCGCCACGATAGGGGGGGAGGAGCCCTTCTACGCACGTGGCATGACAAGAAAGCCATTTCAGAAAGACCCTTCCCGAACGAAGACTGCACCGACAGCAATGATACGCCGGGGAAAGGAAACGCTCGGCCAGTGCCCGCCAACATTCCCACAACCGTTGGATGCCCGACGTTGCGTTCCTCCGAGTCATATCAACAGTCGCCAAGCCTACCGACGATATCGGGGGTATTTTTTTTTTTTCACTCCCTAGCCTCTTGGCTGCAACCTTGTGGCTCGTGCCTGTCCAGGATTGGCCAACGAGCTCTCGCACCTCTGTTCTAATCGACTCTCACCCCCCCCCCTCATCTGCCGCCCCACTTCCCGCGCCCACCACAATCTAAGCCCCTTTGTCCCGTTTGATGCGTTCGCTCCATCTCGAACGGAATTTTTCTGATTTATCTCCCCACCCCCCTGGTCTCTCGGCTTGCGTGACGGACAGGGCTACCCTTGCTGTTGGAGGAGCCATGGCTCTGGGTATTTACGGTACTTTACCTACAAACATACAGTACCTACGATGTAGTACGCCTCGAATGCTGCCAAGACTCAATATTCCTCGCGCGCTTCGACCTCACGGTTAGTAAGTGTTTCCTTCCGGTCTGCTGCCTGAACAACGCCGACGGCAACCCCCCACTCACATCGTGCTTGCCTTTCGGCCTTTTCTCATTGGCCGTTAGACATGGGCTCTCTTATCCGCATTGGCTACGACGACGGAGGCTCGCGTCACCAAGGGTTCATCGATCGGGTGCCCATTCAAACAATTGGGTACTGCCCAATCTGAACACAAGCTCGCAAAGTGCGTGTCTCTTCGGACTCGGTCTCCTCAAGGGACGACAGATACCCAAGACGTCACGATCGCTCCATATCCCACTTTCGCTTCATTCGAAAACTCGGTCGTACCTCGCAGAAGAGACGGCAACGCTTGCTGTTCGGCTTGATAGCGCCCACAAGAGCTAATGCAAGATTCACATGCACGTCTCGATAGTGGCTGGTGCGTAGATGGCGTGCTAAACCAAGGATCCTGTTCCTTGGATGGCCAAGTACGATGCGACCAACGCACATGCCAACTCGCACGGCGCTGGCCCGCACGTCTATCCAACTGGGATTTCGCGCGGACAAACCACACTGTGTGTCTTGCTGCTCCCCCCAAATGTCTATGCTCCTATATTGACTCGATAGCAGCCCAGAGTGTGAAACAAAGGATCAAGAGAGCAAGATAAACAACCCGTAATCGAATCGGGCGTTACAATGACCTCGGGCTTTCCCCTGCCCTCTTCAAGTGCCGATATCAGACAAGCAGGGGAGAAGAAAAGGGGACGGGGCTTTGATGGTGCACTGTAAGGCTCCATACGAACCTTCGGCACCCCCACCGTACATTACCCGTCCAAGAAGTCCATATCCAGTTCGCCCCCAGGGCCCGTGTAAGTGGCCCGCGTGTACCAGGGCAACGTATCCCCTTGTCAGTTCGAGCAGCAGAGGACGAGGATTCATGTACCCTCTGACTTGCAGGACGCCCGCTTCTTTCCAAGCATGGATCCGACATGGCTATTCCTCTCGTACAAAGCGATATTTGCCATCCTGGCTGGCATGGTTCAACTCACCGAAGGCGGGTCTCTCCACCAAGCGACCGAGGATACGACGAACCGATAACCTTTCGGACTGACCCCTCGGGTCAGGGGTGAGCTAATCCTCGGAGCGCAGCATCGAGAGAACGCTGCGAGTCTGTGCCAGGGGCTCAGCTTCCGGCGATGACGGGCTTCAACTAGCAGAACACCCTGTTCAGGTCTCCTGATGATGCTCGAAAGCTCGTGTTCGAATCCTATAAAGTGAAAGGAATCTGCCCGCCGTCATTAAACAGTTTCCCAGACACCATCCCTCGCTTCTCACAGCATCGTCCTCCTTCCTTCTTCGCCCTCCTTCGTTTTATAGGGCGTCTGCAAGTGTCATTCGTTGATCAGACTGATTGTCGGCTTCACATTCATTCTACATCCTTCTAGATAAAGCTGCCCGACATGTATACACGCTCGCTTTTGGGATGCTTCGCGCTCCTGTCCTCCGCCTTTGTCTCCGGCGCCCCTTACACGCCCGCCAGCCCGGTCGAGAGGCGTCAGAACTGCGTCTTTGACTCGGCCCTGAGCCCTTCCTGCTGGGATGGCACTCACGATCTCTCTACCAACTGGTACGAGCAGGCTCCGCACACCGGGGTCGTCCGCGAGTACTGGTTTGAAGTCACCAACTCCACTATGGCTCCCGATGGAGTTGAGCGCATGGTCTTGTCCATCAACGGCACCGTTCCTGGACCTACCATCGTTGCCGACTGGGGTGATACTGTCGGTGAGTAGCATGTTCCTTCTTGCAACCGTGCCGTGCAAGTTACTGACACCTTCGCCAGTCGTCCATCTGAAGAACTCTCTCGAGAACAACGGCACCAGTCTTCACTTCCACGGCATCCGTCAGAACTACACCAACGAGGCCGATGGAGTTGCTTCCATCACCCAGTGCCCTACCGCTCCGGGAGACTCCATCACTTACACCTTCCACGCGTCTCAGTATGGTTCCTCGTGGTACCACAGCCACTTTGCCCTCCAGGCCTGGTTCGTCAGCCCCCAAGATGCAGACAGGTCTCTCGGCTAACAGAATCTTAGGAACGGTGTCTTTGGAGGAATCATTGTCAACGGCCCCGCCTCCGCCCCCTACGACGAGGACCTCGGCACCATCGTCCTCAGCGATTGGTTCCACCAGACCACCGACGAGCTCTACGAGAGCGCCGCTACCAGCGGTCCGCCCACCCCTCAGACGGGCTTGATCAACGGCATCGGCATGTACAAAGGCCTCGGGTCGCGCTTCACGACGGCCTTTGAGAGTGGCAAGTCGTACCGCATGCGCCTCGTCAACGCCGCCATCGACACGCACTGGAAGTTCATGATTGACAACCACACCCTCGAGGTCATCGCGGCCGACTTCGTGCCTCTAAAGCCGTACAACGCCTCTGACGTCTCCATCGGCATCGGTCAGCGCTACGACGTCGTCGTCCGCGCGACCCAGGACTCTGGAGACTACTGGCTCCGCGCCATCCCCCAGCTCGCCTGCAGTGCCAACGAGAACACACTCGACATCAAGGGAATCGTGCGCTACGACGCCTCCTCGACGGCCGACCCCGTCGGCGAGGTGCCAATTTACATGGACGACTGCAAGGACGAGCCCATGTCCAAGCTGGTCCCCTTCGTTCCGATCGAGGCTGGGCAACAGTCGTACGACGAGACTCTCACCGTCGGTCTCCAGGTCGTCAGCAGCCAATTCAAGTGGACCCTGAACAACAACACCTTCCTCTCTGACTGGGGTTACCCGACGGTCGAGCAGGTCTTCAACGGCAACGACAACTACTCGGTGCAGCAGAACATTGTCCACCTCGACGAGGCCAACGCCTGGGTCCACTTCATCATCCAGAACCCCCTCGGCCTCGCTCACCCCATTCATCTCCACGGTCACGACTTCTGGATCCTCGCCCAGGGTGAAGGGACCTACGACGCCTCCGTCTCGCTCAAGACCGTCAACGCGCCCCGCCGCGACGTCGCCATGCTGCCCGGCTCCGGTTACCTCGTCATTGGCTTCTACACCGACAACCCTGGTGTCTGGCTGATGCACTGCCACATCGGCTGGCACACTTCCCTCGGCTTCGCCCTCCAGCTCATAGAGCGCCCCAACGAGATCGCTGCCATCACCAACACGGATACGGTGAGCGACACCTGCACCAAGTGGAACACCTACGCCACGGAGAAGTCTGTTCACCAGGAGGATTCTGGTGTCTAAACAGACAGTTTCCTCTCTTTCTCTCTCTCTCTCTCTCTCTCTCTCTCTCTCACTCTCACACACACACACACACACACATCAACGGCTTTGAACTCATTAGACGCGAGGGCTGATCACGTTATGAATGTTTCTTATGTCTTACTCATTAATACTTGCTGCTCAGGACGGATTCCATTGTGGAAGCACAGCACGCTACGAATGTACCGGTCGAATGTCTTTTTCTCTCCGTATTTCTTGTATGTAGTAACTGAGATGTCGCTGCTTCCTCCTGATAATCGATAACCCCATGAAAAATGGTTTGCTTTGGCTTCCCTGCTTCTTCTAAGTCACGTAAATCTTTGCAGGCCATGTCTCGCTGTTTCTTATCCTGCTGCCTTAATCTCGTCTCAAGCACTTCCTTTGCCAAGGTTTCCCTGACTGCCCTGTCGCCTCCTTCGGCCGTTCCTGCTCTGGGTATGAATCCCAATTTGAATCACTATACGATGAGGCATTTCTGACCGAAAAAACAGCACATCTGAACGCTGGCAGGAGGGAGCAGATGAACGGATGGAGTGTACGATCGCGAGTGAGGCCGACGTAGGAGCATTTTAGTTTTCACTGGACTGACCTTGAATGTCCTCATCATACAACATATGACGTCTCGGACAAACGGAAGGGCGACTCGGACGGAGATACAGCCCTATTTAGTCCTCACGATGGCATCGCTCGCCGCGGAAGTGATCTCCGAACCCTTGTTCACTCAACGGCTACTTCGGGAACTGTTGAGTGATGCATGTGGCGCTTGGGGGAAGCCGGTCTCAGGTCGACCGCCATGTATAGAGGTGAAAGCTCCTGGCGAATTTGATTGGCAAAAAACAATAGAACAGCTGAGAAGAGCGGTGGAATACGGAGCTGTTTAGTTCGCCTGGGTGCAACCCACGCAGGTTATAAGGGGTCAGGAACAGATCTTGACGTGTTGGGCAGGTTTCCTTCTCAGGAATCACTCTACCGGGTTCTAATCGAAATGCTATGAAACATTATGATCAGGGCCCCATTCCCAGACAAGCCTCGAAACGGCCGTATTGTACATTGAGAAAAGGTATCATATCTTGAGTCATAGTACACACGGAATAAGGTTGCAGGCCGACAGGTGTAAAGTGAATTAATCATGTGACTATCTCCCGTTCTCATTATATACATCCCTAGTTCATTCTGTAAGCAGCACGGGAATCAACTGTGATCTCCTTCTGTTAAGATCTTATAGCTACAGGGAACAAAAGCCGCCCCGGAGATTGTTAATCGAGTCAAGCTTGGGCTTGACGTTGCCGAGACTGTTATACTCGCCAGAGCTCATGCCGCGCCTTGAGTTGGCGGCGTCCCGGAACTTGCCGCGGCTGAAGCCGGCGCCGAGGAGGGTGCTGAAAACGGTCATGAAGGCGTTGTCCGGGTCGTCGACGATGCTGTAGACGGCCAAGCCGACCTCGGCACCGACCTCGATCAGCCGGAGCAGGCTGCGCACGCCGGTCGCGAGGGCGCCGCCGCCAGCGGGGCCGATGAAGGGGATGAAGAAGAGGAAGCCCATGATCATGTTGAGGATGAACTCCTCGCGGCGCTTCTTCTCAATCTCATTGGCCTCCTCTATAATCTTCTCCATCTGCACGACCGCCTCCTCGACGGCGAAGGCGGGCAGCGAGCCGGCGTCGGTCAGATCCGACATTTCGATGTCGTCCTCGAACTCGGCAAACGTCTTCATGTCGCGGTACCGGTCGAGCAGTCCCTGGGTGCCGGGGAGAGCCTTGACGATGACGTCCTTGGGGTTGTTCATTTTCGTCTTGTCTCTGTCCATGGTAGGGAAGTCGTGGAAGAAGATGCTATTCCAGGCGATGCAGTCGTTGACGTCCTTGCCAGCGTACTGGCAACCGTTGGCGACGGACATTTGGCGCTTGCCGAACCTGATCCACTCCTCCTCGATGCCCCATGTCTCGAGAATGTCCTTGAAGAAGCCGTTCCGGTCGTTTAGGGTGAACGTGGTGTTGGGATGACCACCGCCAAAGCCCGTAGGATCGAACTCGACTTTGGGGCACTTGTCCCTGGGCACCATCTGCTTGCCATTCTTACACCCACTAAATCTTTCGCAATTTGTGCCACACCTGAATGAAGATCTTTTTAGCTATTGTGTTCCTTGGGAATGTATTGCAGGGGGTGCTAGAACATAAAGTTCAAATTTGACTTACCATGCGTTCTGGCACGTGTTGCAGCAGACGACGGTCTTCGTCTCGCCGCACTTGAAGTACTTGTCGACCTTGTCGGTGGCCATGAAATTCTTAATCTGACCAGGAATCTGTTCCTTGATGTAGCCCTCCCAGATGGAGAACTTCTTGTCGTAACCGTCGTCAATGAGCTTCTTGTACTTCTTAAGTGCGCCGTCAAAAACAGCGGTCTGTACATCGACGATGTATTGCTCCAGGCAGTGCGACAGGATCGATCCCTTGCGGTCCTCGAGCTGCTTGAGCGTCGAAAAAGATGCCGTGCAAGAGGAAAGCTCTTCATAGATCAACTCGTCCTCGTCGTCATCCGTGATGCTGCCCGAGCCGTCTACCCACTCTTGCAAGTCGATCGCCCAGTCGGTCGTGCCGAGGAAGTTGTACGAATCGTAGAACTCGGTTCGTTTAGCTTTCATCTCGTCATTCATCCAGGCCACCCATTCCGTGTTATCGTATACCATGATGTTGGAGCCTTCTTTCGTCCAGACCTTGTTGCGCCTGTCTGTAGCCAAGATTTCGTTGATTTCAGCGTTGGAGATATAGCCGGCCGTGTCCGTGCACCGGCCCTTGGCAGCCCCTGAATTGCGGTTATCGCCCGTGAACAGGCAAGTCTCGCCATCGCAGCCTGCCTGGGCCATCTTAAAGGACCGCCCATAGCTGGACACGCCGACGAGGACCTTGTTGGAAGCGGCGCCTGCCTTGGTGATCATGGAGAGCGCATCCTTGGTCTCAGTTTCGTTGACGTGTGACCGCAGACAGTTACCAGTTGGGCAGCCGGGCGAGGTCCACTTATTGCCAGCATCCCACTGGCCGTGTAGATCATATGTCATGAACACAATGTAGTCGAGAGCTGCAGCCATCTGCTTGATAGGGAATGACCGGAGGTACCAGTACGACGCGGGGGCCGCGAACGAGACCGACTTGGAGCTGCCGACCTCGGCCTTGATGCTGGCCAAAAGGCGGTAGTAATTGATGCCGTTGATCGGATCGTCTGAGGGGATGTCGGGGATGTCGGGAGCACCTGGGTACTCCCAGTCAAGATCGATGCCATCCAGATTGTGCTCGTTGATGAAGGAGATGATGTTCCGCTTGAAGACGTCGCGGTTGGCCGGCTGGGCTGCCTCTCGAAGAATCATGTAAGTCCCCGGGAGAGCACTGAAGTCCCAGCCGCCCAAAGAAACAATCTTCTTGACACCCTCGAGCTCCTTGAAATACTCAAACTGCTCCTGCACCAGCGGGTCCGTGATCTCGATGCGGAAGTCGCCGCGCGTGACGTTAGGAAAGGCGAAGTGCACGTGGGTGTAGTCGTCTGTGTTGATCTGGCTCGCATCCATGGTCAAGCACTCACGGTTGAAGTTCCAGCCTTCAAAGTAGCCAAGCTTGACCTTCTTTGCCGGCGCGGGGCCCTTGATGATGTCTCTGCCGCAGTTGCTGATGCAGCCGTGCTTGCCGGGAGCCGCAGTGCCTGGAGCACCCGTCTCGGACTTGGAAACGACACAGAAGTCGTCCGTCATACCGCATTGGCCCCAGATATTGCAGCACACGTTGAGAGGGCACGGGTTTAACTCGCTAATATTGGTCCCTGCAGGAGGCCGGACGGTGTCGTTCATTGTCGGCCCACACATTGCGTTCTGAGCCACAACACATGATATCAGTACATTTGATATTCAACTAGAATCGAGGGAGGTCAAAATATCCATCTTCACTTACGGGAACAATTGCAGGCATGGGCGCAGCTCCCTTGCTGACGCACATGTTGAACTTGGGGTAGAGCAGTTTGCAGCCGTTCCAGCCCCACGTGTTCTTGTTGAAAGTCTCGAGCTCTTCCACAGTGAGCATGAGGCCCGCAGCGATCTTGGAGCAGTAGTCGTCCTCCTTGGTTGTGTAGACGGCACAGTAGGCATCGGCGCCCTCCTTGGGCCTCAGGTCAGGCAGCGTGCCCTGACTGCAGCAGACGTGTTGGCCCTCAGCCAGGCTGGAGCAGAAGCCGGTCTTCGAATTCGCCTTCATGAAGTCATCTCCAGAAATTCCCTATTGGTTGGCCTTTTTCAGTATTGCTTGGGCACCAGTGCCGTGCAGTTTGAACTTACACACTTGTTGGCCAATGAGCCACAGTCGTCACCCAGCACAACCTGGCGTGTCTTACACGTGCCGCCCGAGTTTCCGGAAGGCAGGGTGCTGGGGAGAGTACCGCTGCTGCAGCAGACACGCTCGTCGCGCACAAGCGAGTTGCAAAGGTTGGCGCGGTTGAAGTTTTGCAGTTGAGTCTGCGAGATTCCGCATCGTTCTGCCACGGCATAGCAGCCCTCACCCGCTTGCACAGTGGTGAACTTGCAGTCGGCCCGGGGAAGCAGCCTGGAGAAACCGGTAAAGCTATTAATATCCCGAGCAGTGAGCTGAGGAGAGCTAGCCGTGTCGTTGCCGGTGGAGTTCTTAGGCAACGACAACTCCTCCACAGGAACGGGTACACGCAGGGTAACAGTCATCCACTCCTCGCCTGCATTCGCCTGGGAGACACACTTGCCATTAGCCCACGTTTTGACTGCCTCCTGGACAAACTCGAGGTTCTCGGCACTGGCTGCCACGATGCCGATGCTGTAGTCGGCACCGCGGTCCTCGGCTCCACACAGCTGCACCACGGTGCTGCTGGAGATGGACTTGTCCTGTGCATACTCGAGAAACTTGTCCAGGACATCAGTTGCCACACCGTGCTGGTGCACCTCGGCGCCGGCGAAAAGACCAATGGCTGCCGACTGGGAGTAGCCGAAGGCCATGGCGTTGTTGGTGCATGACGGCTCTTGAGACGCAAGATAACTCTTGACCTGGCGGCCAGCAGACATGAGATGTCCCGCCAAGAACTCGCTGCCCTGGCTGGGCTGGTGCATGTACATCGAGCCTTCCTCCAGCGCCTTGTTGGCCGTGACGCAGAGGGATGCCTTGGTTGAATCGGGCACGAAGGCGACCCTCATAGACCTGGTGGTGTCGTAGTCTGCTGTGCATGCCCTGATAACGGCTGGGGTGTCATTGTTCTCATTTTCCCCAGCCGCCTGGACGGCGATGTTGAGCAGCATCGTCTCGTTGCAGGAAGCTAGATGGGACGCATCCGGGAACAGAAACCAGGGGTCGCCACTAGCCTTGCTACAAGAGATGGGGCATGACTTGAGGGCCGCAAGAGGCTGGGCCTGCACTGCTGAGAGCCATTTGTCGATCTCATCCTCTGTTTGCCGGGCGTCGAGGTCCGAGGATGCCAAGGCCCTGGCTGCCACAGCCACGAGGGCGCAGAGAAAAGAAGTCTTCATGGACGATGAGATAGCTAATTTTCGTACAGCGGCTTCTCAGGGAGAGAAGGAGATAGAGCGAGAGTCCGAAAGAGTGTATTAATCCATCCAGGAAATGGACGTTGATGAAAGATGGTGAATATGAAAAAGTGTGATAAAGAAATAGGAAGAAGAGGGAGTAGAGGGAGGATTGCTACAAAGGATAGCGGGCAGACTGTGGAGAGCAAACATACTGGCTTGTAAACAGTCGGTAAAGAATATTATGAAGGCAAAGCAAAAGAGGCATCATCAAGAGCAAAGGATTCGAAACCCTGACAGGTGCCCCACGCCGATAAAGTGTGGCGGCGTTGTCCCCTGTAATTCCCACATATTAAGCTTACCTACTCTGTGATTGCTAGCTCGAGGGGTGTACGGAAAGGAAAGTCTGCTTGATGAAACCGTAAGAGTGGAGTGTGGTTATCCGGACCGTAGACTTCCATTATCAGGACCGTAATGGGTAATTCGCCTGCAAAGTGCTTGCTACAAGTCTAATGCTTATTGTGCAGTAGCCAGTGTCTCGTCTCGTATTCTGATGTGATTGTGCTACTAGAGGCTTGGCTGTGTGATGTAAGCCCACTAATACCTGACGATCTCCCCGATTAGGTAGCTAAATAAGCCGCGCCGCTGCCGAGACCTGGTGCCTATCGGTTAAGTCTAACAATCATTCAGCCTTGCCCTCAACATTCTCGTCAGGTGAGATGTCCAAATTATACTTGACTTACATCAGAAGAGCCTGGACCCTGTGGTGTCGGTAGAATGTAACGTAAGACGGGGCACGCCGGATGTGGCTGCTCCTAGCTCCGCCGCAGGATCATAATACAAGGGAGAGTGTTCCTGCGTAGAACAGGAACGAACGTGCAGAAGGATTGCAGATGCCAAGATGTAATCAATAAGTACAGGGTAATTCTGAATACGGTATGCCCGGCTGTGTTAATTTTGGCTCAGTAGTGGCCGGGTGAGGTTCAACCCCCATCCAGGCACATCTACACATGTGTATTTGGTCCCTGAGAATGCTCCATCAACATGATTTCATTTTGCTGAACTTCTTCGAAGCATTCGTTCTTTGGGCTTCTTGAGGGTCTTCCTTCGTTGGCCTTTGGACCGTACTACCGCATGCCTGCACCATGAAGCTTTCTCTCGTTGTTACTCTTTCCTACCTCATCGCGGCCGTGTGGGCCGGAGGATACCAAAACTGCCTCGAGCGGGTTTGGCTCTTCCAGTCCTTTCTCATCGACCAGCATAACCCCGAGCGTGATCGTCAGATTGGTTACCAGTGCAACAACTGGAGACAGAACAGGTGCATCGGCGACTGGGTACCCTGCCGGGGGAGACAGGGCCGCACACAATGCAACTTTGACGACTTTCAGCAGTTCATGGGCAATATGCGGCCGGGAATGCCGCCGCAGGCAGCCTACAGGCTCGACGGTTCTCTGAACACCCAGCAGACGGCCGTGAACTGCATTTGGGCTTGGAGAGGCGCGAACGGCGCGCCCTACAACTTCAGAGGCTACAAGGCGGTCAAGCATGGTCGCAACAACCATAACGACTTCATCTACCGCATCGGCCAGATCAACAACGACAACTACAACAAGCCGACCGTGAGAGCGGCCGCCGGCAACGCCGCATTCAGCCGAGTGGACGACACGCTCACCAAGATCACCCAGGCCCGGGTCGCAGACCATGGCCGCCACCTGATCTCACGGGCCCAGGCCGGCCTGCCCGGCGTCACAATCCGCACGAAGAACATGGGCGCAAGCCCGTTCTACCGCGCAAGCTGGGTGCCGCCGACGGGTGTCCAACCAGACACGCCGCAGTGGTCAACGGTCGACTGGGAGGCCACCATTAACAACTCCCCCAACCCGGCCAACACCCGCGGCCAGGTACGCACCTGGCTGGACGGCTTCTATCGCGGGAATACTGCCGACCGCAATGCTAAGGACCACTGGCAGGTGCTCAGGTCGTACAAGACAATCAAGGACCGAACGAACCGTTGCCGGAAGTAACCAACCAACGGCCATTTCCTTGATGTTTAGGGATAAGACAAGGTACGGAGAGAATGGGATGGGGCCTCGCGGACAGTTCGTCTGCCTCTAGTGGTAGTCGCAATTTACACATTTTATCAGGAGCGCTCACTGAAAGTAATTATCCAGAGATACCTACAGGTGTGATCAATACTCCATCTTGAAATTCGCATACGGTGATGAAGTTTGCTTTTCAGAAAATCACAACATGATTATCATCACTATTTTCCAATGCTAAGAAGGTCTTTTCAGTTGTGACAATCAATTACCACTACAATAGCAGCCAGCAGCATTGGAAACGACCTTTTGAAACTTCCTTCAACCCTGCTCTCCTGGCCCGTAAAGCTCCTCATCCTCTCTGGCCACCATAGCATCTAGGTCGATACTGTTCATCATCGTCCCGCCCATCTCTTCTAGGTCAACAAAATACACATTCTCGGGACCACAGGGAAATTCTATATCTTCGGTCATCAAGTAGCCCGCCCTGATGCCCTCTGGAGAAATTAGATGAACCTCGGTAACATTCCTAAACCACCTGCTGATCAACAGCGACTCCGTGCGGGAAAAGTACTCGTCTGAGATGACCCGCCAAAGCCGTAGCCGGCGAATCTGGTGGGCTACAGCCTGAAATTCGTGCAAATCCGTCTTCCCAATAGAGAGCATGTCATTGTCGAAATTGAACCAAACATAGCGCTCCTGCCGCGGGCCACCCTCGGACACAGGGTCAGGCCCGTTATGGGTTGTCGTAGCGAGCTCAGAGAAGGCCTTGTCGAGCCGATATACAGAATCGGGGCATGTAGTGAGGTGTTGGCGGGCCTCGCGACAAGTTTGCAGCTGAGCTGGGGCAGGGGTAGGCGAGCATAGGAAGCGCATGCGCGGTGGCCACTTGACGACTGGCTCGGATCCCTCGACGTTGGAGGGGCTTGGTTGATGGTAGAGCACGCGCACCTCGACGATGCGGGGCTCGACGGTCAGCTCCCAGATGCGAGCGCGGAGCTTGGCGGGGAGGTGTGGAAATGGATGGAACGTCGCCGAGGTGGCGGTAGTCATAGTGTTGGGCCGCGCAAAATGCTTGCTGATAGAGGAGGATAAATTGATGAAGAAAGGAAGTGTGAGACGGATGGATGATTCGGGCTGCTTGCTAGTTTGTGTGGTTGAGATGAGATGAGATGAGATGGGGCCCCTTGCAGAGGTCTATTATTGGCCAGAAAGCGGGATTTCGGAGGTCAGCGACTGGCGATGGAATGATGATCCCGCTCTGGTGATAATTCTCGAAGTGCTGCGCTGTACGGTGAATAAATTGATCATGGTGCCCGGTGACTGACAGAAAGGGTGTCCGCTTGCCTTAATTATCTTTTGTGATGGGGTGAACGTATAGCATGGGCTCATCGTTGGTTGTCACGCGATGGGATGGACAATCCATTCATTCCATCAAGGGCGGATATTTCAGCCACGGGCGGGGTAAAGCCAATTAGATTCATTGTCTAAGACTGCCGAGAAACATTTGCCCAATCAAAGATGGGTAGGATTCGTCTATCACCAAAATAAAGCAATTCTGCGCAATTAATATGATGGACAGGGAGGGAGGGCCCTTTGCATTTGCTCGCCTAGCTCTCCCTCCCCACGGGAGCTAAGCCTGTTACAGTCACG
This sequence comes from Colletotrichum eleusines, assembly GCA_016807845.1. Lineage (NCBI taxonomy): Eukaryota > Fungi > Ascomycota > Sordariomycetes > Glomerellales > Glomerellaceae > Colletotrichum > Colletotrichum eleusines. The sequence goes on from JADEZO010000005.1 coordinate 1,531,992, forward strand.
GGACAATCCTAATTCAACCACCTAGCACACACTCTTAATTCAGCCTTACTTGGCTTCAGCAAGGGGGGGGGATGGGTCACACTCACGGGTGAATCTGCAAGGGGCGAAAAGAAAGATGACCCCTGAAGTGGCGGTTACAGTCCGCTACGGCCGACTTTGATGCATAGCAGCGGCGTCATACCTGGACCATAACGGAAGCGGTCGAATTTCGGGTTTGCCCGAAGGATTTGATAAGAAAGGACCTTCCTGAAGTTGTCTAGAGAACTGGGTCTCGTGAACATTACAACTACACTCTTGGCAACGGCTTGGCCCAACCTCTACCTCAACTCGCTTGTACTATGTAGGCACCAAACCTTCGGACTAAACCGTTTCAAGCAAAGAGGATACAGGTACAATATCCATACCTGCAATATCGTGCTACATGTACCAAGGAAATTACGCCTGAAGTCCCCATACCTTGGAAGATCTGACAAGGCCCGGACCTGGCTAGGACACAGCTCCAAGGCCAGCAATTCCACATGCCCGTACTCACTGTAGACCCAGTTCCAGAGTTTTTCCAACCTTCTTTTGATTGAGTTGAGTCTTCTTCTATTCAAACTTTCACTCTCTTGCTGCCGCCCTTTTGTATTTTCTTTCCTCAGACCTGCACCATAAAATTGTCGCCTGCTGAGCCAGTCTTGTAGCTCCATCATGAAGACCTGTTGGTTGCTGTCTCTTGTTGAGCTGGCGCTTCTTGCGCACAAGGCGAGCTGCACCAACGCTCCATTGCTCCCCTACGACCCGGAGACAACCTCTGACTGCGCCGACTGGTTCAACAACGATGATGACAAGACTTGCGAATGGGTGCGCGATTACTTCAAGGCTACCCCGGAGGAGTTCAGTCGTTGGAATCCGTCCGTCGGCCTCGACTGCAAGCCGTGGTACAACTGGAACTCATACTGCATCATTACATGGACCAAGGTAAACGCTACCCAGACGACGACTTCGACCACTACCACCAGCTCGCCCACCTCCACCGCACCCACCCTCGGCCCTTCCCCAACGGCCTGGACAGATATGGGCTGCTACGTCGAGGACCCGGATATGCCCCTCCTCGACATCAACTTCACCCCCAACGGCGACCCGTCTTTGAGCGTCCCCAAGTGCTGGCAGAATTGCTACCGCCGCTTCTACCAGTACGCCGGCCTCCAGAATGGCAACCAGTGCTGGTGCGGCTCCTACGTCGGCGGCGAGTGGGCAGCGAACCAGACAGACTGCAACTCGCCCTGCACTGGCAACCCCAGCACCTTCTGCGGCGGTCCCGCGCTCCTTCAAATCTACAAGGCTGAGGACAACGTTCCTTCCTCCACCGCTACTGGCGCTGCCGGTGCAACTACCACTCCCGCTTCTGACGTGAAGCGTGACTCCGGGGCGGTCAAGAACCCGGGTATGTTTTGGCATCCACTGGGCTAGTTAGGATGTATTTCAGAGCAATGAATGGTTCTTTGAAACTGATTGCTTGGTTATTTAGATGGTCGCTTGTTGATGATGTGGCTTTTGGGATTCGGATATCTGGTCTACTCTAGCATCATGGATATGTAATGAATGGCAAACGTGTTGATACCTCTTAAACACAAGTTTGAAGTTTACTCATCAGAGCGCAGCCGAGTGGCCCAAATCCAATTCATCCTTCCTCCAAACTCTCATCGATGCAAGACCATATGAGTCCAAAGTTTACCTGTAGCAATTAGAGTATTGTTCCCTCGTTTCTGCAATCTCTACCCACGCTGGCACATTATCGTGCTCGCTGCTGCCGATACAAGAGCATTTAGCATCTGATCGCCATGCACATCTCTGATCGGCGAGGTGCGAAAGGATGCGGATGCTCCGTTTCTCCAAAGTCTAGACCCTAGGTAGGTGGCGTCTTTTACGAGAGGCGAAGTCGCATCACGAGCCTACCTGTCTGCAGCTCAGCACTAGTAGTGTAGGGCAACCGCATGTTATCATAAACGTCGGAGGACTTACCTATTCTGGTCCTTTAACTCGCTCTTCTTTTAATTTAAGGCTGTCAGTATCAGAATGCGAAGTGCATGCACAAGCCCCAGGGGTCCTGACTCCTCCAATCATACAAGGGCGCATCCAATGTTAGGCATCAGCCTTGGCTCGGCTGCATTTGGTATTGGCAAATTGGGCTGTGGTCAGCATTGAGGTCCGGCCGAACTAAGACAAGCACGGTCAGAGTAATGGATCCGTCGATCCGATAAGAGTATCCGCAATCTGTGTTTACCAACATTGATAGACCTGTGCGGATTCTTTCAGGCTGTAGGTACTTTTGACGACCCCCTTACAGATTAACCGGGGGGAGGGGGGGTGTGACATCAGCTTGTGTGTAGGCTCGCTTTGCTACGCCTTTCGCCGGTCCAACTCAACTAACGGTTAGGCTACAGCCAAGCATCAGACATTATTGATAGTGGTCTGGTGGGTTTTAGATGCCAGCGGCGATAATGTAGTGTACACTCCTTGATGTCGACAGAACGATGCGCCCAGGAGGAAGTGGATATTCGATCTAGGAACAATACTGAGGCATCAATGTCGATATAATGAGGCGAAACTTCCTGGTGGTTGGGACGTCAAGCAGACTTACCCTTCAGCGTTTAGACCTACTCCCGCCGCTCTCTAATCCAAGTCCAGCCCAGTCACTCTTCCACCATGCTTCCCTTTTCTGCATTCACTCTGCTTCTGGCCAGCGGCTTCCTCTTACCCGTGGCCGCCAGCAGATCTGCCCGCGCGCTGCAGGCTCGCGATGGACCCTCGCCTGCTCTGCCCTATGCCCCTGACACGTCGACTTACTGCAGTTGGTGGGTGGATGTCAGAGCAGGAACCACCTGCGACGCCATCGTTCGCGACAACTTCATCACTCTAGAGCAGTTTAGGCGTTGGGTAAGTCTGCCACTGATAAATCATTGAGACATCTCACCGAGTCTTGACTTGCCACCCGAAACCCAAGCATGAGCTGATTTGTTTCAACAGAATCCATCCCTCGCCGCCAGCTGTGCTGTAGAGGTCGGAAAGTCGTATTGTGTGGAGGCCTTTGGCGAGTCTGAGCCGAGTCCCTCTACGACGTCTGTTCGCACGTCGACCGCTTTGTCGACTATGACTTTCACTTCCACCTCAACCACGTCAACTACTACCACTCAGCCGCCGAGTACTACCATTCAGCCGTCGTCGACGACGACGACGGCCCCTGGAAACGGCATCACTACCCCAACGCCCACCCAAGCTACTATTGTGGACAACTGCGACGCCTTCTACTTCGTCGTCGCTGGCGATAACTGCGAGGCTATTGCATCCAAGCACGGCATCACAGTAGCTCAGTTCCAGACCTGGAACCCCAGCGTCGGCTCGACCTGCACCGGGCTCTGGGCCAATGTCTATGCTTGCGTCTCGGTTGTCGGCCATACGCCGTCGCCCACAACGACCGGTAACGGCATCGCGACTCCCACCCCAACTCAGGCCACGATCGTGAACAACTGCGACGCATTCTACTTCGTCGTCGCCGGCGATACTTGCGAGGCAATTGCTTCCAAGCACGGTATCACTGTGGCCCAGTTCCAGACCTGGAACCCGAGCGCGGGCGCGACCTGCACCGGGCTCTGGGCCAACGCGTACGCCTGCGTCTCCATCGTCGGCCACACCCCGACCAACCCTCCCCCCGCCACCACCACCACCGCTGGCAACGGCATCGCCACCCCGACGCCCATCCAGCCCAACATGGTGGGCAACTGTGACCTCTTCTACAAGGTCAAGTCCGGAGACACGTGCGCCACCATCGCCTCCTCGAACGGCATCACGGTGCAGCAGATCACGACGTGGAACCCGTCCGTCAAGTCTGACTGCACTGCGCTGTGGCTCGACTACTATATCTGCACCTCCATCGTCGGACACACCCCCACGACGCCGGGCAATGGCATCCAGACGCCCACGCCTATCCAGAGCGGCATGACCACCTCCTGCAAGAGCTTCCACTTCGTCACCTCCGGCCAGACGTGCCAGGCCATCACCACGCGGTACGGCATCACCCAGGCCGACTTTCTCAAGTGGAATCCCGCTGTCAAGGCCGATTGCACTGGCATGTGGGCCAATGCCTATGTTTGTGTTGCTGTGTTGTAAAAAAAAAAAAGGGGGAGGGGGTGGGGGATGGGACGAAGGTGGACGGCTACGAGCGGAAAGATATTCATGTAATCAGTTTTTCCATGTGAAGAAAGATGTGCAGTTACTATAATAACCCTTTATACGTTCGAAGCAGACTACCAAGGAGCGCATATTCGTCGCTATACATTCTTAATGCTTGGAAACATCTAGCAGACTTTGTAAATATGACAAATGAAACAAGCAAGCTTCGAGAAGTCCTTCCTTGTATGATAAGTTCTGTGTAGAGTGTAGTTATGCAACCACTTCAACTAATTCCTGTACATAATTACTTATTGACCCAGCATTTCCTATAACACTTTTGTTAATGGAGAAACGGCAGGCGTGGCTAAAGCTGAGAGAAGATACTTGTCGTCCCGCTTATTATAGTATTAGAAAGGGTTAATTGGCTAATTGGCTAATTGGCTATAATTCTATTCGCCTAAAAAAGATTAAGAGATTAGCCAGGCTACCTAGGTACTAGACTTATAGAAAGTCACCCAAGTCACTAACGCCGACCTACTATTAGCACTTGGTAACAGTACCTAGGTAATCACTAGCAACAGTAGGTGATTACTTATAATAGTAGGCAGATGCTGGCAAAAGTAGGCAGGCTCTAGTAATTGCCTACTATTATTAACACCTTGCTATCATTACTAGCGCCATGCAAACTTTCATAAAACGTGTACCCTTGTAACTGAACCGCTCGGACCCAAGTGCTCTGCTTTCTTGGTGTCATTTCAGCAACCAACTACCGAAGCTAGATGTGGAGAGCGTGGGGATTCGGGGTGCCGCGCCGGCTGAGGTGGGTCCAAAAAGAAGGTACCGGGGGTGGGGGGATATCTACCTGTACACTACTGTAGGTGGGTAGGCGGCCCAATCACGAAATTGACCGAACGCAAAGCCGTCGATGCCTCTTCACCGCGTCCCCTTCTGCGCTGTCAACGGAAGACCGTCCCGTTGAACCTCTTTACCGGACGGATTATCTAGGTCGCGAAACGAGGGGCCTCGTCATCGGCCTGGCGATTGAGCCGGCATAGGAGCTCCCCGTTTCCCCCGCACGCCTGCCCCCCCTCCCTTACACCGGATTCCGATGCTCCTCTTCAGAGCCACCGTCTGTCTGGACTGCCCAAGAAGAAGAAACGGGAGGGAATCAAGCTCAAGGAAGAGCGCCTGCCAAGCCATTGACACTTCCCTTCCATTGCTTACCTCGGGCGCGAGAAAAACGCGGTGCTCTTTCATCCAATGTGTTTCTTGGCTCGGTGGGCAAGGGCGGAAAGGATGCAGAATGCGGCCTGCATCTTTTGAGATGTCGATGTTGGGAAGGGTGGCTGCCCCCCCCCCACACACACACACTCTTCCACCGCTGAGGATAACAAGCTTCGCCGCGCCCGATGATGGAGGGTGATGGAGGGGTTCGGGGACGCGATCGATCAACATTGGCTCCCCACCACGGCGCTACGCAGACGAGGTCGAGACTATTAACGGGTAAGATGGTCATGGGTCGGCTTCAAGAAGCGGCTAGCAATTAACCACACCATCCAGAGATGTGAGTGGCTGGAGGCCACATTACCCCATGCGGGAGGGTCGACGATTACCCCGACTTGGGGGGAAAGATGGGACAAAACATCCTACGGCATGCCGCCCTAGTCTTGACAACCCCCCTCCCCGTTTGCCGCGCGGGGGAAGCTTGTCGAGGCCGGGGTGCGGAGTTGAAAAGAAGCTTGATTTCCGCCATGTGTTTTGGACATGTCGACCTCAAAGCCTTGTCCAGGATTTCACGACTGATAAGCCCGAAAACGGGGAGAACGCATCTGAGCACATCCCCAAGCTTTCAGGGTAGGTTACCAAGCGAAGCGGCGGTTTTAATCTGCGTCTTCGACGGCCCTCTCGACCAGTTCCGCCCCTGGTTCTTTGGAATTGCGACGGTTGAGAAGTGTAGCACAGCCCGATTTAAAGTAGTCACAGCCAAAAGATCAGCAAAAGCGGGGTGAAGGGACGAATAATATGGCCGACGGGAAGCGGAGCGAGACGGACCACGTCTCGCTACGTCACGAGCACCGGGCCGGCGATGCCGAGGACCTACCCAAGGTCTCGGTCCAGGCCGAGGCCGAGAGGCGGGGTCTGCAGCCGCCGCCCATCGTCGCGGCCATGACGCACGAGTACCGCGTCGAGCTGGAACGGCGGCTCAAGCGCAAGATCGACCTCAGGCTGCTCCCGACCATTGTCGTCATGTACATCCTGTGAGTTTTGCCGCCCGCCGCCCCTGCCGCGCTTTGGGCCCCTCTACCGCCGCCGCCGCCGCCGCTGACCCCGGCCCGATCGATGGAAAACAGCAACTACATTGACAGGAACAACATCGCGGCCGCGCGCCTGGCCGGCCTGGAGCGCGATCTCAACCTGGACCCGAACTCCAACCAGTTCCAGACGGCGGTGAGCATCTTGTTCGTCGGCTACCTGCTCATGCAGGTGCCCTCCAACCTGTTCCTCAACAAGATCGGGAAGCCTGCGCTGTACCTGCCCACCTGTGTAAGTCAAGACGGCGAGCAGGGAAACCCGCGACTGGCAAGTGGTGGGATGGAAACGAACCGGGCTAACGTTCGTGGCGCTCGTGCTAGATGGTCATCTGGGGCGTCATCTCGGCCGCGACGGCGGCGTGCCGCAGCTACGGCGGTCTGCTCGCCATCCGCTTCCTCCTCGGCTTCGTCGAGGCCGCCTACTTCCCGGGCTGCCTGTACTACCTGAGCTGCTGGTACACGCGCGATGAGCTCGGCCTGCGCACGACGGTGCTGTACACGGGGTCACTCATCTCGGGCGCCTTCTCGGGCCTCATCTCGGCGGGCATCAAGGGCAACATGGACGGCGCCCGTGGGCTGGGCGCGTGGCAGTGGCTGTTCCTGATCGAAGGCGTCGTGACGGTCGGTGTCGCCTTTGGCGCGTACTTTGTGCTGCCCAACTTCCCGCGGACGACGTCGTGGCTGAGCGAGGAGGAGACGGCCCTGGCCGTCTGGCGGCTCGAGGAGGACATTGGCGAGGACGACTGGACGAGCAGCGGGGAGCAGACCTTCTGGCACGGCTTCAAGACGGCGCTGGAAGACGTTAAGACTTGGATTCTGGTAAGTGCGCGCGCGCACACACCTGGTGCCCCCCTCCCCTCCCCTTAGCAGCATGAGCTAAAAACCGACGGCGTCAAGCTCGTGCTGGTCTTCAGCATCGTCGCTTCGGGCTCCATCACCAACTTCTTCCCCACCGTCGTCGCGACCCTGGGCTACAGCCCTGTCGTCTCCCTCCTCCTGACGTGCCCGCCGTACGTGCTCTGCGTCGCGACGACGTGCATCAACGCGTGGCACGCCGACCGGACGGGGGAGCGGTACCTGCACATCGTGCTGCCGCTCTGCGTAGCCATGGCGGCCTTCATCCTCGGGGCGGCGACGCGCGGATTGGCGCCGCGGTACGTGTCGATGGTGCTCATGGTGCCGGGCGTCTACACGGGGTACACGACGGCGCTCGCGTGGGTCAGCAACTCGCTGCCGCGGCCGCCGGCCAAGCGGGCGGCGGCGCTGGCCTTCATCAACGCCGTCAGCAACTGCAGCAGCATCTACGCGAGCTACCTGTACCCGGCGCGCGACGGGCCGCAGTATACGGCGGCCTTTGTGCACAACTGCGTCGCGTGCTTCGTGGCAATCTGCGCGGCAACGGTGCTGAGGTTCGTGCTGGTCGGGCTGAACCGGAGGCTGGACCGGGGCGAGTTCGTCGAGGGGGCCATCAACGCCGCTCCGGGGGCGGCGGCGGCGAACGGGTTCCGGTTCAAGGTGTGAGAGGGGGGGTACCGGCCAAACCTGTTAATTCAAATCGCAGGCACAGATTCTAGAATGTTGAATGGCACCCGTAGCATTTGTTTCTGAACCGTTCCAATCTCGCGGCAACCTTCACGTTGACGTCTAAACGACCCGGCGTGCGGTTGTCCGAGCCACTCCACACTCTAGGGTCCCCAAACCGACGTCTGCAGGGCATGACCAGGCGCATGAACAAGTCCCAAACCGAAAGACGACAAGCGTAGCACCAAACCAGAAAAAGAAAGAAAAGAGCCGAAACGCTTCATCGGACGTACAAGTCTGGTCTAGCAGGGCCACCGACAAGCTTTCCCTCGGCCCACATCCATGTTGCCTCCGGGGCAAGGCTCTATTTGACTCCCTTCTAGAAGGAGAGGGGGGGGGGGATAATAGTAAGTATGTGGAAGTTGTAGGATTGAGCCAGGTTCCAAGCACACCAGACTGTTTAAAATTACCCAAAGAGAAAAACAGGTGTGTCCCGACGCTCGCTCGCGCTCGCGCTCGGGCTCAGGGTTTTATTCTTCTTTATCAGGCCCGCACTACGTTTTGGATGAGCAGCTTTCCCAATTGAGAAGTCCGGGTCAGACGGGATGAGCCGTTGGTTTGGTATATGCTCCCCCCCCCCCTCCCCCCCTTTTGACGGGGTGGCTGAAGTCTACACCGAGCTTGAGCGGCACCGCTGAGTACGACAAAGACGAATCGAGACATGGGACGATGGGCTGGGCCATTGGGAAGAGAATCGGTTGGCTCTCGGAAGGAATTACAATTTCCAAAACCTTCTTAATGCCTTTGGATATTATTTGATAGTATGTGATCAATCAATTGCCGTTACCTTTTATCAAATCCTCGACCTGCGCCACGAACGCCATGTTGGAGATATCGAGCAGTGAAACAAGTTCCGGGTTTCGGGACCTTTACCCGCAGCCAGCCGCCGGTTATGGGCTACCTAGGCAGGTAGGTACCTGAATAGGTACTTGGGTACCTAGACACCTAGGTACTGGGTAAGCGTGTGGTGGCTGCTACAGAGGTGACAGTGCTGGAGAATGCAGGTATGTTTCGGGCGCTGTGAGACAGACGCCACACTTTATTCCTTACCTACCTACAGAGTACTGCCTACCCAATACCGTACCAATGTACCAGAGGTTGCCGGTGAAAGTGCGGAGCACACGACGCACTAGCGTCAGGCCGCCCACAGGTAATACCTGTACTCCCACTCACTTATCGACCTGCCTCTCTTGGTAACGCCCGGCGAGGAAACCTACCTACCTAACCAGGTAGGTACATACAGACACTTCACATCTTCCTGACCTTGGGTAGGTATCCAATGCTCTCTTTTAGTGGCCCACACTCGGCATCCCACACCCGCCGTGCGTGCCTCGTCGGCTACAACTCCGGACACCAGGAACTGGGTTATCGGCAGTTCGCCTCCGAGCTCGCTGCGGCTTCGCCGCGCATTCAATGACGCCGCCTACTTTTATCTTTAAAGAACATAGCGAGTCCGCACACATATGACATTCGACTCGTCCGTATCTGTATTTGCTGCCTGTTCGTCTAATCAACCTTGCTTGCTCTCTACAACTCTTTCCCTCTCCGATATCCTCGTCTCTCCCCACCGCTAGTCATCTGTTATCTCGCTCAACAACCCCGCACCGGGACGTGATTCATCATTATGCCCCTCACTACCGACTCCCTCCACTCGTCACAGGCCGGCGAATTCGCGAGGTACGCGAGCCGGCGGAGCGTCGTCCACAGCACCAAGGGTATCGTTTCCTGCACACAGCCGTTGGCCGCAAGATGCGGTATCGAGGTGCTCCGGGCCGGTGGCAATGCCGCTGTAAGTCAACCCTATCCTGTGCAGGTACATCACCAGCAGTAACTGACTGGGGTGCGAAATAGGATGCGGCCGTCGCAGTCGGTTAGTTCACTCATCCGTAGGAGGCGGAACAGGCAGCAGTAGTAGTAGTGAGAGGCATGCACGGTATGGTATGGCTGACACGTCCGAAATCGCCTAGCCGCTGGCCTGAACATGACGGAGCCCTGCTCGACCGGCATCGGCGGCGACATGTTCATCCTATTCTACGACGCCGCCACCGGCAAGGTCTCGGCCATGAACGGCTCCGGGCGCTCCGCCAGGAAGGCTACCCTTGAGGCCGTCCGCAAGGACCTTGGCATCGCTGAAGGCGCCTCGGGCAAGATCCCCATGAAGAGTGTCCACGCCGTCACCGTCCCCGGCGCCGCGGCCGGCTGGATCGACACCCTCAAGCGCTTCGGCAGTGGGAAAGTATCGGTCGAGCAGGTCCTTGCCCCGGCCATCGAGCTCGGCGAGAAGGGCTTCCCCGTTTCCGAGCTGACGAGCCATTCAGTACGTCACACACATACACGCACACCCCATTCCATCCTTTTTCGTCTCGGGACGGAACAGAGCATGGGGGAGTTAAGAAATGCTGACACCCAAGTAGTGGAACGCGGCTGAGAGACAGATCCGAGAGGCGTCGCCCAACTTCTCTGAAATGCTAAAGAAGGACCCCATGGCGGCGGACGGCGTCAGAGCGCCCAACCCCGGCGAAATCATGAAGAACCCTACCCTGGCGCAGACCTTCCGCGCCCTCGCCAAGGAGGGCAAGAAGGGCTTCTACACGGGCCGGGTCGCCGAGGAGCTCGTCAAGGTTGTCAAGGACCTGGGCGGCCGCCTCGAGCTCGACGACCTGGCGTACCACCTCGAGCAGGGCAGCGAGCCCGTCGAGCCCATCTCGCTCAAGTTCAAGCCCGCCCTGAAGAACCAGACCAACGGCAACGGCGCGGCGACCAACGGCAGCAGCAGCAACAACGGCACCGTCGAGGTCTGGGAACACCCACCCAACGGCCAGGGCATCGTCGCGCTCATGGCCCTCGGCATCATCCAGGAGCTCCAGGCGTCGGGCGCGGTCCCCTCCTGGTCCCCGGAGGACCACAACACGGCGCCCTACCTCCACGCCATCATCGAGGCCCTCCGCCTCGGCTTCACCGACGCGAGCTGGTACGTCACGGACCCTAACGTCGTTCCCGTGCCGTCGGCCGCCCTCATCTCGCGAGAGTACTCTGCCGCCCGCGCCAAGCTCTTCGACCCGCACCGGGCCATGCAGACGCTGCACGTCGGCGAGCCGCCCAAGCACGCCTCGCCGGCTCTCCGGAGCAGCGACACCGTCTACTTTACCGTGTCGGACGAGCAGGGCAACGCCGCGTCCTTCATCAACAGCAACTACGGCGGGTTTGGCACCTGCATCATCCCCCGCGGCTGCGGCTTCACGCTGCAGAACCGCGGCGCCAATTTCAGCCTCGACGACGACCACCCCAACCGGCTGGAGCCGGGGAAGCGGCCCTACCACACCATTATCCCGGCCATGGTGACGAACCCGTCCGACGGCTCGCTGCACAGCGCCTTTGGCGTCATGGGCGGCTTCATGCAGCCCCAGGGCCATGTCCAGGTGCTTCTCGGCCAGCTAGTCGCCGGCCTCACGCCGCAGCAGGCGCTCGACGCGCCGCGCGTCTGCGTCGTCGCCGGGCTGCCCGACAGGGACGCCGACTTTGACTGGACCGTGAGCGTCGAGGAGGGCATGCCCGAGGAGACCGTCGAGGGCCTGCGTATGCTGGGCCACAAGGTCGAGGTCGTCACGGGTACCGAGAGGTCCGTGTTCGGCCGCGGCCAGATCATCAGGTACAGCGTCGACCCGGTAGAGGGAACCGGCGTCTGGTCGGCGGGAAGCGACCCGCGCGGCGACGGCGCCGCGTACCCGGCACTGTAAGTAAAATGACATTTGGTGGGGGGCCGGCATCTTTCGTAATGAGTGATAAGGGTAAGTTGGATCAGACACCAAGGGGGGAGCAGACGCACATACAAATCAGTCAACCCAGGCTACTCAAGCCTGCTGAAAGACACATGGCAAGAAAAGGGGGGGGAGGGGTAAACGAAAAAGATTTCCATAGCAGTTCTAGTAGGGGTGCAGGTCATTGATTTGGAGGGTTAGGGGGGGGGGGTTGTTCCAGTAGTGCAATCTATAAAAGCGAAACGCCATGTATAAGAAACCGCAAGTACAGCCAACCTCCAGGACCCGACTCCTTATTTGTGACGTAGCAGGTTCGAGTAGGGAAACCCTCTTCAAGAAACAGCACCGTACACATATCTGGTACTCCTTGGTTCGGGTGTCTGGAATCTGCAAAGGCCCCCAAACACCTAGGTGGACGTCTGTTTGTTGGGCGCAGTGTTGCTCGAGCGATGGCTTCGTCAGTGGTAGGCAGTAGGCAGCCCCCCCTCTGGGTGCAATCTGAATGGTTCATCCCAAAGATGGGCAGGCCGTGAAGTTTGATATGATTAAAAGATTGTAGGCTTCGCCAATGAACATGATTCCATTGTGGCCCCCGGCACGTGCTATGCGTCGTCGTCCTCTCCCTTCTTTATTTGGTATGGTACAGTTATATAGAAACATGCGCCTTCTAGCGCGTCACACACGGCAGCAGCCCTGTCCCTCCTCACTCCTTCTTCTCAGCCTCGGACTCGGCCTCGGCGAGGACCTTCTTCTCCTCGAGCAACTTCGCCAGCTCACCGTTCTGATGCATGGACACAAGTATGTCGCAGCCGCCGACGAACTCCTTGTCGACGTAGAGCTGGGGGATGGTGGGCCAGTCGGAGAACTCCTTGATACCTGTTTATTTATGTGTCAGCTTTTATTTTTATTTCTCTCCTTTGCTTCACTGTAGACTCTTTGCACCAAAATAATAATCCTAAAATCATCCACAAGGTTCGAAGGCGCGGGAGGGGCGCTTTTACCTTGGCGCAGCTCGGGGTCGGCCAGGACGTTGAAGGCTGCGAACTTGGAGGGGTCAACGCCCTGCAGGCCGAGGATCTGGATCGTGGCGCGGGAGAAGCCGCACTGAGGTGTCTCGGGGGTGCCCTTCATGAAGAGGACGACGGGTGCGGAGCCGACGGCGCTCTCGATCGCCTGGCGCGTCTCGTCGGAGAGGAGGCGGTGCTGGGTCAGGAAGGGGAGGGGGGCCCGGAAGGCGATCGGGCGGGCGGCCGGGCGGACGGCCTGCCGTGCGAAGTTCTGCACGCTCCGGGGTTAGCGATTGCCGCTCAAGAAAGTAGGAGAAAGGGGTGAGCGAGTTCGGGGGGGTTCTAGGCACATACTGAGCGGAGGAATGTCCTTGAGAACATTTTGGGCTGTGTTTGTGGTGCGTCGAAAAGGGGGGGGGGGGGGGCAACGTAGAAGAAGAGGGAGGGCAGTTGATGAGAAATGCGAAATTGTTCGGATGGCAGACCGACTGACTGGGTGATGTAATGAGGCGAGCTCGGTGAGGCGGAAGCTTGGGCCATGTCGTTACCGACCACACCGACACCTTCAGCTCCATCCCTCGGCGCCAATCAGTGCACAGTATATGTCATCTCTTTCAACGGCGTACATCTGGGGACGTTGGAGATGACCCCGACGACCTAACCACGTTGTTTCCAAAGAGACCGTGTTTTGGAAAACTTCGAATCGATTTTCCATGTGCCTTTCTGAAGATGAGAAAGAACCTCGTGATTTGAGCAAAGTCGAGGGCCAGGGTGGCTCTATGCAAGGCCTCCGGACCTGCCTTCCCCGCCTGCTTTCGCTGGGCCTCCGTATTGGTTAGGCATTCAATTCAGGGGCTAGACTCAAAATCATAAGAAATCCATGGCTTTGTTTACAGCTCAAGATAGAATGAGATACCTACGTGTAGCAACCCAGACTATCCTGCGCCTCATCGTCCGTCATCCCTAAGCCCGACTCTCATCTGCCCCTTGCCACCCCTGTTCGCCCTGAAGTAGAACGGTACAAACAAGAGCTCCCTTCTGAGGCCTCCCTCGCCCCTCTCCAGGGCCTCCGGCGACCTTTCCCATCCGACCGTCTTCAGCGCGAAATACCCCTCCCCGCTTCCCTGGTCGACACGCCACTCCTCCTCGACCTCCCCCCCTCTCTTCAGCGCTATGTCCTTGAAGTGGTTCTTCTCCCAAGGGTGGTCGGCGTCCTCGACGCAGTACACCATCGGGCCCCGCACGAGGCTCAACGTGCGCTGGTTCGTGTACGGGTGGGGCGCGACGTACCGCGGCGCAAAGCCGTCGACGTCGAGCGTGAAGGCAGCGTTGGCGGCCGTGTACGCCGGGCCCAAGTGTAGGTAGCCCATCTCTAGCGAGGAGGTCCCGGGAAGCGGCGCAGGCGTGAGGGCGAACCTGCCCTCGGCCCAGGCCGGGATGCGGAGCCGGATCTTGGTCCCGAGGCCCTGGGCGCCCTCGAGCCGGAACGAGACGCGGCCCTCCCACGGCCAGTTCGACTCTTGCGAGAGCGTCACCTCGACGTCCCCCACTGGGAACCTGACCTCGGCGCTCGTGTACAGGTGGACGTTGACCCACGCCGTCCCCTCCCCGCTCCCGTAGTCCCACAGATACCCGCCTATGCTCCCAAACAGCCGGGTCACGTTCGGCGGGCAGCACGCGCACCAGAACCAGTCCTCCCTCTCGCTCGGCGCGGCCGCGCAGCTCGCGAGCTGATTCTCGTACGTGAAGGCCTTGCCGTCGAGGCTCATGGCCGTCATAACGTTGTTATACAGGCACAGCTCCATGACGTCGGCGTACCGCCCGTCCAGCGCCGGGTCCGCATGCAGCAGCCGCTCGGCGAGCATCATAACGCCCACCGAGGCGCACGTCTCAGCGTAGCCGCCGCCCTCGTCGGGGCCCTGCGGGAGGAAGTAGTCGATGCCGAACCCCTCCCACTGCGCCACGGCTCCGACGCCGCCGGTGAGGTACATCTTCCTGTCGACCATGTTGGACCAGAGGCGGCGCAGGGCGGCGAGCCAGTCGGCGGCGGCGGCTAGTGGCCGGAGTTCTGCCGACGGGGTGCTCGTTTGGGACAGGTTGAGCAGGTCGGCGGCGGCAGTGAGGAGGTACATGGCGCGGACGGCGTGGCCTTCCACGGCGGGCTGCTGGAGGACCGGCATATGGGCCTGGCAGTACCAGTAGGATCTGTCCATGGGCCAGGAGTTGGGCCGCTTCCACCGCGGCTCGTCGCGCCGTTCCGCCTCCCAGTCGTAAAAGTGCTTGCCGTCCTGGCCCGCGGGGCTCCCGCGCTCCTCGAGGAAGAAGCGGGCGAGGTCGTATGCGTCCCGGAGGCCCGTCACCGAGTAGAACCTAAGGAGGGCGAGTTCGATCTCGGGGTGTCCCGGGTATGCCCGCAGCTGGCCGTCTCCTGGGCCGAAGCGTCGGCGGATGTGGGCAATGTACTTCTCGATCGGCTTCATCAGGCGGTCGTTCCTGTAGTATTGCGAGTGTGCGAGGGCCGCTTCGATTAGATGCCCGGCATTGTACCTGTAAAAGATGTGAGCCGACACAATGCTCTGCGCCTGGCAGATTCAAGAGTCGGGACCAACATCTCATGCATGTCACGGACATTAGTCCATCGCTTCCCCGGCTCGACGACAGAGAAGTGGACGTTGAGATACCCATCATCGTGCTGCGCCCCCCGGATCATCTCAACCAGCTCGCGCACGGCAGCATCGACTTGCACGTCGTACTCGTCGGCCAGAAAGTAGCAGGCGCCCTCGATCCACTTGGCGACGTCGCTGTCCCAGAACAGGTGCAGGGGCGCTGGCCAGCGCGACTTGTCGCCGTAGATGGGATGCCATCCGAGCTTGAAGCAGTCGTACTGGCCGTTGGCGCGGAGCTGGTCGAGCTGGGCGTGGACGGTGGTACGGGAAATGGTACGGCGGCGGGCGAGGAGAAGTGACGGGGCCGTGAAGGTTGTTTGGCGGAATACGATCTGGGGGTTGGACATTTCCCCCCCTTCTTTTTCTTTTTCTTTTTTGTAAAATGAAAAAAGAAGAAGAAAAACGCACGGTGTCACTGAGATTTGATGATGGCGACGTGGACAGCGATGGGCACGTCTTGGCAAATTGTCTAGAAAACCCGAGGATTGAGAGCAACCTTGAGATTTGAGGGGATCTCGGATCGTCGGGACGGGAGTGAAAGCTACGAGGAGCAGGGATTGAGGTTGGTGTGGTATGAAGCCGAGAGAGGAAAGCCGAGTTGATAAGGATGACGCGGGTACCAGCGACCAGAGGGGAAGCTCTGCACTGCCTCCAACTCCTTTTCTTTGACGATAAGTTGATAACAGTTGGACAGCGGATGGATGGTCAGTCAGATACGAGGGGCAGGCCAACCACAGCATGAAGTCTCACATCCTCCCCGTCCGTCAAGTGATGGCCGATCTCCGGTGCGGGGGTCAACGACGACCTGCATCCGACCAACTGCCCAAAGCCCGCGCGGTATTGCGGTTCGAAATGGACCGAGAGCTATACGTCTCTTACTTAATTTCGATACCCTCTATCGCTCTTTGAACCCTGTTTGGCCAGACCTAGGGTTCTTCCGATGATGCAACGCGAAATGAACGCGACTGCAAGGTACCGACGCAGATGTTTTTCAACATATGAGGGCGGGTTTTCAAATTTGCAAGATGCACGCAGTGCCAAAGGATTTCCATGAAGTCGTGCATCGGTCGCGAGAGCTTGTCAAAACTTTTCATGTTCAATTGTGGTTGGTATCAATTAGAAGAGATCATCAATTGCCTTATCGGCATCCTTCTTGATGAGGTCGACCATGCCCTAGCGACGGTGGTTAGCATTATTTCACTTGGCATTTTCCCCGGGGGGGGGACACTGGGATCTCACCTCGGGCATGATTGGCTGGCCGTCCTTGTCCGTGACATACTTGAAAGGCATCTCGGTGCTCTCATGCTCACTAAACTTAAGCTCGGGGTAGGTAACGTAGGGGATCTTGTCCAGGGGCGCTGCTGTCCGTTAGCGATGCAGCCTTGTGAACGAGACACAGGTGGCTGAAGCATACTCTTCTCCTCGACGACGATTCTGGTGACGCGGACGGCCGTGTCAGTAGTCATCTGAGTGGGGCCCAGGCGTCTCCCTTCGAAACCCTTCTTCCTCAACTCGGAGGTGCGGTCTGCGGAAGGAGAAGGTGGCGGGGTCAGAACAGATGGTTCACACTTGCGAGGGACTGAAACTGAAGAAAATACCGCGAGGGGGGTCATCGCCTGGTGAAGTGGTTAGCGCAAATCCGGAGCCGTCGAGGGAATAAAAGAACAAGAAAAAAAAAGACAAAGGGCCAGATCTCGTCGCGGAAGCCCATACCTAGAATGCCGCCGAAAAGAAAGGCGTCAAATTTTTCACCGTCGTCGGGGCTCAGGTCGCTGGCGGCGGCGGGGTCGAGTAGGCACACGCGGGACTTGTCCTGGGCATAGAGCTCCTCGACACCCTGGGCCTCGGGCTTGAAGGCCGGGACCTGCTTCAGCTTGTCCGGGACAACGAAGGCGGAGGGCAGGGAGGACAGCAGGAAGGTCCCGCCGGCAGCGTGGGTTTCTTTGGCGATGGTGATATACTCGAGTTCGGACCAGGGGCCCAGCTCGGGGTCGAGGTGCTCGACGATGTACGTCTTGCCCGGCATGTTTTGCTTTTTTGTTTCTCTCTCGGGTGTTGCCTTGTGCGTTATTTCGGGAATCGTTCCAGTGGGCGTCAAAGGTGCGACTGGCTGGGCCAAGACGGGAAATGAACGGTATGGGAGGCCGCGTAATACGTTTCCAGCCGATGGGGTGGTCTACACCTATTACGAGGACCTGCCCTAACTTGGATGCCTTTTCAGCCGCGGTGCCCCAGCATTTGCCCGTCACCTCACCTAAATACCTACCCAGGTTGCCAGGGGTACCTATTTTGGCACCTTGGGCACCTTGAGTAGGCAGAATTGACTTTTACCCCCTTGCTTGGCAACGACTGGCCCAACAGTATTAATAGACGTAGCTTAATGTTAGGTATCATTATCCCTCCCTTGCGCAGTCGATAACGTATTTGCTTACTTCCAGCTGGATGGAGATCTCAATGTTACGGTTGTTTGTTTGAGATGGACATGCGTCTTCGTACCTAGGCAGGGGGCATTTGAGGGGACTGAGAGAAGCAGAGCAATGATTGGGCAGAATCCGTTGCTGTCTCAGGTTTTAGTGCACATCGAGGTACGTAGTACAAGATAGACATTCGTGGGGCCACTCGGTAGGGGGGCTTATATAAGCATCGTAGAAGTAGTAAGGTAACTACGCCCCCCAGACCTGGCCACTCCTGGGCGGCGATTTGTATGGGTTTTGGGCGCGTTCAGCATTACTGTGCCTACCTAGGTACGGTAGTGCTGTCGAAACGCTACTTCGTGCTCGCGTCGGTGACCTGACGCTCCTGGGCATCTTGTTCCGCCCTGCTCCCGGTCTGACAGTTGTCAAGGAAAGAAATGTAGGGGAAGGGTTGGGTTCCATCGACAACGCCAAGCCAGCGGGCCTTGGAAGGGTTTCGGGAACGCGAAGACGGCCGGCTGTTGTTCAGCTTCGCTCCTACCTTGGGTACCAGGTAGGTAGTTTATACACCTTAATCAGTACACACCGGAACCCGCAGTTCATTCGGTGCCCAGCACGTTCTACAATGTACCGACTGCCGTGCATCGGCGTCGTACCTGTAGGGCGCCCCCTTCCAGACGCTCTTCGTCGGGACTGTCACCAACAGCCGGGGACTGGACTTGACCATGTACCATACCTAGAGCTTTGCAGCGGAGGCTCAGCCCCTGTTTGGAGACGGCCGCAGCTGGATCTCCGCCCATGTGGCACACTCCTCCCTCGGCTGCGCTACCATCCGTTGGCTGATAACAGGAAGAGCGAGGCACTGGAGAAGCACCCCCGATCGTTCCCGCTCCAGTCTGTGCCACGCAACACGCACTCGCCTCAACCTATTTTCGGTAGGCGGAACAAAGGAGGGTGGGAACCGGGAAGAGATGCGGTGCGATTTGTAGTGTAGTGCTGAGAAAGACTGGGGACTGCTGTACCTTGGTAGTAGTACTTACTGCCTGCGAGGCAAAATGCCAGGCATGAGACAAGGGAAAGCACCGTGCCTATCTACCTACCCCAGTAAAGTACACATTTCAGGTCTGGATGGACATGACAATCCTAACAACGGCCCTCTCGCGTCGCATCTTTTTTCCCCCTTCCTTTCCTTTCGCTTCCCAATCTTCCTCCCTCACAATCCTTCCGCCCTCCCTTCCTTCCGACATCACCACCTATTCAACAGCAGCATCTCTTCCGCTGCCGTTGTTTGCATCTTTCCCTTCCCTTTTCACCGCTGCTCCCCTGGGAAAAAAAGAGGAGAGAGAGCAAGAGGGTCGTTGATGCAATCCCGACTCCGGACCACGCCCCTAATTCTCATCTAACTGTTCAAAGGTAGCCTCGGGGAGGCCAACACTTCCCCCATCATGGCTATCCTATCGACGGTCCCGGCGCTGTTATTAGCGCTGGTATCATGGGCTCCAGCCGTGGCCGCACAGAGTGCTGCCGATTACTTTATCCACGACTTGCCCGGCGCACCCAAGGAGCCCTTCATCAAGATGCACGCTGGGTGAGAGACATCCCATGCTGCCGCTGCCGTTGCCGCCGCCGCCTCCCCGTTGGACCCCTGTGGGGAAGCTCGCATTGCAACCTTTCAAGATATCTCGCTGACGCCCGTTTCATCCCAGACACGTCGAAGTCACCCCCGAACACAATGGAAACCTCTTCTTCTGGCATTTCCAGAACCAGCACATCGCCAACAAGCAGCGCACCGTCATCTGGCTCAATGGCGGCCCCGGCTGCAGCTCCGAGGACGGCGCCTTGATGGAGATTGGGCCCTACCGACTCAAGGACCAGAACAATCTCGAGTACAACAACGGCTCCTGGAACGAGTTTGCCAACCTGCTCTTCGTCGATAATCCCGTCGGCACCGGCTTCAGCTTTGTCGACACCAACAGCTACCTGCACGAGCTCCCCGAGATGGCCGACCAGTTTATCCAGTTTCTTGAAAAGTGGTTCGCCATGTTCCCCGAGTACGAGCGCGACGACGTAAGTCGAATACTCGAGACCATGCCTTTGCAAGTTTCATGTTAACAGCCAAACAGCTCTACATCGCAGGTGAATCATATGCCGGTCAGCACATTCCCTACATCGCAAAACACATCCTTGAGAGGAACAAGAAGCCCGGAGTCAGAACCGTCTGGCAGCTGAAGGGTCTGATCATGGGCAACGCATGGATCTCTCCCAAAGAACAATACGATGCGTACCTTAAGTACGCCTACGAGAAGAAGATCATCGAGAAGGGTTCACCCATTGCCCTTAAGCTCGAGCAGCAGTGGCGCATCTGCCGCACGTCGCTCGCTGTCGCCAACACTGTCGATTTCTCCGAGTGCGAAGCTGTCTTGCAGAACCTCCTCGAGCAGACGGCCAAGATCAACGCCAAGGGCGAGCGCGAGTGCATCAACATGTACGACATCCGCCTACGCGACACCTACCCCTCTTGCGGCATGAACTGGCCCCCAGACTTGGTCAACGTTACTCCCTACCTCCGCAAGCCCGAAGTCGTCAAGGCCCTGCACATCAAACCCCAAAAGACCACTGGTTGGACGGAATGCAATGGAGCTGTCGGCTCCGCCTTCCGGGCCCCAAACTCTGCTCCCTCAAGAGATTTAATCCCCGATCTTCTTAAGGAGGTCCCGGTCGTCCTCTTCTCCGGCGCCGAGGATCTCATCTGCAACCACATGGGAACCGAAGCGATGATTGGCGACATGGAATGGAATGGCGGC
This sequence comes from Colletotrichum eleusines, assembly GCA_016807845.1. NCBI lineage: Eukaryota > Fungi > Ascomycota > Sordariomycetes > Glomerellales > Glomerellaceae > Colletotrichum > Colletotrichum eleusines. Next base: position 1,552,686 of record JADEZO010000005.1, read on the forward strand.
AAGGGTTTCGAGCTCACCCCAGGTAACTGGGCTCCGCGTCGCGACTGGACCGTGGAGGGCGAGGCTGCCGGTTTCTGGCAGGAGGCCCGCAACCTTACCTACGTCCTCTTCTACAACTCCTCCCATATGGTCCCTTTCGACTACGCCCGCCGCAGTCGAGACATGCTTGACCGCGTCATGAAGGTTGATATTACCTCCGTTGGCGGAACACCCACCGACTCTCGTCTCGACGGCGAGCAAGGCCCCGCCACTTCGGTCGGCAACATTGGCAACAACGGTACCTCCGCCGACGCGGAGACGCAGAAGAAGTTGGACGAGGCCAAGTGGAAGGCGTACTACCGATCTGGTGAGATCGTGCTGGTCATCGTCGCCATCGCTGCCGGTGCCTGGGGCTGGTACGTCTGGCGCGAGCGCCGCAAGCGCAGGGGCTACTCGGGCATCATGGGCAACACCCCTTCCACCACCCAGCGGGGTATCAGCCGCGGCCTTGAGGGTTTCCGCGACAGGCGGACTGGCCGGGACGTTGAGACGGGCGATTTTGACGAGAGCGAGCTGGACGACCTGCACGTGGCGACGCCGACGGCGGAGATGGATAAGGATCGTTACAGTGTCGGAGGAGACAGCGACGACGAGCCTCACGACGAAAAGCCCTCGAGGTCGAATGGCGGCCGCTCAGGGCGGTAGAGTCATTCGACAGTTTGTGGCGAATAGATCGGCTTGGTTGAACTATTGATGCTCCTTGAAAAAAACTGCATTGGAGAGCTTAGCGAAAATCATTATTTTTGACGAGGAGCACAGATGACGCTCAGCAAAATCATGACGGGACGGAGTTTTGTGTTGTCTGCTTATGTCTAGATCCCAGAAATAGGTGCCTGCACTTTCATGGGCAAAGTAAACATGATTTTTTTGTCTTTGTCTGAAGATGCGTCCGTCCGTCTACGAGTTCGCGTCACAGAGGAAGAGAAGACAAAAAAACAGAATAATGCCCGTTGCCAATGGTCCCCGCCCCGTCTTCCTACTTTCCATGTGCAAGTGTGTCGTCTCATTGTCTCCCTCATTACGCCCAAAAACACCTAATATTTTGTCATGCAGCGAAAGCGCCTTTCTATCCTTCCCCATTCCGCGGCTGGCTTGGCTGGCTTGGCTGGCTTTGCTGCTGCCGCCACCCAAAGTTCCCTCAACCGCCTTTCCGCGAAGATCTATGTGTCGACGGATATAGATATGTGTATTTCGTAATATGTGTGGTACCAGGCTCCCTCCCGCACCACGACAATTAAACGCCAGTAACCGAGTTTCTGTCCAAGGTGGGATGAGACAAAAAAAACAAAAAAAAATAAAAAATAAAGAGGGGTGAGTGACCCCTTCTTCATAGCTGGATATCGTTGTTGAGGATGCGCACCTCCTCTCCGGGCTTGAAGGGCGGCAGGCCGATGTAGGGACAGCCGTCGCAGCGGAAGGCGTCGCCGAGGGCGCAGTTACCGCAGGAGCCGACCTTGCCCTGGACGGTGAAGTCGACCTCGGCGAGGTCGTCGGCTCCAAGCTTGACGGCTTGGAGGGCCTTGTCCGCGGAGGCGCGAGCAGCGGCGTCCTCGGCGGCGATGCGCTCAGCGAGGCCGCATGTGCAGTCCTTGCAGGCGCGGCGGCGCTTTCCGACCTTGGGGGCGCATTCGGGGGCTGTTTTCATTGGCGTGTTAGCTAGGTGCCGACTTGAAGAGAGGGAGAGAGAGGCCTGTAGCTCTCTCTTGTTTCCCTCTTTGTTTTGGAAAAAAAAAAAAAAAAAAAAGAGGGGGGAGGGGGGCTAGGGATACGTACGGATGTTGAGGGGGCGCGAGAGGTCCGCAGCTGTGAGGAGGGTGTCCTCGTCAATGAGGTCGTCGTCGCCGTCCATGTCCAGGTCATCGCTGAAGTCGACGAAGCCGACGCCCGCGGGGGGCGCGGGGACGGGCGGCGCCGCGGTGGGCCTGTTGCCGCCGCCCAGCGATACAGAGTCGTCGGAAGCCGGGGCCGTCTTCTTCTTCCCAAAGCTCAAGGTAATGACCTGGTTTTCGCCGTAGTCGGGCTTCGTGAAGCCGCCTGCCGCGGCGGTTACTAGGCCCGCGAGGACGGCCTCGCGCGCAACAGCCGGGTCATTGGCGAGGTTGCCGCCGTCCTGGGCCTTGAGCTCCGCGGAAGGCTTCAGGGCGTCGGCGACGGCCGAGAGCACAGCGCGGTCGGAGAGGAGGCGGGTGGACTCGACGCGGGAGCCGTCGGCGTCCGTGAGGACGAGGACGAGGTCGTAGGCAGACGAGGGGAGGGAGATGTGGCCGGCCGAGAGGCGGTCGAGCATCTGCAGGTCCGTGGTGGCGCGGTCGTGGGAGGCGAGGAGGACCTGGAGCTTGTGCGGGTGGGAGGCGATGGAGGGGGGCGCGAGGAGCAAGGTACGCTTCGCGGGGGCCGCGGGGGCAGCCGCGGTCGAGGAAGGGTTGAGGTCGAAGTCGGGGGTTGTGTCGAGGGTTACGACGGCGGGCGCCATGTTGTAGATGGTGGCTCGCTGCGAGCGTGTGTCGGACTCTGCCTTGGTGTTGGGTTTTGCGGGGTCACCGGGGTTTTCGGTCGCCAGAGATGAAGGCAAGGTAATTGAACAACAATGTTGGAAGAAGTCCAGTGGTCTTTTTGCTGGGCGAGGGGAGAAGAAAGGGCGAAGAGAAACTTCCTTCGTGGATTAGTCAAATAAAATAAAAATAAAAAACCCAACTGTTTAGCGGGAGACGGCCGTACTGTAGGACGGCAGTGCTTGATAAGCGCTGTAACGATGAGGGGTTGGCGGGGTGTGCACCGTAATCTGGCAGGGTCGCCACACAGTATTGCGTAGGTACCCAAAGTAGGTACTTAGGTAGGTTTTAGTGATTACACTAATCGTGCGGTCTGTCGGTTGTTTCGGTCGCGCGTAAACGTTTGTTGGAGGGAAAAGTGGGAAAGGGGGGGAACAGAATTTGGGACGGAGATGCAAGATTCTACAAGATATCTTTATCGGATCTCTTGCTTAGCACTCGGAAAAAGGCAAGACATACCTACGTTGCGCAGATGGGGGGTCCGAAAGCGGCGGCATCCCCGCCCTCCTCCCCAAGTCGGCTTGACAATCACAGAACGAGGCACGAGAGATAACCAGGGGTGAGAAGCCGGTGGCCAAGGGATTAGAGTGAGAAGAAGGGAGGGAGGAGGGGAATGCTGACGCTGCATTGCAGATAATGACAACTGCCCAACCAGAAGGGTCCCAATCTTCATTTCCAACATGCCATTGTCTTTTCCTCTTACGTAGCGCGTCCCCGCATATGGTTAATCGTGTATAAGTGCAATGCGTGAGTGGTTGATGTGGACGATGGACGGGATGGACGGACGGGGTGGAATATCTGCACAGTGTTAATGTAATGTTCGCTGGCCGAATTTGATGTCACTGACAAAATGCTTTCTCCGCAATGTGATTGGCCCGCTAGCTACATCTTCCTTCGGGACCCTTCGGCGTTGCGCCCTTCTACCTATATGTATCCGTACATGTACACTAATATCGAACCCTCCAGCGCCTGCATCGGGTGGAGTCTCACCTGCTCAATCCAATGCATTGGAACCGTTGTCGGGTTTGGCATTCGGCCGGCTGATTGCACCACGTTGGGTTCTAGACTTTTTGGAGCGAGGCCATGGCTTGCTTGTCTGGGACCAGAATCCGCTTAACCGAAGTGTATTGACCAACTTTTATATTCGTCCCAAATGAGACCAGGGACGGATGCTATGTGATGAATGATGAAAATAATTAACACTCTGGGCTTTTAATATCCCCCAGATTGTGTTCCGTATCATATTCGAGCCTCAACGCCGTGGGCACCTGGGGGGTTGGGAGGCTCTATCATTGCCGCCCCCCCCTTCGACATCGCCATGCAAAGAGACACTGTTTCTTCTATAGCTTGAAGGTGCTACTCGTTGCCTTGACCTCCGCCTTGGCCTTGTTGCCGTCAACGTCGACAACCTCGCCCTTGCGGTTGATGACCTTGACGCCGCCCTTCTTGAGATCCGCCATCGTGTCCTTCTGCATCTGCGCCTTCTTGCTGAGCGACTTCTTGTCCGTGCCGCCCGCCTTGCGGATGCGCTCCTTCTCGCGCCTGCGCCGCCGCAGCTTGTCCTCACGCGACATCTCCTGCCTGGCGATCGGCAGCCCGCTCTTGGCCACCACCTCGCCCTTCTCCGCCGTGTCCTTGCCAGCCTTGTACACCTCCTGCGGCGCGATCATGCTCTGTCCGCCGCTGACACCCTGCGCCGTCGTCGGCTGCGCGTCCTCCATCGCGATCGTCGCGGCGTCCGACACCACCGTGAGCGACGGCGCCGCCGGCTTGGGCTTGTAGTGCCAGCTGCTGAGCGAGTCCAGCTTGGCGCTGAGATCCTTCCACATCTTCTCTACCTCCTGCCCCTCCTTCTTCATCTTCTCGTCCGACTTGCTGACGTAATTGTCCGGGTCGGCGTTCTTGATGTGCTCCTCCTCGTAGATCTCCGCGAGACCCTTACCCGACTTGCTGTCGTCGAGCTCGATAAGCCCGCGGCGCGTGTTTTGGGGTAGGTCGGCGTCGGGCCGGCGGCGGAGGACCTCGTCAAAGTCCTGCGCCAAGATTCTCCTCTTGATCAGGTCCTCGATGCCTTCGCTGACCTCGGCCGTGATGACAGGCACAGGTTTGCCTAGGTGCTCGAAGGACAGATCCTCCTCCAGAAGAGAGTTCACGGGACGCTCGGCGGCAGAGGCCTCGCCTGTTAACGTCCACTGGCGCTTGGCAACAGATTCAGCCTCGAGTTTGCGGATCTCCTCGGCGAGCTTCGCTTGGCGTCTCTCGTGGGCGGATCTACGCGATCTTGGGTCGCCGGCGGAGACGTCTGACAGGGCGTCGTCCGACTCGTCTCCGTGGTCCGACTCATCTTCGAAGAGATCTTTTCTGACATCCTCCATAGCACGCTCGACATCCTCCTCGGCGACTGGCTTGGGCGCGAAGCGGACAGACCTGTTCTTCTTGTACTTGCCGTCCTTGGAAGCTTTCCTTGCCGGTGGCGCGAAGAAATCTTTGAAGTAGATACCATTCGCGTTGAACTCCTGATCGTCCTCCATGGCGTCGTCCATGTCCTCGTCATCACTTGCGCCTTCGGGGGCGTTGAGATCCATGTCACCAAACGTCGGGCCGTCCTCTTCGTCCTCCTCCTCCTCGGAGCCAGCGTCCTCCTCCACATCAACGCCCTTACGTTTTGAGGCGCCTGGCTTGCGTGATGGAGCAAGCGGGTCGGCGTTCCAGTCGATATCTTCGTCGTCGCTGTTGGCGTCCGTGTTGGGGTCTCCTCTTGCGTCTTGCTCCTCGAACCACTGGGTTTGTTTGTTAAATTCGTCAATGGAGAAGAATCCGTCGTTGAGACCGTGAGGATCTTCGACAAACTCCTCTGCCTCGTCGTCGTCGTCCTCCTCCTCCTCCTCCTCCTCCTCATTATCTTCTTCTTCGTCAGCTTTGTGCCCGTCCAAATCTTCCAGATCCCCGGTAAGGCCCTCGATATCGGAGCCCTCAACCTCCTCTTCGTCGGATTCCTCCTCCGCACCCTCCAGGTCGGAATCCGACACATCTTCGTCACTGGAGCCATCCTCAAGCTCGGAGTCCTCGTCAGAATCGACAGACGTCTCCTCGCCGTCGACTCCGCTCAGAACAACTTCGTTTCGCTCCTCGAGCTCCTTCAGTGTCTCCTTGGAGTGGCTCAGAGCGCTTTGGATAATGCGACGAGCCTGCTGCCAGACCTGGCCCGTTTCAAACCCATCGACGTGAACCTTGCGGATCTTGAGAACGTCGATCTTTGCGCCGCCGTCGGCTCGCTTGCGCTTCTTCGTCGCTTCCTTCAGCAGGCGCAGCTGCTCGTCGCTGATCTGTCCGGCAAAGGCGTCCAGCGTGTCCTTGACGACCTGCAGCGAGGCGGACGGGATCGCGGACGGCGGTTGGAGAAAGGCGTGACGTTTTTCGACACCCAAGTTGTCGTAGAGGGCTCGCACGTCGGCGACGCCGCCGGAGGGGAGCTGGGCGGCCATACCGGGCGCAAAGGTGAGCGTGTTGGTTGTCGACGTCAGGGAGGAAGACGTGCTGCTGCCCGCCGCCATGATATTTTTATTGGGGGGGGATATGCGTGTTTCGGCCGTGCAAGATTTCACTTTTTATTTTTATTTTCTGAGCCGGCGCTGTCCGTAGGTAGAAGCAGCAAAAAATTCAGGACCCCGCAAAACGGCACAGTCATGGTGGGTCGGGTTTGATTGGCCAATAACAGGATCCGCGCTGCCTGTCCAAAAGCATTAGCTAATCATCCTGGTTCAAGGCTGTTATCGTCTATTATGTCTCTCTCGCTTTTGGTTGAATCTTCCACAGATTGGGGGCTTTATTCATGGCTACTTCTTGTTTGTTTATTTAGTGTTCTTGTTTCTCATTCCAAAAGTAGCAATTTGCTTTCCAGCTGGTTTGCGTTTGGCTGAGTATGCCAGTCCCCAGATTCACTGGAATCCCTATTGATCCGAGACGATAATCGTCGCATACGACATGTACTTATTGGACATCTATGATTGGAATTTGCCATTGGGAAACTAGTCTCCAGCGATAAACAACTGGAAACAGGTTGAAATTCATTCTATCGATGTGGGTTCCTCGAGGGCCCGGCTCGGTGGCGGGGCCGGATCAGCAGCAGCATCTTCAAAAGATGATTACTAAGAGCACACTGTACACCGAATTGACTCAACTTACATCGCAATACTCCGTCATCCAGCCTTTCGATTGGCATAGACTTGATTGTGACATCGCTTCCCAAGGCAAACAACTTAATTCCATACATACCTTCGCAAAGCAAAACCTTATCAAGAGCACCATCGAATTAGTCGTCTTTGGCTGAGAACCAACCGCGAGTTGCCTCTTATTGTTTGAGCGATGAGTTCTCAGCATTTCTGAAACCGTTTGACATCTTCCACCTCGCCTCCCCTTGGTCAAATTGACTTGGATCTGTATTTTGGCAACTGAATATCTCACACAAATTAAAACGAGCACTTGGCAACCCACTCAGCGTAGTATCTGCACAAATGCCTCACAAGCTAAATACCTGACCATAGCAGCCGAACCTCCCAGATGTCTCACGTCGGGACCTCCAATGACCCCGCGGCTTCCGTGGCGGCCTCACGGTCGGATGGAAAGACCCATCTTCTGCTGGCCTGCAGCGGCTCCGTCGCGACCATCAAGCTGCCCAACATCATCCAGGCCCTCGGACACCACAAGAACCTGTCGGTACGGGTCGTCCTCACGGCCTCCGCGGCCGAGTTCCTGAACGGCTCGACGACCGAACAACCCTCCCTTGCCGCCATCCGAGCGCTGCCCAACGTCGAGGCCCTGCATCTTGATGCGGACGAGTGGGTGCAGCCGTGGCGCCGCGGGGCATCCATTCTGCACATCGAGCTGCGGCGGTGTAAGTCACCGCCATCCACTGCCCGTCAAACGGGAAACTGTCCCTCATTCCGTCCGCGAAGCTAATGCCGGTTCAGGGGCAGATATGATGCTTGTCGCGCCACTATCAGCAAACACACTGGCCAAGATCGTTAACGGTTTCTCGGACAACCTCCTGGTAAGCCGACGTGCCCCCTCCCCCCCTCTCGCAGCCTACACTCTTTGTTGATGCATTCCCAGACCAGCGTCATCCGCGCATGGGACCCCGATGGGCTTATTGACGGAAGGCGGAAGAAGATCCTTGTGGCCACCGCCATGAACTCGGCCATGTATATGCACCCAATCACCGCGAAGCAGGTCAAGGTCCTGGAGGAAGACTGGCCGTGGTTCGAAGTCCTGAGGCCCATGGAGAAGACGCTCGCTTGCGGCGACACCGGGAACGGGGCGATGATGTCTTGGGAGGAGATCGTCAAGATTACGGAAGAGAGGCTAGGACTTGGGACCGGAGTCCAGTAACGGCGATAAAGAAGTCGCATCATTGAGGCAGGAGTGAAAGGGCGAGTGGGATGCACCAATGCGAATTGACGAAGACTCTCGACCATGAACATGGGCTGCCCTGATGAGGTCTCTATCCTCCCAAGGTACTCGTCTAGAACCACCCTGAATTGCAGCTCCCAAGATGCTTTACGTTTGGCTCAACTCATTCCCACATCGCAGCCTCGCACATGGTTTTTTTTTCGCCCGCGAGCTTATACCACAAAAGGGGAGGTGGAAACGAACACTTCACTTTGCATGGGGGGAAAACACATTGCCCATGTCATCCAAGCATGGCAAATTGGGTGAAATCAACGTTACAAGCATGTCACCAAGGGGTCAATGGTTGATGGGAAAGTACGGCTAACGCATGTAACTTCGTGCAATATCTGTAGCTACCGTAGTGTACAGTTTGTTCCGGCCAGGTTTGATACCTGGCGACGCAGAAAACACGCGCGCTAATCATCGTGAGACCCCCTGTCCTGTTATGCATATCCTCAAGACCTTACCCCATTTCCTTGATGCAGATGCTAAACTTCCGGTTCCCTGATGATGCTATGACAATGAATAAAACCACTGAGGAAGAAACCGTGTTCAATTGTCCCCATTCCCTAGTTATCACACTTTCGACTTCTCCGGGGATATCTTACGAGTTTCTGTTTCGTCTCGCGCGTTGCGCCTATTTGTTTAACACAAATAAAAACGGGGACCCCGGTTGCCCCCACCATCCAACCAGAAATGATGTTTGGTATATATACGATCTCGGATATGATTGCGGATCAGATATCGTGTCTGAATGTGCATTTGTCACCTCTAGCGCATTTGCCTTGCTGCCAGAAGCTGCAAGGCTTGGTTCCTATGAGGGCGCGGTTGACTGGGCGATGAGGAGGGAGCGTGGCACCACCGGGAGCGTTGCCCTTGCGGTTTTTGCCCTGTTTGCCACCTTTCCCCTCACGTTCGCGGCCGCGTTCCCGATCACGCTCACGTCCACCTTGTTGGTCGGAGTCATCCCGGGTGTCCCAATCGCTGTAGTCGACCAGCTGCCGCTGCGGAGGCTTGAATGAGGATTGGTCATGATTAGGAGGAGACTGTGTACCAACTGGCGGGGGCGGGGGCGGGGCGGGGCAGCTTGTTGATGCTGCTGCTGTTGTTGCTGTTGCTGTTGTTGCTGTTGCTGTTGCTGTTGTTGCTGTTGTTGCTGTTGCTGTTGTTGCTGTTGCTGCTGCTGAAGTTGAGCGAGCATCATCAACTGCTGGTAGCCGGTATCTTGTGGGTTGAGCCCATATGCATTGCCCTGGGATGCCGGCTGTTGACTCATTTGAGCAAGGATGGCCTGAAGTTGAGCATCGCCTACTAGGGCCGGTGCTGAGGCAGGTTGGGCCGGCTGTTGGGCCAGACCGCCCTGGATCATGGCCATATATTGGGCATAATGCTGCTCCTGCTGTTGAAAGTATGCAGCCCAAGCGTCCTTCTGTTCTTGCGTCTGCGCTTCGGGCTGCTGTTGTTCGTGGGCCTCAACCTCCGGCGCTGTGCGAGGCTTGCCATCCACCTCCTTCTTTGCTCTCGATGCCGAGTCTTTCTGATATCCAGCCCACCACTCCCTGACTCTCTCTGGGTTGTTGGCAAGCCATGTGGGCGGGCTCGTTGCGGGATATGGAAGTCCTCTAAGCGACTCTGCTGCCTCCTCAACATTGTCGGCGGCCGTCTGAATTGTCGGATCGGGGAAGTCATGTCGTCGATGGGTTTGTGGTGCTGCCGGGTTAAAAGGCTTTGGATCCAGCCAGTTCTTTACTTTGGCTGAGCTGAGGATTTCGTAAACCTTATCATCGAACGGAATAACCGGAACAGGCTGCATCTCAGCAGCATTCGGCAGTATAGGTTGCGCATTTTCCTTGGGCGGGGTCATATTGTATGGCTCAGGCTCGACTGCTGGGGCGATTGGCTTGAGGTTGCCCAAGATCGAGTTAAGTTTCGTGGCGGGATCATTCTGGGCATCGAGGCGCTTGCGCGCATAGTACCCTGCTGCTTCCCAGCCGAACTGTTGTGTCTCCTTCCACCGCTTACGAATCTCATCGTACTTTGGTTCTCCTTGAGGCAGCTGGGAGATCTTGCCGTCAGTGGTGATCGTTGCCGACTCGAGTGGCGGAGATTTAGGTGTTGGCGGGATGTCCGAGATATCCATGTATGTAACCATGAGCTCCTTCTTCTCTCTCTCTTCGGTAACCTTCTGTTCCTCCGTATGAAAAGTCAGGTTACCTCCACGAGTGACGTAAGACTTGTCGCGGTATTCCTGAGGAATCGCGGACAGATTCGCAAGGACCGGCTTGACCCAGGGTCTGTATGGCAAGTCATCATCGTCGTCCTCGTCCTCGTTGTAGGATCGCTGCTTGAGCATCATTCCCTCGGATCGATCATCTGCCGCATCTTTGGTCATGTTGTCTTGGTCTTCAGCGGCTTCCTTATGGAAGATGCGAACCTGCACCAGCTCCGACTCGGGCTTCCAGCTAACGCGAAGCTTGCGGCGGGCTTCTTTTCGGAGTCGTTTTTCCTTCTCTTCGGGAGTCTCTGAAATTTCCTTCTTGCTGGAGTCCTTCGCTTGCGTCGAGGGACCGTCCGCCTTAGGTGTATTGATGGAGTCAAGCAGCGAGGCGATGCTGGATGAGGCCAGGCTTGAGCCTGCAATAGGCTTGGCGGCAGGCACTTTAGGTTCAGACTTGGGCGCGGATAGCGCCGGCTTTTTGTCAAGATCCATTGCGGACGAAGTTGATCCCTCGAACCTCGAAGGTTCGGGTTTGACAGGATCTTTTGCGCCTGATTTGGGCGCAGGGGCTCGTATTTTCCCCGCGAGAGAAGCCGAAGCGGTCGGGCGAGGCTTCGTAGCGCCAAACTTGGATTGAAGGGACCCGGCAGGTTTTGCCCCCAGCTTGTTGCCCAGGCCGTTGGTCGCTGACTCAATGGCCACCTTCTTGACAGTGCGAGAGTCGCTGTCGTCGTCGCGCGCTCTTTTTGCGGGCGAGCCATCAAGTGGCTTCGCAGTTGGCTTTGGTGTTTTGCTGACTGGGGCTATCGACGGCGTTTTCTTGACTTCGGCGCCGTTGATCGGTTCCGCATCCTTCTTGATTCGAGACGCGATCGTACGAACCAGTTCCTTGACCTCGTCGTCGCCCTTGTCCGCAAACCGCTTTCGGACATTTTCAAGGTTGACAGCCTCTGCCACTTTCTTGTGCACGCTGATGTTGGCCATGAAGCGGAGAAGAGCCTTTGGCAAGGGCCCGCGGAAGTCGGCTGCCTTGATGCAGCCAATTAGCATGTTGACCAAGCTCAGTATGCCCTTCTGGTGGCCACCAAAGTTCTCCAACACGGCCTCATCGCCGTGCTTGGCTGCCGCCTCGCAGACCCTAGTGAATATCTCCCTCTTCACATCCATCTTACGATTCCATTCATCAATGACCGATGCAGGCTTCTTTTCCTTGTTGGCCTGATCGACCTCCTGTTTCAGTCGGTTCACCTCCGACCTGAGCTTCACAAGGAATTCGCCTAGGCCCTGTACAGCAGCACCAAGAAGGGCTGTCGTTCTGGTGGCCGAAGGATCAATGTAGACAATGCCCAGTATGTCCCATACGGCAGCCTCTACAGGATCAGCAGGCCGCGTCTCGGGACGGATGGGCCGTTTTCGCTCTTCCTCCTCTTCCTTCCGGGCTCTCCTCTGGGCCTTGGACTTGGCTGCTTCGTCTGCCTTCAGCTGTTCTTGGAACGTGAAAGGGAATTCTGAGTATTTAGGACGGCCAGATTTGAGATCCCCCATCTCGCGCCCATACTGCTCGATGAGATCCTTGGCCTCCGCCTCCCGATCCCCTGGCTGTCCAACAAAGTTCGTGGATGGTCTGTACTTATCAGTGAACCTGCCTTGAATCTCGCAGGGAAGGTCTCGGCCGAGTTCAGGAAGAATGGGTCGTCCGCTGCTTGATGGCAATGCAACAAGGGGCGCAAGTCTGTCGTAGCTCTTGGGCGCGGCTAGTTTGACGGTGCCTGTAGAAACGAGGAACGATGCACCCGGAATAGCCGGAAATTGTTTCTTGGAAGCGGCGTTGCGTTTTTGAAACTTCTCCATGGCTGCAATCTCTTCTTCGGTACTTGATGGCAAGACCAAAGCTTCGCCATCGTCATCTCTCTTGGGATTCGGAGAATCCGCCCGCTCCACCTCTCCCTCTTTCTTTGTTGCACGTTTACGCTTCTTCAAGGGTTCGGGCTGAAGGGTTGGCTCAATGGTGGGCGTGCCAGGCTGAGAGGCAGGAGCGGCTGCAACGTGCTGTGGATACGGCGGCTGTTGCTGCTGTTGTTGCTGTTGCGGTTGAATAGGACGAGCTGGTGAAGGAACCGCCTTGGCTTGATGGACGGGTTGCTGTTGAGGCAAAGGTTGAGGTGTACGCTGGGGTGTGGACTCTTGGTCCGGTACCTGTTTCGCGGCGACGGGCTGAAACGCAGGCCTCGCTGCAGTCTGGGGATATGTCATCTGTTGAGGGACGAACTTATGCTGCTGATAGGGCGCGGCCTGGTTCTGCTGGAAAGGAGGCGGAGTCGGGTTGGAAAACCCTTGGCTGCTCTGCTGGTGGGACTGTTGAGTCTGGAAGGGATGGGGCGACTGGGAGAAGACCCTTTCAGGCTGGGCCTGATGTTGTGGTGATGGAACATAGCCCTGGGACGCCGGCGAGTAGGACTGAGGAACCGAGTCGAAGCGCTGTTGTAGTTGTGCTGGTGTCTGGTGGCCATGCTGGGGCATCAATTGAGAATCACTGTATTGAGGTACATTGCCATTGAACAGCTGATTGGCATGGTCGTTGTACTGGAATTGTTGCTGGCTAAAGTCAGGCGTGTGACCGTGGTTCAGGTTGTCGATGTTGGCCGTGAAGTCTGCTTTCCCCGGCTGGCCATACATGTCTTGCGGGAAGTCGTTGAGACCAGCCAGCGCGTCCTCTTGCGCGGCATCAGTGTAAGGCGTAGCCAGCGAGAACTGGCCGTGGCCGCTGTGGAAGTTGCCGTGGTTCAGGGCAGACATGCTGCTATGCTCGGTCGCCACGGTGGCATGAGCTTGATGAGGCGAGGCATAGAGATTGTTCTCAGCACTGTTACCTTGGGCACCAAGATGAGAGAAGGCATTCTGATTAGGAAGTTGATGCTGCCAGTTTTGGGACGCATCGAACTGGGTTGTTCCATCAGGAAACCCATAAGAGCCCGACCACATGTTATTGTGGCCCTGAGAGCCTGCCTGGCCATTTGGCTGCCAGTTCTGCATGTTTATCGGCCTCCTCGATGAAAGGGGAAGCACGGGATGGATGCGGCAAGTCAAAATATCGTCATACGATCATTTGATGGTGCTGAGCACTGCACAGCTGGAGCCAATTAGCATATGTTCGTTGATAGAGCACCGAGTTTAATTGGTACGCAGACAGGTAGCTTGGCTGTGCATTGGGGGATAAATCAGACGAGAAGGAGCAAAAGCGCCACGGTGATTGGGCCGAACAGGGGTAGGAATGCAGCGCCTTAGAAAGGAAAGGCGTGAGCATAGTGGGGAGTGGGACGGGGATAAAGGGATCAAGAAGTTAAAGGTTGGACGGGGTAGGAATTGGCCAAGTAGGTACTTTCTCCAGCAAGACTTGCGGTAGAGGAACCTGGAGTGACGAGGAAGGGAGTCTCGACGGCTAAATACCGGTCGGAGACTCGCAGCTTACCTTGAGGTGGCCAATTGGCTAGCAGGGGACCAAGCCGAATTCGGCAATCCGACAAGGATTACGGTATAGTGAATACGCTCAGTCAAATTCGATGGAGGGAAGTGACGCAGGGCGATCGTATGGTCTCTTGTATGTGGTAGAACTGCGAAACTGGTCAGCACTCAGGATTCGAATTGGGATTTCAGTGGCTGTTGGTGTTGATGTGAATTGGGCGTTTGGGACCGGCATGTTTTTTTTTCTTTTCTGTGAACCACTAGGTCCGGATTCCATGGTTGATCTGGTCGGAATGGCGCAAGAAGTGACAAGTCTTGAAAACCAACAAACGATCGGTTAAAGGAAAGCCGCAGCAACTGATGGCACTTAAGAGACACCGAGGCGATGGCAACCTTCTCCAAAGTCGAAAGATAACGAAGGGGCATGGGGTTGTGTGTTTGGGTGGTTGCGATTCGCCTTAAGACGCGCAGTTGAAGACGGGTGGAATTGATTTCCTCGATGGACGCCTGGAGTCGAAATGGAAAGCCAAAGCCGAGCGAGATGGCTTTTGTACGAAGCAGCCCAAGAGCCGCCTCAGATCTGTCTCCCACCGCGGTTGTCTCCCATCCGACTGCGAGTTGTAAAGACCAGTAGAGGTGAGGTGTGGTGAAGTGGCCTTCAGTTGATGGGTGGTTCCTTGTTTCCACTAGGCTTCATCCTGCCGACCGTCCGCTGTGGTGGAGGTCCAAGGCCTGAATAGCGCGTGGCACCCTGAAAAAAGTGAAATGCACCAAAAACCCGCCCCCCTGCACCCAATCCAGCGCCGCAACCCGCGCAAAAGCTTCTTGAGCGCCCTGGTGAAGTCGAGATTTCCCCGACGAGAGATGAAGGAATTGATGAGTGCGAAGATGACGAGAGAGCGACGACCTGCAGCATGGGCCATTTTCCGAAGAACCGCGTTGCCTGAATTGCCCGGGCTGCTTCTGGTTTTTCAAGTAACCCCTTCTTTGCATGGTGTTCCAGCCGTCCCACCGCGCCGCGGAACAAGGCGGTTTTGCTTTGCAAAACATTTTAAACAGGAGGGTTACTCGTGTGTCCTTGTCCACATTTCCACGCGCGTTGTGTCTGCGTCTGCCCCTGATCTGATCCGACTTTGCAAGTTCATCGCTGCAGAAGTCCAGTGCGGGTTGAGTTCGAACACCATGGGTTCATCATGATTTTCACTCAAACAAACATTTCTCTCCATGTCTGCGTCCCCAGGAAGGGATGATGGCGGGTTGATCGGGATGGGAATGTGCCGATCATGATGGCGGTGCTGGTGGTGAGGGCGATGAGGGGGGGGATGGAGGGAGACAATGATTGGGGATGGGAAGGGGAAGCGTGAGTTTGGCTTGGGGGGGGGGATGTATCATACCCTGCAGTTCTTGACTCTCTATCGAGCGCAAGTTATGATGCGTCCGGAGAAGAGCTGGCTTCGCGACCTTAACGTGGTTCGCAGGTTTTTTTTTTGTTTGGATTGACGACGGTCGCGAAAATTACAACATGACGGCCGACTGCCCGGGAAGATGGGCGAGCGAAGATTTTCTATCAAAAGAAGGGGCAAGATGGAATGATGGATCGCTGGGGATCTAGGAGGCGACAATCAAGAAGGCAAGTTAGGTGCCTTCCGTCGTCTTCAATAGTTCCAGATAATGAAGAATCAGATATGCTCAGAAAGTCGTCGCCGGTGGCCTTCCGACGCGTCTTCCTGTCGATTAATTTCCGTATGTCGGTAGTGACTTTGGTTGATGGTGAAGGAGGAAGAAGGCAGGTTGCTGTCGTGGCAGAGGAGCAAAAGCTGGTCATTGTGTCGCAGCGCGGTCTGTCCCAAGGGATGGCGGGTAAGTCACTTGTGGCCGCACATTTAAGGCAAGACATGCCCAGTGGGTCCAAGCTGGAAAGAGCCAACACTTTCTTGGACGGAAGGGCCACGGGCCTGATTTGACTTACCTACCTAGGTACCTAGGCTGTGGTCTGGCGGGGCCTCGTGCCTTTCAGCCTGGACCTGAGTACTCAGGCACGCAGGTGCTGCAGGCCACTGAGACTGCAGTGCACCCTTTGGCAGGCATGTCGTCTCCCTACCTAGGTACCTCGGTAGGCTTCACCGCCCCCGTCCCCGGAACTCGGAGACTCAGTAACGCCGATCCATGACATCGCTCCTCACCATGGAAGGGATCCACTCCAGCACTTAGCGGAATCATCCAGGAAATGTGGCTCGACGGTACTTTTGAGGACACCAATGCTGGAGCTGTGTACGTACCTCTAACGTACCTCGACTTGGCGCAACTGCAAATCGCCGACCTCAATCTTCCAACGCAATCCCAAATAACACTCGATTGAAGGCGCAGCAAATAACGCTCGATAGCTGCTGCAAGCCTTGGCATTTCTTGTATGCGACTCGTCGATACGCCGCCCCTGGCAGTTCCAGCTTGCTTAAGCTAGCGACAGCTTCGAAGCTCCCCCCACCATCGCCATGGCAGCGAAGGGTCATTCGCTGCGCGATCGCCAGATCTGTATGTCGCATGGCCTTTGACCCCCATGTTGGGAACGGACATGTAGCTAACGTGCGTCAAGCTGCCTTGAAGAAGCTTCTTAGCCTGAACGACTCCTTCACCGAAAGCGACGCCGATGACACCCAAGCCGATGGTGGCGGCGCACTGGGGTCGACTGGCGCGATTATAACTTCAGATGGCGATCCTCTCTGGAAGGTTCTTGTCTTCGACGACCTCGGCCGGGATGTCATCAGCAGTGTTCTCCGGGTTAGCGATCTGCGAGCGTTAGGTATCACTATGCACATGTACGGCTAGCTATCCCCCATGACTAACAATCTGCTAACACACCAACAGGCACATTGGATCCTCCAGACACGCGATCCCAGACGTTCCGGTCATCTACCTACTCGAACCGACCGCACAGAACCTTCAACAAATCACCAGCGATCTCCAAAAGGGACTCTACACCCCCGCCTACCTGAACTTCCTCTCCTCCATCCCCCGACCCCTGCTCGAAGACTTCGCAGAGCAGACGATAGCTGCAGGCACGTCGGACAGCATTGCCAGGCTTATGGACCAGTACCTGAACTTCATCGTCGCGGAGCCGGATCTGTTTAATCTAGGGATGCAACGAGATCACACATATTGGGCGCTGAACAGCGCAACAACTAATGACGAGGAGTTGGACAGAGTAGTTGACAGAATCGTCAGCGGCTTGTTCAGTGTCATTGCCACCATGGGCGTCATTCCAATCATCCGATGCCCAAAGGGCGCCGCCGCCGAGATGATATCAGCAAAACTTGACCGAAAGTTACGCGACCACATTCTCAACTCGAAAGAAAACCTGTTCTCTTCCAGCGCCCGCCCGGCAGCTTCTGCCGGAACGCCTCAATCCCGCCCTGTGCTTATCATTCTCGACCGCAATGTCGACTTAATACCTATGCTTTCCCATTCTTGGACCTACCAATCGCTGGTCCACGATGTTTTGAATATGAAATTGAACCGAATCACGATAGACACGCCCATAGACGAGAACAACCCCGCCAAAGGGACCACTAGGAAGGCCTATGACTTGACGGCGAGCGACTTCTTCTGGACCAAGAACGCGGCTGTGCCATTCCCACAAGTAGCGGAGGACATTGATGCTGAGTTGACGAGATACAAGGAGGACGCAGCAGCAGTGACCAAGAAGACCGGAGTGACGGACCTCGAGGATCTGCAGAATGACACAAGCGCCAGCGCGCAACACCTGAAGGCAGCCATCACTCTACTGCCGGAGCTGCGCGAGCGCAAAGCCGTGCTCGACATGCACATGAACATCTTGGCAGCGCTCTTGACGGGCATCAAGAACCGCCAATTGGACAACTTCTTCCAAATCGAGGAAGGGGTCATGAAGCAAACCAAGGCGCAAATATTGGAGCTTATCAAAGACAGCACCAAGGGTGAAGATCCCGTCGACAAGCTGAGATTATTCGTCATCTGGTACCTTAGCACCGAACAAGAAGTCAGCCGGCCAGAATGGGAGGGATTCGAAAAGGCCTTGACCGAGTGCGGCGCAAACACAACCTCCCTCCCGTACATCCGACAGTGAGTACTCTTGGCGTGCAATACTATAAAAAGAAGAAGAACACGTCGCTGACAAACGCCCCCAGAGTCCGTGCCACGACCAAGATGACCCAGCTCACCACCATCTCCAACCCCAATACGAACCAGGCGGGGTCCTCGGATATATTTGGCCGCTTTTCCTCCATCTCCAACCGCCTCACCGACCGCCTAAAGGAGACGGGCGTTCCCACTGGCTTGTCTTCCAACTTTGAATCTCTCATTGGCGGCATCAAAAACTTCCTCCCCGCCAACCGCGACCTGACCATCACCAAGATCGTCGAGTCCATCATGGACCCCTCCGCTGCCGCGAGCTCCGCCATCGCCAAGACGGAGAACTACCTCTACTTCGACCCCCGCTCCGCCAACGCCCGTGGTACTATGCCCCCGCCAAGCGCCATCCGCGCCGGCACCGGCGGATCCTTGGCGCCCGGCGGTCTCCCGGGCCAAGGTGTTGGCGGTCAGACCGTGGGCACGGGCGCGAGCTTCGGCCAGCGACGCCAGGGATTCTCCGAGGCCGTCGTCTTTACCGTTGGCGGCGGCAGCATGGACGAGTACGGCAACCTGCAAGAATGGGTCGAGCGGACGGGCGGCGACCGCGCCAGGCGGCGGGTCGTCTACGGCAGCACGGAGATGCTCAACGCCGAGGAGTTCATCAAACAGGAGTTAGAGAGGCTCGGCAAGGAAGTGGCTTCGTAGCGCGTGTCCGGTGTTCGTGTGGTGGCTTTGTCGCTGGGTAGGTAGGCCAGGTATACCAGTCGCGAACTGGGATAAGTGAGAGAAGACACGAGAGTCAATACGATTCCCAATCTATCTCACGTGCATCGTTCATTTTTTCCCTCCATACTTTGAGCGTGTTGAATCGTCATCGTGGTGAAATCCGTCAACGATTCGTGTAATGGCGTTTGAGCCCGTAAGATGGTTCCCGGAACCCTTCCGACTACAGTCAAATCTAGTTATGGTCATCATTGGTTGGTCACCCAGTTCATGCCCACGTTGGGTAGGAAAGCCACCAACAAACTAACGGGGGGCTGTCAGCCGGCCTCTCTCCTCTTACGGACGAGGCACGACGTAGTATGCAAGACTAATCTCGATCCGTTCGAAGCTCTCTCACGGACACACGGACACAGATAGTGAACTTTGGCACGTCTTGTGAAAATTTGCGTCTTTCTAGATTGTTGGTCTCATTTCATCATCTTCTCAAGGGGCTGCTGCTCCGTCTTGTAAAAAAAAGTCCCTCTCGATAACCAAGCTGCGAACTAAACCCCCCAATCCCTGTCCCGTTGCAAGTGACAACTTCCTAACGTGCTCTGTCGCCCATCAAGGGCGAATTGAGAGGCGAAAGATCGAAAGGCGTGCCAGAAAAAAAAAGCTCAAGTGGATGTTCCATGTAATGTCAGAGAAACCAATACGCAACAAAACTTCGGGGTGGAGAAGGGAGGTGCGTGCAGATTGATAAAGGAGAGAAAAAACCCAACGCAAGCATGATCCAGAAACGCGTAGAAAAGGAAAGGAAAAGTCATTAGTTACGTCCAACGACCACCACCCATGGTCTTACTCCAAACATCACAGGGGCTAGAACACTCCCCAAAAAGTCGTGATCGCCGTCCACCGAGCCCTTTCCTCCGGAAAAGGGCGGGTATAATGCTCACAATAGATATCGTCATAAAACACCCAAAACGCGAAGAACAAGAGTTCCTTCGTCGGCAGGTCAGTCATTTCTTCCGGGCAGCTAAACACCTCTGAACATGCGGACCACGAGGAACCACATGGCACCGATGAACTTGAACGATGACAGGCCAGCGACAGACCAGAGTACTACCGACATGTAGATGTTGGCACGGCCGTCGACGTCCTGGGTACTGTTTGCAGTGGGGTTTATCCTCTCCAAACCTGCGGCACTGAGGACGACGGCAGCGAGACCGAAGTTGGAAATCATCCAAGCCAACACGACGACAGAACGGACACCACGGTAGTAGTCCATCTGAGCCTCGGCCAACTGCGACTCCGTCGGCGCCTTGACCTCCTTCACGAACTTGGAGCTGAAGACCGCAAGTTCACGTTCGTACTGTGCGTTGAGATCGGCTTCGTCTGGGAGATCCGTTTTTCCGGAGCCGTCCTTGGTACTGACCGTGGGCAGCTTCTCGGCCTTGTCGTCACCCTTGGTACCCCAAGAAATGTCGTGAGTGTTGCAGAATGCGTAGACGTTGAGAATGTTGGTGTAGGTGGGCGTCAGAAGCATGTACTGCACAAAAGACGTGATCATGTGCCAGGGGTCGAACATCAGCAGCGACGCGATTAGCCAAATGCCGTAGGTCGACATAACAGAGATGATGAGAGTGTAGAAGACGGGGTTCTTGAAGAGATCGGTTATGTTGAAGCCATTGGAGTCGTTGACATCAGCGATAATAGCTTTGACGGCGATGAACACGGCAGCAAACAACAGGTAGCTGCAAAGCATTAGCTGAAGATCAATAAGTCGAGGCAAACAGACTCACATCATTATAAAGGCCCAGAAGTAAACCATCGTGATGTAATACGGCCCCGAACCGGCTGGGCGATTGCCCATGGCAAGAACGAAACAGGTTATCAGAGCAATACCGTATACCCAAGTGAAGACGACACCAAGGATCTCGCCGGTTCTACCGAGCAAGTTGTCATCGCCCAAACTTGTCGTCAGGATCTTGAAAACCAGGAAGAAGTTACCGATAGCGAACCAGGCGTAAATGAGGTTGATCGTGTTGAAGACGAACTCGACGAAGAACATTAGCTTTCGCAGCATGGAGTGATCAGACCGGAAGAATTCGTAGAAGTGGGCGATAGCGTAGATACCAGCGAAGAAGGAACCGTTCAGCCAGCGGCGACGTTGAAGGACCAGTTCAGTGACAGTGTCCGGCACGTCAGTCTCGCCAGTAGCGGACTTGACATACTGAAGGATCCAGTGGCAGTTACGCTTGGTGACAAGCTCGAAGCACAGAATACGATCCTCGGCGAGATACATGTTGGAGGTGAAGATTCCAGCACCAGCACCCTCGAGCTTCTCGCCGGCAAAGTACTTCTCCAACGGACCCTGTCCGTTCTTGTCGTTCTGCAGGGCAACGTAGCGGTAGGCGGAGAAAGCTCCGGGCAGCACGGAAATGAAGCCAAAGGCAGATTCCAGGGGCTTGTCGAGGATGTTGCTCATCTTGTACTCGAAGTTCTGAGTCGCGACCAGGGGGTTGAGGAGGTGCTTTCCACCCGTTCCCAACATGGCCTTGATTTCACCGCAAGCGCCGGCGCACATGGGCTCAAGGTCGAATGCCTTCCAGAGGTGGTAGATCGAGTTGCCACCAGGCTTGGTACCAGCGTCGATGAGGACACAAATATTGGGGTCGAGAACGCGACCGAATGCTTGGAAGAACCACCTGTGAGAGTTGATCTTCTTCTGGTTCTTTTCCTTCAAGCAGAATAACATCTGTACGGGCTGCTGCTTGGGGACCAGCGTAACGACGTCATTCTTGATCATCATTCCGACCTGGGACGTGTACTCGTAAATGTGGGCTGTGACATCTTTGCCGTTGACTTGTTGCTTGGCAATACCCTCCTGATACACTCCCATACCTGCCAGCAGAGCTCTGGTTCTCGGGTTGATCTTGGCACGACCATCGCTGACAACGCAGACGACAATCTTCTTCCATGCATCCTTGCCCCATGTCTTGCTCTCCTTTCGATTGCACATGTACTCGACGTTCTTGAGGACACCAATCATTGTTCGCGCGAACAAGATTTCATCCTCGTTATACATGGTCACTACGATAAAGAGCTCCGTGTGTCTGGGCTTAGAGAAGAGCTTCTGTCGCAGGGTAAAGTTGTCGTCGTAGAAATAGTTTGGGTCGCAAGTGGCTGCCGTGTAGCGCATGTGGGTGAACTCATCGCGCTCACCGTGGGGAATCTGGTTGAGTAGCCTGGGGGGGACAGGGCAGTCGAGGACCAAGTTTCCGCGGTACAGCAGCACCTGCTTCACGGTCTTCCACCTCTTGATGCCGCCGGCGGGCTGCGGTGTCGGGTTGTCCTGGTATCCGTCGGTGGCCGCGCTGTCTTGGTGAGGCAGCATCGGCCTGTTGTCATCGTACTCGCTGTAACCGGTGGGCTGGTCATAGGGCACCGACGGGTCGTGGGGTGAAGGCGCATAAGGCTGATTGTAGTAGGCGTCATGATGCGCCTCCGGGTTGACACCATAGTCACCGTGATTGACGGGTGTATCGTATCCACTCAGGTTGCTAACAGAGTGCTAATTGCGAGAGCGATTAGCAGTCGGGCTGGTGAAAAGAGGCGTTGAAACAACTTACTGCTGCATTCAACTGCAGTTGGTCACTAGGCGTGCCATACCGAGCTGGTGCTCCCATGGGGACATCGAGCTGCTGGTGGGGGCTGGGACGGCCGTAGTGGTCGTCAACATGTTGGGGCGGAGGCTGATAGGCGGCGTTGTTGAAAGGGTTGTCCTCCAACTGGTAGCCATGCTGAAGCGGCTGGCCTGGTGAAGGCGTGCGATGGTACCTAGGGTCCATGCGGTCGTTGTAATAATCGTCGTCTACAGGAAGCGGAGAATGTTAGATTTGCTGTCTGGTCAGGTCACCGAGACGTGTAGGTAGGATATGCGTTAAGGAAGCAGGAAAGAAAGATTATAGGAGAAGAGAAGAGGGTTGCGCCACCGAGTTGCGTATTCGTACTCCTAAACAGCAGGCAAACAAGCTCTTTGACAAATGGCAATGCGGTCAGGACGGAATTGCAGGATGGTTCAGCCAGCCAGACACGAGATTGTGTTTGCAGACGGACCCAGTCAGGGCTTTGTGCGGGAAGGAGAAGGGGGGGGATGTGGGATGAATGACACCAGGAAAGCATATCATAGCGGGACACCAAGGGACTTGCCTAAACGATTATATGACATGGTTGAGATGGTATTGGGGGAGGAAGGTTCCAATAAAAAGAACGGCTGTCTGATGTTCGTGGGTGGATATGAAGATGGATCAGGTAGGCGATTCGCGTCTGTCGGGGAGAGCGGGATGTGTTTCTAGGTGTTGGCTGTGCAGAGCGGATGCCGTGCTGTGCAGGTGGTAGCCACTTAGGAGCGTCGTGTGTGGACGCCGTGTGTCGCGGGATGAGAGGCAATAAGGGTCGTCGAGATGGAAAGTGGATAGATAGGACGGAAAAGAGTTGGGACCATTCGGATCCAGCCAGGTCGCAAAGTCGCAGTCGCAGTCGCAGACGTCGGGGTCGGTTTTGTCGGCGGGTTCGGCTTCAGCTAAGGCCCCCCCTGATAATTTGTTCCCCCCTTCCGCAACAATACCTTGCTGATACCTTTGGCTGCGTGCAAGAAGGTGTGTACGACCTTTTTTTTTTCTCTTATTCCTCTCTTTCGGCTTCCTTTCCTTCTTTGCTCGTGCTTGCCTTCCTTTTGCAAGGCAAGCTAGGTAAAGGTATGTACTTGGTCAAGGAGGTGGCCGGTTGCGCGGTTGTACCTGTACGTCCCGGTCCTGGCAATGACGGAATGCGCAGCAGCGTCTGCGGTATGGTATACTTGCAGTGCGGTATGGGCGCGAGCGCGAGTCGGTGCTCAACTCTATGCGCCTGACGGGTTTTGGGGTTGATGGAGGAGAGGGAGAGGGTGAGAAGATGGGATGGGTTCGGTCAAATTTGGGAGAGAAGGTCAGGGAGAGAGCGTCGCTCAAAAAGCCGGGTAAGCACGGTTTCAAGCTGATTGAGCCCGTAGCAGGATGGCCAGGACAGGGGTGGGGTACGTATGTGTTGGTACAGGGGTAGCGATGGTTGTGGGAGCGACCGCAGGGGAAACATGGTTTTCGTTGCGCAGCAGCGGGCAGGAGCAGCTCCATGTTCTGACTAAGGGACCTTCCTTCCCTCTCTTCAGCTTGCTTAGGTGCCTACCTAGTAGTGTACATGAATGTATCCGTACAGAGTACAAAGATATGTTAGCTATCTACCAACATAAGTACCTTGGATGAGGGTGGACTGCATCGTGAGGTGAGCAGGAAAGGATCCGCAGGGTCGCGATCTACACTAAGGTAGATACTTCGTGGTTTGGTGCTATCCACCAGTTTGGTGGTTTCCCTTCACTGCACCAAACACGCGCTACCTGACCGAGGTTGAATTATCGCGTTTCAGGCACTCGAGCGTGGCGCGGCGTCTCCTCGCTTCTGGGTTATTGGGGTTGGAGATGGAACAAGATTGGCCACTCAGAAACTGAGGCATTGTCCAGCTGCCAGGTACTGTGTACTTGGCACGCGGTACACCCTCCACAAAGAGAGAAGGTGTTGAGCTCGGGCTTCCAGCTTCTAGAAGACTGATTTGGTTTGCTTGCCTTGAGTTGGAGGGAGGGAAGCCCCGATATTCACCTATAACGTAGGTACAGATAGATACATCGTATGGGCAGTTGAGGCTCCATCAACATGTACACGTGTACATCAACACCAGCTTCTGCCCTTCGTCGGCGCAATTCAGGGAGCCAGGTGACGTCGCCAGGGCCTCACAAGTGGGCGTGTCAGGGCCCCCTCCCAAGCAGTCAAAAGCCAACAACCACCGGGGGGAGGGTATCCGCGTAGTGTACGTCAAGTGTGCTGTGCGTGTGACGAGCCTAGCGGGGAGGTTTTTGAGACCAACATGGCAGGCCTGGCTGAACAAGGACGGACCACTATTGGGCCCCTGAGCCAAGCCACAGACCGTCTCGATGTACGATGTACATGCCACGCCTGTCCACCTGCTGCCGGATCACTGTCTGTCCATCTGTCAATCATAGTGGCATAGCGACAAGTCTCGACCCCGTATTGAGTTGTTCCGGCTGCGTAACAGCGTATCCACCGGAACCTTCTGTCTTGTACCCCTTTTCTCTCCCTCCTTCTCCCAGGGCGCGCAAGATACCTGCGACGGTCGCAAGAGGGTTGTTTTGCCCATTCGATGTCGCGGTTTCCGTGGTCGCATGCGCTGCTAGGGCCCCGTTGTTAAGGAGGGGACGGTTCCAATTTTCCGAGCCATTGGCGCCGTTCTTTAATGACCAGGGGGGGGGGATCTGGGGCAGTAAGGTTGATTGAGAGGCCAGCAGCGTAGTGTATGCCTGGAGGAAAAGGGCAAATGTAAAGGTACGTATAGCATATGCAATGAGTGCACACAGGTGGTGGCTCCAAAAATAAAACTCGGAAATGGTGCGTACTAACTATGGTATGTAAAAATATCCGTACAAGCAAATGATGCAGGAAGCGGTAGACTACCTGAGTCCCGAGATACCTAGCAACGTACCTGTAACAGTATCAAACGCCACACTTGATCGCGGGTGACGACGCCTCTAACCCACATTCCCGCCACGTCTCCACCGTCCCAAATGCTCAGCCTCCGTCGCTCTCTCGACTCGCACCTCATTTGTAACTCTTCCGGACTTTCCTCCAAACCGCTTGAATTTAGAGCCCATGGGTAATTGGGTATGGAGAACTGCCTCCCACCAATCCGGACCAGGCTTACCTAGGATAACCACCACACCCATGTACCTGTACTATGTAGCTTACAACCACTCTTGTTCCCCGCCATTGGGGCTGAATCCCCTCAATCGGGTTCCAGGACTCCTCCCCAAACCCTGTTTCGGTGCACTTCGCCTCTCTGTGTAGCGACGCAGTCATCCATCGACGCCAGCTTTCCGAACAATGTCGGCAATGGGCTCACATCGCCTCCTGTGGCACTCGAGGCTTTGGCTGGCCTCCACATGGTGCCGCCCTTTCCAGTGACCGCAGAGGCACAGGCAATGGCCCAGCATTCCCTTACCTTGTTTTGCTTTTTGGGGGGACAAGCTTGGCTTCCTGTCATCGACGGCAATCCGATGTTGCTTCTCAAACCCAAATAAATCCGAACTCTACACCACTACCACACCACTCTCACCCTGAATTCTGGCCCTCTGGCCCTCTGGCCCATGCTTCCTTTGCAAACTTGTAGGAGGGCCGGGCATCTGTCGGTTTCCCTCGGTACCTGCTTTAGAGTTTGTGACGGCCCTGAGGTAAAGTGATGGCATCAACGAATCCAACAAAACCGTGGTGTGCCAAGTGCGTGGTTCACACCCACTCCCCTGCCGCCAAGTCTATTCATCTCTTGTTATGGTATGCTGCTGAGTTTACGATGCGGCAAAGCCAAGTTTGAGCTTTCCGATGGCTGTGGTTTGTTCTAAACTACAAAGTGCGAGGTGCTTCGGTTGTAAGTCTGGTGCCACTGCGAACATGGGGAGAATTCTTCAATAGCCAATGCCAGCCAGGACTGTTGAGGGTTGTGCTCCAAGTCCTTTGATTCCTAGGATAGCTACTGATGCTATTGAAATACTGCATCGGCTATATATGGTGTACGTTCCAAATACGCATTCCTGGTGAAGAGAATGTGCTAAAAATCCGTCTGCGCTTTATCAATCGTGGCCCGCAGAAGGAAAGTAATTCTGGAATGATGGTAACGGCTTAAAGTCAGGCCAAGCGATGCATATCCTTACAGTACCTACCTAGGTACGTTGAATGAGCCTGTGGACATCCACTGCGGCGGTAGGTGGCCGGCGCGGAGGGGATGCGGCCCCTTTGGCGAGGCACGACATCTCTTCTGGCATCCGCCAAGAACGAGGACGACGCCGTTGACGACGCCGGCACCAGCGTGGGCCGAAGGTACCCACACTTTCAACCTCCCCAGTGGCACCTCACTCAACCTCTCGACAACCCACGGCCATACAGCATCCACCGGCGGGACTGCTGAGGGCGACGACGTGGACGTCGTCGTCACCCACAACTCGCCGCCTCGCGGGCCAAGCCACGCTTGCACTGCTTCGGGCATGCGCATCGGGGCTGAAGGGGGGGGCAAGGTAAGCGCGATTGGCGAGGGAGTGACAAACGCCGGCGCTCCATCCCAAGGCTTTCCCGGGGCGATCTAACGAGCCTGGTTTGATTGCGGGATGAAAGAAAGGCGGGAAGCTGGAAGCTTGTACAGCCAGGAAGACAACATGTCAATTCGGCACAGCACATGGGCCGAGGACCTTTTGCCAAAGGGCGAGCAGACTCTGTTTCGGGTATGCTCCTTTCGAGGCTGATAAGAATCGGCCACGGTACTTTCTATTGATCGTTGACCCCAAAGTTGCCCTACTATGTAGACCAGCGACGCTGCTATAGAGTGTGGCGCATGTAAGCCCCCTGCTCCGGATCCTCCGAGGCAGTGAAGAGGGACGGCTTCTGGAGGCAGGGGTCTGAAATCGCGGGATGGCAAGGGTCGGTCGCGTCCTGCGGGAGGGGGGGTGACATCTCGGCGAAATAAGAGAGAAATAAGAAACATGGGAAAGGATCTGAAGCCTCGGTCCACCGTAATTAAACGCGGGATGAAACGGCGCAAAACGGCACAAACTGATCATCTGGGCCCATCTGGGTCCCCTCCGAATGGACGTTGGCACTCAGGCTGATATCGGGTCATGGAGCATAACACACAGCCTAAAGTTAAGGAAACCATGGGAGGGCGGGTTCTGAATGCCGTAACTCCTACTCAGAGGAGGATGGCACGTATTTTCTTTGTTGCGGCGTGCAAGCGGTCGTTATTTGTGCCTGCGTCTATCTCAAATGAAGATAGACACGCAGCGCTGCACTGATGGCCAAACAGCGGGCACAAAGACCCCAACACACGACTTGGATCCTTAATTTGCGCTCGACGGACGGACTCGGTGTCCCCCTGCAATGATCTCCGGCCCGGCGTCTTTTCTACTGTTTCGCCCCACACTTGCTCTATCCACCCACTCCGAGTCCGGCTGGAGGCCGTCCGGGATCCTGCGGACCGCATCGGTCGATTTCGAATACAGACAATAACGCAAATGTCTGCTTGAAAGGACTGTTTGGGATGGTGAGCACGTTTTGTTCACGTATGTTCGGGATGTGCGAGGAAACACTATTTGTGTTATACAACCAGCCGACTGCCAATCTCCCAAATCTTACAATATGTCCATGTCAGTTAGTCTCGTTCAAAACAGAGCCCAGACGCCTGTGATACTTGTAACATTGATATGTTATTCCTCCGGTTATTGGCGCGCCTCTCAGATCGAACCCCAAGCAAGGCACTCAGCGAAGACACTGCAGCTGTAAATGCTCGCTTGGCCCCTAATGGAACATCCGATACACCGGGTTGCTTGTTCAGGATGAAGGATTAGCAGATCAACCCCTGGATGCCTTTGAATTTTCTAGCGGGAAACGATGTTTCAATTTGTTGTGGCACTGAGCGGCCTGTCGCTTGCTATATAGTTGATGGACCCCAATCCTATGGCAATATGTTTTTGTGCTAATC
This sequence comes from Colletotrichum eleusines, assembly GCA_016807845.1. Taxonomy (NCBI): domain Eukaryota; kingdom Fungi; phylum Ascomycota; class Sordariomycetes; order Glomerellales; family Glomerellaceae; genus Colletotrichum; species Colletotrichum eleusines. The sequence goes on from JADEZO010000005.1 coordinate 1,580,844, forward strand.
ATTGACTCAGATTCCGAATTCCCCTCGCACTTCCAGTGACTACAAATGCTGTCAGAATTTTTTATCATTGATGGCTATTTGTGAAATAATTACCTGGCCAGGAGACTCGCGATATCTGCTACGACCAGTTCAATAGGTATCTTTCTAGGATGTAACGGACACTGATCGACGGCAACACGACCCCAGCTCAGCTAGGTTCTGGAAACCGGAGAGCCCACTTCGTATGGTGTACACTGTGTGGTATTGCTATTATTCTCGGACGGGTATGAAACAGGCCACGATGCAGAGCCGGTAGATCGTAAGGGATATGGCTTCTCTCTCATTACTTACCGCAATGATTGAGTTTCTGGCTGAATATGATGCTGAAAATACTTGGCGAGAAAATATCCGATCTATTTATGGTAAATGGTGTCCTTGAAAAAGATCGTATTTGAGAAAAAAATATCGCATAACTTTTTTCGCCATTTTCTCTAAAACAGAATCCAGGCTAGCACATCCCCATGGATCCACTGATACATTTGTCCAAAAAAAAAATCCTTCTTTAATATCACCTAGTGCCTAGAAGCCTCGGTTGGAAGCCAGTAGGTATAAGAATCATCCTGTAAGCAAGAGCCCCGTCAAATCTTCACGTACATGTCGTCTTCTCCGGGGTTTCCGGGGCCCACAATGCGATGACGTGTATAGTCATGTTTGCTAGATCCTTACCAACCTGATACGACGGATGCCTAGCTCACCAATATTTTTGAACGATAACCTAGTGGAAAAACGAGGGATGGCAAGATGACTTTCCTTGAGTCATAATGATATCTGTCCCGGAGACCAAGGCTCTCCTACAATCGATACCTAGGCGTGGCTATGCCCCGTATTTATAGAACGGCGCAAGCAGGGTCGGAACTTAGACAAGCTTATTCGTGTGATTGGAATCTAGCCAGTCTCTCACAACCTCACAAGAAAAAAGAATAAAAGTTTGGTAGAATAGTTCAATTCGAATTTGAGCCGGTTAGCTATCGCACTCCGTCATAAGCGCCGACTTGGTATCCCGTTGTCTCCCATCATACATCCATCCTGTTGATCGTAACCAGGAGAAAGCAGCAAAGATACACTAATCATGTGCAAACTTTTGTCTCAAAACTCGACCATACCCCAAGCCTTTTCAAGTAGAACCGGGCTCCGAGCCCGAACCCATAGTTGCACTCGAAGCAGAGCTGCACACCCCGTCACCCAAGTTCGGAGCCTACTCTGACCCCTCGTCACTGGTGGCCTCAATGTTGGACTTCTTGACCTTTATATTCTCCTTGGCTGGCTTCTTCTGAGACTCGACTGCGGTGGGCGCGCCGCCGTCCTCCTCGACATCCTCAAACTCGTGACCCAGGGCGCGGAGCTTCTCGTTGATAGCTGGTACGACCTTGACCAGGGCCTCGTACTGGGCTATGTTGAGGGAGATGCCTTTCTTGCCAGGCAGCATGTCGCCATCCTTTTCATAAAACTCGCGGATGTTGATGAAAGTGTTGTTCTTGAACTGTGAGACGCCAACGCGGCGCTTGTTGGAGAGCTGTTGGAGGGAAGCCATCAGCACCCATTGGCCGGGAGAGTCGAGGAGCAGGCGAAAGGTGAATACGGGGAAAAGGATTGCTTACGTCCCAGTAGGGGTTGCCCTCCTTGTCAACACCGCTTGAGCTGCCTTCGGTCTTGGAGGTCTTGCTCTTCTTGGTGGGTTTGGTGATGACCTCGTCCTCGGAGTTGCTACGCGAGTCGCGCGGGGCACCGCGTTTGGTACCCTTTGAGAACGGCATGTTAGCTGGGGCGGCTGCTGGGGCTGCGCTTGAGTTAATGGCTTGGTTAAAAAAAATCAAATTTCAGCTTGATCTCTGGCTTTCGATTCGCAGAAGCCTGAGTGGGTGATCGGTTGCATGTAAAGTAAGTGAATTAACAATCGCGAGGCAGGCGCGTTGTGGTCGGTCGACTAAAGTGGTCCGTCGCGACTTCATCGAGATGACGTAATCGTGGAAACGCCAGACCATGTGACGAGATCTCACGTGATTCTCTTCTACCCTTCTGCTGCAGTCCAGCCATTGATGAGTGATACCTCCCTACCTAGGTAGGTACCTTTACGAGGAAGCTCTCTGAAGACACTTGTCGCGTCTCTCCCATGCAAGGTTCTGCCCCAACTCGAGAGCTCACTTGATTAGCCGCCCCCTCGACCCCAGAATTGTCGTTCTCCAACTGCTTGAGGGTTGTTTCAAACCCGTATCCGTCCAGCATCGCCACGCTAATCATTTCATTTCCTCCAAGGAATTTGTTTTCTGTTGGTCTCTTCGATCTGAAGTTCCACAACGGAAATAAATAATGGGATAGTCTCTGTCGTACTCTACCTATAGAGTGAAAGAAATAATGCCCACAAACAGAAACAGGGGTTTTTTTTTAGTGCGACGGTACACTGTAACACGGTACAGAGGACGTTTGGCTGCAGGGGCTCTGTCACTAATATTAGGAGATTGGAGCTAGCTTTGGCGAGCACTCGCGGTATGCTAACCTCACACAAACTCCACTAAAAAGAGACGTCAATAAGAATTCACTGCCGTCCTTTCCCCAATCCCCAATCCCCAATCCGCGCTTAGGCCCCCTTTGAACGACATCTGATCTGTTCCACCGAGATCAGTCGATGCACGCCTTTTTCCCTTACTCAACTCTCCGAAACACTACTGGTGTAACGTGTGGCTGACAAGAACCACCTTCCGGAAGACACGGACAACCTGTCCTCTGCCTCTATTTTCTCCCTTTCTCTTTCTTCTCCCAGACTTGCGCTTGCAGCTTGCAGCTTGCAGCTAAGGTACACCGCCGGCTACTATATACACTATTTTTTAAGATTTCAATCTAACAGCTCGATCAAAGCTCGCTTATTATTTCCGCTCAACCCGATCAATGCACGGTTTATCTTGGCCGCCAGCATCAGGGATGTGAGAGGGCGCGGACCCGGAATCAATACACCAACGAACCTAGCAAATATGGACTCGACACAGGCTGAGGTGCATCCACCCGGAGCACCAATCGTCCCCGACGAGAAGCTACCGGCGACCGAAACGATAGCGACCACGACACCCGTTCCCCCTCCGACCGAAGAGAAACTTGTGGCCGCTTCCATTCCTTCAATAACGTCGGCATCCATACCTGATGCGCCAAAACCTACTGAAGAAGAAGATGACTTGATAACCAAAGTCCTCAGGTTCTTGTCGACCGCCACTCCCGAAGCCCTCGGAGCCGTCGCAGTCGGCCTGGCAGCTTCAACCTACTTCGTCCTTGGCAAGGTCGGACTCGTGCTCATTGGCGCATTCGGCGGCGTCGTCACCTTCATCACCTACGAGGCGCGTCATCCAGAGGTCTCGCGCGCAGTCCGAGGCGAGAAGGGCATCGACGTTCTCCAACGCTTGGCGCTGATCAAGATCGCCGAACCGCCCAAGAACGACGCGGAAGAGGAGGATCGACTCATACACGGATTCGATGACTTTCAGCCCGAGACACGCGAGGCGTTGACCGGCTTGGTGGATGCTATCATCCGCGACTATGTCAAATGGTGGTACTCCCCGATTCTCCCTAATGACAGCTCCTTCCCTCTCTCCTGTAGGAGGCTCCTCAACTCATTCCTCATCTCCGTCTCGAACCACCTCTATCGCAAGCGACCCGCCGATTCCTTCATCGATTTTATGACCAATGCCTCGTCCATGTTCATCGTCTTCCTTTCCGAGCTCTCCTCAGCGTTTACCGAGCAACATAACGACCCCAATTCTTCCGCTGTCGACATCATCGCCAAGTACCTCGAAGAGAATCCCAATTCGAATTTGGCCAACCTTTTGAATCATCCACAACAGGCCGCCAAGTTCCGTAATGTGGCAGATGATCTCCTTGGCTTCTTGGACCGGTCAGCTTACAACTGTGACCCGGCACGCGTGTTTCTGAGAGAGATTCTTGCAGGTGTAATTCTTGAAATGAGTTTGCAGTCGTGCTCGAAGCCGGAGTGGATCAACGGATGGATCGTGTACCTGCTGGAAGCTGGAGAGCCCGATTTCAGCCAGGCCATCGACGTTGGCATGCAGACAGGGCCCGACGCGGCCAATACTAGCAACTCGAACAACAACGCCTTTGTTGACATTGACGGAAACCTCGGCAATATTTCCCTGGCCAAGGGCAACCGCAACTCGCTGGATATGGAGCGAGAACGTCGGAAGGCTTCATCGGCGACGCACAAAAAGCAGCTCAGCAAGGCTGACGAGGAGATGGAGGAGGCCATGGAGGAGATGAAGCGCATGAACGCCTTGATTGCCGAGGAAGAGGCCAAGAGAGCCACGGCACGACAAAGCGTCGAATCGATGTCAAAGCCGACAATACAGGCTACTGAGGACAAGATAGTATCTTCGCCTGGGGAGCTGTCGCCGAGATCGTTGTGTTCGACAGAGAAACCGTCGACAAACGGATCGCATGGTTCTCACGAATCCAACAGCTCCAACATGCGTGAAAGCCTGCACTCGCCCATCACACCAGGATCTATTGCGGATTCTTCCAGCCAGAAATCGTCACCGAAACACGCCTCTAACGGAAGCGCATCTCAATTCCTCAACTTCGATCAAATCGTGCCACCTGCCAAGGACGATCCGGAGGCACCAGAAGATGGCAACCACAAGCCTCCTTTGACCCTTCACAATGCCACCATCACCCTCTATGAGGACGGCAATGACAGCAGCAAAATACGGAGCAAGCCGACTTGGGACTACATGGTCCAGATCGAGCCAGCATCTTCCCATTACCCCGGTTGGATGATCGTCAGGCAATATTCGGACTTTGAGACTCTGCACGAGATCCTCAGGCGTATCGCAACGATTTCGGGTGCAACAGCCTTTACAGAGCAGCACTCCACGCTTCCTAACTGGAAATCGCACACGCGAGCGTCGCTGCGTGGTGAGTTGGAACGATACGTGAAGGATGCCTGTTGGTATAAGTCACTCGCTGAGAGCGAGGGCATGAAACGCTTCCTCGAAAAGGAGTCGGGCCATGGCCACAGCAGTTCCAAGTCTGGCCTCGCATGGGACACTGTCGGCAAGAACATGTTGGACGTTTTGACGATGGGGCCAAAGGGTGCTATGGAGGGCGGTAAGGCGGTGTTTGGCGGTGTGACTGGCGTTTTCAACAACATCGGCCTTGGCACAAGGAAAAACACGGCGTCTTCGCTGTCGGATATCTCAACATCCAAGCGATGGTCGACAGGAACACCGCCGCGGATGGACAGCATCACTAGCCTCAATGCTGCCGTCACGTCACCCACCGGGGCGGGTCCCCGAAAGGGCAGGGACAGTCTCGACAGCCAAAGATCCTCGATCGTCGCGACCCAGCCGGGCAAGATCGCTCCGATGGAGCGACGGCCCAGCTTCGATCCACGCGGAGACTCTGAGGCGGACAGCCTCAAACCTCGTTCTGATCGCTGGGAAAGGAACCCTTCAAGCGCTACCGGCAGCCGGGAACATAGTAGAGCTTCCAGCCTAGCGCCTTTGCAGTCTCCCGCGCTGAGGTCGCCCTCATCAACGAGCCTTGATGTTATGAATGTCCAATATCTCCCCCCACCCCCGGATGAGATGCCCGAAGACTACCAATTGCCGACACATGGGGACATGCAGTCTAAAACGAACGATCTTGTTGCACCGCACAACTCAACCAGGGCTGTCTCGCCTAGCGCACCGCAGGGCCAGGCAAACAAGAAGGAGCCAAAAGCCGCTCGACAATACCCTCCATTGTCAGAGCAAGAGACGAACGTGGCTGTCGAACTGGTCTTCGCCATTATCAATGAGATGTACACGCTCTCGTCCGCTTGGAACATCCGGCGTACGCTGTTGGCCGCCGCTAAGTCGTTCCTTTTGCGACCCGGCAACCCATCCCTACTCTCGATCCAGAAGATGATGCAGGAGTCTGTCATTGACGCCAACACCAAGGACGAGGGCCTTGCGTATCACCTACGCAAGCTAAGAGAAAACACGATGCCGACGGACGAGGAGCGTGCCACATGGCCTGCCGAGATGACTGATGAAGAGAAGGAGAAGCTCCGCATCAAGGCCCGCAACTTGCTCATCAAGAGAGGTGTTCCGGCCGCTTTGTCTGGCGTCATGGGACAGGCGGCAACGACCGACGCCCTTGGACGTATCTTTGACAGTCTTCAGATCGAGGAGGTGGCCAGAGGTTTCATGTTTGGCATGCTGCTTCAAGCCGTTAGGGTTGTTACCCACTAATTCACTTCTACACGTTACTCCTGGCGCCAGCACAACGCTTTATGTACCAACAATCTGAGACGCAAGCGACGGAGGTTGGAGGGAAGCTCAAGACAGACACTGTTTTGTATGTAAGACTAAGATGACTCGAAAGAAAGACATGGGAAACGAATGATGCTGGACAACCTGGCAGGCAAGAGGACGAGAACAAGACTACATAAGCTTAACTTACTTAATAATCGACGATACATACGAGCCAGAGCTTGTATTTCTTTTTCACTGCCTTCAAAATGCTTTACCGGTCTTGGTGAGGTAGATGGCCAAAGGTCGAAGGGTGGAAAGCCCCACGCGCGATAATAAGCTCACCATCATTCCCCCACCAGGCGATTGCGTACGGCGGGGTAATTTCACGCTAATGGTGGGGTGCGGAGCTCAAGCAGCACCTTATCTTATCGACAATGGCCTCCGATGGCGACCTCGACCATTTGTCATCGATTGATTGTTCTGATAAACAACTACTCCTTGGTTGTAGTCCCAAACCCTCATCTCCGAATCTCCAACCAACTGATTGATGTCATCTCTGAAAACTGCCTTTGTTTGGCCTGGAAAGCCTTAAAGAGTAGCACGCATAAAGCATTTACACCAGCGAACCATCATACACCTTTCCGCGGTCCGCCGTCTCAGCCTTCAAAATGACCACCGATTCGCGAGACCGCGGCATCCGCATCGCCATTGACCGCGGTGGAACCTTCACGGATTGTGTTGGCGAGCTCAACGGCAAGGAGATCATCATCAAGCTACTCTCCGAAGATCCGGCCAACTACAAAGATGCGCCCCTCGAGGGCATCCGCCGCATCATGTCGCACTTCCTCGGCCACGAAATACCCCGCGGCGAGGCACTCGACACGAAAAAGATCGACTCCATCCGTATGGGCACCACCGTAGCGACAAATGCGTTGCTGGAGCGCAAGGGCGAGAAGATCGCCATGGTCGTCACCAAGGGGTTCAAGGACTGCCTCGCCATCGGCAACCAAAGCAGACCCAAGATCTTTGATTTGGCAATCCGGAAACCCGACGTTTTGTATGAGAAGGTGGTCGAGGTTGATGAGCGTGTGACCCTGGAGGACTACGCTGAGGATCCCGAGAGACACTCGACGCAGGCTTCTGCCAAGACGGGGATGCCCGAGGCCGCGAAAGAAGAGCTTGTCCAGGGCACATCAGGAGAAGCCGTGAGAATTCTCCAGCGCCCCGAGGCTGAACGTATCCGGAGTCAGTTGCAAGAGGTATATGACTCTGGGATCCGCAGCATAGCTGTGTGCCTGATGCACGGCTACACCTTCCCCGATCACGAGGCCCTTGTCGGCAAGATTGCCAAGGAGATTGGATTCAAGCATATTTCCCTCAGTCACGAGCTTATGCCAATGATCAAGCTGGTCTCACGAGCAAACTCCGTCTGTGCGGATGCCTATCTCACGCCTGCCATCAAGAAGTACATTTCGGGCTTCCAGGCTGGGTTCGAGGGCGGCCTTGGTACGAGGAGCGTCCAGCAGGAGGAGGGTGCCAAGGGCGCGCGCTGTGAGTTCATGCAGAGCGACGGCGGTCTTGTTGACGTGGAGAACTTTACCGGTCTCAAGGCCATCCTGTCCGGACCGGCGGGTGGCGTTGTGGGGTATGCCATCACGTCGTACGATGAAGAGACCAAAGTTCCAGTGATTGGCTTCGACATGGGTGGCACGAGTACTGATGTCTCTCGATTTGGCGAGGGTCGCTATGAGCATGTATTCGAAACCACTACCGCTGGTGTGACGATTCAATCGCCGCAGCTGGACATTAACACAGTGGCTGCCGGTGGTGGCTCGATGCTGTTTTGGAAGAATGGCCTCTTTGTCGTGGGGCCAGAGTCTGCTGGAGCGCACCCAGGTCCAGCATGTTACCGAAAAGGAGGTCCTGCGACCGTCACGGATGCGAACCTCTATCTCGGTCGCCTGCTGCCCGAGTTTTTTCCCAAGATCTTCGGCGAGAATGAGGACCAAGGACTTGATCCCGAGGCCAGTAAGAAGGTGCTGCAGGAGCTCGCTGATCAGGTCAACAAGGAGACCGGAAAGAGCATGAGTGTTGATGAGGTGGCGTATGGCTTCCTGACGGTGGCCAACGAGACCATGACGAGACCTATCCGATCAATTACCGAGGCCAAGGGACACGACTCCTCGAAGCATCGTTTGGCAACTTTTGGTGGTGCCGGTGGTCAGCATGCTGTCGCCATCGCCGAAGCCCTAGAAATCCAACAGATTCTCATCCACAGATACTCCTCCGTCCTTTCGGCGTACGGCATGGCTTTGGCCGATGTTGTTGACGAACGCCAAGAGCCTGACTCCAAGGTCTGGGAGTACCCGGGCATGGCGGTCGGTGAGCTGAAGAGCAAGATGGAGAAGCTGAAGGAAAGATCCCGTAATGCTCTACGAAACCAGGGCTTCGAGGATAAGGAAATCGTTTTTGAGGAGTATCTCAACATGAGATACCGTGGTACCGAGTCGGCGTTAATGATCATCAATGCGGACCAAGACGGGCAGAATGACGCCAAGGACTGGGACTTTGGGACCGCTTTCATCCAGCAGCATCGTTACGAGTTCGGATTTACTCTCGATGACAGAGATATTATTGTCGACGATGTACGCGTCAGAGGCATTGGCAAGAGCTACAGGCATACGGAAAAGACAGTCGATCAGCAGCTGAAGGAATTGAAGCGCAAGGATGTAGAGCGGAGCAAGGCACACAACCGGCAGAAAGTGTATTTCGAGGAGGGCCGACTCGATACTCCTGTATACAAGCTCGAAGACTTGTGTACTGGCGAGACTATCAGGGGGCCTGCCATGCTGGCAGATGGAACCCAGACAATTGTTGTTACGCCTAAGGCCGCAGCTTTAGTACTTGATACCCACGTTGTCATCGACATTCAGAAGGACGGCTCAAAAGAGGACGAGTATATACGCCGAACCCAAACAAAACCTACAAAACTGACTACTTGTAACAGCACGCAACCGAGCCGAGGAGAGCGCGAGGCTGATTCCATCATGCTGAGCATCTTTGGTCATCGCTTCATGGCTATTGCAGAACAGATGGGTAGGGCACTGCAGAAGACAAGTGTCAGTACCAACGTCAAGGAGCGTCTCGACTTCTCTTGCGCCATTTTCGACGCGTCGGGAGGCCTCGTAGCGAACGCCCCTCACCTTCCAGTACATCTTGGTTCGATGTCGACATGCGTCAAGCGCCAAGCTGAGATATGGAAGGGTGATTTGAAGAAGGGCGATGTCATCATCTCCAACCACCCCTCGTACGGAGGCACCCATCTGCCGGATATCACCCTCGTAATGCCGGCCTTCAACGAGAAGGGCGATCAAATTCTCTTTTACGCGGCCTCCAGGGCGCACCACGCAGACATCGGTGGCATCACCGCTGGCAGTATGCCACCTCACTCAAGGGAGTTGTTCCAAGAAGGTGCTGCGATCAAGAGCGAGAAGCTTGTGAGCGAAGGTCGCTTCGACGAGAAGAGAGTGACAGAGCTGCTGTACAACGAACCCGCACAGTACCCTGGCTGCAGCGGAACCCGCTGCCTAGCTGACAACATCAATGACCTGAGAGCTCAGGTGTCGGCTAACCAGAAGGGTATTGCGCTGATCGAGGGACTCATTGAGGAGTACGGAGAGGAGACGGTGCAATTCTACATGGTCCACATCCAGAAAAACGCAGAGCTGTGCGTCCGTAATCTCTTGAAAGGAGTTAGCAAGCGCTTCGAGGGCAGAGACCTCCAAGCAGTAGACTTCATGGACGACGGTAGCCCCATCCGGCTGAAAGTGACGATCGATGCTGACAAGGGTGAGGCGGTCTTCGACTTTGAGGGCACCGGTCCCGAAGTCTACGGCAATATCAACGCTCCAGAAGCTGTAACAATGAGCGCCATCATCTACTGCCTCCGCTGTCTCATCTCTGAGGACATACCCCTGAACCAGGGATGCCTCAAGCCAATTGACGTCAAGATCCCGCCAAAGTCGCTCCTCTCCCCCTCGGACGGCGCCGCCGTAGTTGGCGGCAACGTGCTGACGAGTCAGCGCGTGACGGATGTCATCTTCAAGGCCTTCCAGGCGTGTGCGGCCAGCCAGGGTGACTGTAACAATCTCACCTTTGGCTTTGGCGGGAACCTCACGGGCCAGAAGGAAGTGAAAGGGTTCGGGTACTATGAGACTATTGCGGGCGGTAGCGGCGCAGGGCCAACCTGGGAGGGAACCAGCGGTGTGCATACCCACATGACCAACACGCGCATCACGGACTCGGAGGTATTTGAGCGGCGCTATCCAGTGATTCTGCGCGAGTTCTCGCTACGGGACGGGTCTGGTGGAGATGGACAGCACCGCGGCGGCGACGGCGTCGTGAGGGACATCGAGTTCCGCATCCCGGTGCAGGTGTCGATCCTCAGTGAGAGGCGGGTGTACCGGCCATACGGGCTCGCCGGCGGCGAAGATGGCGAGTCTGGACTGAACATTTGGGTCAGGAAGCTCGAGAAGGGGAGCTGGGAGAAATCCCTGAAGAGGCTCAAGGGCGGAGAGGGCAGCGGAGGGGATGCCGAGGTGGAGTACGAGGAGAGGAGATTCAACCTGGGTGCCAAGAACAGTGCGCCAATGAAGCCGGGCGAGAGGATCATCATCAACACCCCAGGCGGCGGTGGCTGGGGTAAGGTCGGGACGGAGAAGGCGTCTACGCGGAAGAGAGATCCGACGGAAGGGTGGAGAAAGGGGAGTCATGCGAACAGGGAGGATACCGCGCTTCAAGTATAAGGGCGAAGGGGCAGAACGGTATTGGTTCTCGTGATTCACAGGTTACTTGGTTGTCAGGGTATACAATGGGGGACGGTCAACCGGGTGGCGACTGCTTGTTGTTACACGAAGAGCAATGACATAAAACACACGATTTCAATTGGGTCTTGCACCGCGGTCTTGCCGGCCTCCTTGACAGCACGGATGTTCCACATGGCTTAAGCCTTGAAGATAAGGTCCGCGTGCTCCTCGGACCACCGTATTCACTGGACGACGTTGGCGAGGCTGCCGCGAAGGCCCTCCCAGAGGCCGCACGTGCAAGACACGCCGGTTATGCCGCCCCCCTGCAACTGGTTTTGACACAAGCACAGTCTTATGGAAATACATTACTGGGCCTTCTTACCTGATCAAAATAACATAGATGTGGCCTGCAGGGCTGTGAGATATATAGAGGCGGCGGTGGTAGATCGGCATGTTGTCCTGGAACCGGAAGACTCTGCCCCAAAGAGGCAGTTCGCATAAGACCACTGCGCGCCTATTGCTTGAGAAGACATGGTAAGATGGTTAGATCAAATGTTTTTCCGCTTGAAAAAGCCCCATTTTAAATCATGCCTATAATTAGATGTCATTCGCGACTTTGTGAAGACGCGGCGGCCATGACCCGCTAATAACATGCAAAAAAAAAAAAAAGCGCCGTACCGGACCGGCAGCAACGGTATGGACTCCGGGTGGGGCCGAGTGCATTGACCATCCCATCGACCCCGCGTCTCCGCCGTCAGCAAACCGCCTAATTCCATCGTAAGCCGCCGGTGATAGGACCAACCTCGACCAAACGCAACCGAGCCGGCCGATCAATAACTCCACGGATCCTTGCCTACCACGTCGACCGTAATATTCACAGCCCGGCGCTCTGTGTCTTAATAAAAACCCTATGTACGCCGCTCCCTTTTCCCCTATTCTCACATCTAACGCATAATTCCGCACCATTCGCCCGCCTACCATGTCTCTCACCAACGAGGATTGGGAAGAGATCCACCAGGACATCCCCGAGATCTCAGACCCTTTCATCGCTCAGTATATCAACGGCCGTGAGGCCCTCATCGCCCAGGAGCAGAAGTCCCGGGCCGACGCATCCTTCCGTGCCGCGGCTTCGCCGATTGCCCGTCGCGCGGCTGACATTGTTTCCCGCATCCGTCTTGAGGAGAAGCGGACAATATGGAACGCACAGGCCGAAGAAGACCTCGCAACTAGCGAGGGCCTTGCGCCTTTCCCTGGAATGATGTTCACGCTCGCCAAGCAACGCCTTGAGACGACCCGTCTGTGGCGCATTGTCCAGAGAATGCCCAAGGGCTCACTTCTCCACTCCCACTTGGACGCCATGGTTGACTTTGATTTCCTGTTCAATGTTCTCTTGAACACCCCCGGGATGCATTTCGCGGCGGACGAGCCATTATCAAACGAGATAGCAAAGTCCAACTCTGGAGTCCATTTCAGATTCAGAAAGGCAGAGGATAGCAAGAACTCACCGTGGGAGAAGGACTACGTTCCCGGAGAGTTCCGGCTATTGACCAAGGCAGCGGACGAGTATCCCAATGGAGGCAGGCCAGGATTCCTCAAATGGCTGAAGGCGAGATGCACCATCACGTTGACGGATAGCATGGAGCAGCATCATGGCATTGATGCCGTATGGCGCAAGTTTGCCTCGTGCTTCATGGTCACCAACACCATCATCCACTACGAGCCCATCTTCCGCGCGTTCCTCAAGAGACTCATGGCATCGCTGTTGGTGGACGGGATCTACTGGATTGAGCTAAGGTGAGAACACTTTCTTCCCTTACTCTCAAAAACCACAGCCACTGACGGAAGCAGGTTCACATGGCCCCTTAACTACTGCCGCGACGGCCAAGAAGAGCCAGAGAAGGACTATAACCACATGTTCCAAGTGATGGAGGAGGAGCTCGCACTCTTCAAGTCCGAGCCCGCCAACGCCGCCTTCTGGGGCTTCCGCACCATCTGGACCACCATCCGCCAGCTGCCCACGCGCGATATCATTGAAAGCATGGACAACTGTATCACCACCAAGATGTCTTGGCCGCACCTCATCGCCGGCTACGACCTTGTCGGCCAGGAAGACCTGGGCCGCTCCCTTCGCGACCTCCTCCCAGAGCTTTTCTGGTTCCGCAAGCAGTGCGCGCAGGAGGGCGTCAACCTGCCCTTCTTTTTCCACGCCGGCGAGACCCTCGGCGACGGCGACGAGACGGACCAGAACCTCTTCGACGCCGTTCTCCTGGGTACGCGACGCATCGGTCACGGTTTCTCACTGTATAAGCACCCGCTCCTCATCGACATGATCAAGGAAAAGCGCATCCTCATCGAGTCGTGCCCCATCAGCAACGAGGTCCTCCGCCTCTGTGGCTCCATCATGTCGCACCCGCTCCCCGCGCTGCTGTCCCGTGGTGTTCCCTGCGCCCTCTGCAACGACGACCCAGCCATGCTGGGCCAGGACACGGCGGGTATGTCGCACGACTACTGGCAGGCGCTGCAGGGGTGGGAGAACGTCGGGCTGCTGGGCTTGGGCTCCATGGCCGAGAACAGCGTGCGGTGGTCCGCGTTTGAGGATGAGACGCCCGCGGAGTGGACCGCTGGTATCAAAGAGGCGAGCCTAGGGTCGGGTACCAAGGCGGACCGGCTCAAGCAGTGGGCGACCGAGTGGGAAAAGTTCTGTCTCTGGGTTGTGGAGGAGTTCGGCGAAGAGTCAGAGCAGGCGTAGGGCAGAAGCCACATGAGAAAGAGGATGGCAATGCTACTTGGGAGAATACTTTTTCAACAAAAAAGGTGGCACGGCTGGGGGATTGGTTGAACGGACATGAGTGTCTGGGTCACACTGGCAATGGGATCGGGCACAGGCAGATGATATCTATAAACGGAGTTTCAACAGTAAATGGTGTCACACGGACTGGGTTGTTTGAGATGGTCACCTGGCATTCAGTACGGCGAATAGAAGGACATTCAACGCGGCTCTATGGCGGGAAAGTTTTGGCTGATGCGGGGAGTTGGGAGCCGAACATATGGTTAGGTTACACGCTCCGGTAATGCGAGGCATCCCGCAGCCTAGTACAGCCCAATTTTCCAAGATTTCGAGCAATGGTAGATGCCATCTGCTGCTGTGCAATGATGTCGGCAGTTCGGGCTGAAGATGGAGTCGCATACCACCACATTGTGTGTATGGGGCACACTCCACGTATCCGGTGTGCTTCCCAAGGCACGTTGCCCACTTTGCTGCATCCGGGCATCCGTAAAGATTCTGAGGCGCAGTTGATGGCAGACATCACAACTGCTTTTTTTTTTTTTTTGGTGCGTGGTTGCGTTACTCATGATCGATTTTAGAGATTCAACTTCAGAGACGGGACATACGTAATCATTTATGTTCTCCCTCCCCATTACTTTGTCGCGCAAGCCCACTTACTTCAGGTACGCCATAGTGGTGACCGTCGATGTCATGTGACCTGTAGTTAATGGGAGATGACGATGCGTAGTCCACATCATCACAGATCACCTGAGGTGACTCAAAGGCTCATTCAAATGCGACCCAAGGTCCCTCGTTGGAGGAGGGGGGCTTGGAAGCTGGGGTTCTTTTTGGTACGTGTCTGATTCAGTGGCTCAGCCCTACGTATGGTTTCTCCAGGATCAGATGTGAATAATTGGAGCCAAGCATACCATTGCACGAGCAGCTCTGGTGAAGATCAGAAACCAACCACCGGTCCAGACAGCCTAAGCACGAGATGACTGCGACTTTGAACTTTGAACTTTGCATCTCACGAATTGACACTACACATGGATCTGCGCTTGTCAAAGGTGGATATTTTCTGTTGCAACTTCTTCTATACCTCTCGCTCTATTAATGTCGTTAGCGGTAAGCCTTTGTATCCGTAATACACTAGGCGTCGAAGTCCAAACCCTTCTGCTATTGAGTCGGGTGTCGCCAGTTTCTTCCTCAGTTGATATTGCCACTTTGAAATTGACACCTGTGTAAGGGAAGAACACGAGAGTCAATCTGAAGTCGCAGATCACTGCGAATCTGGATCCAACCCACTCCCGCATTCCCTGAGATGGACAATATGTAACCGAAGCCTGCATCACAAGATGACACAACTGGAAGAAGTGTTTGTGATAGGCTCCCCAACATGGAGTGAGAATCGAGTGCTTGTAAGAACTGGACTGGTTCGTCGCGCACAAACCATGTGACTGAGTAAGATGAAGCCGCATCGAGACTTCAACCAATGAAACTAGGAGCGAGGTGCATATTTCAGGCGGAAACACGAGTCTATTAGCACAGTTTCCGAACCTCCCGTTAATAGACTACGGCAAGGACAATTATTGGGTCATTACGAGCTGCTGCGACTGACAGTCATCTCCTCAGGGACACCCTGGCTGCGCAGGGAGCATGCCCCCACCTCCTCCTCCTGCCTTTTCGAGATTGGAGCAGCAGCAGCAGCGGTTCAAGCCCCGAGCCGCCAGTGAGCACGGGCCGGCAGCATCGGACAAACAAATGTTCCGTTGCCCTAATCTTTTCCGCCATGGAACCCACCCACACAGAGGAGGAAAAAAAAAGTTGGTGAAGACAGGCTCAACCGACCTCGTTCAGGCAATTCTCCTCCCCTCACTACAACAACCAAAAATCAGGCGCAGGATCAAACCTCTTTGCGTTCCATCACAACCGTCCAAAATGGCTCCTCAAGCAGTACGTACAACATGAGACAACCGCTTTGCTGTTGGCCCGGCCCCAAAGGCTTGAAAGAGTCCTGCGCGGCGTCGGCGTGAAACAGTAGGCTAAGTCAATTCTCACAATAGGCGATCAAGCGCACCGGCAAGGGCAAGAACCAGAAGGTCACCAAGAAGTTCATCATCAACGCTTCCCAGCCCGCCTCCGACAAGATCTTCGACGTCGCTGCCTTTGAGAAGTTCCTCCAGGACAAGATCAAGGTTGAAGGTCGCGTCGGTAACCTCGGCGACCAGGTCCAGATCTCCCAGCAGGGTGAGGGCAAGATCGAGATCATCGCCCACAACGAGCTCTCCGGCCGCTACCTCAAGTACCTGTACGTTCTGTCCCGCGACATCGCCCAATGTTGGCGACTTTCTCCCTCCCTGGCAAAGATTGCTGACATTTTTTCACCCGTAGGACCAAGAAGTTCCTCAAGAAGCAGCAGCTCCGTGACTGGCTCCGTGTCGTCTCCACCTCCAAGGGTGTCTACGAGCTCAAATTCTTCAACGTCGTCAACGACGAGGCTGAGGATGATGACGAGTAAACGGTTTCTATGCATGGGTCAGGTTACTTGGGTCGGCATGGCACTTGAATTTTGGCAAGGTTAATGGGAAATACCATGGGGAACACCAAAAGTTAGCACCCTCGTGTGCTTGTTGATCTGCCACATGACCTTTCTCTTCTGATTCCGTGACGCTACTTTATATGTGTGATTCCGGGTATCCTCTAAAAAGTCTATGATATATGGCCGCACCCTTGCGTCGACCCCAGTATGTCTACAATGTCTACATGCTACGCGTTCTACTCGGGCAATGCGCGCATAACGCCCTCGAATGCCACCAATGCCATGGCGTTGGCCGGGAACGCCCTCAAGAAGCACGGCAGAAACCCGCGCCAGTAGCCCTTCCACCCCGCCTCCCTATACACCGCGGCCGCGGCGTCCCTCCACCTGGGGAATCTCTGCACGCCATCGTTGAGCCCGCCGCCCAGGGGATCCGTCATGATGCGCTGCTTGACCACGTCCGAGGGATAGCTCGTCAGCCAGAAGACCTGCGCGCTCAGCCCGCCGGCCCAGAAGTTGACCGCCGGCGCGCTGAGCTTCGTCTTCTCCTTCAAGTACTTTGAAAAGACGTCGTAGCTGCCCCACCAGCAGAAGAAGAAGCCCCTGAACAGCAGCGTCGCGCCCAGCCCGTGGTACACGCCCCTGACGCCGTGGTGCGTGTAGATCTTGCGCAGGCAGTCGACGGGCCCGCTGTACAGCCGCTCGGCCTTGCTGGCGGCGTACTGGATCTGCAGGCGCGCCTTGATATGCTCGACGGGCGCCGCGATGAAGCTGACGGTGCTGCCGGCCATGATGCCCGCAACGCCGTGGCCGTACGATGGCAGGTTGTCGACGCTGCCGACGCGGGAGAGGCGCTCGGCGACGAGCCGGCGGTACACGGTCAGGGAGCCCAGCATGACCGAGTCCATGAACATCCAGCCGACCAGCGGCGGCGTCGCGCCCTTGTACAGGCCCGGGACGCCCTCGTTCCGCAACGTCTGCGCGACGCATTGGAGGGGCCCGCTGAAGCGCGAGGCGTCTGTTGTCTGGAGACGTACCTTGATCGTGTCAAAGGGGTGGCCGACTTCGCTGTGTCAGCGATTGGGAAGCTTTCCAGCGTCGGGAGGGGACGGGGGGTTGACGAGGGATGTCGACAGACCTGTGAGTTTGGCTATTCCAGAGAACACGCCGGCGACGAAGCCCTTGTAGTTCTTGACCACCTTTGGTCGCTCTTCCATCACGTCGGCGGCCATGGTGTCTGAGTGAGGAGGAATCGCCGTGAGATCGCTGGCAGCAGACATCGCTTCCGAGTTTTGACTCCCGAAAGTGTGGTCACTCCGAGTCAGAACCAACGGAAATTCCTGAGGGGTCTGATGCAAGAAGAAATAGATCCCCCTTTTGACCGTCAGTGTTTAAACCTTAGGCGAAGTCCATCACAAGTTAGCGGGGATGAAGATGTGGTGAGTGCCTGGTCTTCATGAATCATGAAGCTCACTGCTTTTCGCTAAGCAGAAAGGAACCGATTCCGGGGATGGCGTGGGGTCCTGTAATCGCGTCAAGACCCGCTCTGATTGGCTGTGCTGAGCTATCTGGCGTACCCTTGCATCGAGTCCCTTCTTGCAGGTACTTCGCTAGTTCTTCACGTTCCTCAGTGAATAAGCCCCGATCTCGGGAAGCTCTCATTTTCATAATCTTTTCGTATTGCGTGTCAAAGCTTCGCAACTCCATCCAGCTGTTTCTGTGACATCCCTAGATCTCTATCCAACTCATCCCCTTTGATCTGCTGTGTTCTCCATCCAGGCACCTCGAAGCCGTAATCCTCCAAATGGTAAGCCGGCGCCCCCGGATTATACAACCTGATTGCAGCAGACCTTGGATGAGCCCGCGAGATGAGCATCATCTTTATCTCGACATCTTGGTTGTGAGCCACAACCCGACCGAGCTCCCTGATAAAGGGAATGTGAAGATTCTCGGGCATGGCCTTTTGCTGCGACAAGGGGATCTCTACGCGCAGACGGAAGCTTTGTATGCGCCCCCAGGTGGCGAGTCTCTCGCAGGTCGCCGCCCAGCGAGGGAGGATCTTCTTTCTCGATGAGGGCTTGAAGGCATCAGTGTTGCTAAACTTGACATCGAGTGAGACTTTGTTCAGCCGTTCCGCGAGACCGTTGACCAGGTCCCTGCCCGCCACCTTGTCGAAGAAGGCTTCCAGAGCTAGCAAGTCTTGGAAGGCAAATGATTGATCACAATGAGGCGCAACGTCTTCGTACATGCGGCGACACGCGAGCAGGAGGGGCAATGGGTAGACAAGCTCGTCGTGAGTGCGGCGGCAGTGTTGCTTGCGTTGGTTCTGTTTAGGGTCTGTTTCTGCGGAACTCGCCGCATGGTGTGTAGCTGCGCGCCTCGCCCTGATCTCAGCGCCGTTGTCTTCATATACTCCATTGCAGACAATTCGACAAAGGCGACCCTTCACAGGAGAAGAATCTCCGACCTCATTGTACAAGGCCTTGCCGTTGACATCTATGTATATGAGCTGCAATAGATGGATATGAGGATATGCGCTACCATAGATGACCGTGCGAAGCTCCCAAGGAAGCTTGAAGAAGGCCGCTTGCTCCTGCGGGTCGTAGGGTCGGACCTGAGGCGGCTCGTTGGTCTCGGTCTCGGTGGCCGGAGTCATCAGAGCCATTGTGATTAATCTATCGGAGTATAGGACGCTCAAGATGGGGAAATTGTAAGTATATCCGAGCAAGCAACTAGCAGTAGCTAGCTAGGAGAGAAGATGTGAATTTAGCTATCGCTACTGTAGCGCATTGCAGCAGGAAGAAGAGTCCAAGCCAAAACTATAGCTAGGCCTGTGAGTTTTAGACATGTTGACGAGTATCAAAAGGACTGTCCTAGTAGTTTTGTTAGGAAGTGATTTATTGAATCCGAATTTGGATATGATGACGGGGTGATTGGAGGGGCTGTGAATTGGCCTCATTGCCTCGCAAAGTGGCGGTGGCTTGAGCAGACATGAAATAATGTCCAACGGGTTTCAAAAGAACTTGAACATGAACGAACCATATATGCATCTAGACAGTTGAACTATGGATATGCATCAATGAAGAAGTGCAGGGTAATATTTGGGTGGGTAGGGGTCTGAAGCTCTGTCCCCTAGCTCCCAGCGCTGACGTCACGTGTAGTGCACAAACGATCAAACACCTGTTCATCCCACTCGACAGCCCCAGGGCGTTTGATCGAAGCTTTGTACAACTTCGAGGTGAACTTCGAGGTGGCCCAAAAACCTATTCTTCCAGAGCCCACGATACCCCCACAAGTCGAGCCGCCACGATGAAAGCAATCTACGCTGTCCCGGCGACTTTGGCACTCGTCTACCGAGCCTGGTCGCACCGATCTCTCACTCCCGCCGGCATCGTTGCCGCCGTTATCACAGCCATCGCCCACGCCTACCACCCATGGAACCTGCCATTCGCGCTGCTCTGCGTATTCTTTCTTGCTGGGACCAGGGCCACCAAGGTATTACAACAGAATTGTGTGTTGAGAGGAAACATCGATTTTTGACTTTTCTCCTCAGGTGAAGCACGATGTCAAAGCACATATGACGATGGCTGCCCGAGGCACGCCGGGAGGCGAAGGAGCCCGCACCCACGTACAGGGTAAGTCCTGCTGTCGCTCGGGATTATTTCCCCGTATCCTCTCTGATGCGCGTGGACTCCAGTTTTTGCCAACTCACTGATGGCGTCTTGCCTTTCACTCCTCCACGCCCACCAACTCAACAAGCGAAAGGCCGCGATCTTGGACTCGACGACCTCGAACCCCTCTGGCACACTCTGCTATTCTTGGGGCGGGGACCTCCTGGTTATCGGTATCATCGCCAACTACGCCGCGGTCGCTGCCGACACGTTCAGCTCGGAGCTGGGAATCCTGGCCAAAGGAGAACCCCGCCTGATCACGTCTCCTACCCTGCGCAGGGTCCCGCGCGGCACCAACGGCGGCGTCACTCCCCTCGGCATCGCCGCCGGTGCGTTGGGCTCGATGATTATCGTCACAGCCTCCATGATCTTCCTCCCGTTTTGCGGAGACGACACCGCCGGTAAGGTTGGAGGCGGCATCTCGGCGTGGACGACCCAGCAGCGGTCCGCCTTCATGTTGGGGATGACGATTTGGGGCGTACTTGGAAGCCTCCTGGACAGCGTTCTCGGCGCCATTTTCCAGCGCTCCGTCAGAGATGTGCGGACCGGCAAGATCGTCGAAGGCGAGGGCGGTACAAAGGTCCTGATCTCCGGCGATGCCACCGACCACGCCGACAAAAACCAGAAGCGCGCGGTCCTCAAGGCCGCGGCGCTCAACGGGGAGGGCAAGCGCGCCGTGGAGAAGATGCAAGAGGTTGGCGGCGTGGAAGCCCCCCAGACCAGCGACTCGAAGAAGAGGTACGACCCCGAGGACAAGCACCGCAAGCCGACCATGGGCGACGCGAGGCCCTCGCGGGTCGTGGAAACGGGATGGGACCTGCTAGACAACAACGACGTTAACTTTTTGATGGCTTTCACCATGAGCATGGGGGCAATGGGTGTTGCCAGCTGGTTTTGGGGCGTGCCCATCGAGACGATTCTCGACCTCTAGACTAGTAATCCATATCTTTCTTTTCTCTCTTTCTCTCTCTGTCTCTCGCTCTGTGCGCCTTTGGTAAGGAGTGGAGGTCAAGTGCCATGCGTGACCGACCGCCCGGCCGGAAACCGTGTCTCCCGAGAGTCGGACGTTTCCTTGCCTGTTGGTCGAATCCTGTGATACTTTGGGGCGAGAAGGATGCCAAAGGCCCAGTAGTAATAAGGCCTTCTTGTCGAGGACTAGCGTTCAACGACGTCTGGCACCTCTGTTGGCAGGAAGTCATCTCATCTTCACAGCGATTCAAAGCTGCTTCCGCAACCCGGCCGTCTCACAGTGCATATCGGACATCACTCGTTCCATGCATCATCAACACGGAGGGAAACGAATGAAGGTCGGGGTGCAGGATACCAATTGGTAATGTGCTACTATAAAAATGCCTGTCCTCCCCGTATACCGTAATTCTTCTACAAATGTTCCCCCCCTTTTTTTTTTTGCTTACTTTGGGTGGGTGATTTCCTCCACCGCCCAACTTTCGAGATCCCCCTTCTCCCCCTCTCTCACCCACCAACGGCGAACACGTCACAGGGGCAGTAGAATTAGAAGACGTAAAAGTCGAACATTTCCCAACGCCAAGCAAAAAGAGCAATGCTATGCCTTACCTTTCTTTTCTTCTTCGCTACGCGAAACTCGCTATTCCTCCTCTCTCCCATCTAGTATAAAACCTGGAACAGGGATAAAAAAAACATTCAGAGACGATAAAGGAGGGGATCAACTCGTCCAAAGATGACGAAAAAAAAACCTAGTTCCATTCTCCCATATCTTTCATGCTCATGGCGTTTCCGTCATCGTTCATTTGACATTGGCCGATTTGTGTGTTTCCAGGGCCGCGGCCACCGTCTTGGCCAAGTCCTCGGTCTTGACCTGCACCATCCACGTCTCAAGACCGTTGCCAGCCTCATTGGAGGTGACGAGCCTGACGTACTTCTTGTCTGCCTTGTAGGTCTCATTGGGCAGGACGGATCGGTTCAGCACGACGTGGCCACGGGGCTCCGCGCGCAAGAGCATGCGGACGGCGCCGGTGTTCTTGTGCTTGAGCAAACGGAACGGGCCAACACCCTTGGTGGACCATGGGCTCTTGTTCTTGGGCTGGTCATCGCCGCTGTCCTTGTCCTCTTCAGACCCGGGAGGAATAAACTTCATAATCTTAGCACGAACGTCGTGGACAACCAACTCGTCTTCCTCGCCTGGACCTCCCTCAGTGAGCTTGAGCTGCTCGTGAGGCTTGCCTTCGGCATCGTCACCGTCACCACTACCACCAGCCTTCTCCGCTTCCGCGGCCGGCTCGGGAGTTCCTGTGGCAGGCGTGGTGGCTAGGCTTGAGGCGCCGCCAAAGTTAAACGGCGAGTTTGTTCCAGTGGTCGAAGCACCGGCCGGGGGCTGCAGGTTGCCGAACATGCCGGAGGCAGGCTGAGCGGGCTTGGAACCAAAAAGGTTGCTCGTGGGCGTCGAGGTCGACGCTCCGAACAGCGGTTTCTGAGAGGCGGGCGCCGAGGAATTGGCGGGCCCGTTCGAGGCACCAAAGGCAAAAGTGGGAGCCGACGTCGCGGGAGCCGCAGGCTGATTAGGAGCACCGCCTCCGAACTGGAAGGGGGTGCTGCTCGACGGAGCAGCCGAGGACGAACCGCCGCCGAACTGGAATGGCGAAGAGCCATTGGAAGGGGCAGATGATCCACCAAAGTTGAACATGCCTCCAGACGAAGGAGCGGCATCGGATGTACCTCCGTTGCTGGACGCGAAGGGGTTGTTGAAACTCTGACCACCGCCAGCGCTGAACGTGAAAGATCCACCACCGCCGGAGCCAAAGCTTGGGGGACCGCTAGGACCTCCATTTGTCTGGGGTGCAGACGCAGCGCCACCAAATGGATTGGAAGCAGGTGCGCTTTGGTTACCCCCAAAGTTGAACATGCCACCCGACGGCGCGGAAGGTGCAGAAGATGGAGCATTGAATTGCTTCTTCGCTGGCGGCCCATCTTGTTGCATGGAGCTGCCGCCAAAGAGAGGGTTGGTGGCCGGGGCGGACTCCGCCTGCTTGTTAGCACCGAAGCTGAAGACCGGCGCCGCAGGAGCAGAAGAGGCTTCGGGTGCCTTAGGGGCCTCGGCGGGCTTAGTACCGAACAGGTTTGAGGTGTCCGACGCCGGCGCGTTGTTGCCGAAGAGGGAGTTCGACTGGAAAGGAGTCGAAGTGCCCGACGTACTAGCACCGAATAGGGGTTTAGCAGGTTCAGCGGCAGGTGCCTCCTGGGGCTTTGCGCCGAACAGCGTCGAAGACTGCATGACGGAGCCCGCAGGCTTGTCCTGGACGCCGAAGAGGTTCGAGGCTGGGGCCGGAGCCTTAGCCTCTTCCGCCTTGGGGGCAGAAGCACCGAACGCGAAAGTCGGCGCAGCCGCCGGCTTGGACGGTGCCTCATCCTTGTTGGGTTGCTCCGATGACTTCGGCTGGAACCCAGAGAATCCGCCAAAGGGGGACTTGGCGGGAGGCTGCGAGCTGTTTTCCTTGTCAGACTCGGCCCCCGTGTCCTCCTCAGATCGGTTGCGCTTCCCGGCCTTGGAATTCTCATCCTGCTTGGGCGCACCGAACAAATTGGAAGCGGGCGCGGCAGGCTTAGCGCCGAATAGATTGGAAATGGGTTCGGCAGGCTTAGCGCCGCCGAAGATGGAGCCGGCTCCATTGGTAGACGCGCCAAAGAGACCGTTGCTGGCCGGGGCACTGGCATTGAACTTGATCGGAGAGTTGGGGTTCCAAGTCGCATTCACGGGAGCCGGCGCGGCATCCTTGCTAGAAGCAAACGGCGTCTTGTCGACCGCCGGAGCGGGCTCGGCCGAATCCGCACGAAGAGCCTTACCGCTGTTGTCCTTGCTAACGCGATCGAAGAGGCTCTTGCCCGGTGTGCCTTCTCTGGCATCGGCTGAGGTGCTGGAAGGACCAGTCACAGAGCCACTGGTGAAGAGGGGCTTCTTAGCACCAAAGGGATTCGAAGCCAGCGGGGCCAAAGGCGTCTCGGCGCCACCGCTAGCGGCAACACTGGGCTCGTAGCTCTGCTGCCCGGCTTCCTGCGTCTCCGCGTCATCGTCGGAGTCGGTTTCGCTTTCACCATCAGCCTCCACGCCGCTATTCTTTGCAGAGCTGGCATCAGAAAGATAGCCAAAGATGTTGGACGGCTGAGCAGGCTTAAGATTGGCCTCGAGCACGGAACGCGAAAGGTTGTTGGCGGCAGGCTTTGAGGCGTTTGCAAAAAGGTTAGGCTTCGCCTCCGCAGCCTTCGGGGTCGCCTTGGGGGTCGAGGCCGGTCCCTGGTTGTTAGCAACCCTCTCGAACATGCTCTTAGTTGCGGAGGGCGTCGAAGTCGACTTCTGCAACTTGCTCGGCTGGTTCTCGTCCGAGTCGTCGGTCACGGTTGCCCTTCTCTTGTTCTTGATCGCAGCTGGGGTAGCCGGCTCTTGCTCCTCCTCTCTGTCCACAGCACGTCTTTTGTTGTTCTTATTGGGAGAGGCAGTCGACAGTGCCGCGTCCTTGGGAGTCAACTGGTCCTCAGCCTTGCGCTTGGAACGGGTGGTCTGTCTCGAAGGGCTGGCATCCACGGCGTCCTCCTCAGGGTCGGGCAGGTTGTGGGCGGTTCTCCACTTCTTCAAGACCTCCTCTGATGGCTTGACGTTCTTGAACTCGTAGAGGCCGTATCTGAGCATGATGAGGCTTCGACTCTTTTCAAACTCTTTTGCAAAGTTCATAATGTTGAGCTTCCAATCCTTCTTGGTGAAGATCTCATTGGCAGCATATTTGAGGCGGCGGAGATCCAGGACGCAGAAGAGCTGGCGTCGCTGCAAGTCATCGTACTCTGGGGGGACAAGGTGGCCCAGATACTGGTCTGCGTAGACAGTGCCCTTGGCTTCGAGCTCAGGGGGGATGTCTCGCGCAAGTGCTTCGCCAGAGAGCTCGGGGGGTGGGGAGGGAATGCGCATATGGAAAAGGTCGGCCGATGTGGATTTGGAAGATAGGCCTCGCGGGGTGGCCTGAGCGATCGTCTCTCGGTAAACCTTTTGCGAGGCCGGAGTCGCGCCAGGCGCGAAAACCTTCTTGGTGGTGCTCGTAGGCAGATTCGGCGCGAAAGAGGTAACGGCCGGGCTCGCGCTGATGGAGGAGGACCGGAACAGGTTGTGAGCGGTGGAAATGGTGCTCGTGTTGAGGTTGCTCGAGGGCGCCGGGTCGCGGTTCAGGACTCTCTGAGACGGAGCAGTCTGGGGAGTGCCCAGTCGCTTGTTGGGGTTAAGAGGCGAAGCTTGGTAGCTCCGGTTCGCGAATTTGAGCGACGGGCGCGACCGCGGGGTGCTGTTTCGATGATCCATAATGATGGCCGAGAGGGACAGGTGCAATTTCAGAATTGTGATTAGCCGACGGAGATGGGGTGGGTGTCGGTCGACTGGGTCTCGGAAGGAGAGTCGCGTCTCGATTCACGCAGGATTCGCAGACAAAGCGTGGGTGGGGATGGGGGGAGACGAAAGCAGACGCTGAAGCGGGAAGCGACTACTGATGGGTAGATGCGAGTAGATGAAAGAACTCGAAAAACAATGAAGCGTAGAAAGCAGCAGAAGACACTGGCGCAGCGATCAGGAAAGCTGATGCTGGATGGCGCATCAAAGACGCCTTGTTGGTGGTTTGTCTGGAAGAACCACACAAAGATTTCGGTGCAGGATGTTTTTTTGGCGTGGCACGTCCGGGCGACAGGTGACGGGGACAGCTGTTAGTAAGAAAAAAAAAAAAAAAAAGAGTAGGCCCACCACGGTCACCGTTCACGGTGCAGGGGGCGAGCACACCTGGGACGATCCAGCTTCAAGACCAGGGATATGAGGCTCCACTTTTCTGCCGTTGCTCAACCTCAGGCAACCGTGACCGCCTTCAACACGAGTTACCTAAGCTGGTTGCCGCTGGCGGCAACGTGGTATGCTGAAGTGCGACGCGACGGGACTGGCTGCATGCATATCATATGGTTGGATTTGGGCGCTTCCAATTCGGCCCTTCACTCATACGTAAAGTCCCGTGTCATGGTGTCGACACAAAATCAAGCAAAAGTACAACTCTGAAGACTCCAATGAATCCCTACTACCTGCCTAGTTACCTTGCCAGGGTACCATCGGCGAGCAGCGTCTAGTGTATAGGAGTCCGAGTGCCTGCTAGTTCGGGCTTCTCCCATCCATTCCCATCTGCTGACTCAGCTCAAGTCTTTCCCATCGGATGCAGTGCCCACTGCCGCCAAGTCTGACTGCACCCCTGACGCCTCTGCTCTCTCCATCTGCACCATGAGACTCGAATGGCCGATGCGCCCACGGGACTGAAACCAGGAGAACTCATTCGGGCTGGTTGGATGAGGTCTTCTCATCCAGGTCGAAGGCCATGTATTATTCGAGGTGTCAAGTGGCCATTAAAAGCTGCATCGCCTATCCAACGAGGTCTTCCCGCAATACCTTGTAGCACATCAAGTAGGAGCGTTCTCTCCCCTCCCAAGGACTACAACTAAAACGAACGCGTACCTAGTTATAGGACGAAAAGAAGGGGGGGAAGAACACGTGAAGTTGACGGCGCCGGTCCTCCGGCCACAACTGGGTCTCCTGACTCGGGCCGGCAATCGTCGGGAATTCCGTCAGCAAGCACACTACTCCAGCACCGTTGACTACTAACGTAGGTACCTACAGAAGAAACGCACGCACGTGTTCATCAGCGAGCGCATCGGACGTCCGTCGCGGATTGGATGCAATTTTTCTAGAATTTGCGGCTGATTCCCGAATCTCTCTGCTCCTTTTCCCCCTTTTTTTTTTTTTGTGTGTGTGCAAACCATGGGGCACCTCGCAAGCCGCAAGAACTATTACCAACGGATAGATGGGCCTTGTGGGGGCAGTCACATGCTTTTGGGCGACGGCGCAACATCGAGGCTATCGACCACAACAAGTGCATTACACCATGTATCGTGAATCGTGTCATCGCAGAGGGCGGTCCTGGGAAATATCTGTCCTAGCACGAGTTTTCAACATGCTAGATGAATGGTCATATTCTCATCTCCTACGGCAACGCTACGTTTGGCGCACATGCGGGTCCAGCAACGCATGGCTGATCCAACTGGTAGGTTATGATACAGGGTATTACCGACAATAAAATGGCCCACGCAACACATCTACAACTTGGCCTTGGACTGTGCCTTCTTCAGGATTGGCTCCATCTTGGTAGCCTTCATGACGTCGCCCTTGATCTTGAGCTTGCCGGACATGAAAAGCTTCTGGGCGTTGGCCTTGCCCTGGACAAGGCTGCCAAAGTCGGAATCGGACAGAGACAGAGTGACTAAGATGAAGACGTCAGACCGAGGCTCATATGGCATTGCGGGTTACGCCAAACACGTACCGGTGGGCTTATCGCCGGTGCCCTTGGCGACCTCGCCCTTGTTCTTGAGGTCAATGTGCCAGCTGTCGGTCTCGCCGGCCGAGTTCTTCAGGGTGAAGGCAAAAACGGCACCGCCCTGCTTGACAGCGTCTTTGCGGTCGGCCTCGCTGGAGCCAAGCGCATCGTTGATGGCGTCGAAAGCGACCGAGGAAGGGAACTTGTCTGCAGAAACACATAATTAGCGCCGGGGCGACGTACAAAGGAGATCGAGGCAGCCGAATAGCAGTACGTACCGTTGGCGAGACCCATGATGATGTTTTGGTTGAATGAGGGGAGGATCTAAGAAGAAAAAAAAAAAAAGTAATTTGTCGGTTTAATTGGAGTTGATGGAATACTACTGTTGGAAAACAGGAGGTCACGAGAAAATGCCGATCGGCGAGGGATGACCGGATACTTAAGTACTGGCAAGGTGTCAACGGTTTAGCCGTGCGTCGGAGGCTGGGGGCTCGAGTCGGTCGGAGGAACAAAGGCGACAAAGAGAGAGAGAGATAGAGAGAGGTGTGCCCCCCGAGAGCTAGATGACGCTCAGTTGTCGCATGTGAACCTCGGTGATTTAGCTCAGCGTCATGTGCCCCGCGCACCCCAGAGCGGAAAGACAAACAAGACCTGTGGAACCCCACACGCGCCCACCCCTAAGGGGACTAGGCGCCACAGCACTGATGGCAGATGCTGCAGACTGCGCGGAACCCCGGACCCAGTCACCCAGTTCACCTCAGCCATGGCCCATGGTCCATGGATGCTTGCTTCACTGGAGGAATGCATCCATTGCTGGGGAACTGCGCCAGGGCAGGGTGTCTCAGTTCGCTACAGCCGACTCCGGGCAGAGAAAGAAGGAGAGAGAGAAAGAGAGACAGACACAACCACGGGAGACACGCGGCGCCCTGCCATTGCCACTGACACCTGAATTCTGGAATTCCCTATTCTCCACTACCTACCTACTACAGTAGGTACCTAGGTAGGCCCCTACCGTGCTACCTACGCAGGCGGTGTGGACAAGCCGGACCGCCGTGGCACTCTCTACCTTATTTTGTTTTGGCTATATTCTCCGCTGTCAATCCACGAGTCGTCGACGCCACAGGCATCCATCCATACTTCATGTCTCGACCGCTATCGTGGGTACCAGCACCAGTAGATGACGACGATCCATGGATCCCAACTACCTTTGCGTGCCGATCTCGTCTAATGTTATGGATCGGACCTCGGCCCCCATATGAGCGCCATTTAAGCTGCTGCGTACCGCTCGAAGCTCAGAACAAAACGTGGCAGGCAAGACGTGACAACCCCGACTGTGCGCACTTCATTCGTCACGGACAGACAAAGCTTCTGACAATCCAGCATACATTTGAATCGCATTCCACCTTGGTGTCTCGAATGTTCTTTGTGCCTTCGTGGCTCTTACGACTACACAGGCCGCGTTCCTCGGCACTGCTCCCTGCCCGTGGTGACTAACCTTACTAAGCCTGCAAATTCAGAGACTCATTTCATGGCTTCATGACAGCGGCCGAGAGAAGCCTGGAGAGTTCAAGTAGCAGGCCAATGCCAGCACACTCGTCGGCCAGTTCGGGCGGCACTGGCGAGAACGAGTCCGAGTGCGATAGGCAATGCGTCGCAACAAAGGACTCGACGACAGGGCACAAAGGGTCCTCGGCTACTCCAGCAATCAAACAAGAACCCTTTGACACAATTGGGATCGAGCGACTTCCGTTTTGACAGTTCGTCCGACTACAAATTTGGCCACCAGCTAACGGAAACCTAATTACATCGCTACATGATACATCCAACACGGCCTTCCCTCCCGTCTGCTCGTACCACGGCATGCAACCTCTCTCTGAAGTTTGGAACGAGCGCCTACTGCGGATCGACACCCCTCGGAACGGCGCATAACCACCCGCTCGCATCACCCTTCAAGCGCCCGAGTCCCTCAGATACGCGGCAACGACGCCGCCCCAGGACCCCGTGTTATCTCTCGCAAACACTTCCCACACCACGCCACCCGTCTTGTCGTACAGCAGAGACGTGGTGCTCTTGGTGCTCAGCCCGAACCAGTATGTCGACTTGGCGCCGTCGGCAAAGGCTTGGTTGGTCATGCAGTTGCCTCCCGTGTTCTCGCACTGCGGGTTCTGCCACTGGTTGTTGTTCATCTTGTTGAAGAAGACCCACAGTGCCGACCCGTGGATCACGACCTTGGAGCTGCCCGTCATGTGGTGGCCCCACGACCGAAAGCAACGGTCGTTGTTGCCCTGCCCCTGGGCCGCGCAGTTGCTAAAGTCCGGGTCGCCGTAGGCCGGCTTGACGCTCCAGGGGCTCGGGGCCCTTTGCGGCGTCCCCTCGCCCTGCCAGTACGCGCTCTCCGTCTGTTCCAGGGAAATGTATACGTTCTGCGCGTTGTGGAGGTTGTACTGGTACAAGACGCAATGCTCGAAGCTGGTGCCCACCAGCCACGTGGGCTTGGTGCTCTCGATGAGGGCGCCTCGGCCGACTGCAATGTTCTGCGCCGCGCCGCCGTCGAGCGAGTGGTCCGCCACCCAGCCCCAGACATTCTCCAGGTAGGCCGAGGCAGTCGAAGTAACGTGCATCAGCGCGAATGCGGCCTTGCAGGCGCCCGGGTCCGGGCCGCCACAGTTGGTGTTTGTGAGCGAGTGCTTGGTGCCGCCGACGCGGAAGACGCTGCTCCAGATGCCGACGTCGCCGGGCCTCGACCCGGCCATGTTGACCTGCACGAGAGTCGCGCCCTGCTGGACGTCGGCGACCTCGACTGTGATGTCCGTGATCTGGGCGATGCCCGTCTCGCCGGGGTTGCCGACCTTGAGGATGGGCTGGGGGTCGTCGGGGTTCCACCACCGCGATCCAAGGCCTGTCGGCGTTTAGCATTTTGTTCGGAAGCAAGACGTATCTAACCAAGCCAAGCACACGTACCGTTGAAGATGCTGAGGGTCTCGCCGATCAGCCTCGTGCCAGGGGGCACGTAGATGGTCTCTTTGGTCAGGTAAATGCCCTGGGGGACGAATATGATCTTGCAGCCCTTGTACTTCTGCAGGATGGCGTTGATACTAGGGCCGTCGTCGTGGCTGTTATCTCCGTAGACAGGGAACTGCGGGTCACCCTTCAGGCTGACAAACTGATCCAGGGCGTACTTCTCGTACTGAGGCAGCGGCGCGGTGAAGTACCTATCTCCGGAGAGCAGCGCGGCAGGCCGCTCGATGGGGTAGATGGTTCCGCGCTGCAGGTTGTTCGAGTTGACGTATCCCATGACCCAGGTTTGGCCTGCCAGGACCGAGCCGGACCTGAGGGTCGACCCGTCGGCCGCCGACTTGACGGCCGTCGCGTCAGTGACCTGGAAGTTGTCAATGACGAGCGAGTTCTGGCCGTAGCCCGTCACACGGTTGTTGACGCCGGCGTTGCAGGCGCGGACGCTCGAGTCCACGAGTGAGACGACGCCCGCCGTGTCGCGGCCCATGTCGATGCCGAAGTTGCAGTTGGCAAAGGTCGCGCCCTGCACCACGGCGACGTAGACTTGGTCCACCGAGATGCCGACGTTGCAGCCGTTGAATGAGAGGTTCTTGAACTGGTACTGCTGGCCTTTGACCCTAATGCCGATGGCGCCGCCCTCGAATTGCTAATCGCTCGTCAGTTCCCGGCGTTTGGGAAAGAAAGGGAGGGGGTAGACAAAAAGGAAAGGTCAAAGAGAAAAGAAAGGAGAAGAAAAAGAGAGAAAGAAAAAAAAAACTACGGGAGAGACTAACACTGTCGCTGATCAAAATTCCCGACCCCCCGGCGTTCATCGTCATGCCGATGTGGCTCGAGAAGTTAGGCATGCGGACCTTGACGTTGGACAGGGAGCAGCCCTGCGAGACGCTCCAGTCGATGCCGACGGCCTGCACGCTGGTGCTGATCTCGTTGGTGTCTATGACGACGTTGCGCACTGCCATGTAGAAGTTCTTGGTCGCCGACCCGTCGCCTTGGTGCGAGTCGTAGCCGTTGATGACGGGCTGGTTGCCGAGCGCCGGGTCGGCGATCAGCACGGGCGGGTTGAGGGCGTCGCCGACGAGGTAGGTGGTCACGAGCATCTGGATCGACTTCTTGATGCGGTACCGGCCCGGCGGGATGTAGATGTAGGCCGGGCGGGTCGTCACGGTGTTTCCGGTGCGGCTCCATGCTGGGGGGGGGGAGGGGTACGGTGTCAGTCGATTGCGTGCGCCATGGCTCCAGCAAACGCTCCTGGCCGCAAAAGGGTCAACATACCTTCGATGGCGAAGTTAAAGGCGTCGGACGAGTCCTGGACGCCGGTGTTGTCGGCGCCGTACTGGACCGCGGTACGGTAGTACTGGTAGGTCGAGTCGGAGCTCGTCGGCGTCGTGCCGTTGTGGCCGATGGCGGCGCGCCACCAGGTCGACGGGTTGCTCTCGACGGGGCCGGAGCACGTCTGTCGGGACTCGAGGGCGCCGTGGGGGCTGTGAGGGTGGGCGACGGCCCCGACGCCGAGGACGGCGAGGAGGGGGAGCAGCTTCATTGTGGCTTCTTGCTGTTTGTCCTCTTTTCTGTGGGCCGGTTGGAGCTGAAGAGCATCTGTTCTCACGATCTGGAAAGGGCCGTGGCCGCGAGTATTTATGCCCATGGAAGAAGAGGCTGCTCACCCGTCGTCAAAAAGCAATTAATTCATCGTGTCCGCCCCCCCCCCCCTGGCCAGCTAGGGTCACGCATGGAGGATTGCAAAGGCAAAAAAAAAATTTAATAACTCAACCCCTGGACAGCCCTTCCTGCGTGTCCCTGAATAATCGCCCATCCGGCTCAAGGGTTCAAATCAAAGGTCGAGGCCCAGAAGCAGACACCCCGCAAGGATTGGGGGAGAGGTGACCCGCAACGGGCTAGACAGGTTCGTCGAATACCGATACCGAGCTTATGTGAGATTTGTAAAATTGCACATAGCATCATGGATGGCCTGCCCATCCTGGCCTGGCCTAGCCTGGTAAACAAGCCCATTGGCCTCCCGCCCTGTGAGCTACCTAGAATATGTAATAGCCGACTCCGAGCGGAAACAGCCTATCTCTAATTACCTAGCTCGTGGTGCGGATGATTTTACTAGTTCCAAGCAAGGGTTCTCTAGGCACCGAGATTTCGGGGCGACAAGGGGGCATTGTGGTGGTTGCTTCTCGCGGGGATCATGCAGGAAGAGACAGGGGGGAAGGGGAGCTGAACTGTGGTAACGGGCCTCCCCCCCTTCTTGACAGAAGACTATTTTGAGGTGCAAGAAATGCAGGTACCCCCACTATGTGAGCGAGTTGTCATGTGTTCTCTGTCGTACGTCGCCGTGGATGCGTGAGGATTGTGGGTTTTTTTTCCCCTCTTCTTTTCTGTTTGTTTCATTCTCTTTCCAGGTTAAGCTAGCTTGCTGTCTTGCGATGATGTCGGGATCGGGCGGTGTGTATGACGGCATGCCGGCTGACCGTTTATCGATATTAGATGTGGGATGCAGGTCCTGAAAGGAGATGCCACCTCGTTGCGTCTCGCCTTTTTCTTCTTCTTTCTTCTTTTTTTTAGCTGTTGCTAGGTCGCAATATTGAATCCCGAGAGTTTTGTGCCACGTCAATGGCGAACCCGACTTTCTCTTTCAAGTGCGAAGGGGGGGCGGGGGGGCGTGTTAGTGGTCTCTTGATTGGTTTTGTTACGCAAAGCAGTAGAGTTGCGAGAGTAGTCGAGTGCGGAATCAGCGAGCTCTCCTCTGCATGGTTCAGTCAGGTGGAGGTCTCATTAGAGCCATTCCGCATCAGAAGAATGCCTATATACAGACTTACTGCCAAACTCAGGGGGAGGGCAAACATCATGCGCCGCGCAGTCGATAAGAAAGACCGTCAGCTGCGCCGGTGGTTCTCCAGCTTGTTTCCAGCACAGGAAATTGGGGACATTGGAGAGGACCGAGGGAGGGGGTTGTCAAGGTTGTGAACGTCGGGAACCTAACGGCCATCAAGACCAATCGCCAACAGAGCCGGTTTGCTTTCAATGAGGGATCGCGCCAAGGGTAAGGGGGAAGGGGGAAGGGGGAAGGGGACCATCTACGAGATTTGGGAAGCATCATAGGGCCTAGATCTGACAGCCAGCCACGTAGCGCGCCCTATGTTGAGCCCAAAGCAAACCGGCCCAGGTGTCGGGTACAGCATCTGTGCGTAGTATCCCGACAAGATGCCCTCCTCCTCCCCCTTCCCGTCCCGGCGCCGTTGCATGAGGTATCAACTGACGATCGTCACTGCGCGGGCGCGCTGTCTCTAGAGGACCAACATTGAACCTTAGGCTTCCGATAGCGGTTAGTCGAGGGTTATTGCAATATGGGGAATCCGCGCCCCCCCCCCGGTCCGGCGCTGTTTTAGTCTTAGGCGGGCCATTAAATCTTGCCAAAGCCGCGGCGAAAACAACACTGGCCGATGCGCGCAAGTCCCCAACCGGGAGAGAAGTAGAGAACTTGGGAGATAAGAACATATGCAGGCTCTCGGAAACAGAAACTGGCGTGACGACGTTGCGGGGAAATAGAACTTTCCCGACTACATGAAAAAACGAATGCTACCACGCTGGCTTTCTAAGGGTAGCACAAGTGATATACATGCCAGCTTTCCAACCCGCACCCCCCCTTTTCTATATATGTTTTTGGAAGGGGGAAGGAGGTGTACTTTGGCCTCAAACAGACCCATCCCAGTCCCCTCACCTCTTTACGCGTCGACCTTGGCCTGACTCACGTCCGGATACACGTCGAAGCGCCTCTGCGTGTTGATGGGGATGTTCCTCCTCGCCTCCTCAATCTTGTCGCCGTCCAGCTCCCACGCCACGGTGGCCTCGCCTTCCTCCGCCTCGACCAGCACGTTGGCCATGGGGTCGACGACGAGGCTGTGGCCCCAGGCCTGGTAGGACGCGCCCGGGTCCCGCGCGGGGCTGCACATGGCGACGTAGATCTGGTTATCGACGGCGCGGCCCTGTCCCAGCAGCCGCCAGTGCATCGGCCCCGTCGTCAAGTTGAAGGCACCCGGGTACACAAGGGCGAAGCAGCCCCTGCGCGCGGCGACGGCGGCGAGCTCGGGGAAGCGTATGTCGTAGCAGATGGCGACCGAGATGCGGCCGTACTCGGACAGGTCGACGATGGTCACGGAATCGCCGGGGCTGAGGACCTCGGACTCCCGGAAGGTGATCTTGCCGGGGATGTCGATGTCGAACAGGTGCACCTTGCGGTGCGTCGCCAGCAGCGCGCCGGCGGGCGAGAAGACGAGGCTCGTATTGTAGAACTTGCCCGTCTCGCCATCCAGCTCGGGAATGGAGCCGCCGACGAGGTAGGCGCCGCTCTCGGCGGCCATGGCCGCCAGCGCGTGGAAGCTGGGCGACTGCTCGCGCGTCGGCGGCGACGGGAGCAGCGTCTCGGCGTACTTGGGGAAGTAGTTGCACCCGTACGGCGAGTTGAAGCACTCGGGCAGCACAACGATCTTGGCGCCGTCCCGCGCGGCCTCGAGGA
The DNA here is from genome assembly GCA_016807845.1 of Colletotrichum eleusines. Taxonomy (NCBI): domain Eukaryota; kingdom Fungi; phylum Ascomycota; class Sordariomycetes; order Glomerellales; family Glomerellaceae; genus Colletotrichum; species Colletotrichum eleusines. Next base: position 1,615,784 of record JADEZO010000005.1, read on the forward strand.
CCTTGGCGCGCGCGTTGGCGAGGTTGGCCGCCTTGTCAGCACCCGAGGCGAGCTGGATGCAGGCCAGCTTGACGGGTTTTTTGAGCACCGTAGAGGCGGCGGCGGCGGAAGTGGCCATTTTGCGAAAGGGAACGAGGCGGTGCGCGGAAGGTTTGAGGATGGAGGATGTCAGGGCGCGAAGGGTTCGTAGGGCGAGGAGCATTGCTTAAGCAGTCGTTGTACAGACGGGACGGGGGGGGGGGGAGGTAGCGGATCGACAGACGTTGGGTGGTCCGGGAATGGGGGATGGTGGCGGGGGCATTTCGAGGTTTGGTGGGGGGGATGGCTACAACGGCGGGGTAGTCGTAATCGGAGCTCATCCTTGCCGGGGGTTCGATTGATAAGGAAAGCCTTGCACACTGTACAGTCACTGTCATAATGCCGGGAACAGTACAGTGTAAATATCAACTAGGTGGCGCCGAATTTCCCGATGCCGGGTCCGATCGGCCTTTTGCGCCCCCTTCCGAACGCCGGTGCTCAGCTCGTGTTGGGCCTCCCATTCTTCTCGGCCAGCGCATATTGCACGTCTTGTCAGCTTTTTATCACCATTTTGTCTCACTACCTCTGTTCTCTCTCTCTCTCTCTCTCCATCTTTTTTGTGTGTTTTTTCCTTTTTCTTTTCTTCGCTCCCCCCCCAGTTCAGTCACGTTGAATCTGGAGTCAGTGTCGCCGTCATCCGCACGCACGCTCGCCCTCTCCTCCAAACTCCGCTCGGACCACCGACGGGCCTAGGCTGCCGGGCGAAGTCGAAGAATCATATCGAACTACCTACCTAGCTCTGACCTACCCGGACCAAATGGAATAAAAAGTAGTGAATCCTCCACCTACAACGGGGCCGGGTCAAGGCAAGCCTGTTGTCCCTCTCTTCCCTTCCCCTCCGCCTCATCGGCAGATCCTCCCGTTTGCCCGCACACTTTTTCCAAGTTCGTCCGTTCGCAGCCCCGGGACTGAAACGTACAACAAACACCCGGTGAGCTTACCTGGCCATGCAGGGCGGGTGGCAAAATAGAGGCTCTGCTGAAACAGTGACAGCCCGCCATCGAGATCCTAATACCTGTCTGCGAAGGGAGGGGGGTAAAAAAGTCCGTGGATACATAGGCCACCCGAATTTCTTTTCTCGTGGATTTCAGCCTCGTCTTCTCGGATGGGGAAGATGCCATCACATGTACGGCAAAGTCGCGCAGCTGACACAGATAAGACAAGCGGCAAGATTAGGTTCCCTCAGACAATATTATCCTATCCCATCCAGGTATTTCACTCTTTAGATGATTTTTAATATGTTTTGTCAAGTATGCCTTTTCTTCACCCCTTTCGGATGAAGACTAGATGTTGTCTTCCCAGTCGTTGCACGTACCTCTCCCCTCGCCCTCTCAGTATCGTCCACAGACACACACTCTCTCATACGCCACACACACACACACATCTTTCTTGACCCAAAACGTGAGCGACAAATCTTGAAACAAGTGATTTGGTGTCGGATCCATTGCAAGCAAAACCAATTCACCACGTCATCTCCTATGCTTTCGTTTCGTCTCATTTGAAGCGCCTTTTGCGACAGGACCACTCCTCCCACCGCCAGCCTCGATCCTGCCCTGGGAAAAGAAGCAAAGACCAATCCGAGTGCCTTGGCTCTTCCGTTGGCCGTAGGCGCCGTGCCAACCGCCCTTCCCATCATACCCAAGAAGATATGCAAAAATAATAGCTAAATGGCCAAGTATTCCAGCCACCCTTTTTGCAGAACCTCTGTCGAGACCAACGCCGGCAATATGGACAATAGATAACGAGAAAATTAGACACAAAGGAATCGGAGTCATGTACATCCATGTCGGTTTCGAGGGCCTCGTTAGGCTTGTTCGGTATTTGCGAGAAGGAGGTCGTTGTTGGCGCGTGCGTGCGCCCGCAATCCTACGAACAAGGGGTAGGAAGTTGCAAATGGGCGGTGGCGGCGCCTCCGCGTGAGGCCGAGGTGAGGTAGGGAATGGGGCCGAAGAAGGCCGCGGGTATCGATTAGAGTTGGCATGTTTCAATTCAAGCATGCCGGATTGGGTGATGAGGTTGGTCGATCTGGGACCACTTGGTGACCCTAACTATCGCAGGCTCTCTCTACCTTATAGTATCAGCTGCTTCAGGTTGCGTTGGATAATCATATCCTGGACTGAGCCCATGGTGATCTTGAGCAGATTCGTATCCGTCGCATTGGTGAAATGTCCGTAGATTTCCTTCTCGGTATTCCGGTTCAGAGCGCGAAACTTGTCTAGAAAATATTTGCTGGCAGCTTTCCAGTCCTCGGGGGGGCCGTGGTAATCAGTGAAGCCGTGTGATGTAATCGGATTGTTGGGTAGTTTCTCCTTGAACAGATCCATCTTGTTAAGGAAGAGGATGAGGGCAGACTTTGTAAACCAGTGAGAGTTGGCAATCGACTCCCACAGCATGAGCGCCTCATTCATTTGGTTCTGGTCGCCGTCTGGTCAGCTCGGCACGGGGAAACATCACGTGGATTTACATACGCCATCTTTGTCTTCGACCAGGCACTGGTCGTAACCACTGATCGCGACGAGGAAAAGTAGACAGTTGACGTTTTCGAAGCAGTGGATCCACTTCTTTCGTTCGGAGCGCTGGCCACCGACATCAAACATGCGGTATGTCAGTTGGCCCAGGTCGAAGACCGTTTCAGTAATACCAGTCGTTCGCAACCTCGAGCGCAGCAAATCCTGGTCTGTCGGCACGTAGCCCGGGTCCCAGATGCGGTCCAGGTCGTCGCAAAAGCTAGAGGAGTCAGCGACAACTTGTTGCATCACGTATGGGCGAATCTGGAAGCTCACTATGCCAGGTTGTCATGGAGAGCAAACTCGTTGCCCTTGGCAATAGCTTGCTTGACGCCCCCGTCGATCCAGAGCTCCTTTATAGGTTGCAAATAGTCGCGGGGGAGGGGGTCTTGGGCGTTGATCTCGTGTTCCACGAGGATATGCGCCATGTGTTTCTACGCAGACATTCAGTGTTAGCCAGGGCGTTCGATTCGTCGCCTGCAGCAGTCGAGGGTTCTCGCATGGTGGCGACATGCGATTGGCCGTGCCGGGGGAGGTTGCTTGCCTCGTTTTCGGGGTTGCTGAAATCGATACCCATCTCGGCCATGGCATCTTGGATCAAACGAAAGGATTGAACAATGTTGTTGAATACGACGGGCTTCCACTCGAGCTTCTCGTTCTTACTGAAGCCTTGAGCGTAAATCAATTTCATCTGCTTCAGTACGGTAGATTTTCCAGACTCTCCGGCACCTATCGAAGAAGTAGGGAGTCAGTCAAGGGGCCACCAGGTATTACAAGGTGAATGGATATTCGTGCGGACATACCTAGTAGCAAAAGCTTGACCTCTTTAGCAAGGCGTTTTTCGTCCTGACGAATCAAGCGATCGAGATCACGGGAGCGAACAGCGCCGCCATCGTCTTGTTTTCGAGCGCCGAAGCACATGGTGCTGGTTGTTGGATACGGTCGGTCGGCAATGGCGATTTAGAGGGGGCTTGAAGTCGACCAGGCTGGCGTTAAAGAGGTGGAGGGGGGAAAGGAATGCGGTTCCTCGCTGCAGCGAACGTAGTGAGTGGAAGACGCTCAATGATAGCAGCGGACCCAATGGAGATGGCGGCGGAAGAAGAAGAAAAGAAAACAAGGAAGAGCCAAGACGAGAGCGGCGAAGCGGAGGAAGAAGGAATGTGGGCAGACTAGTACGGGTGAGGAAGGTTCTGGGGAATTGGCGTGTAAACCGAGAGACAGGGCAAGTGTTTGGCCTCGCAATGGTTCCAAGGGTGTTGACTTGAACGGCAGAATGATCAGACGAGGACTAGGAGAAAAGGGCCAGGATAGGCGGGCGAGGAAGACGACGACGTATAGGGTCGTCGACTAGGGTCGCGGTGCAGTATCAAGCTTGAAAGATGGGGCGGAGAGTCAGAAACAAGAGGTACGAATAGAACAGACGGGCGTGGTGGATGAATGCCGGTCTAGTTTTTGAGGATTGAGGAATGGAGTGGTGGTGGTGGGTGAAGGAAGCTTTTGTCGGTTTGAGAAAAGTTCCAAACACGGCTGGCGCGTTACCTAGTCGGTTGGTACCCTTGGTGTCCTTGGTGTGCAGTTAATCAATCCACAGAAAGGAGCGAGAGGCGGAAACAACAATCCCGGGAGAGAGAAAGAGAGAGGGAAGAAGAAATTGCGCTAGAAACCTTGGGGGCGGGGGGAGAAGCTCGTAGTGGACGCCTGGGTGGGCTGCAGGTTGCTAATGCTAGGTAGTCCTACTCCAGGGCTCTGTGTGTGTGTGTGTGTGTTTTGCAGCCCGGCGGCGAAAGACTAACGTGCTAGCGCGGGAAAAATGGAAGAAGAACAAAGATGGCGACGACGATGAGGGGCGAGACGAAGAAGACGGCGAGGGAGAGATGATTGGGTTTGTCTGTCTGGATTCTGTCGCCCTTTCTCTCTCTCTCTCTCTCTCTCTCTATCCGTTCAAAGGTGGGAATCGAGAGGATAAGAAAAAAATGGAGGCTTCAGGAGAAGGGGACGGGGAAGCACGGAACGGCGGGTACATCGAAGCAGAGGAGAGCAGAGAGCAAAATTCGACAGCAGAATGAGAATAGGAGAAGAAGCATGGATCCCTGCAGGCAGGCAGGCATGCATGCACGAGTTATCCACTGAAGGAAGCACTCTGCCCCCAGGTCGATAGACAGACAGACCGACAGACCGACAAGGTAGATATGAATACGTGCGTGCGTGCGTGCGTGCGTGTACACACATGTACCGGGCATGGTTCCCCAGCAAGGTTTCGGTAAGTCTGCACAGTACGCTGGCCTACCCACCTGTGTTGTGTGTAGGCAAATTGCCCAGGTTTAACTACCTGCCTACAAGACTGGTAAACAACATGTACCTCTGGACGGAGTGGTAGGTCCGCAAGGTGACAAACTACCTGCCTCTCGGTAGGTAGAGGCAGTTTTATCCAACTACCTACCTACCTACCTCCGGTCTGTTCGCGTTTCCACTGGTGAGTGTGCACATACATACACAGATACGATGCGGTAGGCGTTCTGCTCTCGGGCGCATACGCAAAATCTGCTCCCTGCGACAGATAGCATGGGCAAGGAGTTGAGGATAAACAGAGTTGGCATGACTTGCCGCGCGTTAGGTACAGAAGCATAAAGAGTGTGGTCAACAACACCTTGATCTCGGTGCGGTGCTTGCTTGCTTGCTTGCTGTCCGAGTCGGGAATGGACTCGTCGAAGAGTAAGGAATGGCAGTGCTAGTGTAGTGCGAGCCAGCAGCCAGTGATTGGCCCGCGTTCCTCTGGCCAGACCGTCCGTCGGTACCTAACTAACCCCATCTCTTATCACAATAGGTGCTACCTACCTAGTGTACCTAGGTACAGGTAGAGAGTGTAGGTACTATAGGTGGTGTAGGTAGGCAGACAGGTGGGTGGGTGGGTAGTTAGTAGTAGCCATTTGATGGGGAAGTGTACCTTACAGATAGCAAAGATGACCAGAACCTCAACCTGCTCAGTGCTCAATAACACAACACACACGCGCACACGCAACAGAGCAGGGCGGAGCAGAACAGGCACGTCCCAAGCTCAAGTCGTTGCATAGCCCCCTCTTGGCAGGTACGGGCAATGGATTCCTCTACATAAGGTAAGTATCTGTAGATAACCTTGGCAGGTACCTAGCTAGGTACCTGCACAGCCAAGTGTCTGCTCACTATGTACCTAACTCAGAACGACGAGTACCTTGGGCAGCACTACCTCCCTAGGTACTTAGGTACTTGTCTTGAACTTTCTATGCCTGCAGTCGCTCCACATGGCAAGCCGCCTACGGTTCCCCGTCGCTATCGCATCCCACCATACTTTACAACCTACTACCTACTACGTAAGGGACAGCAACCTTGCACCAAGCTACAATGTATCAACAACTACCTACTACGTAAGGGACAGCAACCTTGCACCAAGCTACAATGTATCAACAACTACCTACTTGCCTTTCCTGCCTCATCTACCAGGTAGGCAATTAGGTAGGCACGGGAACAGGTACTGGTCGTACGGATAAGGTAAGCAGATTCCTCCTGGGGAAAACAAAGACACACATTCATTCCATCATCATTATCATCATCACCTCACACATACCATCCGCCTTCAAATCAGCCTCGCAGTCTACCTACCCGCCTACTTACCTGTCCGTTTTATTCCTCCCACACGACACTCGGGCCATGCCCACACATATTGAGCGGTCCAGTTTAGGCATGGAAACATCCGCAACAGGACAACCCTCTCTAGGTTAGCTGGCTGGGGCCGGGTTTCCAACAGTGCCTGCGTACGCAGGCTGCAAGCTGCAAAACTGCCTGTCAGCCACGCTTCATGACCGCACCAGGACGAGCCTAACGGGCATACGGGAGACAAACAAACAAACAAACAAACAAACAAACAGCAGACAGACAGACAAGCTAGATGCATGCAGATCATTTTTCGAAGCAGGGGTACGCTACGATGCCGTGTCCGAAAAGAGCACTTACCGGAACGTCATGACACATGCGTGGCCTGTTGATTCATTCGACTTCACCACGATATCTAGGAAACTCAAAAACCCCGAGAGTTCTGCCTGCTCGCTGGCTGGCTCATTCACGATTCAACTACGTCTGTGCTGCGTACAACTTGGATGCATTAACCATGCCCCCCCTTTTTCGAGCCTTCATTTTGTTGTCTCCATTTTCTAGATGGGCTCCCTGGACCGTCTCCATATTCCAAGCTGTATGTAATTACCTACTTATTTCCTACAGTAGCATCTGGCATATTGCAGAGACTTACCGGCCCCCATCAATTGGACCCCTGCTCGATATACTCCGTACAGGTACCCCAATCGGGTCCTCTTTCCCAGAATGCCCTGCCACATGTCCTGTGCCTATACTATGCTATCAGGCCGAAATAAAAGCCCCCTTGTCAGGTATCTCGACACACACACCCCTACTATTTTAGGTATAGCTGATATTTCCACTATATCTATAGGTGCTCACCTACTAACTGTTAGTAACTTTCCTCTACTGCCTATACCTATTTGTATCACTATTACTACTACTATTCTTTTAATTATTAGTTTTATCTATACTTTTGATAGGTAGCTAGCTGACTTTTGGATAGAGGATTCTTTTATATTATACAGATTACTAAAGTATATTCTATGAGGTGGTAATAGAAACCTACAGAAGATATATCCTTATTATGCTACTAAGAGGATGCGTGGTGGCCTGGTAGGTACGTGATAGGGGGGCTTTTACTTTACCCCTACCACCCTTAGGTACCCCCGCCCGCCCTGGGCTCCCGCCTCGCCCTCCAGCAAAGCCCGTCAAAGATCGCAGCTAGTCTAGTCTACTACAGGTAGGTAGGTAGTTAGTGCCTCCAGACTGTTGCTCACGGAACCGCCTCCTCCCACTGGGACGACGCCTCCTCGGACGTTTCCAGGCGTAGCGCTGCTGCTCGCCACCGCAGCCATCAGACATCAGACTCCGTCCGGCTGCCACCCACCACGGCGCCCGACTGGCTTCTGCACACTGTTTCCGCTTTCAATGGCGGGCGCCACTCCCTCGAGAAGTCTTCTACCGTACCCGTACCTGATGTGGTTAGTGTACAATGCGCTGCACAAACATGCATCATGCTGGTCCTTCGTTTCGAACAGCGGAACCCTGGCCGAACACGGGGGGGGGGATGTCACACCCTGATTCATGCCACTGCAACGCCTGCCGCACCATCGCACGACTACTCTATCACTTTGCCTACACTAATAACGAGAGTCTCATTCTACAATACGAAGTAGGTTACTATCCCCCAGCATTGGGTGATTTAGACCGGCATTGCATCACCACCACCACCGGTGGAAAGTTCTCAACCCTTGGCTTTACGCGCCGGCAGAAAGTCCCGCAGCATCGATGCAAAGTCAGAAACGAACTCTCCACTCCACAGATACCGATCCAAGTCCTCCAATCGCACAACCCTAGATAGCCTTCAACGCATGACAGCTGCAGGGACGGCAGTCTCAGAGTTGTACGGACAGCTCGCTTCCCTGGACAGGCTACTAGGACTGCTACCAATAAATAAATACACTACCTAGGTATGGTCCAATACGCCAGGGCCCCGGGTATCGATCTCCCCGGTATTTACCTACACCGTCTGCCCATTCAGATTGGCCGACGTTCTGGACACCCCGTACCGCTTACGGGGACTTTGCGCAACTTGCCGAAGCTTGCTGCTGCAGGAAGTAAGCAGGCGGCAATCTGTGCGAGAGCCTCAAGTCAACGGTGGCCGCTGCAGACATTGAAAAAGCGACGCCGGGTGCTCGGGAGAAACCTTGACTCGTCGCTCAGACCATATGGCGAGACCCTTCCTCATGCGGGAGCAACGGACGAGGCTTGGCTTGTGCCGGCCTTGGAGATTCAACCTCATGTACCAGCCCTAAACCCTCAGGCTGGACCAGCCAATCAAGCGCCGCTCAATGGCTTTCTTCTACTCGTCCTGCAAGGCTGGCTGGCGGTGCGACCTCGCACTCACAACAAAGTGGTTGCCGGATGCGGCTTCCTCAAGACGAAACGATACTGTGTCGTCGGAGCACGAGGGACACAGCCAACCAACCAACCAACCAACCAGCCGACCAGGAAGTCCCGTTTCGACAGCAAAGCAACAAAAGACGCCTTCCAAGCCGAGCGTTTGGACGTCCAGATGGCTATCAGGATCAGCTTCGTCTAATATCAGTCTACAATCCAACAGAACGGTTTGCTGCATAGCACAAAGCCGCTAGCCAGCTTGGTTGGCCCGTCCGGGGCCAGGGTCTCGGGCTGTCTGTTGGGAGAGAGGAGAAAAAGAAGGAGAAGGCTAGTCGTCGTCAAAACACTGCAAGGTCTCTGTGAGCTTTGGGCGCTAATCGCATGATGTACCCACCGTATAGACTAGCTAGCCCGTGTGCCGTGACTTGCTTTTGCTTTTTTCTTCTTCTTCTTCTTTTTTTAAATATCAAAGTTTCTTCTGCCTTCTGCGTCGGCACATGGCATCGCGTCACATTGCGCCCATAAGCAGCCCGGTCCGCTGCCGCTGCGGCTATCGAAGAAGAAAAGAAAAAAAGAAAGCAAGAAGAAGAAAGCCCAGGCGCATCGACCGGGAAGCGGCCTTGCGAGTGCAGTGGTCTACACTACATGGATGGCATAGCAGGTCTCAATTGCCGTTGCAGCTGCACTAATACCTGCAGGCCCCCTGCACGGGCATGCCACCCAGAGTTGACGGGTATGTCCTGTCTCAGTTTGTGGGCGATCAGAGGCGGGAGACGTATTTGGCGGGCAGCATGGGGCGACTCACCACTCAGTTGGTGCGCCACAGGATTTGTTTCTATCGTCCAGGCACGGTAGTCGCCGCTGAAGAATGTTCCGGAACCAGACCACTGTGGCGGGATTTGTCGGGCCCCTGCACTACCAGGTACTTTGTCCAAGAGGCTCCTCTCCCCTCTTGCGTGGGCCTACCGAGGGGGGTGGATGTCACGGCGTCGTCGCATTCCGTCTCGTCTCGTCTCGTCTTTCCAGGCTCTCTCAAAGGAAAGCTGTACAGGATGACGGGTGATCGGCATCCGAGGCGCGTGAAGACAGATGCGGACAGCTAACGAGATGAGAGGGCCCTGTTGATTGCCGGCGAAGGAAGTGGAGGCGACTCTCTGGTCCGAGTTCCTGTCTGTTTCGTTCCTCGGCAGTAGAGGTTTTAGTCATCGGATTGCCACGGGACTGATGTTGTCATTTCGAAACCTTCCACCACGGGGTTGGGCACCTATCTGATGACTTGTACCGTGCCTCTCCGACCGTATTTTGTATTTCATTGTATAGGTAGGTGGGTAGGTAGATACCTACCTGTGCAGCCCTAAGAGCCTAGGTAGGTAGGTAAGAGGGAGTGCCTTAAATACCCTGAGAGAAGAAGTAGGTGCGGCGTGTCTCTGCAGGAAAACGTGGCGAGCCAGGATCTTCGTCTCTGTCCGCAAACCTATCTGGCTCCTGCTCTGTTTTATTTGTCCTTGCACCTGGCTCCCTGAGAGACGAAACCGAGATACGTATACATGTTTGTTTGTTTGTTTTTTGGCCCGCAGCCCCGATGACAACGGCCCAAAGAGATTCCATCATCGATCCTGAAACCCCCCGCCTACCTTAAACCGTACTTGCTGTATGCAGCTCTGACCAGCAGGTGCCCCTTTCGCGATGCGTGGTGGTCGTTTACTTCCACAACACGAACCAGGGTCGGAAGTGATGTTTTGCCGTCATACCCGTGCGAATAAATGTCTCATGCAGACCGTATACTGCGCTGTGCATCCGAGTATAAACAGGCAAGCAAAGGGGAAAAAGGTAAAATTGACTTGGTGATCAAGGTCAAGCGCCTCACAGAGGCCCAACGCGCACTGACAACGCGATGACCCCCAAAAAAAAGAAAAAGTGGGGGAAACAACCCACGAGTCCACGACACACAGACATTGATAGAGAGGAGGGAAGCTCCTAGTGTTAGAACTGCCATCTGCAGTTGGGTTGGGGGTGAAGAATGATGAAGAGGAGAAGAAGGGTGGGAAAAGAATGGATCTGCGTCTAAAGTCTTTACGGCTCGATGAGGGCTGACCAGTCATGTCATCGTCTCTTCCCATTCTCTCCATCTTCCAAAACGAGGCCACCCCGGAGCCACAAAATTTTTCTTCCCGTTTTTTTTTTCTTTCTTTTTTCCCGCAAACGCACAGGAATCGGAACGGCACCCGCTTTCCCTACAAACTCCCACAACATTTCACACCGCATCAGTAAGCCAACCATAAGCCAACCACAAGTCACCACACGACGTCAAAGCACATCCATTTATTCTTAATTTTGGATCATCGATAGCTGGCGCGGGGTTTGTTTCCATTTTTTTTTTTTTAACTCTTCGTCCTGGATTTTCTCCGCCATATATTACCCCTCCCTTCTCGACTCCTGCGTCTGCATCAGCGACATCTGTCCCGTTTGCCTACGCCTCTCTCGACCTTTCGATATCTACACCACCCATACGGGAGTCCTTTTATCAACCCTCCGTCTACCGCAAAAATGAGCGAAATCGCCCACCCTACCATTCAAGGTTCGTACGGCCCGATCGCCATCATCACATCACCATCCTTCTTGTCCTCTTACTCCCATGTCCTACTGCTCGCCCCCCTCCCCCTTCCCTGAACATCTGTGATCTGCGTCTGCGCTGGGCTGCTCCTTTATCGCGCTGCTTGCATTCCCGGCTCATGTCGCTACTTGTTTCTCAAGGGGCCCCTGGGACAACGATATCGTGTGATTTGACCGCTGTTCAACATGTTCGGTTTGCGCGCCGCCCTACAGCCAACGAGTCATCGCATCGTTCACCAGTCCCGTCGCCGAGTCTAGTCCGGTCTAGCCTTGTCTCTTCTCGTCTCGTTTCGTCTCGTCCATGGCGTCACGCTGGTGGCAGACCGGACCATTTCGGCCTAATCCAGCAAGATCGCCAATCGCCAACAACCTCCCGCCACTATTGACGGGTGGCTTATCCGCCCCTTTCCAGGCCCCCCCTCCCCAAGTGAACCTTGGCCTTGGCTCCCCCACCGTCTGAGCACCCATGCACGATCCTGTCATGTTGATCTCGGTTATGCATTCGCTCAGGAGAAACGTCCTTCCTCTGCGCGCAGATTGTTTTTTTGTATACAGCCTCTTGTCGAGGTGGTACTCGGACGTCTTGAATCATGTCGCAACGTTGTTCCCTTCTGACCTTGCGGACAAGACACGTTTCCAGGCTCGGCAGTGCAGATGGGCCAGCTGCGGACAGACTCAAGTGACCTATCGCACAAGCAAATGAAGAAGGATGAGTTGACACCGTGCTAATTCGTCGGGTAACCCACAGATGGCTGGTTCCGTGAGATCTCGGACATGTGGCCTGGTAAGTCCAAGACCTCGTTCGGTGACATGTTCGGTCTGCTAACGACCCCGTCACAGGCCAGGCCATGACCCTCAAGGTCAAGAAGGTTGTCCACCACGAGAAGAGCCAATACCAGGATGTTCTCATCTTCGAGTCCACCGACTACGGCATGGTCTTGGTCCTGGACAACGTCATCCAGGCCACCGAGCGCGATGAGTTCTCCTACCAGGAGATGATCACCCACCTGGCCATGAACTCTCATCCCAACCCCAAGAAGGTCCTCGTCATCGGCGGCGGTGACGGCGGCGTCCTTCGTGAGGTCGTCAAGCACGAGTGCGTCGAAGAGGCCATCCTCTGCGACATTGACGAGGTAAAGCCCATCACACGGCATGCCACAGCGTGCTGAGCTACAAGAACGACTCCATCGCCTCTACTGACACGGTCTCCCAGGCCGTCATCCGCCTCTCCAAGCAGTACCTGCCCAACATGGCCGTCGGCTTCGAGCACCCCAAGGCCAAGACCCACGTCGGCGACGGCTTCAAGTTCCTCGAGGAGTACAAGAACACCTTTGACGTCATCATCACCGACTCCTCCGACCCCGAGGGCCCCGCCGAGTCCCTGTTCCAGAAGCCCTACTTCCAGCTCCTTCACGACGCCCTTCGGGAGGGCGGTGTCATCAGTACCCAAGGTTGTACGTTCCCATTGTTCAGAAATGCTAGGGGGGATCGAGGAAGTCTCGGGTCTAGGAGGGAATCGAGCGAAACGCCAAAGGCAATCTCAACATTGCCGGCTTAATGCTCCTTCTCTCGGCCTCGCCTCGATTCCACCCGCGAAACACCCCGGCTTTTGCGCCCAGTGGCGGCCGGCGAGCCTTGGTTGCCACCAGTATACACCTTTTCCATTTCCTTTGTCTTGACAACTCGGAAAAGCGTTGCGCGTGTGCTTGGGACTCGGTTTCCTTTCCTTTCCTTTCTTTCTTTTCGTCTTGTTTCTCTCCGCTCTCCATGTTCATCGGAAGCCATTCTCTTCGTACTGTGCCGTGAAGACCAGGACTAGCTAACAGCCACCCGCAGCCGAGAACCAGTGGCTCCACATGCCGCTTATCAGCAAGCTCAAGAAGGACTGCAAGGAGATCTTCCCCGTCGCCGAGTACGGCTACACCACCATCCCCACCTACCCCAGCGGCCAGATTGGCTTCATGGTCTGCTGCAAGGACCCTAGCCGCAACGTCAAGGAGCCCCTCCGCAAGTGGTCCCCCGAGGAGGAGGACAAGCTGTGCAAGTACTACAACTCGGAGATCCACAAGGCCGCCTTCGTCCTGCCCAACTTTGCCAAGAAGGCGCTGCAGTAAAAGTGTAGCGGCTTGACGTGACGACGTAAAATCATGCTCTTCACGACCCCGGAAGCTTTTTAGGCTGTGGAGGCAGGAATGGATAGGGGTTTGGAAAACCGGGCAGGGAGATCCTTTCTTTGACCCGGTGGGATGAAGGACATAAACATAAGATAAAGTTTACTCAGAGCGTGGAGGTTGACTCCCACGTGCTCAAATCTATTTTTTCGTTTGAGTCATGGTTCCTTTGCCGGGCCTTCCTCTGGCCTCAATCTACTTGGAGATCATCTCCACTGGGCCCTGGTCAGAAGTCGTTGATGAAACGACGTACACTCTATCCATCTTGATCATGTTGTCTCCTCAGCCGCGCCCGTGTGTAACTCCGTCCAAGATGCGCCACCCATGAACGATGCCCGGTTGAGGCTGGTCCAGATTCCCCGGCCTTGGTCACAGGGTTCTCTCGCTTCCACCTCCCCCCCTTTCCATGTCTGCGACACGAGAAAAAAAAAAGACTCGGCCTCCACCTTCTTTCACCAGTCGCAGCTCTTAGCCAGTAGCGCGGCGAGCTTCTCGAGCCAGATGCGGTCGACGTCGTCGAAGCCGCGGGGGACGGTGCAGTCGACGTCGATGATGGCGACGAGGCGGCCGGCGTCGTCGAGGACGGGGACGACGACCTCGCTCCTGCTGTCGCCGTCGCAGGCGATGTGGCCGGGGAAGGCGTCGACGTCGGGCACCAGGCGGGTCTCGCGGGCGGCGGCGGCGCCGCCGCAGACGCCGCGGCCGAAGGGGATGGTCTGGCAGGCGACCTTGCCCATGAAGGGCCCCAGGATGAGGGAGGGGGCGGCGTCGTCTGTGGCGGAGCGCGGGTCGAGGACGTAGAAGCCGGCCCAGTTCACCGAGGACGAGGGCGACGGAAGTGAGTGATAGGCATGCCAGAGGAGGGAGGCCGCGTTGGCGAGGTTGCTAGGCGGGGGAGGCAATAAGTGTGAGCCGGGGAAGGGGGTGGATTCTCATGCCTTTTTGTGGATGTGATTCCCTCGCTTTGGAAGGGGGAAGGGGGGGGGAGGGGGTTCTTACCAGACCTGCGCGGTGTTAATCGATATATCAAGTAAAAATGCTGAGGGTACCTCCAGGCATTAGAAGGGAAGGAGAGGGGCGGGAAGATAGAAAGAATTTACCCAGTTTCTCTGGCCGTCAAACAGGCCCTCTGCTTGCAGGAGGACCTGCTCATAGGCCTCCTCCTTGGAGACGCCGTTGGCGAAGTTGGACGCGTCGGCGTGGACCTTTTTATTTTCACGCGTCAGTACAACCGGCGAGGCTATGGCTTATTGGGGGGCTGTTAAGGTCTGTGAACTTACCATGACGTCTGTCTATGTGGGAGATGGTTGGAGTGGTATATGAACTTTTTTTTTCTCAAAAAACAACAAAAAAAAACGGCAAGAGTTGAAAGCAATTCAAAGAAAAAAAATGAAATTGAAGGAAATTTGAGATGGTGCTTAAGTATATGATATCTGATTATGAGACGTGAATGTTTGGCGATCTCTGGGAAGAGGCGGCTCTCGTTATTTGCGAGTGAACTCGATATCAAAGACAGGAAAATGTGTTTTCAAATCCCCCTCCCCTGGCCCAATCACGTCACCCCCCCCGCCGGGCCGGTGAAGGCTCGGTGGACGGGGCTTACCTTGAATTTTTTGCCCCTGCTTCGTCAGGTCCGGGCCCGAGCGGTAGTGGCGGCTTTTTGTCAGCATATAAAAAGTTTTGCCTGGTGCTTCCCTCTCCCGGGCCCTAACGCTTCAAAGGCGCGGCGCCGGCAGTGGGCGGGCCTAAAGTGGAGAGTGGAGGGGCACTTCTGCCCCTTCCTTTCGCGGCGTGACCTCGATGCGCTTCCCCGGGGTCCCAATAGACTAGAAGCCCCTCGTCCCTGTGGCTCTCTTTCCCCCGATCGAGCATCTTCCCGCCCGCGCCCGTAGTCTCAAGATACTACCTACTACTACCTGCTCCGGTCGGAGTGGGATCCACCATTTCCATCGTTATTGGCTTTCTTCCCGCCGTGGACCAAAAAGAGAAACTGGTTCCGGCGCTGTCTCCTTCCAACCGGCACCGTCTGAACGAAAGCTTGGCCATCATGAACTCTGCTTTCCAACGCGCCGCAGCATAGAAATATATCTCGCTGCTGGAACAGACAACCGCACAAAGACATATGTCGTCCAAGTACCAGCCCCCTTCCCGCTTCTGCGTTGACCGCTTCAAGGGCACCCTTCGCGGCGACGATGACGTGATGCCCCGGGCTAAGATGGCGTAGGCCCATGGAGCTGCTGACGGGAAGAAGAACTGCGAGATCGTCGAGTACCCGGGCGCCAAGCACGGGTTTGCCGTCAGGGGGCCCGAATCATGGGAGGCGGGCCAATAACCAGGCGGTAGGTTGGTTCCGGAGGTGTATATAGTCGATGTGCTGCTTCTCCGAGTCTGTGCGAGTCGAGGTTGTTTGGACAACTGAGACAAGAAAAAAAAGTCGAAGCAACCCATCACCGTTAAGGTAATGCGAACCAACAAACAACGTGAGCAAAAAAAGTCAAAAAGAGAGGTTCTCCCCTTCCAGAATCGAACTAGAGACCTTTCGATGACAACGTAACCATTACAGTCGAACGTGATGAACCAACTACACCAAGGGGAGATTGAGGCTGAGCCTCACTTGGTTGGCAGGACCGGCGCAAATTTGCTCTATACACCACTGCAGTAGCCCACTTTTGGATCGATTGGTCGGTTGCGGACAAGACTTTCCGCCGACAACCGAACCTGATGCATGAAAGCCCGTGAAGCAGGTGGCAACTCTCATGAACCGATGTATCAACAATAAGTTAGTGCCTTTCGGCAGGATGTGGGAGATGGCCGCCATTCGTGATTGCATTACCCCCTTTCATCGCCATCCCGATCATCATTAATATCAAATAGAAAAACACATCAAACGAATCTTCCCCGCCCGGGATTTTTCCGTTTCGCCGGAATAAAGGACTTCGATCCTGTTCGTCGCACAGGAAGCGAGTACCCGTCGCCTACCCATGCTTGAGCACTGCAGGGGCCGACTCTATCTTGCTCAGCGGCAGAAGCAGCCACATCACACTTCCAATCGATCGTTGGGACTATCTCCAATAACTAATTGGGACGTCCAATTGCTGTAAGGAAACCAACGCCAAGGGGGGGTGGTTAGACGAAAGGGAAAGCTTGATTCCGCCCGCGTGGCCGCTCCCGAACCCGACACATCAGGGTGGAGCATCCAAGGTGGGACCGACGCAAGGGACGAGGTCTGATAAGCGATAAGGAAACTGTAGAGGCAACCAGTGGCAACCAGTGACGGCAGCAATTGATACTTTTCCCTAGGTATTTTTTCTCCCCAGATTAATTAAAGTCGATTACGATATCGCCCCATTCCGCCACGGCCACCCTGTCCATCACTCCGACCACGACCCTGAATCATCACACTCTCTTCCCCTCAACAACAGCTTCGTCGTCGTCGTCCTCCTCCTTCTCCTCCCCCCATACGCCCATGCGATGAACCACAGCACAACGCTTCGCGCAATGCGCGTCCCGTCTTCGCGCCTTTGCGCAAGCTCCTCCTCCCTCTCACCCTTCTTCCCCTCCGCCATCGAGAGGACAGCGAACCCCTACCGTCGCCTGGCGAGCTCCTTCGCCACCGAACCCCCTGCTCCTTCCTCGGCCCCCGTCCCGAATTCCAAAGTCAATCCTCCGGCCTCGACGCGCCCGGCGCCCCTGGACCTTCCTGAGCGCAAGCCCGACTCCTCCACGATCGGCTACCTCTTCCAGACGGGCAAGGCCTACATCAAGTTCTACAAGACAGGTCTCAAGGCAGTCTTCTCCAACCGGCGCCTGATACAGAACTGCATCGCTGAGAAGAACGCCTCCGTCGAGGGTTTCCGTTCGCCCTCCGTCTTCGCGCCCGGCGTCATCCCCAAGGGCTTCTCGCGCGCCGACTGGATGCTCCTGTGGCGCGTGCGCCACGACATCCTCCGCGTCCCGCTCTTCGGCCTGGTTCTCCTCGTCTGCGGGGAGTTTACCCCGCTTATCGTCATCTTTGTCGACGGCGTCGTGCCCTACACATGTCGCCTGCCGCAGCAGATCGACGCCAGCTTCAAGCAGGCCGAGGAGCGTCGTCAAAAGTCCTTCGTCGAGTTCGAGAAGGCGGCGCCGCAGGGCGTCCTGCAGGGCATGCCGCAGGCGGCGGCCAAGAAGCATGTGCTCCGCAGCCTGCATGTGCCGGGTATGATGTGGGAGAAGCTCGGCTTCTTCCCACCGGGGCTCTGGGTGACCAAGGGCCGGCTGCGGATGGCGTTCCTGGAGGGCGACGACAGGCTGCTAACGCGCGACGGCGGCTCCGCCGGGCTGGAAGAGCAGGAGGTGCGCATTGCCTGCACGGAGCGCGGCATCGACTGCAGAGGTCGCGGGGACGAGGAGTTGAGGCAGCTGCTCGACCAGTGGCTGCGTCTCGTTGATGCGGAGGAGACTGAGGAGCGGAGGAAACGCATGACGGTCTTGTTGACCACCAAGTAAGACCTCCCCTTGGGTGTGATTTGCATCCTCTGTTGTTAATGTTGCTGCTGCTGCTAACTCCATCTCCAACAGGACCGAAAACTGGCCGAAGGACAGAGCCTTCAAGCTCCCACAGTGGCACCTCTGATTTCTTCCGGCACGCTACCCAAACCCTTGTACAATATCTCCGCTAGGCGGAGGGCAACAATACTCGGCAATTCTCTTTTGTTTAGGTCTTGCATTGTGGCAGACGCCGGGGCATGTACACTATTGCATTTAGCTGCGCTATGAGCAGACGGGCAGGCACCAAAAAGCATACGGCGGGGGCTCGAGGGAAGAGGAGAGCGGCATGGCTGCATATAGATCAAATGCTTTCCAGACAGACGAACAGCAACACATGTCAGAAGTTTTCCCTATTCCAGAGGCAAGTGATTGAAGACAAGGCCAACAGCAGGCACTTGTCACATGCATAATTTTTCGATTTGCAGAGTTGAGTTACCCCAAGTCATCTATACACGCGAGTCTCTGGGTTATGCCCATATGCGAAATGGGATTGGGCTGACTCTGCACTTCATTGCTTCAAGGCTGTCTGGACCCTGGTCTTGCACTCATAACACAGACTCGCCCCCTTGACCCTGGCGATGGCCGCCTCGTTGGCCACCAGCCCCGCCATCTTCTTCTGGAACGCGATCGAGATGGCGACGACGAACTTGCTCGGCAGCTGGCACGCCAGCCGCTCCCACAGCGCCGGCGGGCAGTTCTGCACAAACAGCTCCTTCAGCCTCCCCAGCAGGCCCTCGACGCCGTCGTCCTCCCGGCGGTGCAGGTCCTCGAGCGCGGCGTAGCCGTTGGCGAAGTTGAGGACCCACCACTCGGCGTGTTGCGCTTCGCCCAGTCTCCGGGCGCCGGCGTCGAGCGTCTCCCGGATGGCGGTCGCGACCTTGCCCAGCAGCAGGTCGTCGTGGAAGCGGTCGCACAGGGACCACATGTCGACGAGCTCGACGAGGCAGTGCGGGGTGTGCATGTCGCAGGGCTTCAGGGTGAAGGGAGAGACCTCGTACGAGTCCTCGGTGTGGTCGGCCGCGTTGCGGCGCGAGCGCCGGACGCGCTGGGCCGTGAGGCGGGTGAAGTAGCACAGCTTGACGTAAGTGCCCAGGGTGAGCGGGCTGATGCTCGCGCCCGGCTCGCCGCCGTCCGAGTCTTCGTCATCGTCGTCGTCGTTGAGGTCGATGGTGTTGGTCATGGACTCGGCAAAGGGGCCGTCGAGGCAGCGCTGGAAGTACTTGGACGACTCGATCAGGAGAGACTTGTGGATGGCAAACGACTGGTCAGAGGTCTTGAGCCAGACGATGGTCTGCGGCTGTCTGTGCCTTGGCGATCAGTGATTGTGCTTGGGGATGAGATTGAGATTTCGGTGCTGCTTGGACCCCCCCAGACTCATGTAAAAGGATCCAGGACAGCGCCGAGGATCCAAGCACTTCTCCGGCTGCTCTCACTGAACATCAGTTTGCCCTGATCGCATCCTGCCACTCTTCCAAAGGACGAAAGCTCAAGGAAACACAGCACGATCCAGCAATAGCGTACCGGTGGCAGCATTGGCATGCCCTTGTGTACAACCGAAACATACCTCAAAAGACTCCCTGCATCACCAAGTTCTTCGGGCCTTGGTGCGCCTCTGTCAAGTACAGCGGTCATGTTTCAATTTCTGCCTGGAGATGCCGACAATGCTTACACCGGGATTAGTTGATGGAATTGAGAGGAAGCAGGAGAAGATTCGCTCCGATTAGACAAGCCCGACGTGGGCGATGTGGCCTCTGGCAAGAGCTTGTTCTTTCATCCGATGTCCATGTCCAATCGGCCTGAATGTATCGACTCGATCATGCGTGAGCGAAAGCTTCATGTTCGGTTTCCATCACGCCAATCCCCATGAGGACTTTTCATAACGAGAACCCTACCGCCGTTTCTGTGTTCAATGCCGAAACTCGATGGGATTATGTTCCATCCCGGTACTTCCCCTTGTTGCTGGTTTCGTTGCTTGAGGGCGTTGCGATCGGGTTCCGTTGTCGTTGGCCGCAACGTTTAAGTTTTTTATCACGGGCCACGTAAACAACCAGATACCACTCCAGAACCTCATCATGCCCTCCTCCCGCTGTTGGTATTGGCGTATCGAGGCACGTGAAAGACAGGAAAACAGGGACGGGAAAACAATCAAACCCCCCCCCCCCCCTTCACTCCCAATCTCTCTATACATCTTTTGTGTCCTCATTCACCTCGATCAATCGTTATGACATGTGTATCGACCCAACAGATACAACAATGTATCAACAAGAGGAACTGGGAAAACATAACAAGATATCTAGATGAGCTCTGGAGCTGCCGCGTTGCCCCATCGTTGCCGCGGGCCTATTCCTTGGAACCACATTCCCATGCCCCTTGTTTATTACCCCCCTGATACTAAAAGCTTCATTGCACGTGTATCCCATCATGCTGATTCATATGTGTTGCACCATAATCGACCTCAACATCCTACGCCAAGAGCTATTGTCTCAGTAGTTTGGGGCGGACCTCCGGCGTTAGTGGGCGTTTGAGCAAAGGGGCGGGCGGGACCACTGATCAGGGGTTATAAGAGGCATCAGGTCGTCGACATGGGTTTCCGAAGATGTTTCTCCTATGGACTTCTTTTCGTGTTTTCCCCCTCCCTTTTGCAGCAGTCGAAAGGCCACTCACTGGGTTTGATAGCGGGGTTCGTCGTTCACGGTCTTTTCCTCCCTCCTTCGTGTTTTTGTCGTACCACACCCACTCGTTAACATGGTCGTGCTTTTGATGCCACTTGTTTTTGTGGCAGTCCTACTACTCGCAAAATGGTACTCAAAGTCTGGAAAGACGTCACCTTGCCACGGCAAGGGCTGTCCGTCCTTCCTCGGTAACGCGCCCGATCATGCAGTCAAACCCATCTCGCTCACCCGTGAGGCGGGGGTGCGATGCGAAAGCGCCTTTTCTGTTCAACTACAAATGATCTACAACTGTTTACTTCGTACTATGAAGCTAAACGGGGTTTATCTCGACATTTCGGAGAATGCTCCTTCGTTCTGCCACGGAATGGTAAGCCCGGCCCCCTTAAAGCCTTCTCAACATAGTCTGAGACCTTCTTGGAACATTTTGTCTTAACGCACGAACCCAAGGGCACCTTTCTCAACAAGACCGTCGATCTGGAGTATGTGAAAAACATCGGGATTTTGATGGGGTCTTTTCCTCGGTACATGGGTCGCGCCGAGGCGCAAGCGCACGCAGTCAAATGCACCACGGAGGCGACGCACAGTTGCGCGCTGGAGTGGACGACGAGAAGCGACGTCGAGCTATTCGCCGGGCTCTCCGAGCTGACGCACAATGTCCTCGTGAAAAGCCTGATGGGCGACGACTTTTGCAAGTCGGGCGGCGAGCTCTTGGGTCTCGTGAGGTCGATGGAGCGCGACGCCAGCGACCTCTGGTGCACGGCGCTCCCCGACTGGGTGCCTTACCCGCCCGCTCGACGCCTGCGCCGTGCCCGCGAGCGGTTCAGAGAGATCTTCTGTGAGAGGCTCGGCCAAAGACACGTGGATGCGAAGAATGGCGAGCTCGAGTCCGACCTGTCGGACTACATCACTTACATGCTGCACGACAGGAGCACGGCACCGCTGAAGCATTGCTTCGCTTCCCATCACACTCTCCTGCTGCTGGCTTCCGATACCACGACCGCCGCCGTAATTTCGTGGGTCATTGCTTGCGTACGTGTCGCAAGAATGTAAAACGGGTCTGCCCTGCAGAGACTGACAAAAACGTATTACTAGCTCCTGCGCCACCCAGACGTCATGGCGGCTGTCAAGAGAGATGCCCGAAGTGGATCATGCGACTCAGCACTGCTCCAGGCCTGCATCAAGGAGACGACGCGCTATTACAATGCAATGAAGCGTTTCCGAGAAGCAGCAGCCGCCGCCCACGCGAAGCGCTCGACGGCAACCGCGTCGCTGAAGCACGAGGACGCCGAAAGCTACCCGAGCTTCGACACCTGGATGCCCGGACGCTGGCTCAACGCCGAGAACAAGCTGGTCGACCTCGAGGAGAGGGGCAAGGAGCCCCGGCGCGCGGCTCTCGGAGACGGAGGTTGCCGATGCCCCGGTGAGGAGATGGCTGCGATCATCGTCGCCCAAACTCTGACCACCTTTCTTCGCTGCTATGACATCAGATGGGCGACCCCAGACCAGGCTCGAACCGTGCGTTTCGACGACCTCGACTTTGATAGGCTTGGCTCCCCGTGGCTCAGGGTAAGTGGTCGAGTGTAGCTTTTTCTGCCGTATTGTCGACCTCTTTTTTTTTCTTTCTTCTTTTTGCTGACGGTTTTCCAGAGCGGCTTGAGGGTGAAGGTTTCCCGACGAGTATGGCCCGAGTTGATGGGGGGATGCTGAGGGGATATGGCGCCTGGGATAAAGGACAAGTGTCAGTGGATGTGATGGACGTGGTCCTTAGTGAAAGATTTGAAGACAAAGCCAACATAAGGGTGATAGGCACATGCCAATCAAGTATCTAATAACGCGTTCTAATGATTCGGTCTCTATACTGAGTTTAAGTCCTGCGGTGTCCATTTATTGAACAATCCGTCTCACGAGGGCTGTATACGGCGATACGTCAGAGTAGCTCAGAAAAAAGTGCCTCTATCAACATCTCTCCTTGGTTTCCCGCCATTCGCTTTCAAAGGCAGAAGTGGTTGTCGCTCAACCGGTTTAAACATTCATCTCCGTCTGTGACCTTGGATTATAGAAAAACTACCGGCGGCGTGTTTCGTCGCGGGAAGACAATCCTCGCTTCCACAACTGAGAGAGCCTGCCAGGATCAAAAAGCATCGCGCAAAAGGGCAACTCGAGGACCCCGGGTAGCCAGCAAAGCAGCACTACGCCGGCGAGAAAAAAAAATAGATTACGGTGACTATGAGACCTCAGGCGTCATATTTCCGCGTTTCGGGCCGCGTCGCAGAGGTTCAAACAAGAAAGTGAGCACTGACGAGAGAGTTTGCGGCACCAGGAGCCGACGCCGGCCGGCGAAGCGGGGCCCGTTCGGGCCTCCAAGTGGATACTCTTCGTATTCCGCATCCGTCAAGCAGCCTGCGATCACCACAAGACCAGAATATGATGAAGGGGCTTGGCTTAGTGTTGTTAGTTGACAGAAGAAAGAGAAACAGTAGACTTTTGGAAGGATTCGACTGCTTACCTGATGACACTCCGCATCCGCCTAGCAGTAAGCTGCTGTGAGGATGGGTGGAATGCGATTCGCCATTATCAATCTCCCAACAACCTGGTAAAAGAAGATGCGGTGTATGGGATACTTACCTATTTTGTCAACGGTCTATTGTAGGCAAGAATACATCGCTGTAAATTTTGGCTGATCTCAACCAATGATAGACCTACTTCTGAGAAGCCCAGTTCTGCAATAAAAAACACGCTCCTGCCGACCGCCTCATTTGCTGACTGTCCTCAAGTAGTGATCGTAACTGTTCCTTCCTGTGCGCCGAGAATGCCATAATAGTAAAGCCACTCAGCAACATCTCGTCTGGCGATGGTATATCCAGCAGCCGAGTTCCCTACCCCGCCGACCCGTATCGCCTAGAGTCCGTAAGGTCGATCGTAGGTGAGAAGTGTAGGTCGAACGATAAGGCAAGAGCTGAAGCAAGGGTAATGATGCCAGATGGCCGCCTCCATTGCGGATTTGTCTGCATGGGCAGACCGCGCTTCCATACTCGACATGGATCCCGCCTCGCTGGCCTCAGTATCGGTTTCCGCGCCACTACTGCTGCTGAAGTCATCAATGCTTTCGTTATCGCTGCTGGTGTCGTCGTTTTCACCACTGCAAGATTCATCATAGCTGAGCTGTGTTATGGTACGCTCACTGCTGGTGTCGCTGGATGTGTCGCTGGAACTGCTGTCATAATCGATTGGATTGGGTTGATTTGGGCCCGAGTTTTCCTGTTTGCGCATAAACCATTCGTACAGTGGCTTGGTATTGACTGTGAGAGGATTCCACGATTGATAAATTTGTCTGGTGATGGAAATGGTGCCTATGCTGACAATCCGAGGCCTCTCCAGCGACCCAAGCTTTTCAAAGCCCGTCAAAAGTGCGGCAACGACCGTGAACATGGCTTCCTCAGAGATGTAGGAATTTACCATAACTCCCCGGGTATCTGTTGCCCGGGCTCTGAACCCCCCGATACCGTATACGATGATGTG
Source organism: Colletotrichum eleusines (assembly GCA_016807845.1). NCBI lineage: Eukaryota > Fungi > Ascomycota > Sordariomycetes > Glomerellales > Glomerellaceae > Colletotrichum > Colletotrichum eleusines. Next base: position 1,639,880 of record JADEZO010000005.1, read on the forward strand.
GACGGGTTCACCTGCAAGTACTTTGGGAAAAAGGACGTCGATGAGAATGTCCATGTCATCCAAATCTCCAGCTACAACTCGGAGACGAGCGGCCTGATTTGAAGACAGTGGCCCCAGAATTTCCAGCATGGTTTCCAAAAGCGGCCCGTTTCTGACATCTGTATGAATATCTGTGAGAATGTCTTCTTGGAATAGTGCAATCAAGCAAAAGCGGCCGAAAGCAAGGTGGGCGCTGCAGTTATCCCACAACCCAAACACACGAAAAGCCACTCACAAACATGGCAAAAAAGAGTCGGGTCATCTAGGGCATGTCTCAAGCACCTGAAAACCGTCCCACCAGTGGCTCCGAAGAAGGCGACATGGCGTATGAGTATGTCGACAGTAGAGCTTGGGCCCACAGTCGCCGGCTTAGGCGGCCGAAGGGTATTGTTATAGCAATTATACGCTAAAGCTGTGATGAAAAGACGCAGTGGCGGAAAAGCGAACAGGCGAATGATGTCGAGCTGATGACATCCTGGGCGCCAGGGTTGCGAGACACGTGGAAGTCGGAAGACAGGGAGATCGGGTGGGCTAGCCATAGCGAGAGGAGTCGTGGATTGGAGATAGTAAGGAGTTCAGACCAATTGACGGCAACAGCTGGATGCCGGGGACCGGGAATGAAGCGGCCGGGCGTGGTTGAAGTTGAGCGGATGGCGTTGGGTCAAGGGTGGAAGTCGGCGGGTAAACGACTGGTAACAGAAGGTTTTTGCCCCAAACGGTTGAATACGGGCTGCGAGCAGTGGAAATACAAAATGGACCATATTGAGAAGCGAGAAGATAGCTTCGTGTTCTTGAACGGCGATGTTACTATCAAGGAATAGACGAGGTGAAATACAACTGAGAAGTGTAGGTTGGCTTGCGCCCATTCAGTAGAGTCGGAAGGAGAAGACAATGGGTCAAGACTGGTTGAGAGAAGGAACTTGGTAGAAGGCATATCTGGCCTTCTCCTCCGATGGAAGGTGACCCTGCATCATTCATGAATGGAGATGCAGTACAGTCATGGCTGCCCATAACGTGAAATCAGCATTCAAAGCTCTCTCCAGGCTTGCCTAGGCGCACTGCCTCAAGGACAAGGTCGAGGACCCCCTGTCCTAGAAATACGCCTAACATTTGTCTGCTAGCTTTGCCTGCCTCCCTACCGGTATTTCAGCCGATTGCCCTGCCGGGCGCTGCCCCATTTCCAGATGGAGGCCAGGGGCCCTTGTCACTGCGTAATTCTCCTTTCAGCATCCCCCTTGATGAATCGTAGTACAAGTTTTCTTGGTCGACAATTGATCTAATCTTATCAAACATCAGATACTATTGTGATTCAATGTAATATCTATAGGATTGTGTATCGGATTTTTACTAGCCTAATAGCTATACTAACCAAAGTCTGTCATCCACAACATAAAAGCACTGTGACAGCCCTGCTGTGTGTGGTGGGCGGGTAGATGTAGCCGTACCTTCGTAGCCTGCACTTCACCACTCCCTACCTACCAACCTTTTTTGTTCGTTGTTATAAAGTGATGCGCAAGCAGCCAGCTATCAGTCTGGGCCACGCGTACATACGCCTCATTCCATGCTAACGCTAGCGTTTCGCGTTGCTATTGTTGTTGACGCTGTTCCCATGCAGGCCAAGCAGCGATTGGTTGGGTCGCATCCTTCTTGTAAAGCAGCGAGCCTGGAGGGGCTGTACAGGTATGGTCAGATGCTAGGGTGGACGGATGACTTACACGGAATCTCGGAAACTTGAACTTATAAAGACCACAGTTAAGATGCAGTGATCAAGCTTAAAGTGTTGGTCAATGGACAATTTGATGCTATTGTAAACAGACCCATTCACAGTCTCGGTTATTCACTTCTATCAAAAATGCAAATTTCTAGCGTCATCCTAGCTGCAGTCGCCTCAGCCTTCGCCCTTGCCTCATCGCCAGGCCCCTCGCCCACGCCAACTTTGCTGCGGTTTAAAGAGAGACAGCAAGACACGCCCATCTCGTCCGCATCATCAGCTATCCCGACAGGCGTTTTCATCACAACAAAGCACATTGTAATCCCCGGTGTGACAGACAGCCATGTCAACATCCCTGCCAAAACTATCGACATAGCTATCCCCACCTGCATCCAGACTATCAAGCCCGACGCCAACGGCTATGTCCCACCTGGCGAATGCGGTGCCATCTGGAACTACTACCCTAGCTTCGTCGCGGCTGTGGTGTTTGCCGTGCTCTTTGCGCTTCTGACTGCCCTTCATATCTGGCAGGCTGCCAAGCACAAAAAGGTTCGTACGTCTCGATCTTTTCAAAGTCTAACGCTCTGCATGCACACGCTGACCAGAGGCCAGGGATGGTGTTGGGTCATTATCATGGCGAGCATCTGGGAGACCATGGCATTTGTCTTCCGAGCTGTCAGCAGCAAACAGCAGCAAAGTAATGGTGTCTATCTCGTGTTCCAGATATTCATTCTGCTTGCACCAATCTGTGAGTTGGTTGTTCTCGAATGTCCCGGCTGCTATGTGCCAGACCTAACACAGTACAGGGGTCAACGCGTTTGCTTACATGACTCTGGGACGAATGATTTACTTCTTTCACCCATCGCGGTCTCTCATGCGCATTCCAGCTTCAACCTTCGCTGCCATTTTCGTGGGCCTCGATATCGTCTCTTTCGCCGTGCAATTGACAGGCGGCTCAATGGCTAGCCCGACGGCCTCGCCTTCGGAGCAGATGAAGGCCATTCATATCTACATGGGGGGCATCGGCCTTCAGGAGTTCTTCATCCTCATCTTCGCTGGTTTGGCGCTCAAGTTACAACTTGAGATCCAGACGATGGAGAAGTCTCGTGGGGCGCAACCTCGACCCTGGAAGCCGCTCATGTGTGCGTTGTATTTCTCCCTCACTATGATCACCATCAGAATCATCTACCGTCTGGTCGAGTTCTCGTCTGGGCATGGTGTGGACAACACCCTTATCACGCACGAAGCGTATTTCTATGTTTTGGAAGCCTTACCCATGTTTCTCGCCATCGCGGTGTTCAACGCAGTGCATCCCGCAGCGGTCATGAACGGTCCCGGATCGGATATGCCAGGGCTTGTCTCGACAATCAAGAACGGATTTTCCAGGAGAAACGGGAGGATGCGGTTGAAAGAGGAATTTGAGGAGCAAGAGCTCACTAGAAGAAGGTTCCCGAGCCCTTGAAAGGGTATTTGTTTGCAAATTCTGATGTACCAAGGTGAGTGTTGTCTCCCGCCGTATTTCGGCACTGTATGGTAATAACAAGTTACATGATTAACCTCTCGAGAAGACACATACAAGATGGTAACAAGAAGGTTTGCTGGCCTGTGTCCATGGCATTTAGGGCGCGGCCTGAACAGTACTGGTATTGGGTAGCATAGGTTCTATGACTTTGTCTAGAGTATTTCGAATAGTCTTACCAGGAGCACAATAGGAACAACTTGGCGAATGAGAAAATTAAGGTCGCCTAGGCTAACATGCCACTATTTCGAAATATATTTCTTTCCTAGCCCGGTAATTCCTTAGGAAGAGAATTGCCCCGCTGGGACCATTCCCACGACTTGATGGCGATGGCTAGAATGCCACTGTGGCAACACTCAAAGCGCCATAGTCGTATGCGTTCTCGTTCGCGAGGGCCAGGGGATAGGAATGTCGTGCTTAGACACGGGACTAACCAGAACAGAATGCCGCAAGATGCATAGAAGAAGATTTTAGCAAGCTTTAGTTGCAGCAGCACAGCATCTTGTTACTCTAAAACCTACACAAGTCAAGGACCAACTATACGCTGTGGTGTTTATATAGTTGATTGATTCTATCTACATGCTGTTGCCATGTGTGGCTTAAGTACGCGGGTGAGTCGTGTGCTTACATAACAAACCGTTTGCTGTAGGGGTCTCGTGGTGGGGGTGGGGTCGGTGTCTCGGTGAGCGATAAGCCTGGGATCCACTAAAATTTTCTCTGGCCCCGTATCTACTTTGCTGCCACCCCCGGAGCGCTTCAACTCTGCCCTTTTCACTCTTTCTAGACGTCGCCCGGATCATTTTGCTTCGAGGCCAACACGCACCACACACGGCCTCCCCAACAACCTTCGAGTACGGTTATCTGAGTCCAAATTTCTGTCCGAAGTCCACTCAAGCGGCACCCACTCACCCCTCCGGCGGCAAATCTCTCCGTTCTCACGAGGCGTCGACCGCTTACGAGTTTCGCACTCGACCAAACCACATCTCCAGGGGAAACGTACGCACGAATCCCCGGACACACACACACACACACACAAAAACGCACATTCTCCCCTCATCAAAAAATGGCTCAAGGCGGCGTCAAATCCTCTTCGCGCCCTGCGCCGACGGGTAAGCCCAAGCAGAAGTCGACCAAGAACACCTCGCGCGTGGCGAAGCCGCAAAAGGCCAAGGCCCACGGCTCCGCGGACAAGTTGCAGAAGAAGCTCGCCGCCGGTCTCGTCAGCCGGACGGAGAAGCTGCTCGGCGAGCGGGCCGGGCATCTGGAGCTCATCGGCAAGGGCAAGAAGGCCAAGGGTGCCAAGGACGAGAAGACGCACAAGGGTGGCAGCCGCAAGTACGGCTAAGGCTGGCTCGGCCCCTCCGATAGGAGCATGTTACGATCTGCATGGGCATGGGTTGAAGGAATGCTGCGTTTGGTGTAACAAAGAATGGTCACTGGGCACAACTCGACGAAGGGCAATGCATAGGGGAGCATATCTCTATGCTGCTCAAGCCTCCGACCGGAGTGAATGGGGCTGAAAACCACAAGACGAACATCCGGTAGTATGACGAAGCGCCTCGTAGCCGAGGCAGCGCCGTGAAATACCGCTAGCCTGCATGATATTGCGATGATAGAGGGTGTTTGACGACTAGATACCCCCTTCAAATAATTTAAAAGCCTGTTTTCTGTTCAAAGACATGCCCGTAATAATGTGGAGGATCAAGTATAGGGGGTCGGGCCGAAGTCCCGAGACTATGGGCTGGAACGGCTAGGTCGACACTGGGCCATGCGGTGTGGCTTCTATGTTTAGAAGTTGGTTTGGAGAACCTCACGCTTGAGAGCAGCGATTCACTATGCGATTTTAAAGTTACCAAAACGCATAGACATTGTACTAGGCGTCCAACGCTGTGGGCCCGAAACCTGGAAAATGCAAATCCCAAAGCGGCTATGTGTCTTTCGAGAAAGAGCTTCAAGAGACAGCAGAAGGATGGCAGGCCCAGAACATGTTGATGTTTTGTGGACAACAAAAGCCCATAAATGCCTATGTAAGGAGCCAAGCGTGTAAACGATTTAAAAAGGGCTTGCTTCGTTCTTCGGAGCCTTTGGTCTTTGGCATGAGCAGGTCATGACCCATATCTCTCTACTTGGTCTGATCGAATAGCGCTTCCCTCAACAGCAGAGCTGTACCAGTGCGTCTTTCTGGGGTTTGAGGGTTATTCCCTTGTATTGATGCTGGTGGGATCATAGATAAACGGAAGCGCCGAGTGCTGAATCAAACACCTACGACATGGGCGCGGAGCTAAGCACGCTCACCCCAAGACGGCTGCCTTGTGGGGAACGATACCGCGCAGAATGAGTGTAGAATGTAATAAGGAAGCATAATTTGTATCATACCTCGGCACTGCGCAAGGGTTGTACTCTAATACCCCGACATATCATGACTTCGAGGGCCAGGTCGGTACTAGTTCCTCGTAGAAACAGAACATAACGAAGCAAGTGTTATGGACAGGGTACTACGGCGTCCGGGCCGATGGTGGCCGCGGAAGGGGGTATGATATAAACGTCGCAGATCATTAACGGCAATCTGATGCTTCAGACTTCGGGTGTTTCCCCCCAAGGATTTGCGGCGCCCGTAGCACTCGGACGCCCATGTGCTCCGTTCGGGAGCGTTGGCCAAGAGGAGACCAAGATCCGTAGGCCGTGGCGGAATTCGGTTGTCGGCAATTCCGGGAGGGAGATGCGATGATGAAACTAGCACCCTGGCCAAATCAGAGTATGTGTCATTTGTCTTCAAACCAAGCAGGAGGCTGCTTCTTTATTCAACTCTTTTTTTTTCCCTCTCCTTTTTGAGGGGGGATGTCGACACTGTCAGGCCAGTGATCCGACAAGAGACAGGAGCTACTGTAGTAGTGCTTGCGATGTTTGTCGTTACCAAAGTATGTCCAAGTAGTTGACTCACGTGAGAAAAGGCTCTTCCGTCACTTTGACCTGGATCGGAAGCCACTATATATCATCTGAGTTACGGTGGTATTATGTTTGTGAAAAGAATTATATTGTAGAGGTTGTTTATCTTACAGGTCCGCTGTCGTCAGCTATTGGACACATCTTAGTAACGTATCTTGCATGTCCAGCATGAGAAAATAGAGTAGGCCACATAGTTATGGTGAGTAATGATATGTAAGCACCAGTAAGAATACACAATAAAGAAACGAAGTATATTTGCACACATGACGTGAGGCCTTCCCTCAGTAAATGACAGCGACTCTCTTTCGCCGACGCTCAGGAGTCTGCTGCTGCTGCTTCCTGCCCGCTACCGGTGGCCCGGGGATAGAGTACTCGATGTTATCCTTGTAGATGTTGATCTTGATGCCCGGGTCGCTGGACTTGTACAGCTGCGTGCCCTTGACGCCGGAGGGCTTCTCGGACCCGCCACCCTGGACGTCGAGGTTGATGCACTGCGGGTAGTTCTGCGCCCCCCCGTCCCGGCCAGCGTCGTGGAGCGCGATGGTCTCGTGGCGGAGGACGTACTTGCCCGCGGCGAGACTGGCCGGGATCGTCAGGGTCCAGGAGTTGTTTTTCGCAATCATCTCGTCCGAGGCCCACTTGCCCGGGGCCTTGGAGCCGTCCATGAGCCCGACGGCGTCGACCTTGAAGAACTGCAGGTTCTCCTTGTTGACATTGGCGCAGTCGCCGTTGCAAGGGGCGAGGTAGTCCATCATGGGCCCGCGGTGCGAGACGGGCCAGTTGGTCCAGAACACGGTCACGTTCGAGCCTGCCGTCACCTTGGCGGCGATGGGTGCCGGCTTCGCGCCGACGTGGCAGATGATGTCCGGGTCTGCGTACTTGTCCGGGCCGACGAAGCCATTGGACAGGTCCTGGGGAATGGACCAGCCCACAACTTGCGGTGGGGGGTTCTGGAACTGCATCGAGGGACTGTAGCCCTGATAGCTGCAGAGTGGTTGAGTTAGTTCAACATGAGTTGTCAGACAAAATGAGACACTGATTCCAGGCTTACAAGACTCCGTCTGCCTCTATGCCGGTTACTGTGCCATGAGCATTGACGTTCTGAAGCACAGCCGAAGCTACGAAGGCGTACTTCAAAGCAGACATTGTAAGAACGATTGTATGGACTACGAAAAAAAGAAAAACAGCGTGGCCAAGTGGCGGCTTGTACAATTCAAAGAAAAAGAAGAGACGAAAAGAAAACGAGCTGCCACTCAAGAGTTGCTGGCGGTTATGTATGCTTTCGAAGTGAGTCTCGAGCAATTGTGACTTGCAAAGGAGTGTAAGAATCGACCAGCGCGCTTCAGTATTACCAAGAAATGTGCTTTGCTGCAAACTTCGCCAGACATGCTTCAGCCATCCAAACAAAGCCTTCACGCCAACCCCCCTTGCGCCGATGTTTCGGACCACGCATAGTTTGCCGTAGGTGTAAAATATCAGACACGGAGGGGAAACGATGACCTCAAATACTGAGAATACTCGGCCGGGATCCCAAGCATTGTTGGCAAGAATCGGATCTGCGCCATCCAGATTGCTAGCCCTTTGGCATCGCTTTGTCATATACTCTGTTTCAAGACTGGGGCAAACTATTGTCCAAATCGGCATCGTTTCTGTCCCTGGCAGCATCCTTATCAACATAGAGTTATCTTCCGACGACTCCTCACGTTCTTCTTGGAGGTTGAAAAAGTTTGTTCTGACCCCGGACGGCATGCCCATCCTAGCCAGGTTCGATATCTCTACATCGCTAGTCGATCCCTCACTGTCACCAATCTCGTCTCTACCACTTTCGGATCGGCCAGTCGCCTCGCATCCTGTGCCCACACCTTCAGCGACAATTTGCGTGCGGCAATCTTGCATTCGCTGAGCCGCTTGATATACGGCCAAACTTTACGGCCGTTTCATCTCCCCAAAAGGTGTTCATCTCCTCGCCGAGCGCTGCACCAGCCCACATGAAGCCTCTGCAACGAAACGTTGATTTGTCTTTCGTCTTTCTCGATAATTCGATGTCAATTCTCAGTATACTTCGCGTGTGATGAGTTGACAGGTGAAAGTAGGTGCCGATTGCTTCGTTTGCGAGCCGTAATCGCCACGGTGAGTCCCACAGGAGCCAAGCCTGCTGCCCCTCCATCCATACACGTGCGCTAGGCGAACTGCTTTGACGACGTACACCGCCCGGTGCAGCCCGATACGGAGCTTTGTCGTTCTTCCATCTGGCAATTGTATCCATCTCTAGACTTTGCCAACGCTCGCTGATTATTCCATCTCCTTGGCGCTGACTCAGGGGTCGATATGCAGAACTTTGCAGCAGTCGATTGAATTTTGATGGCCACTCCCCATAACTCCGTAACACCGCTGAATAAAGTCGAGAACCAAGTTCCAGGTCATGGCGGCAAGCTGACCATCCGAGACTAAGTTCGTCACATTCACAATAACTCAAAATCGTCCAGCTTGTCGCGGTACTTCATGATGTTCCGCTTCACCTTGCTACCCACGGTCCATGTGACAAAGTCTTCCATGCTGCGGGTTACCAAGAAGGCCGGATCGACGCATGTTTCTGTACCGACACGGACGTGTCCTTGCTCTATGAGTTTCGTCGCTGCCTGTACTGTCTCGGCCATGCTGTGATCCCAGTCAGTATCGTGCTCACCTTGAGGAGCATGTTATGAATCCATACCGAAGACGAGTCATGACAACGGGAAGACGCCGTCTTGCGAACGCGCTGACCGTAACATTGTGCTCGACAGCCGACAGTTTTGAGGCCGTGGACAGAATACCCATGTCGTACAGCTTGTCGAGGAGAAGCTTCTCGTGCTTTCGGCGGGCCGCGTTTTCCGGAGGCATGAGACTGATTCTGTGTGCAAGCTGACGGATAGACTGGAAGCCAATGTCAGTTCCTGCAAAAGGGTATTTTCGACCGTGGTGCGTGTGCTCAACGCGTATCAGTGGCTGTCAAACTTACGCCGCATAGTCTGTTGTATTTGTGCTGTCCACGTTCGTCAGTACCTCTGGGCGATGCAGGGGGTCGGGAACAGTACTCACATAATCCTCGGGCTTCTGGATCATATATCTGCGCACCTATTTGCATGTAAGAATCCATTGCGACAACAGGCTGTTCTGGAATTTGTCGTACCACTGAAGCATCACGATGATCGCCGTCCTAATACAAGCGTCGTTAGCACATGCGCCTCAGCTTAGTGAAATGCGCAAGCGGCGGTGATCTCGGTACCTGCTTGTACGTGATGAAGTCATGCTTCCGGAGAAGCTTCTGCTCATGATACTTGAGTTTGCGGACCATGCTGGGCTTTCGGCGTCGCGAGTTCCCACTTCGATATGGCGGATGTCGATGCTGACGGGTGTCTGGGAAAGAAAAAGTTCTGGAGCTGAGGCGGGACAAAATTCTTATCGGAAGTCTTATCGCAAAAAAAAGTGGAGCGGAAGGTTCCGTCGGCCTACCAAAGAATTTCCGTGACAGCGTCAACTTCCGCGACAGACCACGCCTCATCAGGAGACTCGACCACGAACCTCACAAAACCAGCCATGCCTCCCAGACTACCGTTTCTTTCGGCCGGCAAGGCCCCGAGTGCTTTTATGGCCCGGATTGCGCGACCTTTCTCGTCGACTTCCGCTACCGCCCGTACGTCAATGCCTCCCCTGCTAACCACCCCAGTCCTGGCGCGCCATAGCTAAAGCCCCTTCGCTGCAGAGTCCTCTGATCCGATCTCGAATCTCTTGACACTTGACGAGAAGCCCGAAGTGCACTCAGCAGACCGTATCCGCGGAATGATCAACCAGGGCGGTCAGGTGCGCATAGACGGAGCTGCCGCCCGCAAGCGCACCATGGTCGAGTCTCTCCGCGAGAGGAAGGTCAGCGACGACTACATCAGGCAGATGCCGCGTCGGTGGCGCGCCGGTGAAGTCTACGCGCCTCACGACCTGAGTCCCGTTGAGGCGCACAAGTGGCGCAAGGCGAAGCGGCCCAATATCGATGTGCTCGACCTCCTGAACATCAACCCCCTGGATCATTACAGAGTACGTATTGTTGGCCAACGGCAGGGTTTCACCATGCTGACAATGTTTTGCAGAACTTCTCCATGATTTCCGAGTACATGACGTCGTTTGGGCAGATTGAGCACTCCAAAGAGACGGGTCTGCGGCCGGTGAACCAGAGAAAGATGGCGAAGGCAATCAGGAGAGCGACTGGCATGGGTATCCACCCCAGTGTGCACCATCACCCTGAACTATTGAGGAAGCAATTCCGCCTCAATGCATCATGGAAGTAGATTTGGATAAGGATGAGGCCTGCATGGTCCATGTGACATCGCCTACCGACATGGGGAGAGTCGTATATGAATTGTACAACATTTTGGCGTCTATTATAAATGTACAGATAAATACAAGAAGCTTCTCTCGCACTTTCTCTTATTTTTATTTGTACACTCATGCCTTCAGTACTCGCTGCAGCTTGAATTTCTTCAACTTTTCCGCCGTGTGGTAGTAGCGGAACTTCTCGACCTCGACCCATTCTTCCGGAAACTGCTTCCTTGCCCATGCCTCGAAGTCACGCTGAAGCTTTTGGCCAGGCAATGCGTTGAAAGGGATACCCAGTCTGTTAAAGGTTAGCTCTCAAGTCAAAAAGGGGATCCGAAGAGGTTCTACTCACGTCATCGCATCAGGCCCATACCCTACAGCTCGCTTCATGGTCCTGATTATACTCTGCACCTCCTGCAGGTTGCCATTGCCTGCGAGGCCTCCGCAGTAGGCGGCGAACACCGCTGGAGGTATGTCAATCTCCATCTTTTCCATCTTCTTCCAGATGTCTCGGGCAATCTGGTCACCAAAGGCTTTGATTTCGCAGAGGAAAAACACAATCTCGAGACTGTTGTATGAAGGGCCTTCAGCCGAATGAACGATGTCTTGCCAAAACTCAAGTCCAGTACTTGGCTTTCGGCATGCTCCGTATGCAATCATCAACGCGTTCAGCATCTTGGTGCTTGATTGAATCTTGGAGTCCATCTTCAGCATGTTATGGAGCAGCCTGAGGCTGTCCAGGTCAGGACACCGGCCTATTCCCTCGAGGCATTGCACGTAGTTGTCGCTAGTGGGGTGGAATATTGGGTTGACATGCTGACGCATGTGGCCAAAGACGTGGACTGCCATATCGGCTCGCTTACGGTCGAAAAATCCATCCATGAGCCTGAGGCGGCTCTCGATGCTGGTTTCCAGGAAGAATTGCCGTAGGATAGAATAGGCGTCCCAGACCCTTGCGGTACTGTTCTTCTTGTCTAAGCAGTACGCCACAAAGGCGTCTCTGACAGACCGCCGTTGTTCGTTGCTGTGTTGGAATACGTTGAGCGAGAGAGTGTCGATGATGTCAAACTGTTGGTCGTTCTTTAGGAAAACAGTGCATAATGCGACCACTGTCTCTGGATCCAGTGTTACGATACGCTCCTCTAGAATGTCCAACATCTCGCGTATCGCCTTGAAATCCGGTTTGGTCTGGTAACATAACGCCTGAAGGTATTTGTTAACCAGGGGCAGGTCGTCGTCCCCGCTGAGCTCTGTCTTTGGGAGCTGCATATATGCCGCCCTTGCTCCGGCCAGGTCTTTCGCCCGGATCTTGAAATCCATCTGGAGAAGATACGTATTCGCATCAGGTCGGATGCCGAGCTCGCTGGAGAACGAAATGAGTCGATCCGCCAGGTACGGGTCGTTCTTCTCGATTGCAACCTCCAGGAGACCATTGATGGTTTGTGTGTCTGGCAGGTAAGAGCTGTCATCGGGGTTGTGGCGAGCAACGACTTCGAACATGCCCTTGATATCATCAAGACCTTTCCCCATCGATAGTACGGCCCACTGGTAGATGACGTTCCAGTGCTCTTTGCTCGGGTTCTCGTCGACAAGCTTCTTGAAGATCGCCGCAGACCAGCCATCTTGGTTATTTCTGACTGAGAAGTGCAGAATCTCTTTGAAAGTCCTAGGGCTCTGCAGTGGGTCGTCCACGATCGGCCTCAAAAACCACTTTTTTGTTTCCAAAACGTTATCCTTCTTCGCGTAGAAGATTGTCATGACCTCATGAAAGCTTGATGTAAAAGGCAACCCGAGCTCTTCGGCCTTTTTGAAAGCAGCGACTAGCTCTGTCTCGCGCCCTTCCTCCGCCAGGCCCTGCAGGACGTTGACCCACAGGTTCTGAGCGTTCGGTCGCTCCGCCTCTGGCAGCTGAATCCAGTATTCCTGCAACGTAGAGAAGGCTTCAGTTGAGGCACCAAACATGGTCAGAGCAGTGAGATACGCCTCGAAGTCTTCCGCGGCACCAGGATCTGTCGGGTCCAATGCCCTTTCCTCCCTGATCACATCGTATAAGAGCCTGGAAAACTCCAGGTGGTCTGCTGTATCTTCCTTTGGCAATTTCAATAGCGCCTCCCGGATAGTTGCCAAATCTTCCAACGTCAACCCTGGCCCCGGCTCATCGGCTATGTTTTCGACCAGATATCTCAGTAGGTTCCGGCAGTGCAACGCTTGTGTGCTGTTGACAACAACGTTGTGGCGCAGCTTGAACGTGAACATTTCCCGCAACGCTTTGACCAGTTCCGTCCTTGATGGCGGTCGCACGCTCTCCAAGAGATGATTCCTCCACGTTAGGACCGTCGGCCACCCAGGCTCATACTCTGGATTCTTGACCTGTCTTGGGGGCTTCTGCAGTATGCCAAAAAACGTCCGGCGCGGGGCGCGTCGGGATAAGGATATTGTCGATGCTACCGGAAGCTGCGTATGACGAGATGCTGGTCGGGAGAGTATCGAGCACGCGGGGACGCATCCCTTTGGAACGAGGACCCGTCGGCAGACATGGCGGGCTATTTGCGCCCTCATGGTGTGGGATCAGTGCTTCGATTAAAGCGTTCTAGAGGACTGGTTAGCTGCGTCAATCGCAATAAGAAGTCTTCTACACAACGTACCTGGGCATCTCCAGACCTACTTACAGTATGCGCGGCATGTGGTGAAGCTCAATGCCGGCTACCAAAGCTCTCAAAGATTTGCGATTCGAATTTGGGGATGCTGCAGCTTTCGGGACTTGGAAAGCGTGGTAGCTGCCACCACCAAAATGCGACCCGGGCTTGGCAAAAGTCACCGATGATTAACCGAGATTAGTCATACACTCAATTTGCCCGGCACCTTCGGCGTCAGGCAGCATAACATAGGTAGTGTACTGATCTATTAGACTCAAGACGTGAAATGTAAATTTATCGACATGGCATTGTTCTCGAAATATCCTCTGTGATTTAGCGCGACTCGCTCAATTTCGAGATGTTCGAAGTGTTGCCGCTCGCCATACTCGCTATAGGGCCCAAAACAAGCACTGCCTTGCAACGTAGAGATCGTTGCCTCGTAGGCTGTGGCCCAATGAAGAATCAACGGATGGATTGTTCATGAGGCAACCGAGCAACTGGTTTCAACAAGAAGCCCCAGACGTTGAATCAAGACAACGAAGAAGTGGAATTCCAATCCACACACTCATGGTATGTAGGTAGGTTGCATCCACCTCGTAACCTCGTCATTGTACTTCGTGGTTGAGACGTCACACGATATCCTCGCATTGCTTTAAGGCTGGGATGACACTATACAGCAGCACAGCCCTCAGAATATCAAGCAGTTCCATATGGGATCTCCATTTTGGATGCGGAATATTCCAGCCGAGCTGGAGTGTTATCTCCTGAGGGCTAGAACCGGGGCATTTCAGGCATGACTGAAGCCGCACTCGAGGCCGGTGTAGGGTCAGAATCGGCACCTCGCAGCTCGTTGTCAAGGTATTTTTTTTCCCCGCAGCCTCAGCCTTGGGTGGCATGAAGGAAAATCCCCGCTCAGGCACAAGATGAAGTCACTCCAAAACTAAGCAATTGCTCAGATGACAGAAGTGAATGGTGCAAGGTAATAGGTGAGAGGCTGGAATGATGAGAGAAACCCTGTCAAGCTTCTTATGGAAGGTAACTGCACTTGATCTCTGTTATTGTACCGTCATCTCAAAAGACATCAGTTCATCAAGTGTGGTAGCGTTTTTTAGAGGCGTTGTCTTTACGTGAGTAGCCTCTAGTATGAACCCCGCCATGATCCTTGTTAATTACTCACCTAAAATAGTCTTCCTGAGAATCGAACATCCAACCAGCTGTTAGCAGATTGTTCGAAGAACCAGACCCCCCACAGCCTGCAAAAGATATCGACAAGCTGCCAGCACTCACGCATCATCATCACCACGTTGTTTTTACTTGGCGATCTTTTAGTGAGACACCCAGCCAAAAGGGTATTTTCCTTGCCACATGCCTCAACCCTATTCAAGTCACGACGGCGATGTGAAGCCGCAGGAAAGAAAAACCCCCCGATGTGGAGATTTGAGAAGAACCCTCAGCTCTACTGTTGATGCTGCGGGTCTTGTGAGTTAATCATTAGCATGGTCGTACTGACATGCGGTTTCGTTTCCCTGCTGTTTTCTTGTCTTCCCTTGCCCGACTGATCATGCAGCCTGCATACAGACCATTTATGGGGTTAAGCTTGCTTTGGCTCGTTGCCTACCTTTCGGCTTCTCGTGGTCATTTTTACTCTGTGGCTCATAACATCCTGGCATCGGCTTGTCGAAAGCATAAGCTGCGACGGCATATCAGCAAGAACAACGTCCAAGGGGACACGAGGTGTTGGTCGGTTGAATCCAAGTGGAGCATCTCATCCATCCATGCACCTACCTGCCCAATCCTGCCTTTCCTAGGCGCAAAACACAGCATTACGGATTTCCATCTTCGACATGGCTTCTCAACCGGGTCGGTCTTCCAGCACTACGGGTAAACACCCCGAGTAGGAAGTCTGGTGGAATCCGTTTCCGGTTTAAACAAGGCTCCCCGCCCACGGCCACAGACAAGATGCCTTCCTTTCGCCCAAATCATCTTACGCTCTGGGCATGTATTTCATCCATCGCCGGGCTCGGGAACCGCTTTCATCGGCACGAAGGTGTCGAACGGACCATAAGACATCGGTCGAGGTTCGGCTCTTTCCGCATCCACTGGGACCATAGTCCTCTTTCAAGGGAACCTTCCAGACGTCGTTACGAATCTCAAAATCCAGACTCCAGTTGCCAGGAGCTTCTGCGTCGTCGAGGCGCGACGGTGATGGCGTATCCATTTACTGCGGCTCTTTCTTCCTCCCAATCCTTTGGCCTTGGTCTTCTTGTCCCAAGCTCGAAACCGGAGACGTTCGGAACCCCGATATTGTCGTCCTTTGCGCAGTCGCTCCGCCGCCTCTTCCGTTGTTGCACCTTGCGAAACATGTGACACCGGCACCAATGTCGCCACTTTCCAACTCTCGTTTTCTTCAGTCCAATCCTTCCGTGCAAGTCATGTTGTGGATGGGTCGTTCTCTTTCCATTCCTCCCATGCCCCGTGCTTCTTCGTCCTTCTCATCAAGCGTTGCTGAGGCGTATGCTTTCCGTCGACCTATTCCAACAATCTCGTTCTTAACTCATCCCTTCCCAAGTTGTCGTCGAACCGTCATCATGGAATTGTCCGGTGCTAGCGGTGGTGTTGTTGCATTGGTCAGTGTCCTACGCAAGGTACACGATTCGAAACCTATCCCTCCCAGGCATCCTCAATCCGTTGAGTGTTGTTGTTTCAAAAGGCCATCGACCGGCGATCTGGCCAGCTCTTGCATGGAGTCATGTCGACCATTGATCCGCAGCTCATCAATGGCGCACATGTTGATGTCGGACGAGCTGCTGTGCTATGGTGTGCTGTCGGTGTTGAGGAGGTGACGATGAGGGGGGGGGGAGGACTGAGAACTATATAGACCACAGTGAAAGGGTGGGCAAAGCAAACGAACCGGGACACGCCGCGAGGGACGAGGAGCTAGGATGCCGGGGGGGGTGTTGTACAAGATCCATCACCTCCGGACGATCTTGTCCCATCATCGCTTAAATCGCTACCGCCGTCCCATACGACGACGGCCCCAACTAGTGTTGTATATCCCTCACCCTCGGTCAACAAAACTTCGGCAGATAACCGAGGCGGCCGGGGCAAGAGGAAAAGAAGGAATAATATGATGGGAAACTGCAGAGAGGGAGGGCTAAGAAAGGCGAAGAGATCACCGACTCACCGCAATACCTATAGTCCAGCACTCTTCCGTTACACCCCCGGAACCATGTTGATTCTCTCTAGCTCTTTCTCCTCATTTGCCGGAGTTGCTAGCGACGGAACTCGGTTCCAAACTTGCGTCGGCTCTAGCTCAGACTGTCCTTACCCCTCCGTTCATTTCTGCTTCTCTTTTCGATTGCCTGGACGCGTGCCAACATGGTTTCTCGCTCGTTTCCCTGTTATTCTACTCGTCGTTGGCTTCCAGTCCGCGCGGCACTCCGGATCATTGGACTGTGGAGCCGTATTCTGTATGGCTGGATAAATGCGGGGATTTCAATCTAGTCGGCTGGCATTGAAGATGGTGTGGGAGAACGGCTCCTGAGGCGTTCGTGTCTACGTTTCAGACCTGCAAGTATAGCTCACGATGACTGGCTGTCGTCGATATACGGGGCACACTCCGACATGGCCCAATTTCACAGCGGCCAGCTCCTCTGTGATTTGTCTTTGTCTATGGCCGGATTGAATACCTATCCGGTAACAAGTCTCAGGTTGACGTCGAATCTACTCGAGGCTTATTGCCAATTTGATAGAGTACAGCGTTGAATCTGGGTTAGGTAGGGATGGATGGACAGACCGAGAAGAAGAGTGGATAGAATAAGAGACGGACAGCAGTAGGAATCATGGGGGTAGACGGAGAAACAGGGTGAGGGAGAGGGAACGGGCTGAGCCTAGCGCTGCCATCCAGACACCGTCCTATCGTCGGTGATCCGTAGGACAATGATCGACGATTGACGGTTGATGTCCCGCCCGTGCGTGGACATTCACGCGCATTCACACATACACGATGGGTTGGGGGAGGGGGAGAATCTCGGGTACGGACTTCACCTGATATCACCGAGTCGGCGAGGCAACCGGTGGGCGCCAAGCACGCGGCTACCGGACCAGAGGGAAGGACTAATGCCAAACTCATACGAAGTACGACAAGCAGACGCGGTTACGTTACCGGGATCGTGACGAGATGAATCCGGCCGTAGACTATCAGAAGGCTATGCCTGCTTGCCTGGAATTGCCGATCGACTGAAGTCAAGAGAGAGAGACAGGATGTGTGAGAAAGAGACAAGAGACTGCGGCTAACCGCCGCCGCCAACTGCATGCGCGTGGCACGACACGCGCAACTCCGGAACGCCGCGCCAGCACTTGCTCCTCTCCGGCATGACAGTCCAGTATATTTCCCGCATTGGCTGTGCTGTCCCCGCCGGGCGTCCCCGCGATGGCGTTCTCATTGCGCCACCAAGAGATTTAGGGCAGCAACGAGGTTGGCAAACGGTACAAGTCAGGGGGAGCAGATATGGCATTCGACTCGGTGAACAGGGGAAGGGCTGAGGTCGGAGCAGACGAGGTCGCCTCGCGACTCGATTCGTACAGACAAGACTCAACGGGTTGGGATCCCGGGAAGTGTGTGACGCATATGACAGACATTGCGCTCAAAACGACGAGAATTCAACGGAAATTTGCTGACTAGCATTGCGAGACTCGGTCAACTCGGGCACGAAGACTCGACTCAAGGCTGGTCTGCGGACTTGGACAAGACCAGAGCTGGCTAGGTTGGCGGGTAGTTGATGTCGCTATGTCCGAACGAGAAAATGATCACTTACCCCTGCGCGCCGGGTTGACACTGAACGACAGCAACGGCCGAACGCCTGCCCTGCACGATGCAGTATGATTCGCAACTTGAGTCAACTTGGAAGAGGACGCTGCCCGCAGCTCTATATTGCAACATGGGTCGATATCGGACATTTCGCCGCCGGACCCTCTGCCTGTGGTGTCCCACGAGGCACCGCTCTGTCGACATCAAATTAGACAAACCAGTCTGCTCGGTACCCTAACCTATAACGATCCATAGACCGGTCCCATTCGTCGCGTCCAAACAACGCCGATGCCGTCGTCCCGAGTCCGCATGGCCAGGAGGACAAAAGGCGTCCGGGGCATACGCCCGTCCGGGGAAGGACGCCACACCAACCCATGGACGGTCCG
Organism: Colletotrichum eleusines; assembly: GCA_016807845.1. Classification (NCBI taxonomy): domain Eukaryota; kingdom Fungi; phylum Ascomycota; class Sordariomycetes; order Glomerellales; family Glomerellaceae; genus Colletotrichum; species Colletotrichum eleusines. The sequence goes on from JADEZO010000005.1 coordinate 1,658,274, forward strand.
TCGTCGATATTGCGGCTCCTTGGCCCGCGCTTCCAGGCCTGGCGATCTGCACTCTACCGAGCCGCCATTGGGCTAGCTTGACGACCACAGGCCATCTCTTTGCAACTGTCCAGCAAGCTTGACAATATATCATGTACTTTTCTTTTCTACACGGACACTTGTCGCCCGAGACCAGGGACGATAGCGCCCGTCGAGCCCCCATCGCCTGTGTCCGTTCATTGGGGAGGGTGCGATCTCTCAGGCCGAAAGAAAATAACCATTGGGATCCATCCTCGGGCCCGAAGACCACTTTCGCTTCAGCAACCATCGCGAGACATGATGCTTTGGATGTTGAAGCAAGGGAGATCGGGGGCGGGAACGAACGACCTTCCCTCGCTGAATGCATGGCGACGTCGGCAGAATCATTGAGGGGAGTGAGGGAGTGTGGTCTTACCTCCGTCCGACCGATACGACAGCAGGATCCAATATCTCGAGATCCCGTAGCCACTGCGTCCCGCCGTCAGCAAATTCGGACGTTCCCCGCTTGACCGAGAAGGAAGTGAAAACCCTGCCGTCTTTTTCTATATTGATTTTGGTGAGCGTCGTAAGCTTCCCTTAATTCTTTCCCGCTCAAAGTGGGGGGGGCGTGGCCGCAAGCGCGACGGTCCCAAGTTGGGGGTCCGAAGTTGCCAACTCCGTGATTGTCCGTGAGCACAAACGCAAGACACAGAGAGATGTCTAGTTTGGCAAGGAACAGAAACCGCATCCATCCCTTGATCTACGACGCTTGAGAAGCGCGAGTGAGAATTATTGGAACTCCTTCGTCGTCGGCGGAAGAAGCCAGGGTAGGAAGATGGAAAGAAAAGAAAAAAGGACAAGTCAATATGTCGTCTCCACGACAGAGGCTTGCTCCTCTCCCCCCTTCCTTCGGGCTTCTCGGGCAACTCCAGAAGAGAATGCTTCGCGCCCGGCGCTCCGGCAGGGAGAAGCAGACCTGCCGACCAAAACCCGTCTCGGTCGGCTCTTCGGTGACCCTGGGTCGTCCGCTCTGGCGCCATCATTCGATGGAGGAACAAAAAGACAGACGGCGCGCGCACACACACACACACACACACGCACACGAAAGGGAGCAACCCAGCCCTGCGGAACCAAGATACGTCGACTTGTTTGGGCACAGTCCCTTTGGCTTTCAACCAATACACTCGCTCCCAACTCGTTTCCCAGCTGGACGGGCTCTGACAGGAGACGGATAACAGCTGACAGCGCGGGCGCGGGGGCGCGATGGGGGCCTTGGGAAACAGACCTTGGGACACACACACACACACGCCACGATCTCGCCCCCCCCCCCGGGGATTCTGCACGGCATTCCCTCGTCCCCAAAGGATTCAAAAACCCTGGTGCTGACGTCGATACCGAAGGCTCATAATGGTCATCTTTCGCAAGGCCAAGTGGGGGAAAAGAGGCTGACGAGCCGAGTGGGATTCGACCCAACGGATGGAAGACTGCGGGCAGCGCTCACTACACCTCGTACGACTCGACAAAAAAAAAAAGACTGGAAAGGGTCGCCCTACTTTGTGGCGCTCTGTCACACCACGATGCCGGCCTCGGCCGAAGGACGCTTTTGCAGACGCTTATCGCATGGCCGCCGCACCGCTCCTATGCACCCGAGCGGGACGGCGCAGTCACTCCCCCTTTTAGAGGGAAGGGGAAAAAAAAGTCTTTCTTACATTTCACGCATGCGAGATGACGAGAGGACACACGTAGGTCATCCTCAGGGCGCGAAGGCGAGCGGGAAGCAAGGGTCCTTCCCGCAGAAGGCAGAGAGCCAAAGGCATCCAAGACAAGACGAGTCGATCCCCCATCATCACATCATCAATACATTGGTTGGAGCAGACTTGAGCCCGGCCCCCATCCCCCTTTCTGGGGCAGAGGGAAGCGACGCGATGAGATGGACAGCTGTACGGTAGCTGCTGACGTCCGCGGTGGGAGACGACAAGGCGAGGGGGCGCATCTCGACGCCCTTGATGGGCTGAACGGCTCTCGACTTTGCCCGCATCATGCAGCAGCAGCCCCTCTCAGCCTGGTGCGAGAAACATGAAACAGGGCGACCAGGCCGTAGGGGTTGTATTTTTGGCGAGACGCCGGTCAGATACGAGGCATCCCTGTCGCGTCGGGCTGGGTGCTTTCCATGGCCCAGTACAAGGTTTGTTTTGTTCTCGAAAAAGGCACAAGATGGACGAATCCTCTCTCACACGGCATAAAAAACAATGACGGCGACGATGCAATGTGTGTGTGTGTGTGTGTGTGTCTATGAACACACTCAGGAAAATCGAGCATCGCCAAGCTTCATTGGTGTGTGAGCAAGGAAAACAAAGAAAAGTCCCCTGATTTGGAAAACAATGTCCAATATCCACCTGCCTTGCTAATTTCCTGCTCTCCGCCCCCCACAGCCCTGCGAAGCCACGTCTGTCTCTCGGCATTCCTTATTCCTGCATGGCGCACCCACGCGGTGGTCGGGCTTAGAGACGCCGGCGCCACTACTGAGCTGCGGACCGTAAGCCGCGGGCAGGGGGAGGTATCTCACGTCTAACTCTCCCGGTGCCGTCCGCCCGCCCTTGAGCGAGCCAGTAGGACCGTCTGCCGCCCGCGCCTCATGCACACGCATGTCTCGGGAATGCGAGAGCGGGCGATCCCAGCAGGAACACTCCCCCCTTGTCCCAGCAATGCAGCCCTCGGTACGGTATTAGTGCCTCCCCCTATAGTGTAGGATGTGGGATGTGGGATTGGGAGGGCATGTTTGACCGGTCCTGCGCCTTTCGTCACCTCCCTCCCCCGGTTTGCTTTGTCTGTCGCGAATCTCAGCATATACCATGTACTGATTACTCGGCTGTCCATCGAGTGATCCAGGTGTATTGGCGTCTGCGAACTCCCACCACCCACCCTTTCCCTCCTTCCCTTCTGGCTGCGGCAGAAGTGTAGGGATCTCAGGGCGGTCGGTGCAGCAGGGTGGGATTTAGGGTTGGGTCACAAGAGAGTACCTAGCAGTCTGTCGCGACAGAAGGACGACTTGTCACCGGCTTGTCACCGGCTTGTCACCGACCTGTCGCCGGCCCGGCGGAAAGTTGACGGGGAGTCGAGAATGTGTACAGTTGTGGCGTCAGAAATCCTCATGGACCGGTACCGTTCTAGGCAATCCGTTCGTGTCGCGCGTTGGGACGGCAGGCAGTCTGTCCGTCCCTGCGGCATCTGGTCAGTCAAACTCGGGAAACAAGCCCGTCTCGGGTGTGTCAAGTCGTCGTCGTCGTCGTCGTCGTCGCCGCAAGGGCCCACCCAGTCCCGGGAGGGCATGGTGCTTGATCCGACTAGGGTGTGATATGACGGCGCGTCGTCTCGAAGGATCGACGTCACCCACGCCAATTGCTACTGCGATCGCCGGCACTCTCGGCATGTCCCCCCCATGATCTACGGATACATGGGCCGGAATCTGAAGCACCCCTCTCAGCCTTCAGGGACCCTTCGCGGCGGGTCTGGGCCTGCTCTGCCGCTTGTTTGCTTGGATGACACTCGGTTGATAAAAAAAAAAAAAGTCAAACAAAAGTCAAAATCAGGGCCGGTTGCCATATCATCCATCACCAAAGCACTACGAATACCCTCGATTCAGGAGCCCCCGTTCGATGGCAACAAAAAAAGGTAGAGAGAGACCCTGATCGTTCTTGTATTTTTCGTCCATTGATTTTAAACAAAGTCGTAAGCGACTCGTAAATGGATGGGTAGGCCTTCTTTGCCGGGATCAAATGCCGAGTACGTAAGCTTATTGAGGCGTTGTTAATGGTAATGGTAATGGGAATTGGGGGGGGGGGGGAGGGGCCCTGCTTTTTCCACCTCTCTTTTTGTTGTGACTCGAGGGAACGACAACTATTGGACGCGCAGGAGAGCATTGATCCCGCTCGCTGACACCGACAAGAACAATGTTGGAAGCGAAACGTTGCCGAAATATGCCACACTTTCATACCGGAGAGCCTCATGAGAAGAGGCATCACCGGATGGATTTTACAGCACACTTTTCTGTACGCACACGTATGCTGCATACCTTGCGTGCCAGGTCCCTCTCTACCCTGAGGGGACTAGATGGATGGATACTTGGTGTTTCGTTTCGACTGAAGTCTTTGCATGGTTGCATCCGATCAGTGCCCTCCTCCCATCTCATGGCTCCCGTAGCATTTCCTCCGCTGGGAAAGCCAGAGAGAGAGAGGGGGGGGCACTGCGTGGAAACGGTGTCCAAAGTGTTTCGACGCCTCTCAGAACTTTCCAGTACGTTCTGCGACTGCTGTGTCGTAATCGCGAACTCCAGACAGCAATGGCGTGTGTCAAACTCGTCTCCTCCTGCCAGAATTAGTGCTGGTGTCGAGCTGTCCATGTCTGAGAAATCCGTTTGACTGGAACGGGAAACGAACGCACGCCCGAGCGCGAGACTGGGGTTCGAAATGGCCCCAATAGCGACGGAATTGGCCAGCTACACTACCTACCTACCTGGGTAGCCAAAGCCAAGCAACGTAAGCCGGGGTGCCTGTCGGGCGGGTACTGGAGCAAAATACCACCATGAAAATGCGATTTAGGAGTAGGCTCGAGTACCCGGCGCCGACCTCGTTAGTTTGAGTCGATCACAATCTGATACGACGGCAAGGATACCGAGGGTAAAGCAGCCGACGACCCTGTAGATGTGTGCAACCCTGGTTCTCGATGGCGAGGCTCTGCGCGGGTAGCCAGCCTCAACGTAGGTTTTCTTTGGTGGCTGGCAATAGTTACCGAAGCCCTCGTCGCGCTAGTGGGAATAAAGATCGGCAGCTGCCAAGCGCTTGACATTGGCCTGGAACAAGTTCCGGCTGATGGTTTTTTTTTTTTAAAAAAAAACATAGCGTTGATGATGCGCCTCTGTGGCCTCATTTACCGGCTGCATGGATCATCTCAACTTCAGCTTCTTAGGTTCGTCAATGGTAACGGCAAGTGAGATAAGGGCATGCCGGGACTTGAGTTGACGAGCATCAACAACAACACACACGCATAAGCCAGCTAAGTTTGCAAGGGGACCTGACCTTGACGACATCTTCCTAGAAATGAAAATCTCAAACATACTCAGAGGAAGAAAAAAAAAATACAATCAACCCATCAAAGGAAGAGTAGGGAAGCAAGAAAGCAACGACATGGTTATATCTGCATATAGCTGATAGGTAGGCATCCCGTTCGTCAGCTGGCTTTCTTTCATTCAGCCACAAGGACCGCAGGCAGGGCGCCAGATTTGGCTGCGGCTGGAAACGAAAAACACTTGGAGAGTTTCACGGCGCATGAAATTACGCAAGTAAGGGTGTCGATGAGCACCATCGGATCTTGATGTTCAATGAGTGCGCGCAGGTACGGATATCGCGTGCAGCAATTCCCAAGCAACGATGAAACGGACAACCTTTTCTGTCTCCGTCGTATCTAGGGCGGGCGTCGTTGAGCCGCAGCGTACATCATGCGCACGAAGCCGAAAATAGGAGACAAGTGGTAGCGGCTCTCTCTCTCTCTCTCTCTCTCTCTCTCTCTCTCGCTCTAATCGGGTCGTCTGGCGTGTTTTTAGGTAGGCCTCTGTGCCCTCATTTGGCTCCGTCCTTGCGGCCATGTCAAGCGAGCCTAAAATGCCCAACGACAAGTCGGTTGCCAGGGCAGTCCTGCATCACCAGGCAGGCCTTAAAGAATGGGTCAAGATACTGGTGAATGGGCGACATGCCGAGTCACCGTTTGTTTCCATCGCCAACCACCTCCGGTTTTCGGCCCTTTCATCCTATCACGCCGCTGTCTGAGCGGCGGAATGCTCTCGCAATTTGGCACAAGCGCGCTGGTGAGGCAGCCGGTTATACCTTGGTGTGGTTGGCACGACGAGTGCGTCCGTGAATTAGGCGGCTTGGTGGGGGGCAAGACAGTCGGAGAATAGACGTACGCGGAAGATACACTAGATAGGCTTTCTCGCTCGCTCTATCTACGTAATCTTCCCTGTCTGCGTTTCCGACTGATGTGCTGTAGCGGTAGGTGTTCAACATACCCTGTCGACTGTACAAGGTTGGAGAGATGTATCTCGTCGAGAGGTGCCGAGACTGACATGAGTACCCCTGTGTGCAGTACAAGTGCAGTGGAGGCATGGAAATCCAACAGTCACCATCGACCCCAAACCGTGCCGCCCCCCCCCCCTTGAGCGGATCAGTGGATACTGCGGCCACATTCTGGCGCCAAACGGGCGAATGGATGGATGAATGGATCGATAGCGGTTGTAATGGCGACCTCGGGTTGATGGCACAGGAGGGGCCCCAGCTTTGAAAGATTTGATCAAGTTGAACGGTTCGCCAATCTCGGGACCAGCAAAAGTAAACAAGATTTTGTGTATCTCTGGTTCACACTGGTTGCAGCCCAAGACCAGCCGGTCGAGTAATTTACCCACCTCACAATGGTGCGCGGTTGCTGTGCATGTACGCCATGTAAGTCTTAGCCGCGGGGCAGCCGGGAGCGAGATTATTAGGGGCGCACTAGCAAGTCCGGATATAGCAAATCCCCTCTCAAGGAGCTTATTTTAGTGGTCAGTGGCTGCGGATAAGCAATGCCGCTTTCTTTCTCCCCATCTCAAACCTCTTTGCTTTGTGTCTAGGTCGGTTTCTTCTTCGTTGCAGTGGTGTCATATTGACCTTGGCCTAATCGCCAATGACCCGAGAGAGAGCGAGAGCGCAAGAGCGAGACCGTTTACGTGTTGACCGACCGAAGACAAGGCCCTTGTTGTGGAGACGCAATGCACATTGCTTTTCATGTACCCGTTTTTATGCCCCCGAGTCCTTAAATGTGGGAGTGTTGCGAGACCAGCCACTTGTCGGTCGTCGATGCCCATCCAGCTTGGACTGCAAAACATGACTCTTGTTTATCAAGTGAGCACAGCCAGCCAGACAGCCAGCCAGAGCCGGCCTGTGGAGGTGGTTCTCGAAGACGGGGGCTCAAGTGTATTTCAAAGAGACCAAGTGACACTCGAGCAGTGAGTGGGCCACGGGGAGGTGGCGGCGCTGGTGGTGGGTGGTGTCGCCGGCGCCGGTCTACCCGGGGCCAAGCGATAGATAGCCAACCAGACTAGCCAGCCCCCATGACCAAAGGATGGAAGCTTCAGCTGCCTAGGATTCGGCCCCAGAAAAGGAGATTTTCAAAGAAACGAGTTAGAAACTGTGTGTGTGTGTGTGTGTGTGTGTGTGTGTGTGTGTGTGTGTATAAGTGCGTGTTGGGACCAAGCGAGGCAACGTCCGAACATGAGCTAGACGAAACATGGGGAAGGAAGCGAGGAGGATTCAGTGTCGGAAAAAAAGCATGAGCCTGCCCAGACATAGGTATGTTGAAGAAACATCGGCAAGACCTATCAATTGGTAGGTAGTTAGACAGGCAAACTGTTCTTCTTCGTCCTCTGGTCGTACCCGCTCGTAGATCATCAAGTGGATATGAGATGAGGGTTTACGATGCGGAAAGAAGGTCATGGCAATTCCCACAGAGTTGGGAAGGATACCTACCGTACTTACCTACCTCAGGTACCTAGTAGGGAGATTGATGGATGCACCCTCCTCTGATGGGCCCACTTTCGGCCGATGTTTATTATGTCAGCCCGGCGATGAGTAAGTTGGAGCGAGGAAGGAAGGTAGCCGCAGTCAGTTCCGTACCTACAGGTACCTAGGTAGGTATCTAGCTACATCGTGCCCACCCACCTGGTTCCATCCGTAGGCAGGTAAGCATATACTGTACGTACACAGGACTCTCTTTCCCCCTTCCAATCGGGGGTCGAAATTACACTCCTGCCAACCTACCTAAGTAGGTGTGGGTGGGTGGGTAGTTACGATAACAATCACAGTACTCCGTACCTAGGTTCCGTTCTCAGCCTCGCAACCCGCCCACACTCACCCCATTCTCTCAACTCAATTTACACTACACGTACACATACATCCCTATATCGGGCCTCATCTCATCTTCCACCCTTCGGCGCGACTGTAACGATACACACCAAACCACCAAAAAAGATACAGGCACGTCTTCCTCCCCCCTCCCTCCTTGCTTGTGTGAGCTAGGCGCTAACTACCTACCCACCTACCTTAGCGTCTGATCCCCTTCTCCAGTCTTGTCCCCTTTTCTCACACTATCTGCACCACAAATGAAGGATCGTCGTCAACCCGCAGGTTGATCGTTCACCGTTTAAACCATCACCGAACCTTGCAGCCTTAGCGCAGCCATCGTCGCCCCGGAATCGATTCCATTCCTTGGCGAGAATACGCCTTCCGGCCCTCTTTCCTAGGTAAACCACTCACAAACCTTCTGCCGAAGCCCATCTCCATCACCAGGTGCAGATCGCCTGTCACGAATGACAGTGACAAGTTTCCAGCCCCCTGGCAGGCACATACCTACCTACCGCTGACCCTCGCTTGTCGATCTCTTGATGCGATTGAGTCCTCTATTCGGCCAGAGACTTCCAATGAGAACCATCCCCGACCATTGATTGCTGCCGCCTCCCAACCATGTACTTCGTGGCTGCCCGCCCGCCTGCGATGCTATCCTGGCCTGTCTGTCTGGGCGCCTCGCATCGCTTACGTACATCCACTCGGGCCTAAGAGCTCCGCAGCCTGGCTTCTTTTTTTTTTTCCTCCTCGAGACCAACATCCAACCAACTGACTGCATTCTTGCAGGCAGGTTTCCCGCTGCATTGCTCGAACCGAGGCCAGGCTATGATGCTTTCTGGAGCAGAGGCGCCTGCGCCTGCGCCCTCGACCTCGCCCGCGCCCGCGCCAGTGCTGACTTATCTGTATCTGCGTCTGATTTCGCCTCTGCGCATCCTCAACAAGCACAGCGATGCGTGTGCGAGGCGCTGCGAAGCGCTGCGCAGACCAGCTTCGGCTTCGACGGACGGCCAAGCTTTGGAAACCTCACTCGTTCTTATTAGTGCTGTCAAATGTGTCCATTTTAGGAAACCGCCGCGCCGTTCCCGCGGGTGGGACTGAGGCAAGGTACAAGCAAGCAAGCACCTTAAGGCGAGGTAAGGCAACGCAACGCAGGACAAGGTATCCTGCCCACAGCTCAAATGGGAGACACCCAGCCTGAGCCCAGCCTCCACGCGAACCGTGACGACACACAAGTCCCCCCCCCCCCCAACTCTTGTCATGAGTGTATCGTCTACCTTTGCCTGCCTGGATGCGAACATATGATGCCAGGCGGAATAGGCCACTCGAGGCAGAGCCAGAAACAGATGGCATGCGCAAATGGTCCCTCGCATTCTGCCGATCTGATCCGTGCCATGAAACCCGGCAAGCCGCCAACGAACAGAGATATCCCGGCCAGCACTCTTGCTCCCGTACCATAGGAATCCCATTCTCGGTTAGGCCTAGCCAGCGACACACACACACACACACACACAACACACACACACACACACACTCTCTCTCTCTCTCTCCCTCTCTCCCTCCTCTCTTTCTCTCCCTCACCTTCTAGCTGTTGTGACCCAAGTGTCAATGACTGTCAATGTTTCTTGGCTTCCCTTTTAACCTTGCTTCTCGTACTCGTTTGGCTGGCATCGATCGTATCTCCACACACCCACACGCCTCTTTAACCTTCTCTGACACTGTCTCTCCATCATCTGTTGTCTCTCTCCCTCCTTCTTTTTGGCGTCCTCTAACACATCGCAGGACATTCATGCTCGCTCGGTAGTTACTGTAGCCCCTCCAACCATGTCCTACTCTGTCTCTATCCGTGGATTCTGTCTTTCACAGCAGAATCTATTCGCAAACTAGTCCGCCCTTGGATAATAATCGTCTTAATTCTTATGCGTGCCCTTGGCTTCGCACCTCTCTTTGATCTCTCGACCCCCCCTCCCCTCCATGCTCTACCCCCCCTCCACTCCCGCAACTCAGCATGCCGTATCGTCGCCGCTCGCCGAGCGCTCCCTCCCTTCCACCCCTCTATCTCCATCCTTTCTATCCCCGTCGCCGCCGCCACGGCGCCGCGGCCCCTGTCAAACATGGAGCTTACTCGACTAGGTTAATCAGCAGGAACGCGCCACTCAGGTACCTTACGCCGTTCCCCAGTCGGCCTTGGCCGTTAGGCTGTTTGGACGCTGGCTAGTGCAAAGGTCCAAAAGTACGCAATACGAAAAGTCGTCGACAATATGCACCAAGCGGCGTGGGCGGGTACATGCCTAGACTTACACAGATCCCTCCTGATCCCATAGCACGCACTACTGTATCCCGTTATGCACAGCTCAGTACCTTGCGGGCCTTTGTCCAACACACCCAACGGCCTTTTTACTGCCTCTGCCGCGCGCAGCCTGACCTAAAGAGTCCTGCCTGCGCCGGCCACAGACCCGTTGACTTGCAGTATCCACTCTCACTATTTCTATCTTCAGCCCATGAGCCATGTTTCCAAGACCAGTCCCATCGCGGCTGAACACACGTCGGCGCCGTTTCTCCCTCTCCCTCATACGTGCCAGCGCCTGATACAGTGTACTAACCCCTCCCTCCCGCTCCCAGGGCCAGTGCCGGGCCACCCAGTAGTCAGTCCCTCACCCTTGGCCAAGGATCCATGTTGCACATCTTCATGTGCTCCAGTGTCTTGCGTTCGACGACTGTGCGCACTCACTCTGCTTTTCGTCCTGAAGCAGGCACCGCCTCGGCCACTCGAGATGCCATCGTCCGTCACCCACACTAATCATTGCATACCCTGACCATCCAAGCTATTCCCGCTCTGCTGGGAAGACACTGGTGGTGTCCTTGCCCAGACCGCTTCCGTATTCGCCGAGCTGACGGTACCCATGCAACCCCTGCCCGTCGCACACGGTCCTGGTCCATCATACATTATTCCTTCACTTCTCGACTTCGCTTCCGTGATATAGTTCAGAACCATCCATCCATTCTGTTTGTTTCTTGCACAATCCCGGAGGAGCTCTCTTTACTCACTCTTGGTCCATCTTCACGTTTCACTGTGGCCACCAGCAATCTTGGACGCAAGTTCGTCTTTACCAACGTCGCCTGCACGCACTGCCTCGTTGAAACCCTACCACTCCTTCGACCTACCCACCGAGCCCTTCTTATTCAGCGGTAGCCCTCTCCTCACCTCATTGCATTCCCTTTTCACTTCTTCTTTAACAACCCAAAAGCCCTACGTCCTGCCGCTCGATACACCGCTCCGGACCAGCGTTACGCACACAGTGCATCGCCGATACATCAACACACCGGGTGTGCTGTTCACCTCTACAGCAGCAGCGTCGCCTGACAAGTAACAAAGCCTGTCGCGTCTTGATGATAGCACCCGCTTAGGAAATTCGTCCAACTCATCCACTCCGTTGCGACTGCCCGAACCAGACCGCCACGATGGTCTTCTGCGCATACTGCGGGAAGTCCTTCACCAGGAAAGAGCATCTGGAAAGGCATATTCCTAGCCGTATGTTGAACCCCCTTATACGAGCCTGGACTGGGTTTCGGCAATACTGACTCGATGGATACAGACACCAATGTCAAGCCTCATCGCTGCAGCGCTTGCCAGCTTTCATTCGCTAGACGGTCAGTCATACATATCCTGCGTTGGTTCCCATGACCTTTGTTTACTCACACTTCCAACAGAGACCTTCTCCAAAGACATCATTCTACATACCATGAAGCAAGAGACCCCATGGAGCCTTTGCCCGGGGGTGTACCAACGGTGGCCGGCCGCACACCCATAGCATGCCAGAATTGCGCAAACGCAAAGACCGGCTGCGACAAGAGAGTGCCCTGCTCGCGTTGCGCAGAGAAGAACCTGCCTTGTGCTGCCAGGTTTGCGCGGAGATCATCCAAGGCTGCTGTCAGGGCTGCACAAGCCAGCGCTGCCTTCCAACAACAGATGATGGCCACCGCACCACAACCGCCTCAACCAGTTCAGCCCGTGGCTTTTATGGAGCTCGACCCGTCCTTGCCCAAGCAGGACTCTCCCGGCAAGATGTCGACTGGATCCCCCATTGCAACAATGGATCCTCGTATGATGGAAGCGTCGATGAAGAAGAGCTCCCCGACACAATCCCACCGCAGCTCCGACGATTTCCCATCACCTCACAGCCGGGTCGACGCGCTCGACGAGTTTATGCAGCTCAACAGCGACTTCATCACGCCCGACACAAACTACCAGGACATGATGGCCTGGCCTGAATACCCCATCGAGCTCGACATGTACTCCGGACAGTTGCCCATTTCGCGCCCGGATATGTCGATGCCCGTCTTCCCGGAGCTGAGCGACATGTCGTCGAGCTCGGCATCAGAGCCCATGACTGCTTCTTCGTCACGGGGATCGATCCACACCCGAAGCACTAGCATAATGTCCACGGCCGAGTTCGATGCAACGATGAAGCCGACAGACACTGTGATGGATATGCCGAGAGAGTCGACAATCGCAGAGTTTGAGGTTGTCATTGCCGCCGAAGACTCTTGGCCATTTGCTCGCTGCAACCCGCCAATCTACTCGGGCACCTGCCCAAGAACGGCGATTGTCCATCTGGAATGCCTGGAAAGGAAGTCCAAGGAGGATGGCACCTGGAGTTCATTGGAGAAATACCTGGAGAATGTCGATTGGGATACCACGGATGCTTCCGTTGTCCCCCTCACCTCGCGCACTCGCGACCGGATGTTGGCCATCACTCAGTCTTTCCTGCAAAAGGCGCTGCGCATTCACAGGAGCGGGTTGAACAACGGGTATTCCAAGACTGGATATGCCACTCCCACCGAGTTCAACTTCATTGTGCTCCCTCCCACCAAGATCCTCGAGTATTTCCTCCGCAGCTACGTTCGCAGCTTGCAGAACTACTATCCCCTCGTCGTCGCTGGGTGCGTCGATCCCAACGAGATGCTCCTCAACAACCAGGCCTCAACCCTGCTGCTGTTGCTGATGATCGCGCAAGGCGCCTCCGCTGTGCCCACGGCAGAGGCTCGGTACCTCGCCGCCGGCCTTACCGAGACGTGCCGCATCTCGCTCTTCGACATCATCGAGAAGGATGTCGAGTTGTCGGCTGACCCGGTGGCCTTGCGGTGCGCCCTGCTTTTCACATTACAAGGTGCCTGGAGTGGTGACAAATGGCTGATGGACATCGCCATGGGACAAAGGGGAATGTACCTGTCGGTAAGCAGTCACTATCCTTCGTGCGTCGCATTGAGAGTTCCACTAACGGTAAGCAGATGCTGAAACATGCCGGCATGTTGGAGCCTCAACCATCAATGATCCCGACGTTGAACAGCACAACGAGCAACGAGTTGCGGTGGCGCGCGTGGTTGCACCGTGAGATGCAGAATAGGCTCGTATACAACTGGGTCATGTGCGACCAGGAGCTCAGCTTGTTCCATGACACCCCCCCTCAACTGGCCATCACCGATCTGCAATGTCCTCTTCCCAGCCCTGAGGGGCTCTGGCTGGCCTCGAACTCGGCACAATGGTTCGCCAACGTCCAAAGCCTCTACGGATGCACTGCCAACGTCAACCCGCAGCTGCTTTCTAGCCCTTCCCTCACTCCTTCGCTCTACGAGCTCTTCCAAGACTTCCTCCATGACAACCTATCCCGTCGTCAGGCTGGCCTTTCTCCTCAGCAGCTTCGCCTTCTCCTCCACCCCTTGCAATCTCTTCTCTGCCACTTGAGACAGATGCTTTCCTGCTTCTCGGACGTGCTCTCCACCAGGCGCGCGACATCCCGGACCATAACGAAGTCGAGCACCATGCTTCGCCTCGAGGAGGTTCAGGCCCTTCTCCAGAAGTGGTACGAGCTCACTATGTCGTTCTACAGGAACAACCCCAACTGCTCGACCACGCGTTGCAACTTGGTCCTCTACCATCTCATTTCTCTCAACGCCGTCACCAACTTCCCGGAAATCGAGCGCCTCGCCCGCCGCGACGGCTTCGACGGCTCGTACTGGGAGTTGAGCCTGCGCCACAAGCGCTGCATCTATAACCGGGAGGAGGCCATCTTCCACTCAGGTCAGGTGATGCGCCTACTGCGCTCCATGCCCGCCGACCGCCGCCCGTGCTGGTGGCCTGCCGGTGTCTACCGCGCCACCCTCATTGTCTGGGCCGACAGCGTCGCACGTCTCGATCCCAACTTTCAAAAGGCACAGGCACAGCAGACCTCCTCACCCACATCACAGTATCCGAGCTCGAGCCCCGAGCACCTCAGCGGCGCCGGCGCCTCTAATGCTGCCACAAGCGGGCAGAGTGGTAGCGGCAACATCGTCGCCATCGACCAGGTCACACCCGAGGACCCGGCCGTGATTTCCTACCTTTGGAGCGGGGGTGATGGCCTCGCCGTGCTAACCCGCCGCGATGGTACCACCTTGGGCTTGGATAAGCCCGCCGATGTCATCAATTACGGTATCATGGCCATTGACGAGGGCGTCACCTGTCGCGTCGGCGATGGCATCAGACGCAAGCTCATCACCCTCAACAACAACTGGAACGTTGACGGCTTGGCCGCCGCCACTGCCTAATGCTTTCATCGTCCCCACACACTCTTTTTTAATAACGCCGACTACAGAAAAGTGCTTCTTTTCTTTCTTATTCTCTTTCTCTTGTTGCTTATTCTCTTCGTGATTATGTTCTTATACGATTGGCATATATGACTCTTATCAATACTTTCATGGGATAGCATTCTGGTACTGTATAATATTCTGGGTATCTTTATTTGGCGTTTACGAGTCACGACACGTGGTCACATCTATCGGGAAATACATGAACTGGCAAGGTGCCTCTGCTCAAGCAAGTCCTTGGCCGATGATCTGCGACAACCGCAACAATGGCAAATGCGTTTTGATTCTATTTTGCAAGCATGGCAGCGAAGGGGGGTGTTCCAGTACTTGCTTTTTTATTTCCCCCCCCCTTTGTTTCTGAGATACGCCTATCAGATACCTTGGGCCACTAGGTCATGACGAAGGGAAGGGGAGCGGGGGCCTTCGCTTCCAAGCAACAAAAATTGAACCCTCACAAGGCATTTGCCAGTCCACAAGCTCTGAAGTGATTCTATAAAAAGTGGCTGTACCCTTTTCGGCAATTTCTTGGTCGACGCCAAACACTCTGAAAAACTCAATGGTCTTTTTGTTTGCAACCCGGGTTGGTCATCACGAATAAGTATAGTGATCTGACGTCTATTGTGGTGGGACAGGGGGTAGGGATCATCACATGGTACGATTGATGACCAAAAGAAGGAGAAAGAAAAGAAGCCAAAAGCAACAGTGCATGTGAAAAGTAGCTGAATTAGGGTATCAGATCGCGATGCGATGCAGAGGGGGAAAAGTAAGAGGCGGTGTTCCCAAGAAACGCGTCTTTTTCATGTGCGAACGATCTGAACGTGGAGGCCCTGTTGCAAGCATCTGTACGACGTCTATACCCAGCAGAGTCGAATCCAGAAATCCACTCTCGAGCAGAGGAACGAGAGATTCGGGATACCAAGAAGGGCAGGAAAAGGTCCAAGAGGCCGCTCCTTGGGACCCAGCATTCCTGAAGAAGAGGGGGGGTCGTTGTGCCAGCTCTCTACCAGCGGAGCGGCCAAGCTAAGCAGACATCGGACGGAACTGGACAGCCGCAGAACCTTGCGAGGTCTGACAGACACACCGACATACGCACACACACACATATACACACGCCCGGTGGGTGGGCAAGGGCGCTGGCATCGGCGATAGGCATACGCACACAGGTGCCGAATATGAACCCCGACAGAGTTCGTGGCGAAGGTTAACCTCCCTCCTGTGCGAGCCGTAGCATGGACGGCCCAGTAACCTTATGCTCATCCTCCGATGGTTCCTATCATCTTCTACCATTTATACTACAGCGGCGGAGGGCAGTTGCGACCGGAAATAGGAGCTTAAACCGGCGGGACTAATCACAACGCATCATACGGAACTACTAGTAGATAGGTCGGTTAAGGCGGCCTTGGCTTCTCTCGTCGGGAGGCACTAGCCAGTTACTGGTCGGTAACGCCGTCCGGATATGCGTTGTGACGACAACGGCGTCGGTGCAGCGCAGGGCTCCTTTAGGACGGTTCATGGGCGGCGTCCGCCCTCTCCGGGCCTTGTTCTTGGGGAAACGTTGCAAGATGCGAAGAAGCCTCTCAAGTTCGGGCTCTTCGTCCCTTCGTCAGCAGCGGCCTACCGGGTGGGGGGCGTGTTGGTGGCCATGCCTTTCGGGAAGCGCGGGAGGGGCTGAGAGGTGGTCTACAAGGGAGACGGGGGAGCGCGTGTCTCTAATCGCGCAGCTGGACGCAGGCCCCGCAACACGCCGTGGCACCCGGGCATGCAACCCAAGGCCGAGGGAAGCGTCTTGGTCCCACGACAGATGCGGCGGAACGGTCGAGAGGGAAGCGCTTGTCGGAGTCCTGAAGACGCCCCGAAGGCGAAGGGGAAAGGGGGAGACAACGGGATGGGCTTAGATACGAATGCGAAAACAGAAGAGCAGAGCAGGACGTATTCGTGTTTTCCGTTGAGTTTTCGACAGGTCAGTAATCAGTCATGGGGTTGAACTGTTCGCATGTTCTCGTCGTGGATCCGTGCAGGAAAAGCAAGGGGATACCCTAACGCAAATGTCTGCTCAACTGCAGATCAGAAAGCCGAGACACTCACTCTAAGGGCCGCTGCGCACAACAGGTTTTTTTTTTCTTTTTCTCCCCCTCCCGTGACAGACGTTAAGTATTGAGATGGTCTTATTTTGACGTCAAGGCGTGGTGGGAAGCGGAAGGGAAAATAAGGACGACTTTCGCAGTCGGGCTTGGCTTCGTCGAGGCGGACCAGCTCAGGAATCCTGTCCCTGATACGGAGTAGTCCCCTGACCCCTTGATCCCTGAACGCGGAATCCAACACGGGCATCGGAGCCCCGCTCACTTGGGAGGTGAGGTTGTTTGTGGGGGGAGCGGGAGGGGCGGGAGGGGCGGGAGGGGCGGGATCGAGGAGAGGGGCGCGTGGAAAAGTTTCCTCGTCGTGTTTGTTCGGAAGCCGTGTCGAAACAAACAAAAGTCTCGTCCCAACTTTTTTGAAGCACCTTGTGTCTGGCTCTACAAATCCGTACACAGGAGTCCCCGGGAGGGTGTGGTCGGCTGGGGGCCCGCGACCCGCCGAACTGCGAGGAGCAACTAGTGTCATCCCAGTGGACGGACGGTGCTCCGGGAAGAACCTTTTCCCCCGTTTCTTCGTCGGGGACGGAGTTAGGCCCGGATACCGCACACTCACACGGGGAGTTGCCGATAAATCCCACGTCGAGGTGGTGGGGGCGTACGAGGCGAACGGCCCTGCTGCGGCGGCTCCAAGGCACAACATGTGTGGGATTCATTTTTATTTTATTTTACGTTTTTAGGCTTCCGAGGCGTGTTCGTAGGTCGTTGTCCTCAGCCCAACAGACTTACACACCGAATGAGACGGGAACGGGCCGCTTGGGGCTTTCGCGATTCCGAGCGGTTCGTGCGATGTCAGTTTTGTGTTCCCGAATGTGATCGTGGCAGCAAATGGGGAAGAGCAGTAGTGGGCTGTGCTTCGCGCAAAGTCTATTGAGCACATAGGGAACCCGACATGCCGTCCCGGCTGGGCTACTTGCTGCAGCATGCAGCAGAGACCTGCAAATACCTTCCGACCGCTGCCTTGACAGATAGTCAGACAGATGTGCACGATGTGCAACATGTTCTCCCAGGAACATTGAGGGAAAGGAACCCGGGTCGTTCTGCTATGGGTTTGGCATGGTGTGACGATTAGGCTTCCATCGGAACCATGTACCTTTGGGCTTCTCGGCACATATCTCGTCACCGACATGGCGGTACGGCTGGTCCGTGCAGAGGAGAGTTTTCAACATCTGCCTTGCCGGGCAGTATTTCCAAAGTGTTGCAGTGCACTCTCAAACGGACGAGTTTGACCGGCCTGCTAGATGACGAGCATCGCCCCCGTCCCAGGCGCATCCGACGCGGTCCACCTGCCGAGCAGCTACATATCAGTAGCCGATTGTAACCAATGCGTAGCGACGATTAAGTGTTACCGAGCCGATCTGGCGGAAGCCAGGGCCCTATGTTCATGTGCCAGTAAACCTAGACCCAAACACTCGAGCTGGCAAAGGGCAGTCGAGGCCCTCGAGCACGCGGGCCGCGACCGCGCTCGGTGAACCATCCAGACCTTTTAGCATCTGAAGCCTAAGGCATGCGCCTTTGGGCTGCGCAGAGGCAGCTTCTAGACCTACGGTTTGTCCCGAGCCTGTAGGCGGCCGTGTGTCGCATGTCGATCAGATCCGAGCCTGCATCCGCGGTCCATCGAGCCGGTGCGCTCGATGAACACTAGCGCCCAGGCCCAGTGTAGGTACTGTTCTAGGTGACGGGGATGGCATGACGGTCTCGCGTCTCGCTTCTACAGAAGCGCCACTCGCTGTGCTGTGCTTTTCGTCTTCTTTGATAGCGGAAGAACGTGAGATGCCGAAGACTCGACGTGAATGATACATCTTGAACCGCAAGAGAAGACACAACCTACTATCGGTGGTTGGAAGTGTTGGATGTGAAGTACGTATCCTTTCGTCATATGTGAGAGCCCGGGAAAATGAAGGGCGGTTTTATTGGTCCCATATATCCGATGCATGCATGCTGGGTTCTTAAAAACGGTTTGATCTTGCTTTAGATACCTATGATGGGGAGGGGGGTTCTGGTATGCGGCGAGTCTTGTTTGTCCCGTGGCCGTTGCTGTGACATCTGAATTGGCGGGACGCTAGAAGGTGCACAGAGAAGACCAACGGCGAAGAAGCTTGAATACCAGCCAGGGTTAAAAGATGTTTGTTGCACCAATGTCATTGTAGAGAACCCTCCTCCCCCCCCCTTCCATACGAGTTGCTCAACAGCGTTTGCAATGATGGAGGGCCGACACCTGAACCGAACGACAACTTGCGTAGTTCGGTCGCAGTCTTGGGCTGAGAGCTTTGTATTGCAGCAAGTCGAACCAGGCTTCTAGTCAGTCGACTTGATTCCAGTGCATCGCCAGATTTTGGGAACGTACGACGGGCGAGCGGGTAAATGCGGTTGACGTTATTCGGCGGCTATGTGTGTACCTTGCCGCGATTGCTGGAGCTTCCCCATGATCCATAGCCGCCAGTCCGGATAATTATTTATTCTTTTCCGTCGCGGTCCCTGGATTGCTGACTTATCCTTCATCTGCCAGCCAGCCAGCTAGACTCCTTGGCAGAATTGATTCTCACTGCTAGGTACGGAGTACGCTCCTCTCTTCTCCATTGACCACGCCAAAGTCAGCAGTATTTCTCGACAAATACTCGGGCCTTCGCGTTTATCGTGCTTGACGCGACCGAAGATCGACTCCCTTTTCCAGAACCACATCCAGTTTTACGGACAACTATTTGTTGAATGGCCGGACCTCCGTTGGGGGCGGGGGCGCGTGATCCATCCAAAGCGGCGCCGGGGTCGTGCACCGGGTTCCTGACGCCGCGCGACTGCCCTGCCATTGATGGGCTCCTCCGACTGGACTTGGTCGCTACGCTACCGCCAGCCTAGTGGCCGCATCGTCACCCTACTGACTCACTTGATTGGCCTATTGTCATACGTGCGAGTGCTATGGCAACCCAGAGGACGAGTCAATACTGTGCAGGAACGAGAGGATGAATGGACAAAGCAAATAAAGACGCAGTACACAACGCATCTCGAACAGGGCTTGCAGCAGCAGATCTGGGGCCCATCTTCACGACAGGGCTTGGCTGGGTCTCCAAACCTCCGGCGATTGACTCCGGGGAACAGTTTCCCCATACCACGCGTCTTCGGTGGCCTATTCCTGTTCAAATCAGCAGCCGTCGGGGACCAATTCAGAGCATCCGATTAAAAAAAAAAACCCCTCTGAGTGTGGTCCACAGCGTCAGGTTCGCAAAGTCTTTGCCTCGCGCGACTAACAAAGGCGCAATTTTGAGTGTTTTGCTGCCCAAGTCTGGCTCAACCAACCTTCCGCCGTGGCGTCTAATCTGAAGACGATGGATTCATCATGATCCTTTGCCGTCCTTTGACATGAAGCGCACGGGGGCGCCCATGCGCCTCCTCTATTCCCATTTGTCTCCTAGTGCCACATCCTGCTCTCCTCAATGGTACCCCCGGATCCGGATCCTAGCTCAATCCAGCCCCAAATGCAAGGCGCCTCGCTACTCGGCGGAGGTGCGGCGGCGGGCGACCGGGCGGACATGCGTTCGGTGCTTCGCCTTTTGCCCACACAAAGCAGTCGACTGAACGATGCCAAATAACCCATATATAACTTCTTCGTCTCGACCGCCCATCCGAGTCCACTTCTTGCCCTTATCCTCACCTCATCCCCCTCTTCCATTCCCTCCGCAACATTCCCTTCACTATGGCTCCTTCAGCGACTGATAACGCCGCTGCCCAGCAGTCCGCTGGGTACGACGCCGCCCGTCCCTTCGCCGGCAAGGTCGCCCTCGTTACCGGCTCCGGCCGCGGTATCGGCCGCGGAATCGCCATCGAGCTTGGCAGGCGCGGCGCCAACGTCGTCGTCAACTACGCCTCGTCCGCCTCGGCCGCCGAGGAGGTCGTCGCCGAGATCCAGAAGCTCGGCTCCAAGGCCGTCGCCTACAAGGCCGACATCAGCAAGCCTGCCCAGGTCGTCGACCTCTTCGACCGCGCCGTTGCCCACTTCGGCCGCATGGACTTCGTCATCTCCAACTCGGGCAAGGAAGTTTGGTGCCCCGAGGAGGAGGTCACCGAAGAGCTCTTCCAGAACATCTTCGACCTCAACACCCGCGGCCAGTTCTTCGTCGCTCAGCAGGGCCTGAAGCACTGCGGGCGCGGCGGCCGCATCCTCCTGACCTCCTCCATCGCTGCCCAGATGAGCGGCATCCCCAACCACGCCCTGTACGCCGGCTCCAAGGCCGCCGTCGAGGGCTTCACCCGCGCCTTCGCCGTCGACTGCGGTGCCAAGGGCATCACCGTCAACGCCATCGCCCCCGGCGGTGTCAAGACCGACATGTTCGACGAGAACGCGTGGCACTACGTTCCCAACGGCTACAAGGGCATGCCCATGGAGATCATCGACCAGGGGCTCGCCAACATGAACCCTCTTAAGCGCGTCGGTGTCCCCGCCGATGTTGGCAAGGTCGTCGCCTCTCTCTGCCACCCCGACTGCGAGTGGATCAACGGTAAGCTATCACCCATGGAGGCTGTTTGTAGGAATGTTCGCTCGCTAACGCCCATGACAGGTCAGGTCATCAAGGTCACCGGTGGTGGTGTTTAAGTGCAGTAACGTTCAACCCGTCCGCGCAGCCCCATCCGTGCGGGGTTGCCATCGTGACGGCTTAATGTCACGGGTCGCACGGCAGGCCGGACGCTTGCGATTTCCGGGTCCGCGTCCGGTCGGTAATATGGGGGCCTCAGATGATCGGATTTACATAACACATTTAGGATAGGCGTATGTAGAAATCATGAATCAATGGAAACTTTGACTGGGAGACTTGCCCGCCCGTCCCTACCCTAAAAGTGAAACGACGTGAGCCGACCTCGAGCCTTGAGCATGGGCCGCAGGTTTACCCTTGCTTGACTTGACTGTTGTCCATACAGTTGGCTTGACGCTCATTTCCCGCTACTTCTAAGCAAACAAACCCAACAGGGAGCGACCATGCCTCCTCGGAGCGCCTAAATCAGGCGGTAACGAGATCCTTCAAACCTAGAGAAAAATAAAAAGAAAAGTCAAGCCAAGCGCCGCGGCAAATTGTTGCTAGCCTCGGGATCAGGGAGGGCATCCAACACGACGGTCCACCGCCAGGAGGATACAACACACACGCACACACACACACACAACGGACGGCTGTGGCGGCGGGTTTACATTAGGGTTCCCTTTTCCTCGCCAGTTCCATAGCGTACCCGCTCCCGTCCACGACTCACTCAGGCCCAGGTCCGTTCAAAACATGCCCGCATAATAAAACAAACAAAAATGAAATTAAAGATTACAACGGAATGGAAGAAGGGGGGCGGTGGAGGCCGTTCCCCTCCTAGACCGCTCGAGATCTCCGCCTTGGTGATCGGCAAAGCCTGGAATGGTTGGTAACCAAAATGTACGCAGTGAGACTTGCAGGAATCCTCCTTTCCAAGCGCGTCAGGTCCCAGCCGGTCCTGGGGGACCTTTGCCAGAATCTGGGGGCTGGGGCTGTCGCGATAGTGGGAATGCCTGGGGGGGAGCGGCGCACGTCCGGCGCAAATCTTACGGCCGACACCGTAATCATCTCGAAACGTTGGGGAACCCCCAAAAGAAAAACCACCAAAAACCGCCGCCAGTGCTGACGCCGGCATCGTACTATGAGGCATGGTCCCCGTAATCGACGAGCCTATGGGACGCCGTGGGCGCTGTGCAACGGCGGAGCTGGCCCGTCAGAGTCGTACCATTTCCAAGCTGACGGCACGCCGGCACCAGGGAATAAGGGAAATCCAGACTCTTTTTTAAGACTCTGAAAATCCGACTGACGTGGTGGAACGCCGCCTACCGAGGTCCATGTGGCCTCTCCTCGTCACGCTCGCATTTTTGGGATGCTGTTCAAAGTGCCAGACTTACAAAAGGCGAGAGGCGCTGCGCCTCTGCATCCGGCCATCCGGCCCAGGTCCGGGTTCTGCCGAATCAGGATTGGCGATCCGGAGGGGGGTGGTTCCCTGGAGTCCGGCAAGAGTGGGTACGCTACCGTTCCCCACCCGCCAGCGTGGGGATCCCGCCCGATTCCACGGTACACACCGACAGCGGCCCCGCACACAACACAGCACAAATACACGTGTACATGTTTGGTGCCGGTTCGAGAAACCCTATGGCTCCCGTGAGCCCCGGCGGTTTATTTTTTGAGCGGGAAGGATTGCAGGCACATGAAAACGGTTCCTTTGACACGTCGTCAGGGCAATCCGTAAGGAAGAGATGGCGTTGGGTCAGCCCCGGTTGCCTGCTCAGCCTCTGTTGTTTTTGTTTTGTCGAATCCGCAGCTTCTGCATTTTCTGCCTGCTCACATGGTAACCGACCGTCCGCGATCGCAGCCTGCAACCCGAACCCGAATTCGGCGGCCCGGGGAGGACAGGGGGCAGGGGCAATGCTCCTTATCAGCCTTGCACGAAGTGGCGCCGTTGCGCCAGCATGCAGCGCCGTTTCTGTGTTATTCGCTGTCTTACACATTTTGGCCTCGTCAAGTTTGAGTTTTTTTTTTTTTTTTAGTTTTTTTTTTGTTCTTCTTTCTAAATTCCCTGATAGACGGTTAAGCATCCGCTACCACCAAAATTGAGCTAACAATGTCCAATTCTGTCAGCCAGGCATAAATCCGGTTGTCAGTCCCTGCTTTGTCATGACGTGGGCCTAGATGCATCGTCATCTGCTAATGTATTGATACTCTGACATGCATGCATACCGCCTCCCCAAAAACCCCTGGCCTGTTGTAAGATGTCACAAGATGTGAACTGAGAGAGGTGGCCGGCAACGTATAGCAAGGCCCTTGATGATTATGAATATATCGGATGGTGTCAGCTATGGTTAAGGAAGGAGTGCCAGCAATGGCCCCGCTTCAGGTATAGAGCTGCACAAGCAGTACCCAAAGGGATTCCTGAGGGGCTTCTAATAGGTGTAGATCCCCCGTAACGCAACAAGTTGTGTTGCTATCCACCGACCTGGGCCAACATCGGAGAGGCTAGACGTACGAAGCCAGACCATATCGGCCAATGGAAGTGGCGGGACGATGTGTGGAGGCGGCAAGCCATTCACAGGGCGCTCGCGGCTGCAGAGAACCATGCAAGGTCTTACGTTAGGAATCGTCACTACCAGACGAGCAAAGGTGCCAGAGAACAGGGAAAAGCTCGATGGCAGAAGGACTTGCATCGGTATCTCCAATCGGACAAACCAAAAGCGTCGCTCATCGGCATCATCGCGATGTATCAACCCCATCAAACTGCATCAATAACCCAGGCTGGTTGCCAAAGTTTCGGGCAGTTCGGACATTTTCTGGGCGGAGCAAAGACGTGGCCCTCTGACCTGTCTGGACGACTTCAGCTGGAAGGAAGCAGGCCCAGTTGAGCGTCATGTCGCGGCTGGTAGTTCACCAGACACCTCAAATCCAGTGATGCCGCATGTTCAAGCCAGGCTACTCCTTGTTGAAGAGAGCCACCAAAACCAATATTAGATGCAGAGCCCCTTTTCGGATGGGACGATGAGGTGGTGTGACGAGTGATACCCTGATTGGCTACGACTGAATGTATGGGAGTTATTAAGAGATCCATGGCAGCCTCGCTACCGTAGGTAAATGCGATCATGCAGAGTGTAAAAAAAACTCGGAGGGTGGCCAGTAACCTGGTGCGCCTGGGTTGGGCGGAAGCATTGCGCAGTTGCGGATACCAAAGCAAAAACGACGCAATATCAGGATGGTGAAAGATACAATCTGAGAGCAACCCAAGTGATGACAAGGAAGGTGAGGTTACACAAGCGCTGTACACGGGCCCAACTTGCCCGATACACCCCGTTGGGAGAAGAAAGTAGACAAAGCCACAGGCCCACACTGGATTCTCTTGCACATCATTGTAGGCTTGGCGACATGTAGTGCCGCTTCTAGAGGGCCTTGGAAAGGCCGAGATTGCAACGTCGGAAGCTTTGACCCTTGTCATCTTGCTGATTGCCGATCTTGCAAGTGTTGTGTTGTTGCGGGGTGGACTGGGCTGGTTCGGGACCGACCGCTCACGAAATGGAGGGTTGGATGTTGATGCTGGCCACTTGGCACCTCTCACATGCGAAACTGAGACCAAGGCGAGCGCCACCATCGCGTTCCCCCGGGGGGGGGGGATTGATTGCGCCGAGATGAAGAGCAGTTGGGTGTCAAGAGACGGCAGCCAAAACAGCTGGTGTGTACCAGCCAAGTACAAATCATCCGCACTTTGATAGGGCGCAGTCTGAGGTTTGTATCTGGAGGTTGCGTGGCTGACAGGTTCTTGTTGGGGCTGGTGGCGGATGCGGCGATGTGCCGGCGCGGCTTCACGGACGACTCCCAATTCGTGAGGGTTCGGGGGGTGAGGCAGCAGCTAGCTGACTGCAGAAGGCATTCCAGCTCCCCGAGTCAAGGCAGTGAGATGATGGTATCGACGGAGTCGAATCGGATGTGTCTGTAGGGCGATAAGCGTGCCTTGGTCGGTCCATGTGAGGACTGATGGCGAAGACACGCAGGAGGGTAAGACTGAGGTGCCGAAGGTGGTGCGGGATGGATGACTTGTGGTCACTTCACTTCAGTAACCCCCATCGTGGGCTTGTCATCTTCTTCTCATTCTGACTCGTCGACAGTTTAAGCATACGAGGAAACAGGGGGGAAACCCCAACAAGAGTCCTCCCTGCCTCGGCATACTTACCTACCAGGCAGGTAGGTAGTGCAAGGTACCTAGGCAGACAGGCAGGCAGACAGGCAGACAGGCAGACAGACAGGCAGGCAGGCAGACAGACAGGCAGGCAGACAGGCAGACAGACAGGCAGGCAGGCAGGCAGACAGACAGGCAGGCAGGCAGGCAGACAGGCACCCAATGTCGCCCCAGTACGCGTCTTTCACCTGTCGGTTTAACCTCCGAGTCTCCTCATCATCGTCATCGACAAAAGCACTAGCAACATCACTGCGTAACCTCTCACTTAACCGATTCTGACCACCGTCAGAAACGAATGATCCGACCACACTTGGTAGGACCCTCTCTAAAGGCCTCTTCGATTTCAAAAAGAGCCCCGGCCAAGAGCCCCCCCCCCCGCCACCGTTTGCCCTCGACCACGCAATCCGTCCTTGCGGATCAACTGCAGTGCAGACCCTGTTTGATTCGACTTACTATTACGCAGAGCGGACGGACCATTCTCCTGCTGCATGCGGGTGGCGCAACATACCATCACCTTACTAAGGTACATCTTCAAACCTTGCACCGTGGCCCTTGGAAGTATCCTGGCCGTCATCTTGGACGCCCGTGGCGAAGGGGACACCGTGCAGAAGGTTCAAGTCGACTTCAACACGCAAAATAACCACACGCAATGCCCTGTTACCTCCAGTCCAGCGCTCAATGTCGCAACCGTTGACTCCACAGACGTCAGTGTCTGAGCAGATTTGTGACTCGAGTAACCGAGGCAAGGCCCTGCTTCGGGGAAGTCATGTTAGGATGTCTCTTCGCCCAAATGCACCTTGCTGCACTTGCCCGTTGTCAGACAGACAGCTGATGATCCCCTTCTCCTGGAATTCGCCCGTGCTACCTACAGAAGCCCCTTATACTTCAGAGACTCGTTTGGTTCGAGAGGCTTATCCGTACCTGCGACGGTTCAATTGGATGCTCGGCGGATAGGCCGGTTGGCACAAGCAACATCCATCCGGTGGGATTGGTCATTTTCGGGAAGTTCTTGGTCAAGCCCAGAAACCAAAGTCCCTAGCAAGATTCAGCAATTCTCTTCTTTCCTTGTGTCCTGCGCTTGGATGACGTTCAATTACTCCAGAAACGAACCAATCGACGACCATGCGCCCTGAGCTCTCAATATGAGGCAAGACAAGGGTTGCGGGAAGCTGCTTCATCGACAAGCACTTCCGCATCGAAATGATGCTAGTCTGTTTGCCTTTGGTAATTGGAGAAAGCCATCAAACTCGAGACGAACGCGTGGTCGGCTGGGGGCAGCGGCTCGCGGTACCATGTTTCACTTGGAGATGGCAGATCTCTGGATTGGAGACGTGCTTGAAGCGCAACGACCAACCGTTCGCCAGTCTCTCCAGGAAAGCACCCAAAGGAAATTGCCTCTTTGAGCGCAGCTTGCTTCCCGAGCCAAAGTCTCAGCCTCGTTCGTACGAAAGCAAGTCGCTATCAAATCCCTGGCAGCTCACGCCCGCAGAGATCATTTCACGACCCAGGCTGTCAAAGTCTGGGAGGCGTTCCGATGATTGAGGAACGCCACGTCTCATCCAAACTACTCTTCACGTGAAGATGTGGTCATTAATGGCCCTGAACAACCAATCTAGTAGCTGATGGCGGTGCTGCCACTTGATTCTGTAACCATGCATGTCGGCCGCTTGGGATAGTGACAAAAGTCCCCCCGGCTCAGAACAGGGTTTCTCAGCCACCTTGGTCCTCCGCCATTCTGAGTGCAAGCTCCATCTTGAAATTGGCTCGAGCAATAATACCATTTTCTGTCTTACCGAATCCACGAATCTCCGAGACATTAATCATGACCTCCAAGCCGGCCAGGTGAAACCTCTTTGTTATCAGAGTTTCTGACGCACGACGACATCTGGCATACTACTTCAACAGCTTCCGTGGAGTCCAAAGATAACCAAGAGCTCTCAAGGCACGCAACACTTCAGGAATGCCTTCCGACCCAGGCTTATCCAACATACTTTCCCCCTGCCCCTCTCTGACCTCTTCCAATGCTCGCTTTGTTCCCTTTGCTTCCGAGCAGCCTGTCTGAAGAGAGAGAGAGAGAGAGAGAGAGAGAGAGGCTGTGTTCTGGGATGACAAACCAAATAGCCCTCAAGACTGCATAGCAGAAGACGCTCTTTGAGGCACGCGAGAGCTTGGGCCTTGAGATCCAACCACTCTTCCTCAGGTTTGCATACTGCGCCGTTGCCTCACGCCATGCAGGCCAGAACCAGATACTCTCATCCTCATCGTCCGTGCTCTTGTCTTGCAGTTTTCCGGGCTTACATACTGAAAATTCAGCGGGTATATCACGAGATGACGGACATCGGCGTTTGGCCCATGCCTCTGTACATCCGTACGCATCTTCCGATCTCCCCGCTTCCATGTCTCCCCTCGAGCCTCGGGAACTACATCAAGGTGATTACAATTTGCCCGAGACCTCCGCCTCAAGATACGCGTACCCAACCATCACACACCATTCTACCCTCCCCCAGGGGTTTCTCATGGGGCCCAACACGCCATTACAATGTCAGCGGCTTTAGCGGGGTAGGACTGGACTCTCCTGTCTGAAAGCGCGAGTCGCCACTGGGAGGAACCATTGTAGCAGGCCACCTTGTGACTAGATTGACTCAAACGAACGTCAGACAGGTTAGTCTGTGATAGGCTTCCACTGCGTCGAACGTTGACCCTGCGTCGGGGAATATTCTTCCAACCCCGAGCCCTCGTCTCCCCAGTTTGTGTAGGTACTGGTCTTGGTAGCACGCCCAAGGCTTTTTTTGGGACCTCACGCTGGCTTGCATTATTGGAAACATCGAGAGGCTGACTCCCGATCCGACCTCATTGGATCGAGCCATCAAACGTATGCCGCGCACGCATGAGATAAGCCCTCACGTCTTTCCCGGACATCTCCATACCGTCCGTGCTATGAAAGGGGGGGGCGGTGGCGGGGAGGGAGAGAGATCTCGTCACGTCAGCCACAGATCACAAGCTACAGGAGACATGACGATACACGCGGGCGGGCGTGCGGCACACCATACATCAGGTACGGCGAGAGGCGGAAGGGACGGGAGGGAAGCGCAGGATGAGGCGCAGAGCAACCTATTCCGAGAGAAGGAGCCGGTGGACTGTCAAAGGTGAGTAATGGAGTAGTGGGCAAGGTGAGAGGTAGGTGAGTGTATGAGAGGGAGAATGTGTGTGTGTGTGTGTGTGTGAGAGAGAGAGAGAGAGGGTGCCTGCGGTGCCAGAGGAGGGGTGGGTGGGTGGGGGAGGAATGAGCATCGGCCTCAGTGCCGACAGTTGGGTATCTGGAATAGCCCCACTCGGAAAGGCTAATGCAACATCTTCGACAGGAGGCCATGCAACCACCTTGACAAACTTGCACGTGGGAGGAACAAGTGCCTCGTGTCACCCAACCTCCCCTCTCTTCACAGTCACATAACAGTAGGGATTTTTTATTATTATTATTTCTATCTTTGGGAAAGCAGGCTAGTGGATTCTGCTCCCAACGCTTGTTACTCCTGATAGTCAAGACCGGGACAAATGGGAGAGAAGGGGAGAGAGAGAGAGAGAGAGAGAGAGAGAGAGAGAGAGAGAGAGAGAGAGAACCGTCCCTACTCGTCCAGGCCTGAGCGCCATGCCACATCAAACCATCGAGGCTGCAACAGCGTGCCGGAACCCAGGTTTTGATGCTGCATGTAATCTGCATATCCATGACAAGTCGAGTTGCAGGGCGCACGCTTCATACACAGGCACGATGATGACATTTGCTATCCACTGGCTTATTTCCTCCTAGGCAGACAAGGTTCTGATAAAACCCGATAGCCTCTCTCTCTCTCTCGCTCTCGCCTTCGTAAAAAGCCTGGTTGCCATTGGCCCTGGCGTCCTACGCCTCAGGCCTTTTGCCTTTCTCCTTCGTCCTTCGTCCGAAGTATCGAAGCGCCTGGTGGAGGACGGGCACGGCACAATCAGACTCCTTCCGATGAACCCGACCCTCTTTGCCTGTGTGACTCGCTGCTTTATGGAATGAAACGGAATTTGGGGGGGGGACCAGACCAAAAGATTTACGCCAAAAGTTCTTGCTTTCCGATTCAAGGAGGGGGTGAAGATAGAGAACAAAATAAAAAATACCAGTTCTGAATAGCACGCTCCGTTTTCGATACCCTCCCTGTCCCACCACTCTATTCCCGTCTTCCAGTTGATGTCCCAAAGTGAGTGACTTTGACAGAGTATGCGTGTGTATCTCTCGAAAGGAAAGAACCGGGATAAATAAAGAAAGAAGAGAAAAATAAGTATTCCAAAAACCCCTGGTTTCGCCAGCACGCCTAGTTGACAAGCTTCAGCCAACGCCGAAAAAGGTACAACCCAATGGGAAAAGATGAAAAATGAGTTTCCAATTACCCGGTCTTCTCCCCAAACCGAACCCCCCACCCACCTCTTAGCTGGCCCTAGATAACTAGGTAGTACTCCATGAAATAGAATGAATCCGGTGGTGTTGAATGCTCATATCGGTCATGTCGAGAGCGCACTCTTTGCTCGGCGCTCTATGTAAATTCAGCCCAGAATTTTTGTACGTTCTTTCGTCGTTGGTTTGTTTGTGGGAAGTTCTTCTTCCCCCCCTTCTTCTTTTTGGTTGCGTCGTGACTAAGCATAGGTCATATCTCCTTTGCGATGGCTGACGACCTCGAGTGTCGTGCCAAGGCTGTGGCCGAGATAGCCAATCATGGCTTTGCTGACTTCGGCATCTTCCGAGAGATCGGCGCAGACCTCGCGGAACTGTGCGTAGACCTCCTCCAGCTTGCGAAGCTCCCGGTTCAGGATCTCGAGCTCGAGCCACCGACCATCCTCACCACCTAGCGTGTACGCACCGAGGCTGACACCTAGGCCACCCCCTGGGCTCAGCTGGTTGACCTGAGGCATCATGCCGTTCTCAAAGTAGGTGTGGCTGGCGTTCCTGTAGAAGCTTGTGATCTTTCCGATGACGGTGGCCAGGAGCATGGCGGCTGTGTGAGTGCCCGAGCGGCTCATGCATCTGTTGCAAGACAACATGGCGGCGCATCCCTCCACGGCCTTGCGGTTCAGGGAGAGCACGAGATCGAAGGGTGGCGCTTGCGGGGACGAGGCGTTGTGCAGGGCTTGGAGTGACTGCAGAAGGACGGTAAAGCAAGTGCAAGAACTGCCGCCTCCGGATGACGAAGACTTGTGTCTGACGGCCGGGCGCATATTGGGCGTGGCGGAAGGGCTTGGGAAGTAGGCTGCTGCGGTCATGTTGCTCGTCGTCGGCATCGCTGCGTACGGCATCATATCGTGCTGGGCTGGGTCTCCCCAGTGCGTCATTTGAGCTGCCATGGCCATTTCCATGGACTGAGAGCGCCCGTGTTGGGAGTTCATGTGTGTGGTGGCCATCGTCATGTCGGGATACGGCGCTGCAGAGAAGTCTGTAGGAGGAGTCCAAGGCATGCCGCCACCGTACATGTCTGCTGTCGGATCTTGGTCCCTAGGGGTTGTGTCGTCGACGCCAAGCATGGCAAGCCCAGAAGATATGGACGGGTTTCTGCTCATGGCACCCTCCATGCTTGTAGGGGTATGCCAGCCAGATTCCATTTTGTACATGCCGGGGTGCTGGCCGAACATGAGGTTCTTCTCGTCCATGATGGGGGACAGGTCGGTCATGTCCATGTGAACAGTGTTGGCATGGCTGGGCGCGCTGTGATCAGATTTTGGTTTTCCGGCTCTGCTTGAGGGCGAATAGCGACATTCGAGGCCGCACGCGAGGCATCGGGAGCAGATGGGCCTTGCTTTGGAGCATTTGACCTTGGCCAAGAAGCACCCATCGCAAGAGGCCCGGAGTCGGGGCTGTCGAGGCTTGGAGTTGGAAGACATTGTTGACTATGAAGAGTCTCTCGGGCTTGTGAGGAGTGTCTCTGGAAAGGAGAGAGGATATCCTGATCTATTGGGGAAGTAAGAGTCCAGGGAGCGTGGTAATGCTGGAGGGAGAAAGCGGCTATTAAAGAATTGAGCAAGGGTGGAGTGTATTAGAGTTCTATAGGTGGTGAGAGTGAGATGTCTGTGTGACAATGGAGGGCGAAGACGTATAGGGCCAAAAGAGGATTAGCAGGCTCCTAGGCTTCGTATGAGAGAGGTCGACGAAGACCGGGAGGGCTTCGAGGGCCACGGATCGGGGATTAGGGCGAAATTGAGCGGAATCTAGCCGACTGCAAGGTAGACAGCGGCGAGAGGAGAGAAAATGGGATTACGAAACAGGAACGGAAACGGTCACGGCCATTACCAAGTGTCCAAGGGGGACGAGCATGGATTAAAAGTCCGGGTGTTTCTGTAGGAAGGGACGAGGGATGGAGCTTGTGAGAGCGAGGAGCATGCGACGTGGATGAAAAGGAGCGGACGATGAACGGTTAAAAAAGCGAAGGCCTGATTTAGATATGCTATGCCGTTGGCTTATACACGGTACCCCATTCATGTACATGGTGGCTGTGACTCTGATAGAGGGCGTGGATGGATGGACCAAGGTATTCTTGGGCGGCCCACTGTGGAGGGAGAGAAACACACACACACAACGGGTGAATGAGAGAAAGACAGACAGACAGACACACACACACACACACACACACACAGAGAGAGAGAGAGAGAGAGAGAGAGAGAGAGAGGCTCGGCTAGGGTGAGGTGCGCTTGTATGTAGGAAAGCTACTAGCGTGAGTGAGCGTGTGTGGGAGGAAAAGAACAGCAGACGGGGGTTGCAGAGCGAGGGAAAAAGAAAACGGAGCATGCAATCGCCTAGCTGGTACATTTGCACTGATTCATTGGTGTGGTGGACATGGGCTCGTCCACGCGCAGATACCCTTGGCAGGCGAGTGCAATTGACATTGGATCAGTCTTTCCTTTGCATGCTACCTACATAGAGCTTGCTCGACCGCTTGGACGAGGTGACCTGACCGGGAAGATGGAGGAGTCTCGGCAGGTAGCCGATAGCTCAGCACGGGGCGAAACAGAAGCGAAGATGCCGAACCAAGCCAAGTTAAGGATGAGTAAGACGGTTTGGGCCGGATGAAGCCTTGTCTGGGCATGCAGACAGCGTATGTGGCACCCATCTAGGTCGGTGTATGGGAAGAGAGGGGAGTTGCGAAGCCATTCAGATGGATTATGGGCATCGCCTTTGCCCTTGCTAGTTGCTATGTTCCCCAGCTTCCCCACGGGCATACGACGACGAAAGTCGGGCTGCCTGTAGTCGATTCAAACAAAGGCCCCTGTGTCAAGCAAGACCCAGCCAGACCCTGGATTCGAGAGGGATGGGTGAACGGGCCATAGGTGTTGTTGTCGTCCATTGGATGGCGGGACAACAAGGAGGGCGGGAGGGAACAGGTTCGCAGAAGAGGGCGGGGTGTGTTTGTTGTTGTTGGTTCATGCTGAGGACAGAGCCCAGAAGTTGCTCTGTGCTCCGGTGCAGTGCAGTGCAGTGCGGTGCGATACAATGTGGATTCATGGTGATGATGGCCCTCGCGGTGGTTGGAAGTGGTCATGGTGGGTGGTGGATTGGAGCCAAAGCAGTGACGGGCTCGGTCAGGGACGAGGGCACCCCGGCCCTGGATAAGGTAAGACGTGGGACGGTGAGAAACGGTTCGTTCCAAGTCGACGTGGGGAAAAGTAAAATGGTCAGAGACAGCACAGCGACTGACTGGGACAAGGGAGGGAGCGGGGGCGGAAGGGAAGGGAAGGAAGGGTGATGACGCTGGACAAGGTGGGCTGTGCGCCTGCCCGTACCTACCTACCTATGATATGTAATGATATGTACCTATGTACCTATGCCGTATTTGGACAGTGTTGGCAGGCAGGCAGGCATGTAGCAATGTATCTACTTAGGAAGTTATGCACCTTCCGTGGACTGCGATCCAAGATTCTCCAAGATACGGTACGGTAAGACGGCAGGGTAAAGCAAGACAAGGCAAGGTTCGGAATGGCTCAGGCGCATCTGTGGGCAGCAAGCTCGGTCAGACCCAGGCCCGACCGAAGGTGGTCGAGAGGCCAGCAGCCATGTGCAGGGGTCAGGGGCTGGCTACACGACCTACATAGGCAGAGCTGGAAAGGGATACCGCATTGGGGACAAGAAGATGAGAATTGCACGTCGGGATTGGACAACGGAACCTACCTAGGTAGGGAGGTAGGTATGCCGGGGATTGATAGACTTTGGCAGTCTACCTAGGTACCTAGCTAGCTAGCTAGGGCGTCGAAGCTTGGAGAGGGCACGGCCCGCTAGAATACCTAGACCAGGTACTGGTCCGAGGACGAACCACAAGGCGTGTGCGAGGTTGAGATACCTACCTAGATAGCTAGAAAGATATGTGAGGTAGAAAAAGAAGACAAACAGTACAAAGAAAAACCTGACTGAGGTGGGAAGAGGACGGCGAGAGAGCCGAGTGCTAAGAGCAAAGGGAAATAAATGCATTGTGTGAGACGGGCTGAAATGGGGCGGTGGAAGAAGATCCCTAGTTAGATAGGTGACAATCATTAAGTGAATGGGCAGCGAGGCCGGGTGACGAGTAAGTGGCTCGAAAGGCAGACGATGGGACCAGCAGCGGAAAGGTACATTAAGTCAAGTACCTACCTACCTGCCTACCTACTTGCCTTCTTGTCTTGGTTCCGCTTGCTGGAGGCGACGGAGGCGGCGGCGGCGGCGGCGGCGGCGGCAGTGGTAGTGGTTATTGTTATTGTTTGTTGTCATTATTGTTCCTCCTCCTCCTCCTTGCCATCGATAAGGGGACTGGAAGTAGGTGGGTACGGTACGGTACGGTACGGTACGTACTGTTGTCTCTGTTAAATCTCCTTTGGTCTCGCATCATGTGACTGGCAAATCAGATGTCGTCTTCCTAATCCCCCAGCTTTCAAATACGTGGCGAGAGGTAGTACATACACTACAGAGGTAGAGTAAGATAGAGAGAGGGGAGTCGCGGGTCATACCTAGGTACCTAACGCTGCACAGCACGACAATAAGAGCGGGCCCACAAGACCCCTGCTCCCGCCGCTCTTATGGCTGGGAGCCCCTGCTTTAGTGGACAGTATGGAGAGCACCCCTGGTGAAAGCTGAGAAAGAAGCTTGGGCCGCCCAGCCAGGTACGGAACCCGCAAAGGGTTTCTATCTCTCTCTCTCTCTCTCCGTGTCTCTCTCCTCCTCTCCCTCCCCTCGTATCGGTTATCGTCTCTCTTCCACCATCATTCTACTCTTCCTTGTGGAAGATCAGGCAGCCGTCATTTGAAGTAAGGAAGGAATATCTGAATACCGAGTACTTCCTACGTGCATGCATATATGAATGCATGCATACATACGTGCATGCATACCGCAGAGCTCTCTCTCTCTCTTGTCTATTGTTGCACGCGTCCACATGCCCTGACACTCTCCGGCTACGGCGGGTAGCTAAGGTACCTAGCGACAAGATACACCAGCCGTGCATTCCTGGAGAGCCAGACCAAGAGTCTCACCCATAATCAACGCCCACTAAGCCAACCAATATGCATAGGAGCAACTCAAAGGGCTGTAAAGTCCAGAATAATGCATTTTGCTTGTTTCCTTTGTCTCGTGCGGGTTCCAGATCCGAAGCCATGGCAGATAAGCCAGCAAAAGCAGCCTAAGCACGGCATTATACCGGTCCCTCGAGAACAAGCACTAATTAGCCATCCGATGGGGTCGCTCCTTAGCCAAGTATTCCATGCGGACACAGCACCTACCCAACCAGGGAAGGCATACATACATAGAGTTGCAGGCAAAATACGGCGAAACGTGCGGGCATCGACCGACGATTCGGTTCGTCCGTCGCATACCCACCTACCCAAGTACATTGACATTGGCCGAGATGAAGCAAGAGTCATCAGGCTTCGGATAGCGGATACGATCAGATATAGCAACATCCTCAAGGCACCCCATTGTCGTGGCCCAGACCTCTTTTGATTGGACATGGAATCACCCCCAACGGCCTCTTTGGACAGTTTGGAAGTGTGCTCGTCATGCATCTTCATTCTTGCCTTATCCCCAAACCAAACGGCCCATCAGGGCCTTCGTGGTGGGCTGAAATTCCGCGTCCTGCTTCCATTTCGATACCACGTTGTCAGCTTTGTTCCTTTGCGTGAATTCTCAATGGCGCCATTCTGCTTCCTCGGGCCTGGGAACCTACATTCGGATGAAGCGGCGACTCACAATGCCTGCTAGCTAGCTAACCAGTAGCACCCTCCTGGCGCAGCATGCTGTGGTTGGTGCCAGGCGTCGCCCAGCGATCATGATGACGGCAACACGCAATTTCCGCTTTCCTGAGACGAACGGGACGAGGCATCAAACACGTTACTGCTTGCCGAGACCCTCGCAACAAACTGGTGGCCAATGGCCCCGGACCCCGCACAGAGCCCGACGTACGTTGCCCCGAGGAATGCAAGAGAAGATTAACGTTGTTTGACGTTGAGAAGCCTCCTCAGGGCCCCGTTGTGACAGAACAGCTGACGAGTCCAGCTATTGGCCGATTCCAGTTCCTTGTTGTGGTGGTCAAAGTGGCATGGCCTCGACACGGCCATGGCGAGTCAGAAGGAACCTTGGCCCATGAAGAAAGAAGGCGCGATGAATGAGGGAGGTGAGACGATCAGGTGTCGCTCGGAGCCGGCCTCCATTTATCGTGCCTATCTAGCTGCTCTCAGGATATGCACAGCACAGAGCGAATGCCGTTGCGCATCTGTCGAAATGCCTCAGAAAGACAGGGACGCACCTACCCACCTACCTTACCTGCCCAGGTAGGTAAGGTAGGTAGGTAGTTAGATACCTCGGTATGATGCAGGAAAGAAGGACCGGGGGGGGGGGCAACAACCGAGACCCACTTGCCACGGCGCGGCACCGAACCGTGACGGTGGGAGGGCCGGAGGAGAGGAGATATCAGAGAGGTGGGTTGCTAAGGAAAGGACGGCTGCGGTGCAGTGGTTGGTTGTTTTCCTCAGTGTTTCGATAGGTACTTGTTCCACTTTCCAACTCAAGGTATCCAGCAGGGTCAGTGACACGGTGCCGTGGACATGGACGTTGAGGAGGACTGAGCAGGCGCGGCGAGTTGCAATCGTTTCCTTCCTTTCCTGGGTGCTTGCTGTACGGATAGTGTAGGCACTACGACAGAAGAGAGGCCTATACGTACTGCTTCCACAAGCGCATCGGTACCTACCAACCTACCTGTACCTACCTACCTACCTAGGTAGGTAGGTACTAATGAAGTATGACCTAGTACGTACCTTCTTCGTCCACCCGTTCTTTCAAGTTCCGATGCTACATCGACGCTAGTGTAGTACAGGTAGATGGATAGGTCAGGTAGGAGATGTACGCGCGTGTGTGCTGGGTCTTCATTGCGCACCTTCCTCCCCCCTCCCCCTGCCCAACCAAGGTACTACGTACCACCTATAGTACCCGTACCTTCCCCGTGTGAGTGTGTGGTATCCGGGCCCAACTCCGACTTGGACTGCAACCTGGCATAGTACACGAAAACAAACCACTCTTGACCTCCCCCGGCCAATTCGGTATGCTATGCTAGCCCGCCATCAAACACCAGCTTGGTATCGTCTGTGATCCATTCTCCCCTGTTTCTAGAACCCAATGTTTCTAGAACCCAATGTTTCGAAACACAAACAGCTGCCGTCGTCCCAGGAACTGCACCGCCCTGTACCTGTGCACTCTGCAAGCACACGCGCCCATCGAGTCCCAGCACCGGCGTCAGTGCGATCCGCGGCAACGGCGACAGCAACAGCAACGGCTTCATCAGCAGCCATCCCCTTCACCCTCAGCATCCGAATCAGTATGGACCTGCGTTGCACTGCACTGCACGACACTGCACCGCACACTGCAGCTATGCTTCCGCTGCTCCCGGCGTCAGGCCAGCTGCCTGCAGCACTTGGACACACAGAGCCAACACACGGCCGCCTCACTTGCCAAGTCTACGGCGAAGAGATACGCACCAACTTCTAAGACGAAACCTCTTCCTCCCGCCACTTTTGCAGCTGTCAAGAGTTCATCTTGCCTCAACCCAGCTACATGGCTACCCGCACGCGGCATCTCCAACCACAATCAGGATATCGCAGCCCCTGTTCCCTCTCG
This sequence comes from Colletotrichum eleusines, assembly GCA_016807845.1. Lineage (NCBI taxonomy): Eukaryota > Fungi > Ascomycota > Sordariomycetes > Glomerellales > Glomerellaceae > Colletotrichum > Colletotrichum eleusines. Next base: position 1,695,794 of record JADEZO010000005.1, read on the forward strand.
GACCTCCGTTGGGAACCTTGGGCCGCCCGTCTCCCGCTTCGACCACTCGCTGTCCTGGGACGCCCATCGTACTCTATCAGATCATGGTTAACAACTGAAGCACCCGGCTCAGTCGTCTTGTTGGTCATGCATTGGCAGACAAGGGCCTCAGCCTGACGAGGTCCACCTTGCCTTTGACCTTGGAAACCCCACTTTGACTCCATCGTGGCTTTGGCTGGTGGAAAGACATATGTTATCCGTCTCGGCTGATTCTCCAGGTTTGAAATTACGTTACCAGACCAGAGATTGATTTCGACTGGTTCGGATACTGGCTTGAGTGTCCGATGACACGGGCGGAGAGAATTGCGGAAGAAGCAGATAATATTGCCAAGGCTGCGGCGCAACAATCATCCCCCACTGCGTTTATTCCTTTTCTGCCACGCCCAGCTGCAGCCACAGTGCAACTACACCTCGCCACGGCAGCCCAAAAAACCCACGGAACCCAAGACAGCAATAGCCTGCCAACGGCCAGCCGATCGCGTCGATCTTCTCGCCAGCAACCTGCCGCCCCACCCTGCCTCAGAACAATGCCAAATCAGTCCTGTCAGCTATAAACTTAGGTACATTACCAAGGCACAGGTACACAACGATTAAGAAAAAAAAAAAAACAGTTGGAACTCCCAGCTGGAATCGAAAAAGCCACAAAGGCATCTTTCCCATCCAACGTCTCATACCTGGATCTTGGTACCTATCCCTGTCGCACAGTGGTAGGCCCAGGCGGACCATCAGATGAGGTCTTGAACGGCCTCTACCTTGGAGCGCCTTCAACGAATAGCAATTGACCGGACAGAGACAACCCCTCTTACCTGTTGCGGATGACTGCCCCTGCGGTCCAGAGACATCGGAGAATTACACCGAGTGAGGCTGAAGTTGACAGCGGCTCGGTGTGTGATTTTTGTGATGAGCAACTCCAGTCGTGGCCTACCATTAGTGGCCCACGCCATTGCCGTCGGGCTGATGCCCGAGATATGGCGGGTTGACTTCATCAGGAAGCAGAGGTCTTCCGGTCGCGGCCGACACTTCTTGCGGGGAGGCCTGACTTTGCAACTGCCAAACGCCACATCGCTCTAGTAATGATATGACAGAACCGCAAAGGGCACTGATCGGCCATACGAACCAAGCTGAAGTTTACCAGAAGCTACAAACCAGAAACAAAGGTCCAAGTCCCAACGGTTTTTATCATTCATAATCATGAAATTTCGACGGCTTTCCTGAGCAAGAGTCAGCATGCAACATAAACATATCCTTCAGAACTCTCGGACACAATTGACTCACGACTGGTGACATCATTGCTGCAGCCGGAGGCGTTAACGTGGGCCTTTTGAAATTTGGAATCGTCCTCTTTTGTCCAACGCTAGAGCGTTTTTGAAGCATCTGCCCTCGTCGTTCGAGCGTGGTGTCAGGCTGTAGAGGGTAATCGAGTACATACCAGGCCACATAAGCGTTCGTTGCTAGTGTACGCAAAACTGTTTCATACTTCCGCCCAGTTCCCCAAAAACAGCATTTGTTTCTCTTTTGGGATTGAAGCCCTCGGGTACTCAGCAGAGACGACAACATTGTCTCGTCGTCCACTGACTGAGACAGTTCATCATGAGCTACCCCAGTGACTAGGATTTTCACCATAATGGAGGGGGCTGTCTGAAGTTGCTGTGGAAAAACAAGCTCAACGCTAAAGTCGCGATCACAGCTAAGTATCGCCCCTGTTGTTGGTGCCAGCGGGGGGTCAGCACTTGTCGACAAGGGAAGTTTACCACAGTCGATGATTACTTGCGCACGCAGGGGCCCATGTTGCCCATCCGATATCTGAGAAGTAAACTAGGAAACGCATCTCTACTGATCAACAATACCACAGTTACCTCGGTACAACATGACGGATGCGGACCCTCAACAGCCTTTGGACTTTTCTTCACCGATCTCCTCAACAAGTAAGGGTTATTCCGTGTACTAGCGTACGCCCATGGCCTCCTCTGGTCATGTTTTTGATGCCAAGCATACAACGCCATTGGCCCCTCACCCCAAAAAGCAAACCAGCTGCTTTTATTCGATACGTCTCGAGTATCCGAACAGCATCTGTGTTTATGAAACTATTTCTTCTTCTGATAGGCTACGACCTCTGTGTGCCATACAATTGACGAGCTATTCGCCATTCCACGATTCATGGAATCAAGTTCTCTGTCTCGCAGCTCAATGATATGCTATGCAAGCCGCTGTAGATCAGCATGTGGGGTTTGATGAGGGCAGCATCGAAAGCGCGGGGGCTTGTCTGCTTTAAGCCTGCACCTCTGGCTGGATTTGGCACCAGTAACTTCAAAACTGGCAAGTCCAGCTGCATTGTCGCCGCTTCCTGCCAACATTCTATTCTGGTGCGGAACGCTTAGTTTTTCCACGGTGGAGCTGGAGTGCCTAGGTAGTTGTCGCAGACGGGATTATCGAGAACCGGCAACGCTCGTGCCGTGGTGTACCAACGTACGCTTGGCTGCTTGCTTCATTTGCATTGGTAAGCTACGGCGCTGATCCATAAAAAGCGCGTTGCAGTGTCTGCCTGGTTAGCTAGTTTGGAACGTTGGCGCATATCGACGGATAGGACCCATCGAATCACGAAGAAACGCGAGTCAATCAAGTCTGGTTGTCTGATTCTCGAATCTTGTTGTTTTGCCAACAAGAGACTTCGAAAAGCCTGCTGAGCAAAGACGGCCATATCAACCTCTCATGCCAATCCCGCGCAGATACACACATTCATGGTCATGGCGCGTTCCGTTGGCCTTCCAACCACCTGAATATCCTTGGCCTAACAATCGAAGGCTCAACGGCCACAACCTGCCCGGAGCGTGCTTTATTCGCCTAGGTCCGCATCCCACGACGTCTGAGAGGTGGTCCGACGGCCATGGCGGCTAGTATCAAAGGGAAACGTGAGCGGCACAGACATGGTCTGGATGGCTACTCTCAACGAAAATTTGACTGGCGAGTCGTGTTGTAATATGGAACTACAAACGCCAAACTCTCTGCCCAAACTTCAATTTTGAGATGTCCACCATCGATAGCCCTCAAGTCAATGCGTGGTGAGCAAAACCTCATCTGCCGCCCGATCGAGGCTAGAACTCTTCATATTCTTGGACGCCGCGCGGAAAGCCAATGCTTTTACCGCTTGTCAGAAAGACCCAGAGGACGGAAGGGAAGGGGGCCGTACGTATTGAGGTGATACCAAGTAAACGCTACTGTTGCTCCTAAACGTAATGCACTCTTTTCTTGGATTGATACTCGTGCGTATGCACGAAGGATCTTTTTGCATGCGACTAACGCTTCAAGAATGGTAACCAGGGAAGGCATCATAATTCGGAACATCATTGGGTCATGTCCACTATACGCAACTTGGTCCGAGGGGCTGAATCTTTCCTAACTCGTCACCACAAGGATATTTGGATGCTGCATGGTGGATGAGAAGCTGTCGCCAAGATGCGAGCATCCGGACAACAATGCCCGCCAAAGATGGCCGGCCAGGAAGGAGTCCAAGTAGTGTTTTCATCCAAATCTGGAATTGACATTGAGTCTAGTAGGTCATGCCAGGACATACCATGTTGAAAATGGCCATTTCATTACCGCCTCGCCACAGAGAAAGCTCTCAAGCGTTCTCGGCTATATAAGATGGTCAACTATCCGGGTCGGAATCTCGTTAGTATCTCGACGTGAGATTGCCTGCTGGCCTCTCCATGGACAATTTCATGCAGTTGTTCGGTATTGCATTGCATGAACTCCGAGCTACGGCCAAACCCGAGTCTTGACGTGTAAAGCGGGAACTGTTCTTGTGCGGACTGTTATTGTCACCAGCCATCAGACTGGACCACTGTTTTTCTCCATAGTTTTGTGGACTGTTGACATTCACCGGGCCGCGCTTTAACAGGATGCGGGTACAATACAGAAACGATGACGATGGCATTTGGCGAAGCGATGGGCCCAGCCCTGGTCGGCTTCCCTTACGCCCACAAGGGAGGGATACTCTTGCCGCGTTACCTATCATGCCGTGATACACCCCCCGAAGATTGTCATGTTGAGAGACTATTGGGCGGGAGCTGGGTACCGTTTCCAATATTACACGACAACGCGCATCGTTGGCGAACATGGTCGGCCTTGACGAGGGTTTCCCAGAAGTGACCGGGACTGAGTGCTGAGAAGCAATCGATCCCTTTATTTCTCTTTCTTCCTTCCTTGTGCAGCATGGGTAGGGAAAAAATATGTCCCTTGTGACAGAGGCCCCTCGTTATACGGTTCGTATTATCCAGCTGTGATACAGCATTCAATAGTCTTGATCACACGGCTTGGGTACAAGGCCCATGTATCGACGGCATGCTTGCGGTCCACATGGCTATTCGCCTAGTTGCAAGGCCAACAAGCGCCCGAGATCGATTTCGCCCCGTGTCACACAAACAACTCATGGGTCCAGACTTTGTGCGTTATCTTTGGTCGCGAGTGGTTGTGACCGATGTGCTTGATCAGGGGCACCCCCCCTCCCCCCCTTTCGGCCGGGTCGCGTAGAAAAGATCACACTCCACTTCCTGGCGACGAGCTTGGCACTGCACTAGACTGTACTGTTTCCCCGGAACGATGATGCTTCGTGGGATACGGTCGAGTCACCAGATGCGACGGGTGACGCATCCGCTCGCCGACGCGGGCGCGAAGCCTAGGTATGGGTGGGCTGTACAGATGCCCCGGGGCCCCGAAGATGCAATGCAGACTCCATATGCGCCCGAAATTGGCGCGGAAGTAGTGGAGGATGATACAAAGCCGGACAGGGCGGGCCAGTCCAAAAAACACCAACGCACCCAGAGAAGGGGGGGCATGGTCAGTTTCGTTTGGTACTAGTAATGGGTCTGGAAGTGGTGATGCGGATAAAACGACAAATAGCCTCCCTCAAGGCTACATAGTAAGGACCTCGCTCCACTCTATTCCCTGCGAATGCAGCATGCGGTCTGACTGTCTCAGTCGAGGGATTAGGGGGGATTGAGGGGGCATTTCTCGCGTTTGGTGATGAGAGCATGACGAACCGCCGTCCTGTTCCTTTCTCCGTTGAAGCCGAGTTTGACCCCAGCCGAGCCCGTTCTGTGCTGCAAGTGGACGTAGTTGTCCCCCCGCTTGTGGCACAACAAAAACATATACGGTACACGTGCGTGCGCGAGGCGCGTATCCCACCGCAAGACTCATAACGCATGTTTAAGACAAGAGACATGGGTAGACGGGCCCTGAAAACTGAAGTCAGGAGCTGAGCGAGAGAGGGAGAGAGAGAGAGAGAACGGGAACGCGGGCCTCGACCCAGATCCCCACAGACCGGCAAGGGATGCGTAAGGGGGCAGGGGTTCAAGAAAGGGAGGAGTGTGTCTTTGTACGACTGTGGAGAGATGGGGAGAGAGAGAGAGAGATCTCGAAAGAACAAAGTTTCTGAAGGGGGCGCATAGGGTGGTCGGGAATGCATGACATATCCGACCTGTACTCGGAATCGCCAACCACTCTACCCCCCATCAGCCCCATGCAGAGGAGTGGGCATGGTTATGTGGGGTGTATATCGGTGTATTTTATGACGGCGATTGCAGTGGCTCGACAAGGCCTATCTTCAAGATACCAACGAGGACACCGTCTGTCTTTTGGAGTGTCGGCGGACAGGTTCTACTTTGACGACGTCCCTCCCTCGACGGCGCGATGGAGGCAAGGAGGTGATGTCCCGGGCGACAGACCTAACAGTTCCAAGGGCGGTGTGTCGTCGTGCCCATGGCATCGCCATTGCGTTTCTGTGGTTCTCTCTACGCGGTCAATCAGACCTCTCCGTCCCCGGCCTCGCGAAAACTCGGGGAGAGAGCGGTGTTAAGGCACAAGATCTCGCTAGGGTGGTTGGCGGTGCCTGGGCAATTAGACGATCAGGGCGATCCGTTTTCTAAAAGGATTCGATCGTCCCGGCCCCCCTGTCTGCTTAGATCCCTCCTCCCTTTTCCAGAATGGGTTTCCAGCGCGCTGCCATGTGTGCGCCCATCCCCTTCCTCCAGATAGGAAGTCGTCTTTTCCGTGACTGTGGGCATCATCGATCCCCGTCGCACATGCGGGGACGAGTCCTAAGCTGTGTGCTTCTTTTTCGCCCTTTCTGCAGGAGACGGCCTGCCTGCGTTTTCTTCGCATGAGAAGAGGTGCAATGGACGGGGGGGGGTGGTGGGGTTGTTATAGGTACCGCATTCGTATCGAACGCCATCGAGATGAGCACGGAATGCGGGTCATCGCGACGGCCGGGTATCGCGATCCACCTTGGCGGGTTCCACGTGGGGGGATGGGCCCTGGCATCACAATTCGAGCCAACATCAAGCCCCCACCCCCTCTTCATGACGACGTTCCAATCAAGCATGGGGGGTCGTTGGAATGGGAAATAGGGCTGTGAGGATCACGACACGGTTGATACAGGCTTGGTCGGTCGCGCGGGGGATGGAGGGCGTAGATTGGGAACGACATCCTGGGTAAGGGACCACAAGAGTTGATCCATGGCTGGTTTGCTACCCGGGCTGGCTCGGCACAATGACCAACCAAGGCTAGACAGCGAGGGTTGACCATATTGGTACCGCATACAAGAAGGTGCTGCGCGTGACCTGATCAATGATGGAATACATCGACAAGACGCCGGAGAGCGCGTGAACAGGACGAGCCCGTCTGCGCAAAGGTTGTGGTGAGGGGCTGCCTCCCCCCCCGTTCCCTCCCCGGGATACGAGAGCGGGAAAAGCAGCTAACGGCCTTGTGATGATTGTCGTATTCGGGTGCCAGGTATCAACCGCGATTGACCAGCCCGCTTGATGGGCCAAAAGCGGGAGGAAAGGGGCCGCAGCATCGCCATGGGACGATGTATCCTTTTTTCCTCCCGAACACTGATACGGGAAGAGTGGGAGGAAATGAAGATCGGGAGGAGATTCGCAAGGGACGGTATGCGATTATGAGTCCCCCTGCCGTACTGCTCAGGCTCACGATGGAGAGGCGGAAGGGGGGGGTTGGATGGGCGGAGAAGGCTTAGAGGAATGAGTTCTAGGCTGCAGGCGGAAAGCCGGACCAGTAATCGGAAGAAGGCGCTAGAAGAAGCTACAATGAGATGGACGACGACGAACCGGGATCACGGCTGCGCTTCGCCGACGCACTCTGATCGAAGTTGCCGTTCAAGTGGGTCGACTGCCGGCTGAAAGGGAGGGGGGACGTCGAAGCATTCCCTTCGCAGTTGAGGCTGCCCACCCCGCCCCTCCCTTCCCGGGGTGACGGAAGCGAAAGCGCCCACTCATGAAGATCTCCCAGAGGCCAGACAAGCGGTGACGGTCGTGAAAGGGGGAGGAGGGATGGACCCCTTAGCTGCGAACACGAGAAGACGGGCCGCAGAAATGGGATGGAGAATCAGGAGAAGCAAGTTTGCTATATACAGGGACCTGGGGGAGAGATGAAAGTACGAGGGTGGGGGGAAAGGGAGGGGGGAGGGGTTATGCATAGAATGTGCTGTCAAGTGGTAGAATTCACACCTCACATTTTTGGGTGGGCCTTACTTGGGAAGAGGGGGGGGGGGGATAAACGCACCGCGTTCACGCGATGCCGTCGCTCGTGGGTGGAAGCGGTGCGAAGTGGTGGCCGAATCCAGAAGGCCCATCGCGGATCGTCTGGCTACCAGAGCGGACGGGAGTGGCCATGACGAGTCAAGAAGGAGATAGGCGTCAACTTGACGAGACAGACCTTCAAACTCTTTTTAAACTTGGGACGAGTAGGCAATGCAAAGCCGGAGGCCAAGGGCGGGTGTGGTCTTAGATTTCAACTAGTCCGTACCGCATTGGGATTTAGGACATCTTCGCAACGCCAAGGGAAGGAAACCAAAGCGAGAGGGAGAAGAAAGCGAGGGTAATTTTGACTTTGTGTATTGTAAACTCAAAGTACTACTATTTTAAGGTGGGTACGGCGTAAGCGTACATTCTATGGACCGTTTCCAAATTCCAAACACTAAAACACCGAAAGCCATGATTGGTTTGTTATAAGGAAGGTCAAGAAGAAAGCAGATCGTGACAATAAGGAAATAGAGACCATTATGAGACTGCTAAGCCCCTCGTGTGAGTAATAGGATCCTCCACCACCACCTCCTCCTCCTCCTCCCATGTTCCCTCCCCTAGCCATCGACGTAGAGCTAAGGAATGATTCGTAGATGTATGGCGTCGGACTTGTAAAGGGAGCGGATATCAAATGTTAAGACAGAAAAAAGAAAAGAGGATGACAAGAAAGAAAATAGACAATGTAAGGAAAAAAGAATAAAGCCAGTCTCATATCTCGCATGTCATGTAATATCCTGTGTCCCCTTCTATACCCTGCAATGCGTGTGCTCATATGCTCCCGCTATGAGGTTTCTTACTCGCAAACCGCTTCACGAATGAACTGTCCAAGTTGTTTGGCCTAGGTCGGATGGTTAGTGCTTGTTTCGCAACGGCGATGGACGAGGCTTGTTTTTCAAGACTTACATAGTCGCCATGCATCATGGAGAAGTGGTTTCCAGGCATGTGCCTGGTCCTGAACTTGTTGATGTCCAGGTACTCGTCCCAACGGTTAGGGCCGAAGTCGGTCCTGTTGTCCAAGAGGAAGAGCGCGTGGCCCGTGGGGTATGGGTCGGGGCGAGGGTCGGAAGGAAGGTGGCAGACGCCGTCCTCGCACCAGATGGCCATGACGTTGGGGCACTTCTCCTTGGGGATGGGCTCCGCAGTGTAGTTGCTGAGAGCAGTGACACTGGCGGCGAAGTGGGGAAGGAGCCAAGAAGGAATCTTCTTGGCATCGTCGTCTCCCTCGCCGAGGAGTCCGATGGAGGCAAACCAGGCGTGAAGGCTCTTGGGGAGAGGTTCGATGGTGACGGGGCAGGGTGCGTCGATGATGATGAGGTTCTCGACGCTCTCGCCAGCCTTGGTAAGCTGGTTGACAATCTCGTAGGCGATGACACCGCCCGCGGACCAACCAGCCAGGGAGTAGGGACCTTTCCGCTGTCTGGCCTTCATGGCCTCGATGAATTTGGCAGCCATGCCGTAGACACCACACTTGTACTCCTCGGGGGTCTTCATGAAGGGGGAGAAGAGACCCCAGACAGCCCACTGGCTCGAGATTTGGCTGATCTCGGTGTAAGAAGTAGCGCAACCGCTGCCGTCAGGAACCATCCACAGATTCTTAGTAGCAGTGCGAGTGCTACCCTGAAGGAGGATGGACGTGGCCTTGCGGTGAGGATAGTTGTCAATAATTTCCCTAGGAGGGGGCGGCTTGGTGATGGAGGCGGTGGTGTTGCCAGGGTGGGTGTTGATCTCTCGGGTTGGCTCAACCTTTTCGCGTCGGGGGGCCGATGCAACTTTCGCAGGCTTAGGCGTGGCCGCGGGCTTGGGCTTTGGGCCAATACCGAGAGCCTTCTCGACTTCCAACAGAGATGGGTTGGTGACAAAGAGGTCGTTGGGGATATCCATGCCCGACTTCTCACGAAGAGTGCCGAGGATGGAGAGACTCATGAGCGAGTCCATGCCCAAGGCGGCCAGGTCGGGGGCAGCAATAATCTCGTCAACCTCAACCCCCATCTCCGTGGCGATGGTATCACGAAGGACGCTCTGGAGGTCACAGCCTGCCTCGTCTTTGTCGCCCTTGACCGAACGGTCACTCTCCTCGTAAGGGGTAGTGACGTTGGAGTCAGACTCAAGCTCGGGGGTCTCGGAAACCGAGGCACTGGAATCGCCGGAGTCCTGGGCGTAGGTGTCCTTGCCGCCAGATGTCTCGAATTGACCCAGGAAAGCCTTGAAGGCGCCGATGGTTGGGTACTCGACAAAGGCGTGGGAGTCAATGTCAATGTCAAGCTCCTCACGCATTCTGCCGGAAACAGTCAGAGCCATCAAGGAGTCGCAGCCCAAGTCAGTGAAGGCAATGTTGTCGGCAAGCTCGTCTTGAGTGACACCAACCTCCTTGGCCAGGATGTCCAACACGTCCTGAACAACAGAGCGCTTGGCAAGCTTGGCGTTGACGGCCTTGAGGTTGCTGGCGGTGACTTGCTTGGTGGCCTTGTCCTTGCCACTCTTCTCCTTGGCAGGAGCCGCCTTGGAGGGAGCGGCAGCCTTGGGGGCAGGAGCAGCAGACACGGCGCCGGCGGCGGCACGTCCACGAGGGGGGAGGACCATGTTGAGGACCTTGCGGGGGATGGACTGGAACTTGACATCACCAGCAACACCGATGATGCGGTCACCGTCGAAGACGTAAGCATCACCAGCCATCATCTTGGTGCCCTTGACAGGCTGCATGCGGACGTAGGAGCGGTAAGTCTTGGAGGCGTCGAGCTTCTCGGTGAACCTCATGGAGCCCCAGCCGTGGGAGATGAAGACTTGCTCACGAGAGTCTATGGCATCGGTACCGTTGATGACGAAGCCAGAAACATGGCAACAGCTGTCGATCCAGTAAGGGTTGAAAAAGAAGTTGCCATCCTTGTCCGTGGTCTGAAAGCTGACCTTGGCAGTGGCCTCACAGGACTTGCTGTCCAAGATAACCTCTTCCATACCCTGGTACTTGGTGTCGTAGTCGACAAGAGCAGTGAAGAGCTTGTAGGTCAGGCCGCGACCAATCTTGGAGGCTTTGCCCTGTCTCTCGGCCTCCTCAAGGGCGTCGATGCGACCCTTGATAAGGTAGCTGACGCGTTCGAATTCGTCGGCCCACTGCTCGGTGCTGCCGTAAACGACCTTGCAGTGCGCGTGCTCGGTCTTCTTGGAACCCTCGCCAGTGTGGAAGCTAACATCGGCGTAACCCAAGGCAACGTTGGCGGTGACAGTGGTGCGGAGGACGTGAGCATCAAGCTTCTCATCAAAGATGAGCGTCTTGGGAACCTCGACGTTGGCGACGTTCAGACCAACGGGCTCGGCGTCGGGCCGGAGCATCTTGTATGCGTAGTCGGCGACGGTCATGGCCATATCGGCGTAAAGGGTGGACGGGCAAAGAGGAGCGCCGTTGCACAAGTGACCCTCAACAAGAGGGCGAGTGTCGGGGCGAGAAAGGTTGGTCTCGGTTTCGACGAGGGCAATGTCTCCATTGATATCCTCGTTGGTGACTGCGTGGATGGAAGTGGTGCAGAGCTTGGGCCTGGCAGGCTCGATCTGGAGAGGGGCCTTGACCGCCGAAGGACCACGGTTTTTGGTGAGACACCAATCGCCGGTGTATTGGAGCCAGTAGTTCTTCTCATCGAAGGAGTAGCTCGGGAGGTCAAGAAGACGAGTGCACTCGCTGAAGTCGCCATGGAACTCGTCCCAGTCAAGGTTGATACCAGCGGTGTGGAGAGCACACAGAGTGTTGCTGAGGACCTTGTAGGTAGACTCGTTGCGGCGCAGGGTGGGAACAGCAACGGAGCTAATGCCAAAAGAAGACTTGACAAAGTTGGCCAGGACGGGGTGGGGACCGACCTCGAGCCAGACGGTCTTCTCGTCAACAGCGCCAGACTGCTGGGCATGGACAAGGCCACCGAGAATGTTGACAGCATCGCGGGCGTGGTTGCGGAGGTATGCAGCGTTGATTGGCTCGCTCTCAACCATCTTGCCGAGGAGGGGCGAGACGATGGGAACCTGCGGCCTCTCGAAGCTCACAGAGCGAGCAAGAGTCTCGAAGTCATCCAGGATGGGATCGACCTGGGCGGAGTGGAAGGCAAAAGGCACCTTGAGCTGGGTGCACTTGAAGCCGGCAGTGCCAAGAACGGAAGAGATGTCACTGATCTTGGCGGCCGCACCGCTGAGCACAGTCTCGCGAGGGCCGTTGATGCAAGCGACGTTGACATCCTTAGCCTGGGCGCCGAGGGCCTCCATGACGGCATCGACGGGGCCGGTGACAGCCAGCATGGCGTGAGTACCGGCAGTGCACTTCTGGACAAGAAGCTGGGCGCGGGCTCCGACGAGGTAGATGGTATCGCTAGCAGACAGAACACCAGCGGCGTTGAGGGCAGCGTACTCGCCCAAGGAGTGGCCCATAACAGCGCTGGGCGCGATGCCCCAGGAGTACCAAAGGCGGGCAAGGGCCATCTCGAAGCAGCACAAGCCAAGCTGGACCACGACAGGCGAAAGCTTAGTCACATCAGACTCGCTGCCGTCGATGAGGGGCAAGAAGCTGGGGAAGCCGTGGATCTGGGCGAGCTGGTTGAACTCGTCAATGCTCTCGCGGAAGAGGCTGTAGTGAGCGTAAAGATCCTTGCCGAGGCCGGCGTAGTGGGAACCCTGGCCAGTGAACATGAAGACGACCTTGGGCTGCTGGGTGGAGATGGGAGTGAAGTTCTCCTTGAGCCTGTCCTTGATGAGACGCTGGGCCTCAGGCAGGTCAGAGGCAGCGACGTTCATGCGCCAGTAGTGCTGGATACGACGAGCGGTCGTGGTGTACGCCAAGTGGGAGAGGGGTGTCTGGGGATTCTGCTCGATCCAGCCGACAAGTCTCTCGGCGTTGCGGATCATGGCAGCCTTGGACTTGCCGGTAACGGTAACGACCTGGACGTTGCGAGGGTCGGCCTCGGCCGCCTTGACGTGGGGTGCATCCTCCAGCAGCAAACCTGTGTTACCACCGGCAGCACTGAAGTTGTTAACGAAGACACGTCTGGGCTTGCCATCTCTCCTCTTGAAGGGAGTGAGGTGGAAGGCGATGTTAACGTTGCGCTCCGACAAATCCTTCGGGAAGGTCTTGTTGATCTCCTTCTTGATGCCCACATGGGGAGGGATGGCATTCTTCTGCATCATCATCAACACCTTGGTGAGGGCAGTAACGCCCGAAGCAGCCTCGCCGTGACCGACGTTGGACTTCACGGCGCCGAGGTACAGAGGACGATCGGCGGGTCGCTTGCGGTCAGCAGGGGCGAAGACATTGGTCACGGAGACCATCTCGGTACCATCGCCGGCCTGAGTACCAGTGCCGTGCATCTCAACGTAGTCGACGTCGAGAGGGTCGACACCCGCCTCGTCGAGGATGTGTCTCGACAAGACGGACTGGGTGGGTCCGTGGGGGTGAGTGATGGAAATGGCATCGGCAGAGTGGTTGGTTGCAGTGCCCAAGATGACGGCGAGGACGTTATCCTTATCGGCAATGGCGTCGTCGAGGCGCTTGACAATGACCGAGGCGCAGCCGTCAGCACGGCAGTAGCCATCGGCGCCATTATCGAAGGTGGCACAGGGTCCAGTCTTGGACAAGAACTGGCCGCGAGACAGACCGGCGAAAATGTCCGGGTTCGTCATGCAGGAGAGACCGCCCACAATGGCGGTGTCACAGTCCTTCACCCACAAAGCGTTGCAGGCGACGTTCAACGCAGCAGCACTGGAGGAGCAGGCGGTGTCAATGTTCAAACTCGGGCCGCTGAAGCCGAAGTGGTAGTTGATGCGACCAGGGCCGAAAGCGCGCACACCACCGGTAATGTAGTAGGTATCGACTTCCTGGGCGGCGTTGATTTCACGCCAATCGTCAGAAGTCTGGCCATAGAAGGTACCGATACGGTCGAGCTTTGTGGAGGGGGTCCGGTTGGGGACATATCCGCACATCTCAAGCGCCTCGTAGGCAGTGGTCAGAGCCATACGCTGCATGGGATCGGTCTGGAACGCCTCGCGGGGAGACATGTTGAAGAATCTGGGGTCGAAGTATCCAGGGTTCTCGATCCAGCAACCGTACTGGGAGTGACTCGTGTTGATGGCCTTGCCAGTGATGTCGTAGTGAGTGGCGACGGGGAAGCGATCGGCGGGAACGACCCTGTGAACGTCCAGACCCTTGGAGAGCAACTCCCAAAGCTTCTCGTGGCTGGCAGCGTCGGGGAAACGACCGGCCATACCAACAATGGCCAACTTGCACTTTCCGCTGGAGCCATGGTTGCCAATGGGGGAGTTGATGCTCTCCCTCTGAATTCTAGGTCCATGACGAACCTGAACATCCAGCTTTGTGCGGTCCTGGATCAGCTTCGACAAAGTCTCGGCGTTGTAGGCCGGACCGAAGGGGATGACGAGGCAAGTCGATCCCTCGAATTCGCGGGCTGTCTCGATGCATGCCTCGATTCCCTTCTGGAAGTTGAGAACATCGACGAGGCACTCGTGCGCAACGGCCTTGATAAGGGACTTTGTGTCGGTCTCGGCAAACCAAATCCCCTTGGTGCCGGACATGATGGCGGAGCGAGGCTTGCTCCTGGCGAGGACCTCAGCGACCTTGGGGTCGTTGAGGCGAAGGATCTTCTCGATGTCGGCGGTGCCGTGCAGATGAGCTGCGTGGTATGGGCCGTAGACTGGAATCGCCGTCGGCTTAATGCCGAACACGTTCTGGTCCTCGAGCGCTCTGAGGGTAGCAGGCGGTCCGGAGATAGCCAAGCTAGATGCCGACACAGCGCTAACGTATGCTTGACTGGCGACGGGGATGTACTGCAAAGGTTGTCAGACGAGGACTCTGGGCGAGAGCCGGTCAGAGGAAGAATGCTTACATTAGATTCATGGAAGTTATTAAGGGCCTCTTTGGCTTCGGGTTCCTTCAGGCCGGGAAGGATGTGTGTCCAGGGTTCAGATTGACCGACCGGCGGGCTGAGCCTCTCGGCCAGCGAACCGACGTGGGTACCGGTGCGGAAGGCCATGAGGACTACCTGAACGGCAACTGGTATCAAGGTAGAGACTGATGGGGTCGAGGCGATGGCGGCGGCGGCAAACAGCCCCGTGCACAGACCCATGAAGAATGTGTGATCGTGAGGAGCATCATCTTGAGGCTCCTTCTCAGTGCGGCTGCCAGGTTTAATCAGTCAACGAACGGCAACATTCAGAGCCTGGGCGGCGACGGGGAGCACCTACTCGATGTAGTGAGCCAACTGGGTGATGCAGAGCAGGGCGCTGTCGATGCCCGGGTGCTTGATGCTCTGGGCGTGGTATCGCTCGTTGAGCTGGCGGAGAGACTGGAAGTTGGGGAGTTTCGACCGTTCCAGCTTTCCCAAACCCTCAACCTCCTCCCTCAAAGCCTGGCCAGCCTGGTCGAGGAACGCCTTGGCAAGGGTGCTCGGATTCCCTGAACGGCACAACTCGGCGAGAAATCCATGGGTATCAAGCGACTGATCTCCAAAGAGGAGATAAGACATCATATCGGCCATCTTGAAGGATCGTCGACATAGATTTCCTAGGTTGATGAGGTTCCCGGTGCTTCAGTAAGAACATGAGTCCAGGATGGTGGGAGCGAGTGTCGAACTTATACGATTGAGATGGGCTCGACACAGGACGGGTTAAGGGTGTGCAGATCAGGCTTACAACGAACCATTTCCCGAATCACTCAACTCAGCTGTCAATGTAATGGCTGATGGATAGTGGAATTGCCACATGAAACACATACTTGATAGAGGGGGTGGGCTCAAAGGGGGTGCGCGGAAAACGTCCCATGTAGCCGCACGCCCACTACACATTTTCCCTTCCTTCTCACTTGGCTCATCCTTTTCTCGCCCGGATGGCTAGCGTGAGTCCGGCCCTGAGAGCTCTCGGTGACCGAAGGTCATGGGTGATTTTCAGTGTCTTGCCGGATCGTTCGAGAGCCATTGGTTCAGGACAGACGATGGAGGCCGCCACACGGGCTTTCTTGCGCCAACCCACCTATGCTGACTTGAGAGAACGGGCAGGCGGACAGACAGGAATAGGTCGCGGCGTAGAAAGTCGAACGGAGCTCAAGCAGGGTGGAGCGAGCATGCGCGCGCGCGCTCGTTGCACCGATGTTCCTCACTCTCGATCCCACAAGCCCAGAATGACAAGGCAGTGCGAGGGGCAAGACGGTATATCGTGTACCCATGTATCGAGGATTCCTGACAGGACAATTCTTGAACCTTAAGCGGAAGGTCGCAGCAAACGAGCTTGCACAGGGGGTACGTCAAGGCCGTCTGGACCAGACATGACGTAGAGATAGCAGCATTGTCCATACGAGCAGCTGCCCAGAATATACCGACGGTCTCAGAGTCGATTATGGGTAAGTAAGCAAGCACCGAGCCATGCGGGGAGAGTTTCGAAGAACCCAGTAGGGGACTGGAAGGGAAGGAGCTTCCGATCTACGGTGGGTTAGCAAGCAGAAAACGACCGAAAGGTGTGAAACGGGTTTGAGATGGCGACCGATAAGGACAGCTCGATGGTTTGCCCGCCAGGCGGTCTCGAGGATCCTCGAGAGGCGTCTACCTGGCAACAGGGACGGCGGGGTCAGAAGGAGCCGACCGGACGACCTCGGGTTTGTACAACGACCCGCACCCAGAGGGCTAAAAAAGGTAAGCGGAGCATGCATGCGAAACATGGCCACGCAGGTCAGCACCGTACCTCGGTGCGCCGCACAGGAGGAAGGGTCTGGTGAAACTCCGTAATACGAGCGCGGGCTGATAGTCGGTAGGTAGGTAGGTAGGTAATCAAGAGCCTCACACAGGCTTCGATGCGGATTCCCCACCGTCAAGGGCCATGGCATCAGGCACATGTGGGCTCGCGAACCTGCTGGGTTTCTGGGCACGGGTAATGAGTGAAGGAAGAAGGGTGGAAGGGTGTTTGCCTGTGGGTTGCGGTTGTTGTGGGGGTGGAGGATGGTAAACGCTTTGTCCGACGGACATCCCCAAGGACATCGCCAAAGCGAGACGCACCCAGAGATAGAAAAGAAACCGACACGCCCCAAGCAGGCCACACGCCCCCTCCTTTCCGAGAAAGGAAGCTCTAGGGCCAGTAATGGACGGCGATTATTAGTGTATGGCGTTGGGAAAACGAAAAGACAATTGGAAGGATTTGAAATGCGGTTGTTGATGGGGGTTGATGGATTACCCAGCGACGAAGTGCGGATCCATTATTTTCGGAGGTGGAGATGGAGACAGGAGGAGGCGGCGGCGGCGGTGCGGCGGCGGCGGTGGTTGTTTGGGTGGATTTCGGAGGATGGAGGGGACAACAAAAGGATGGAACGACGCAGGAAGGTACCTAGATAGGTAGGTACCTGGGTACGTGAATATGGAAGCGGGGGGGGGGGGGGCGGACGGAAGTGGAATACAGGCCCACGGCTGTGGCTCTCCTTCTATCCACCTCGCCTCACCTCGCCTCATCCACAAACCATCGCTTATTCGTACCGGCTGCAATTTTTATATACCATGTATGTAAATCTAGTTTCTTTCCTTGTTCTTGGAGTGGTAGCAGTCTCTCGTAACTATACTATTGTCATCTCTTTGTTATGTGTCTAGATGTCGAAACACGGTAAGTAGCGATGATAGCGTGACACGGGGAAAGCATCAGTTGCTCTACCATTGTGTAAAACTACCTACCTTACCTACAGGTACATACACTATCATTGTACCGAACATTGCTTCTGTAAGGCCGCGGAGAACAGGTACGTACTGCGTTCGGTTCGACCGAAGAGGGTGTTGTCGTTAATTCATGTTTTTTCCTTGGCCACTGGGAGTACGTATCGACTTCTGATACAATGAATGGAGTTAGTTCTTTTATCAAGCAGTACGTTTGGTGTTTCCCTATTTAGGTAGGCGGGTACGTAGATGGATACGTAGCGTTGGGGAAGCAGGTACGTATCCACGCCTATATCATTGAGGCAGGTGGGGGCATCCAGGCCCGGCAGTCACTCGGCAGATGCTTCGCTTGCGACATCGATACCTATCTCGAGTTTCTCATTTGCAGCTGTGAAGCGAAGCAAAGGAAAGGAAAGGAAATAGAATCAAATCAAATCAAATCAAATCAAATCAAATCAAAGCATATGCTTCCCGCCCGCAAGTATACCATAAATATGCATTTTAATCGTCCAAGACCAATGCAGGCCCGGATGATGACCGCACACACTGACTCTGACTTGGAAAAGCAAGCTAATTGTTCGTGCCCCTTTTGCGCTCTGCCTGTTAGTAGTACCTTACCTTACCTACCTAGTACATACTAGGCCAAGGTAGGGCTAGTCAGGCACCCAGGTGGGCACCTACCTATAGGTGTCTAGATACATAGTCTAGAGTATCCCTCTGTCTCTATGGTCGAAGGAAAGGTCAGAGAGAAGGGAAGGTGCGTACCCGGCGCCGTGCTCTGCTCTGTCTACTATGCGGTGCTATGCAGTGCTGTGCGGTGCTGTGCAGTGCGGTGCGATGCGGTGCGGTGCGGGCTATGGATGTTCTGTTAAGACCTCTTCTCCTGCCCTGTCGTCGACTGTTGTTTTTAGTTAGCAGGCACTAGGACGAAGAAACAGTCTACCTGCCCACCCAGGTAACACACCATCGAGGGATGGTGTCAGCCAGAAAACATAGGATATTAGGTACGTATCCTCATGGCTCGTGTCTCCCTTTCTCCCCTACCAGGCTTTGTTAGGCATGGCGGCAAGGCAAGGGGCCCCCCGGTCCGATTTGTTTCTTCCCATTACGCTTATTTCTATACACTCTGGAGCCCGTCCGGTCATGAATACGTACCTTGCCTCTAATAGGTAGGTACTCGAAGGTTCAAATCTCCCGCTCCTCTTGCCATGCCGTCAGCTAGACCATCCCATGGACCAACCACCCCACGAGCATTCCACCCACCCGCTAACCTTGACCTGCATTTTGACCCCGAGGAACGGTCAGAACTCGCTGCGCTTCAAGGTCGGTGAGCCCACAGCTCTGGTCTCCAGGAGAAGCCCCGGCACTGGCGGCAGCAGTAACACGGCTCGAACAGACACTTTCTTTGTTTTTCGCCGCCGCTCATATCCCTCTCGTCTCTTTGCAAAGCATTTAGGCATTTTATTACCAAGACTGATGCCGCCACTAGGTAGCTAGGTAACAAGCCACCCTGGGGCCTGCGCAGGTACCGCACGCCCCAATGGAATCCGTCTCGCTCGTCCGATGAAGCAGATATGCAGGTCAGAAACACCCGAATGGCACAAAGACGGTCACTGACAGACTAAACGACCTACCCATCCACATTCTTGCAGTACACCCACTGTATACACAAATTCACGTTCGCCGACTCGGTACCCAGGTATGTATCGACACGCTCACCCTTACCCACACCACATCAACTCTGCGGTTTGCCTCTACCTCTCGCTTAGACCCTTTGCTCAGGTCGGCTGAGATCTGATTGCGCATTTATTGAACGCCATAATCAAGACTTTGTATCTTTAGCACTGGCGTCTTGATCCTTTTCCAGAATGACTTGGAAGACGCAAGCGGGATCCGAATCGACGGCCCGATGCCAAACGGCCTCAGCGGATGATTCGAATGGTTTGCTCGATTACGCTCGCTCGCCCATGCTCAGGCCAAACGACCAAGGCCAGCCCAGCGACCGACACCAGCATCTGGAAACAGACTGTACGATTTTCTGGTGTCCACGGCATAGAGCAGCGCTGTGATTGGACAAGCTATCTCATCCTCGCTCTCGCTTACGACACAAGGTTTCGAAGCTTTGAGATGGCTCGGAAGATGCGACAACTCGAGTGCTTAACTCGTAGCGAAGCCATTGTTCCCACCTGCGTCTTCAGAGCCCTACCCCCCCTCCCGACCATCGGAAATCGGCAAGTCGTCATGGTTCCTTGAATGAGCTCTCCCAGTCCAAAATGGCTGTGGGGGAAGCGACGGGGAATGCACTAGGCAGGGGGGTGCGTAGTCGTCGATTGTTCGAGATCTGGGGAGAAGAGGGCGTATACCTAGTCGACACATACGCCATGTCCAACATCAACCTCATGCCCACCAGTGTTACGGCATGCAGACGCTGTCTGGTTATTCGTCTCATCATCCGGCGCCTGTCCCGCGGCAATGGCTGGCCGGGAAAACGAGGGCCACTTTTGGACGCAGCATTTCAGAGAAGCAGAAGAGACCCCAGGCCGGATGGGCGGTGAACACACAAACATGACCCCCTGTGTGTTGCCTTGCGCACCATTTGGAACCCCGTCAACCAGCAATATCAAGGCACAGTGCTCCGAAAAGGACGCGGCAGAAATATTAAAAGAAGCATCGGATTAAATGGCAACGCTCACCTGAATGTCGGCGGTTGTGGGACGGACGGGCGCACAAAGCCAAGCTCACCCGGACTACCGCCTCAAGCCTATTTAGACCGTCTAGACGCAACGGCGGCCGGCGCACGTTGAGTTTACAAAGACTCAGGGCGACTGATTTCTGAATCGGTCGTGTTGACTTTCGAAAGCCCGTATTCGGGATGGCCCACGACACAGCCCCTGCATTTACTTTCCCGGTCGCCCTAGGACTAGTTCCGAAGATCCCCATGTTACTGCGCGTTGGAGGATGAGGGCTCT
Organism: Colletotrichum eleusines; assembly: GCA_016807845.1. Classification (NCBI taxonomy): domain Eukaryota; kingdom Fungi; phylum Ascomycota; class Sordariomycetes; order Glomerellales; family Glomerellaceae; genus Colletotrichum; species Colletotrichum eleusines. The sequence continues at coordinate 1,716,068 of JADEZO010000005.1, forward strand.
CGTTCGATTCATTGACGCTCAGGCTCGCATAGGAAGGAGGCCGGTTCTCGATCTCGAGAAGCAACAGAATTCATGGGCAACAAACAAGCATACACCTACAACGGTACACTGCCGCTCGTATTCCTCCCTATCATCTTCCACGGCTCCCGCAATGCATACATACGGCTTTTTGGGATTGCTGCACCGCACAGAGACGGCTAGAGGAACAGTGGTTGGTGAATTACTCGAGCACGCTTAGTCTCTAGCGGCCATTGTGTTGTACCTAACCTTGGTGAAGCCTTCCTGTGTATGTGGAGGGCAAGGTGGCCCGGTTAGTCTGCCTGACAGACAGACTTGGCTGGGACGGCGCGCGCAATTACACCTCGGGTCAGCGCTTTACCCAAGCCTTGGCCGTCAGCATTGTCCGATGGCGTCCCGCAGCCCCCTATGTTCGCGCCGCCCCTGGCGATTGAGGGCATTCGCCTACCTGCCTGGTTACGAATATCCGTCTACCTAGGTAGCTAGGTAGGCAGGCACTTGGCTGGCGACCACAGGAAAGTGTAGCTGACGGGCCACAAAACCCTTCCGTTGTCTCCTTACTATCTCCACCGCCTCCCGCCCGTTCTGGCCGTCATGGTGGTGGTGGCTCACTAAGTCCCGGAACGACGACGTTATCCCTCCGTCGCCTGGCCGCGCCTCGGATCGCCTTACCTCACATTACTTCGGTCCTGAAGCGTGGGATGGAATCCTTCAACCCAAGCCCAGCGGCAGGATTTACGCCCCCAATTTCACACCCTCCCCTGCTCTACTCCTTCCCCTTTCACGAGGCGGAAGAGCTTATCTTACCTGACATGATCTAGCGTTCGATTATAGTCCTCGCCCTTCCGCCGCCAACGGATTCTCGGCACGCCCCGGGCGCATTTAAATGCCGCTAAATGCCACCGGCTGACGAAGGAGGAGGCCCTATGGAGGCCATAATCTCCCACCGAATTAGATCTGATGGCTTGGCTTCCATAACTGCTCTCGCGACAGAGAATAGAATAGTTCTGGTCAAGTGCAGATATGCCGGTGGACCCATCACCACACCTCAAACCACAATCAGTCGTTATATCCATCTGTGTCCGAATTGTTGGCCAACCCGCCCCTAGAGAATCAACAGCTGTCAGGCTTCATGTTGCACTGAATCCAACCTCGCCCCATGTCATCACATGCCGCCTTCTTCCCTCTGGCCAGCCCCACGAAGCCTCGCATGGACTGTACAGCGACGGTATTGGTCGATCGCATTTTCCACAACACAGTCGGTGGCTTGCCTTAAACCGTTTATCGGTACCACATCGCCTTCCGGGAACGAGGTGCTCTGTACGACGACACGCACATCAACGTCACTTTACAGAGTAACCTATCTGGAAGGTTGAGGCACCGGTTTTCTTTGCTTCTTTGCTTCTCGGCACCCAATTAGGCCCAGGCATGCGCTGCCGTCCCGGATCCTAGACCCAGGCCTGACTGGTCGCCTACCTGCTTGCATCGTGTTCCAACATTCGGCTCGGCCCAAGTCTTACAGCCGCTGGCCCTTATCACCGTGTTTTGCAGCCTATCCACGGTGACCTTGCGTCTAGGTGGGTTTCTGAGATCGGTAGTCATGAGAGGAAGCACGACTGCCCCGTCAGGGGGCGATTCCACCCAGCTCGGTTCCTGCGGCTGTATCATCGGACGTCCGACCACGCCTGCATGGCTTGCCTTGCTTAGTCCTTCTAGCGCCCCTGAATTCGGCATGGGGTCTTACCAGACTGGTAAAAAAAAAAAGAAAATCAAATAAAAGAAAATCACAAATAATCGATTACGCTGCTTGCAGTGCTGATACCGACCAACATCCCCTTGTCTGCATTGCTGACCCGATGCTGCTTGCTCCCTTGAACTGCCGAAGGCTGCATATCAGCGAAACCATAGGCCAAGAAGATACACCGCCATGCAACGAAGAAACGAAGCTTCTAGGCAGCAGAAGTCTAGTCGTATATCGACGAGCTATCGAAAATGATGACGCTTCTGTGCTACCACATTCCCTTGCCCTTTAGAGATGCCTGTTGCGCGGAGGGGTGTGTTCAAGCCATTGTTAGGATATCATGATCCACACTATTCCAGTTATCCAGATAACGAGTTATGACAGGGGAACGGATTTGCTTCCAACAAGCCGGCGGTTCTATCATTTCTTCTGCTGCACTCGAGTTGTGGGACCGTACGTCCCATTGATTCGGCGGACATCCACTCCTGCCAAGTGTCTTCCCCGCGGCCGCTCGGTTTCTCTCCAGGTCCATGACCCGGACGTGATCCTAGGCTAGTCGAGACAATTACCTCGTAACCCTCTTGGAAGGGCCTCCCCCGTTCATCAACGACCAATTCCTTCTCCCAGCTAGCGCGCTCTCCAAATAGCAGCCCTGTAGTCCGTCCACCTGCCGGCCCACTTGGGCTCAGGAGAACTACCATGGACTTCACGCCATCTTGCGACTGATTTGGGTTGTCAGACACAGAGGAGCCAAGCTCCAACGCTTCTCAGTTTACTCTGAAGTCTATGGATTTGCAATGCCCTAGAAACCGCGTTTCTAGGGAAACTTTGCACACGGACAAAGTCTTGAACTTTGGAGATGTATCCTTTCAACGGTGAGCCGCCGGCTATCATCCAATGCGCCTTTACACTGAGCTGACTCCAGCCCAGTTGCATATATCTTCACTCGAATTGTTCCGTCATCGATAATACCTCGAGAAACCAGCTACTCCGGTCCGAGGTTGCAATGGCTCCTCTATCCACCGGCATAGCGGACAGGGCCATCCGGATTCCCTGTTGCCCGTTAGCCGTTTGACTTCCCACGGCTGCGGCCATGCTGCCGTCTCTGTTATAGCGCTCGGGAATGATACCATAAAGACTAATACATACATCGGAGACACTTCAAAGAGACACATTAAATGCCCCCCCCCCAAAAAGCTTGGCACCCTACCTGAAATGACACGCCGCACCTGTAGTCCTCGGGGCTTTTCTTCTCGCATGTTTTTGAAGCACTCACTCCGAGTGGGTGGTTTCACAGGGGTGAGGCCAACGACGTGGCTTGCATGTTATCTTGGTCAGCCAAGACGCTGGACGCTGTTATGTGCCACCCTCTGGTGATGTTACGTCGCCTAACATGCTTCTTCATCAGCCTTACCTGTGCTGCCACGGACGTGAGACCTTGGTGCCGTCAAGGATCCTCGCCCGTTCCACCTTGATTTCTTTCTGACTTGAGTCTCCGGGTGTCTCAGCGACCTTGTGCTCAGTGGTGAGATGCGGGTTCGGCCCTATGGGGTTTCGAGGACGGAGGGTTGGGCTCTGCTTTCCCCTCCGCTCACGTCCCATTCTAGGCGTAAGCTTTTCAGTCTCATCAACGGACATGGCTGGTGCTGCCTCTGCAGGTTCCCATATAGTAACGAACACCCATACCGCATCTGAACATCGGGCATGTCGTCCCCGTCCTAGCGCCCCAACTTCGGTCTTTGGCTGGTTCATGCCTGTCTGAATATCGGGCATCCAGAGACTTTGGAGCGGATGTGTTGGCATGGCTGACTGGTGCCCCATCGTCTCTATACCACGTCGTTCGTTTTCTTTTCCTGACCCCATGGGGCCTGACGAACCGACAGGAGCAACGGGTTCCTGTGCCTCCCCGTCCCCTGTCATCTAACACGCCCCTCCCCGTCTATCCGGGCACGCATCTTGACTCCTGCCAGATCCAACTTAATCAAGTTTTCCCGCCGCGTTGGGGCGTTCCGTCTTTGCCCTTTCCCCTGTCGATATGAGATGAAGGCGCGGGAGGCAATTACCGGTATCCAAGACGGCGGGCCTGCCTTCGTTCCTTCTTAGGAGGCCGCTCGGCTCGGAGATCCATCTCGGACCTGCTCTTCATCATGTTCCTTGGCCTCGTTGTCGATCCGAAATCAGGGGATACTGTCTAGGAGACGGGTACATCTTAAAGTCCCGGAACGTAACGTTCTATGTGTACCATGTAACATTGCTCGAGCCATTAGGTATTTCCGTTGAAAATCCAAGGTTTTTCTTTTGCGCGCTGAGTAACTGTTAAAGCTACTATATCGGATGTCTCCTTCTTTTCTGACCACCTCGCATTGAAGGACTGAGGAACATGGCCTTGCCCCGAGATATCTCCAAGAGATTCCAGACGTCACCTTGCCTCCTTCGATATGTATCATGTTGTAGTAGCACTCGCGTTGCGGCGAGTCTTACGCAATCATCTCGTCTGGTTCTTCCTTCTTACTACTCGGACCACTTCGAGATTCGGATCTCACGGGAGTGGCTGCTGCTGCTGCTGCTGTTGCTGCTGCTGCTGCTGCAAGTCCAGTGTTGCTTTTCTCGATTTCCAACTGGGAAACGGCGACGAGTGAGACTGTGCCTTTCCATCGCCCGCAGACCATGTCTTTCTGAGAAAGGAGTATCTTGCCCGCCATGAAAAATACTACGGTGTCCGGATGGCCGTTCCACCCATACAGACGCCCCTCCCCGCCTTCCTGTTTCCCTTTCCCGGCCGCTTCTCGAAACTACTCCGTCCTTGGGAAATGCAGTTGTCAAAAAAAAGCCCACACCACCATCATCCACACAACGCCCGGGGCGGTCGTTGTCTGATTGGTTGTATCCACAGCTGTAGTTCGGCCGAACGCACACGGCGCGCACGGCGTGCCGCTCAGCCTTTGTTTGTCCATTTCCCGAGACGTACAGATCCTGACACAAGAGGGAAAAAAAAGGGATACCGCGCGGGTCATGTCTCACGCACCACCCTCTTCTTGCCCGAAATCTTCTTCATCTTCTTCTTTTCTTTTTGGCCTTTGTCGAGAACAGAGACATGTGAGTGGGGGGATAAGGAGCCTGTTTGCTGGCTGAAGACTGAGGGGTTCCGAGTCTGTTTTGTTTGCTTCTTTGCGTTGCTGTCCAAGTCCCTGGGATGTCTCCCAGGTCCGACCTCCATCCCAGCGCCGGGGGAAGAAGGAATGGGACCCAACAGTTAGGATCCATTGTGAAATGTCTCTTTTGACTTTTAATTCTGCTAGACAATCCAAGATTGTGTGTCCCACAGGCAAAAAAGAAAGGGAAAAAAAAAAACTAAAACTGAATGAGTCGTGGGTAGTATCATACCCTCGTCGCAACCCATCCGTGAGTTCCGCTCGCTGGCCACGGCCGATCCATTCATACTCCCACACCCCTAAACATGGAAATAACGTACAAGATCGCACACATGTCTGACGTCTGAAGTCTTGACTATATCTGAGAGACGAGAACGGATGTTTGGTTTCTGGTTCAGCCGGCCTTGCCCAACGGGTTGCTCGACGGGTCCCGCTAGATTCCCGTCTTCCCGTCAGCCCGGTTCTCTGATGCTCTTTTCTTTTGACTCCACGTATACGGGAGGCTGTAACGCTGGTTCTTAGTTCACTAAGTGTCTTTGCGCCGGTTATCGTTTCCTCTGTGCGAGATGCCCAAGGGGTGGGCGTCGTGTCTAACGAGGGGAGGCCGGGTAACGGAAGCACATGAAGACGACCAAGTCCTGTCAGGTAACCATTCCTCGGAGAAGAGTGACCAGAACTGCAAGTAACACTCGGTAACCCCATTCCAGAAAGGTCAGACCTCTCCTGGCGGTCCTTTCTACCCTTGTCCGTTTTGCCCTCGGAGGGAGGAGTGGGGGGCAGGGGCGAGAGGAGATTCCTCCAAGCCAAGGACCGAAGCCAAGTCCCAGTGTCAAGCTTCTTCCGCGTTGGGTGATGACATACGGATTTCATCCAGCCCCGGATACGACCTTGCAAGTCAGAAAGGAGAGGGCGGTCTGCGGAGACTCTCCCTACAGGGCCGCCATCCAGAGATATCGCCGTCCGTCCCCCCGTTCCCGACGCTTCTCCCGCTTCCACCGCGGCTGTGCGACTCTTCCATGTTGCCTTAGCCGTCCTCCCGCAGCAGCCAGTCAGCCACCGGTCACACTTTCTACGGAAGCATGGAGACTAACATCTCACCTCTGTATCGTCTACTTCTTATTCGCAGAGATATCCCACCGTCCCACCCGTCTCGTCAGTCCGAGATCGTCGCTTCGCTTCTGCACCCTCCTTTTTGCTTTCCCCAATCCCACCTATCACCGGTCCCTTGGCCCTGCGACCTCAAAAGAGAACCGTGAGGGGAGCACACAGACACATGGCGCTTCTGTCGAGTTGCGGCTGAACTCCTGGGATCTGCCGTTTGTCGTTTCTCCCGAATATCACGCCACGGGATGACCTGGGCTCCCACGAACAAAGCATTTGGGGGCTCGACAGACCTCCCGCTTGTCGAGCCACTATACGGCCTCTGTGGCATACGGTTCATCCGTGTATGCTGTGTGAGAATTCCCGGAGGCTTCCTCGAGATCTTCTGCGGCTGATGCTGTTCTTCGACCTCGACCATGCAGGTCCCGGTGTAAACAGGGGCGCGGGATGGAACACACACACTCACACACACGCGCGCGCAAGCACAGGTCCGCAAACACATTCCACATAATCCATACCGCACACACATATGCGCACCTACGTATGTTCATACAAAACTCACAACGCAAGTAGACCAAAGCTAGAGCCGTAGCCTATGGGATGACCCAAAAGCTGCGCTACGGGGTTCCAGAATTGCAGATCACGGAGGTTGCACAGGCTACACATGTAAGTGAGTGTGTGTCTCCACCTATTCCTTCTGCAGAGAGAGACTGAAGGTATATAACTCCGAGTGCGGTGGCGAATTCCTGTGTAGACTAATCCTGTTCCCATACCTCTTTCTAGTCTTCCTCTCATTTCCTCGATATACCCGACGATCCCCTTTCACAGTCTTCAGGTTTTGCAGGTTGCTGCTACTATTCTGTCCATCCATAACCCGCGTTTCTCTGTCTACTCTTCTTATTCCTGCTAACTCTCAACGTTCCGAGCAGAATATGGAACCCAAGCCTGCAGTCGATGTTCCCGACACGACTCACGATGACACTATTTCCCTCATGATACTCGAGTATCTTTAGGCACTTCGTTGAATCACACCTCTACCGTTCATTATTATACAACGTCAGAATGCTGAAAGGAGGCGAGCAGACGACGACGATGATATGTCTGGTTCAAAACGTTACATGAATTAAACCTGGACCGCCGGCTACAACACTAAACGGTGGATGCATTTATTCATCGTTAACCAAAATAAGCATTGTCTAAGCTCCTCATACCTCCGACTATCCACACCCTATTCGCCGCCCTCAACTCCACGGCTCGACGCGACAAAGTTCACCCCCGGGTCTGGCCAGTATCCCCAAATAAATAGAGATCCAAGACGAGGAACGCTCCGCGGCCCAAAGTACCCAACCCAATTCCCGAACTTTGAGCATGGCTTGACCAGGACAGAGAATGATGGTCGCCCGAAGTGCTCGCTGACCCCTTTGGCCACCCTCCCTTCACGGCAATCCCCAAGGATTCCGGCATCTTGGTCAACACATGTTTCGGACATGGGGCTGGAGGGCACTTTAACCCCTGGCGGCTATTTAACCCTCCGTTCATCCTTTCTCCTGAGTGCCGGCGACCAAATCGGTAGTCCGACACGCCATCGGATCGCTCCCTGCACTGCCTCCCAAGCCCTCGGCACACCACAAGCGCGGACTAGCAGGTGGCCCGGCCTCTGGGCCTTCGGAGCCGATTCATTACACATGCACGCAGTGAAGACCTGCATTGCTGCTCCTCAACCGATCAGGCTCGCGGATACTCTTTCGCTTTCGGCAAGAGTGTAGGTCTGTCCAGTCCTCAGAAGGCGGAGAAGCAGTCCCGCGCTCGCGATGTGTCTTGAGGCGACTTGCCGCGCATAATCGCCGCAATCTTTGCTCGGACAGAGCTGCAAACCTCCCCTTTAATAAAATGAAAAAGTAAAAAAAAAAAAGAAAAAGAAAAAGGCACTCTCCTCAACAAACGGCCCGCGACCAGGGTGAAATGGCTCATTTGTCCTTGCATGAGAGGAAGTCGGGAAGTCGTTGGTGAAATGATGTTCGCATCGCGCTCTTGAACATACCAGACCATAACGAACCACATGCGAGTTCGCGTGTTGTATTGCGGTCTATCTTCTCTTCTGTTCTCTCTCGTCCCATTTCATCCACCCCCCTGCCCAATTCACCGCTCAACCAAGGCTCCGAAACTCGTCCATCGATTCGTCGCCATGTCTCACCTGCCAATGTGTCCCATCGTTTCGCGCCGCGGGAAGACAAACGCTACAGCAAAGCTCTATTTTTCTCGGCACCCTCCCGTTGCCGTTACTTTCTCATCGGACCCGGTTCCCGTACTAGTGCGCGAATGGGTTGGGGGGGGGGGGGGAATGTCTTTGGCTCAGGACCGTTACGAGTGCGAACTACGAATGCAGAACTCTAAGACTGCCCCCCCGCCCCCCTCCAACCGTCGGAAGTTCTTCCACTCGCAACAGCCGTCTCTTTTAGTTTTCAGGTGACGACGGGTACAAAAAAGTGTGGTCTTGTCTGCGGCGATGGGGCAGTCTTCTCAACGACACGTTGTCCGACGGTGGCATCCAAGAGGTTTCCTTCCGGGCCATCCGAGCCTGAGTTTCCAATGGTTTTAGTAAGTTCATGTCGTGGCCTCGGGAATGCAATCAATGCCCTTCATCGCCACGCCACATATGAAAAACAAGTCATCGCGGGCTCTTGGGGGGGGGGGGGGGCACAAAGACATAGTCTGAGAGCCATTAAGCATATATTCATTATCTCATGTTTTTTCTAGCTATCTATGTCTGTCCTCACAAGCGGTTGAAAAAGAATGACTTTGAAACCAAATAGAATCACAATCCCCCCCCCAAATTGTACTGGAAGTACTTTCATGACGCCACGCCACTCGCGATGGTGAGCTGGCGGGAGAAGGGTATCGCCAAAGATCAAGAAAAAAGTGCGCCGTCCACCTTTTGGTGCTTGGGCCTTGTTCCTCAAACCTCCAACATCCAGTCCTTGAGTCAACCTTCGTTCTACCTCCCGATATTCTCAAATTAGATGTACCCAGTATCGATAAGGTACGATGGATAATGTACAATGATGGCGTTGAGTCCATTCAAGAAGGAAAATACAGAAATGAATCGAGTTAGATGGTGGTCTTCCTGTCTAGCGACCAGTGCGGACAATGCGCGAGCGGAGCTTGGCAGGAGGCTTGGCAGGAGGCTTGCCAGGAGGAACGGCAACAGGCACGGCAGGAGGCATGGCAGGAGGCACGGCGAGAGGTTGAAATTGGGCACTAAATGAATCGGTCAGCTTCTCAGGGATATACCAGAGGAACATCAACTGGAAGGAGACTTACCCGGCGTAGGTAGGGGACGGCTCAAGGTTCATGCCACTCCTGCTAAGAGGCTTCTCCATGTTACCGGCGGCGTTGCCAGCCGTCGGGATGCCCTGGGCTCGGCAGGCGGCTTTGTGATCTTCAGGGATGGTGAGGTTGCGGAGCTTCTCGGGCGCCTCGACGATGGTGGCGGTGAGACCCATCTCGACGTGCCACTCAATGTGGCAGTGGAAGAGGTAGACACCTGGGTTGGTAGCCTCGAAGCGGATGACGGCGTGCGAGTTGGCCATGACGGCGACGGTATCACGGCGCGGAGGCTTCTGGTTGAGGCTGGCGCGTTCAACGCCGGGCCAGTAACCTGCGTTGCTTTCGGGTCGCCTGAGGACCTGGAACTGGTGGCCGTGGAGATGAAAGGGATGAATGCCTTCGTCCCTGTTATTGACGACGATGTCGACAACGTCGCCGTACTGTAAGATGAAGGGGTGTACGGCACCGTACACGACGGGGTTTATATTGCTCTCGCCCGTGGTAGCAGCGGTGTACAGGGCCGGTACCTTTTGAGCGACGTAAGGGGACCCGTTGACGCAAGAGCGGGGGATGCCGTTCTTGTCCATACAGAACTGCCAATCGAAAAGTAAGATCTTGGTGGCGGGGGGGAGGATGGGGACATCTCCATAAGGCTCGAAGGCGGCTTCGTCAGAGGGGCGGAACTCCTTGACGACGTCGGTGCCGTACGGCCTGTCGGGGAACATGACGAGTTGGCCAGTGTAGTTGAAAGGCCAGCTCACGGGGAACGTCTTGCTGGTGTAGTCTGGGTTGATATCACTGGCAATGAGGAAGCCATAGTTGCGGTTGTCGCGATCGAAGGCCGAGATTAGAACGTCGTAACGCTGAGCAGGGGCTAGACGCAACATATTGGTGTCCTTCTGCTTGACGTAGGACGCGTCGGACGTGATTACACTCATATTGTGAGAGTCGAAGTGAACCATGAATCCGGCCAACGCGGAGTAGTTGATCATACGAAAGCGATATGTCTTGCCCTTCTCAAACAAAAAGTTGCCTCCCAGCCCGTCGTTTACAACCATGCCGTCGGGAATGGGTGGCGCAAAGCGGGTGTTGGTCGGTAGGAACATTTTCTGCGCCAGAGGAATGGCCTGGTCATTGTACCTGCAGCAAGTTATTCTAGAAGCACCACACAAGGCAATCGTACGTTGCTTACCAGTCTGACATGGACAGGATGTATTCCTTGTCATACTTGCCAGCGTAGGGGTCCTTGGGGTCATGAATGATCAAGGGACCACGCATGCCGTCAGGGTATTGGCCCATGTTGTGAGAATGCCACCAAAACGTGCCACCCTCATCAGCCTACACATGTTTGATTAGTCCCCCCCTGTCTCGAACGACCAGCATCTCGTTGTTGGTTAGGTGAACCTACGGTGAAGGAGTAAGCCATGGTCATCTCAGGGGGCAGAGGGCACTGGGTGACCGTGCTTGGGCCGTCCATGAAATTGGTACTGATCTGATTGATGCCGTGAAAGTGAATACCGGTGGTCTGGTTACCAAGCTTGTTGGTAAGATTAACGACAATAGTATCACCGACGTTGGCCTCGATCTTGGGGCAAGGCCATTGCCCGTTGATGCCGATAACAGGCCTGGTGACGCCGAGGGGAGCGACGTTCACCCAAGTAGCCTCCCAGTTGTAAGTGACTGTGGCAGCCAGGGCAGCATTGGCCCAGGCCAGGACGATGAAATGCCGCAACATGATGAGTACACGCGAGACCAGACAAACGTGGTCTGGCGTTCTGTAATTAAAGAGGTTATCGACACTGCCAGTTGACGAGTGGGGAAAGGAGGGTCGGCCGCGGGGGAGGTGAACGGAAGTAAAGTGCGGATGAGAAGTAAGCCTCGGTGTCCTGAGGACGGGAGGGGCAGGAAAGGCTTTAAAGAGGAACGACACGAGAATGGTCTGTATGGCCAAAGCGTGAGGTTTGATTTTTGGTGACCACAAGCTCTCCAGCACCAGCCGGCCCCAGCTCGGCTTCTTTGGTAAAGTTGGAGCACCGACATGGTATCGGTCTTGGGACTGCAAGAGTCGATCGATGCTCGCACAAGATACATCGGCCACCCACCAGAGGAGGATGGCGGTTAAGATGGCATACGCAGTATGTCGCCGGGGCTGGCTGCGTGCAAATGGCAGGTAGGCTCCAGCCAGCCATGTTCAGGCGCGCAAGGCACAACCTGGTAGTAGCCCCGGGGCATAATAGGACGTCCGATATCTGCAGCAAGCTACATAGTAGAAGGGAGATACTGGGCAGACCCTGTCAAGGCCATCTAGGATGGCTCGTGTTGTTAACCCCTCAGCTAGGTGCCGGGCATCGTAAAGCATGGTGCGGCATGCTCTCGGACTAATGACTGATGAGAGGATAGATGATATCCAGACGGATGGGGCTCGTTGCTCAAGGCGCCCCAAGAGGGCAGTAACACAGTTTGCAGTCTCATGATGGTCAAGGGCACCTGCATATGAGTTACCCAAACTCGAATCGAAGTTCAGAATCGCCAATATTGAGACAACGCACGCTGGTTGGCTCAGATGATTGAGCAAAAGAGACACGGAAAAACATCAAACGCGCATGCTTGGCCGGCCAACTATACGCCACTATGCAAGCAGGACTTGAAAGGCAGGGTAAAAAAGATTAGTTTGGGCACATGTCGAGAGGCACGACAGTGAGTGCTGGCATGAGCCCCTGGACTTACAGGCGAAAACCCGGAGGGCAGCAGGATAAACGGCGATGCTGACGGGTGAGCAGTTGACCATCCATCGCGTCCTTGGGGCAAAACGAAAGCGAAGTAACCGAGGCCGAGAACTCGGGTAGACGGCGACGTCATAGTGGTGATCTTACATAGTCGAGACAGAGCCGGCGACCTCGACGAATTGAAGGTAGAGGAGCGGAAGGTACGGAAATATGGGGTGGTCGCCGTATCCCGTCCGTTGGAGGTTTCGTCCCAAGAGAGAGGTGTCGCGAGCGCCGGTTGTGTACACCCGATATCATAGCGGGTGTGGTTGTCTGCGTGCTGCGTCTAGTTGGACAGGAAGAAATTACAAGCGTGGTAATCCGGAGTACCGCGAGTGTCAATGTCCAAAAGGCGTATCAGATGGATCTCCCCCGTTGGTGCTAGCTAGTAAATAAAGGGGCGACAGGCGTATTCGCAGACCAGGACATTCATCAGTGGTGTGGATGTGTGCAGGGCCGGGGTTAGCAGACACCAGATCTAGATCTTATGAGGCTTCATGGGGAACAGCGAGTTTTGTCCGTATACAGAGAGAGTTCTGCGTCGTACTACCTCTGCAGTCCCAATTACAGTCTTTTGTCAAGCCTTTCCCGCCTCACTCGCCAATGAGTCATGCTCGTGGAATGTATGTACTTGTCTCACACGCCAACCACCAAATCATACATAGCGGACAGCGTAGCCGGATGCTCAGAGAGACGGATACTTTGGCATTGCAAAGAAAAGTAAATCAAGTCACCTTGGGATGGAAAACTTTCCCGCGGTCCCGCATTGGCGCTGGCGCTGATGGTGCCTATCTATCCTTCTGCAACCCACACAAGCCCTCCTACGTTTCCCTTCTGCACCATCATAATATAGCACTGGGAGAGGACCCCAAGCCGCATCTGTTTCGGTCCAAGAGGCCTGAGTTGTCTTGGGCAAATCCGCATTTCTTTGGAATAGGTGAGCCCCGTTTGTCCATCTTGTCCGTATATTGACGAGACGTTACTTGGCACACCTGAACTATGGACAGACTACATCCGACTTGTTAATGTCGGCGACTGGTGGTCTGGGCCTTTTGCCCCTCGTCCAGAACTGGAGTCGAAACCTCGGGTCTGGGTCCTGGTCATCAGACTCTCATCAGAAAGCTAAGTACCTGCCGGGTATTCAGAGCCATCAAGGGTTGAATAAACAGCGCAAGCACGATGGAAGCGGTTCACTTATGTGCCCGACTCAATTAGAGTATCTCGCTTCGAGAGTACAGCCAACGGAAAGGGGGGGGGATTGGTTTCACCAAATGGCTCTCGAGGTGAGAGCGGACGCACAGCAAAACTAGAAGGAGGAGGAGGAGGAGGAGAGGAAGAAGCTCGATATCCGAGTTTCGCGTCTGTTCCATATCACAACGGATCGGGCCTGCACACACACACACACACACATACACGCCACTTACCCTCTTGTCGTCGGAACCCTTGAGGTGAAAGTAAGGTTGAAGCGAAGCATAGATGCCAATGACGCCACGGGGATTGATGGAAGTTTGTACTCCAAACCTAATTCCCATGGACTCAAAAAGAGGTAAGAGGCCATTTTCCCCACGGAGCTCCGCTTTGCTTTCTGTCCATCGTCGCAACCAGCCACATAGTTGTGCGAATCACCAACTCGAGTCATAGGGCCGAGTGTGCGGCAGAGTTGCCTCGCATTTCGACTATATTCTCCCCCAAATAGTGCCGAGGGCGCCTCCTCGTCGTCGTGAGGAGGTCTTGCTGGTCATATAGCATATCGCCCCCTCTTTTCGCAGTCTTGGATTCTTGAACAAGCCATCGCCACGGCGTTCCTTATCGGACGGGTCATTCTGGATTCAATTTTCGAGGTATTGGATTTACAATCCTCCTCTTTTTGTCACAGTTCACCGAAAGGATACCCAGCTGCCTCCCATCTGGAAGCGCTCCCTTGGCCGATGTTGAAGATGGGCTCATAGACACAAGCTCGGATTGTAAAGAGAAAATGATTAGAGGGCGAAATTGGCATCCCAACTATTGATACCGTCTGCGAGACCAGACTTTGTTGGGTCGGGGGCAAGCCTTGCTAAGCGGGGATGACTTGGGGGCTGGCGAGGCGAGAGGCAGCGGCGTTTTAACGTACGGAAACGGCACGATGCTACGATCAGTACCAACCTCGTGCAATGTCTCGAAGCGACGTCACTAGGTCGTCGAGTGATGGCTAAGCCTCCATCGCGATGTGAATGTTTCTGGATATCAATGTGCCGTGTCCATACATTTTCCATGTCGGAGCTACTACACTCACGTACCTGATCTTTCATCTGGTCCACTGGCTTCTGTTGTACGGGACGGCCAGGCATGGGAAGTTTCAATCTAATGAGCGGACGGCCACGACTGCACGTTCCCTGTCATATGCTTTCTGCTAGAGATTCTTCATCTTTTGGTGCTGTGCATCCACTCGCAGTGTTTGATTCGGGCCTATGCCCATTCTTAACAACGAGCCACCCAAGAGCATATGGCTTCTCTGTCTCCCTCACGTCTCTAACAAAGCTTATACAATGCGACCAATCAGTCTAACTCTTGTAATAGAGGCGCATTGCGGGGTGCCTTTAGTCCAAGTCATCCCCTTGCCTTGTATGAGCACAGCCGGGTGGGTGAGACGTTCAGCCGCCTAGCCCTCCTCTACGAATGACTTGTGATGTACTGTCCGTATAACATAGAGTATATGTATTCTCGATAGAGAATTGATCAGAGAAGTAACTCAGACATTCTTCCGAACCTGACGTGAAGGCTCGCAGAGATATGTGTCCGGCGGTTTCGTTATAGCTGTCAACCGGCCCAGCCGAGTTGCCCAGTCCGTCCCCTTCAAGTCATTTCCCCCGAAAAGCCTGGAGATCCTGTGTGCCTTCCTCTCTCAAAACTTGTTCTTCAGGCATGTTTGTATGTCCATAGTATCGATGCGCGGGGCACTTGTGGCTCCGCCCTCCGAAAGCTCTTGATCGATACAACTCTCTGCCTTTATCCTCTCCCTCTGTCAATAAATGAAATGAGACAACCACAGAATAGCTTCAATGTGGACAAATTGCGTGAGAAAAAAGTGAGATAGTAGCGATAATGACAGCGGGCTATGGAAGACAAAGCTGTCTGTGACGAGGAGGAACAGAGACCATAACAGAGCGGTTGGCAAAAGGGATAGCAGCAGCAAGGAGCTTCGGGCAGACATGTCGACCTCGGCCTGGGCCTGCAAACCAGCTACAAAGTTTGGTCCTAAAGAGACCATTCCGATACCAAGAGAGCCAGTAGCGCGGGGGGAACAAACTTGTCTATTCAAAGTCGGTTGACCTGGAACTCCGTGAGCCGACTGGGCCATCTTGATTGGTCAGATTCAACAAACTGGCTGTGTCTCCCCTATTATGTCCACACCATTCTACCTACGTACATATAGCTAGCGGCTGTCAGATAGACATCGTGGCACTTTGGTCGTGATACAGAGTCAACCAGTTCCATACAGCCCCTGCCGGCATCCCCGAGAGAGCCCTTGTGAGCGGCCCCGTGGATGGCTACGATATCGCGGCCTCCCTTTCCGCTCCCGCCCTTGAGAGGCGGCGGCACGGGTTCTTCGATGAGGGAGCAGTAAGAAGGCACTTGGCATCTTTGACCGGGGGAGTCCTGCAGCTGCTGGTCCGCGGCCCCTTCGCTGCGTAAAGCACGGGGAACCGACCAAGCACGACAACCGTTACGAGTGATGAGTGCGCTTGGGCAAGTATCGCACTTAATCGTGAGGTGGGAGAGGTTGGGAGGGCAACAGGTTGTCAAGGGGGGCAAGTCTCAATCCGGTTGCCAACATATGAGATTGGCCAAGCCACAGTAACCGGTGGTCTTTTCCTGTCCTATCTTGGCTTGCCAACATCACGTCGTCGGCGGCTTCAAAACATGACCATTGTTGTGATCCAGAAGAAACGAGAACAAGTGTCCTAAAGAAGTCTAATCTGCCTTCTATCAGAGACGGTTTTCCTATTCAGCAAAAATTTCCTCCAAGCTGCTCCATGTGCCCTTGGATCTCTCCTCCCAATACGAGTCCTTGCCCGTCCTCAGCTTCCACACTTCCTCGCCCTCCGGGCCCTCTCCGACCTTGACAAACCATTTGGGCTTGTGCTCTTCGCCCTTTTCTTCGAGCGCACGGCGCCGGGCTCGCTGCGCCTCTTCCAATTTGACCTTGCACTCCTCAGCCCGGTCAAGATCGCCCTGCTCTGCTAGCCGCTGATCCGGTCTGAGTCGACTGTCGGTGGGTGGCAACCTGCCCTTCTCGATCTCGGTGATCTCGTTGAGGCCAGCTGCAAACATGGTCATTCCGTACGTATTGGCAGCATTCTCGACAAGCTTTCCAACGTGCCAGATCTCTTGACCGGCGCCCTTTCCGGCCTGAACAATGCGAAGACCACCCGTCCATGTACCGGATAGGCTGCTGCCCGTGTGTACTCCGTCTGGCCCGTAAGTCTCCACCTGGACATCCTCACCTCTGCCGCCAAACATTCCCTTGCTTCGGAACTCGACAGAAGCCTTGGCGCCGGTCGAGTCATTGAAAATCTGCATCACGCCTACTGGCTCAACATACTTCTCGCCCATCACCACGTTGCGCAGAAACATCGTCGCGTGCGTCCACGAATATAGCTCATCTGTCCCGTCCGGAAGTCGAAGAGCGATACGAACGCGGCCTTCGGTCGTGATCTCGGCGCTCTTGCCCCAGAACTTCTGTGATGGCGCTGGAGATTGGCTAAAAGACCAGTTGGCCGAGTCGGCCTGCATGGCGAGTCTAACGGGGCGATGCGAGACCTTTTCCACAAGCAGGCGGAATCCTCCGGGAACTTCCTGTTCTGTCCGCAGCATTTCGTAAGTCTCGCCGAGAAGAGGGTTGAAAGGCTTGCGGATAGCGCGCTCTTTTGCGCGGCCGGTGCTGAACTGCGACACCGCGAATGCTGTCACGTAAAGAAGGCGGTCCTTGGCTTCTTTCTGCCGGACAGCTTCATCAAGAAGCTGAGCATACTCCAGTTGTTCGGCAACCCGCTGCAGAAGCGAGATGGGTTCGTTCGCGGACACGGGCATGCTAATGGTGCTAAGATCCTTGCCTACGTTCTTCCGCACGAACGCAATCAAACTCGGAGGCTGCACCAAGGCCGGGGGGATCTTGGTTCGTCTGTTGACTGAGATATCCACTGGCAGCGGAGCCAAGCTCTTCGGCTTTGCAGGATAACAATTTGTACCGTCTGAACCGAAAGCGTCGTCCTCTTGAGCCGACGAGATGGAGGATGAGTCACTCAGGTGTTCATCAGCTTCCGAGTCTGGGCTCTCATCCTCGCTCTGAGCAATTCTAACGATCTGCGAGTTTGTTTCACCAGCTTCGGCATCGAAGAACTCTTCTGTCGACACTGTTTCCATGCTCCGCCGGGAGGGTGCAGCCGACAGGGGAGCGGGTGTACGACGGCGTTTGCTGTTAGCAATCAGGGTCGTGAACTCGGACACAACCGAGTCGAGGTCATTGAGAACGGCCGCACAGTGCTCTTGGGTGCTCTTCTCTTCATGAGAGGACTTCTGCTTCGATTGGTGTTGGCCATTGGCGCTCGTGGTTGTCACGGAACTCGAAGATGGAACAGCGAGGGCGGCCGCGGCAGCGGCTTGGGCCGTGGATGCTGTGGGAGTGGCGTTGCTCAATTTGCGCTTCCAGAAAGGTCGTCTCTGGGACTGCTCCGTAGTGGTAGGAGGTGTAAAATAGCCATCTTGGTCTTCGCCGCCCGTGCCACCCGGGGATAGGAAGTTGGACGCAGCCATGCTGACGGGTCTCTGGGTGGACATGTCCTTTACCAAGCGACGGAGTGCATCCCTAGTGCCAACCACTCGGCTGACGAGAGTTTCGACCTGCTGCCATTCGCGATCCTCGTCCGGGTTCGACTGCGCTGGCTTCAAATGCGTGGTGTTGACCCTCAAGGGGGCAGCTCTGCTGTTGTTATGTTTCTGCTCCTCGACGCCTCTGGCGGCGCGGCTCGCCTTCTCCAAGGCCTTGGCCCAGTCATTGAAATCCTTGGCATTGGATGCCCGCAGATGCCAGATCTCAGCGCCCGAGTCGATGTTGATTTCCCGGCGGCGCTCATCGGCCGCAATGGCCGCAAGGCTGAGAGGTATCGCACCGCGGAGCGCGGAGGAATTGCGGTTGTAGTAGTAGGAAAGTGTGCAGGACGAATAGTCCAGGGAGAAGAATCTGCGCGCGTAACCCTGGCCCTTCTTTCTCCTTCTCTTGTGCAGAATTCCTGTGTGGTAGTTGGCGTTTCCATCACTGCGACCCGAAGCTGAGGTCGGACGCCCTGCTGGCGCGACGTGGCTGTGGAAGCTGTCTTGGGAGGCAGAGGTAACGGTGGTCATCTGCGGCAGGCTGACTTTGCTAGCGGTCGCATTCGATCCGGCTTGGAGGTTCGGGAAGGATTGGGCGGTGGTCTGGGGCGGTGCGCCGGTCGGGTAGGTAAGGAGGACAAAGGTAGCCGTTTTGGAGATCTGCTTGGAGAAGGTGTTGTCGAAGACCAAGCCGTACATGCCGCCGTGGCCCGGTGGGACATCCCAAGTGCCGGTCGACACCTTGTCCGCATCGCATTTCCCATGCCATTTTATAGGGATAAAGCCCTTGTTGGCGAGTTGCTCTTGGGCCGTGCTCGAGTCCCGCCTGGCGAAAGGTTTCTTGGGCTCGGCGACGCCTGAGGTAAAAGAGCCTGGCGTCGCAGCATCGTCGTTGTGGTTCGTAATGAGGCCGGCGGGGCCTGTCCCGGGGTGCTTCACAATACCAAAGTTACTACCTCGGCGAGCGAGTGGTAAGCAAGTGAAGCAGTCTGGAGACGGACAGGAGCAGACAGTGATACGCACATGGACTTCTTGTGTGGTTGGACACTCCAGGAAATGGTATGGCCCTCATCGACTCTGACCCATCGTACGATGTAAGACTTTTGCGAGCACGTTGTCAGCAAGGAAGAGATGTCTTCAGCGCGGACCGGGCGATAGAAAGGAAGTCCGGGCAAGTGACGACTTGCGTACCTTGCTATGGATCTCCAACTGCTCAATGCCCGCCATTTTTGCGGATTGGGTTAGGAGCTCGAGCTGTCGGTGAGAAGGTGGGAGGGTTCGAAGCTGATGGTCCGGTACTCGTTCTGGTTCCGGGGAGAAGGTTCCAACACTATTAAAGGATCATGATGGGGAGGACGGTGAGCCCTGACAACGGTTCAATGAAGAAAGGGTACGGGAAGGGAGAGAAAGGGAGAGGGGGGAGAGAGACGAAGTGTCTGCGTACGAGGGGAGGTCAAAGGAGAAACATATGTCACCCTTTCGGGAGCTGCTGCAGCAGTTTACTTATTCGAGGTAGGTATGGTGGGTAGTACTGTAGGTACGGGAGGCGGAGCGGAGGAGAGGGGACGTCTTTCTTGGGGCGCCCAGCCACACGTCGCCCACCCTAGAGTTGGTTGGGGGCGCAACGTCATTGGGGGAAAAGCGGACGAAGTACTACTTACCTAGGTAGACACTATAGGTGAAGCCAGCCGGAGGTGTGGAGGTAGGTACCTAGCTAGGTACCTACCTGTAATTGGGTAGTACGGTATCCTGTACGCTGGCAGCGAGGCGACTGGTTGGCCTTAGGAGGTTTAAAATGGAGACGCGGACGTGGACTACGACAAAACGTCTAAGCCGCGGACGGGTGCGGGCGCGGGCGCGGGCACGGGCGCCCGGCACAATTGAGGTTGTCAGTGAGGCTAGGCTGTCTGTTTCCATCCTGTTGACAGACAGTCAGCCACGATGGGAGCCAATCTGTGCATCGGTTGGTGTCCTACACGTAAGTATGTATTCCGTTAGGTAGTTGTTGGTACCAACCAGACCGATAGACGACGTATCTACTTCATCTTCAGTAAAGTCTCGAGTATCTATCCATCCTTCCTCTCGCATTCATGGGCGACGAATGGGGCGAATTGAGCTTATCCACGTTCTACATGTCTCTTCACCTTATCAGGCACATACAGACAGGTACGCAGTGCATGCTGTGTGCGTGTGTGTGCGCGCGCGCGTGTGTGTACAGAGCACAGGACGGCCCATTGACAGAGCGGATGTTGTAAGACGCACCATACGACGGCCTACCTGCGTGTCCCTGTCAGCCGAGACCCGAGATTAATCGGATCACACGCTCGCTCGCTCACACGGAATGCCGGTGTCCCCCGGTCGCATTGGTCGGGAGACCAGCTCAATGTCGTTTGCGGCTGACCGAAGCCTGCAGGTAATTCGAGAATGCGCCCAAGAGTGGAACCCACCACCAACAACCACAGTATCCCGGATTCCGTATATTCCGGACAGTTGAGAGAAAGAAGCACGTACAGTATCATATCGATGGAGCAGACTGGATCAGAGGAGTGATACATACCTACAATGCCTACCAACTACTAGGTACAGGGTTTCTCACGTCATGTTGCGCAGGGACAAAGCGTTGAAACGATTGCAGGATATTGGATGCCGAACCGCGCTGAGTGCCACGAGGACAAGACAGGAAAGAAAGCCGGTAGGCGCGGATGCGTCTCTCATGACCTGTTTCTCCTTGGCCGAAGGAGCCGCGATCCATCCATCAAAAAGATACCCGCCGGCAATCGACGCGGCCTATTCGGCGACTCCGGAAGCCGATGGCTGACCAGAGAGGTTGATGCATTGGTTGGGTAGCGGAAAGGGCCGTGAGGGTTCAGCAAGAGAGCAAAGTTGATGAGGTCAGACAGCAAGCAAGCGAGCAAGCAAGCAGCAGCTTATGTCATAGGGGCCGACGAAATGAACTGTTGTGAACCGATTGCACAAGCGAGACGGGGTGCAGAAGCTGAAACCGTTGCTTCGATCTGGCTGTACCGTAGCCTCGGGACCGGGAGCAAACTGACAAATAACAGCTTGTGGGCGGTAGTGGCAGTAAAGAGGCCATGCTCGCAAAGCCCATCCAAGATGGGCATTGAATCACCTGTTTGCCTCAAGTGCACGATGGCAGCCACAGGTACCGCTGATACCACGTGACAAGACCTCTGTGTAGATACCTAGGTAAGTAGGTGGATGCCTTGGCAGCACCCGCCTGGCCAACGCGGCACACGGAATTACGTCGGGCCCTGTCGAGGTCTTCACTCTTTAGACTACCTACCTACCTACCAGGTATAGCGTTACAGTACCTCAGGTACCTACCTACGCGGGATGGGTTGGACAGTGGCGGGTTATATGACCAGCTGAATACATACGGTGCACAAAATCTATTTTCCACAGGATGTATCTAGAGCCATGCGTATGATTTCCTATCCCTTTTTATTTCTAAATCTATTCTCTTCTCTAAGTCTTTAAAAAAGCCTAAAGGTGGATCTATGTCAGTCTGATCTGGATGACTAGACGTAAACATAAAAAGGCAAGAATGAAGAGAATGGCTAGAGAGAAGGAGCGGTAAATGACTGGAAGGATATATACGGTACATTATATCTGGCACCTACTATGTTGGGCAGGCGACGCCTACCTTAAATGGCCACTATAGATACATTATGACGGGGCACTGTCCAGACCCCCCCCCCCCATTCCGCCATAGGTACCTCACGTGCACAGGTATCCGTAGTGTAAGCTCCAATGCAGCCTGTTTCCATACCGTAAGTAGGTAATCAATCCACTTAGGCGCGTGCTGCTCCCAACCACCAATCCAGTTCAAGCCAGGGATTCCTTTGGGCTTGGATTCTGGCTTGATTTTCCATATGTTAATGTCGTTTTCTCACCGTGGCCACTGGGGCATGTCTGTCCAGACCCATCGCCCCACGGGCATGATCACTACTATCCTCTTCTGGCTAGAGGCCCAACTCCACCACCAACTTCCCCCTCTTGAGCCAGGATACCTATCTACCTAGGTAGGTTACATGTACCTACCTACCTACCTGAGGTACGTGGTAGGTATCTATCCTGCTTGTCATCGAATGCTGTGCTGGCTTGTGGGTGGGAAGTCCGTCATCCCCTTTTTCCTGAGTCGTGCACTACTTACCTCCCTCTCCTGGGCCCCCAAAAGACCACGACCACAACCCTCCGTCAAAACACTTTGGGCACCACGGGTGGAGCGCCGTCTTGCATTACTGACGCATTCTTTTGTTGCTAATCGTGCATCCCACGCCAAACCCATCTGAACCATTACAACAAAACCTCGACAACGAGACATTCTCTACGCTTCTCCTCGAAAGTAGACTGGCTCCCCGCCGTGCCGTCACACTCCGACACCGCTACCATAGCCTCCCTAACCCATGATTGAGGCCATGGTCGTCGCCGCGCTTCCCTTTCCACCTTCGACATCGGGCTCCCCCTCCCCCAGTGCATAGTTGATTTTCCCATGCTGCATCAGCTTCCTTAGCCACGACCCTTTCTGAACCCCCCCCCCTCAACTCTCACCCGCTGCCCCTGGTTGGTCCCCTCGGCTCCCCTCGATCTGCTTCCCGATCCGACAAGAACCCGCACCGCGCCTTGTCCGACCCAAACTGCTTGCTTTCTGCCGAACCACCCCCAAACCGCGCCAACCGACACTGTCGCCAACGTACGTCGACCGTTGCACACGACGCCCTGCTCCATCATGGCTAGTGTTATGAGCAAGCGTCAGCAGGCGCGTAACGAAAAGGTCCTTCAGGATCTGGTCCAGTCCGTTCCAGGAAACAACTTCTGCGCCGACTGTCAGGCACGGAACCCAGGTAAGCCCAGTCGTCCTCTCCCGCCTAGACCTTTGCCCAGGACTGATAGGTATTTGCAGCGTGGGCCTCATGGAGTGTAAGCGCCCTTGCCCCCGTCCTGCCCTATCGAGACCAAGTCGAATCGAGTAGGATACCCGAGCACACGAGCAATACTGACATGGGAATGCAGCTGGGTGTGTTTCTTTGCATGAGATGTGCTGCTATCCATCGTAAGCTGGGCACGCACGTCTCCAAGGTAAAATCCTTGAGCATGGACAGCTGGTCTAACGAGCAAGTCGAGGTTCGTCCCAATTCCTTTGTGTCAAACTTCAAGACAGCGCCTCGTCTCTAATCAGTCTGGTCACTGCAGAACATGAGAAAGGTCGGCAATGTCAGGTCCAACCAGATCTACAACCCAGACAACAAAAAGCCACCCGTTCCCGTCGATGCTGACGAGGCTGACTCCGCGATGGAACGCTTTATTCGCACAAAATACGTCAACAACAACCCCGCCCCTGTGCGGAAACACCACTCGGCTCTCTCTGACGAGGGCGTTCCGCCACCCCTACCGCCAAAATCGGGAGGCAAGTTCGGGTTCAGATCCGCTTCCTCGATTTTTCCCCTATCGTCGCGCTTGAAAAAGGATTCGTCGTTGCGCAACACAGTGCCGAGCCCCAGGGACACGTACGGAAGCCCTACACCCAATGATCTACCTAACAAACCATCCAAGGTATTCGGCGCGAGTGTTTCCTACGAGCAGGAAGATACGGAAAGAAAACTGGCCAACTTGCGGGACATGGGGTTTACTGACGACCAGCGGAACGCAATGGTGCTAAAGGGGGTCAGCGGTAACTTGGAGCGAGCCATCGAGGCTTTGGTGCGCTTGGGGGAGAGCGACAGGAGGTCGCCGTCGTTGGCTGGACGTCGTGACAGCTCATTGCGCGCGACGCGCTCGCATGCGAATCTATCGACGTCGAGTGGTCTATCTATGGTACAGCAAACATTCAGTGACCATGCTCAGTCCCCTTCGACCGCCTCCAGCAACAACCCGTTTGATATGTTGCCGCCGCAGCCACAGTCTTCCCAGTCGACGGGCACTCTACAGAACAAGAACCCGTACGCGAACAACCCCTTCGGAGCGCCAACACAGCAGCAGCAAGACATCGACCAGGCTTTCGCCAACATGTCTCTGGCACCTGCTCAGCGCCTGTTCCCGCACCGCACCGGGGGTCTCCCAGCTTCGCAGCCGTTCGCGCAGCCTCAACAGATGTATCAGCAGTCGATAACGCCCCCGGTGCCACAGCACCAGCAGAATCACAACCACTCCATGAACTATAATAGTAATATGACGTATCCTCAACCGTTGCAGCCGCAGACGACAGGGTACAACCCGTTCTTTACGAATCAGACGCAGACCCAGCAGCAACAGAGCCTTAGGATCAACACTGCTTCGGCATCAGGCCCGTTTGCCAATAATCCATTCACGCGATCTCCAACGCGGATACAGTCACCCGTGCTGGGTCAAATACCCGAGCAATCGCAGACAAACTTCTATGCCAACTCGCCGCAGACCATGTTGTCGCAGAACGGCAACCCATTTTTCGCGCAGATTGGCCCGCAGCCGCAGGCTCCCCAGCAGCAGCAGCAGTTTCAGCAAGATCAGCATCCCTTCCAGCAACAGGAGCAGAACCCGTTCCACCAACAGGGACAGCAGCAGTTCCAACCCCAGGGAGAGCAGCAGTTCCAGCAACAGGGGCAGTTGTTCCAGCAGCAAGAAACAGGGCAGCAACAATACCAAGCCCAGGCTCCTCAGTCAATGTACCAGCAGCCTCAGCAGCCCCAGCGGCCAAACAAGGCTTCAATTCTGGCCTTGTACAACTACCCGCAATTGGCTCCTCAGCCTTTCGCCAGCCAGACCCAAGCACAGGAAGCGGCGCAGGCGGACACCGCAACTCCCCAGCATCCGAGCCACGACGCAAATGCGCCGATGCAGACGGCTGGCAGCAAGAATCCCTTTTTGGCGAACGGAACCACATCACCTGTCGTGGCCCCGGTCCAAGGAATCGGAACGGATGTTGGACCACGCAAACCGGGCGTTAGCCGGGAGAGCATGGCATTTACAGACATGCAATGGACAAACGGTCGTCACAGCCCGGACGCGTTTGCCAGTCTCAGTGCGAGGCACATGTAAACCCGGCGGCAATGCTGGGACATAATTCTTGTTGTACATACCTGCCCTTATTGTGACTGTAAAATATTGTCAATTCAGGAAACGCTGCCAGGATTCGCGTGCCTTGATGTTGGGGAGTGCCGACACAGATGGTAAAGTTTCTTCCTATACATGGAGAGACGAGACATGTCACATCAAACCCCTCTTTTGGATTATACTTTATGTGCCATCCGATTATAGACTTTTTCTTTTTTCTTTTTTCGTTTTCTCTTTCTCTGACACCTGTGAACTTGTATTGATTAATGATTTCGACCTCCATCTGCGACAGGGAGACCGCCCGCGACGAGGAGGAGGAGGACGTGGCCCCCGCACCCTTATCCGGCAAGCGGCCGCGCACTAGACCGCCCCGCTTCCCCCACCTGCGCAGGGAATTTGAACCGCCGACGATGGCCGTCGACCGAAGCTCAAACCCCGGGAGGGTGACTGCAAACCCCGGGGTTCGATAAAAGGGCACAAAAGAACGCCAAGAATCTTACTCCCGCCGCAGGTAGGGCCCGTTCGACCCCCCGAAGCATCGCTCACCGCGTCGCGAGACATCCGACTTTGAGAATCGCACCATCCGAAATCAACCGACCTTCCGGCAAGCCATGGCGACCCCCGACTTCCACGCCCGCCTCCGCGCCGCCCTTCCCGAGGGAGGCGACGCCCCCACACTGCCACCCGTAACGGCGCTCGCCAACGCCTCGGCCTCCCTCCCCCGGCCCGGCCAGGAGGGCTACCTCTCCCCGCTGGGGGCCGAGGCCACGCTCTCGCACATCATCGACGAGGTCGTCCCGGGCCTCAACGGGCAGGCGCGGAGCGGGCGGTACTACGGCTTCGTCACCGGTGGGTCGCTTCCCGTGGCCGAGGCGGCGGACAACATCGTCTCGGCGCTGGACCAGAACGTGCAAGTGCACCTGCCCTCGCAGACGGTGGCGACGGAGCTGGAAAGCGTCGCGCTGCGGATGCTTGCCGACGTCCTAGGCCTCGAGGACGGCGAGGGTGGGGAGGGCGGGGAGGGCGAGGTTTGGAAGGGGAGGACCTTCACGACGGGGGCCACGGCGAGCAACGTTCTCGGTCTCGCTTGCGGGAGGGAGGCGGTCGTTGAGAAACGAGGGGGCAAGGTTGGCGAGCAGGGCCTCTTGGGCGCGTGCTTGGCGGCGGGCCTGAAGGAGATCCAGGTGCTGACGAGCATGGGCCACAGTTCGCTGTTCAAGGCGGCGAGCGTGGTCGGGCTGGGCAGGGTCAGCGTCAAGGAGCTACCCGCGGACGCCGACGAGCCTTGGAGGCTGGACCTGGGCGCCGTGGAAGAGCACCTGGGCAGGCAGGGTGTGGCGAGCATCATCGCCGTGAGTGCCGGCGAGGTGAATACCGGTCGGTTTGCAACGGGCGGCCTCGACGAAATGAGGAGGCTGAGGGAGTTGGCGGATAGGTTTGGGGCGTGGATCCATGTTGATGGGGGTAAGTCCTCCTGCTCGCCATGCTCCTCGGGGAGTGGTCTAGTGATTGACGAGTGACGGCAGCCTTCGGTATATTTGCGAGGGCTCTGCAGCCGACATGCGAGTTTGAAAGGATCAGAGACATGGCGGCGGGATTGGAGCTTGTGGACAGTGTCACAGTCGACGGGCACAAGCTCCTGAACGTGGTACGTCTGGCTGTTCAGGGCAAGCAGCCTCCTGTGCCGATGAGATGAATACTCCTTACGTGGGAAATGCTGACTACGTGATGCCATACATAGCCTTACGACTGCGGCATGTTCTTCACGCGCTCCCTCTCAACCCTAACGTCCGTCTTCACGAACCCCAACGCGGCCTACCTCTCCTCGGGCCCCTCTCCAATCCCCTCCCCCCTTAACATCGGCCTCGAGAACTCTCGCCGCTTCCGGGCCCTCCCCGCCTACGCGGTGCTGCGCTCCGAGGGGCGCGCCGGCCTCGCTGCGATCCTGGGGAGGATGGTCGTCCTTGCACGCCGGCTGGCGCAGTGGATCCGCGAGTCGGAGGTGTACGAGCTGCTCCCCGAGGGGAACTGGGATCTGGACGAGATGCACATGGTCGTTCTCTTTCGTGCGCGGGACGGGCAGTTGAACGAGGACTTGGTTGGGCGGATCAACGCGACAAGGGAGATGTACGTCAGCGGAACGAGCTGGAAGGGGAAGAAGGCTGTGAGGGTTGCGGTAGCGAGTTGGAAGGTTGATGTCGAGAGGGACTTTACCGTCGTGACGCGGGTCTTGGGTGATGTTGCCAAGGTCTAGTTAGTGTCCTGGGCCCTTGAGCTCTTATATGTCTATAGGCTCAAAGTGCAAGAAGCCCGTCCGCCCATCAGGCGTGTCCCCTTCGCTCCTTCCACCTCAACCACATTTCATCTCGTTCCGCACTCACGTGCCGTACCTACCTAGGTACCTTAGTTTTGAGCAGATATAGCACAACAAAGAGACATCCACCAGAGGTACTTGAGTCCAACCCATTCAGGAAGTCATCGCCAACATGGGGGCGAGCCACTGGATGTGGTGGTATTTCCATTAAACCATGGGCTGTAGTAGTGTCGCCAGGGCCGATTGTTCGGTTCTCGCCAAAGAGCGCGTGTGCCCATCAATACACGTTGCGTTCTCGGTGCATTCGAAATGGATTCCAGATTTGTGATGTAACGATCCCTGTCAGCTGACGGGCCACAGTCTCGGAGCTAAAAGTGTTTTCCCATGGTCCGCACATGCCATGAACCACCACTCCTTGCCATTGAAGTGTATTGGTGTGAGATCTGTAACTAGGACGTGTAATACAATCTGGCCGCCGACTTGACGAATTCTTGATTGAACTCCTTTTCTTCGGATTGAGCATGGGCTATTGATACTGTAGCGGCTACGATAGACAAGGACATGCAGGCATTAAGCCCTGACATCTGTGAGCTTTATCGGCGAGGCGTTTCGCTGACATCCCTTCGTGGGCTATGTCTTTGCGTGACCTCTCCCCGACAGGCCAGCCCGTCCTCATACTCGTCCTATCCCCCCATCCGCTGGCGGGCTCCGCCTTGATTTTCTCTCGATATGCTGATGCAGTGTTGTACATACCCTTCCTGCTTTATGCGGTGTGAAAGAGAAAAGGGAAAAAAAAGGATATCCCCATTGCCAGCTAAAACATGGTATCATTGCTGTGCTTCCCACCCTTGAACGCCGTTCCTTCCGGTGATTCGTCGCAACGCCGGTGAATAGAGAGAATAGAAAAGTGAAGAAAAGATGCAAAGTCAGGGTTGCCAAGATGTAATGTGTTTTTCTGGTTTAATTTCTTGTCATAGCTGGTGGGGGGCTTGTGACGATGGGTGGGGATGTCGACGATGCCGAGCCGGTGGCAGTGTTATAATCGGGCGGCATGGAGCCCCGGCCGCCGGCTGCCGTACCGCCGATGGGTGGAGGTGAAGGAATGGCACCCGTGGCGGCGTGCTCGACATGGGCCATCTCGAAGCTGCCGTGACGGGGCAGAGACTGTCCCGGCTTTGCCTTGCGTTCATAAGCCGGGGGAGCTTCGCCAAACTCGTCGAGACCCTCGTCGCTGCGTGTGGTCCACGCCCAACGGCCATTCCGTGATGACCGTTGACCTCTCACTCCCGGGGGATTCGCTTCCAGGTCGCGGCGGTGCCAAGAGCGCTGAATGCCAAGCTTGCGGAGACGACGGCGGCGTTGGAACTGAACTAGTGTTGCAAGTATGCCAATGGCAAGGAAGACCACGAGTGGTGTCAGGATCCAGGTGTAGGGTGTATCGGATAACGAGAGCGAGTTGTATGTGTGGCCGAGAGAGCCGTCGAAGGAAGACATGGTGAGCGACGGGCGGCTGGAGGTGGGTTGAACGAGAGAAGGTTGACCTGGGTATGGGAAACAGCTGGTAACCAAACGTGTCTTATTCGTAGCTCCGCGATGGCGGGTTCAAGTAAGCGTGACTACGACGACAGTGGCTGTGTATGGGAGCGTCTGGTGGTGGAAGGCGGTGGCTTTTGTTTGGCCTGTGGGATAGACTTGGGAATTGGAGTCTATTCTTGGAAGTTGGGATGAAAGGGAAGGAAGGGTTCCGGGACTTGGATGGACCGTATTACAAAGGCGCAGAGGGCGAAACAGGGAACGGGTAGAGGCAGCAGTGGTGATGCAAGGGCTAAGACGTTGGGTCTTTCACGTCATGATCGCATGGCTCAGATGCTCGGAATTCGATAGCGTCGCCTGGATGCAGCAAGCTTCGATAGCTGCGATTCCACAGTGGAGCGGTTCAAACGGAGGCCAGAGGAGGCGGCGTGGACGGGATGCAACGAGGTGGTGGGGAAATATTCGGGTTCGGCAGGAGTTTGGCTTCGGGGTGTGGTTGGCGCAAGCAAGGAGGGAGCTTGGGCGACGATGGGAGAGATTCGTATTGCCACTCGTTGTGTGGAAACAGGGCCCAATTGTGTTCCTTTCTTCCTCCCCCCTGATCCTAACCGCAGGTCGGTGGGACGCAGATCGCAAAGTCGACCTGGTTGGTGTTTGACGTTCAAGGGAGGAGAGGAGCGAGACAGAGACCGAGAGGTAAAAAGCAAGAAAGAGAGGCGGAAAGAGAGAGAGAGAGAGAGGAAAAAGAGCAGAGCAGCCAGGAGGGTTTAGGGGGCAGAAATGCCGGCGGGGAGATATTGGATATTTGTTTGCAAATGCCAAACACGGCTGGCTTAATAGCGGAGGGAGTTCTGAAAGTGGAATTCCAGCGAGCAGGGGCTAGAAAGAAGGGCCGGGAGATGAACCGTGTGGGAACAATTATTGCTCGAATCGAAGTGAGGGACCAGGGGCGCGGATGGTAATGTACACTAGGTATTATCTATCCGTATATTGCGTGGAAAAGGTCGGGGTTGGTTGGGTTCGACGAAACGGGAATGTCCGAAGTTACCTATTGATAGGTATTTGAATGATTGTGCCCGCTAGTCGACCGAGGAAAAGCTACTCTATTGACCAGTCGTAGCCAGGAATCGACCCTTGGATGAAGCTCACGTAGGTAGGTAGGCAGATAGGTACTATGTAGATAGATAGATTGACGGACGGTCGGTCCACTGACCGACGACCTCGGGAAGTACGTGCGAATACGGAGGGCGTCCGTGAGTGCGAGCGATTGCGAAGTGCTGCATATTGCTGCAGGGCAGGGCTGCTGCTCAAGAGCGAGCCGAGGGACGGACATCAGACGGCAAGCAAAGGGTTGAGAGACACAAACACACACACACACACAGACGGCATCAGTGTGGTTTAGACCCTGTAATCCACCAGACAACTGCAGCAATGTGGGCGTAGAACAGTGTTGCAGCCATTCGTTTCCCATCTGGGCAACGCTGTGAGACGAGGGTTTGTGGCAATGTCAACGATGACCCCGTCAACTTAAATGAACCCAGTCGAAACAAGAGCGATGCATACATCCCTGAGCGGGCGCTGCCAATACACGGTCACCATCATCACGACCTCATTGTTTCTACACTAATTCTTAATTTATTTTTGGCCAAGTGGGGGGTGGGGATCCAACGTCATAGCCAAAGTGAGCTTGTATCGTGTTTATCAGCGTCAACGTTTCCTTGGTACATGGGTATCTTAGTCAGGGATGAACTGGTCAACAGGTGACTAAGAACCACTTGGCTCATGAATGGGGAAAAGGGGAAGGGAGAAGAAAAAACAAGACAATAAAAAGCTTGTACTTCGAACACTGCACAAAATACCAAGCCCTCAGTCATCACGGGACGGGGAAAGAGGACCTGCTCCCACCGTCCTGCATCGTCGGCTCTGTGAAGTGACCCTGCCTGCTCACGGCAACTGTTTCAACGTCTCGCATGGCAGACGCATACCTATACCTACCTTAGCTACGCAATGCCTCACCCCAGTGCCAACAAAGCTCTCCTCTTCCTGCCTGTGTGTTCTGCATGAACTCTCCAGCAGTCGGAACAGCTACCATTGTTTCGCACTCGGTAGGCCAGCCGCGTCCCTTGGTACCTAGGCAGGCACAAGCAAATCTCAAGATGTCCTCCCCCTGTTTAGTCTGCCTGCCCTGCGACGAAAAGCTTCATTGTAGCTGCTGCCTCGATTTTTTCCTCCCCAGGAATGCGACCGACGCCTTTGCTACCCGGTTGGCTCAGCTTGGAGGAGAATGGAACATGGGCAGGAATCTGTTTCACTCTCGCCGCGACGCAAAGAAAGACGACATGGCGTTCACTCTCGCCAACCACTCCCCACGTACGCCAAGCTTCATGCCC
Organism: Colletotrichum eleusines; assembly: GCA_016807845.1. Classification (NCBI taxonomy): domain Eukaryota; kingdom Fungi; phylum Ascomycota; class Sordariomycetes; order Glomerellales; family Glomerellaceae; genus Colletotrichum; species Colletotrichum eleusines. The sequence goes on from JADEZO010000005.1 coordinate 1,747,312, forward strand.
AGCTCCAAAACGCACACACACACACACGGCCAGACATCCGGCTGCAGAAATTGGCCAGATTAGAAGCTCTTACTTGTGACCGGGGCAAGCCAAGCCAAGTACAGGTACTGGAGAGAGCTCCCGGTCATCCCTGACGATCCGACCCTCACAACTGTCTGCCACTGGCTGGCTGATCAGAGAACCATGGGGGCTGGAAATTGGCCCTTGCACATCAGGAATTCAGGATCGATTGGAAAGCCGGTGGTGGAGCTCAACCCGTTGCCGTGGTCGTCTCTGCCTTAGGCCCCCTGCTGCACCCTGCATGCTTTCCCAAATTCCAGCTTGAGAATCCACTATGCCACCACCAACTCTACCTACCTGGTCGTCACCTACCTACCTAGTCATCACGATACTCTTAACCCCCAGTACCTGCCTGCCTATCCAGCTCACAGCCCTCGCTTTCGCACGCGACCGCTACCAGCCGTGCCGTGCTGTGTCTTTTGCCTAGCCCAAATACCTAATTGGTCTGCAGCCCCGTTGTACAACTCGCCCGCGGATAGCTTCACTACGCCTGCCGCTCTTGTCTTTCTTCTCTCTCCTCTGCCTCCCACGCGTCTCATCTATCGACAGCCATCATGCCGCGCGCCATCAGAGGTACGCTTCCCCACCACCCACCGCCTGCCTGCCTGCTTCTGCATGTTCGAGTGCATGTCCGCCTGCCAGCCTTGCCCAGATATCCTAAGCCTGCTGACGCTCGCGCCCCGCCTTCCTAGGAGTCCTCATCGAGTGCGATCCCTCCATCAAGTCTATCATCGTGAACATCGACTCCAATAACCACGATTACATCATCGAGGACCTTGACGACCAGCACGTCGTCGTCAAGGAGAACATGATCGCCTCCCTCAAGAGGCAGCTCGACGAGGTTGGTTCCCGTCTTACCTTCTTGCCAACCCACCGCTTGGGCACTCGGGGGCATGCACGCTAACTCAACTTCACTTGCAGCGGTTGAAGGAGACGCAGCAGCCCGACGAAAGTTCAGACTCTGATTAATCAACCAAGACGCCGATCCGTTGATATTCTTTTTTTATACAAGTTTTGCTTTTTACCTTTACGCATAACCTTCGGACGCTACTGCTTACTCTATAACCTGCTGCGAGCCTTCGTCTTTACCATTCGTTGCCATGTGACATGGCTGTGCTGACCACACCACGACCATGCAATTCTACGCCATGTCATCATGGCATCATGACGCTATCGCACTCTAATATACACTCAAGGGGATCACATCTCCTTCATAATGATACCCCGTCCAGAACCTGGAAGGGTGTAGGGATGGCTTGGGGATCATAAGCTCTGGGCGCGCACAGCTCACGTCCACACGCCACGTCCAAATAAGCCCATTGTAGACGACACTGCCGTAATGAAGACTCCATAGACGAGTTTGTCAGAGCTTTTCGAATACTGGCTTCTTCTTGGACAAACCAGACATCAGGGCAGTCTGGAAATCACCAGACTGTAACATAGCCGAGTTCCAAACAGCCGTGTAGCGCAAGTCTTAGCAAAGCATTAGCACAGTTCCAGAAACCAGGCAAATGAGCGCCGTCGATGAACAAGGACAGAAATGCCCCAGAATCGGAAGAAAAAAAAATGGGACAACGTAGAACTTACTCTCCTCGACCGAGTGATCCCTCGCGTGGTTCAGCAGCTCCTTGGTCCCCTGTACCGCCACGGGGCTCTTCGCCGCGACGAAGCCCGCAAGCTTCAGCCCAGCCTCGACGGCCGCCTCCTTGGACTCTAAGACCCGGCTGACAAAGCCGACGGACAGCGCCTCGTCGGCGGAGAAGTCGCGCGCCGACAGGCAGACATCCTTGACCCACGACGTGCTTCCCACGAGCTTGGGCAGCCGGCCGAGCGTGCCAATGTCGGCGGCGAGGCCGATGTCGACCTCCTTGACGGCGAAGCGCGTGTTGCGCGCGCAGATGCGCACGTCGGCGCAGCACGCAATGTCAATGGCGAGGCCGATGGAGATGCCGTGGAGGACGCAGATCACAGCTAGGTTTCCCGTGTGAGCTCGCATTTCCCTTCATCACAGACCGGTGTCCTCGTGGTGTGAGGATCAAGGGAGGGGGGAGGGGAGGGCATGCGGGGTGAGGCATAAGGGACTTGGAGGGGGAGCACGACGTACGCTTCTCGCACTTCTCCACCGCGGCAATCGCGTCCTGGAACTCGAAAATGTGCCGGCGTGCGATGGTCGCGTATCGTGAGGGGTCGCCACCGTGCCCCGACCCAAGCGGGCTGTTGCTGGCGTCCTGGACGTCGAGACCGGCGGAGAATGCGCGGTCGCCGACGGCGGAGAGGACGACGGCGCGGACATCCGGGTCGTGGCTTAGGCGGCCAAAGGCGGCGCCGAACTCGCGCCAGACGGGCTCCGAGAAGGAGTTGAGCTTCTGCGGACGGTTGATCTGGACGTGTACGACGAAAGGAGCTGGCGAGGTGACGAGGAAGTAGGTGTAGGCATAGTCCTTGAAGGTCGCCATGGTAGCGGTGGATGCTCGCGATCGCCGTCAAGGGGATGCTGGTGGTGGTGGCGATGGTGCAATGGGCCGATGGGAGGTGAAGGAGGGTTCCGAGACGAAGACAGACGTGTTTGAGGCTCGGTGGTTGGTGTTACGTCTCCGGAGTCTTTCTATTTCTTGGGATGATGGCGGCACGACAGCTTTTGTGAGTGCGAAGTTGCGATGGAGAGTTTCCAGCTAGCCTGCTGGCGGTTCCGTTGGCGGTCGCCGATGGCACCGACCGAGTTGCCGAGGCACGTCGCGTGCGTTTTCCCCGACCCGATGCCTGTGGGGTGGGGTGGGGTGGCGGGTCGCTGTCCCCCCGCTTGGCTGGGGTATGTAGGTTCCGGGATTGGGGTTAGCGGTGATCACTCAGCATCCTATATACCTACGTACCTACCGTAGCCACTCGTAAGATCCGCTTACCACTAAAATACGGTCTAACGGCAAGAGGTATCGCGGCGCTGCTGAAAAAGGGCTGGCGCGCTGGCAGAAAGCAAAGGTCAGTCGCGTATGTAAGCAACATTCGAGGTGCCGTTGGCTGATGGGATGCCCGCCTTCTGAGTCGAGCTTAGCCTCTAGAGCGGCCGCTTTCCTCTTTGCCGTTAGCCCATTCATTGGTGGTAAGCAGATATAACGAGTGGCTACGGTACGCCTTTTACTGCTGAAGACCTCCCCCACTCCTCCCATATGTTTGTGTTCTTGGAACTGCCTGTCATGGCGCGTGGTTTTTTTTTGGTTTTTTTTTTTCCTCGAACACCAATGCTTCCAGGACACAATCGACGGGCCTCCATGGAGTCTCTTTTGGAGGAGAGCGTGTGTTGGCCGAATGAGTCATTGGACGACACCATACGAATTGTCTCCAATGTTTCATGATAAGCACGGCAGCATTCAATTATCCGGTTGATGCGCAAGCCAATAACGCCCCGGTCTGTATAGAAAAGAGTATGGAAAGGGGGGAGAATAAGCCCTCTTACTTGGGAGCTTTATTTTTAGCGACTCTCGTGGCGTAGAACACCTGCAATCTTTCTTTCTTGATCACGCACGCTCGGGATATACCGGAAAGGGACCTTCATGCAACGTATACGAGGAGTTTCCCAAAGACTTGAGAAACAATGGGTGCAGATGCAGAGAGGTCCCCTGCCCTGTTTGTGAAAACATCGAGACAAGAGTCGTCGACCGTGCACATTACACATTACGTGGATAGTAGCAGTTCTTGGAAGTCCGAGCCTACCTACCTAGCTAGCTGGCCAGCCCAGAGGCGGAAACCCTCACCAGGCCCCAGCGTATACCTGGTGACCAACTTCTCGATTCGCAATAGACTTTCTGAGTAACCTCTGCCAGACCTGCCGTTCAGGTTTTCTTCAAATCGGGGCGAGAATGACAGTTCTTCAGAATTTTACATTTGGTATAAAGTGGTGGACGAAGAGAAATATCGGGGCTTGATCTGGGAGAAGGGAGGTTTCATAGAGCAGGTTTCACTCTGCCACATGTGGAAGCAGCTGGTCGCTGTTCTTTCTACCTACCCACCTATAGATACTAAGAAGTTCAACCCGGCAGGCCTCACTTGCTTTCTTATCAGGTGTTTCAATGTGAAAACATCCCGACCAAGTCAAACGCTACGTGCGGAAGGCATACATGTGGCCGAACATCCTTCCACGCCCACTTCCGCCAACAGTGCAGCAAATAACTTGGCCCCTTCAACACCACTGTCGTCTTCCTGTCTTGGATAGTTCCTCAAACACCCTATGGGTACTCTCCTATACCCTCACGCCGATATCGTTATCATCACCGCTGTCTTTCATCACTCGATGCAGTCTCTATTTTGAACCCCATGTCTCAGGCCAGAACGACTCGGTCCTTGACACCCCCGACCGAAGTTCGGCGCCTCACAGATCCCAGTCCTTCAGCCTACAAGCACACAATTTCGCGACGATACAGCTCGGTCGACAAACTTGGCGAAAGACCTCACCGCAGCCTGACATCACGCTCTTTCGACTCCCCGCCTACTATTGTTCGCATTGGACTTTGCTGTCCCTCTCAGAAAAGTCTCGCTCAGAGTTTACAGCCCACCGCGGAGACGCCAGCAATGATTCCAAACTTCTTTCACCCAACCAAAGCTGCTGGCAATATTGTCCAAGAGCAGTCCAAAGCTATTGACGATTTCGACGATACCCCATCACCCAGTCTCAGACCTTCAATGGCTGACCTCTCGTTCAATAAACCAGAGAAGGATGTTGCCTCCAGTATTTCCTCGGTCAGAAGCGGTGTCTGCCGTCATGCGCTACTCAAAACCTCTTCAGGGCGCCCAATGATAATTGAAAAAGACCTACCTGTGCCTCCTATTCTTAGTCGTCAAGCAAGCAAGAACCTTCTAAAGAAGGAAGAGAACGACATCTTTAGCTACGAAAATAGATCGAAGATCGCGATTCCATCCAGAAAGCACCCGGTCGTGCAAGTACAGAACAGCTTTACTCAGCTTGGAAGCACACAACTTATGGATTCCGCGGCCAAAATCGACCCGTCGTTTCCGCGAGAGCCTGTCTGCGTTGATCCCCTTATACACCCAGACCAGTCACATATCAAAGTCCACCACCACGGTCTTCTCAAAGGTGCAGACTTCTGCGACACTGGTGTTTCTGGACAACCAATTTCCCAGCACCCAGACGAGGTTGCCTGCCCTTCGTCGCCGTCATCTCCTATTTCCTCGGAGGCAGAAGTCGTCTACGCCAAAGTCCGCCGTGCAATGACAGGCGATGACCTATGTCTTTCTACTGTCGAAATCACCCTTCCAAAGCACGGTGGCCACAGCCATGCCACAAAGGTTCGACCAGCATTCAATCTACCCACCTTCCATTATCCTATCGTGGATCAAGAACCCCAGCCTTCTTTTGCAGTCTCCAAAGTGCAGCCTTTCGACCCATCCAAGGAACATCTGCTCTCCCAAAACAACAGTGTTGGACCGTCAGTTTCGAACAGCACTGATGAAGGCCCTGCGAACATCCCAATCTCCAAGGTGCGACCGTTTACTCAGGAACCGCCCCAACTGAACCGCCACGCGGGACACCAGTCGGTATCCAAGGTACGGGCTTTCAGTGACGAGTCTAAGACAAACACCGAGAAAGATCGAGAGAAATACTTTGCCATTGGTTCGGACAAGTCAGCGAATAATGAACCTACCAAAGTCGACGAGGCACACTCACCCACCACACCACGTTCTAGAGAAAGCACTATCGACTATAAACGCACCGCACAATGGCTACGGGATCTAGTGAAGAATCCAAAGGCGCGTACTGCAAAGTTGACAGAAATGCCATCCAAAACGACGCGCCCATCTTATGCTGCGCTGAGGGACTCCCTAGAGGATGACCCGGCCTCCCGAAAGATGACTCGGCATACGACCTTACCGCCTTCCGATGTGGAACCTGGTATTTTCCAAAGCACTTTTGGAGAACTGGAGCGTCTGTTACACGAGGCATTGTCATTGGCATCACGAGTTGCAGATAATGAAGAAGCAAGGGCCCCAAGTCGTGAGCGGTCCCCTTGCTATACCTCGAATGGGATGATATCGCCAGCGATTCCGTTCGCCGAAACTCTGCACTTTTCGGATATCGATTTGAATGAAAGCAAGGATCCAAGTCGACAACCCCAAAAGCGCGCTGCCACTTTTCCAAATATTGATCGGCTCACTGTGCGTGGTGCGGACGAACTGTACAGAAAGATATCTTTGACTCCGCAAACGACAGAGCTTGAGAACATTCTTGGACGGGATATCAAGACCCACCAAGCCACCAGAAAAAGCCAACGCAGACGAAATTATCGTTCCCTTCAAGCTGGCCCTATACCAGAAAGAATCTCAAGCAGGAAAAAGAGCAAAAGTCTGATAAAAACGAAGCGTACCAAGTCAAAGCCAAAGGTTCGACCACTATCCAGAGACTCAGACGTGTCCAGCATGGATGGTTCTAAAGAATCCTCCCTCATCGATAATTCGAATCAATTTCAGACTCACAGCGATGGCAGTGGACCAGCTCGTCCTAGAACTAGCACCAAGCGAGTCCCCTTCATGTCTCGGAACACCAATGAAGATGCTCTTCCAGAAAGAGGTACGACTGGTCGTCCAGTCCACAATAGCCGTGGCATCAGTCTACGAGGGAAGTCCCATGTCAGCCTGCGCGGCGTACAAGCGTTCAGTCTGGCCAAGTCGAAACGACGCCAATTGATTGCTCGAGACTGGTCCCTGGTCCGGAAGAGAGTAATCGCGGCCGTGGCTTGCATCAGCACAGCACTCATCGGCCTAATCATCGGAATCTACGCCGGTTTGGTACCTTCATTACAGTACTACATCCTTGATACGAGCCACTCAATCATCAATGGGAACGTTGGCTGTTTTCTGGGCATGGCTATCCCGACATTTTTTTGTTGGCCGCTCCCCCTCGTGCATGGACGCAAGCCATACATCACATCCGGCCTAGTCTTGTCAATGCCGCTACTCTTCCCACAAGCCCTAGCTGTCAACGCCCAGCGTTTCAACAACCTCACCGGATAGCGGATGGTGTTGCTGGTAGCCCGTGGTTTCATGGGTGTATGCCTTGGTTTCGCGAGCATGAACTTCCATTCCATACTCACAGACCTCTTCGGCGCATCTCTGATGAGCAGCAATCCTCACCAGGAAGTTGTCGATGACTTCGATGTGAGGAGACACGGTGGCGGCATGGGCGTCTGGCTAGGTATCTGGACCTGGTGCTACATCGCTTCCCTCGGCTTTGGATTCCTGATCGGGGCAGTGGTGATCGACCGTCTCCAACCGGCCTGGGGATTCTACATCAGCATCATCCTCGTGGCTGTGGTCCTTCTGTTAAACACCCTTTGCCCCGAAGTGCGTCGCTCTGCCTTCAGAAGGTCAGTAGTTGAAGTCAGAAACGGTACTGATATAACTCGCCGCGTTGCTCGGGGCGAGATCATGATGCACCGTGTCAAAGATGGACCAAGATGGTGGGGACAGGAGCTGTATCATGGAGTCGCCCTCTGCCTTGAAATGCTACGACAGCCCGGATTCGCAATCATTGCGGTTTATTCTGGATGGATTTACGCTCAAGTTGTTCTCGTCATCGTCTTGCTGGGTTCGCTATCTTCAAGGTTCTATCGAATGCGTTCTCCATACGTCGGTCTCATGGTTGCTGCGATGGCATTTGGGGCCGTAGTTGCAATACCCTTCCAAAAAGCGAGCTATTTTTCCAGGGCAAGACATACGCAGGTCAACACCAGCCGTTTGACGTTCGACAAGCAGATCACATGGACATCGCATCTCCTCCGTCGCTCCGTATTCGCTATCGGTCTTCCTCTGGCAGGCCTCGTCTACACCTTGGTGTCCACAGGCCCACCGATGCATCCTAGCGCTCCTGCCATTGTTGCTGCTGCGATTGGCTTTCTTTCGTGCCTAGCAATCTCGGAATGCAACGGACTCATTATGGAAAATTTTGATACTTCAGATCTTCAACCTGGGATGGCGGGCCGTCTTCTAGGCAATTCGGACAGCGCCCGTAGAATGAAGAACTACTCAGCCTACCCTCGTGTCACCGCCGGGTTTGCCGTCTGCCATACTCTCGGATTCATCTTTGCGGCTGGGGCAACCGCACTCGGCGGCATGGCACAAAGGAATCTGGGTCAGAGGGCAGCTACTGGAGTGGTTGCCGGTATCTTGTTTCTTCTGACAGTCATGCTTTTGCTGGCTCTGGTTCGCTTCAAAAAGGTGGTCATTATTCCAGAGAGCAAAACTGACGAGATGGAAAAGTGGACTGCCGCCCGACGACAATCAATTGGGCGCCGCGACTCACTACCCGCCGGTACAGTTGACGACAAAGATGTCATTGCTGAGGAAGAGCCGTGGCGTCCCTTCATCGTTGGCAATCCCACCAGCAAGACACGACGAGTCAACATGCTCGAGCTGGGCAGCATGTCGCGTTTCACCGAGATCAGGAAGAGGAACAAACTCATCGACGCTAATCAGCATCTTAACCGAGCCGCTTTAGATGCTGGACTGGACGCCCTGGACGATCAGATCAGCGACATTGTGAGCGACATTATCAGTGAAGCTAAAGATCTCGTGGGAAGAAACAGTCAATCAAGTCAGCGCACTTCCCGTTCGCGGCGGAATCATCGGAGTGCCACAAGCGAGGGAAGTGGTCATTCATCTGTTGAGATGACTTCCATGGATGACAGGCTTTCCGTCAGCGGTCACCGTCAGAGAGGCCCTCCTGACGTCTATAATAAGCGAGAGTGTCTTCGGGGCCAGGCGGTGAAGGAGGAATGAAGGTTAGGCTTGGATGACCTTAGGGGCTGAATGACTGCCTTGACTGGGAACTGTCCCGCAGTCATTGCTACGTAGAGGCGTCCATGAGCTTGTGGTTGTGAGTTTCTATTGCACAAACAAAATGAGCTTCCTAGGGAATAAAGTATACAGACATGGCAGACAGGGACTAGAATGAGAAACCCTTTTGAACTCTTTTCGAAGACCAACTCCTTTGATGCCATGCGTCTCTTCTCTTCTTTTTCTTCTTCCTCTCTCCCTCCATCTTCCTTTATGCCTATCAAACCATCTTTGGTGCATTTTGAATATATTAACAGATCTGGGCAATGTGTGTCGGGAAAGAAAAACATTATTGGTACAAGTACACCAAGAAAAGAAAAACACGCAAGGTGAGTCTCGCAGAGAGAGTGGGTATAGATAAAACTTTCGTCTCGGTCGTGTATAAGCGGGAATAAAGAATGGAATGGAAATGAACTAGTAGACCTCGGGTTTGGGGGGGGGAGGTTCCTTCACAACCTCCCCTCCCATGGCGCGAGGGGAACCTCGTCACTGCACGTTCAGGAACAAGTCGTCGCCGCGGCGCGTCGGGGTCAGCCTCGGCTGCCAGGTCGGCGTGCTGGGGAGGTCCCCTTCTCTCGCGCCTGGGCGGCACGGGGGCGCCGGGAAGAAGGCGTTGGGCGAGAGGAGCATGTCGGTTCCTCCTCCGGCACCGGCGGCGCCTCCCGGTCGGGAGGGTCGCCAGTTGGGGCTGTGCCGGATGCCGGCCGTCGGGAGGGTGAGAGCGGCGGCGCGTTCGGAGCCGAGGCGCTTAGACAGGAGGGAGGACGTCGTTGAGGGGGTGGGGACGGAGGGGGATATTGCCGGCAGGGACGGGGGCCGGGGCGGGGGCGCTGTCGTGGTCGGCGGTGATGACGACGATGCCGGGGACGAGGTGAAGGCCGGCGCCGGGCGCCGTAGGGCCTGGGTCGCGACGTGGTGAGGGGATGGGGAGCCGGGCGAGGGCCGTCCGGGGAGCGGGTTCTTTGGGGGCGGAGACTGTTCGGGAAGCGTCGCAGGCTGGAAGGATTGCCTTTGCTCCTGGGAGCGACGGCGCTGGAGCTGCGATAACGACTGTTGGCTTGGTTGAGGCCGGGGCTGTTGCTGCTGCCGCTGAGAAGAAAGAGCCGAGTAGGCGGGCTGCTCCTGTCGCTCCTGCTGCTGCTGCTGCTGCGGCTGGCTACGAGGAGGTTGGTTCCCCCAGAGCGCCCTGTGCACGGTTGCTGACTGAGGTTCCCGGTTCAGGGGCGCTTGTTGGACCTGCGCCGTCCGGGGTTGCGGGTGCGAGTTCCCGCTCTCGACCCGCGGGCGTTGAGGCTGGAGAGGCGGAGGGTAAAGGGGTCTCATCTGCGGCGGCCTTTGCGTCAACGCGCCGTCCCCATGTCGCTCCTGCTGTCGACCTTCCGCCCGCGAAGGGGGGGAGGGGGTCACGAGACGGAGCGAGGGCGAGCCGGTGGCTACCCTGTTCGGCTCAGCGCCGGCCGGACGGGGCCTGGCGACGGGTTTGCGAGGCACGTCGTAGCTGGCCATGTGCGGACCATTCCGGGCCTGCGGCTGTTGCTGCTGCTGCTGCATCATGCCCAAGGTAGGACTGGGTTGCCCCGGAGGGTATCCACCATAAGTTCGGGTGGGAGGAGCCAGGAGGCGGAGGTGGTCGTTGCGTGGCTTAGAGCTCGTGCGCCCAGGGATTGCAGGGTAAGACACCGGCGAGCGGCCACTCGGGGATGCGTTCGAGGCCGGAGACTCAACGACAGGGGAGAGGCTGCTCTGCTCGACGACAGGCTCGGGCTCGGAACTCGCGACGGAGGAGGCGATCGTGGTGGAGGATTCGTGGGAGTTGTGGCTGTCGGAGCGCTTCGGAGCGTTGACGGCTCTGGCCGGGGCTGCGGATGCGGCGACAGCGCCGGTCGCCCCGGATTTCGATTTTGAGGAGTTGCGGCGGCCGAGTGAGTTGCTTCGACGGCGCGGCGGCTCCGGGTGGGAGAAGGACATGCTCGGCACCGGGTGAGATGCTCCACCGGCCTGGGTGGCACCGCCGGTCGGGATGCCCGTGTTGGGCCGCGTGGTGCCCTGAGAGTAAACGCTCGAAGAACGCGATTGGTGCGCCGCTGGCGGTGCCGCGAGGGCACCGTTACGGACGATCTCCGCCGCCGGCAGAAGGAGTGGGGGCGGCGGCATGCGAGCGGCGGAGGGGGCGGCGGGACTCCCACCTCCGTGGCCCATGCCTGCTGTGGTGGCTGTGGCTGCGAGCATGGCAGACTCGGCGTACGAAGGCTTCACTTTTGCGCCCCCTCCCTCGCTCGCGCCGGAGGCGTCGAGCTCGGCTATCTGTGCCATGTGAGTAGCGCTCCTAGGGTCTCCGAGCACCCAGTTGCCGTTCTTGTCGGCGACGTAGAACGTTGCCGACTTGGGGTTGCTGCCGACCGTTGACGATGGAGGCCTCCAGATGTTGTTGGAGCGAGCAGAGCGTGCCGAGGTGATGGCGCCGTCTTCTTCAAACTCGGTCATTGTGCTCTCCCGGGCATTGTAATGACTTTTGGGCGGCGCCGTGAGCTTGGCCGTCTTGAATATCTGGGAGTTTGTCGGCTGAGATCCTCTTTGCTCCTGCGGTTGAGGGGGCAACGAGGACGAAAGGTCGACTTGCGGGATCTTGAGTGAGAGGACCGGCTTAGGGGACGAGAGCGAGGGCTTTGCGGGGAGCAGTCGCGATGTAGGCCGGTTCTGTTGCGGAGGCGGGGGACGGAGAGCTGTGGGCGGGCTTTCGGGTCGGGACACAGCAAGCCCAACCGCCCCAGGCCACCAGCTCAAGCGACCGCTCGTCCGGGTGCGTGCTGCGGGAGGCGGACGCTGTGGCGGTGAGGGGGACTGCGCGTGGTGGACGGGTGAAGAGATGTGGAAGATGTTTGCGGGGCCTTCTTGGGGGTGGAATTCCCACGAGTCCTTTTCGCGGACGGGGAAGAAGCCCGTCTTGACGTCTGGGTAGTTCTTTCTCCGCTTGCGACGGGCAAGGCATACTGCGAGGATGGCGAGACCGAAGGCAGCTGCAAGACCAACAGCCAGACCTGCCACTTGACCCGTGCTCAATCCCTCAGAGGACCCGGAGTTGGCTTCCTCGGCTCCTGGCACCGGAGCCGCGGTTGCGGATGGAGTTGTAGTGGACGATGGCGGCAAGGGAGGCGATGTGATTACTCTGCTCGTTGTGGAGACACGGGAGGTATCTGACCTGGTGAGGGTGGTGAGCGTTTGTGGGATGGATGGGGTGCCTGTTGCCGAGATGAGAGTCGTTGGGAGGGAAGTGGTCAGTCGGATCGTCGACGTCGGGGGTGTTAATGGTGTGGTAGTTCTTGGAGGCACAATGATGATGCCCCCCAATGTGGGCAGAATCAAGGTCGCGATGATGGCTGTGTGCGTAGGCTGGACAGCATCCGGCTGATGCGCACACATTTGGTACGCCGCGTCGATGACAGATTCTGGTAGGGGTTAGTTGCCGCTACTCTCGGGTGGGAGGGTGCATAGACATACGGGGCGCATCGCTCTCGCGACAAAATCCAATGCTCTTCTCCGCCACGATACACTGCACTGCACCCTCCCCAATGGTGAGGCCAGAAAACCCGGCATTGGCGCAAAGGCATTGCAAGGAGGGCGCGAGGCCGCATGTGGTGAGGGCATAATTGGCGCTCAGGTGAGAGCGAAAGCATTCGCGGGCACACGATGGCACGAATCTCGTAATCTCGCTCGACAGGTTGAAAGGCGTTGCAGTGGTGAAGCCAGCCGACAGGACGAGAGAGAGTGTCCAAACAAGAGGCTTGAGGGCCATGGTACGGGAGGACATCTGGTAAGCAGACATTAGTAAGGTTAGACAGTATGGCTTGAGATGCTTCTTACCTGGATGAAGGTCCCATCCTTCATACGGTCCGACGACAACAACGAACCAAGTCTTGGAGATGTAAGTATTTTGTGAACTCAATTGGAACCCCGTATGTCCAACGCCCAGAGCAGTACTAGGATTCCCCTTTGATATGAGTCTAGGACACGAACCTGTCAAGAGAGTATACTTATTAGGTTATTAAGAAACGACCTGCACCTCAAGAATGTAGTAATATAAAAACACAAGGAACCGCTCGATGCCGTATGCTCTGGAAGTTTGGAAGCTGAGCGGAGCAGATCTAACCGAAGTCAAGAAAAGAAAGAAGAGGCTATTCCGAGCAGCGCAGCCGAGATGCAGAATGCAAAAGTAGAAGCTGAGAAGAAGCTAAAAAAACTAAAAAGAGACGCTGTTGGGGCTCAGCGGTGGGCATGCAACTCTTCATACATGGATGGAGACACTTCCAAGATAGACGGAGACTGGAGCGAAGGGGGCAGACGAGGACGGATGGAGGCTGGTAACCCCCCTTCCGTCATTCTAGATGCCGCTGCTCACTTGAGCTGGGCTGCCCGACGCGCTTCTTCTCCGCCCGACTTCATTCGAGCACAGCAAACGCTCGTTACTACCAAAGCGGGCGGCGGGCAAGCAGTCCAATGCCCTGCCTCACCATGGCGCCAACCTGCAGGACAGGGTTCGGTTCCTGCAGTCGTGTACAGCAGCGGCCCGGTGTGCTCACCAGCTGCTGGTCGAAATCTCCAGGTAATGACGAGGACCAGACAATCCGGGAGACACCCAGTCCAGTTTCGGGCGTCTGTCATTGATGCTGGTTGGTTGGGCGAGTCGCTATTTCGGGGGGTGGTTGCAGTTCTATCTTAGATCCAGAGTTGCGTGGCGGTCCAGGCCAGAGTGCAACCCTTCCTGCATGCCATCATGCCAGGGTAAATAAAGACCGAGCATCCAATCAGTATGCACACGTCAGACGAGTATCTGCACTGTCAAGTGGCTGAGGTTATCCCACACACACACCCCATTTTAGGCGCCCAGTCTGCCCCTTAAGCGCGGAGGTTGAACAAGGACCAAAGACGTCGCGTTGAACCGCCCTAAGCCCGGCGCTAAAGAGTCGGTCGTATCACGTGATGTAGATCAGAGGCATCGCAGGCCAATCGACGTAAGGGCTGCCTGCCATCCAGCTTCAGACTTGTCGCCGACCAGTCGTTTCCTGGCGGCCGTTCCATGGTGTGACTGTCTCCTCCGTTTCGGAAATCGCGACTTTCATATTGATGGATGTGATTGAGTCTGCAGTTCTCTGACGATAGCAACCCATCATGCGACGCGGGCGAGTACAGGTGCGCGTGAATGGGTGCCGCAACTGAGCTTCTCCAACGATAGCAACCGCCGCGCGGGATGGATGCAACATCACGACTTGCTGGTCACATATAGACCTCGTCACTCTCTAGGCGTTTTGCTTCTCACATACTCTGATGGTGCAGCCTTCGTCGAGGGGCACGAAGCCGTCATGAATACTGGTGCCCCCACCCAATTATGCTCAATCACTGCGTGTTTCGAAATCGCCAGTACTTTGTCCCTTTGAGGCAGACGGCCTCTGCGCCTCCTAACGCATCATCGTTGATCCCAATTGTACGATGCGCCCTGGTTGCGTCTGCTGTTTTCCATGCCGTATGAGGACTTCAATAGAAGCGTCTGCCTGTGTACTCGTACGGGCTAAATCAAACCGGCGGAATGGCCAAAATCGTCAATGCTCAGGAATTTCCATTGTCTTCTTTTGATGGTATCTTAGTTTGTCGTAGCCTCTACTGAGAAGCCTCTGCCCTCATCCGAGGACCTCCAAATCCACATCATATCCGAATGTGAGAACGCTCGGGAACGGGCCATATAACCGCATGTGTCTGAACAACCACGCCACAGACCATTTCTCCTCCTTCCACTTCTTCTTCTCCATCGATGAACGAAGCAGCGAGAAACTAGTACTAAGATTTGACGCCGGCATCGGTGGCGCTCGGAGCGAATGCGGCCTTGGCACGGTTGGACTTGATGACTTTCTGCACGTCCTCCTCCGTCTGGTCCCAGTCGTTGGGGTCAAGCTGTACAAGGTCGATCTCGTACAGGTCCGCGATTTGCTTGAGAGCGTAGAAGCTCTTCTTGTCGTAGACGAAGCTGATGCTGACACCGATCCGTCCGAAACGTCCGGTGCGGCCGATACGGTGCAGGTACGTCTCAGGGTCGGGCTCCGAATCTCCACGCCCCTTCATAGGAATGTCGTAGTTGATAACCATCGACACGCTGGACACATCGATACCCCGGGCCAGCACATTGGTGGTGAGGAGAACCTTGGACTGCCCGGACCTGAATTCCTCCAGCAGGCGGTCGCGTTCGGGACCATCCTTGGCACCGTGGAGGGCCGACACACGATGGCCATCGGCCTCCATTCGGCGCTTGATCTCGTCGGCGCTCTCGCGGGTCTGAGTTGGGTTTGTTAGTTTGCATCACAGTTTTCCGCATTAGGCGAAAAGATTCCGAACATACCTTGACGAAGATGACGGACGAGCCAATGGTCATGAGACCGTAAAGCTTGACGAGGACTTCGTACTTGTCCTGCTCGGTTGGGCAATCCATGTACATTTGAGAGATGCCCTTGACGGTGAGCTCGGTGTGCTTCAGACGGATTTGATCGGCCTTGGGCGCGAACTTCTCGGCAAAGCCCATAACCTTGTCCGGGAAGGTGGCAGAGAAAAGCAGGATCTGGATGTCACGGGGAAGCATACTGTTTGGTGTTAGCCCGATCGGTTATGCCAAGGTTTGAAGGTGAGCCCTACCTTTTGACTCGGACACACTGGTCACCAAGGCCCTGCTGGTCAAGCATGTTATCGGCCTCATCAATAACTAGGAGCCGAAGCTTCGACACGTCCAGCTGGCGTCTGCGGACGATATCCATGACAGTACCGGGAGTGCCAACAATGACGTTGGCTCTGACAGGGGCGTTGCGCTCGAGAGCGCCAGGAAGAGCTGCAGCCACTCTAAGACCCTCGCAGAAGCTACCAATCTTGCCAACGACTCCTTCAATCTGACGCGCAAGCTCGCGACTAGGCGCGAGGATAAGAGCTTGGGGCTGCTCGAGCTGAGTATAGTCGACACGGGCCAGAGTGGTAACGACGAAGGCAGCGGTCTTGCCGGTTCCGGATTGCGACTGGGCGATCATGTTGCGGGGAGGGTCGGCAAGCATTAGTGGAAGAGCCTTCTCCTGAATCTTGGAGGGCTTCTGGTAATTGAGGCTGAGGAGACCGCGGAGGATAGGCTCAGGGCTGCGATATGGAGAGATTAGATGCGCTCTCCGACGGCCGGACAAAACCACTCACAGGTTCATATCGCTGAATGTAGCGGCTGAGTAGAGAGTGCTGGTCTGGTCGGACTGAAGGTCGCCCAGCTTAACGTCGACATCGTAGGTGTTCTCGATCAGACCAGATCCACCTAGGGTTTCAAGGTTGCCGTCGACCTGGGGGACCTGTGCATCGTCAGCCGCGCCCTCGGCGGGGGGCTCCGTGATGCGACTGGCGAGGTCAGCCATGTTTGTTGGTATCGCGGACGTTCGTAAGGGTAAGCTGAAGGAGGGATGTCGGAGGCCGCGTGGGGAGTAAGTTGCGAGAATGCGACGTCGTACTTGGCAGGTCGGTCGCGGGTTGTGAAGTAGCGGTATGTGACCTCACCTATACGGCTCCAGCACCAGGTCAGCTGATGACAAGAACGATGGTTGCCAAGGGACGTGATGGAATAGAGGTAAAAAGGGCAAGTAAAGAAGTTGCACTCACTCGCAATCGAGCCTCTCCTTCGCTGGCCGTGGTTGAAAAAAAGGTCTGATGGGTGACCAGCAACGGGAGAAATTTTTATTTGAGTCTCTCTTTTTTTTTTTTTCTCTTCTCTTTTCTTTTGGAGGTGGCAGTTCGGGAGCTCTTACAAAACGAAATTCTGGGAAGCTATGTCGTCTGTCACTCTTGCCTGTGATGACCAAAAAGCAGTTCCAAAGTTAATGGCGGGGCTACATCCGCGGGGCATATTGTGGCCTAACAATCCAGGCTTGCAAGGCACATTGCGATCCGAACTTGCCTAGGTAGCTAAGCTAGGTAGGTAGGTAGGGACCTCCCTATCTACTTACCTCCAAGCCACCTAGATAGTTTCCGATGATTTGCCGCCCAGGTACGGGGAAGCCACCGGGGGGCGGAGGGGTCATGTTTCACTCCCTCCTTTCGTTCCTTGGGCCGCGATGCCAAACAAACCATTGCGGCCGAGAGCCTCAGGTTAACGGTTCCTTTTGCTCGCGTGCTTTTTGTTTCATTACTATCCAGCGCCTTTCATGCAATTGACATGGCAATGCTGAAGGAATTCCCAATAGCATCGCAATGGGACCTGCTCAGGGCCTGGCGCATGCGGCATATGTGACAGACAGCACACTACCTACACGTAAACTTGGACGCTGCTTGTGCTGCTTGGAGTACCCGAGTGCGATACCCCTGCCCTCAGGCTTGATTCAATTAGCACCAATGGGTGGTGGTATTCTAGGTAACGACTGGCATCCGGTCCGGTGTCCCCACCAGTCCACCACAGGCCCCCTTCAGCGCACACCTACCGTACCTAGCTGGTGGACCGAGCAGCCGGAGAAGCCACGCCAGTTTGGCAGGCCTGGAAGGGAGAATGTTCCAGCTGGCCGAGAAGAAAAGGAGCTGACGACGTCCGCGTCCGATGTCCATGCCCGCTGCAGCCCGCCCCTAATCAAAGAAGGTACCTACCCAGTAGGTAGGCCAAGCATGGCAGGCGAGGTACCTACAGCGTACTTCGCACATCAGCTAGCTACTACGCAGGTACTTTACTTCTACCTACCTAGGTACCTTCTTCGACTACGTGTGTTGCGCAAAGCAGAATCGACCTCTCTTCCCCTCGTGTCTCTCTCTCTATCTCTCGCGCCGACCAAGATCGCCGGCTCTGGGGACTTTTTTTTACCTGACAAGGCGAGGCATACATACACATTGTCTTGACTCCCTTTAATCACTTTATATATTGTTCCGGCAGCCTGCGCCTCCTGTTAGCTTTCATCTTTTGTTTCCGCCCAGTTTCCTCCCAGTTTTAGCCGCTTTGGCGGGGTTAGCCTTACACGATTGCTCCCCCGCTGCGCTGACTTCCTCCTGCTCGGGCCGCAGCCCACCGTTGGTGGTTTGTCCTCTTCCCGCTCTCGTTCCTTCGGAGGGACCGTCACGAATCCCTCTTCCTCTCGCAAACAGCACACTGCGCTCGCTGGCCACTTTGCACGCCCTCGACCCTGCTGCTTTGCCGGCTTTCCAAACGTTGCTTGCTGTTTCGGTGGCTTAATTCTGGACAATGGCGGATGTAGACGTTGCGCCGACTTTCGGCGCTGAGCTCAAGGTCAGTATCCCGCCTGCTGCCTTGCCCCCCTTTCCCAGAAACGCTAACATGCTCTCTGTCTAGGATGGCTTCAAGCCCGCCAACACCTGGGTGGCTCACGGAATATCATGGCTCGACGAAATCTCACAGTTTTACCGCGAGAGAAGCGCCATCGAAAAGGAGTACGCTGCCAAGCTTCATGCCTTGGCCAAGAAGTACTTTGAGAAGAAGAATAAGAAGTCAGCGCCTCTCAGTGTTGGCGACACGCCTGCCATGACGCCAGGTTCCCTCGAGAGCGCTTCTTTGACCACATGGTCCACCCAACTCACGACCCTCGAAGCGCGAGCTGACGAACACGATCGATACGGAAACAACCTGGTCTCGCAAGTGGCCGAACCCCTCAAGTTTCTGGGCACTCGCTTCGAAGAGCTGCGCAAACGCCATGCCGACTACGCCAGCAAACTCGAGCACGAGAGAGACTCCCAGTACGCCGACTTGCGGAAAACGAAAGCCAAATACGATGCTGCTTGTCAAGAGGTGGAAAGTAAACGCAAAAAGTCCGAATCCGCCTTTGACAAGGCCAAAGCGCAGAGCGCGTATCAGCAGCAGATACACGACATGAACAACGTCAAGAACACCTATTTGATTGCCATAAATGTTACAAACAGGCAAAAGGAGCGCTACTACCACGAGTATGTTCCCGAGGTCATGGACAGCCTGCAGGACTTGTCCGAGTTCCGCACCCTGAAACTGAACGGCCTGTGGACCATCGCATCGCAGCTGGAAGCCGCCATGCTACAAAGCAGTAACGGGCTGATGGAGAAGCTCGGAACAGAGATCTCCAGAAACCAGCCTCACCTTGACTCGATGATGTACATACGCCACAATCTCGGCGCATTCCAGGAACCTGCCGACAAGTGCTTCGAACCTAGCCCCGTGTGGCACGATGACGATCAGATGGTTGTGGACGAGCCGGCCAAGATTTATCTCCGGAACGTTCTCAGTAAATCGAAAGCGCAACTGGGGGATCTGCGCAGGGAAGTCGACAAGAAGAGGCGCGAGGTTGAAGGCATCAAGCGCGTGAAGCAGCGAGTCAGGGATGGTACCGAGAACAAAGACGAGGTCATGATTGTCACGCAGATATTTGCACTGCAAGAAGAACTTCATGCTGTCGATAGGCGGAGAGTCACCGCCGAGGTCGAGACCACCACCATCACCTCGGCTGTTGGCGACGTAACGCTAGGCGCCAAGAACCACAACTTCAAGGCCCAAACCTTCAAGATCCCAACCAACTGCGACCTATGCGGAGAAAGGATATGGGGCCTGTCGGCAAAGGGCTTTGACTGCAGAGACTGTGGATACACATGCCACAACAAGTGCGAGATGAAGGTTCCCGCTGACTGTCCGGGAGAACAGACCAAGGAGGAACGAAAGAAGCTCAAGGCCGAACGGCAAGAAGCTGCTAATGCGCTACTGAAGCCGGCGGCATCCTCCCCTACCAACGCGTCGGAATTGCCGGCCTTGACGAGGTCGAACACGATGAACTCGTTGAGCTCGGGATACGCACACAGCGCCCGCCGGTCGATAACAGGGGGGCCGGCATCGCCCATAGACGAGGCTCCCCCAGAGCCATCAACCCCTCGTCCGCCGGCTCCTGCATCGACTGTGAGCTCTACCACCACTCGTAAGAGAGTTATGGCGCCGCCTCCGGCCGCCTACATCAGCGAGCTTCCCGGTAGCGCGCCGAACGGATCGGGCTCATCGGAGCAGCAGAAGGGCAAGATGCTCTACGCATTTGAAGCCAGCGGTGACGGAGAAGTTTCTGTGCCCGAGGGTCGCGAGGTCACGATGCTCGAGCCTGACGGTGAGTTTGGCCCCTGGTGATCCTGATGGAGGCGCTGACAACTTTATGCAGATGGTTCCGGCTGGATCAAGGTGCGCGCTGGCTACAAGGAGGGCATTGTGCCAGCAAGTTACGTCGAATGGGCAGCAGCCCCCGCGTCACCAATGATTGCGCAGAACACTGGCGCGTCCGCACGACCCGAATCCACCTACTCCAACTCGGGCTCCTCGATAGGAACGGCGGGAGCAGGGAAGAAGAAGGGACCGGCAGTAGCGCCGAAACGCGGAGCCAAGAAGCTGAAGTATGTGGAAGCATTATATGATTACACAGCGCAGAGCGATGCAGAGCACAGCATGGCAGAGGGCGAGAGATTTGTGCTCATCAAAGAAGATCCCGGCGACGGTTGGGCCGAGGTCGAGAAGGGCGGAGTTACGAAGAGTGTGCCCGCAAGCTATGTACAGACAGTCTAGGAGTATTGTGCACGGGAAGAGAGGAAGCATCGAGGATCGGGGTCACTTGTGGCGACGACCGTGAAGAACAAGACGGCAACCGCGCTGCAAGACATCTCACAGGTGTCGAATCCAGCACGATGGGTTCATCAAGCAGAGGTTACCGAGCGAAGAGGCGCATTCAAGTCATATGTGGCAACAAACTACGTGCCACCGGCCGAAATCGGGCAAGTGACGAGCGTCCGGCTGGTGAGACGAAACCAGAGCCAGAGGGAGCGACGGAAGTCGAGGCTCGATGAAGTGGCAGCTTGGCGAGCGTCGAGAGACCGAGGGAACAGCATTGGTTGAGGTGCATTTCGTACCGATTACACATACACTGGCGAAGGAGGTCAGTTGAGGTGAAGCAGTAGGAGTTCTTGGGGTGGTCCTTTTCCTTGGGAGGTTTCAAAGTAGTTCAAATTAGCAAAGCATTGTTAATTCGGCATCGTCGGTGACGGTTTTTTTTTTTAACCCCCGGCGTCAGGCGTACATACGTGAGTTTACCTGCGACAGGCCATTCTATAAATCTGACAAAAGGCTTGCAAAACCTTGTAGTGAGGCGTTCGTCCAGTATGTGTCATATACATGGACACTTTTCTGCACGTCAAAAATATACAAAAACAGAAAACACCCCCCCCATCCGCAAACCTTGGTGTCAACTGGCGAGCCCCTGCAGCCGTATAAGGCTTGCGGCATCGTCCCCGCTAGTAGGGCTCCTTATTTGGGACTATGGCCTTTCCGGTCGAGGCCAAAGGGAAGGGATGGGAGGGGGGTCGCGGAGATCCAGCC
Source organism: Colletotrichum eleusines (assembly GCA_016807845.1). Lineage (NCBI taxonomy): Eukaryota > Fungi > Ascomycota > Sordariomycetes > Glomerellales > Glomerellaceae > Colletotrichum > Colletotrichum eleusines. The sequence continues at coordinate 1,768,583 of JADEZO010000005.1, forward strand.
GGCCATCCCGCTGCCAGTCCGCAGACACACCCGCCTATCTTCACTGCGAGAGCCCGCCCACGGGCCTTTTTGCGGGGGGGGGGAACGTCTTTGCAGGAGCAAACGGCCTACCTAGTTTGGACAGAATGCTAGCCTGGGAAGACCCAGCATCGAGACGACTCGTGTAATAGTGCAGGGAGCGCAATTGCGGTGGTCTGACTGGCCATACCCATCTTAATGAGCTGTAGACTGTTGGCCAGCCCAGAGCCTCCCTGCCTAGGCCGAGCGGTAATTTCCTGAGCAAGTTCTGAACTTGGCAGAGGGTTGGCACACGCAGCGGGAAGAAAAGCAAGCGCAAAAGCCAAGGTCCAGGCAAGGCGGTGGTGGTGTGGCGAGAGCGGTATGAGCAGAAGACTTCCAAGACGGGCCAAGCCCTGAACCAAGCGCCAATCAGGCGGCGATGAGGATGGGATAGCCTCTGAGGAAGTCTGCTGAAGGATGCCACAGAGACATGGGCGCTGGGTGCGACAGATGGAGGGGGGGTCAATTTGGAAGAACGCCGGGAACGCAATTTCGTACATCGTACAGGCATATGCCAGAGAACTACATTGGACGGCGGCGGGTAACCTGTTCCAACACCGCGTTGGGTTTGGCAAGTTCGAAGGTTGTAGGGGCACAGAATTTTCGTCCTGGGCCTAAGAAGACGTTTCTTTGCATCGTGGGGTTTTCAGAGAAACATGTGGAAATCATGGTTTTCTGGCCTCGGCCGACACGAACAGACAAGAACAAGAGAGAGAGAGAGCTCCTGTGGTTGGTGGTATCGGGGCCGATGGTCATCGGTCGTCACATTTATTTCTTTTCTTGGGATCATGGGCAGGGGGCCCAACCCAGGCGAGGATCCAATCAATCTATGCGGTGTCACGTTGGGGTAGGTTTGGAAACTGGGCATGTCGAGTAGGGCGAGACTGATGTGGGGTGTTAGAATCGACGACGGGCTGAGAAAACGAGCATGGAATGGATATTATCTCATCGTGTGCATTGAACGGCGCGCGGTGGCACTCGTAACGGGCATTTGGTCAATGGACATTTTTGTCAAGCAGACCAAGAGAGCAAGAGACCAGACCAGACCAGAACAGCCGACCGGTGTGGAGGTTGGGTCTCGGTGGCAGTGTCGACGTGGGCTTGCGTGGCGTGGCATTCTATCGTATAGATCGTTGGCGAGGGCGGGTGAATATTGGCATGGCCATTTCTTTAGCCGCGTGTGCTTCTTCTTGGAGCTTTCTTGGGCTTTTCTTGGGCTTTTCTTGGGCTTTTCTTGGGCTTTTCTTGGGCCTTTCTTGGGCCTTTCTTGGGAAGGGCAGATGTGCCTTGTCCAATTGAATGACCGGATGTGGAAGGGGAAGGAACACACAAACAGGTGCCATACTGCGTATGTACACTACTCCCAGGTGGTGACGAGAGGAACGTGAAATCGCAAGAGCAGGCAAGGGCCTCCATTGATCGCTGTGGCAGTGCACGTAATGTGGCCTTTGAAATGGGGCAAAAGACTGGATCTTAATGTCTCGTTCGGAAAAGGGGTGGAGGGCGGCAAGGAGATGTCTCCGCAGCTGTGCCCCAACCAAGCCAGCAATGCGCCCACCTTGAAGGTTGGCTAGGTACCTACGATGTAGTGTACGATAGGTACACCATATGGCGATGGTGGCCGGGTATCTGCTTTACACTCCCTTTTTGCTGCGAGCGAGATGTCAGCGAAGAAGCTTGTTTCTTTCCGTCAGAGGTATTGGTGTGTCGAATGTTCGTATGTTTTATGGCATGGAGTCGTGTCAGTCGAAGGGGGAGCACGGGCGATGGACATAGGCTTGATACGAGCAAAACCGGGAAGGAAAACAAAACGGCCCAGTTGAGACTAGGAGGCGAGACGGAAGCTGTGTGTGTGTGTGTGTGTGTGTGTGTGTGTGTGTGTGCTATTGCTGATTGGCGGTCGCACAACAGGGCCGGTGACGGGAAAATTCGATCGTCGTTTTTTGTTGCGTTTCAGCGGGTTCGATGGGCGATTGGAGGATTTGGCATGGTATTAATGGGATTCTCCCCAGGACGTGGTGGTGCGAAAAGGGGGCCCTCAGTCGTGGTGGAAGGCGGGCGACGATACCTGTGCCCAGACGCGCCGGTGTGCAGCAACGTGCGGCCGAGTGTGCCATGTAAGTAAGACTGCCAGACGCTGGACGACAACAGGATTACATCACCAATAACAGGTTAGCTTACCCACCTATAGGTACCTACCTACAACTCCAAGATTGTGTTTACATAATACTATACACTACACTGCGTACTACCAACTTAACGACACCAAGGAGGAAAATACTGGGGTGGCCATAACGCCCGGTATGGTTGAGCTATTACGCTGCAGCCAATCGAGTTTGATTATCTGGTGCCGAGAACCCGATTTAGGCCCATCCCACCTAGACGCGGGTTATAGACACGCCCTAAGCCAACGCCTCCCAATCCCCCCTGAATACGGATATTTGCAAATGTCCTCCCAGGAGACGCATCCAAGCAGCAGCTGCCAGCCTGCCATCGGCCAGCCATGGTTCGGTTGTCAGACAGAAAGGAGTGACTAGAACCCACTAAGCGAATGAACGGGCTGCTCCTTTCCCCTCCGCCCAGGCCCACCATACACGTCTCCTGTCGGTCCTTCCTTGGCAAGGAAAGGGAATTGGACCGGGGCCAGCGAGAGATGTTGTGCAATGTTGGTGGTGGGTGGGCGAGCGAGCGAGCGAGCGTCAGTCAGTCAGTCAGTGGAGAAGATCCAGAGTGAATGAATGTCCCACCTTTAGAAAGTCCGGGGGGTGTGGATGTGGGTGTGGCCCGCCCTGCGAGTGTGGAAGGGGGGAAGGGGGAGGGAAGGGTGGATAGGAATTCATTCGTACCTTCGTTTCCGAAGCACCACCACCACCGTCAACCACGCCGTTTTTAATCATCCAAGTCCCTCGTTCCCGCCCGACCTCGAATTTCTCTCCTTCTCGTCATTCCATCCCACCCTAACCGACCTCTCGTTTCCGCCTTCCGGGTCTCGAGCGTGCCGTTTCTTTTTTGCCTTTCGATAAAATCATACAGTCAACTCCCTCGCTTTGGTTGACCTTTTTCACCATCTACCTTTCAGAAACCGACCAGCCCTTTTAATCAACCACCATTTTGGAACCTGAATCCCATCACCTTTCCGTTGCTCTCAACTGTCCCTCACTCTTTCGGGACATCGTCTACCGCTTGGCACTGCTCAATCAATCGTCTTCTTTGGCTTTGAAGGAAATATCTTGGACCCCCTGCGGCCATATACACCATGAAGTCCTTCGCCGCCATCTCGGCCCTCACGGTCCTCACCGTCGTCACGGCGAAGCCCACTGTCAATGAGCGCGAGGCTTCCATCAAGGCCCGCTCTCTCCCCACCGTCTCCGTCACCGGCAATGGTATGCTTCACGAGTCGTACACCATTTCACCTGATTCAATTGACTAACACGTAACCCGATAGCTTTCTATGCTGACGGTACTCGGTTCTTTGTCCGTGGTATCGACTACCAGCCTGGTGGCTCGTCCAAGAATGTCGACCCCCTTGCTGACACCACCATTTGCGGCCGTGACATTCCCAAGTTCAAGGACCTCGGTGTGAACACTATCCGTGTCTACAGCGTCGACAACTCCAAGAAGCATTCAGACTGCATGAAGATGCTCGCCGATGCCGGTATCTACCTCGTTGCGGACGTCAACAACCCCAAGTACTCCATCAACCGCGCTGACCCCCACCCCTCTTACAACGCCGACTATCTCCAGAGTGTCTTCGCCACCGTTGAGGAATTCGCACAGTACGACAACACTCTGGCCTTCTTCTCCGGAAACGAGGTTATTCACGATGAAGCCAACACCACCCTGACCGCCCCCTACGTCAAGGCCGTCACCCGTGACATCAAGAACTATATGGCCTCCCGCGGTCTTCGCCACGTCCCCGTCGGCTACTCTGCCGCCGATGTTGCCGACAACCGCATGCAGAGTGCTGCTTACTTCAACTGCGGTAGCGACGATGCTCGCAGCGACTTCTTCGCTTTCAACGACTACTCGTGGTGCAGCTCCAACTTCAAGGAGTCTGGCTGGGATGTCAAGGTTAAGAACTTCACCGACTATGGTATCCCCATTTTGTGAGCAGCAGCCATCACCAACCCCTTCCTCTCACTAGAACAATACTGACCCTGATTTCTAGCCTGTCCGAGTACGGCTGCAACACCAACGTCCGTGACTTTGGTGAAATCGAGGCGTTGATGAACCCCGAGATGACGGGTGTCTACTCGGGAGGTCTGATGTACGAGTACTCGATGGAGTCCAACAAGTACGGCATCGTTGAGATCGATGGCGACAACGTCAAGGAGCTTCAGGAGTACACCAACTTCAAGAACGCCTTGTCCAAGTACCCCGCCCCTACCGGTGACGCCGGTGCTGCAAAGACCTCGCACGCTGCTGCCGCGTGCCCTACCTCCGACTCCGTCTGGATGGCCGACCCCACCAAGATCCCTACCATGCCTCAGAAGGCCGAGAAGGTTTGTTGATGCGGCATAATTTCGCAACGAAGAAGCGGTTGGCTAACAGTCGAATAGTACATGACTGATGGTGCTGGTGAAGGACCCGGCTTGAACGGCCCTGGCTCCCAGACTGCCGGCGACAGCGCTTCCGAGGGCGACACTACCGGCGGTGTTCCCTCCCCTACCGCTTCCGGCGGCAAGTCTAGCGGTTCTTCCAACGCCGCTGCTGGCATGACCTTTGGTGGCCCCATGGAGAAGGCTCCCTTGGCCATTGCCGGTCTCACCGCCATGTTCACCATGTTCGGTGCCTTCCTGTTGTAATAAATGCAGCCACGTGGATGGCCCAGCCATTATGCTGGATGTACAAACGATGTTCACAGAGCACTTGCTCCTAATTCGCATGAAGCCCTATATTGTGCGGGTCGGGCGCCCTTTCGTTGGTCCACCACCGACGCCCGGGGTTCGGCCGTTTCTGGCTCCTGGGACAGTGGGTTGCACGGCACAAGCACAGTTTTGGGAGTTGATTCCTAGCGACAGCAATGTTGCTTGGCTCAAGCCGGGAGGCATCACATTATTTAGCGTGCCGGCGCAAGATATCTGTACGTAGTGTTGCATGGTGCAGCAACGATTGTAATTCTTTTGTTTGATGATGATTATCGTGGACTCGCCAGTCCATCTATTCGCGAAACGTGACATGCATAAACACGTGTTTCTCAGTTCCACCAGGTAGCGTTTCCGACTTGTTCTCAACTCCCCACTGACGGCGAGGCCGACTTGCAACCTCACACTTTGCAGAATCAGACGAGTGTTGGCTGACCCGCATATCTTGTCGCGAACATATTCTCAGGCTTGTATTGCTGGGCGCTCATTACAGTCAAGCAGCTGTAGTCTTCAGGTCCGAGTCCTCAGAGCCCTCGGGAACGTTAAGCGTCGTTGAAATAAAGCTGTCACTGCCAAGGGGATCGTGAACTGGGACGAATGTTTGCCTGTTGGCTGGCGGGCGGCGGTGGCCCGTCGGTCTGGGCTGAAGAATGACAAGCAAACAACCGCGCCCTTTGTCTTACTTTTCCCGCTCTTTTATCTTCGCTATATCGAGTCGAGAATACGGGTTTGCTCTTTCTCCTGCTAGTGCGACAATATCCACTGCCAGATCCTCCCAACTCAGCAAACCTTAACATCCGGATCGCGAACTGCGCGACTGCACCGCCCTTGTTCCGCCATCCAGGTCCCCCCCCCTCTCTCTGCCGACACGGGCTTCGCTGGCGCCGACGACGTCGTTTGTAGGTGAGCCATACATTTACCCGCCTCTACGGCATAGACTTCTGCGAGGCGTGACAGGACAGGTTAGGTGTGCTGCAGCGGGAAGACTTATTTTTGGGGGGATTTCGGGTTGCCTTTACGAGCAGGGCGGATATCTCCATCGACCTGTGAACTTTCCTTTTCCGTCTCGCAACTGTAAGTTGGAAGAATGCCATAATCTGATCTCATGAACACGACGCGAACCAGTACGAGGACGAAGAGTCGGAGCAGCGGGTTAGGGACTTTGAACATGTTGCTGCGTGCGGGTGGCCAAACTGCATAGGGGTGAGAGTCCTCAGACAGGCGTAATCTTGAGTGGGCGTGGCAGAGTTGTGAAGCTGGAACGGGAAGAGATCATGAGGGGGTCGTGTTACCTCTAAAATGCCACAAAAGAATACTAAACAAAAAATCAGTTGAATATGTCACCCGAAATAAGAATCTTTGTTACTGCCAGCACCGTAGATCAGTCAAGGTCATTTATCGTTCGTAATACTGCTATGGATCGCAGACCATGGGCACTCTCATGGTTGTTGGTCATTCATGCGGCTGGCTAAGCGAATAGTCGACCCAACACGGTAGAAGGGCCAGTCAGATTAGGAAACTCAAGAGAAACCAAAGACGCACTCCAGAGAGACAGAACGACATATTGAGCAGGTAGTGAGTGTACCTAGTTGGGTGGAGGAATGCAGTCGGGCGACGTGACCGGGACGGGCCGCGAAGACCGGGCCCGAGCGCCGTCAGTGCTTTCGTACTGGACGAACCCTTCCGCTCTCTTGTCGCGCACGAGATCCCCACGGTTATTTACCGCCACCGAAACGTCTCTCAATCGTAATTTATCGTCCTGTTCAGCCTAGATTAGAAGCAAACGTTCTGTGGTCGATCGCCAGCGTCTTCCCCAAGTCTCCATTATCCTTTTGCCCCGAGCGACGAAAAGCGAGTTTCGGGACATTAGCCGAACTAGAGATACCCACCTAATAACCGCAAATCAGTGTGTATGGCTATGAGTCAATCAGAACTCGGTGTGCCGCGAAGCCGGCAGTTGGTTTCAAGGAAGTCCGGTGGTTAAGACGAACCAATATTGACGTATAAGATGATTGATGGACCAATTTGGGTAAGTTTAAAGTTCGAAAATTCCAGACCAATGCGCACCGACGAACCCCGCCCGACGACACCACTTCACTGCAAGCTCACCATGTCCTTTTTAGGATATATCTTGCCAAGGACTAGCTCGCCTGGCAAATGGATCAGGCCATCGCTATGAGCACACCTCCGAAAGCGTTGATTCCTCTTACGGAAGGCTCGTTGGTTCTTTGGTCCCGTCGCAGCGCCTACTGAGAGGGCTTGATCTCGACTGGACACTCGAATGACCTCGCATGCCGAACATCCGGCCCCGCCCGGCGCAGCCACTCATCCTTGGCGTGGTGTTGTCAGGACGGCGTTTATGTCTCCGGCGGGGGTTCTGTCGCTTTTGCCGGTACTCTGAGCCGGCTGTCGTATTCCAAACCACTACTTCTCTCCAAGCCCGCCCAGCATGTTGCGCGTACAGGCGCGCCCGCGGGTCAGCTCGACCGCCCCCTTGACCAAAGCAGGAAACTCTCGTTCCCCGACTTACCCGTCACGACCTTTGCGGGTGACTCCTCAGAACAAGCTGGCCCAGCTCAGTTCCACCGCGAAATCTCACTCTCAGCTCATGAAAGCCTCGCCCGACGGTCCAGCCCGGGACGCAAAATGCGCCAAGTACAGGCTTCGCGACTGCTTTGGTCCGTTATTATGGCGTCGACCCTGGTCCTAGTCGCCTATGAGCTTTTCTATCCACGGAGCAGTTTTCAGACCCGGCTGGCAGGGCGACCGTTCGACCACCTGCCGACTCAACAGTCGAAGTCTGGCCCTTCGACCGGAACCGGGGGAAACTTCAACAATCTTGGTCTGACCGAGGAACAGTGCCAAGCCACCTTTCCTGGTCTGACCAGAGAGATAGACGTGGCCGTGTCGGATGGCGACTTCCAGCTCGGCCTCGGCGACAGTTCTGTATCGCTGCTGGGACAGATCAAGGACAGCAAGATACTGATCCTTCAAGCTCCAAGACCGGTGGACATGTCAGACCAGTGGTTGGAGGTAGGCGGAACCCCGAAGATATTGATACCGTGAGAACATGTAGCAACAGCTTACAGGTAATCAGCGGCAAAACGCCGCCCTTCAACAGCTGAGCCGAGCTCTCCTGACCTCGCCGAGCCCTCTGCCCGACACGTTTTTCAGCCTCAATGTCCAAGATGCCCCCCTTTCACGTTCCTGGTCCCATAGCCGACCCGCCACATCTCCTTCTCCTAGGCACATCTTCACCATTCCCCATTTCTCCTTTTGGGCATGGAACAAGCCCTTCATCCGTTCCATCCCGCACGCAGCTGCCGCGATTACCGATATCGAGGCCAGTCTTCCCTTCGATATGAAAGACGGGCGTGCGGTGTGGCGAGGGACCGCTTGGTTCAACAACGCTGCCGGCGCAAACCCCAGGTCGCGACAAGAGCTGTTGAGGGTCACAAAGGATGCCCCGTGGGCGGATGTACAGGCCTTGGGGTGGGTTGACGGCGGGGAAAACGCCACGAACGCTCTCAGGATCGAGGACTTTTGCCGGCACAAGTACATCATTCACACTGAAGGCGTGTCGTACTCTGGCCGCCTGCAGTTTCACCAGCTGTGCGAGAGCGTGCTCTTGAGCCCGCCCGTGGAGTGGATGCAGCACACGACACACCTCATCAAGCCCGTGTACTCCAGCGTCCTGCTGGGGCAGGGGCAGGAGACAAACGCCGACGGCGCGGCAGTGGCGGCGGCGGCGGCGGCGACGACGAAACCCGGAGGCGGGTACCCGTCCTCGAGGGCGCAGAATTCGTGGCCTGCGACGGTCAGCCCCGGCGAGGCCAACGCGGTCTTCGTCAACCCGGACTGGTCCGACCTCGAAGCGACAGTGGGCTGGCTGGAGGGCCACGCCGAGGTGTCTCGCGGCATCGCCCGCCGGCAGCGGGAAACCTACTCCGAACGCGGGTACATGAGCCCGGCGGCCGAAGTCTGTTACTGGCGAGCGCTCGTCAGAGGCTGGTCCGAAGTTGTTCGCGTCAACGGTACCATCAAAGACGGCGGAGGACCCACGAGCTTTGAGGAGTTCGTGACGAACGCAAAAATGTTCCGGAAAGGGCACTGAGATTTCCATAGGCCATTCGGTAATACGATGGGCACTGGGGCACCGTCGAGTCCTACATAGTAGTCTGGGATGTCTCATTATTGGAGGGTGGGGGAGGGAAGGGGTTTTTGGGGCAGCTGGTCTCCAAACCCCGCAGGACGGGACGAGACAGTTGGGCGGGTTCTCCGCGAACACACGACGGAAGCCCGAGAGTCTGGTAGTCCTCGATCGCTTCGAATCCGAGTATCTTTATCCAGAGATGTGGATTTCAAGCTCAAAGTGTCCATGTCGACTCGAATCGCCAAAACCAAGAGTGGACCGGCTTGAAGCAAGCAAACAGAGACAAGCGCAGAAGAAGGCCGGAATTTTGGCCCGCCTCATGAAGCGGCCAACAAGTCCTTCCGAATCCGCGGTCAACCACACAGGCAAGAGTTGCCGACATGGTCCCAGCCCCCGGAGACTCAACAGTCCACGTTGCGATGCCAACATGTGCATGGCAGGTTTTGGCTGCGTAAGCCGCTGATTACCACATTATGCATGAGTCTCACATCGGACCTGGCTGGTTGGAGGAACGGGTATACAACAGCCGGATGTTGGTGCTCATCAGAGCTACGTATACGCATGATGGAGCCACGAACGTTGGCGAAAAAGCCCCGCGGAATAGGCCAGCAGGGGTGGGGGGGGTTAAAAAGAATGGCTCGGAAATCAGAGGCGCAATCTCCGCCCAAGGTATGAGATGACCGGCCAAGATGGGCCCGACTGAGAGAGTCTCCCAGGTCGTTGGCTCACGCGGGTTGGGTAAGTCAGAATAGCTTAGACGGAGCACCTGCCAACGGGGACGGAGGAGGGAGTCATGTTGGGGAAACTCTGCACGGCAGCCCACGTTACGCACAAGTGCCGTCGTCCCCTGTCGACCTCGCTTCGCGAAGCTCTCGGCGGCTTGGCCTCGCCATTGCATACGCATACGACAGGTCGGCGATATACATACCGACAAAAGCACGGCAAAGGGGTAAAAAATGGCTGGACGTCCACAGCAGGCGGTTTGGGCAGGCCATGTGACCCAACAAAGTTTGCGACATGGCAGCAATCATGCGGATGCAGGGGCACATGGCGAACCAGCCCTTTGGGACAGCAGGAGGCGGTTTTTTTTTTTTTGGTCGGTGAGGCGGACAGACGAGACGGGGTGGTATCGACGGAAGATGCCCATTTCTTATTCCAAAACGAACGAGAGAAGAAAAGGTTTCGATGGGGCTGCGTCGTGGAGGAGGAGGAGGAGGAGGAGGAGGAGGAGGAGGAGGACGTTGGTTTGGACATTGGTGGTGGTGGTGGTGTCCCCCTCCCCAAAGACATCTCCTCTCCTCCCCTCGACAAGCAGCAGGGAGACAGAGACGGGGGGGGGAGGCTGGGTACGGGGCCCGAGAACCGGGAAGGTCTGTTACCTTCAGAGGTGATTATGCGGCACAGTATCTATCAATCGGCAAGATGCGGGCCTGTGGCATTCATTCATCCGTCCATCCATTCAAGGTAGCTAGCTCGGCAAGAATGAACGGCTAGGTGTGTAGTTTGCATGCACATCACGTTCTGCTGCAGCAAGTGGGCCAAGCTGGCTCCCGTCCAGCCCCGTCACACCGTCTTTCGGCGGCCCCCAAACGCGATTTACGAGGCCGTCGGTAGTGAGGGGCCCGCGTATGTTGCCGGGGGGGTTCGAGGGAAGAGGAAGAGGAGGAAGAGGAGGGGGAGACAGAAGAAGAAGAAGAGGAAGAAGAAGAAGAAGAAGAAGAAGAGGGGGAACCTAGGTATGTAGGTACTTTACAGAGTAGTTTGGCACGAATGGAGGGTTTTTTTTTTTCTTCTTCTTCATCTTCGTTTTGAAGCAATGTTGGGCCGGAGCAGTTCCTCTCTCGACTCGGCGTCTGTGCGGATGCTAGGTACCTCGGTAGGTACATACACCACTGTACGTACCTTGGGCACTTTGGGCAGGTACCGCTCCATGTCCTTCCTGTCACCCCCCGTCGGTGTCGAACACCACCACATCACTCATACCAGCGACCTGCCGCAAAAGGGTGCTCGCATTGCTGCATGTCGTCGTGATAAGGGAGCTTTCTTTCCCTTCCCCCACTCGGCTCTTTTTCTTCGTCTTCTTCTTCTTTTTTCTCTTCCCCCCCCCACGTCGGTCAGATATCACATTTGGCCGCCCTTCCTTCCATTTGTGTCTCTCCCTGACCTTCCGGCCGGTAAATTGTGGCGGCTGTAGCAGGTGAGAGGGCAACCATGTCGTTTGTCGACGACAGTCGGCAACTCGTCCATCCTCTTCCTTTGTCGTCTTCGTCTCTATTGATCCGTGGTCCACGTTTATGCATCTTTCCTGTGGTACCTACCTCTCCTCTCCGTATTCCCCCCACCCCCCCTTCTCCTCTGCTGCAGCCGTATGCATGATATGAACCACGCTTGTTGGTTCTAAACATTGACGCATCATGCATTCCTCTCTTTTCGCCTCTTCCTCATGCAGCAACGGCGAATACCAGCCCACACTCCCACATCCAGTAAGAGATACCGAGTGACGGCTGCCGGCTAAGACGACCAAGAGAAGGGGGAAAGCAGAGGGACCCGGCCCAGTCTTTGACAGTTTGCCCGACTGCTCCTCTCCTCTCCTCTCCAATCGATAATTACAGTAGGTATTAGGTAACAAACGGCCACCTTCCCGCCCCATCCAGTCTGTTTCTCTCCCGCAACTCTGGTAGCAAATCGGGGAAGAAGGCGCCGCAAAACTGGAGAGCCTCAAGGGGCCATCATTCGCTAGTCATGTACCGCCAACTCAAAATATTGCGCAGTGTTCATAGTAACACCATGTACCTAGATATGTGGGAGGTATCCATCTCTCCCTCTCCCTCTCCCTCCCTCTTCCAACGAGGTCCGTCCCAAGGCAAGCAAGGGTCGGCCGGGACGAATTAGAGCGCTTGGGGGTTGAACCGCAACCCAGGTCCCAGGGTCTAGGGTACTGGTATCGACATCAAACAAATCAAACTCACCACCAACCCAACCTAACCGGTTCATTGGGTCTAGTTCTGGGTCTGCGTACCCCTCCACCCCCCCCCCTAGTGTTTTCGTTCCCGCCTTTCCCGCCTTCGCGGACTCAGACCGACTCATTTCGACGACCCAACTGTCTGGATCCGAGCGAGCACGCACCCTCTCTCACTGGCTCGCCATCTCACTCTCTCACACACTTCACGCGCCCACAAGAGGACCATGACTTCTCCCCTTCCTCCCTTTCCTCCTTGCCGGCACCCTCGAGATCGATCGCCGTATTCAAAACTTTGTTTCCGCGAGGGTCCAAGGTTTGTTGCCGCGCCTCCAGAGTCGACGCTGTTTGTGGGTGTGAACCCTTGGGATTTACCTCGTCACCTATAGCTGTAGCCCATCACCTTCTGTTATTCTCTCTTGTCTTTGATGCCCAAGCCGCCCACACTTGACCAGACTCACTTTTGTGTCGAACCCGGGAAAGGGACGACTGCCGCAACACTGAGACCAGCGCACCTTGAACAGCCTCGACGAAGGGCCGTCTTTGTTGGCCAACACCGAAACCCTTTTCTTTGTTCCGGCACTCCTCAATACCTGCGACTTCTCAGTAACCCGTCATCGGCCTTTCAGTCTCCACTCGTTCGATTCAAGTCTTCGACGGGCCGAGACTCGACCGCAATTGCTGTGTTCCTTCCGGAACCGTCACTTTGCCTCGTACAAAGGCCCGTCCCACCGCGCCGCTCCGCGCGACAATCGCCTCCGCAGAGCTCGCCTCTCCCTCCCCTCCTCTCGCCGCCCGCTTGTCCATGTCGCCGGCTGCAGTCATGTCCTTCTATCCGCCGTGCGCCGTCAATGGCCGTCTCGATGGCTTCGAGTTCACGTTCGAAGCCATCCCTGACAAGACACCCCTGCACGACGGCCGAATAGAAGTCGACGTATGTTGATCTCGCATCACTGCCCTTCCCGTTGATCCGTCGTTGGCCGTCCGATGTAACTGACAAATCCGACTAGCCCGATCCTCATGAGGGGTAGGCCTGCCACTACTAGTTGGACGACATGTCCCCGTGAGAGTTCACTAACATCGTTGTCCAGTGAGACCGACTCCCTGCCTGACGATGTCGGGCGCTTCCCCCGGCATTTCGGCCGAACGTATCACGCTTACAGAGCGGGCTGTACGTGCATAGTGTCTTCCCAGGGCGGACCAGAGAGCTCACAGAACTTATAGCCTATGTATTACCCAACGATCCGGCCGAGCAGGAGCGCCTGGATCTCCAATCCCTAGCTCTTACGGAACTATTCGGCGGCAGGTTACACTTTGCACCGGTCGCTGCGGAAGGCTCCCCCAAACGAGTCCTCGACGTCGGTACGGGGACCGGAGCATGGGCCATGGACATGGGAGATATGTATCCCGAAGCCCGTATAATCGGCACCGACCTCTCGCCGATTCAAAGCAACACCGTCCCACCAAACGTTCATTTTTATGTCGAAGATGCGTGAGTACGAGCCGGATCAACACGAGAACCCTGCACCCGCCCCCATCTGACCAGCCTACAGCGCCCAAACGTGGGCATGGCCCGAACCCTTTGACTACATCCACACCCGCGCCCTCCTTGGTTCCTTTGGCAATTTCAAGAACGAGGTCATCCGGCAGGCCTTCGACTCCCTCCGCCCGGGCGGCTGGCTCGAGTCCCAAGACTTTAATGTCGAGTGCATCTGCGACGACGGCACCCTGAAGCCAGACGCCGCGCTGGCCCGCTGGGCTCACGACATGAACCGCGCGAGCGAGCTCATCGGTCGTCCCCTGTCGAGGTCGCACCTGCTACGGCAATGGTACGAGGAGGTCGGCTTCGTCGACGTGCGGCAACGGCTGTTCAAGATCCCCATCAACGCGTGGGCCAAGAACCCTCGTCACAAGCACGTCGGGAAGCTGTGGGAGCAGAACTACCTCGACGGGCTGAGCGGGTTCAGCATGGCCCTGTTCACGCAGGTTCTGCAAAGGAAACAGGATGAAGTGCAGGTTGGCTCTCTCCCCCGCACTGGCGCATATGCTGTTAGTTGATGACATGTTGACGAGAGAACTGGGCAGGTATCGCTGGTAGACGTGCGCAAAGACATCTCCAACATACACATACACGCCTACCAGCACGTCTGGGTCGTGTGGGGCCGTAAACCGTACCCGGGCGAAACTGTCCCTCCAAGGGGTCCGTCGGAGGACAGGGACCGGGCCGAGGGATGACACGAAACGAAACGACACGAAGATCTGATTCTCAGTAAACTGGCGGCTTCGGATGCATGGAACAAGCGAAGGGTTTGGAAAATTCTTTTCATCTTTTATTCCCGCCAAACCATTTGATGATGCGACGGTCTGCGCATCACACGGCGCAACGGCTTGGGCGACGAGCAAAACTCCTCGCCCGAACTCTCTAACGTCGCCAACGGCCGCAAGGGCATCGTTTGCACCCTCGAGGTAAAGAAGTGGCTGCATAAATCTTGTTGCCGTTGTGGCTCGAGTCTCGGGCATACATGGCCGGTTGATGGCGAGTGCGCATGGCATACCGGCTCACATCGTCCGCTCCCCCCCCCCAATGGCTGCCAATCCGAGAGTGGAAATAGGTAGACCCCACTTCAACCGGATAGATATACTGTACCTGTAGGTACCTACATTGTGGGGCTTAGGCCTCCTCTGATCAGTTATGTCTACCTAGGTAGTTTGAAATGATTAATGATTCTCGCATAACGTCCACTCATATCGATGTACAGTAGGTAATTGAACTGTACGCTCCACTTAAACATTCAGAGAGAAATGAATTGCGGATGTGTAAGATGCGCAAGGGGGAAAGGAAGGGAGCATCTAGAAGCATCGAGTTGTCTGTGTGGCTGTGGGGTCTTCAGTCACATGCGACGGACAGGCATATACCTGTGCATCTCTTATCGTTATCACGGACCCCAGCTTCTTCCCACGAGCTCCGAGATGACGGCATCGACGGGAAGCTTAACCTTCTCACGTTCGCGCTCGACACTCGGTTTCCCGACCGGTCTCCATGGCACCACCACCGGCACATTGTTCATGGTCCTTGAGCCGAGGTCGCCAAACAAGACAGCCGCCTACTGTTCCCCCTTCTCGTCCCCGGCGCCCGCCGTTGCGCGCCCGGCCATGATCCCCTTCCGCGCCCTCCTGCGGCCGCCCGCCCCCCGCGCCGCATACCACCCGCCGCCGCCAGCTCGCCCTCTCATCGGCGTCTCCTACTCCCCCTTCGCCCTCTCCCTACCCCGAGCGCGGATACCCCCCATCCCGACGATACGAAACGCCGCGAAGCCTCGATTCTTCTCTCAGACCCCTCGGCGACCCCTCCTACCACCCACGGGTGGCTACGACCCCCGTAACCCCGCTTATCGCGAGGTCCTCCACGAATACTGCCTGCGCATCATGCGGCCCCTCGTCATGTCACCGCGCCTCAACCGCCTCAAGAGCCTTGCCGAGTCGCGCTCCACGTACATCGCGGTCGCCGTCGTCTGCCTCTCGTGCGCCGGCTTCATCTGTTACAACATCCAGACCGTCCCCGTATCGGGCCGCCTGCGCTTCAACTGCTGCTCGGAGGCGTCGCTCGGCTGCCTCTCGGAAGAGCAGGTCAGGCGCATCATCAAAGAGATCGAGTCGCAGGGCGGCCGGCTCCTCCCGTCGTGGGACCCGCGCTCGCAGATGGTCGCGCGCGTCATGCGCCGCCTGATCCCCGTGTCGGGGCTCGACGGCCAGGAGTGGGAGGTGCGCGTCATCGACGACCCGTACACGCTCAACGCCTTCGTGCTGCCCGGCGGCAAGGTGTTTGTGTACAGCGGCATCCTCCGCCTGACGCGCAACGAGGACGGGCTGGCGGCCGTGCTGGGCCACGAGATCGCGCACAACCTCGCGCAGCACGAGAGCGAGCGCTTGAGCTCCTCCTTGGGCTCCTCCGTCGTGTCCTGCGCCCTGGTGGGGGCCCTTGCCGCGCTGTCGGGCATGGTCGCGCCGGCCGTCGTACTCACGCAGTACCTGGTTTGGGAGCTGATGAACCCCGTCTTCACGAAGCCCATGAGCCGGGTGCAGGAGAGCGAGGCCGATTACATCGGGCTGATGCTCATGGCGGAGGCGTGCTACGATCCACGGGAGGCCGTGGCGTTTTGGCGACGGATGGACGCGGCGGCCAAGTGGTCGCAGGCGGAGCCGCCCAAGTTCTTGGACACACACCCTTCGGTAGGTCTCTCTCTCTCTGGACTTGCGCGTCCTCGGCGGCACCAAAGGGAGTATCTGGGGCGAGATGACGGTGCTGACGGCTGCGCATCTAGAACGAACACCGACTCGAAAAGTGCAAGGAGTGGATGCCCAAAGCCATGGAAAAGTGGGAGGCCAGCGACTGCAGGGGGACGGCCAGCTTCGCCAGAATGTTCAGACGGGCGTTGGATCATGGCATCATGATTGTGGAATTCTAGCCAGCTTTGGTTATGGGTACAGAAAAAGCAGTCTAGGCATGGACGGCAATTGGGTTACGGCGTTTCGGCGTGCTGGCGGGATGGGAGACACGACGCGATGGACCTTTTCTTCTCTTTTTTCTTTGTGCCCCCTCCCCCTTCTCTCTTTCTCTTCCCTCGACATATTCTTCCCGGGACGTGTACAGCTTGGCATTGTTAGCCATATCACCACTATGTATAGCGCTTCTGTAACAAGATACCTTTAGCAATCTCTTGCCATCGTAATCGAACCGCGCGTCTCCCCTCGCCCTGGCTTCCTTTCCGCAGTCCGACCCAGGTGTCTACCCAGTCCGTATGGCATCTCATATTTCTTGGGTTACAGCATGTCATCCAAGAGCATCCGCCTTCTCCACGTACAAGGCCACGCACGCGACCGAGACCGGGGCGTCGGGCAAGAAGCCGTCCATGTGGGCGCCAGTCAAGCTGAACCCGAGCGGGCCTCGAACTTTTTTTTTATGTGGAAAAAAAAAAAGCCAGATTCGGCCGTTTTGGAGAAGATCAGTGGGGATACGTGACTTGGTTCATGATCCTGGCCTCTCTGGTCGTCTCATATTTCATTGTAGAACATGCCTCCAAGGTAAAGAAGAAGCTTATGTGTAGGAAGGGGGGTTGGATTACGTAGCATGAAGCCTCGGATCTCCCCAGATCTCCAATATGCCCACGGGCTGAGAAATTCGAGCCTCGTGATTTGCTCCCGCATCTTTTACTCCAGGCCTAACCCAGGCTCCGTCCGGGGCGGAGCATTACCTTACCCCCCAATCAGCGGACCGAGTGCGGCTGTTCGCGCGTAGATGAGCCGAGGTACAGTTGACTCGTGCCACGCTCACTGGGGGGGGGGTTCAGTCACTGAAAGATGAACCAGCACGCGCCGGCGCGCGCATGCACACAGGTACTGACTGACTCACTGACTGGACGGACCGGCGTGCGCATGCGACGACACCCAACACCTCGGGCCTTTTTCCCTCTTCGTATCGGTTGACGTTTCTTCTAGAAACCACATCGTTTCCTCACTTCCTCTCCCTCTCACCACAACCTCGTCACTCAACTCACATCTCAGACCAAACAACCGCGGCTCGTCTCGCAAACCTCCCCCAACACCCTTCGGACAGTTCCGCCACCACACACCCACACACACACAAACCGCCAAAATGTCCCAGACGTTCACGACGCAGGAGGTCGCCCAGCACAAGACCGAGAAGGACATGTGGATCATCGTCGAGAACGGCGTCTACGATATCACCGGTATGACTGCTCTCTCTCTCTCTCTTCCCACCCCCACGTCACCCTCCCTTTCTCCACCGTCCTCTTTCTCTCACTTCTCCCACCTCCTTATTTCTCAGTCAGCCCTCGCCGGCATCACCCCCCCCAAAACTCCGTATCAATGACTCCCCGTATCCCAATAGACCCTCCCCCTGGAATACTGACAGCCCCGCGTCCCAGCTTTCCAATCGGAGCACCCCGGCGGCGAGAAGATTCTCAAGCGCTTCGCCGGCAAGGACGCGACAAAGGCCTTCTGGAAGTACCACAACGAAAAGGTCCTTGAGAAGTACGGCGGCAAGCTCAAGATCGGCACCGTCGGCGAATCCGCCAAGCTGTGATCGTCCTCCATCCCCGTAGTGCGCGTGCCCAGTGTCGTTTTTGTTTTGTTTCGTTTCGTTTTTTTTTACTAGAAAAAAAATCGCGTCATCTTCTTCGTTTGGCATATGCACCTTTGTTTTTTATTACATTTATTCAGCGGCGTGGGACACGCGAGTTCACAAACATCGACCTCTGCGCGACTCGCAGTGACACCGTCATCTGCGTCGGCTATTCCCACGCAGAGTACAAAACACTCCCCCCCCCTTTGGCGCTTTTATTAGCAACGACCGCACAGGGGACACAGGATAACGAATGGCGTTTGGCATCTATGGCGGGAATTCATCGGAAATCCCGCGGCTGCGCGTCATTACCAAGCGCGGCAGGTAGACTTTTCTATACGGCTCGACACGGGCACTGCCCAGAATAGATGCGCCTCAGTCTTCTAGCCCAACTTCGGTGTATCTTTCATGTTAACTCCTGGACATCTCTCATCGCTGTGACAGACTTTCCTTGGCTTCGAACCGTTTACTCATTAGATATGTCTTCGTAAAACTATGTACTGCAGTTGCCGCTGCAGTGACTGGAGAATATTATTGTGCAAGCCCGTGTCGCAAGCATATCCAGCGCAACCATGAAAAGCAAAAGCACGCCTCTTCATTGCCCCCCCCCCCCTTCTTTTTTCTTTTTTCGTATCCCTTGCCAGAGGCAGCTCTTCTGTCTAAATTTTGTATCATTGCTCGGGATCCCTCCCATTCTCGTCCTCTGTGCGCACTCGCCCTTTTCTGCCGATCCTCAGTCAGCGACATCGTCCTGTCCACTCCCTCTTGTCCACTCGTCATTCTCTCTCTCTCTCCTCCGTTCTTCGCGCTTTCCATTTCCAACTCATAGAGGGTATAGTGCAATTCGTCGTCGTGAGATATACAAACGAAACAAAGGGAAATCGTCGGTTGATGATGTGAGCATACGCCCTTGCCCGTGCCATGTCGTTGTTTCAAATCGACGTGAACCGTTCTGGGCTAGAAGATAGGAAAGATAACGTCGTTCGGTAATAGATGAATAAATAATACATCCCAAGTACAGACTCGCCAATGTTCCTCGGGCTATCTGGCTGGTTCAGTACCCGCCAATAAGCGAGTCGTCGTACCTGTCGGGGCTTCCCGCACCGCTGCCAGTTGTACTGTCGCTTCCCGAGAAGTAACTCTGGTCGATGCGAAAGATCCAGTCCATCTTGTCGCGCTCGCTGCGTGCGGCGAATAGCCACGTGTTGTCCGTGCCGTAGATAGCGAACACGCCGGCTTGCAATCGCTCACTCAGCTTTTGCAGACCACCACCACCCGCGCCATTTGCTGCACCGCCGAGTCCGGTGCCCGTCCAAATGGTAGAGATGACTCGCCCGGAAGCTGTCCGCCGGTGGGTTGAACAGAACTCTTCACTGCCACCGTTGGTCTGAGAGCCCGCATCATCGCCATCGCCGGACAGCAGGCCGATAACGCCGGGCTGACTGTCAACACGCGAGTTTCGCAAGCTGATAATGGCCACCTCGTCCCCATCGGTGACGGAGTGAATGTGAAGGTATGGCCGCCTCAGCTCAACAAATCTCTTGACCCATCTTGTTGAGCTGCTATTAGGGATCAGCAGATAACCTCCCTTGAGCACTTTTGGGTTCTTGGGGACTCTGATAATTGTTGGTATCAGACTCGGCGGGGCGGACGCTTCTGGTACAGAGCCATCCGTAGGTGGATCTGTGTTGCTCGGGCTGAGGATTTGAAGCAGTGGATCTGGGTATTTGTGCCAAAGACTGATGCACTTTCCAAGTATTTGCTTCTCCCGTTGCGGCATCTCTGGTTCCTGCTGCGTTTGAGCCGTCCCCGTCTCTTCTTTAGGTTGCGGTGTGTCTTGGTCGTCTCCATTGACAAGCTCTTCGTCCTCTGGCACCTGCGAGCTATCCGGTGTGTCGTTCAACAAGTCGTCGTCGTCATTTTGATACGTTGGCTGAGGGGGCAGGTCCTCCTCTTGGGTCTCCTCTTCTACTGGTTGTACCCTTGGCTGGGGCAGGCCGATCTTTTTGATCAAAGTCTGCGCCGCCCCGATTTCGGCGATCCGCCTTCTTTTCTTACGAGCAAGGATGAAGTCGCTGACAAGAGAAACCCCACGAGGAGTCCATGTAATGAGTTGTTCTTCTCCCTTGACATAGTCGTGCTGGCTATTCATCCTCCAGAGATCGCCTACTTTCTTGATAGGTGCAGGTCGCATGGAGAGCGTAAAGATACCACTAGTTGCATGAACGAATCGGACGCTTTGCCACAGCGAGGAAAACATTGATGTCTGTCGGACCCAGGATCTTGACATGATCTGACAGCAGACACGCATTGCAAACTTCATCGGCTCCGCGAACTTGTTGGAGCTGATTTCCCAGGCCACTGTCATCTGAACGCGGTACTTATCCGCGGTGACTCTGTCCAGGAGCAGAGAGTTATGCAAGCTGGAGTCCCACTGGCCGGTGAGTGTGATACTTCGGGTGCCGTTGGCGTTGTCGCGGAAAGCAGGCTTGTTGGCGAGCTTGAGAGTGATGGTTGGCGACGTGGAAGTCATGTCTGGAGACTTCCCCGCCTGGTCTAGGAGCTGTATTTTGCCCACTCTGAGATTCATCGCATCGTCCCAGGGCAACGCGTCGCCAGAGCTGTGCGTGATGTTGATGGCAATGCGACGCTGCAGCCCTTGGTGGAGTTGGAAAGTGCCGCCGTCCATCTCGCTCGTCTGCGCAACTTCGACCGGTGCATATTCGCCTTCTTCGTTGAGCTCAAGGATCTGTATTCTTGCCAGCAGATCATGCTTCTCCTCGGTGTAAAACTGGGACTCGGCAATCCTTGCGCCTTTGGGCTTGCCTTGGGACACGGGTACGGCATCTCTCATATCGTCCCAGCTCAAGAGCTTGTCCAGGTGCATGGCGGACACTTTGGCGAATATGGCTGCCCGAAGGGTGACGTCTTGCGGGCTGAAGAGAGGGACGCTTATACTGTGCACGCTCTCAAACCGAATTGGCCCCTCGTCAAAGTCCTTGACCATCTGAGTAGTCGTGATGCCATCTTCCTCGGACACTCCGGGGATAAAAAGCTGAGCATGAACCTCGGTGCCCTCCCTCTCGGCGAATCCTACCATTTCATGCATAACCACGTTGAATTTCAACGTATTCGACGGCGCCCGAGCGTGTGATGGTTCCAAGGAAAGCTTGATCATGCCGATAGCATGGGAGGTGTGTGGCGACAGGACGTCAAGAGCAAAGTCCTGAACTCTGCTTTCGAAAACAGCCTTCAGAGGCACGTCCACTTCTCCTACAAGTGTGTACTGCGGCATGCATGTCTCGATGAAGGGGTTGTCGAGGCTCAGGTGCTGCGCGTACTCGGGTTGGTCGAGGTACTGGTGCATTTGCCGCATTTGGCGAACTCGGTCGTGGAGCTTCTCGAGACTCCACAAGTGGGCGACACTGTTCTTGTAGTCGACGACACGAACGCCAATGCATGGCTTCTGGGCCGTGTCGAGGGCGATGTCGTCCCCTTCACCCATCAACCCATTCAGGACCATGTCGTAAGTAGAGCAGAGAGAATGACCGAGGTCGACGACAGTGAACTGGAAAACCACGCCTTCGTCGAGCTCGTTGCTCATAATCTGTGCTTCCTTCAACGTTGATGCGTGCTGGAGGACCGCCTCGGCCATTCGCACGTAGCGTCTGGTCCGCCAGTGCTTGACGACCTGCTTGGCGATTTCGACCTCTTCGTCGGAGAGCTTGGGGTTGGCCTTTGGCCTCTTCAGCGGATCCATCTTTTCGATTTTCTCCTCAAATTGCCGGCGTTGGACCTCCAGTTGCTGTTGCATGTCTTCCTTGAGTGCCTGCAATGTCTCCTGCATCCTGGCCTTCTCCTTCTTGATCTCCTCCACCTCAACGTTGGCCGCTTCGGCCGTCTTGAGCTGGTCTTGGTACTCCTCCTTTTGCCGGTCGAGCTGAGATTGCATCTCCTCGCGTACTTCTCTTAGCTTATCGTCCACTTCACCCTGCTTGGGGGTCGAAGGCATGGTGAGCGCAGTATCGAGAGAGAAATTATCAAGGGTGCCAGTCGACATGTACTTTTCCCGGATAGGGTACGAAGTGACCGACTCCGAATCATCGTCGCCCTCGCGGCCGTTGACGCGCTCAGCGCGCGCTCTTTGAATACCCTCAAACAAGGCGTTGAGCTCCTCGTCTGTGAGGCTAGCTAGGTTTTGATTTGGGCCAAGGATAGCCTCTGCCGCCTCGCGCCTTGCGAAGCTCCAGTCGTTATCGCGCCCGACACGGAACGGAATGGGAGAGTCCGGCCGGCTGTCGCCAAAATCTGAACCAGCTCTGCTCCAATTGCGTTCATGTCCTGGGCGAGGGCTAACTGCCGGCGTAGGTATACTCTTTTCGAGGTTTTGAAGTTGGCTGGCTGTGACAGACTGGCGCAAGAGGCTCTTGTCTGCTCTCTCCTTTTGGGCCTCCATGGGGTGGTTGAAGCGAAAGATGTGGAAATCGCCCAAAATGACTCTGTAGCCAGAGTGAAGCTGCTTAGGCTCTTCAATCCGCTTACCGTTGACCATGACAGAGGCGCCTTCCTTGGGAATGACCATTACTGTACCATCGGGTCCGTTCTCGAACGCACAGTGGTCATGCAATATTCGCGTTCCGTTAAGGCGGATGTTGGCTTGGTTGTCGGCATTCGTGTCCATGTTTCCGACTGTGGTCAACCCTGGCTTGAGGTTGTACACCAGACATTCAGCCAGCAGTGGATCGTCCGAAAGGTTAACCAAATGGGGCATCTTCTTGGGCGTGGAGAGTCCAATGAAGCCCTTTTCGATGCTGATGCCGAGCTCCTCGAGTGCAGCCTCGCGCTCCTTGTGAATTTCTTCCGTTTTGGCCAGTTTCTCCTCCCAGGTCTGGTTGAGATCTGTTAGCAGCTTCTCGCTTTGGCTCAGCTGCTCGGCAATCTCGGCCTTGGAAACTTTCTTCACAGCGCCGTCACTGGATGTGATGGTCACAAACTGCTTTTCCAGAGGCGTGCCTTCCGGATACACCTCCTCAGATGTGATGGCGCCACCGGCGGCTCCTCCGGCTGCACCGGCTACTCCACCGCCTAGTTGGTTCCGCAAGAGAGCAAGCTCTTCCTTGAGTTCCCTAATCATGCGGGCGTTGGCGTCTTCGTTGACCACCGCGTGGTTCTTGATTCTCTTAGCCGAGTCGGCATACCGAAGCGTGCTGAGCGTTTCGTCGTAGTTGATGTCTGCCGGACTGATGGCCGCAATCATGGCCGTCATACTGTTTCCACCCAGCGAGTCTTTCAGGAGCCACGTCAGAACACTGTCTCGATAAGGAACCTGCCCGCCAGGTCCCTTCTTCTTCTTCCCAGTCGAGATATCGGCAAGCGCTGAGATGACACGGCCAAGAGAGGACAGTGATCTGTTGATCTCAGCGCCTTCCTTTAGGCGGGCACCGGTAGCACCTGTTGATGTGGCTCTTTCCGAACCAGCCAAATCAACCAAACTGATCTTGGCGACTTTTTCCATTTCCATCTTGGTTTCGGGATCGAACTTCTTTTGAGTGAGCATCAAAGTAAAGACAGCGTGACTTCGACTGGATGTCTCGTTCATGTTGGTTGCCGCGACAGTTCTGGCCTTGTTTCCTTCGTCCATCAAGTGCTCAATCTCCTGGAAGCTGCCAACAACCAGTTTTGCCAAGTCTTCAACGTATGGCCCAGTCGAAGGGTGCTCTCGGACCTTGAGGTTGCCTTTGGTTGACGGATTAAGCAAATCTCGCACCCGCTCGTTGTAGATCTCGAGGTATGACACTTCCACCGTACAGCGCAGAGTCTTGTCCTCTTGCAACGCCGTGATTCTCCTAAACATATCTTGGCAAATGTTGGGGATGATGCCGACCTCCTTGCCGTATCCCATCATGGAGTATGACTTTCCAGAACCTGTTTGACCGTAGGCGAAGATACAGTTGTTGTAACCGGCGAAAGCGTTTTCCAAAAGGGGGTGACCGAGGTCGTCGAAGAGGTTGTCTTGACCGGCGTAGTGGGCATCGTTTCGATCAAATGACCAGTATGATCTATCGAAGGCGAATACCTTCTGACCAGCATCCTTGGCGTTTTTGGCGTGAGCATCGGCTGGAGGGGTGAGGATCGTCTGGTTGTCTTTCATCTCAATGATACATTTTGAACCGCGGTCGATTTCTGCAATGCGGTCTGTCAGCATACGTTCCTGAAAACGATGCTCCTCTGTGCACTCCATTCAGAGGCAAGAGGGGGGTCAGACTCCAAAGCATACCTCTACTATTGAATGGCCTAACTCTCACTACCACCTTGATGTTTCCACCACCTGCTGGCGCCATCTTTGCGACTGGGTTTAGGGCACCGGCCGCCCGACTTCACAACAGAGCGTGCCGATTGTGGGGATGACAGGCCTTCGGCTACAGCCCGCTGTTGACTGTGTCCAACGGGGTTGACGACCCTTAAATCCTGGACAACAACAAGGTCTACGTCACCCGAGTATGGTCCGTTTGGTGATCTCGGCAGCACTCTCAGAAGCTGACTGGGGTCATTCTTCGACGTTGAGGCGGTCGGAATGCTTCGGAAGGAGGGCAACCCGAGGGGTTCGTCAAGTGGGATTCTGGAGATTTCGATGGCCAAGTATTCTCCAGAATGGTTCTTGGAGTGACGCAGACAGGGGGCCCCGCAGCCGAATGATGCTGCGTCCGGGCAAGGGACACTGGGCAACTCTCTCGGACTTGGCTAGAGCGCCTCGTAGCGCAAATCCAGAATCGTTTCGGTATCGTAGGGTCGTGGTCGCGTAACACAAAGGGGATTTGGGTCGTCGGGTCGTCGAGAGCAGAAATGCGAAATGACAGGTACGAAGTACTTCAGTGTCAACAAATCTCGGGAAGGACGCGGTCGCGCATCGCATGAAGTTCTGTACAAGGAAGTAGCCTTGTTTGATTGGGCGGGAAATTAGCTTCACTCAGGGACACTTCACGTGCTAATCCACTCAGCGGGGTGACGGGCAAAGGCGCGCACTATCTCCAGGCCAGCTGCCATTCCTACCATCGCATGACTAAGCAATTCGGTGAATGGTGCCCCCCCCCAGCGCTTTTGTTTTCACCTTCCAGTCCTCACTCACCTTACCCAAGGTTCTTTATGTATGATGACTACCCTATAAATTACCTAGGTAACGAATATCTTGTCGCCTGACTGTCTTTACATTCTGCATGGCGGATTCTCTAGACCAAATGTCCGCTTCGCTGATGGTGCAGCGGGTGATTATCGACAGTTCCCGGGATTCTCGGCCGAAAATGCAGCCATAAACGTTAAGGTTATGGCAGTTCTCTGCAGTTGAAACATTCAAGAAACTCAAGCAACTCAAGAACGCAGATGCCGCAGCATCGGCATCTAAATCTCGTCCTCGCACGACTCATCACCAATCGTAATGGCCGGTTGTCGCGGCAGTCGCATTCTCATTCCTAGCGGAACGACCAACGTGCATCGCCCCCCAATCTTCAGCTGCGGGTGTTTCCACCGAGTACGCTTTA
Source organism: Colletotrichum eleusines (assembly GCA_016807845.1). Lineage (NCBI taxonomy): Eukaryota > Fungi > Ascomycota > Sordariomycetes > Glomerellales > Glomerellaceae > Colletotrichum > Colletotrichum eleusines. The sequence goes on from JADEZO010000005.1 coordinate 1,794,297, forward strand.
CGGCGCTCCACAGGATGTTCATCCCATTTTTTGCAGCTTTTGCCAGTCCCATCCTTGTTGAGTTGATAAGCAAAACGCGGTGTTTGATCCATTTTGCTACAGGGATCGAGACGATGGACAGCCAGGCGACGAAGATGACCAACGTTCAGGCGCCACTGCGACATGCCAGCCAACCTTTGGGGACGGATCCGGCGACGACATTTCTAGTAGTTGGCAGTCGCGTCGTACGACTGGAGTTGCGATCAAGTTGCAGAACCGCACATGCAAACATCATATAGCCTCTGTCTTGGCTTGGCACAAGTGCAGAATCTCAAGACAGTTTGACATCAAAATGCTGGAAACCCGGCCTCTCCTCTATGCTGCTGCGCACTTGGCTCCTGTTATGAGGGCCTTCGCTCGACAACCCTGGCATGGATATTTTGGACGGCATTTCGCTTGTAGCGCCTTGATGCGCTAGGCCCGGTTCCCGGTGTCAATGTGTACCAACATCAGGGATTTTCGATGAGAACACTGAATGTGTGGCTGTTGCGGCACATGCAAAATGGTACACGAGTCACAGTCAGCGAGTTTTTGGCCAGAGCCTTCAACAGAGACACAATCTCGCATCTGCCAGTTTTGCCGTGTTTGGGAATTTGCTGTCCATGTAACTGGCCGCTGCTGGAAGGCCTTGACACAACACCAAGTCTACCAGACAACAAAACGCCACAGCAGCCGCAGGTGCATTTGATGCGCATGGTGCATTGTATTACGCACACGAACTGCTCAGGCAACCATCGTTCCTTTTAAAGAACGTCCCAACCAACCTTGACGATCTGTTCAAGTCGGCATGGCTCCTTCAGACCGGCTCGCGAAGTTACTCCCATGTTGAGCAGGTTACGGAATCCTCTCTTGCGTAGAGCATCGTCCTCTATCTGCGACAACTAACGCACCTGTGACGGGACCGGGGACCCTCTATCGTCTCTCAGACCTCAAGCTCCGCAGATGAACTTATCGTCCAGGGCGCTGTCTGGCCACCCTTCCCATTGCGATGCCTGCACTTGCATACTTGGCGGCATTCCCAGTTCCTTGAGACATAATAGCGAGGAGCGAGGAGGCTCTCTTTCTCTCCTTCTCTCCTTCTCTCTCTCTTGCCCACCCCACGCTGCTGCCTTGCCGGGATTGCTAATCCCTCTTATCGGATAGACAGTTTTTGGATTCCTATGAGGACGGGGCACCCGATCGTCATCCTCCACTATCTTGCAACATGGACGTTGCACACTATCTACTAGTAGGAGAATGCACGACAACCCACAAAGGACAACTCCTTGCCCACCAGGCCTTCTTTAAGCTATTTTAGAACCCCTCTTCGTCTCAGAAGGGTGAGGCCCCTCGACGACGGTGCAACGGTGCAACCAGATGGAACGCCTAGAAGACAATAAATATAAGTAAGTGATCACAGGCGCCCAGTTGCTGCTGCATCGACTCCGGGCATCCGTCATCAGACCCTGGTCAAGTTTGCCGGGAAACTTTGTTCTCGCAAAAACACGGACAAGAGACGCCCGAAGTGACCCGGATTTCTCAAGCAAACCCCGCCCTGTCGAACCGACAGCTGCTTGAATCAGAGGGGTTTCGAGCTGCGCGAAGGCTGGGGAACAAGCCCCCCAAGGCGCGCCTCCACGCTGCTGCCGCCGTGGCGCCTCTGGTCAAACGCGAGCCGCTCGCACACCCACAGCAACAGCCTGACAGGCTGACAGGAAACGAAGAAAAAGAATAAGAAAAGTTAGAAACCGGAATTCAGCACGCTAGCGTTTCGATTCTTCCCTCTCGTTCGCTCTCTGCGTCTGTCGCGCGCGGCGTGTATGGCTTCCCCTCTCCAAACCAAACAAAAAAAAACAGGGATCATCGCCTATTCCCTGTTCCGCAGTGGCTAAAACACAACAAGGCTCGCTCAGTGCAGGCTAGCCGGGGGAGTGCGTTTGAGCCCAAACGCCGTAGCGACGCTGATTCGTTCTAGGCCGAGGAGCAACGCCGCCCGCCCACGGTTCTTTTTTTTTTCTCTTTTTTTTTCGGGGATTTATTTTTCCATCTTTTTCTTCCCCTCCCCAATGACGCGAAAAGTCCCGGGCCAGTCATTGACAATGAGCTACTGCAAGGAACGGGCTTTGCCATGCGAAACGGGCGGCGGCGCGCATCAACGTTTAAACTAGTTTGACACCCGCCACGCCGACGAGCCGGCAATGACGTTTTGCGCCAGTAGCAACGGAGCAACAAGAGGGAAAATCTAAGGCAAAGTGACAAAGCCCACCGACACAGCCTTGAATCGTTCGCACACGACGCGACGACAGCCAAGTCCGCTCGGATCAACATGCACTGTCGCATCCCCGGTCACGTTGACATTGGAGGTGGTACTCCATCTAGGGGGAGCCGCAGGCACCGCGACATTGCACTACGACATGACACATGAAATCCAACACTGGCGTACCGAAAGAAAAGAAAACTCGGCTGATATGCACCCAAGAAGTGCCACCCGAGCGGACCCCTTTTTTGGCGTCGCTGGACACCGTAGCGTTAACCCGCAACTCTGAAATAGAGAGCATGCCATCCCGCTCCCGTTCCCCCAACTGGGTCTGCCTTCCACCAAACTAAAAAAAGAAGAAAGAACGAAGGCTTGAAGACACTTTGACGGCCATCAGGATGAAGCTTTCTCCCTCACCGTCACCACTCCACTAGCCGGAGAAATGAACTCTAGGAGCGCAGCGGGCAACTTATCAAGCCGGTTGCACCGCCCACACGTGCTGCGCAGGACGTGAAAATGGGAACACGTTCTACAACTCGGCCCTCCCGTCTCTCGGGAGGGGCATGTCACCCTCTTCCTTTTTCTAGTGTAGACCTTGTACTACGCCTAACATTTTGGCGGCCTGGCGTGCGCGAGTGGTGGGGGATGGGGGTGCAAAAAGTCCGCTCTACGGGTTACAGGTCTGATTAAACATACCCGCCTCGCCGTTGCCAACGTCGCCTGTTATCGCGGCAGCGCTTGGCCGCCATGAGAGACGACCGCCCGCTCTCTTTCTCTCTTGCCCGTCGCCGCTGTCGTTGTCGTCATCGCTGGCGTTGTCCACGAGCCCAAAGTTGACAGGAACGTGAGCCACGTATTTCATCCTCGTAGATTGCACCCGCAAGCAGAACCTACCTACCACATTACACGTCACGCAACGGGTCAACTCAATCGATGTCGACCACATAATCGAACGTGCCCACACCCGCGCTGATGGGGGGGAGAAAGGGGGGGGAGGGTGTCAAGGCGAGGTCTAACCAGCCATCGCCCACCCCACCCAAGCAAACACTCTACACTGATGCAATGAAGATGAGCAAATCATTTTATTTTTACATCATACTTCCCTATGCAAGCGGCGCAGAGCAGCCCAAGCTAGAGGAAGGAAATGACCAACCTAGCCTGATTTCGGACACATAATTTACGCGTCCATCGCGAAATAGTTGACAGGGTCCCCTCCATCCTCGGGGAGGGGGACGATAAGAGTCATTAAACTCTACCCGCGAGTCAAAACCAAAGCGGTCATGCCGCCCTCCCATCCCATGCTTCGATCCTTGCAATTTAGATCGCCAGCATGTCCGACGATTAGACTGGAAGATCAGAAGAAAGCCCCCCTCTCCCCCCACGGAGGGCGGGGCATCTGATCGTGGGCCATGGCCAAACGTATCTCATGTCTGCTAGTGGAGACTACCTAGTCACATCGAATGGCCGTTACGGGGTTTTCACCATGGCAAAGGTACTCTTCATTCATTATATGATTTTCAACCGTCAAGCGTCCCATTATGGAGACCTTTTCAGGATCGTGCATTGTGGTTGGATATAAACCGCTTTTGATTGTCCTTCTCCCCACTTCAACAGGAAGTGTGTAGTGTCTAAATAATAAGGTGTAACCCTTGACGCTTAACGTCAGGCACGCAAATGATGATACACAGCTGGTATTTTTTACATGAAGACAGTATCAGCCAGGCGTTCCCATACCGGCCCTCGACCGGTTCTCCTGAGTGAAATTGCGCCACCAGCACCTGGTTTAGAAACAATATGTATGTGTGTGAGAATTACGACAGTGAGATGAACGGAATCGTTGTGGTATCCGGCTTCTGAGACGGATACCGTGCAAGATAAAGGAGCGCCGCGGACGGGTATCAGCTTGATGCAAACAAGACAAAGAGAAAAAGAAAAGAAGAGAAAAAAAAAAAGAGAAGGCGCTTCTCGCAAAGGAACGTGATGGTGGCAGCCGTCATGTCGTTGGAGACGTAGGGAGCGTAAGCGTTACACGAGTAACCGTTTCAGGAAAACGAAATAAAATGACGCCGGGTTGAATGCGTTGGAAATATCAGTCGGGACAGAGACTGGAGCGGGTCTGGTTGGCTCCTCAGCCTTGGAACACGGCATTAGTGAGGAAGATGGCCCCACCGTCCGTCGGGCTATCCTTGGCTGGGGGCGAAGGTACGCGGGGAGACGACACGGTGCTCTTGACATCCGTGGGCAGTCCGCTTAGAGCCTCGTGGCTGCGCGCCCGATAAAGATCCTTCCGCTCGTCGTCGGAAAGAGAGGCGGTGTTCTCGGGCAGGTTTGCCGCCACGCTCATCTTGGTGATTTCGTTCTCAACATCGGCCAGAAGAGCGTACACGTCGCTGTCAGCATAAATGCGGATGCTTTCCAGGCCGGTGCGACGGTGGTTGAGGGCAGTCTCGCGCTTGGTGCTGGCAGACGCCCCGAGCGTCTCCTCGACCAGGGGCTGCTCAATGATGGTACTGGGGACCTGGGCGACAACCCTTTGCGGCGAGGGGGGGCTGTTGACCGTGTGCGAAGCAAAGGCACTCTTGGTCGGGCTCCGGGGAGGGGTGGAGATGTTCCCGACGCTCGGCGAGCGCAGGCCCATGGCAAGCTGCAATGACTCGCTCGCAGCGGCAGCCGCCGGGGTGGAAAGGATAGCTGCCGCAGCAACATGTTCCAGGAGCTTTTGGCGCACCCGTGTCCGGCGGTTCTCAGCCTGTTCCAGCTTGTTGACCCAGTCATCGATGGACGTGTCAAGCTCTGCAAGTGCTTCTTCTTGCTTGAGCATCGAGTCCGTGCTGAACCTCGCTGTCCGGGGAGAGCGGAGGTATTGGCACATGCGCGAGTGCAGGTTGCGTCGGCCAGCCCGCAGAGAGGTGTAGGTGCGACGAAGGTACTCGGTTCGTTCGTCGAGCTGGCGAAGTTCCTGCGGCTATTGTCAGTCCTGTTCCTCCGTCATAGTGCGCAAGGTAAGGATTTGTGGCCTACCTTTGAAAGGGCCTCGACGTCCTCCTTCCTGAGCACCTCGAACCTGGACGCCTGGCCAAAAGCCTGCGTCTGCAGGGCCGCCAGTTCGTCCTGCTCCATGTGGCTGGCTGCCTCGTCAGCTCGCCATCCAGTCGGGAGCTCCTCAAAGGCCCGGCGTTCGGCGCTCTTGTTCCGGGTCGAGCAACTTCGCTTGGCGGGGCTGTTTTTGTTTCGCGCATCGCTCCGCTTCCTCGGGCGTCCCCGATCCATGATACTCCCAGACTCGGACTGTCCTCTCTTGTGGGCGTTGAGGAAGGGTTTGAATGCGCCAGCTTTGTCGGGTCCTGAAGTGGCATCGTTGTTGGACGAGCCGGAAACCGCAGCGGTCGGTGTGCTGTTGTTCTCCCACGGCATTGGGGAGTCTCTTCCTTCCATGATGGGGGCAGAAAGGGGAGTAGTAGCAGACTGGATGCTGTGACAGGCGGAAAGAGGTGTCGTCAGTGCAGTAGAAGCTGTCAAGGGGGTATAGGGGGTCCGAGATTGTGATCTGGGCGAGTCGTCGGTTCGGGCAGAAAGCTGGGCGGTGTCGTAGCTACCAGATCTCATGCGGCTGTGTGAGACTTGCTTTGTGAGACCAGGCATGTTGCCAATGTGAGTAGGGATAACGAGAGGGGCCAGCTGCTTCGGCGAGGCCAGCGGACGGGGTGTCTGAGTGTCCGAGGTAGAGCGTTGGTGTCGTTCCGGGGAGCAGGTGGGAGTGTAGGTGGGCATGTTGGCGTCGGCGGCAGCCGTGGAGGAGGTGAAGGAACCGTTGGACTTGTGCTGCTTGAGGTGGTGACCGGGTGCGCTGGCAGATCTCTCATGGAGAGGGGGCCGTCCCGGGATAGTGGCTAGGACGTGTCAGTCATGATGTTTCGAGGCGAGGAATACCGGCGCGGTCGACTTACGCGAATCCATAGGAACTTCCTGGACAGTGGTCATTGGGCCCAGCTCGGGAATGCTCACTTTGCGCCGTCTAATGAGGTTGTGCTCCTTAATGCGCAAGCGGAGCGAGCCGCTGGAGCTGCATGGCTTCTCCGTCTTTTCGTTCTGTCCCATGGCGAGAGCGAAGGCTTGCTCAGGGCCGAGGGCCTTTGACGCGGGTCGTTGCTGACGATCCTTGGGAAAGAGCTGGTACTTGCGGCCCTCTGGTTGGTGCATCCTCCACACAAAGGGCTTGTAGTCTGATGGAGGCAGCGGTGGTAATGGCGTCTGTAGATTGGGGGGAACAGAATTGGTCAGTTTGTTGAAGGACGAGGGCAAGGAAGGAAAAGAACGTGTAGGTTAGGTGGATAGTTGGAGGGAAAAGAGCAATGTCCATACCGGTTCCATTGAAGGCGGTGGGGAGGGCGGCTTTGCTATATACGGTAGAGCGGTGGGCTCTCCTTTAACCCCGAGCATACAGGTTGCGATGTGTGCCATTGAGACAGGAATGCTGTTGCAAGGTTGTGGAGTGAGGGAGGGATAGGTATATTAATGGATGGATGGCAGCTGGAAGATCTGGTACCGCTATAGCCAAGGTCAGGGTAGGTATAGGTCCCACGCTACGGTAAAACACTTGCAATTTGGTTGAAGAAGTCGAGCAGTGAGGCTATATATGTCTTGGACAGTAGGAAGGACCAAGACTGGATGGGGAAGAGGAAAAAGCTCGAACTTGCATTTGACAGGGGGGTGCACCCCTTGGCTGTTCCGATATGCAGGCTGGCCTGTTTTCTGACAGGGGGCCTTGACTCTCACTCTGTCACTCTGGACCGGGAGGCTATGGGTCCTGGATGAGCATGGGGGGCATGGTGTGCATGGGAAGGAGAGGGTGGGGCTCAGGTAGACGGACTGGGAGGGGGGGAGGAGTACGTACAAGAGTTGCTTGTTGGGGGGGCACGACACGATTTGGGGCGAACGGGGGGGGGGATACGTAGTAGAATCGGTGAAAGTGACGACGAGATGAATTGAGCAACCAGAGGCGATTGTGGTATACGGTGATTGGGATTATAGCTTCGCATTGGGGTTGGGATAGGCTGCTGATTCCGCACCAGATTGGTTAGGTATTGTATACTTTGGGCTCAGGGAAGCAAGAAAGTAAGAGCGGGAAGGCAGTACTCCGAGGAGGACTGCAGATATACATACAGGGAGGTAGGTATGCAGGCAGCACGGATATGTCGAGTTAGATGCTACGGCTACAGCACAGATGAAGGGAGATAGATGCGTGCAGAAAGCTTGGAGTCGTCTGCGTGTCCGCGTCTGCACCTGCACCTACGACTTCACAGCACTCTGCGGGACGGGAACGACGGGGTACGGAAAGAAACAGGGGAACCCAAGGTACGATGCACGCCGCAAGACTCGTGGCCCAGCTCCCAACACGCGATCTTGATTGCATCCTCAAGACGGGGCAGGTTCGAAATTGCATTTCCGATACTCAGTCAGAACATCCCCCCTTCCCCAGGAACTGGGCGAAACACGAGGGACGCAGTGCCCGACTGCCGGAGAAAGGGGCAAAATTGGGAATAGGGCAGTATTGGGGGGTTAGGGGGTGGTGTGCCAGAAGGGGACAAGGGCCCTGTACCTGTCTGTAGTGGATGAGCAGGAGGATGAGCAGCATCAGGAGGAGTCGGAGTCGGAGGAGCAAGAGAAGGGGTATCGTAGGTAGGTGTGCGCGCGCTAGGGAAAGATGCAGAGAGAGAGAGGGAGAGAGAGACGTCATCCAAGTCCGTAGTAGGAACCTACCTACCTACCTACCTATCCATCTACCTTGGGTACGTAGGTATGCTGGGCGTGTTTGACCATGCTTCTTTCACAATTTCTGAGGTGCAGAGAGGCAGGTGTGCAGAAGCATGCACTACTAGTAGGTGTGCAGGCAGGTTGGAACGTGGTGCATGCAATCAGTCAATCGAGCTGCGTCGCTCTGCATCTGTACCTGCTGCACCCGCATGGGGAAGGGGAACAAGTTGAAACAGGCTTGGGCGTTGAAGCAGAACCAAAGCAGCAGGCAGGTAGGTACTGCTTGCTTGCTGGTCGTGGTAGCTGCAGCAGTACGAACATTGTGCAGGTACGGAGTAGAGAAAGCGAGCAGGAGCAGAGCCCCACCTGCCGCGGCCGGTGCTCCACCCGAGAGAGGTGGGTACACATACAAAATATATTCTTAACGTGTCCCCGGTACGTACCGACATGACGCGGTGGGGCTTCCTTTTCCAGGTAGGTATACTACCTTAGTAGGTGGACTGCTGGCGTGAGGTATCCGCCACTGACCCGATTCCCATCTTGCGGCCCACTCTAAGGGGTACCTTGTCATTCGTGGACTGGGATGTCTATGGGGCGGACCTGAGAGAGTGTGCGCTGCATACTTTTTAGTGGTGGTTGTCGTGAGAAAAAGGTATCTTACGTTCATTTTTTTTTATCCGAGTGGTGGACAAGTGTACACTAACTTGGTAAGTAGGTACAAACACTGGTCTGCATGTACGAATACCTTGGCAGGTACTCTACGGAGTATGGCAGGTCGTGTACCTACCTACCTTTCTGTAACGTACACAGGTAGGTAGGTACAGTAGGTAGGCTGGTGTGCGCTGTACGTACTGCACCAGGGGTCGATGGACATGGCATCCATACTTGCCTCCTCCGCCGAGTAACCGATGACCACCATGCTGGTCGATATCGCCATCCTGATAACCTTTATGGGCCCGTTGGGTGGTACTGTGTAAGCGAAGGGTTCATGTGGGTAAGTAGATAGTATACGTAGTAGGTATTTATACAGTACGCCACATATTTTAGTGCATTTGCAGCTGCGTCTTCATGTAGTGTAGAACGGTAGGTAGGGCAGGGCTCAACTTGGCCTTTTCTCAATAAGCATACTTAGGTATCTAGGTATGTGGGCGATACATTGCACCAACTGGTGTACACTCACACCACCTAGATAAATACTTATGTCTGCGGCAGAAGTGAAGCGCCGTCGCCACAGCTATGGCTCAGCCCCTACGAGTATTCGTACACTTACTGTGCGTAGTGTAGCTATCCGAGGTGCCTATTTGGTACCTAGTAAACGTCCTACATAATGTGTGTGCGGCGGTCCTCAACGAGGTAACTTGTTGTCTTGGTCTGTTGCCTCCTTGGATGCGCCACTTTGGCCAGTGCAGACCCCATCCCTCGCGACTGCCAGCCTTGTCTGGCCGCTCTTGAAAATACGGAAGGTGGTGTCCCTGACGGTCGTTGCTGCTTCTTTCCAACGGCCCGCTACCTCTACCTACCTACCTACCTAGGTATTTAGGTTGGTAGGTAGGTAGGTAGGTAGGTAGGTAGGTAGGTAGCAGTACGTCTTCTTGTAAATACCCAAGCCAGTCAGTTTGAGGCATGCACTACCTACACTACATACTACATGACTACTTCCCAATCCAACATGGGTAGCGACACAGACCCAACTCCAGACGACGATCCCGTCTCGTGCTGCTACGCTGCGGACAGCTTCACTCAGTCTCACCTTCAGGCGACGAATGACCACCTGAGCCGCGTACAACGACGACATGTTTCTTCCTTGCTTTCCCCCGCAACACTCGGACGCTGCACGCGCGCGCGCCTATATCTGTGTGACAGGGGCAATGAGATGGTGAGATGTTGATGAGCCTATCGCACAGCTTCACAGCACAAGGCCTATCTCATCCTTTCGGCCACGGTCCCCTGCCTCGCTCACCTTACGACATCCACCAGCCACCGCATAACCCCCTTCTTTGGCTCGCACGTTCCTCCAAGACCGACCGATGTGACCACAGCCTTGATAAGCGACACTGCTTGTTGTCGTCTTTTCTGATCGAGCCGCGACTCGGGAGACATCGTCGTCTCAAACTCTGCTTTCGGAGCTTCATCTTAACTAACGTCACATCTCAATTAACTAGCCAACTTGCCAACTAGATTTGCAACGCTCATGCCTAGGTAGACTCTTTCCCGCACTTTGACTACTTGAAGCTGCTCTAACTAAATGGTCGGTCTGTTGCGCATGTCGTCTACTTGATGCAACCGAAAGGAGGTGACGACACGGTATGAACCCCCACAGCTTGAAAGAGAGCGTGTTAGTTGAAGGGCCGGTATACAGCGACCACGCGGTATTCTGATCGACCCAGGTAGGCGTATCGGCGCTTTACGATCTGCAGTCGGAGACGCCGGCACTCTACACTAATGCTCCGCGCCAGGAAAGAAAGGCCTGGCCGCCGAGCCAACCGTACGAACCGGAGAATTTGCGGTATTGGCCGGATGTCAGATATGATACAGGCCTACCACGGCAAGCAACCCTTTGCATGAAGCTGCATGAATTACATTACGGCCCCCAGGTGGAGGAGGAGGAGGAGGAGGAGAAACATCGGATGACGAAACTGCGGCAACGTATAGGTATCAGGAAAACAGCCACTCATGACGCAATGAAACGGCGGCTGCCTCCCGGCAAGACGCCGCTGGTGGCAGCCCGACTTTTCAGGGTTCAACGATTCGCCGTCAATGCTGGCTTCAACGAACGGGACGGCATCCGTAGCTTTGCTAGTGAGGCCTGTCCGCTCGGAGACTCGGGAAACGCGAGCAAAACCTAGGCACTTGGTCCCGATGGCACTAACTGTTAACAGGTTGGCGTTGGGTTTTGAACTTTGCTTTGACGATGCGTTGGACAGCCACCTCAGCACCAGTCAGAGACCTTGAGCTCTCATCGTGCGTGCATAGTAGTTAACTGGCCGTTCGGCAGTGCACTGCGACGGTCGGTACCAACTTATTCTAGATTCCGTCCATTGGTTCGGTTCTGAACTTCTGCGCCATTCAAACTTCTGTCACTTCCCTGCCAGCACGCCACTCCAGTGACACGAGCCCGTCAGCAAAGCAAAGCGCCACCAACGTTCGCCCATGCTGACTAAGCTGTCCATCTGTTTGAATTGGTTAGGTTCATTCATCTTATCGTCGGTCCTTGATAAGAGGGGGAGGACAGGGCTGGCCTACGAGTTATCCTTGCCCTGTCTGGTAAGAAGACGGTTGGTTTCAACGTGATCTTTTTTATTTTTTATTTTTTTTCAACTCCCACTCGGAACGTTCGCCGAAGTCCAGCTGCCAAGCTTTCTCGGCCCAGCGGGCGGTGCGATGAGCCTAGCAAACCTTTTCTTGTCCCCCGTCCACAGGAAACAGTGGCGCGGCTTCTGGATCGCGGATGTGCCTGGGATCCTCCCGGCCTGTCAACCACCGCCAATCCTAATAACGGTTGCCCGCTCTGACTTCTTCCCCCTCCTCATCGTCGGGCGCACGGCAGCGGAGAGGCGAAGCGGTGCAGTTGACCCGGTGAGAAGGGTCAAAGCGCACCCGGGCTCCTCCTCTTCTCCGAGTGGAACGGTGATGAGGAGCAAGACCCAACCCATTCTACACTACAATCATCTCGTGCTCTAAAATAAGTCCCCTGCAGGCGGCTTCATCCACCAGGGCAGGGACAAAGCGCATTCCGAACAGAACTCGCTCGCAGCTCCGGGTCATAAGCGTGTCGCTTCGGTTCTCTCATCCGCCTTCGTCTCCATCGAAAAGCATTTTGCGAATCTCGCTATCGGTCATTGGGCAGCATGGATGTCCTCATTCCATCGCCCGGCCCAGGCGGGACTGTCGCAATTGATTCCGCCCGCCCACTGCGGAAACCTTTGGGCCGCTTGTCTACTATGTACGCTATCGCCAGGGAGGCCTGGGAGCAAACGTTGGCCGGGGGTTCGCACCCGAGGCAGGGTACCCCTGGTCCGGTTCCAGGAGCAACAACCTTCTCTCTTAAGATCATCACCGCTCCCACGCTTCTGTCTCCGCTCAGTGGACCGTCCACCGCGTCCTGCTGCACAGGAAGTGTGATGGAGCGAGGCCCCCCAGAGACCCAAGAGTCAAGTGAAGTCAGAGGCTTGACTCGAGACAGCGCAGACGCAGTCCGTCTTCGTGGACACGTGCTGTTTGTTTGTGGAATCTACCTACCTAGGTATCGACACGAATGCACCTGCCCCAGTGGTTGTTGATCGAGCATTGGAGCCGATTCGAGTCGACCAGGTAGGTCTTACAATACGTCGCCATCCCAAATCCTATATTTGCTGCCGCCGGTTGCGACAACCCTGCTTTGCCAGCCAAAAGCCATGACGCAAAATGTTCAATGTTCTGTTGGATCGGAAATTGTCGTTTGCTAGTGATGGGTATCTGGCTTGAATCCACACTGCTCGTCGTCCCAACCTTCGTTGTAGTACCATGCTTGCCCCATTAATCGAGGATAAGAGGAAATCGCTAGGTATTGGGTTCACAGGAGAAGCTTTCCCCTCTCGCAATGCAACTCGCTGCTGCATTCCGCATGCCACAGGCTCAGACCGATACTCGAGGAGACCTCTGGATTGACTTGTCAACCTCCTTTCCACGCCCCCCCCCCCCCGACACCCTTGCGAGTTGCAGCGCGAACCGTCTGGAATAGGTTGCCTCTCCGCTCCCCGTCCCTGATCCCCTTTCCCGCACAGCAACCAAGGCACCTGATCCCAGTGCACCAACGAAGCTCCCCGGTCGGAACAATGCCTCGGTACTGGCTGGATAAGAGCCCCAAAGCTCCAGTTGGCAGTCACCTACTCAGGAGACTTGGCTATCTTTCGAACGGTGGCAGAACAATATCCAACATTGTGTGGGTTCTATCTACTCTGATGCCCGGGGTTGTGGGAACTGGCAATGATGTCCGCACCACGTCGTTGTATTACACGAGACAGACCAGGTCGATGCCCATTTGTTTGCTTGGGGGACGTCCGACTCGGACAATACTGATTACGGAACAACATCATGGGTCGCAATCGAAATGCCAAATGTCATGTCCGAACGCAACCAGACAATGGACCTTCCCCAGGCCATATGATCAGCGTGCTCGGACCCGTCCGCATAGTGCTTGGCTGGCTACGACCTGGTTCACGAGCTACCTGTGTATCGTCTCGCTATCACATTCACACGGACCGTGGCAACCTACCAAGCCCCGCTGTCGAGACCATCTCTGCAACAACGTCGTATTCTTCACATCGCTTATGTGCGGACAAGTCGAGAACAGCAAGCGATATGGTACACTGGACGGCAGGCCTTGCAGTCGTCACCTACCGCTGCGGGCACAAGTCATGGGGTAAAGCAGCAAAACCCAGAACAGAGCAGCAATGGGACAGCGAAACCGCAACACCATGGTACAGATGTTGCATTGCGTATGGAGATTGGTTCCGCACATCACCCTCAAGTTGACGGCTGGGAAATTTTTTTTAAGTTACTTCGACGCTTGGCAAGAGGAACGATCCGCCAGTTCGGGCCTTGGCGGTCTATTAAGAGAAAACCCTTTGGTTAGCTGTGCTGTTGCTCAAGGTCGCGGAGTGTGTAATCATATCCCACCAGTCCAAAACTGCTCCAAGAGTGTTGAAACGGCCATCAAAGGGCATCAACGGCGATCACATACCTACCTAAGCCATCAACACTCTATATTTATTCCCAACGTGTTCGACCCGTTGTTAATTTCTCGTCCAGAAACTCTGACAGGTGGCTAGGGCTCTTGTTGTTCGGGGTCCCTGGCCGGTACAAGTGGAAGGGGTGATGATCGGTTCCCCAGCATCCCGTCCGCGGTAGGCTGTACTGTCGTTACCAGAGATGACAATTGGCCGGTACCAACATCATAATGTTTGTTTCCTTGGCTGTTGCTCCCATAGGTGTACTTGCAGCACGCAGTCACACTTTACTCGATGCGCGGCGCGGTTCCTGTCCACGCACGGCATACGGTATCGTACCAAAGTAGACTCGGTGGAAACGAAATCGCCAGACCAAGGTTTCCCTCACCCTTCGGGCGACCCCTCTGCCGGTCCCTGGGTCCGCTACAGAGAAACCTCATATGCCGGAAACAAGCTTTCCAAACGACTTCGGCGCAACCAAAGAGTAGCAGGTCGGGTTGTTGGGTGAGCCAAGGAGTCGCAAAAGCGTTGAGAGAGAGTTGTGACGATAATGTTCCGAGGCGTGACCAGCCGTCGCGCCACAAGGATCCGACTCAAGCCCTAGGGGTGTCCAGCCCGACTTGTTTACTGAACGAGTACCAACAGGTGTACCCTTTCAAGTTTCAACTGAACCGGTACCTGTAGTGAGGATCCGACTTTGAGACAAGCCGTTATCGCCCCGATATCCCTGCCACGTTGTCCTATAACATGTGCATATAATGACAGGCACTAGACTCGAGTTCGTCGCAACCCCCTGTTTAGCGCCAGCAATACACCTCGTTCGAAACTCGTTTTCCAGCAACCCACGAGAAATGACAGACAACATGTCGGTATCCCCGCTGGACCGTCCCGAGTTCCCCTTCGCACTCAGATTCGGCCTCCATTGGAGGCTAATGGACTGCGTCCCCACCAGGTCACCAGCTGGTTGGAACCGCAATCGTGGGAATGACCATGTAACACCTTGATTTACGAGCACACGAAGCTCCGGAGAGACGATGAAGCCCAACTGGCACTTGGAGATGTTCATGACCGGGAAGCAGCTCGGGTTTATGCGGGCTCTTCGAGATTCAGCTAGCGACGGACATCGGATGAGAAAGCTCCTCTGCAGGATGGCGGAGTCCAGGGCTTGAACCGTCCTGCCAAACGGGGTAGGGCAAGCCTCTGGTTCCCAGCCGCGGTCCTGTCCGCCTTCCTTCGTCCGAACGGAAGACAAGTCCGGGTCGCGTAGGTATACCTACACAAACCCGGTGCCCTTCAAGTGCGGGGTTGAAACACCATTTTATCCAGACAGGCGGGCGTGGCATTTCACTGCTCGACTGCGATTCGCCAATGGCCACCAGGAACCCACGCAAACTATTCTCCTTTCATCAAAAGCGGCAGAGGGAAACCCCGTCGAGGGCAGAAATTGCGGTGACCTGCGCAGCCAAGGGCACCTACTGCATAGGTAAGGCACATGGCGCGCTTCGACATGGCTTTTACAGCCACCGCCCAAGGTCAAGGCGCCTGACTCCGGACCATCCAACATGGGGACGGTTGCAGAAGTCCGATTGAGTTGCGATAGCTCATCGCCGTGGTGTACCGTATGAGCGACATGCAAATGCCAAACCTCGACACGCCGTCGAGTTGTAGTAACAAGGAGGAAGAGGAATAGCTGGAACCAGGGTGATCCATATGAGAGCGTGACAGCCAGGCTCACGAGACCCCTGTCTTCCAGCCCACGAGTTCGGGACGACAAAGGCAGTGTGGAAAGAGGGTTTGTTTCCCTCCGCCTCGGGATCGGTGCTGTCAGGGGCAAGACTGAGAGGCAGACACGGCATAGGTATTGAGTGGTCTGCGACGGGTCGAAAAGCCTACGCTGCTGAAGTTTCTTTCCGTCGCGTAGGTATTTTTGGCAATTGGGGTTGGTTACCACTCTCGGGGAGCTGCACATCAACGGCACGGGCATAACTGGAAATAGATCAGCAGCCAAAATCCCCCCCCCAAGCATATCCGTTCACAGCCACTCCGATTCTTTTGTCCCTTCTTTTCCTCCGACGATTACTGCGTACGAGAGAGTGCGAATGCCGAGCGCCACATGGCCGGTTGGTTAGTTCCAGACTTTTCTCCGCCCTTGCTCCACTCTTTCCCCTTCCCCAGCTTGGTTTAATTTAACCTAGACCACGACGGACGATCCGATTGATAGACATCATTCAGCCCAAGGGCCAGCCGTTCACCGCACGCTGCATGACTAAGCCATCTATTTATCGCAGTCTCAGACGTGTCGGAGCGTGGTGGAGAGAGGAGGTGACAGAGAGAGAGAGAGAGAGAGAGAGAGAGAGAGAGAGAGAGAGAGAGAGAGAGAGAGAGAGAGAGAGAGAGAGAGAGAGAGAGAGAGAGAGAGCTGCCCATCGGTCATGTCAGAGACCTCGCGCCAGCATCACGATGTGGCTCTCAGCCAGTCGGCCAGCCAGTCATCCGGTCTCTTTCTCTCTTATCGAGCAGATGTTGCCCGACGTTATCACGGTTGACGATACACAACGCGCACAGCCAGCAGTAGCAGTCCGTCATCTTGCACACACAGCCCAAGAAGCACGCAATGTCCGAGGTCGGGCCTCCTTCGAGGACGTGTGTGCGTCGTGTGTGTTCGTCTGTACCTAGTCTAGCCATCTCTACCGATAAGCGCAACCAGCCCTCTCCTCTTCCGCTCGTGGCACCGACGTTGCTCCGCGCCGCCAGAGCCAGGCTGAGCTTCCCCGCCAGACCGAAAATTAATCGCTCACGGTCGGCATCGATCTGAGTGTTCTGCCGTCAAAGATCCCTCTCCCTCTCCCTCTCTCTCTCATGTCGGGCTGGGTTGATGACGGCCACCAAGCACCAGCAGCGCGATCAAGCGCCGCGCCCCGGTGCAGCGGCAGCGGCGCAAGAGCCAACCCACGCGAAGCCACTCGGTGCGCGCCCGAGATCCACGATGCTCCCTGCTAAGCTTGAATTGTTAGCGTCCCCCCGACCTGGGAAGATGAAGAGGCACCATACGAAAGGGCCCAGGTCTCCTCCCAACTACCAGACTAGTTACGCTGCCACATGCTACGTAAAGTAAGCTAGGCTTGGAGGGGCGGTCCGCTGCTAGGGGGGGTTACTTGTCATCCCCCTCCTCTGCCTGTGCGAAACCGAGGTCCATTCATTCAATGCGGCCAGGTCAAGGCGGCAAAATTGCGCCCATACTCAAAAAGGTGCCAACCCTCCGGCGGGCTGGACTCTTCGCTCGCGGGATTCGCTGGCTGGAGGGGGAAAAAAAAAAAGCTGCCGCTTCTTCTTTTTCCTCCAATGCTTCCGCCTTCCAACGTAGCCTTGGAGGAAGCAATCCAACCCACCAAGCCATTGCCGCTCCCCTCATGCGCGCAGCAGCCAGAAAGGGGCGTCGCAAAAAAAGAAGCGGATGGCCACAGTGAATGCGGGAGCAGAGCTCGCACTTGGCTCGGATCGGTCTTTGCATGCCCAGCCCAACCCAGGGGCCGGGCCGGGCTGGGCAGGCAAACGCGAACCTCGCAAAACAAATATCGGCAAATGATGCACCAGCTGGACAGCCATCCCCCAGCACGATAGCTCAGATCTTATCTTAAGGACCATGGCATATGCGCTATAGTCACACAGGTATTGCAGCCCCTTTTCCAATCTCCAACTCGCCCCCCCCTTCCCTCTTACATCTTCTTCCACCGGAAAATCAGCCAGGCCCCTGGTTATCAGTCGATGTACTAATACTGCTTGCCTTCCGGTTGGGCGCGTGAGCTTCCAGAACAGAAGAAGGTGGGTTCTTGAGACACGCCTGTACTATGGTGTATGATGGGTAAGTAAAATCTCCCTAACAGGTAGTGTGGAGTTGTGACCCACGTACGTCGAGACTCTCACTGGCCAGATTTGTGCTGGATGTGCACAAGAACCTCGAAGTACCGGCTGCTGAGATAATCAAAGAAGCAAGGCCACATTTACCTGACGAGGGGGTTAAACTTTGGTCTGATACCATACACTAACTAGTAAGTCCTGACAGCGGCAACCCCCGTTAGAATGTGGGGTAAAGGAGGGCATGTATGCATTATTGCCAATTGGCTCGTTGCAACATCGGTGGCGGATTGATGAGGTCGGAATGCGAACGCGATGCGGCATGCAATCATCATGTCCGAATAATCGATATTTCCAGCGTATTCAGTATTAATCTCGGCAGAGTCCTTCGTTCTGAGAACAAGACCCGGTATGAGCATGTGCTCACCGGCGGTGAGTTGCGAGAAGCGACATTGAAGTTTAAAGAGAATCGCATCGTTCCATCCAGGCGGGTTTATACGGATACCGTAATTTTATCTCGCCGAAATATGGCGCACGCCCGCGAGATGTGCTTCTTCTTGCGAGGCCGCATATTGCAACGTAATGCAACTGTCGCCTGCTTGCCTGCCTGTAGAACTAGACACATGCAGGCCCTGTCACACGTCTCTGCGTGTGCAACCCTTTTTTAGCCGGGAGGAGCCCACGATGGGGCTGGCCACGCCTTCGGGTACGGTATGTTGGGAGGGCCGACTCCATTGCTTACGAGCGGTGCCACGCCACCGGTGTGACTGCGAGGAGCAGTTGCGTTAGGAAACCCACGGTGACGGGCCCTTGTCCATCGTGCCGCCTCGTTGAAGGGGATATCCCCCCAGTTCGGGCGGGCATTGTGAAGGCCAGGGGGGGGCCTGGATGGAGACTGCGCCGAAAAATGGCAGGAGGTCGAACCCGAAAGAGATCATCTCAGAAATTTCGGTCATGAGGCGTCCGTACACAGTATGGTGCGTGTGATGCTCATTACGGATGCTTGTGGAAGGTGAAAGTTTTTTTTGTGACTTTTTTGGCAAGAGATTGAGCCAGGGGCCCAGGCGAGGAGCCGAAAAGGGGGCGGCGTGCGTGACGGACATCGTGACAAACCCGGATCGCGAAGGGTTCTCCCGCCGCTTGAGCACCCAAGGGTTGCGGCCTGGATGCCTAACATTGTTCCAAGAACAGCATCATCGTGACCACGACGCCCTCGGCGCGTTCCTTCTGCAGGTCCCGTCGATGACGGTTTCGAAACCTTCGGGTCTGGGGCTATGCGAGACATCGAACGAACTACTTGGTACGGGGTCATCTCCAGGCCCAGGCTCATGACGAGGGACCAGAACCGGCCGAAGGAGAGTTTTCGTCCGGTTTCCTACCCTTGAAAAGACGAAGCGGCCTCTGTTTGTGTGTTCGGGTCTCTTGCGCTAGGATGTGCCCCTGTGACAGAGAAGGAGGGGGTGACATGGCAGAACTTGCGAAGGATGCGAGACAGATGCATAGAGATGGGAGGGGGGAAGAGCAGAGGCGAAGTTGGGATACCCAGCATGCACAAGGTGTCTATGTACGGCTTGTACAGGGCCAGACTCGTGCACCACGCAGGGAGATCCCATCTCAGAGAGCCAGCGCCGTTTCAGATGTTGACCGTCCCGTCTGGCAAGCCCGGTGCTCAGGTGTGTGTGTGTGTGTGTATAGTGACGGTGGTACCAGTATTATACTTGAATCACCACGTACACGGAGATCCCATGTGCCAAGCTCACGCGAGCTTATCGGCCGAAGGCTGTTTGCCGTACCCAAGACTTTTACAGAGCTAGTCGAAGCCATTGTTTCGACACCAAAGTGCGACTTGCATCTCGGGTAGAGGGGGGCGATATCTCCCATGTTGCGCGGGATGCGTGTCCAAACAAAACACTAGCACACTGGCCGGATGAAGTAGTCGAACGCCTTCGCTCTTGGTGGGCTTGGATGTTTGGGACGAAAGCTGGGGGAGGGGGGGATGAGAGCTGGATACTGGAAAAGGACTGCCAGTTGCTGAAACAAAACGTGGATGGAAGTGAGGCAAGCCAGGTCGGAAAACGGGGCTGCATGTGTGGCACACGGTGTGGCTTGACCTGTGCGTCTCTAACCTCGCGTGGCTGAAGCTACCCCCCCTCTAGGCCAGATAGGGCAAGTGCTTCCAGCGACATCACGACAGTATTCCGCAGTACCAAAATCTTGGAGACTGGAGCTCCGCAAAGTCAACAGTGTCACATGTGGCGATCTCTTCTGACAAAGGGGTCGATTCCGCTCAGAACAAGCTTCACCCATCTCACCAGTCCCCACAGCCGCGCAGCCGCCTTCGGCAGCACCACCGCAAAGATGTCGACCACCTCGGGAAACAGGGACCCCAACACCCTCTCCAACTACGGCGCCTGGCTGACCAAGCACACGACGGCCAACTTCACCATCGACTTCAAGGACAAGTCGCTCAAGGGCTCCGTCACGCTCGAGCTCGAGTCCCTGACGGACAAGCAGAGCAAGGAGATCATCCTCGACTCCAGCTTCCTCTCCATCTCGAGCGTCAAGGTCAACGCCGCCGCCTCCACCTGGGAGCTCAAGGATCGCGTAGAGCCCTACGGCGCGCCACTGCACGTCTTCGTGCCTCAGGGAGCCGCCAAGGGCGAGGTTGTCAAGGTCGACGTCGACTTGGCCACCACGGGCAAGTGCACCGCGCTGCAATGGCTCACGCCCGCGCAGACGAGCAACAAGAAGCACCCGTACATGTTCTCGCAATGCCAGGCCATTCACGCCCGCTCCTTGTTCCCCTGCCAGGACACCCCGGACGTCAAGTCGACGTACACCTTCGTCCTCGCGTCGCCGCTGCCCGTCGTGGCCAGCGGCGTGCTCGTCGAGGGTGAGAGCGAGAAGAAGGGCGACGACACGGTGTATCGCTTCGAGCAGAAGGTGCCAATCCCGTCGTACCTGTTCGCGCTGGCTTCCGGAGACATCGCGACGGCGCCCATCGGCCCGCGGAGCATCGTTGCTACGGGCCCTGACGAAGTCAAGGAGTCGCAGTGGGAGCTGCAGGGCGACATGGAGAAGTTCATGGAGGTGGCCGAGAAGCTCGTCTTCCCGTACAGGTGGGGCCAGTACAACGTGCTGGTGCTGCCGCCGAGCTTCCCCTATGGAGGCATGGAGAATCCCATCTACACGTTTGCGACGCCGACCATCATCAGCGGCGACAAGCAGAACGTGGACGTCATTGCGCACGAGCTGAGTCACTCGTGGAGCGGGAACTTGGTCACCAGCTGCAGCTGGGAGCACTTGTAAGCGAGATGACGGCGAGACGCCTGGCGGTGAACAAGATGCTAACATTATCCTCTCAGCTGGCTCAACGAGGGATGGACCACTTATCTTGAACGCCGCATCGGTATGGCTGTTCACGGAGATGCGGAACGCGACTTCTCTTCCATTATTGGCTGGAAGGCCCTTGGTATGTTGGGGGTTGCACTAGCTCTTCGCCTTTCTCATAATATCTCATGGGGATACTGTACTAATTGTACACATAGAGGACGCCGTCGCTCTCTTTGGCGAGGACTCGGAGTTTACCAAGCTCATCATCAACCACAAGGGTATCGACCCTGATGACGCCTTCAGCACCGTCCCCTACGAGAAGGGCTTCCACTTCCTGTACTACCTTGAGCGTCTTGTTGGCCGAGATGCATTTGACAAGTTCATCCCCCACTACTTCACCAAGTGGTCTCGCAAGTCTCTTGACTCGTTCGAGTTCAAGGAGACCTTCCTCGACTTCTTCAACGGCCTCGGCGACGACGAGATCAAGAGCAAGGTCGCCTCCATCGACTGGGACGAGTGGTTCTACCAGCCCGGCCTCCCGCCCAAGCCCGAGTTCGACACGACATTGGCGGACGTCTGCTACAAGCTTGCCGAGAGCTGGAAGGACGATAGCTTCAAGCCTTCCCCCGAGGACGTGGCCTCCTTCTCCGGGAACCAGAAGCTGGTCCTCCTCGAGACCATCGAGAAGTTCCCAAGCCCGCTGTCCGCTGACCGTGCGCGTCTTCTGGGAACCACGTATGACCTTGTCTCGTCGCGCAACGCCGAGCTCAAGACGGCCTACTACAAGATTGCGCTTGCTGCGAAGGACACGTCTGCGTACCAGGGTGCCGCCGAACTGCTGGGCCACGTGGGCCGCATGAAGTTCGTGAGGCCCATGTTCCGTTCGTTGAACAAGGTCGACCGCGAGCTCGCGCTCAAGACATTTGAGAAGAACAGGGACTTCTACCATCCCATTTGCCGAGGTATGGTGGAAAAAGATCTCGGACTTGTGTAAAGCAACAAAACTAGTCTTGAAACGCAATACAAAAGGGGTAAATAAGCATATCCGTATGATACCGAGGAGTAGGACGACGTATATGCTCCTTCTACCATGTTAAAGTCTCTATTATCTCCCACAATCGCACGTATTCATCATCTGCAAGCTAGGGTGGTAGAACTATCGACACACCAATGCTGATGGGCGAGTTCCTGCTGCTAGACGTATCGTAACGGTGGACTCGGCCCGTCAACGAGACATTTATTCTGACTAGTGTGGACTACGGGCGTCCCTCGTCTTCGTGACCCTTTCTCCCTGCAGCTCCCCCGACCTATAGGCCGCACCACTATTGACGTATTGTTTGGGTTGCAGTCTCCTTCGCGCCTGTGCACCAGTCCGGCTCGGTCCCAAGGGTTTGCGCATCGCCATGACGCAAACGTGCCCAGGAGAAGCTCGGTGACTGAGTTCCCATTGTGTATCTGTAATGCGAGCCTACCACACGACTCGGCCGAGGGGTGGTGTTCGGTTCCTTCTATGGGCGTTTTGGATTGTCACCATTGCCTCAGGGGGGTTAGAGGCGACCGACGTCGAATGTTAGATCTTTTTCTTTTTCTTTTGTATGTCTTGACTGGAGAAAACCAGCGGCAACTTCGTCCCCACTTGCAACTTACTGATGCGCCGTAATTGTGCCAACCACGGAATAGGCAAGCCATCACCTGTTTTTCCTGCGCATGGAGGCCGAAGATGGGGTTTGTTCCAGCTCTAGTCTGCTTTTCTTGGTTCTATGCGTGTCATGAGCCCGCAGATACATATCTCGGCACAGAGTCGACTAGGGAGGGGCGGGAGACTGCGGCGGCCGTCATCCGGGAGCGAGCAGGAAAACCAATGTTGTCCTTTATTTAGTGTTGGCGTCTGCCGTTGCAATGATTACGGCTCTTTGAACCCCCCCCACCTGAGAGAGCAGCGGGCAAGCTTCCTCACCATGCCAACGGGGGAATCCACGCCGTCGGATCGCCGTTCCCCGCTGCCGCTTCACAGTCTCGCCTGCTCCTCCGACGAGAGCTTCCGCAGCGCCGGCCCGGCCCGGCTCCCGTCCCCGGCCATCCTCAACGTCGTCTCCCCGCCGACGGCCCTCCTCATCCTCCACTTCTCCCGCAACGCCGTCGACGCCTTGCGCTCGAAGCAGTCCGCGACGTGCGAGCCGATGACCGGGAGGAACTTGAACGCGCTGTGGGCATGGGTCAGCCTATGCGCTCTCACTCACTCACTCGCAGATCAGCCAATCAGTAATGAAACGGGCGTGAAAAAAAAAAAAAGGGGGGGGGGGACTGACTGCCCAGCGCCGCCGGTCGCGAAGAACAAACCCTCGACATCTGGATGGTAGTCGACCAAAAAATCACCCTCG
Source organism: Colletotrichum eleusines (assembly GCA_016807845.1). NCBI lineage: Eukaryota > Fungi > Ascomycota > Sordariomycetes > Glomerellales > Glomerellaceae > Colletotrichum > Colletotrichum eleusines. The sequence goes on from JADEZO010000005.1 coordinate 1,817,603, forward strand.
GGCGTGTCGGTGTACCAACACAACCGCCTCGATGCCCACTCTCGCTCCGCGAACTCTGGAAAGAACAGCCTCACGCCCTCGCGCAGCGCCTCGTCCGCGTCTCGCGGCAGGAACCCGGACGCGACGTTGCTCCCGACCAGCCTCGGGCTCGACACTTTCCCGCCCGCCTCGGCCTCGAACTCAGTCGCGTACCCGTACCCGTGCCTCGCGACCTTGAGCAGGTTCGTCCTCGGCGTCGGCGGGAAGCAGAAGACCCCCGTGCTCATGTTAATCATGACGGGCATCTCCCTGACGGTCGCCGCTTCCTCGTCCGACAGCTGGATGAACCCCACCGGCTGCCCCGACGCCGCGATCGCGTGGCCCACGCCGGGGGTAATCCGGTTCGTCCACGCCCCCGTCGCGAGCACCACCCTCTCCGCCTCCCACGTCGTCCCCGTCGCCGTCCGCACGCCCGTCACGCGGCCCCCGGATCGCTGCAGGGACGCGACGGTCCCCTGGGCGCCTGTCACGAACGAGACCCCCGCGCGCGTGCACTCGCCGGCCAGCGCGCGGACCGCCCCCTGGGCGTCCGCCCACCCGCCCTCGGCGTTGTGCGTGGCTGCGAACGCCCGCAGGTCCGCCTGTACGCCCTTGTACAGCCTCTTCACCCCGGCGTCCGCGTCGGGCGGCTCGAAGAACTCCAGCGGCTTCCCCCCTTCCGCCGCCTCACCCCGCCATCGGCGATACTTTTCGAAATACGGGCTCGGGCGCTCCTTCTCGTCAGCCATCATGATGAACCCGGACTCGTGGTAGTGCGGCTTATACACCTCCGAGGTCCGCCACCCCTGCAGGGCTTCCGTCGCCAGGGACGAGTAGAGCGGGTCGGCGTACTCTGTGCGGATGATGCGCGAGACGTCGACGGAGCTGCCATCCGGGACGGGTGGCAGGAAGCGGTCTAGGACCGTGACCGAGGTGTATCCCCTCTTGGCGGCGAGTTCGTGGGCGAGGCTTAGCCCGAAGACGCCGGCGCCGACAATTAGCACGGAGGAGGATGCTGATGCCATTACGGGTCGGGCGAGGAGAGGAAGAGGTGTGAGATGGGTCTCGGTTGCGTAATGGTAGATGAGCAACAATGATTCATGAAGGGCTCAAAAGTTACAGATGCTCTGTGCTGTGACAATCTATGGGGATATTGTTGGTATCGCAGTGTGCCCGTATGGGCGTTCGAACACAAATAACATGAATTGTTGCTATCGTTCTTCAAGAGAAAGAAGCTATTACCACTGTTTGTTGCAAGCTATACATATAGAGGAGCCAGAGGTAGGTTACATATAGAAGTACGCGACACCTCACGTGACCAGGATTGGCCCCACCCAGCTCCGTGGATGCCCGGTGCTCGGCATCCCAACAGATATGTTTGAAGCGAAAGCAATTGGCTCTTTGGGGAGGGGTATTTGGAACGTGAAAAAGCGGGCGTGTCATAGCCCATAAGACTCTCGACGTCGACCGAGTTCGGTGAGGATGAATACAAGTGGGGGCGGCCCGGTCACTTTCTCCATTCGTTTGATCGAGGGATGGGCGCTGGCTCAGTCACGTGCTGCAATGACGAATTCTGCTGGTCTCAAGAATAAAACGAGAGGGCGTCACTGCGGGCCCCTTGCGTACGTACTTGTTTCCTTTGGCTCCCGCCTGTATCCCGGCGCCCCGGTTCTCCGGCGCCGGAGGTTTGTGGGGACACAACTGCGGGACTGCCTGCCCCAGGGCAATGACCACGGAAGTAGGTCTGATCGGCTTCTGTTCCGGTCGGTCCCGGGCAGCAGAGGTTCGCGCGCGGGGAGACCCACAGGCAAAACAAATAGCAAATCCATTGACGTGCTACCGACTATATTCCACAAGACCTAGATACATTTCCAACATACAGTCTCGTCACAGCTACAAGATCGGTAAACTGGCGCCTCTCCTTTCGTGTCACTCGGCATTAGTGGAACTGGTCCTCCGTCACACCCTTGCCCATGGCAGCGGTACTGCTGATACCGCCCGTGACCATTTTCTGCAGCTCATCGACATATGTTGCACCGCTCCACTTCTGGTGCTTAACGACGTCGACACCGGAGTCCATCTCGGGCTCTTGCACGAGCTCGCCGTACGCCCGCATACCCTGCTGGCTGTACGCCTTGGCGAACTTGTCGCTGATGAGCGCCGTCGTGTGCAAGCCTGCGAGGGTGATGAACTGCCAGCAGTACCCGAGCGACGCGAGGCGGCGTATGTACGTCTCCTGCTCGGCGCGGGGCATTGCTGTCTTCCAGTTGAACGAGGGCGAGAGATTGTAAGCGAGCCTGAAGGGATCATGAGTTAGCCTTGGTTGTCATCTTTGGTGGGTCTTCTGTGGCGACTTACTTCTGCTCAGGCCAGACGGCGTGGACACCCTTGGCAAACTCCTGCGCCTGCTTGTAGTCGGGGAGCTTGCTCTCCATCCAGATGGCGTCGCAGTAAGGCGCGTAGGCAATGGCGCGGTTTATGGCGCAATCGCAACCGCCCTTGAGGCGGTAGTAACCCTCGCGCGTGCGTGGGGAGTCCCAGTCAAAGTGGACGTCGGCACCGAGAATACCCTTTGCAAGCGCGCGAGCCTCGGTGTTGCTCTTGCTCTTGGCAGCCGAGAGGTACTTCTGGACCAACCCATCCTTGTTGGGCTGGGGACTGGCCTTGATGGCGTCGACGACGGCTTCATCGAAACGCTTCAGGTTGGCCTGCTTGAGCCAGTCGTCCTCGATGGTCTGGAGCTGCTCGCCGTTCTTACCGGCCAGCTCGGCGGCGATCATGAGTTCGTTCAAGGGCCGGAGGCCGGGGTTCGTGGAGCCGAGGATGAAGGCATGGTCGCGGGGGTCGATGTTGGTGCTGAGGAGGGTGGCGGCCTCGGCGTCTGTACGGGCAACAGCAACGAGATTGGAGCCCATGATATCGGCCTGGGCGCGGATGGCCACGAGGCGGTTAATGTGCTCCTGAATCGGTACGAGGACCTTGCCGGCCATGTGGCCGCACTTCTTGGTGCCGGGTGCCTGGTCCTCGATGTGGATGCCGGCGGCGCCCTTTTCGATGAAGAGTTTGGTCAGCTTCATGACGGCGGTTAAGCCGCCATGGCCGGTGTCGGCATCGGCAATGATGGGCCTGAGGTAGTCGACGTTGGCGAGCTTGGCGCGGGCCTCCTTCGGGGCGCTCAGGCGCTCTTGCCTCTGTTTCCGGTCGTGGAACAGCTGTGCCATGAAAAGGTGGGCGACTTTGTTGGGAACGGTGGTCTGTAAGGCGTGTCAGCAACAGATTGAGTACCCGAAGAGCACTGGAAAACTCACGTAGGGATAATCTGCCAGATCCGGGCCAGGCTCGTCCGAGGCGGAGGCTGTTGACGATGATTGCCAGCCAGAGACGTAGACGGTGTCGAGGTACTTGGCCATCTGGGTGACCATGGTGGGCTCCAGGCAGCCGTAGGTGTAGCTAGCGTCCTTGTTCTTGAAGCGTTTCTCGAGGATATCGTAAAGCTTCTTGGACTGCGCGTTACTCGGGTATTCGATCTTCAGGTGACCTCTCTTGGAAACGATCTGCTCAGCAGTGAATGGCCGCTTGGTATGTCTCCATCGCGGCTCGCTCCACCACTGCTTAACTTGCTCAACCTCCTTCTGGAAGAGTTCGTCTTCGATGTTAGGGTCCACAGCGGGGTTAACCATGTTGTTGGCAGCCATGATGGGCGATGTTGTGGCGCAGGCTGACGAGACGAAGCTGCTGTTCCGAGGCGAGGCGAGGTGAGGTGAGATAAGAAGGGATGTTTGCTCAGAGAGATGCCCCAATATGAGATACAGCAATTGAGGATGCGAAAAGACACACAATTGTGTACTTCGCAGGCCAGGAACAGGAAGTGTAGAACCAGAGCAATGATGATGCTATTCACAACGCGATTGGTGATGGACAAAGTTCAAGGAGGAGATGGGTTTTCTTTGAGGGGAAGGAGGAAGAGAAAGAGTCAATCTCGAGAGTCGCAAGCAAAAAGAGGAAGAAGAGGCAGAAGAGGCAGGTATAATAAGAAAGAAGTAGCAGCGAGCACTACCTAGCTAGGCATGACCGCCATCGGTTGTGTTCGGCCAAAAGGCGTTCCTGGACCAACCGTCTTACATCTGTTTCGAGGCAAGTACCTCTGGCCCGGGGCCCAGGCCAGCTGTTGGACAGTGTGAGTGACTCGGCCAGTTCCTCATTTGCCCAGCGTGGTGAAGCATACACAGGAATGAATGGACAAATCTTAGCCCAGAGGGGGGGGGGGGTTTCCAGGACCGTGTGTAAAACAAACCTCGGATGTTGAGAAAAGTGTAGCTGGGGACGTACGGGCCCAACCAAGTACAGTATACTTTTGTCTCGTCCCTTGGCCGTCCACGTCCGAAGGCACTCACTATCTTCTAAGACTGCATGCACTACCTCCAGTTTTTCCCCAAGCAAAGTGAGAACGGGGTGACGTGAGGTCGGCTTGGTGGTGTCTGGATTCGGCTCAAAGGGGGAAAGACGGATTGGGGCGAAACCATAACTGGCCTTCCCCTTTGCCGTCATTGGCCAAGTTGCCGAAGCTCCTTGCATCTCCCCCGCCGTGCCCCGCCACACCGTGACCCTCTCTCGCTGCCGTCGGTACACGTTGTTGCTGAAGAGGGGGAAGCGGATCTGGGGCAAGCGGTACAGCTGTGCAGCTGGGCCATGGGAAGTAAGGAAGTACCTAATCAATCTGCAAACTGCACGCGCAGTCGACTCTGACGCCTGCCGACTCCGAAGCCTCTGCAACTGCGCCGCCACTCGGCCGTGCAAAGTTGCTCCTCCATTTCCAACTTTCGAAGCAAAGCAAGTAAGTAAGCAAGCAAGCATGGTTTCCATTTCCATTTATCGGCCTCTGAAGTAGACTGAAGCATCGTCGAAAATTCCAGCCACCACCGCCTGAATGAGAGAGCCTTCGCCACAAACCAAACCAAACCAACCCCCCCTCCCCCCCAAAAAAAACCCTTGCGGGGTAGCCGTCGTCGAGCATGTGAAGATTCCTCGTGCCTGAGTCGGCTCAATCAACCCAGAGCGCTGCTGATGACGCTTTCCTCACGTGCGTCACGCATTCCCGCCTCGGCCCTCACTCACTCACACTGTATGTTTCTCCCGGATCCAGCCGTCCACGCCAACATGGCCTTCCGAATCCTCCCCCCCTCCGTCTCGTGCTCTGGATGTCCTCATGCCAGTCACATGCCTTACGCTGTCACCCACCTATCAAGCTCGACAAGCATCGATATGCCACGGAACTTGCCCGATCGGCACGTGCCGGTCTTTTGTCTAACCCTTCTCTCCACCCATCCATTCATCCCATTTCCCCAACTTGTCAGGTCACGCTTCTCCATGGTTGATCGCATTGGGTGGATTGGATATCTGGTCTGGCTTCGCAGCCGCTCTAACTTCTTTTTCAACAGTCTCCCAGACCCTGGCAGTCTTTTGGCCGAACCTCCTCCATACAACCAACCACCAATTACCATGCGTACACAACGATTCACGTCGGTCCTTCGCCAACTCCTTTCGCAACCGACGATATCCGAGATGCCGCGGCAACCCACCAAAACAAGAGCGATCCCCTTTCCTACGTCAAACGATTGCATGCCCAACGCTCCCACACTGGCAATCATGAATTTGCACCGCTGTCGCAAACGCCCGTTGCACCTAGGCTGCAGTCTCCTCGCCAGATAGGCACTCAAGAAAGCTCGGCCAGGTGCTTCTCGTTGTTCTGCTCAATGGCATCGTGGAAGGTCTCGTACGGGGTCAGCGTACCCAGAGCACGCCGCATGTGGGCATTGACGATTTGCAGGCCGTAGACGTAGCTGGCGTTCACCCATCCGAATCTGGTCTGCATTAGCACACACACCACCCCCAATGCATCGCGTCGTCCGACAAAAAACTTACCCTTCTTTGGCGACACCCTTGAAGTCGAGTCCCTGATTGCCGTACTCTGCGTCGACCCTGTGAGGGTCGATAGGGCGGGTGACGTCGTACTTCTCGACAACTACGCCGTTGAAGTCAACAAACGCCTTGGTGATCATGAACAGCCACTTGTAGGCCAGACGTTCGGCCTCGTCGGTGAAGCTGTATCGCACCAGTCCGGTCCAGGCGAGCATTTGTTGAGGTGCCCAGCCGTAGGGGTAGTCCCATTGACGGTTGGGCCTCTCCAGGCCGACCACACCACGGGACTCTTCCGTGCCCGACAGGAGACCGCCAAAAGCTTCGAACTTGGGCAGCGCCTTCTGTACCATCGTCGCCGCTTGCTTGGGCGAGGCCACGCCCGCCCACAAGGCCCAGAAGGTCGTGCAGCTTTCGTACGTGCACCGCTCTTTCTTGGCGGTGTCGTAGTCGAAGTACATGCCTTGCTGCTCGTTCCAGAGGTACTTGTCGATGGCCAGCTTTCTGCGCTTCGCCCGACGGTCCCAGATGGCCGACGTCACCACTTCGCCGGCCTTGAGCGGCCCGACGGCAAACTCGTCCGGAATGACCAGCTTGTCGTTGAACACGTTCCGAATAGTGCGGGCAATGTCGGTCTCGTACTTGAACAAGAGCGAGTTCAAATCGATGGTTGCCAGGTTGGCGCAGACCTTCTCGAGCCGGTACGATGTGTCGTGGCCCGACTCGCGCACGGCTCGGTCGTGCAGGAAGTATTCGTCCAGCTCGGGCTCCTTGATCGACCCGCTGTTGTAGGCTTGCACAAACTCCTGCCAGGTGATGCCATGCTTCTCGGCGTAAGGCTCGAGAACGTGAACAAAGTGACCCGCCTCCGTCTCGGGAGGGACGCCCAATCCCTCAGGACGGTATCTCGAAAGACCAGTCACGGGGTCCAGACGAGGCTCGGCGACCCAGACACTGTGATACTCCTTAATGGCGGCGAGCATGGATGTTCGGAGGAATTCCTTGGCGTCAGGCTCGTGCTTGATCTTCTCATAGACACGGAGGGCCATGTCAGTGAGGAAAGGGGGCTGGGAGCGGCACAGGTAATAAGAGCGGGTAGCGTTCAGGATCTTGCCATAGTGCCGAATGCAGAAGCAGAAGTTCTGCACCATGGACTTGGCGAGATGGACCTTGTCGTTAACAAGAAGTCCCAAAGACTCCATGTAGCTGTCCCAGCCATATAGTTCGTTGAAACGACCTCCAGGTACAACAAAAGGAAGGCCCCTCAGTGTTTCCTCGCCAGTCTTGGGGTCCTTGACCTTCTCCATCTCAACCGCGAGGAGACCCGGCTTGGCATTCATGTCGCGAACCAGCTCGGGCGTGATGACCTCAGGGAGCTGCTGAACGTCCAAGCGAATCTCTGGTCTGTCCTTGGCGACTTTGGTGTAGAACTCCAGCTGCTCCGGGGCCCCAACAGGAACGTAGATACGAGGGCGAGGGTCGTCGGTCCAGTCCTTGGGGTCTTTGGCCGCGATCTCCACACTCGAAGCATCGATTCTTCTCGTCAACCCTTCCCAAAAGTGGTCGCGAATAAGTCTCGAAAGTCGGTTGACAGGGTTCTCGTTCAAACGACCCTCGTCGAGGATGATTTGTTTGCGGCCGTATTCCTTGGCCAACGAGAGCTCTTGCAACAAATTGGAGAGCATGTATGTGCCTCGGACATCGAAACGGTTGTGACCTGCGGATGCGGCGGTTCTCAAGGACCACACCTGGGCAATGAATCATGTCAGGTTCAATTCCAATATTGGGGGAGGCAGTCAGCAAGCACGCACCTTTGGCCCGTTGTCCTCAATGGTAATCTGCATGTTTCCATCGGTATCTTCCTGGGCCTGCAAGCTCTTCAGCGTCTCGTCCACCTGGATGAGGAACTTCCGGTTGTGAGGAATCGTAGATTCGTCTGCAGGATCAAGCGTTAGCAGATGAGGCTCCGAAGAAAGGGGCTGTCAAGCTCGGGACCCGGACTAACCGTGACTGCCTCGTCGGAAGGGTTCACGAAGCCCCATGCGCTCGAATTGCTGGAACAAGCTGTTCTGTGGCCTGATTAGCTCATCCCTGCCCCAGACCGGATGGAAGATGACGAGCAGTCACGGGTGGGATGCCGACAGCGTTGTCATTCATACCTGGGAGTAGGTTCGGGTTCGAGGGCCAGCGCGGTTGATGTGACGCTCTTCCGAAGTGTAGTAAGTCTTGGCATCGTCGAAAACGCCGGCACCATGGTCCTCGGTTGAGCCGCGACGGCGTTGACTCGTCGGGGATGTCATGATCGAACGGGGTCGGCGAGATTGGTTGTGGCGATTGTTGGGTTAACAAACACGGGAAGCTGACGTAGGTAGTCAATTGACTTTAGCTGGAACGAGGGCTTCGGGTTTGTAGGCAGAATAGGTGCGGCGACTTGTCTGGCCAATAACGGTTTTGTAATGATGTCGAGAAAGCAGAGAGGGCGGAAGAAAAGGTCTGACTGCGTAGCGGTCGTGGCGGCGTCGTTGAATCGGTGAGAAATGGGGGGGAAATTGATGTGTGTAAGAATAGGGTGTCACGAGGCCCCGGATTGTATGGAAAGGAGACCAGGGCGGCGCGGGATGGTGGCCGATGCGGTCTCAGACTTGCGGTAAGAGGTACAGTACCTACCACACCTTGGGTTGGCGCGGGCAGGTAGGTATATTGGTAGGGTAGGTAGCAAGCAGCTCAATCAAGCAAGGTACAAAGCTAGGTTTTGCTGCGGCTGACAAGTCATATTGAGAGGCGCAGAATGGACCTTGCAGCAGACTTGGAAGAGTGTCTGTCTGTCCGTCATCCTCGTCCCTGTTGCTGGTTGGGAGTGGGGGGCAATGAGATGTTGCCAGGTTCCTCTGCTTCTTCTTCTTCTGTCGTCACACGGAAAATTCAGAGATTCCGACCGAATCTGTTGACCACTTTAATTCCAAGGATCCGGGCTTCGCTGCGCTGTCCATGAAGTTCCAATGACGCTATCGCACGTTGCTTTTCCAGCGGTCTCCCCCACGCCGGGATCCATACCTATATAAAGGTAGGTACCTACACTAAGTACCCAGGTAGGTAGGTAGGTTGTATGTAGCACACCTCGCCTCAGCTCGCTGCACCTGTCTGCAGGGCACCACGGCACCTCACTGGCGCATCAGCAGGCTGTGTGGTGCGGTGCGGTGCGGTGCCGGGTAAGGCTTGCCCCAATCCCAACCAATCGATCACGACAGGGCCCACTGTACTTCCCTAGAAACCAATCAGAAGCTTCCATCTTTGGCAATGGGTCTGAACTGCGGGCCCGAGCTCCATGCTCAACTCATGCTGCGTCACCACCACCCCTCCCTAATCTGGTCCAGCGGCAATTTTCAACCAAGACATCGAAGGCTCCAGACCCTTAGGTAAGTACTTAGAGTACCTAGTCGCCTCTGCAGAAAGAAGCTCAACGAAGAAGCCCGCCGCCCATTGCAACCGTGTGGGAGTCGGATTGAGTTGAGCCTCACGCAACATCCCTTACAACGGCTGCTTAGCGAACCGATTCTCTAACGAGGTCCAGCCTGCTGCTGCTCGTTGAGACCTCTCTGCCGACTCGGCTCTTTCTTTCTCCACCAAGCTCTTGCCACCGGACTCGTCGACCTGCCCCTCCTTTCTTTTTTCAGTCTCATCCATGATGGCTTTTTTTACATATATAATCTGTGATGCAGCCATCCCGGTTCACGACTTTTGAGAGTAAGCGCCTGTCTCCGTTACATCTTCCCCGGAGAGGCCAACAGGTCGGCCTCATTTGACGGTTTCAGTCCTCGCCCCGTACACAAAGCCAAGGAGCCTACCTACCTCGACGGCCTTACTTATTGTCAAAGGCGTTGTTGATTACGCTGCTTTCTCAGGCTTCTTCTTTCCCCAGAGATCGGGCTTGAACACCTGAAACCCCTTCAACCAAGTCATTGTACAAAACCGACGCTACTTTGTTTGGTTTTGATCGACAAATTAACCCTGTACCGGGTCGCGGGACCCTTTCTTCTATTGAGCAATACTGGTATACGTGAACGTCCATCTGCACGCTAACTAGCAACGCTGCTTCTGCTGATAAGACGGTAGAGTCTCTCGGTCAACGGGGCATCCGTCCTTTTGCTGTACAAGTCCGTCCGAGCGAGCGCCCAAGGATTTTGGCTCACCACAGCTTCGATTGCTGTTGGTAAGGTGACCATGTAAACCACCGTATGAGGGCTTGCTGGACAAGTGCCTTTTCTGGTGGCTGAATCTCATATGAAACTGTTCCATCTTCAAGTACATATGTAGCTGATAATGAGATGCTGCCCCTGAGAATCAAACACCATAGCATATAAGTGATGGTTGCCATTGGCCGGAGAACTTAAGCTTTGCAACGCTCCGGCTGGCAGCCTTGTTTCTGAACAGGACAAGGTGCCCCGATGTCTCGTTTTGGGACGCCACGACTTGTCAGTGAGCAGCAGCGGTGGTAGATGAACGGCTGAGAAGATCTGTCCGAGACATTCACCAAACAGAGCATCATCTCACAGCTGTACCCAGCCCATCTATGTTCTTCCGAGATGAGTTTCATATAGAGGCTCAGGTTCCCCTGTATAGCGTCCACATAGAGAAGGCACCTCAAAGATATCGCGGTATACTTTGAACGCTTCTAACCTTGCACGTCTTGTGGTGATCTACATGTATCAAATCAAGTCAGCCAGGCCTATGTAAAAACAAAGCTATAGGTTGTGGACGAAGAGTGGTAATATGCTGCCACAACTTGGCGGGAGCTCCATCGTCTATGGCAGCCGTTGTGTGAGATCATACGTTTTTATCGAGTAAGCAGCCGTTCCATACATCAACTTCCTCCAAGGGGAGTACAACTATGAGTATCCAATGATGGCGTGTATGTTCTTGTCTCTTTGCTTGTTCCTTGCTTCTGTTGTTCTGTGGCACTGCCGCCACTGCCTGCTTCACCGTCTCACAGCGTAGCTCCACGACGCCTTCTTGTGATCCGCCCGGCCTCTATGGCAGCTACTTTCATCTGCCAGCTCCCAAATGGCTGACTGGAGACTGGAATACATATGTAATCAGGCGCTCATGCTTGTTGGTTCGTTCCTTGTTAATTGTCTGTGGGATTGCGCTCTTGGTCGTATTCATCCTCCCCGCTGAGCTTGGATCCAACCATTGTTGGCATGCTTAGCTTTTTCAACTGCCATTTCCGCCAAGTAATCTTATTGCATGGCCCGATAATGAAACCTGAAGTCTCGTCCTGCTTGTAGAAATCTTGGCGTTTGGAATAGAGATACCAATCACAGCGAATCCAAGTCCATCCTGTCGCTGTATATGGTGGGCTTGATAATCTTGCCAGCACGTTACCTAGGACTTCCCGCCTCACCGTCGTTCAAATCCGGCTTTTCACATGGGATTTATCGTTGGTGCTCAAGACCTAGAGCCAATTCCTCGATATGCAGTACAACTCACGACACCGGCCACCCTCGGATCGACTCAACCTAGGCTTTCCCTCGGCCCGTGTGGCCTTATCACAGAGGCACACAGGCCGAGTATCTGGGAGAATCAGTCGTAATATCTGACTACTAGGACTTTAGAGTCCGGTAATGTCTGATGATACGTCGCTATAGTCTTCGCGACATAGGTTTGAGCCAAACCCCCATCAGCATCCCTCAACAGAGATGGATATCATCTTGCTATTCGAGAGGGAGATCCTTTCTAGAGTCATGGCCATATACAATCATCTGTTCACTGTAAGTAGCTTATCGCTACCCTTTTGACAGGCGTGTTCTCTCACCGATGTCTTAGGAAGCCAGTCCTAGGCTTTCAAAGACTGCTCCCCAATAAGGAACACATAAGTAGGGATAGTGCTCAGTCTCAAAGACACGAAATATCTCGTCCAAGCGGATAGCCTTTTCGAACATCAGTCGTATAACATAACTTATGGTATATCAGTTGGGTTGGTCTACAAAGCTATATCCGATAGTGGGAGGCGGGGATCAACAAGAAAGGGAAGAACCCCAGATCATGTTGGAAACATTCGCGAAAAGCCATTCCCGTTTCATTGCTTTGAAATCAACGTACCAGGGAAGTTGAGGTTGCTGAAATTACTAACATTTCGTTGCAAATGACAGACAGGCTATGAGAATCTGCATCAATGTAGTAGAAAACTGCTCGAACTCCGGAAGCCTGTATCCAACGACCAAGGAGCGAAAGGATGTCCGACTGACTTCACAACCATTCACCAAGAGCTAGCTGCTAACCCAAATACATGGTTACACTTCTGGACTTTGGCATTGACTTCACTGTGGTGAAATCCCTGAGGGTTTCCGCACCGATTCGTTAGAACCCTAGGACAGCTCAAATTACCGACACCAGAGTCGTCGCTATGCCAATGCCAAACTGGTCAGGGCCTTTTCGGGTTTCTTTTCTGTCCGACAACTCAATTGAGCCAACATTAGACTTGGGGCCGTACGCTAGCCTGTTTCCCTGATTTCAGAACAGTGTGGCCATCTACGTTGATATTTACACGCTTTAGGCCGAGTGATATTCAACCATCGACCCTCGGCTACCTTGAAGCTTCATGCTTGCATTACATTTTCCTCGTACGTTTCTTATGATACAAGCTGCGTACATACCGTAGTTCTGACAACAGCACCTGTCTCCCGAGGCGAATGGATGATAATACGGCGTTAACTCAACCCTAGACCGGCCTTTCTTTGCGGACTCTGCCCTGTAATGTCGAGGAACTCAGGATGTCAACCATAGATGTAGGGCTAGCAAGTTTTAATTAAACCCAACCGCAGAAGTTTGCCCGGTCAATTTCATCGAACGTGCAACCGGTCAACAATGACTTATCGTCCCCAGCGTTAGTCATGTACTTACCCCGCCGCAGTCTGTTCGGCGAACCCGTCATATTATACGCATGCTTTTAGGATCGCTGAATCACTTATATTTGCCCAACTCACCTGATACATTGCACCTTGCTTCAATAGAACAATGCAGTAGACGGTTAAGAATACCCACGTACTTGAGAAAGCGGTGTGTATGAGAGGATCATAGCCGGAAGCTGTAGTTGCGATGTTTAAAGTTTGCTTCGAATCATGTTTCCGGGTCTACAATGTATTGCGTTGTAATGACGCCCCTAAAGACTGAGCCTAACCCCCCAGTCGATAAAGAGTTGCCTTTTTCAACACTTGAGGCATTTTGTAATACGTAGCCTCGGCTCCCGAGCCAAGATGTGCCCAAGAAAGTTCAAGAGAAATACAACTTTCGACCAACTCAAAGGTTGAGTGCGTCTAACAAATAAAGTGCCCAATATGCTGTGGCCAATGAGGTGATGCTAACCTGTCTCGTATTAGGTCTCAAATTTGCCCACGAGGGATCTGCTCGTGACACGCTCCTACAGGATGATACTGCGCTTACAACTACCCCCAATAACTTGTGGTTAGCCTCGCGCTGAGAGCGACAACTCAAGTGATCTCCACACTATTCACACTATTGACACCACTGACACTATTGGGTCTAACTACGCTAGTGCAGATCGTTGTCTGCAGAGACGGTTGAGACCAACTATGTCATTTCAAGAAACGGTCTTACAACAGTCTGCTATAACATTATGCGAGAAAACTGCAACTATGCGCAAGAAGATATCTTCAGTCACAACTCACCATTCCCATTCGGGAGTAGTGTACAGATATGTTCATCTAAATATGTGGGTTATATTTGACCTTAGATCGTGCATGCTACGGCTGCGTCAATTACAGGGCTGTTCGAGGCACGCCTTGTCAATTCCAGGATATCCAACCGAGGGTTAGAATCTTGACAAAGACCTTCCTGGGCCATATCAATCCGCTCTAGCCTTCAGAGGAAGGACCGTAGTGCAGGCTCTGGGCAGTTTCCACGGGGGACAGGGACATCGTCTGCTACCGACTCAGTTCCGGTACTTCGCCAGCTGTTCTGTATCCGACGAAAAGCTTCCACGGCACGTTTTCCGGTGTTCTCGATGCCCATCCATTAGGTTTCCGAGCCGTGACAAGATCAGGTACCTTCCATGTCACCGGACCCCTCTGCGACGAACCTCTTGCAACAGTGGTAGATAGATTGCCATGGTATGACGCTGTTGATGTTGCTGTTTGTTGCTTCTACTGTTTCTGCCGTGACTCTCCCTCTTCCGAAAGGATGCTTGGGTGGGTCAACAGTTGAATGTCTGATTGTTACACTCAATGGGTGAATGGGTGTCCCGTGATCTACTAAACCCCAGATTCTGTTCCCCAAGGTAGACCCCTTCTTCTACCAATGTGTGATTTAGCGGACAGTCTCTGACTAGGTGTGTTGAGCGTGGATACTCTAGTGCGGTATACATCGTTTGAGCAACTGTAGATTATTTTGTGCTTACTCTTCGACCAGCATGTTACGGCTGTTTCCCAGCAGACTGCTTCTATATTCATGTCTTAGATGAGATCAAAGCCGCATCTGTGGAAATAGCGGATAACCTACGGCTTCAGCAGGGCTTTGGTCAAGCCGGCGACTTTGGGTTGAGGGGCAACGGAGACCTCAGTTGCATCACATCAAAGCTCGTAGTGAATTTGCACCAAAGAAGACGGCTGACCTACTAACTGTAACCCTCTAAAAGTGGCGCAGTGGAAGTTGGTTTGCTATTAAGTGAAACTCTATCGACATCAATGTAACCGTGTGCCAACGCTAACCACAGGAAATCATGCGATTTTTTTTTTGCTTTACCCAAAGACAAAATTATGGGATTTGCAGAAAGCTTCCAAGCGAACTAGGATTGGCACTAACAACAGTTGTCGGGGCTGGGTAAGACTGCACGGGAAAATTGATCGCCGTATGTTTTGTTAAACTTTTCGGGGTTTGAAGAAAGAAAGAAAAGAAAGAGAAAAAAAAAAACACTCTTCGAGGGCCTTGATCCTGGTTGACACATGACGATGTTCGACACCCACACACCCAGAGCAACCTGTCTCCGACTGCCAACCCACCACTACAAATTAACTTTTGGCAGCTGCACGTAATCCCGCTCCGTATTCTCAAGGTGTGTGCCGGCCGGCAAGTTTTGGACAACGGATCCTGACGGAAGCTCGAAACTTCCTTGAGGGCCTTCCCTCCGTACCGGATGCTCCGGTGGAGGGGCCACCGGCCGAAGGATGACAAAATAAACATGACGAGAAAAAGAGACCTCCCGCTACAAGAGCTGGGAGGCAGTCTCATCTCCATCGTTCAGCCAGGCGCGCCGCTCGGAGTATCGTCATCTACACCGAGCTGCCCGCAACTGCGACCTGTTCAGAAAGTCCATATACGGCGTGAAGTGTCAACATGCTTCCCTGGTTAATAACACCTGACTTTATACACTATAAATGGTTGGCACATACCTGTAGTTATAAGGGCAAGTGTTGCGCGGGCGTACAACTGATTTGACTAAATTGAAAGCTTGTTCTGTGGAGCGACTGGGAGCAGGGCTCGTGGAAATCATGGGCTTCACACCTGTACACAAGGCACGGTCAACGCTGAACTGCAATTTTGAGTTCGCAGAGGGGTGTCATGTAAGGACATGTCACTCTCGAGATGTGTCATGTGGTCCTTGTAAGTTGACTACCACACTCGAGTCCCTACCATGCCCTACCTGTCACCCTGCATACGTCAATCAGGATATGGCCACTTCTGTTGACACACGTGGAAGTACGGGTGAGCAACGGCCACCCACACACATTCTCCGTCACCACCATGTCACGGAACAGATACCCTGTAGGGGTCGATCCCGGGAATCTTACCGCCCGGTCCACACCCAGACACCTGCAACTCGTACTACTAAACGTTACCAGCGTCCCACGATGCCCTCTTGACGCCATTGCCCTTGGTGCGCGGAACTACCAGATGGGATGAAACAAACCCGTCCGGTCCGGGGCCTAAGAAAAGAAAAAAAGAACCAAAGACCCCGAAAAATGCCATATCCGTCTCGGTACATGCCACAAGTAAGGGAACTAGCCAACGCAAACCCCCGAAAGAGGAAGGGCATCTCATTTTGCACAAACTTGTTTAAGGTTGGGTGTTCAACTGGTCCAACAACCAACCAAATGGAACTCTTTCCACTCTTGTCAGCAATACGTACTGTATTGAACGTGGTAGTATATGAAACCTGATCACAAAGCTTCTAGAAGCTTGCCATATTGGGCTACGGCCGGCAAAGCGAGTCAGACGTGAGTGCTCTGGACATACGACTCGCGGCAAACAGCCAGTAGGTATTCCCTTGCAATGAGCGTACTCGGTGCTGCCTCGGCCTCGGTAATGACCTAACGGGGCCTTTCCGACGCCATCGCACCTGGCCCGGTTGCTGATTCAAAGGGAAGTCCACCGACAGGTAGGTTATAGGAGTCTGGTCCCTGGTCTGCTCCCAGGGGTGGAATTGCTCTGACGCGTAACTGGCGGGTCCCTTACGCTGGGCTGCTAGGTTGGTAATCTGTAGTTACGTTACACAGCCAATGCCTACGTACACTTTGGACCTTGGGGCGCTCAATCGTGAGATCCATACTAGAGGACACAATGCTTGACTCAAGCACGACGCTCACTGCAGCATTGCCTGTGTCAATGATTGCTGTGATGCCATCACGAAGCGGGGCTCAGCCACTTACATACCTGTATTATTAGTACAGGTGTATAGGAGCTACCATCCGGCCGGCAACTGTATAGTGGCAATGTGGACTCACGCATGGAAAGCAGCGGGGAAGGTTGTGCACATTTCCTGAGAGTACACTATATAGTATCGAGTACGATGCACGATGCCCTCCGGCAAGTGGACCAACCAGTGGATGTCGCACATATTAAACGGGCGAAAGAAAAGGCAAAGCATGGACTCGGGGAAATGAAAGACAAGGCGTACGTGAGCGGGCTCTTGACAATTCGCTACCAAGGCATTGCTCGTCCGGATCTATGTATTAGAGTTCTCGAGCTCGGC
Source organism: Colletotrichum eleusines (assembly GCA_016807845.1). Lineage (NCBI taxonomy): Eukaryota > Fungi > Ascomycota > Sordariomycetes > Glomerellales > Glomerellaceae > Colletotrichum > Colletotrichum eleusines. The sequence continues at coordinate 1,834,521 of JADEZO010000005.1, forward strand.
GAAGGCGACGACGATGCCTTCAGACATGCTTGTAGAGAGAACGCCAAGGGGGCTTGAAAAGCTTCGAGAAAAAGACTGTCGGGCATTCGGTTCCCGCGTTAGCCGCGAGGCACGTACGAAAACCGCGGAAGTGGTGATAATGCCCCCACGCACACAAACCATCCGAACCATCAAGATTTGTGCCTGTGTCATCCGTTGCCAGCATTCAGCAACCTGCGAGTCACTCACTCACCTAGTGCGCAGCGCACAGTCGCACACCCGCCCACGTACACATGGTCTTGTAGAACGCACACCCACCGCCCTCACACTGATCAGCCAGCTCTACGTTCACCCCTTTCCCACCAAAGAAACGACGACTGGGGCAGGCCCCTGTACCCGATCCAAGTTGGCACTGAGCAAACTATCCGTAGCGGGGTGGTGTTGCATCAGGGACCCATAGATTCAGAGAGCCGAGGACCGCAGTCCGGATCCGACATGCACCGACACGGTTCAGAGGATGTTTAAGATGCACCAATAAAAGAGTTGGGCATATTGCGGTGTAAATAATTTCTAGCTCGCAGAAAGCCTGTTTTCATTATTATTGCTATTAAATTCCAGATACATCTTCAGTAGCTTTTGAGCCATGTACGGTAGAATGTGGAGAGCGTCCTCACCTTTCAGCCCTGGTAGATCATGGCGAGATTTTGAGTTTTGCATCCCTGACCGCAAGCATCCATACTTGTATCACAAGCCTTGTCCTCGTAAATCCCTTTCTCTTTGCCTGCCGGTCCCCGCAACACCATCCTCTGATCGGGAGCGGAGGGGTCCTTGTAAAAGTTTGCGCTATTGATATCCTCCAACCCACCGATCCTTGACGGAGAGATCACCGCGATCATCTGCCACCCACAGAGTTTCGCTGCACTTGTAGGCTGTAGCGGTCAACAAGGCTGAAGTGAAACGCAAACGACGAATGTTTGATGCTTTGACCCAGTTCAGAGTTTACTACCATGTATACCCAGTGATATCAAGACACTCCCCAAAACGGATATGCTCGACTATGGAGACTTGAACTCTCCGTTTTCTCCAATCCCCGGCTTGACGGTTCGCGAGGACGGAAGCGCGGTCGTGTAGTGGAATCGCATAATGGCTGCGGCTGGGGTGCGCTTGAACTTGAGATGCCTGTCTATATCCAAGCACCGTGATGATGCCGGTGAGCGGTTGGCAATGCCAATGAGACTTGTCCCGTTTCCCCTATAAATGCTCTATAGCATGAATTTTTTTTCTTTTCTCGATCACCCTATTCCATGTATTACTTCCGGTCCTATCGTTTGTTAAAGAATACCACAGATCGCGCTCCAGGGTTTGGTGCAAGACCTGCAAGTTGGCAGCACTTGACCACGGAGTTTGGTTATAATTTATGTGAAGTTTGTAACCTAACTATCGTATTTGTCACCTTCAGCCATGAATGACATCATCAAACACCGTATTACTACCACCTCTGAGGTCAGATTGATGACATGTAGTAGACACTCAATCACGAGGGAGTTGATAGTTTCCGAGAAGCTTCAGACGGAGGGCAGTGCAACTAAATTATTGGTACTCAAAGCTGTCATAGAGCTTGAGCCATTTGGAAGCTTGCGATGTGGGAGCCCCTGTTCACACACCCCGGGTTATCTCATCGCAACCCTCAACTCGGAGTAGGTGGTGCAAGGGCAAATACGCGAGCGTGAACCTTTTCCTTTGAAAGACCACAATGGTTCTCGGATACTTCATGATTAATCGACCAGGCCTAACGAATCCTAAATTGAGACGACTTTCGTGCTGCGATGCACACGAGTGCGAAGACGACAAAGCGCGGCGCTTGCGCCAAGATTTGTAACCCGGATTTGCAAATACCTAGATTGCAAATACTCAACTCTAAAGAATGATTTGCGTTTGGCCGTCGGTGACTTCAGAATGGGGGAGGGGTTGAGAAGGACGGACGGACGGATGGATCTGTGCATGTAAATTAATTAATGACTGGTGATGCATCACGCGGTACTGAGTTAGTGGCGGAACTGTAGTGAGGTAGGTAGTGAGAGTAAGGTTTTCTGCCTTCCTGGACGTGCACCGGCCGACTTCCGGGGCGATGGGATGGAGTCCGGGACCGGTGCTAGCATTTTCCGTGTGTCGGCACGTGACAGATCAACAAGCCACTGGCGGCATTCTCTGCCAGGTACCCACGACAATACTTACGGCTGGGCGGTTCATCGGAAGAGCTCCATCATGGTCAGATTTTTCCCCTTCCGAAAACCCAGGATTAAAGCAAGCAGCAAAAGGTAATCCAACTGCCACAGCGCGCGCCACGAAGCTTTGCCCGCACTGACCGACACCATTGAACCTTTGGGCTACGTGTGTCCGCGCCCCCAGACGGAGTTTCGGCTGGACCGGCGTATTCGGCGTATTGGACCCGGACGCGCATTTCGCCGTCATCCACGCGAAATTCTCCGCGATTAGGTCTACAAGCTCTCAGCAAGCTTCCAACTCCGAACTTACCGCCCAGCGAAAGGCTATCGGGTTCGCCGTGCTTCCATCCAAAACCTTACCTCGGTCACACTCATCATCGACCCGACTTGATATATTCACACACTTTGGAGACAATACACCTGACGCCGCGAGTAGGTGGCGTGAGTTTTTGAGCAATCAATATGATGCGACCGGCCTTCCAGATGGCTGCTATCCCGCGGCGCGCGGTACCGGCGGCGAGGCAGAACGCCTGGGAAGCAGCATGGAAGAAGCAGTTTAGTGCCCCAAGGAGGTCCCTCGTGACACCCACCCACCGACCGCTGGGTCAACGAGCTACCTCTTGGCCGTCGACGTCTCGATGGGCCCAGACGTACCGGTCAAGCCGGATTGCATCTCGTCTGGAAACCATGTTTCGCTCGTCGCGTCGAACGTTTCGCTTCTCCTCCCGACAGAGGAATACCACAGATGGTACTGCACAAGAGTCGCTTTCGCTAAGCCAAAGGTTGAAGAAACTCTCAAGGGAGTACGGCTGGTCGGCTGTAGGTGTATATCTGGCTTTGAGTGTTCTCGACTTCCCCTTTTGCTTCTTGCTTGTTAGATTAGTTGGCACTGACCGAATCGGTAAGCCATGTAAGCATCTGATCATGGTGAGTTGACACTGACAAATACGCTACAGGGCAACTTGAGCATTGGGTCGTCTCCAACCTTAAGACGATAATCCCTGATTCGGTCCAGAAATGGTGGTCCGAATCCAGGGCCGCGCTCAGCAAGGCCGAAACCGAACAGCTGGGCAGCGGTGATATCAGCGAGGCCGTCGAAATGGCAGGCTGGGGGGTGGAGGAGGCGGAGCGGCGCAACAAGGCGGAAGCTAGTAAGTCCATGCAGCTCTCGAGACCTCTTCAACAGCCACGAGCCCGACATAGTTCACGAACTGACTTTTTGTCGCAGGCCTGGGAACTCAGCTGGCGTTGGCCTACGCAGTCCACAAAAGTTTCATCTTCCTCAGAGTGCCTCTGACCGCGGCGGTAACGCCGAAGGTTGTCAAGGTGCTTAGATCATGGGGATGGCAGATCGGCAAACGGCGGAGCAAATAAAGTGCTCGCCGCGGGATTCTCGCCGGTATCTAGCCCCCCCCCCCACTGCCTTGGCTGACGGGGGTCGGAAGTTCCTAGGATGCCGGGTTCTTGTTCAATCATGTATTATCAACCAACGGCGTACTCGCCTTGCTTTTCGGCGAATCGGTCCTGTGTACTTTAATCTTGTTGTTATTACTATCGACGGCTTGTAGACGCTTATAGACACTCCCACCACCCATAGATCAGCATCGCTATTAACCCCTCCAAGAGGCACAAACTCTGTGTTGGACTGCACATGATGCAGCTGGGCCTGGCCCAATAGAATTTGCTTCAGTAAAAATGTTACCGGAAGTCCGCCTAAAAAGGGGGCAACGGACGGTCGGATTTGTATTTTCGCATTGTATAGTTTGGCTAGGCTAACCTGTCATGGTGTCTTGGTTCCCAAGAGTGTGGGATTATCCAAGCCCTTTACCACGCCGCCCATCATCAAACGTCATGTCCCCGAAGTCAAGGATCTGAAGAGGGATATACTTTGGCGTGCGTGCCGTCCGGATGAATTGTGCCCACACGCGGGGAGCAAAGCGCCGTCGTCCAAGCGCATGTAGGGAAGCAAGTTGCGCTGAGAAAAGAACAATGGAAGGAATGTTCCATCGGGCTTCGAGAAATCATGCTCGATTCAGGATGGTTGGTGAGATTCTGATGGCTTGTTCGGGTTCCCCTCTCCCTCTTCTCTGGCGCGCAAGTCAGTGCTTACCATCAGACGCCCGAAGCGTGCTCGGAGCTGAGTCACAGCCAAAGCTGGCCAAACTCCGCGAAGGGATTCCCGGCCGGTCAACAGTACTCACATCGACGTCGGCGAAGCAGCTCTCTGACGTGCCTCCGCATAACGGCACTGCGGTCAGACCAAACACGGCAAGGCGGCGGTAATGGTTGGAGTCGATGACGGGACGTGGCCGATAAGAGGGGAGTATGCGATGCTCGACGAGCCTAGCCACGCGGCGATGAAGCATCGGTAGGGTGACACCGATGTGTTTCCCGTACGGGCTCACCCACTCACAATCTCTCGAAGCGCGTGTATCGCCTGTAGCGGCGGCCACCCCTGAAGCCGACAGTGCGGAACGATATCGTGGCGCGGCTTCCGCTTCGCTTCACGACTCGGTGCGCTCCCTCCTCCAAACCCCCCTACCCCTCTTCCCGGAGACCCCGTAAGTACGGACGACGGCGAAAACGACGAGATTGTGTGTGTGTGTGTGTGTGTGTGTGTGTGTAAACTGTGTAGTTTACGAAAAAGATCAAACGCTCCACAGTCGGGGAGCCCACGCCTCAAGAAAAGGGGGGCGAGAACAAGAAGGAAAACTGTCTCTCGGGCAGCCAATTCGGGTAGGCAGATTTCCTCCTCAGTCTCTCATCTAGGTACATAGTAGGTAGGCATTGGAGGGGAGCTTGCTGCAGAATACGTACGGCTTCCAGCTCACCGCCAGCTAGGTAGCCTGACCGGGCGGGGCCCGACCTTCTACCTCAAACGGGAGACGCCCACAAGATCCTTCGCATCTGCCATGTTATCCCGTTGGCTCTTCCGTGGCTGGGCTTGTCAGGCGTCTGCATGATCACCCACTCTGGCCCCATCCTTCTCCAGTATTTAAAGTTCTCCAACATCTAGAATGGGCCGATAGGGGGGCGTGTCCAGCCGGTGGGAACAGGTGGGAACGGCACAGCGGGTGGGCCGTCAAAGTCCTTTGCCCCCGGTTTTCCACAGAGGCGAGACCCTTGTTCCTGACGTTTTTTTTTCTTCCCCCTTTCACTCATAGCCCATCGTTTGTCAGCGGGTGGGAGAAGAAGGGGTTTTCCAAAAATGATGACCATGTGGAATCCATACATCCCACTTACGGGTTTGGGACCCAAACTCTGTTTCCTCCGTGGGGACTGGGAATACCCCAGCGGCTTTGGGATCTGAACTTTTGATCGCACCCCTTCCCCTCGGTCTCTGAGTTGTGTATTCGTACATATACCCTACATGATGTCTACTGTTACCCCTCCAGCCCAGCAATGTGATGCTTGGCCTGCTCAGCGTCGGGTCGGGTAGTACACCGGTCCATCAGCCGGGTCGGTGCAGTGTACTAATGCCCCCATACGACCTCTGTCGGCTGACAAACCCCGTCCTCCCTCCGGTCCTCCTAATCCTGCCTGTGCCGTTCCGCACCTGAACCACATTGCAGTAGTGTATAGTGTGTAAGCCCTGGAGCTTCAAGGCACGTTACAAAGACGAGCTCACAATGGCTTGGCACGCCTATGATAGGTCCATTAATCCACATCCGGTTCAGAAACAAACTCTGAGCGAGAAGGCGGTCGATCCGTAAGAGGAAGCAAGGAATGAGCGCAACAGACACATACAGACATAGTCGATAACGTCAATCTAGAGATATACCTTGAAAGTCAAGTAACTCTGTAGAGGTACCCTTCCTCTGACATCTAAAGGAAGGGAACCTTTGTTTCTGGTTTCTGGGTTTAATTCACTACGCCAACATTTGGAACTTCGGTGAGTTGTACACATCAGGTATCCTACGCGGCCCAGAACCCAGTCCCATCATGGCCTATGTAATTGCAATCGCGATGATGCCGTGTTGCCTTTCGGTGGACCAGCCAGCAGTTTCCCAACTGGGACACACCTCCGTGTTGAGCGATCGCCGCCCCCATCTTGGAGTATGTTTCACACGACAACACCGACCGGAGCTGCCCCCCTGTTGCTGTAAATCCGACATTAAATCCGGCATTCGGCCAATGAATTTTCGCCTGCGGTCGACAGCCGTCACAGGGGTCGTTTTTGTCTTGGTGGTTGGAAAAGAAGCATGGTGTGAGAGAGAAGGGATCTCGTATCCCGTGCAGACGTCCGCGACGGCATCGTCAACGGAGATATCGGGGGTTTTGTTGGATGTTCTTCTTCTTCTTCTCCTTCTTCTTCTTCTTCTTTTCCTCCTCCTCCTCCGCCTCCGGCCGTTTCTTCACGCCGTTCCGCGAGACCGGGCGTGATAACGTCCTACCCTCCGGCGAAGTGCGTTTGATTTGTGTAGGCATAATATGGGGCTCGACTACCTTGGCATCATCGCGAACTTGTGTGTCGTCGCTCAACCACCTTTCCGATTCCCCAATCCTTGTGCAGTGCCGCGTATGCAAGTCGTTTCCCCAACGGCCTGTGGCACTGGTGCGGGGCCCGAGACATTGGCTTAGATCAAAGATCGAGAGCCGCCCCGGGAAGGGAAGGGAAGGAGTGTTTGGGAGACGTATGGTGTACTACCTGGAGGGAGTACGTACACTAGCCATCTTGACCTCGCTAGCGCACAACAGTCCAGATGCAGTAGCACCACGCGTTGCTGTAATTGGCTAAGGTACGGAGATGTCGACCAAATGTGGCAATCGTTTCGAGGTTTTCGTGGGGGAAAGCCAAGGGTTCCTTTTGATTACTTCTCCGCTGTCGAGCTGACAAACGATGTGTGTGTGTGTATGTATGTGTGTGTGTGAGAGAGAGAGAGAGCGTGTGAGAATCCACAGTAGTTACAAGGGGGGGGTGGTGCCGGAGTTTTACGTACCGACGGTACCATACCTGTACGTTGGCTCTGATTTTGAGAGGCACCCCAAGACGGGGCCCCAACGGTCATTTACGACAGCTCTGTCGATCTTATTAGCCCGAGTTATGAGCGAGACCGTCACTACGTAAGTCGAATGCGCAGTTACCGGATGACGAGAGTCGTGCCCGCGCCTGAGACGTGCGATGGCAGAGGAATTACGTAGCTCGTCGGAAAATCTTCAGGGTCCACGCGAGGGGCGAATTCTGCGGCATGGGCAAATGTCAAAAGAGGGTGAGGAAATCAAAAAATCCCATTGCTGTGGGCGTCCAATGACACGACGGAGGGAGAAGCCCCCCGCCCTTCCCCCTTTCCGGTCGTGCAGGAAGCAAGCAGTGTGCGATGCAAGTAGTTTTGTTCGTTCGGGTACGCAATGGGACGGGCGGTGGCGAGGTACGTACGATGGAGTGAGTATAATGACATGAAAATGGAAATGGGCGAGATCTCCAAGAGTTCGCGGCGAGAAGGCCGCAACATCGGGGTTCCTTGCTCGCTCTGGACATGCCCTTTTGCCTGTAACGCCAAATATACTAGGTAGCAAACCGCCATGGACAATGATGGGTCAGCGTCGGCTCTGGGCTGGGGCCGGCGTATAGGGCGCTGGATGATCGTGGGGCCCAGTCTCGGTCAAAGACCGACCGGCTGGCAAAAGTTGGGGGTTGCATGGCGACACGGAGGCGGAGAGGGCCGACAGTGGTAAAACTTGGCAACCGGGTGGGTGACTACCTTAGCAGAGAGGCTCGTTCCCGAGGTGGCGTTTCTAGGGAATCGCAATCAAAAGAGAGTTTGTATCATGGCAGGGTCATATGCAGAGGGATCCGCCCATCCATCGGGCCGCTGCACTTAGACGTGGATTACGGATACAGCGGCCTTGTGGAGGCGAGGCGCGAGCCCGAATGATATGGCCATCCTCGACCGTCGCGGTCCCGTGTGAAGCGCGCCCTCTTAAGGGAGGGGGGGGGGGGCGGGTTGCGGAGAAAAAAAAAAGAAAACGGAAGAAAAGACTAGTGTGATTAGAGGCAACGAAGATGTTTGCTTCCAGACACATACACACACTCTCTCTCTTACACACACACACATACACATGTAAACACAGGCAAAGGTATACACGGACAAACCGCAGCTGAAGGAAGGACGCTGTGGGCAGCGACGGGAAGGGCGAGAAACGGGAGGGATGCCCGCTGCTTGGCTTTTCAACCCGCCGTATGTTAGACGGTAGGGCCCCTGCCCCCCTAAAACTACATGGGTAGAATCCAGTTCCTCCTCTGTCCCGCGACTCGTCATTGCCGGGTCGGAAGTCGGCTCGCTCCCCTCCCAGCAGCAGGCCGGCAAGATAGAGTTTGCAGTAAAACAAGGCACCTCGGTGTCCCATGCAGGCAGTAAATTTCCACATCCCTTGAGGGCGTCACTCACCCCCTACCGGCTCAGCTCGAGTGACATTGATGCCAGCTGCCTGCCCCTCAACAGCCCCTCCCCACCTGTTGGATAGAAAAGAGACAAAAGACAGAGAGACGTTGGAATGTTTCCAGGGTGTGTGTCCGGGCTTGATAAAGCTTGTCAAAGGGCAGGGGGGAGACGCATTGAAGTGAATGGGGTGCGGTTGACCTGACTTGGGCAAACTTAATTAACCTTTGAGCGTAGAGAACAAGAATTAAGTTAATTAAATACGACGAGTTAGAGGGAAAGCAGGGCTGGGTTTTCTAGTTTATTATACTATACGTACGTTAGTGGAAGAGCAAAGAGGGTCCTGACTGGTATCCTGGTCCTTCAAACCCAGTGAACTGGAAGCTGACAAGTTTTAGTCCTGACCTATTGTCGATCCCCTGTGGCTAGCTTACTAGTGTATTCATGCCCTCCGACTACCTACTGAGGTACGTAATCTATTAGGCACCTATGTCCGTATCACTGCAACCACGATGTCTCCCGGCTGGCAATCAGACAACCAGGGCAAAGCGACCGCGTTGCCTACGGCCCCCAACCTTAGGTGGTCGGTACATTATGGTGTCATAGGCCAGGGATGCTGGACGGATCGTGGGTAGATCCTTTTCTCCTTTCGAAATGTTTTCTCCTTTGTAAAGGGCACGACGCCTGATGCTCTGTAGTTTTGCATGGCCAACTGCCACATATAGCTACTTGCACCAGATGGTCAATGACGGTTTCGGCATGCGGCCGGAGGGACGTGGGGAGGGGGGAAGGGCTTGTTCCCGATAGGTTTGTTCCTCGTCTGCTGTCAATCCTCAGCCAAGACACGGATACGGAGCATCGACAGGGAATCGAGGAATCGCCCAGCTTAAGACCCTGAGAGTGGTGGTAATGGCTTCTAAAATACGACGGTAGATGAAATAATAAATGTAGGGCGGGCATCTGAAGGTTTCGTGTTACGGTACCTACACGACGCGCTGTCTCCTCTGTCTGCCAATAGCAGAGAGAGGGGGCGAGAGGGAGAGAGAAAGTGTGTGTGTATGTGTTCCTGTCGTCCCATTGTTGGTTCGTTTGCTGCCGAGCAAGTCGCGAGGAGATGGCCTCCTCGATGGATCCTGTCCCCAGTTAAAGGATCCGCACTTTAGACTCCCCGACATGCGGACTTACGTACTCTGTATGATATGTTGCGGAAACCAGGGTATCATTTGGTAGTGTAGAGGAACAGGTAGAGGAACAGGCTCTGGTTATACGACGGGGGGTCAGAATAAGACCTGCATTCGTACACCAAATGCATAGTAGTGCCTGATGTAGAAATGGGTGCGTGCATGGGATCCGAGAAAGGAACTCTGACGGAAAGCCCAAGTCTGGTCAGACGACACCTGACGACCACTAACTCCGTTAGGATTTGTTAGCTTGGCCTATCTGTTTTAATTTATTGATTATTGAGCTTGCTCGCCCATCTGCACCCCTCCCTCCTCCTCCTCCTCCTCCTCCTCCCACCACGTCTCTCGCGGTGGCACCTCGGCCCCTACCTAGCACAGAGGGTTTCCCGAGCCGAAAGCCACAGGAGGTGTCTTCCTGGCCCATGGGACGGACGATGGGGCGTCGTGGCATGGGGGGGGGGTAAAGACGCGAGCAAAGCGCGAGAAGGGGGAGGGGGGGACGGGCGGGCGGCCGCCCGCCCGGTGGCTCAACTGTCTTCAGCCTTTGTGTAACCTCGCACCTTGTACTCCGCATTGCGGCGGCGCATGCTTTTTGGGTTGTAAAGTGTGAGTTATTGCAATGGCATGGGATAGCGTTGGGTTTGGTCATTCACTAGTGTTCTGGCAAGCTCTATGAATGACCAGCAGAGTTGCATTATGGTTTCCCTTTTCCAAGTGCTGGGTCTCGATTCCATAGCAAGCCCTATTACCGGTGTGCCACTCATCTGAGACCTTGTCGATGGTTTACAAATAGTGATACCGGAGCCTGGGCCAGAACCGGAGCTAGAAAGGGCAACCAGCCAAAGTAGGCACGAATGTGTCCATACTCAGGTGGTTATTGGACTGGCGATAGCGACAGGGCTCAGAATAAGGTTGTAACAGCAAGGCCACAAGACGAGTCGTAATTAGCCGGCCAGCATCATTTCAGCCGGGAGGTGGGCAGGCAGACAGGCGGCAGTCAGGATGGTATGAAATCATACATACATACATACATATACACCTTAGCACTTGCTACCTACCCAGGCACGTTGGAACGAGGGGAGGAAGGCGGTGTACTTGGTTAGGTAGTGAGTGTAATATAACAAGACCCAAGGCCATGAAAGCTGTGAAATGCATGCGCCCACTAACTACCTAGCGTACTGTACGAATAAAGAGTACATAGTAGTGGTAAGTATGGGTGCGGGTGGACGTTCCGTTGCCTTGTCTTGTCGTGCATGGCCCCACCAATTATTACATACCTACTATGTAGGTACCTACCTAGGTAGATAGCTAGGAAGAAGGTAGGTGGGTAGGTACGTACACTACAGCCCGACCAGACACAACTGCAACGTGCAACTCGACTGGGCGGAGCGAACCTGACTAAGGCGAGATGAAGCGAGTGGTCCCCGGGGCGAGATTGACTGTCCCATATTCCCTTGGGCCCGCTCTTTGCCTGCCCTGACCATTCCAAAGCCGCCGGTGACTCTGCATCAATCAATCTAGAGCCTCATCCTGGTTGGCTGCCGAGTCTTGAAGCCCTACCCTCTGACATGCTCCTTGTCATTCACTCGCTATCATTTGTTCCTTCCTTCCTCTCTTCAACGGTCACGCACATACACACACGTTACAGTCTCTCTCTTACACGCGTAGAAAATGCCATGTATCGTAGTAGCAAGGAAGAGATTGAGAATGAGAGTGAGAGTAAGACAGACTGTGATTGAGACATAAGCAGAGCCTGGAGTAGCATCCCAACATCCCTGAGACATGTGTCCCCATCACAGGCACTGGGCAGCCATTCTGCTCATAGGTCTCAGACTGAACTGCACAACCAATTAATTGCTGCTTCAATGACTTGCTTTCATTCATCCTCGGTACCTCAGGTGCCATCATCTCACCCATCACTCGATACAACGGTGTCTTACACCCCCTTCCATCGTCCTCACCGGGCCTTGTTGACCGTTTTCTGCGCGGCCTGTCGCACCCACTCTTCCGTTTGCTGGTATCATCGTGACCTTGACCTGTTTTCTGCTCTCGTTCGCCACACCGTCGTGGGGATTTTTTCCCGCCGCCCAGCCAAACGTGGGCCTTTTCCTTCCTCCCTTCCCTTTTTGACTTTTCAAAAATCACTCCACGTACGGTAGCACTTACATCATACTTGCCGCAGTGATACGCACACTCTCTGCCTCCCCAGGCTTTCGCAGCTCATCACACAGCCTAGTCTGTGCCTGTCTTCCGTCTCAACCATTGGGCATTGCACGCACATCCCATTGTGCCTTTACGCCAGTAAACACTCACGAATGACCGTCGGGAACTTTGAGTTGCATTCATATATTCACGGACACACACACACACACACATACACACACAGAAAGAGAGAGGGAGGGAGGGAGAGAGGTAATCGCATCCCAAACAGCCTGGACCAAAACGGGAAACCCTCCGTTCTAGATGTGTGTCAAAGAGACTTTTGGCCATGTGGAGCCACACACGTCTCTCTTGTTCCATCCTGATCACCAGCTCCAGCTTCATCGCAGGGCGGCACATGGCATTGCGGTTGGCTACACCATGTGTAAGCTTGCGCCGAAGACCAGCCGGGGGCTGCTGCTCCTCCTGGCTGGGCTAATACGGTTTTGACGGCTGACGGGTAGCTACACGTCTTTGGGGCGAGTGCAAACTGGTGTAGCCCGTGACTCGACTGGAGGCACCGATTTTTGTGCCGGTCAAGTCAAGCCTCTGTTAGAGTTCAGTTCCTTCGTCGTTCTCGTCCGCCAAATAGTCAATATTTGTTTACCCTACCATTGGTCCATGGCGCTGTCGTTGTCATCGCCAGGTTGATTAACCTTTCACCTCCTTACCATAGGTAGTTACATACACTAGTACAATACTCATACTCACACTCACACCCCCCTCACCCCTCACCCCATTACTTGCACTCCCCTGTGTTCCCTGCCCTTTTGCCCTTCAGTTTACCCTCTCCACTCTTGTCACACGCCCACCATCACATCCTTCCACCCCCTTGTGGCTTGGGATCTCGTCCGCGCTACTTCTCCACGACGTACTCGGTCTCTATTTTCACCCTTGTAATCTACGGTCCCCCTTCCACCTCCAACTAGTACTCGTCGCTCATGGCCTTCTTGCCTGCCTACGGTCACCCAGCATATCCTCATGATGCCGAGACTCATTATGAGGCCAATGGCAGCCGCCACGCCAAAGGTATACACTTTGCATGGCAGCTTGATGCTTGCAATAAAGCCCCCGGTCACTGATAGGATGCAAGTCGCGGCCCAGGTCGACAGTCGTCCATCGAAGGACTCACCCCCTTTCACCCCCCCCTCCCTTTCCCATCTGTTTCCTCGTCTCGTTTTACTGATGCTATGGCCCACAGCCTGAATTGGACTGAGCTGGAACTGACAGCCTTCCAACTGGGAAGTCACTGTTCTGATGACTTTACACGTACCTATATCCACGCTCGCCTCACACCACACGCCCACTCTCTCAATTGTCTCTGATCTCACACCTTTCTCACACCCTTTTACACACCTTTCCACACAGGCACACACTTTTACACTTGTCACTTTTTTCCCTTGCCACACTCCCCACGCTGTGTCTCTTCTACTCACACACCCCCCGCGGAGTTAAAACTCGCAATCCAACACTCCCCGCCCAGATACGTATCTAGTCCGAACGATTACACTTTCACGACCCATGTCTGGCTATCCGCACCCGTACCTGTCCTGGTCTTGCTCACCCGCTCTCGCGGCAAAGCCAGTTGCTATAAGAGAAGTGTCTAATCCGGGGTTGGGTTGGCCCTCTTCGGATCAGTGCTATTGTATCGCCCATCGAACCCACAGCAAAGCTCAGGTCCAGCTCTACCCTGCAACAGGCACCGCGAGCCAAGGCACAACGTCAAACAACTGTGCGTCTCTTTATTGGAGCATTGCCAGAATCCACGGCTCTGGCTCTTGTGCCTACCTCATTGCTGCCGGCCCCGGTCATTCATTAAATATCGTCGCCCCCTCCCCCGTTACCTAGCCCAGATCGGACCCGCCCATAACATTATATATCATCTCTCATTCTCCCCAGCCTTTCCCCCCTTCTTGGCCACTATAGCCTGCTGCCAGAGATCAACATAACTTTTGCCCTCTCCCTCTTTCTATATATTCACGTCATCTCTCATCCTCTACCACTACAATACGATGCTGTCTATTACACCTCAGGGACACCACCACAGCCAGTCACATTACCTCCCATACAGACGTCTGTCTTGCTCGAGCCGCCCTGTTACCGACTTGCCCCTTAGCTCCTTCGCCAGCAGTATGGGCCACAGTCTCCACGTCGACAACACCTCGCCGGTGACGGCAGCCTCGGTCAAGGATGCCTCAAGCGTTGCACAAGCCCTCGAAATCGCTAGGGAGAGCCCTGACGGCGCCTCAGACCCGACTGTTAGCAGCATCCTGGAGAGCGCTATCAGCCAGATCTGGGGCAAGGTCGCCGCCCAGCCTGAGTCGTACGTCTTGAACCGCGACGAGTTCGCCGTCTTCAACTACTTCCAGCACCGCTTTATCGGCAACAAGATCGCCATGGCTGCACGGAAGCGCTACTGGGACAACGCCCGCGCGTGATATACAAGCCCCAGGCTTTGCTAAGTAGCGTTTGTCATCTCAGGAGAGCAACTCGCCCACTGCGCATAGTTTGATGCGGAGACTCACGACGCTCTGCCTTCTCCTGGGGCCTCACAAGGTGCTGAACCTGCGAGGGGCAACTCGTGTTGGTGCATTCGCGCACCCACAGCATGTATCCCTCCCCAGCACCTCGTCTTGCAACTCCTGGCACCCTCTCCCCTCCTAAAAGAAAGAACCGCATCTATACCCAGCGGTCACGCCGTAATCACAAAACGTTGACTAGCGACTCGGATTTCGTCGCCATACGTTTTGGGGAGGAGCGCTTCACGCTTAATGAAGCAACGCCAAATACAGCAAAGCGGGTTTCCAATATTCGCAACCGCCGCCCCGGGCAATTATGCCAATTTGCCATCAGTCGATTCAAAAGGATTTCTCCAAGCAGGAATTCGATCCCGCCGTCCGCCGCCCAGGGCCCTGCCAACCTGCTTCTCGTACCCGGGCATGCAGTCTTGGCTTGGTACGCTCTGGTCCCCTTATCCGTCCTATCACCTTATCAGCCCACCGGATGTGTATATCCGTTCTAATCCCCGAAGAACATCCACCCATCAGACCAATCCCCACTTTTATCCTGTCGACCAATTGAGAAGACTGGAGTGGGACCAAATGCCCCGTTCTCTGGCTATGAAAAAGAAAAAAACCACAACAGGGCCCCTTACTCAGTACACTCTGTCTCCGCTCTCTCCCAGTCTTCCCACTCCCACTCCTCCCAAGGTCTCCGCAGCAGACGTCACAGCCTGCATGAGCAGGGAGTCAGGGATGAAGGGTAAAGCGACCCGGCAGGCAACCTCACTACCAGGGTCAGTCAAGCATGTGCCAAGGACAACGTTGGGAAGCCTTTTGTGGAAGAGAGCACCTGTCTCTTTACATGTGCCTTGTTGCGTGCGTGTAACATGGCCGAGCCGAGGAGGAAGTCAGGGCAGCCTTGAGCACAGAGATGGAACGGTCGCTCTGCAGGGAATCAGTCCTCGCATCATCGCGATACGCGATGCTACTCATGCTGTCATGTCGAGACTTGCTGGGTAGGGCGAAAACTACCTAGACGGTGTCGTTTGGTACGACTGGTTGGTTTCGGGTCACTGGTTGCCGATGACCATTCAAGCCACCGGCGACAAGGGGGTCACGTCTCCAACTATGTTTGGGTGGCCAACTCCCTTTGTCCGAGTGTGGTTTGGCCCAGCGCTCAAGGTGCCTGCGCGATAGGACGCTGCCATGACACACGGGCGACTCGAGCGAATGGTGACGGATCGTCAGCCGTCTCAGTTTAAACTTTTCGGGACTCTTGTCGAAAGGGAAAAGTCTATTTGCAGACAGATGGCCGGAATCGGGTGTCGGGAGATTTGGCGTCATCGTGTGTGGGTGGTGTGGCCCTCACCGTACGTTTGTTGTTTATTCCTGGAGTTGTGTCCCTGAGGTGAGGGCATTTCTTGTGCATTCTTGTCCAAATTCTTCTTCATCATGCCCTTTTTTTTCTTTCTTTTTTTCCAACCCGCTGGGTACATATGTACATGACAAGGCATGGCATGTTTTGGTTTCACACTTTGGTACATTAGACATATACTGTAGGTGTTTTTGCTGGGTGCATTATGGCTGGCATTTGATAGCGACGGGGGAAGTCAACACCGATTCATGATTCTCACATCCTCAGACTTTCTGTTACTCTCGTTCCGTGCATGGTTGAACGTTACTACGTTTCCAACAATAACATGTTGACATTACTAGCAAACAGGTTGGTCTGGGCTGGCTGTGCCACCGACCTGACTCTCTTGCGTCACCCAGTCAGTCACTCATTCGAAACATCCTCCACGACTCTTGTACTCTTGTTTTGCTCTTGTCTCTTTCATTATTACCGAATCTGAGGTATGCTTCCTCGAAACGGCAGGCAGACAGACCCAGCTCGGATTTCCAGCCGGCTCTCACTTTCCTCAGGGGTTTTAAGGTTATTCCGGTGTTTTGTTGGCCTGCATGGAATGGCAGGTGCGTGCGGTGTGTGTGTGTGTGTGTGTGTGTGTGACGACGAAAAGGGAAGGAGGAAGGAGACGGCGCGCGCCCTTGCTCCCGTCGCAAAAGCAGGTCACTGCTCGCTTCGCCTGAAGAGCGGCCACCAATCAGCATCCTGTGGGTGGACGATAGGGTAAGAGTAAGAGCAAGAGCAGCGCAGCACGGACAAAGTGTCCCTTCTCGTTTGGTTTGAGATGATGACCATTGGGACTGAAAGAGGACATGTGAAAGAGAAGAGGAAGGAAGGGAGGAAGGAAGAAGAAAGGTATAGCGTGGGATGTTAGATGGCGCGATATGCCTTACCGCATAACGTCCATCTTGAGGCTTTTCCTGCCTTCCCTCGGTGTGTGCGTGACTTCATTTGTCCATCTATAGTCTACCTATCCAAAGCTCACTCATCCCCACGAAACGGTCCTCGTCAAACCATAACTCATTATTCGAGTCGACAAACTTCTCTCTGGGGCTAATGCTTTCCTGCCGTCCTGTTTCGTACTCGACTGAGATCGCTCACCAGCTACTTACTTCAACCGGCTACGCTGCCTGGTTTGCTGTTTCCCGTCGGCCGTACGGTTTTGATCTTGTCCTGGCAGACTGATGCCGCTTACATTTTTCCCTCTCGCCCGACTTGACATCAAAGTGATTAGCAGTTCGATATGCAAGCGATCTCACCCTTCATGTAACCAGCCGAGGTACCTACATACACACCAAAGCCAAACCCCTTGCGGTTCGCTCTATAGCCTCCCAGCTCCCTTGCCCTCCGCCGCCGCGGCCGCCTAAACCGTTATACTTTCAATAGATGCAAATCTACGGAGTGTGTCCCGTTCCTTCGCCTACCAAGCACCAAGCTCATCATCCCGCATTGAGCTGCCCAGCCTCTAGTTCCATTCAGCTGTTTGCACCGGCGCTATCTCTCCCATTTGTCTTCCGGTGGCGCTCACCGGGCTGTTAATCCTCCTCCACCACCACCTCCGGAACCCTCTCGTCCCCTTCTCTGGCTAACCGACCCTCTGGGATTCGGTGGCTTTTTGCTTGGTAAGCTGTTTTATCCACACCCCTTTCTCTTTTGTCGCGCGCTCTAACACCAGATACAGGGCAGTCCGGCCTTAAGGCTGCACAGTGAGGCTTCGAGAACCGAAGCTGCAAAGGCCCACGCGATGACCCCATGGCCGGTCACTAGGGCGCTTGCCTCTTCGTTCTTTGTCCTCGTTCTGAACACGGGCTACGTGGTTTCACGTAGCCTGACTGTGGAGGCAGCCCTCTCAGACTATGGCACCCGTCACCAGGGAATCGTGGCCGATGCTCCGACGCCATCGGGTTCTCAGCCAGGTGCAGACGAAGCCGGCCAACGGCCGCTCGAATGTTTCCAAGTCGCCCAGCCAGTGCTTGGCCCCTACGGCCCTATCTATCAGGAGGTGGCCCGCGACAAGGGGCATAATGATAAGGGAATATCTCCGGGGGATTCCACAGGGTGTAGGGTGCACCTCATGGACCACTCATTCGGCAACAGCTTCGGCAAGCCCTTTGTCGGTAAGTTGCGTCGTACGACGGGCACATACAGGTTCATGGTTCCGAAGCGGAGATGGATGTCCTGACTTGGTGCTGACAGGTGAATACACGCCTCCCGACTGCGACTTCAACCGCGTGATTGTAAACTTTACTGCTACGTCTGCGGGCCGCCAACTAGATCGGCTGGCTTTGTGGTATCTCGGCGACACGGAAGTGTGGAGAACATCCACAGCGGAGCCCAGAGCGGCGCCCGGGATCATCTGGACCTATTGGAAGGACATGACCCCGTACCTTAGCCTTTGGAAATCTCCCCAAAAGATCATTTTCGACTTGCCCAACCTCATCGGTACGTGTGGTTGACGCTCCAGCATACTTCTAAGCGACCAGGCCCCCTTTGTGGTTTATTGAATGATTGGCTGATGCCGCCAAACCCCAACCAGCTACTTTCATCGGAGACATTAATGGAGTAGGGGCTAAAACCGCTAACGCTGCCAAGACGACAGATATACGGGCCCTATCAACTGCACCCTGACCGCAACCTTCTTCAAGTCCGATGTGGGAACTGACAGTGCACTCCCCGCTGACCTCATCATCCCCATCTCGTCACGGAACGCGTCCTCCGACACGGGCAGTGCCTGGCAAGTGCCAGAGCGTGAGGCCGTGAGCACCGTCAAATTTCCGCGCAATGCCAATCGAGCAGTCTTCTCCGTCTCAGCCAATGGCCAAGGGACTGAGGAGTTCTGGTGGAGCAATGTCCTTGACAGCGATGCCGCGGCTTTCAATGGCACCGTTGGCATGTCTTTTGCTGGAAGCCCCTGGCGCGAGGTCCAGGTCCTCATTGATGACAAACTTGCCGGAGTGCAGTGGCCCTTCCCTGTCATCTTCACCGGAGGCGTTGTGCCTAGCTTACACCGACCGCTCGTCGGGCTTGACGCGTACGATTTGCGGGAACACGAGATTGACATAACCCCCTGGCTCCCGGTCCTGAGCGACGGCCAAGAGCACACCTTCAAGATCAAGGTTGCTGGCATCGCCGATCAAGGGAACCAGGTAAGCGTGAATACCACCGTCGGTAGTTTCTGGGTGGTCTCAGGCAAGGTCTTCCTCTGGCTAGATGAGGAAGGTTCTATCACGACTGGGAAACCGCCTACAGTTTCCGTTCCCGATCCCGAGATCAAGATATTGAGTCGTGTAATTGGGAAGAACGCAACCGGTGCAAACGAGACCCTCGCCTTCAACCTCGGCGTGACGCGTTATATCTCGGTCAAAGGCGAGGTTGTTTCCAAAAAGGGGACCAGCAATCCCGAGTGGACACAGAGCCTATCATATACCAACGATGCAACACTGGGCCAGTTCGGTCGCAATAGCTTCAATAACTTTGTCATCGCCGGCACGGATGCACTGCTCAGAGGGCCGGTCAGGTATCAGTCGACATACTCGTATCCGCTAATAGTCAACCAAACCGCAAACATGACGGCAGACGGCAACCTGAGCCTGGAGGCAACGATGTTCCAGGGGCTGAGGTTGGAGGTCGAAGGCGCGGGTGTGTATCCAACCGGCCTGGAGGCCTACAACACTCTCGGCAGCAACGTGCAGGGACAGAACAGCCAGTACAGTGTGTCCAAACTTTCTACGTTCCGCAACGGCACGGCTGTGTTCAACATGTCGGCAGATATGAAGAACAGTTCGGGGTTTGGCACGACGCGACAGGAGTTCTGGTTCAGCGGCGGCCAAGACGGGGCACGTGACGTTGAACTATACGCGAGGAGCGTCTTGGCTTCGAACAACACGGTGATGTCGGATAGAGAAAAGTCTGCTGATGGGCGAGGGAGAACTTTGACCGTCCCAAGCCTTGCTTGAGACACCAATCGAGACGAGTAACGAGCATACTAGATACAGACGCGGAATCGTTCAAAGTTTCAGGGGCTCTCTCTTCATGGACAAACATGGACAAACATAGCATGCCGGACTCCGGGTTACACCGACCGGGTGGTATTTAGACGAGCAGCACACGCGCCCAAGAGTGTATCAAATTGGCCCAAATGCCCTAGGACAGCTGCTAGCCTGGTGTGGCAGAGGTGAGCGATGTGTCTGTCTCGCCTGGGGCTTCGGCAAGCAAGGAGGTCAGAACCGGGATTTTGCCTTTTTAAACTTTCGGTATTGGAAGCAAACGGCCAAGCAGCCGTCATTTACCCCTAGGATCTGTATGTCACACGTATTAATACTTGGCAGCTAATGCACATTGGGAATCAATCCAGCCATGTCTCGCCACTGGGTGCCTAGTTCTTCTCACAGGGAGCGGAATAGAGTTAGCACAGCCTACATACTATGTACATTTGCAGTCCTCGGGTTGAGCTTTTCGGGGAGCCTGCCAAATCTCGAGCCACTTTACCCGGCAGCGATCTACGGCGAATCTCGGTGGCAGGTTGAAGTTGCATCGCGCCGCACGGCGCGATAAGGGGTCTTGAGAATACCTCGGTATAAATGGTCTGTTTCGCTCTATGGGCTTCAAGTACATGGATCTTTTTATTGCGCTTTCGCCGCACGCGTGCTCCTTCGCATGCCGTGCATGGGCAGGCAATACGTGTATAGGTTGATGGGGGGAGGAAGCAAGGGCCGAGGGGGTGCGTTTGTCCGTATCCGTACGTGGCTATTATATCTGCTGCTCGTGTAACGAAAGTCTGCCCGTGTGAGACCGCGGCCCTGTGCGCATGCCCGACAGGACGCCATGCTCCGTCAAACTTTGGTGCCCCGACATTAGGAATGAGAATCCAATCCCCACAGCAAATCGTGAATCCCATGGACGAACCATTCTGGGTTCCCGGGCGCTTCCCCCTGCCCACCCCCCGGTCGCGGGCAGCGTCCGTACATCCTCATCGGCCCCGGTATTACTCTCATTCCACCGATGCGCATACACAACCACTTACCTACCTACCTATCCACCTGTCCATGCCATCACGGCCCAGCCAAGTACGCAAGGCATGTGCTTTCAGTGCAGGATTGCGCTTCCACAGTCAAGCCCGGCGCGACTGGCGCCCGCACCGGCCTCTGCTACGAGGGGCCACGCGCTACCCAACGTACTATACGTCGTCGTAGATCTTTTTTTCCCTTCCCCCCCCCCTCATTTTTTTTTTTTTTTTGCAAGCGATTCGATCCAGACAAAAGCCTCATCTACATCACACCAAGTAGCGCCGCCAGTCTGGATGGAAACGAGTGTAGGGCGTGTAGCGTTTGGCGGACGGTTCAACCACTTCCTTCACACACACCCTCTCTCTCTCTCTCTCTCTCATATGTTCCACCCCTCCCCCCTTCTTGCTCCAACACAGACGATGCGAAATAGGGGTCGACGCCCACCGTCGATACTTAATATGCAAACGCAAGCTAAGAAACATCACCAAACCTTAACATTCCTTCTGCCCGCGGAATACCACACGCCTCGACTCCACATTCGCGGTCCCGTTTTTCCTCCCTCCTCCCTCTTTGCCTCTCTTCCGCTCCCTCGCATTCTGCTCTCTTGCTTTCTTGAACTCTGTGGCACGCCCCCCACCCCCCAGGCTGTCAGATGCCCGACCCTCGCAAATAGGCTTTGACCAGGCTTGTCGATGATGGCGCGATTGCCAGTCAGAATACTCCGTACAACGCTGTAGAAAGGCAGCTCTTTGCACTAGAATAGGTAAGCAATTTCGGCGACGAAACACGGTCACTGGGACAGGTCACTTTGCCACTTGGTCACCTGAATCGAGTCGAGTCTTGGCATCCCTCTTTCCCGACCCATGAACCGGCCAAAGGTGAGCAAACTTTTTCTGACAACTCTCTGGTATTGTTACTGCTCTCGTCTGTTTGTCTTCCTCCCACCCTCCTCGTACTTCCTCTACCTCTCGTATACTCGCAACGTCACACCCTCTTGGTGCACACCCCGGTGACGGGTCGGCTACTGGAAGATGGACGGCCAACGTTCCTGCCCTCCATGAGGGACTTACACCATGACCGGTGTTGCCAAGTTGGGGCGAACCGGGGGCGTTGATTGGAGGAGAGGATGGCCCTCTGGAGCCGCCTTCCCGGGCGGTGCCCCAGTCGGACGGTCAGAGTTCCCTTTGGAGAAAGCAATGCGTGATGCTTCAACGCGCGGGTGCCAAGCACCGCAGAGGCCAGTGGAGTTTCACAGGAAGACGTTGGCTTCGGTTCGAGTGTGGAGGCAGGGCGACCGGCGACTGGCAACAGCCGCATTTCTCTCACCCTCCGTTCCTTCCTCCTCCAGGGTCGTACAAACACTACCGAGATACGATGATACGTACATAGTAACGCGGGCTGGGCGAAGATCGACACACCAGATTATACCCAGTAAGCGGAGGCAGAACAGGGCTCGCTGTCGAGTCAGAGCAAAAAAGAGAAAAGTCAACAAGGGTGCGCCGGCTGAGCTGGAGGGTGCTGCCAAGCCTTCCATATGGCCACTGGAAGTCCAAGTCAGGGTGACAGTACTGCGCTGGCGTGCTTGTGGACGGGCCGTGGGGATATTGATATGATTCCTTTCCTCCTTCTAGAAGTCCTGTCGGGGTCTCTGAGCTTGATTGGGAGGCAGGAGGGTAGAGACTGGAACGGCATATCGGCGTGCGCAAGACATGATACACAAACGCAGAGCTGACTGAGTCTAGGGCCGGCTCCGATCATGATCCCAGGGGTAAGTCCCTTTCTTCCTGCGCGCTGCAGACAGACATGGAGTGCCGAAAGGGATATAGAGTCCATGTGCATTGGAGCAGTAGCTCGCATACCTGTACCAGTGCGAGATGGACAGACAAGACCGGGATATGGGCGAGGGCGGTTGAGCTCGCTCGGACTCCAAATCTGACATCCTGTAGAAACGGAACCGGTTCACCGTCGCGCGGCCTCGAAGTAACGCTTGAAGGTGGATTGCTTACCTCGCGACTGGACAAATCACTGTCATGCGAAATTATAGAATCGTGGTTTGAAGGGGGGGGGGGGAGGGGGAGATGGCGTTTGCGAAGGATTGGTGCTGCAGGTATCGGAGACTTTCCGATGCTGGACGCTGCCAGTGTCATAATGAAGCGACCGACGCTGCGGGAGGAGACAGTTTGCTGCTTGGCGCTGCATCGGCTAGAGGGCGACGGTCCAGACATCTTGCCGCGCGAGGAGGGTGTGGCGTGGGGTGGGCGTAGGTCGATCGATGGTGTGTACATCGTCAACATCCCCATCAGGAAGCAAACGGGATCTGGACGGCAGGGGGTGGGGGTGAGGGGGATACCCTTGTGTGGGTGTGCCAGTATCACGGTACTAGGTCCGACGTTCATCAGGGAAGCGCAATCTGGATATGCAGACGACCTGTATCAAGAAAAACCACCAAAGAGTCAGAGGACAAGGACCCGGAAGGATGGTGTGACACCTTGGCTTCCTTATTGTGTTCTTGCTACCTTTGTACTTATCAACCTTGGGTTGGCCTCGGGACGGCGGCAAGAGGATACCTACCTAGGTATAAGTACGGATACATGAGCGGGTGTCTTTTTTGTGGGAGGGAAGAGTGGGGGCAAAGTGCCTAATTAGGCCGTGTAAGGAGGGGCCGGGTCCAAACCTTAATTACCAAAACGACCGCGTACATCTACGGAGTATACTGTACGTACAGGACGAGTGAAGACAAGGGTAAGACGTACCTAGCCCGAGAGAGATGACAAGTTCAAGCCATATACACACACATATGTGAGCAGGAGGCGGGATGCACGATCAAAAACTTACATTGTCTATCTGTTGATTCAACGTAGCACTGCCCCTCCCCATGTCGTAGCTCCGTTTCGCACAGTTGATTTGGGAGGGGGGAAGTCGGACAAGATCGGAATTAGAGATGCAGACGCACAGATGTAGGAGAGAGGCAGATGACGGCCGGCTACGATCGATCAGTCAGTCGGTCACTGTCCCATCTTTCTACTGCAGCTAGATCTTTTTTTTTCCTCTTCCATTTATTTTGTTTCTATTCTAAGCTGAAGAGATGGACCGTTTGCCGGGGTCGAGCAAGGTGAGCAAAAGCGTGCGGAGGCACTCAAAAGGCAGCAGAGCGGGAGCTGCGACACATGCATGACACCCGCTGGTGGCATGTTCATCCCGTCCGGACGTCACCGCAAGTCTTTTCTTTTCTTTTTTTCTTTTCCCCCCTTCCTGATTCTGCTTTACTTTCAGCTCTCAGCTGACGTGGAAACTTTAAAGTGTGAAAACCTCTCTCCCTCTTTCTTCAGGAGAAATGGCAGGGGGAGGCTCGCACTCGCTCCTGCCAACATTCTGTCCCGGCAAACTTTGCTCGTTTCTACCAATGTGTTTGCCGGGCGAACTCTATTCTCATACCACTGCGCGTGGGAAAGGGTCAGAGGACGGTCTAAGGGATGATGTGAGGACCGTGCAAGAGCGCTTACGTGAAGGGGGGGGGGTCTGAACAGCGAAAAACAGACCCAGGCGACAGAATCCCCTTATTGTTTTTCTTTCGTTTTCGGCCGTGCAGGCCTCGTCTTGCCTGTGTATCGATACATCCCCATTGTCTCGGCTGAACGTAATCGGGCAATGGGGCCCAAGACAATACCAACTAATATGATTGATGGCCAGATGCTCGCGCTGGGCCAATCCCGTCATCTCCAAAGAAAGGTAGAAACTCTATAACAGGTCGCCCTGCTGCTTGATATTATTCGGCTCCTGTCATTACCCCCTCGGGCGGTAGGAGGAAACCTTCTTTCGGGCGGCTGACACAAGTCCTTTGTAGCGTGTCTGGGCAGCTCCTCATAGGAAGACTTGCTGCCCACGCCGCACGCCGCTAAGCGCCTCTCTCTCCATCTTTCTCCAATCGTGCTAACAACAAAGACAGAGCCGGCAGGCAAACCAGAGATCCGAGTTTACCAAGGAGCGTTGACGGGGAAGGGATGGGTGTGACTCGAGTCTGCGTAGCGTAGTGTGGCGTCGTCGTTGGCGATCTCGCGGCGCTGGATCATCACCGGCCTTGCTGCACTACAGGAGTTTAAGCGTTCGCAACTCGCGAAAGGTTTGCCGGGAGCTTCGACGAGGGGTTTGAGGACCGTTGCGCCGGAGCTATCGTGTGGAGTATATGTGGCGCTTACGGCCGTGACCCCAGGAGCTAATGTCGTCACCAGTGGCATCCGGCGGAGCCCATCTCGATTGTCAAAGCGGTAAAGAAGATGGTGAGGAGAAAGAAAAAAGACGATGGGCGGGAGGGAACATCGAGTAGCAAACAAGCACCACTGCGTTCTTGCACGAATCGAGTCTTTTCCGCACAAGCAAACTAAGAGACTGCAAAACTTCAACAAGGGGTGTGTCATCGGGCGGATTCTGCTCGGCCCCCAGTAGCCGCGCTGAACTTCCAACTGAACTATAATCCGCAGTCAAAGATGTGTAATCGGACTCTCAGGTCAGGCGAGGCCAGGGCGTAAGACTGAAGAACCAAAAGCGACGACGTTCCCTGAGTAGCGAGACCCTACCGTCCAATATCAAACTCTCTTTCCTCCTTGACCGCCACTCCACATGTCCCATGCCTCCCTTCCCTTCTTGTCACTCCATCTCAAGTCGCGATTCGTCGCAATAAAAACCCTAAAAAATACGACACCCTCCCCCTACTCTCAGACCAGAAGAGAGAAGGGCAAAGGATGGAGAAAAAGGGCTCGAGGCGGGTGTGGGATGAACCAAAAAAACTCTATCATTCCTAGGAGAGCTTCAGAAGCAGGGAAAGCATACAAGGTTTCCGTGGTAGGTGGCTCAAACCTGCGAATCGACAAAGCTTAAAGCGATACGCGGTCACGCAATCTTTGGCGCGATCTGAGAGATACGGAGTCTGAGAGAGGCGTAGCCCAACGAGTAAGAACAGACAGGCGTGTACACTAGGAGCAAGTTGTCACGTTCGTCTCTTGGCTCTTGTTTCGGCGACCAGTCAGAAGCCTGCGGAATCTGCTGAACCTGGCATATTCATCCCCCCTTGGCATCCCAGGTCTATCCCTTCTGTTTCTTTATTCGGGCCAGAACCGCTGCTTCGCGCTGGTGATGGGAGGGTTTCGTACCAAGTGTAGAGCTGGGAAGAGGGCGATTCGGACGAGAGCACGGGACAGCTGCGGGCTTTGTCAGACATAACAAATGAACGCCACACGAGACCGTGACCTGCGATCGTGATCGGGCACGAGCATGTACGTACGCGCAAGAGGGACGTCGCTATGCGAGGCTGGTTTTCTATCGTCAGCATCACTAAGACGGGACAAAACGCCATGACACGCATGGGAAGAAAGGGGGGGGGGGCTCGGATCGGCGACGAAGGATGACAGAGCCCCCCCTTCTTCAGGACCCCTAGGGGGTAGGTCGAAACAGCTTGTGATAGGCACCCGAATCGCGGCTGGCATCGTGAGTTCGGCAGATGCTCGTGCGGCTGAGAGGGAAGAGGGGAGAGGGGAGAGGGGAGAGTGAGCGAGAGACGTAAGCAAGGACGGCACGGCATATGAGGCCAGGAGGGGCCGGAGATTACTGCATCGTGCCGAGAGTTCCAACTTGGAACCCGCAATTTCGCCGAATGCTCGTCTTGTCCCGGTCGACAGTCGTCTAACTTCTCGGCTCGGGGGCTGGCACAGCCCTGGACCACATGTTTGTCTACGTGTGTCTCGTACCCTAGGTAGGTAGGTATGGTGGGGTCCTAATATCTTCTCGCCGCCCCGTGCTCTGAACAGGTGCATCGCCTGAAAAGTTCCGCCGTGTCCCTGTGTCCGAAAGACCCGAGACGGGGTGGGGAGGCGAACTGCTAGCTGTTCTGGCTCGCCATGACCAGTGAAAATGACACTTGCCCCGTTCAGGGTCCAATTGCTGCCGCCTGTCTCTCCACCAGCCCTCTCTTTTAACTTTGCGATGTCGTCGTCCAGACGGGGCTGGCTTCTGCTTTGAGTCCTGACTCGTTGCTCCGAGCGCAGGGAACTTGGTCTAGACTTTTGGACCATGTCAAAGACTTGGGTGAGGCTCTGCAGCAACACGCCCCGAGGGGTCCATGAATGTGATAGACACGATCCGTGGCGTGAGATATAAAAATTGCGGGAGGATGGACACAAAACACATGCATACACACACTCGCATTCACACACACGCACCCACCCCTACGGAGCTGACTGCAAGTTCGGGCCAAGCCTCTTGCCGCCCTTACTCATTGTATCGCCCCCAATGATTTGTAGTTTCCCTTGTCCACGTTGGGTGTCCTGGCGCGAGCGGGTCTCGGATTTGACATGGTTTCCAATGAGACAGAGTTCTGAATATGTCGCTGCCGTTGTGCCGTGATGAGCAATGCTGATGGTTGGCTGATTCAACGCCTACTCGACATGCTAACACGATGTCTATAGATACCCCTTTGTCATGTTTCCTGCATAGCCCCCTATTCCATGCGGCCCAACCCAGCGGTAGGGGATTACATGATATTCGTTGCCTCAGCTGAGGCGAGCAATGTAGAGTCAGGCCCTCCCGAGTATAGTCAAAACGAAAAAAAAAGAGAGAGAGAGAAAAACCACACCCCCAAACTCCCTTATCCTCATGACCCTGACGCTGTGACGTGGCCCAAATGACCAACATAATTTCCCATATCTATTGCCGAGCCCACCGTTTTCAAATCCTTGTTCGAATGCCCCTGCCAAAACGGAAGACAATTGTCGACTGTAATAACGGAACATTAAAGAAACGACCTCTAGTCCGCTTCGGCCAGTTGCATTATCAACCGGGCGGCCATGTCCAGGAACGGGAAAGGACTTGTGACATCCTTCTCCTCGAGCAGTCTCCTGTCGGCCGTCTCATAGCCAGAGCATTTGAAGTCCACGAGGTAGACGCCGTGCTCCATCTCGTATATCTGGATGTCCATGTGGAGGGCTACAAAGTCGCGCTTGACGTCGTCGTCGCCAGTGACGTGGTAGCTGTCCGGGGTCTTGCTTCCCTCAGTGGGGGTCTCCGATCTCTTCTGCAGTGCTGCAATATACTTAGTAACAATGTATCGGGTCGAAGGGCACAGTTCGGCTTACTCTGTGTCTCCCAGCGGACCTTGATATGCCACGGGTCGGCAGGCAGTTTGTATCGCTTTAGCGGATCTATACTACTAGTTGAGTCATTGCCCCCCTGAGATGCATAGTCGTCGACAAAGCTACCTTCATTGCTGGGCTGATCTGTCTCCGTCCCGTGGAGTTTCTCGTAGTCTTCATCTGGCACGTAGGTTGCGCCCAGTTTGTTCAATGCTTTGTGTATACACAGCAAGGCTTCCCACGGCGCGTTACGAGAGCGGATTCCAAACTGCCATCTCACGGGTTTCGTCTTCTTGGCTTGCACGACAGGAGTCATACCCTGAGGTCTTTTGGCCGAGTCGTCGAGGCGGACTTGGCTGTTCCTCGAGTGGGGCTTTAAATGCCGGGCCGTCTCTTCCCTTTCAGCGTCTGTACGGGCTGAGGGTCCTGGTTCATCGACCACGATGGTAGGCGTCGGTTGGTCCTCGAACCCGCCCTTTTCACGCTCGACGTACTCTTTGTGATAGGCTGGCAGACTGCTTGGCAAGATGCCGATCTTGCTGATGTACGGACGCTGTCCGCCCACGGTAGATCCGCCGGACCTGGCTGATGAAGCACTGGGCAAAGGGCTGTTTGACCCATCTTGATCGACCGAGAGTGACGACATGGCCTCTGAAAAGACGTCAGAACGAGAAGCGCACAACGTTCTGCACGATACATACCATTCACTTGCATGAGCTTGTTCTCGCGGACAATCATGTATGCATCCTTGATCGCGGATGGTTCTGCAGCCTGCAGAGCCTCCTCGACATCCTTCTTTCCATAGCCCATGGTCTTACTGATCTTCTCCGTGACCTCGTTGTGTAGCTTCTCCTGGACCTTTGGAGGGGCATTGGGGGCGATATCACTCTTCTGGATGGCCTTGTTAGGATCCACGCCCGTGTTGAAGAACTCCTCGACCGGCGGTGCTAAGTAGGCAGGCAGGTCTACCATAAACCAGGGGTCCTGTCTGATGTCGTCGATCGTGGCACGCTGTACAGGATTCACGACCAGCATTTTCTTAATGAGGTTCGCGGCGCCCGAGTTCATCCACTGAGGTATGCTGTATGTTCCGCGCGCAATCTTTGCGAATAGACTGGGGATATGCTCGTCATCGAAGGGCAGTCTACCGACTAGCAAGACGTAGAGAATGACGCCGCAACTCCAGACATCTACCTCCGGCCCGGCGTAAAGCTTCCCACCGATAACTTCAGGTGCTGCATAGTTTGGGCTTCCGCAACTTGTCTTGAGGAAATTGCCGTCCGTCATGATGTTGCTCAGGCCAAAATCGGCAATCTTGACGTTGAGGTTATCGTCAAGCAGCAGGTTCTCGGGTTTCAAGTCTCGGTGGACGATCTTGTGTCTGTGGCAGTATTCAACGGCGCAGAGCATCTGCTGGAAGAATCGACGAGCTTCGGGCTCCTTCATACGCCCATTCTGTACAATGTAGTCAAAGAGCTCACCGCCAGCGTACTCAAGGACCATGATAATTTCGTTGGGTGTCTTAATAACGGTGTACCTAGGGCCATCCGGGTTAGTGAGGGGTTCGAACGGAGGAGGGACATGGCAGGTGTTGGACAGGGGGCATACAGCTTGATGATGTGAGGGTGTCGCAGAAGCTGTAGGTATTCGATTTCGCGCTCCACTCTGCCGGCCATGTCGCGACTTATGAGCTTCTTCCTAGCGATGATCTTGAGAGCGACTTGCTGTCCGGTACCGTTGTGTATGGCCAGCTTCACCTTGCCAAAGGAGCCTTCGCCTAGGGTCTTGATGATCTTGTATGCGCCGATGCGCTGCTCCGTCTTGATCTTATCCCGCAGCGGGGCGGTGGTGTCGACTGGAGGTCCCATGTTGGCGGCGTTTATGGCGGCGTCGGGCAAAGGTGGTTGTAGTTCGTGACGACCGGCGGCGGCGGCGGCAGCAGCATCGGCGGCAGCACCGTGCTGCTGAGAGCGACGACGGATCTGGGATGGCGAGAGGCTGATATGGAGCTCCTCCTCGTCGAAACCGGAGGCCATGTTGTCGGTCGGGTGGAGGGGGGCTCGGGTCGTTTTTGTTTAAATGGGTTGTGGCCAGAGCAAGCCTTTGGACCACACTCAAGTGGGCATGACGAAGTTGGATGTGGGTGGATTGCGGAGGGGGAACATGGAATGGCGAGGTGGAGTGTATGCCAAGAAGCTTGCTGGCGCTCCTGGTTTGTGCTGGGTATGACTGATTGACCACCCAACCCACCACCTACGACCTTCCCCCCTGCCTGATGTGGCCTGCTAGCCAAGTGGCACACTGCCCTCTTACCTGCCCGCCTGCCCGCTTTGGTGGCGGGGGGGAGGGTCCATGCATTTCGATGCCAATTTAGGGGTTTATGGAGGGGCTGCTCCCACTGTTTACAGTGCACTCGGCGGCTCTTAGTGGGCAGATTTGTCGCCAATAGCGGACAAAAGGCTTCTGTAATTGGTGGGATCATTACTGCGACTGGCGACTTGAGGAAGGTAATCGGCGCGGATCAGGCAGGCTTCCGTTGGGTTTGCCCAATACGTCCTGTCCTGTCCTGTGCTGTCTGATGCGGCAGCAGTGAGATGGATGTGTAGATACGTTCCCGTTCTGACACCACGTCGCCTCCTGCTGGACGCGTTGGGACGTGCTGTGGAAGTTCGAGATGAGTGAGCGGGCAGGCAGGCAAGGAAGGTAACGACCATATCTTGCACCTCATTTCCAGACCACGGGTGAGAGGGGGCTGCTGATAAGTGACAGCTCACAACATACGGCAGCCTCGTGGTTACACAAGGGCTGCTTGGATTCCGAAAACAGGTAAGTAGACCTGCCGGCAGCCCTCATTTGATAACGGTACTTACGTGTGATTTCCATAGGGCCATAGGTCATGAGGAGGTGGCTTGCTTCGTTGATTGTCCGTGTATTCTCTCCACCAAATACATCGACACATCTTCAACAGTACTAAATTATCATCTGCCGAAACAAACACACGCGCCTGACGCACTCAAAACCGAATCAGGAATTCGACACACCAATAGATGGCAGCTCAGAGATACTGAACCAGTGCCTTGTTTCCTTCACGCTAATCTCATTACTGAGAGTAACTTTACGATACCACCCTTCGATACAAGGTCCGCTCTTGGCTGTTAGAGGTCCCTAGTCGTCTTATGACTCGAGAGACAAAGAAACCGCGCCCAACGAATCTCAACGGCCCAGCAACCCAGAGCACACATTGATCAAGGCCCTGCTGCATATCTGCACAGGCTAAAAGAACCTTGATCGATCCTACCACACATGCGGCCAAGTGCCCCAAACCCCAACAGATCCCCGATGTTGCTGTGGGTAGGTGTTGTCAATGATGGCAACGCGTCGAGAGCCCGGGCTTGGAGCTTACAAAGGCTCGCGACGTTAGCTCGGGAAATCTCTAGGATTTGTCCGCGAGCCATGCTGGAAGGAAACGACACACCGGCGGTCCAAAGTTTGGTGCATGTGCCCACTTCTGTCTCATTCTACTTTCGTCCACGCACAACGAGAATTGAGGACGGAGTTGTGGGGGGAGGAGGGGGGACCGTGTCTGCAGGACAGAAGATTCTGCAGCAACCCCTTTCCCGAGGTTATGAGGGCCTGCTCACGATCTCCTCCGCTTGCCTGTTCCTTGCCGAAAGACTAGACCAAATGGAGGCATGTGGGCTCCCCATAACCTGCGGAGACTTCTCATTACCTGGACCCCGTTGCTCGTGTTCATACGTTGCAATATATCCCTAGAATAGTTCTCTCTGTTCGGCGATCAAGAATAGAATTATCATGGCTCAACTGAGGGAGTCTTCTGGTCATGTGTGGCCGTAAGTGGAGCGCTACATTTAATGTACACTTTAAGCGTACCAATCATGCCAAGTTCGCTTCGCGGGCTACAATCCTACATCAAAATTACAGCGTTTCGAAAGGCAACTATGGCTTGTCCTTCTTGTCTTCTACACGGAGCCTCTCGATGAGCTTCTCTGTAAGAAAAGGGCTAAGTCCGAGACTGTCTGCTGTTAGCGAATGCACTGCAATCAAGCATACCGAGTTTTATGCTTACATTCCCTCGTTGGTGATGATCCGATACGTCCCGCTAGGCTCGAGCCGCCCAATGATATTACCACTCTGATCAACCTCGACGCTGCCCATGATATCCTCAGGCCATGCGATTCGACCAAAGTCCGGGGGGTTCCTCGAATCGCTGAGGTGGACGTAACCACCGTGTCCGCCTCCGCCGGCACCTCCCTGGGCACTGGCACCACCGGCGCCGCTCCCTCCGGCGCCACCGCCACCGCCGACTTTGCTCGAAGAGCGCTGCTTGTTCTTTTGCGAGAAAAATGCACCTCCGGATCCCAGAGTGGCCCCCCCAGGACCAGCAAAAGCTTGCGCTTGGGATATGAGGTCCTTGTCTTTGTGCGCGTTTTCGGAGAGAACTTCATACAGGATCTCGGTGAACGTCTGGTTCTCAGTGAAGGAGCGCGGCGTCGGGGGATCTGTCGTGGAGAAACCAATAGCTAGCCTCTGGTTGGGTGGATCATCTTCAAGATATGATAGGAGAAAGGAAGCTCGCGATGCGTCGGCGGGGAAGACTTTCTATAAAGCAGCATTGGTTAGGATCTTGCACGTTTGTGTCGTCCAAAGAAAACACTTACAATGCGTGGATTCGACGACAGACTGGAGACTGGGCGCAGAAATTTTGATCTCGAGGCAAGACTCGGGAGAAATCGAGCTGCTGGTGCTAACATTGTGATGTGCAGGGCGCCAGATTCTATGACAGCACCTCGATCCTGAAGCTTTTTTGGTCGAGGGGAATAGCTTTCCGCTCTACTGTCCAATGATGACGGCATGTTGGTCCTGTAGGTCGTAGTGAGCTTCAGCCACACAGCCAAGAACAGCCACTTAACCCCACTAGGTATAGTATGGTACGCCACAACGCGACAGACGCGGTACTCAGGATCGGACGCGCCTCAATTAAATATTTAGTGCCTTCCTCCCCTCCATGCGGACTGCCGACGATTATTGACAGCCCCTATAGCCCGTTACGACAAACCGCCCTACCGAAGTTGACTTGAGCCTTACCCTGCCATTTCGTGCTGCAGGAACTGCAGAGAGCACGAAGGAGCACCCCCTCTGCGACCATGGATCCGCTACCGTCAATATCCCCAAAGCGCAAGCAAATGCCCATGGCCAGTATCTTTGGTGCAAAGACACCCGCCCCCCCCTCTTCTGCGATACCCTCATCTTCCCCCCCCTTTGGCACTCCGGTTCACCCCCTCAAGCCGTTCAAAGTTTCGGCGCCCGTGAAGCATGCGATTCTCCCAATCATTCTCCCACCGGCCACCCTCCGACCTTTGGCCTTTCGAACGTTCACGAAGAAACACAGTCTGACGCTGACCTCAACCGCTCTCCAAGAACTCGCAACCTTCATTGGTCGCCATTGTGGCTCGGCATGGCGGGAGGAGGGCCTGGCGGAAAAGGTGTTGGAAGAGGTGGCTAAGTCGTGGAAGAATCGCAACGGCGGGGTCATTGTTGACGGCGCTAGCCCGGAACTGAAGGATATTCTGAAGACCTTGGAGGGAAATATGAGCGGAGGCAAGATTGTGACTGGAGCAAGGGGCCTGAGCCGACAGAATAGTCTTTTGATCGAGCCGGGGCAAGATGCGGACTTGTCAAACACGAGGTTGGGGTTGCGACCGGTACAGTCGTCTCTGGTACGGGAGGATAGCCAACAGAGCTTCGGCATGTCCAGTCTCGGTGTGGGGGATGAAGGGGACGAAGAGAACATCAGGGATGCGCGTAAATGGCTCAATGTCATCGACGCATATGACCAACCGAGGTTCTCTTACAATGTTGCCAAGAAGCATTTCGAAAGGTAAGCAGTGATATGCTTTCCAACAAGAGCCCGCTGGCTAACATGGTGACAGAGAAACATCGAAACCTACCCTTTTACCACCAGCAAAAAACAAGACTGCGCTGTTCAGAAACAGGTACAATGTCATACATCAAAGGTTACTCAGGAATGAGTCTTTTCAAACGTCGGCCGTTGCGAGCGCGAGAGCACCGTCACTTAAGCGCTCTTCGTCAAACCAACTGAACCATAAGATCACACCAATTTCCAACCTCTTGGGCCGTCATGGAAGCCATCATATGCTTCTGGGTATGCTGAACGTGCTTCCCGCAGGAGGTCTCGCAATCAGTGACCTCACAGCTACGATTGCGCTCGACGTCTCCCAAGCAGTTGCGATTCCCGAGGACTCGGCATGGTTTGCGCCAGGCATGATTGTCCTTGTGGATGGTGTCTATGAAGAGGAAGAAGAGTCCGTCGGCAAAGGCCTGAGTGGAAGCAGTGGTGTCGGTGGGACGCTGGGTGGCAGATTCCAAGGCTTTTTTATCGGCCAGCCCCCCTGCGAGAAGAGGAAAGCCACGCTGGGTGTCAGCGGCCCAGACGGCGGCCAGGACCACACAATAGGAGGCGGTTTCGGCTGGATCGACTTCCTCGGCGTGGGAAGCGAACGGGCTGTCGGATCCAAGATGCGGAAGCTCGAACAGCGCCTCCTGCCCCGCCACTCTGCCGAAGAGGTCCCTAGCAGGGGCCGGATGGTTGTCCTCGGCGAGCTGAATCTCGACCAGCCGCGGACTTTGCAGGCCTTTCGGAGGATCCTCACGATATATGCGGCCGAACCCGAGGGCGCGAGTCCTCTGAGCTTCATTATCACGGGTAACTTCACCCAGTACGCCGTCCTGGCCAAAGGCGGCAGCGGCGGCAGCATAGAATACAAGGAATATTTTGACGCCTTGGCTTTAACGCTATCCGAGTTTCCGACTCTCCTTCAAACTTCCACCTTCATCTTCGTCCCTGGCGATAACGACGGCTGGGTTTCTTCCTTCACCGCGGGAGCTGCGACGCCACTGCCGCGCAAAGGAGCTCCGGACGTCTTTACCTCCCGCATCCGGC
Source organism: Colletotrichum eleusines (assembly GCA_016807845.1). Classification (NCBI taxonomy): domain Eukaryota; kingdom Fungi; phylum Ascomycota; class Sordariomycetes; order Glomerellales; family Glomerellaceae; genus Colletotrichum; species Colletotrichum eleusines. The sequence goes on from JADEZO010000005.1 coordinate 1,869,500, forward strand.
GCGTCTTCGCAGCGGCTAACGCGGAAGTGGGGGCTAAGAGCGACGGCGAGGCCATCTGGACCTCAAATCCCAGTCGTGTGACGCTGTTCGGCCCGAACCACGAAGTCGTCGTCTTCCGCGACGACATCTCAGCCCGCCTCCGCCGCTCGGCCGTACGCCTCAAAACCTCGAATCAACCTCAGAACGAAGACGAAGAAAACCAGCCCCCTGGAGTTGAAGGCGGCGCAGGCGACGTTGTTATGGGCGGTAGCGACCCGGCCGAGGACCCGGCTGAAGAGGAGGAGGCCATGGACGTCGACATTCCAGGGAAGAGAGCCGCCGTCAAGCAGGTCAGCTCGAGCGTCCCGCAGGATGTGCACACGGCCCGGAAGCTCGTCAAGACGGTCTTGGACCAAGGCTACTTATCTCCGTTCCGCCAGTCGATTCGCCCCGTGCACTGGGACTATGCGACGGCGCTGCACCTGTACCCTCTGCCGACGTCCATGGTGCTCGTAGACACGACCGCGCCGCCGTTCTGCGTCACGTACGAGGGCTGCCACGTCATGAACCCGGGCAGCATTCTCGTGCCTGGGCGTACACGGGTCGGCCGTTGGATAGAGTATGAGATAGGGAAAGTAGGAAGACTGCGGGAGACGACGTTCTAACGCGATGGCGTGGCGACTGCCGTCCGGGCGGGGACGGTCTACAGAGATAACTGAGACGTATATTCGGTGATGTAGAATTTAATGAATAATGGCTGAAAAAAGGCTGAAAAAAAGATCAGGCAGGATTCCGATGGCAATACCTCCTAAATATTTCTGGCACCTGGGCGCCTGATGATATGTATCCCGTGTGACGCTGTGGATCAGTTCGCCCTCGCCGAGTTGAAGTTCAAACCCAACCGCCAATCAATCTACCGTAGGGCTAAACATTGGCCGGCAATATAGAGCCGGATGTCATTGTTTCCAGTACGTAACTATCGAGCGAATGGCAGTCGTGGTCTGAGTAGAAACGGATCAAGTGTGGAGGGGCACAGTAACAGCAACGCTTTGCATAGAGGAACGCCGGCCTAGGTATTCTGGGATAAGAACAGTGCGACCCTCGATAGCCAGTCATGCCACTGGAGCCATACGGATACATGGCCTTTGTTTCGAGTGGATTTGTCGTCAATATCAGAGTTTGTCTGTATGCAACGAAACGGCCTCGTATTTACCCACGGCGTCGGGTTTTACACTCGTCCCACCTTACGCGGCGAGTGCTCGGGAGCAAAAGTCACCGCACCCTCTGCTCGGCCATTTGAGATATCCGTCGCCCTCGGCGAAATGATTTGGCAAGAAAGTGACGGAGGACGTATCCCAGCCAGTTGCTGCACCAGCTGAAGACCCTTATCTTTGAGCCATGCGCCCATTCAATACTGCAGCAGGGCTCACCAGATGGCATCCTGAAAGATACGAAAGAGCCAATAAGAATGTGGTCACGCCTGTGTGTAGGAGGGGCAGAACTAGATAGGCCACTCGGGACTCGGGTGTCATTGGAACAGGGGGGCAAGAGAAAGTGTACAAGGGCCTGCGTCTGGACGCTGTCGAGAGATTCCGACGTCTCGGATGCAAGCGGCCAGCCATGTCCGCACGAATGGGAAGGTAGACAGAATAAGGTGTTGAAGAGCGAAAATAGCGAGGAAACCTAATCAACCGGTTCCTGGTCGACAGGGCGGCGGCAAGCGTTCGTCCAGTTAGTTCCAGCAGCTGGCTCCAGTCCAGCTTGCAAGAAAGAGTCTGTGCGTGCCAGCTGGGGTTGCAGGCGGACCCTCCTCCGTGAGACAAACACATCCATACGGATTCAGAATTGCCATGCCACTCACCCATTTCGGTGAAGGATGTCGCGTGTCTCGTATCTAAGCGCTAAGGTGATGTTGTGTGTGTAGCCGAAGGAGAGGATGAAAATCGCCTTTTTGGACCAGTCTAGACCTTTCCAGGCCTTCGTCCAATGGCGCCCTTTTCTCTCTCTCCCTCGTTTTTTCTTCTTTTCGCCCATGGGTACGTTTGACCGCCGCTGAAACCGAAGTAGGTACCTGATCCAATGCGGTATCCGTATCCGTACCTACCTCAGGTACCTAGTCGATTCTGAAAACCTTTTTCTTCTCTTTGCATGTCGCTGAGTAGCGCACAGCATATGCTTCTGGTACCGCTAGTCTACAGAGACCTTCATTCAGTCCCTAGGTAGGTAGTTATCTTTCGTTCCGTGCCGTCCCATATCCCATCATCCATCCGTCGGGCGTCTTTGAGCCACATCCAGTGCCACTACCCGTATCCACTGTCAGACTGCCAGCCCGGCACGCCTAGCAAGCCTGGCCGGGCCGAGATTTGGCGGTGGCGTTTGTCGCTATCATCAATGTTACACAGCGGCAAGGCATGACAAGAGGGGAAGAATGGAAATGGGCGGTCCACGATGGTCTGGTTCATAGCTCCCCCAATTCAAGTTACAGGGTTTCAGCGCCAGCGCCAGCAAGCAACACCAGTGGGTACCTGGGTAGGTACCTATCCAGGTAGATAGGTAGGCAGGTACCACTGCGCCCCGCCCACCACTGCGTAGGCGTCCCCTCGGCTTTCGGTCCACTGTCGTTCGTTTCCGTCCAATCACGAGGTAGTCAGCCCTCGCACTCTCAATCGCCTTGTCCTGGCGCCCTGCATCGTGGGGAGATCCCGATCCAGATCCCGTCAACTTCACATATCATCCGGCTAAGGTATCGTCCGCCCCCCTTCCGAGGCCTCCACCTTCATAGACCCTTCCCGAACGACCATAAGTTGCGCAACCTAGGCCGTTACTGGAATCGCGGACACCCAAACGCCACCACCGCGTGCCTACGCTGCTCTGCGTTGCGTGGACAGTCTCAAGCTGGCCCCGTTTCCCAGAACCCCGCCTGCGTTCGCACTCTGGAACGCTGCCATCGTCCAACACCGGTTTTGCAAAGCCCATGTTGCATCTCCCAACCGTCTCCCACACGCCAATGCCCTCGATTCGACGACTCCACGACTGTGTCTACCGTTGCCGGTCGTAGTGCGCAGCCTTTCTATCTGCCACCACTGCTCCCCCGGACTACGCACTCGTCTCTTTGGGTTTATGGATCCGGCTATCGCAGCATTCTCGTATCGTACCCGTTCTCAGTGTACCTTTTAGGGCCACTGCGCCATCACCTTAGCCATGGCATTGTCCCCTGGAGGCATCGTCCCGGCCCGTCTGGGCTTCCTCGCCATCTTCAATCCGTCCCTTGGGCACACGGATGAGACGCTTGATGACCAAATAGTGTACTACGCTTCGGTGAGCACCCAGCGACAGAAGCGTCGCCACCGCTCTCGCACCAAGCCCACCGAAAATATTTCTCAAGAAGAGCGTAATGAGCGTCTCCGACAAATCGGCCTCGCCCAGGGCATGGTCGAGTTCAGCAGAAGTTTTTCCGGCGGCCAGCCGGTCGACTCCATTGACACAGAGAAGTCGCGTGTGATCCTCCACGAGCTGGAGCAAGGCTGGTGGATCCTTGCTGTAGGTTTCACCCCGTCCATGCCACGAGGCTTTCACCTGCTGATCATCCACAGTCGATTGATCTGACCCGCATTCCCCTGCCTCCCAAACTGCAGACCGGGAAGGCTCAGGACTCTCCAGAAGAGGTCGTTCAGTTTTCGTCTAAGGAAATCAAGCCCTCATCTCTTCTGTTGCAGGATATCCTCCGTGCCCATTCCATCTTTCTGCTTCACCATGGCACCTCGCTCAGTGCCCTGTTTGTCCGTTGTAGGAGGACAAAGTTTCTCAGTCTTCTTGGCCGATATTGGGACCTGTTCTTGTCAACATGGAACGTTATGCTGCAGGGTAATCCGGTCCGGTCCGTATTCGGTGGCATCAACATAGCCGCTTCTGGCGAACTGGGCATCGGTGTTGGGGAAGAAGAGCGGGGCAGCGGAGAACGAGACGTATTGGAAGGTCTTGTCAGCAGAGTTGAGGGTCTCGTCGACGTTGTCGTCAGCAAGTTTGGCTCTCCCGGTGCCGATGGCGAGCCTAAAAATGGCAAGGAGCCTAAGAGGCCGTGGTTAGGCACCGGGCAGGATCCAGGGCCTGAGGATGGTGCGATTTTCCTTGGAACAGGAGCTTTGTCCCGGAAGTCGGTCAGAGACGTGTCGCAGTGGATGGAGGACCTGTACACTTGGGGGGGAAACGCCTATGGTGTTATTGAAAGTCCGACTTCTCTGCGCGCCGCAAGACGTCCGATGAACGCCGCAGCGGCTCCGGCGACCGAGCCATCAGAGAATCAGGACGTTCCCGCACGCCCCCCAGTTCGGCCGACCGGTAAACGCTCTGATTCTGGATCCGCATCCGGAAGCTCGGGGTCTACAAAAACACTCGCAGAGCGGCGTGGTCAGGAGATTGGCACCGTACGAGAAGCCAAACTGCCAGATTTCAGCCAGGAAAGCATCACGGCGTCCGCTGCCATCCCCGGCGCCCCTCCAACACAGAAAGAAGGAGACGGGCATATGGACAAGCTCATGTCGTACATGAAGCTTGGTTACGGCACCTATTGGTCGATCGGTAAGTCAGACATATCGTCGCCTGTCGACAAGAGTCAACTGTCCTCCGTTGCCGCTTTGCCAGACGGGGAATCCTCCAAGCACACATCCACCACGGCACTGAAGCCTACGCGAATGGACGACGATGTGGGCCACTACCTCATCGGGCTGATAGGTGAAGTCGAGGCGTCCAGCGACAGTGGACGTGAACACTGCAAGGACTCTGATGATGCGGGCGACACTGAGCCGAACTCTCGGACCATGCTTCGCACCATCCATGTCGAGCTCGAAAAGACGGGGCATGACCGTAACGAGGCAGACGTCGTCAGGGACCTCGGCAGCTTCACAAGTGAAATCACGCCTCCCGGGATCAATGCCGTAAGCTCGAACCCACAGTTCGGAAACCAGGACTTTAACAAGAGCAGCAAGATGCGCGTCGTTGTCTACGTGAACAAGCCGTTCATTTTCACCTTGGTTTTCGAGCTTAGGACCGACTCGTTGGCTTGGGACTCGTTCTACAAATCGTTGCATAGCCAGCTGGCGCCTCTCCGAAAACCGCTCCTCTCTTCTATTCAGTACAGACCAGAAAAACCAGACGTGGGATCCGCAGCATCAAATATTTACGATCTTATTTGGGATGCCGAGGCCATGACTGTATTATCGACTATACCCAACATACCCGACCACGCGCAGATGTTCCAGTCAAATACACAGCTACCGTGGTCGCGTGTCGAGGCGATGAGTACACACATGCAGCTTCTCAACATATTTAACATTACTCGGCCGGATATCAACCAGCTGGAGAGTACCTGCAAAACAAATCGCGGGTGGTGGGTCTTGTGGCAGCGCATTCTCGACCGACACACGGATCGGGCTGCCGCAGCCCGATACACAGGGGACGAACACGATGACGACGACAACGACGAAGACACGCCGACCTCCGAGAGCGGGGTTTCGCTGGCCACGAGCGGCGATGGCTCGAGCACCCAGAGGCCGCCTTCACTCCCCTTGCCTAGCCCAACGGTCAGTAAGGAGATTTTCCTGATTCACAGGGCCAGCGACCACGCCGGCTACCGTGGCATGAGCTCGTCGTACGCCGAGGGCGGCGGAGTGGGCCCGGGCGTGGGGTGGGGCGACGGCGCGGGCCGTCTGGGTTCGGGGATCGGCATCGACACGCGCAAGTACATTGAGGGACTATTGAACTTTAGCCGGTAAAGAACTCGCCCAACCGGGGAGGCGAGGCCCTGTCACATATACAGCTATGGAACGGGGGAAGAGTATGCATAGATACCCGGATAAAGACGTGTGCGAGTGAGAAACCCTGGTTCCACGTTATAAATACGATTAGAGGCGGGAGGATATTTCGCCATCAATGATCACATGTCCATCTTACCAGCTTATAGACGTGAGTCTACCCACTGCACTGATAAGGCCCGGCGAGTGGTTTTCTGATGCCCAACTCTGTGTCGTAATGTCTTTGTTGATGGCGAAACGGTTTCCTTTTGCCTTTTTCCCATGCGGGAGCAGTCCAGCGTTCGCTTCAAAGAAAGCGCTAAACAAGCTCGTGTCACTGCAGTAGTTTGCCAGCGACTCGCCTTCAATGACGGCGTCGCAATTCGTATTTCCCTAACCCCCCTCTCTCTCTCTCTCTCTCTCTCTCTCTCTCTCTGTGTGTGTGTGTGTGTGTTGGCTGCACATATAGCACCCTATGTAGAAGTGCGTCACAACAGCTCACGGTGCCTTTGGGAGCAACGCTCGAAGAACGTAGCGGTGGTGATCCATGTCGGCTCCTGTGCGCCTCGCCCTCAGCCGACTCGTCCGTCCGCTTGTCTCCCCCATTCCGCCCTTCCGATCCCCTTAGTCCTTTTGCCGTTACAAAGGAAAAGAAAAGAAGGAACCTTAGCCAAAACGTATACTTGCAGAAAACTCTATAGTCATTGGGACAGCCATGTGTGCCACGGGCCCCGCAGCCGCAAACAAGCAGAGCCATCTGCTGTCTGCGTCGGGGATTGCGAGGTTGCAACTTCCGCAGCGGCGGCTAGATCCAATGACTCCCTCTTCCAGATACATGTGGTTAAACTGACGCCATAGACTAGAAACCCCTGCCCAGATTGGGCGAGCGACAAGAGTAGGTACCCTAGTGGACCGAGTCACCTCGTCTGGTATTCCCGGAGGAGACGTCATCTAGTGGTCATTCCGGGCTGCTGCTAGTACATTCACGTCAAGAGCGCGCGACACTTTGGGTTCTTCGGGAGCGTCGGTAACATTTTCCCCAAAGCACTGGCGACGTCTATTATAGCATCGCGTTTGTCATCCGGCAGGGTGGCTGAGGACTTGCTCCTGCGGCAGACAAGACCTGAATTCTGGAATTATGCGAGGAGAGAGCTCGGCGTCTCTTCACACCCTCGGCTTTGATGGGGTCGAGCGTACTGGCATAGCAGAAGATGGCAGGTTGGTTGACGGTGATAGATCAGCCAGTCCCTGCGGATGAGTATGAACTAATGAACTCTCTTTCTTTTCGATAAGAGCAAAGTATGAGGATCGAGAGAAGAGGAGACGTGGGATGAGGGAAATACTCTCAGAAACTCGGGTTGCTTTTTCGTATGGTTATACAGAGTCGGGAGGTTGGAGCGGACGAGGCAGCAAAGATATGCCTCCGACACCGAGCACCGAGAGGGAGAGTGACAAATGGGCTGGGGCTTTGACATATGCTCTGTGGAAGGATGGTTCTGAATATCCTTGATGATTGTGTACCTGTGGTTACCAGAAATCTACAATCGGTTTTCTTTCCCTTTAGACATCACGATTAGCAAGCGCGCCGGCAACGGGCGCGTAGTAAGGGTTAGAAACAAAAGACATGAGAAAGCAGTCATGAATCCATGGTGGTGTGAACTCTTCCATCTGTGAGTGTTCATCCTCGTCTAAGTCGCGAAATGGATTTAGCACTTGGAGGGTAGGGGGTTGGTTCCTGGTGGTAGAGAGACAGGTGATGGGTTCTATCTCGAGGGTGGCCGTCTAAAAGGCCACGCATTTGGGCTCGCTGCACCCTAACGTTGCGTGGGTGTGGCTGGTTGGCGAAGCTGCTGACATGTATGGGTACAGTTCGATTCAACAGCTCGCAGGCGCAAATACGGTGGCTCACCTTGTTTCACCGAGGGGGTTGTCCAAAGTTTGATAGGGCAACAGCGATTGGAGCCAGGGTGCAGACGGGTTGTTTTCCTTCCGGGGGTTGCTGGGTCAGATTTTTGCCTCCTTTCCGGAAAGCGAATCGCCGGGGAAGGCTTCTTCAAGGCGGGATTTGCTGCAGGGACCGGGGGGGGGCACCTTGTCGTTTACATACACCTGTGCCTGGATGGTGCCACTCGGCTGACAAAAAGCAGGATACATTTTCTCTACTACTACGTACTATGTACAACCACCACAAAAGAGTATTCTGTTTTTGGTTAACCGAGAGGGTGCCGAGGAGGAAAGTGCAGAAAATACAGCAACTCAAGTGAGAACCTGGTAGAAAGGGCCAGAGGGGCGAAAAAGGTGCCATAAACAAGAGGGGAGAGGGCCAGTGCGAATCTTTTCACCCGCCAACCAGCATCATCCCACCAGCGGAAAGAGTAAACAGGGGAGGGGCTTACTCAGGGTGGCGGGGAGCCTTTTTCTCTCTTGTTGCGCGCGAGCCAAACAAAGCAAGTCTTGTCAAGCTTTAACTCTTATCCACGGGAAACATTGAGCAACAAGAGCCCGCAGCACCAGCCAAGGAAGCTTCGGGCAGGTCGGGAGGGGCGGCGCCAGGAGAAATACGCTGGCATTCTCCCATCTCCCACTTTGCCAAACTACTTACAATGCTCATAAACTACCTACCGGTAGTATTTTTTTATTTTATTTTTTCACTTTGACACCGTCTTATTTTAGTGCAGCGAAATCTCATCACTCTAGCTTGGAACCCCGTCTGCTATGAGACTGTCGGAGCTGATGGATGACGATTGCAAATGCTCTAGGAACTCGTTGGGCTGAACGCGGTCTTGTCCTTACTGTCTAGCGGCTGCTTCAGTGCCGTCTTGGACCCTTGAATGATGCCATTGGACTTTAGGGACGTCAGGCGCCCAGACACTCGAGGATACGATATGTACCTCTCTCCAGTACTGTACGTACCTACGTGCGGGTGAGGGTGTGCGCGCGTGTGGGATTGGCTAGTGAGGTCATGGTTCGCGCAAGTGCCGATCTCCATTGGATGCCATCGAAGCTCTCTGCTCTCTCCCCGTCACTGTCTCTCGAGTCTTGTCTGTGTGCAGCCGCAGCCCAGCATGCTGGCTTGGTGCGGGCAGCAATGTTCATGTGCATTCAGTTTTCCTTCCATCATCCATGTCTGTCACAGCCTAGGAATTTCCCTTCCCGATCGAGTCCATCCCACCCTCCCCAGCCATGGAATATTAAAAGATACCAACCATCCTGTCCGCAACCCTACTCCCCCGACAACCGGACCACGCCAAACTGGTTTTATTTGTTCCTCGCCACCCTGCGCAGACTGCTGCTTTGATTCCTGTCTTCCCTCCACACTACCCACAGGCTCAGTACCTAGTCGAGAACATTCCTCAGCTGCGCTACATCATCGACTTGTAAACACTCTTCGTCATCGAGAACCAGTTAGGCCAGTACACCCAGATTCGTGTTGATCACCGAGCGCAATCACAGCCATCGACCTCAACTGCATACCTTTCAACCCTCGGAGAATTCTACTCTCGGATCACCACCTCCCGATCTTCCACAACTGCCCGAAGCGGTCCATCACATACCCAACATGATGGACTCGATGTTGCCAATCCTCGTCCGGGGCCTCCAGATCTTCTGGGTCCTGCTCGTCACAGCACTGATCGGCAATGTCATTGCCCTAAATATCAACAGCGCCGGCTCTGCCATGGCCGCTATCAACTTCTCCATGTTCGTTGCAGTCGTCTGCTGGCTTGCATCTCTCTACGGCCTGGCCGCCGCTTTCGTTTCGGCCATTGCCATTCCCATCGTACTGTTAGCCCTTGACGGCGCTGCCGTTCTGTTTACCTTTATCGACGCCATTGTCTTGTCAGCCAAGCTCCGCGCTGTCAACTGCGGATCGCTGAACAGGAGAGAGTTGCCTAGCGACTACATTGTCTGGGGCTCCGGCGACGACGAGAAGCGCTGCCGCGAGATTCAGGCTAGTACGGTCTTCATGTGGTTCCTGTTCGCTAGCTTCTGCGCTGGTGGATTCTTTACCTTCATGAACTTTCGCCGCGGAGGCAGCTCCATGCGCAGCTCTCGGCCCAGTATGGCCCAGGTTGACGTCTAAAGCTTTCGAAGCTCGGTCGTTGTTGGCTGTGGTGCACATTTGCGCGGCAGAAGAAACTTGCCGTTTACAACAGAGACGGCAGCTGGGCTATACATTCGCCTTCGATGACACGTCACGAGAAGGCTGGTTGGGTCTGACGGCGTTGGCGGCAGGTTGCTGTTTTACGTTACCTTTTCACGATGGCATGTAGTAGTAGTGGATGACAGGATATGGGACATGGAATATGGAATGACATGGATATGCGGTTATGGATATGGCGTGGCTTATGCCCGGGAGTTTCGGGGACTTGGCCAGAGGGCCATCATTAGCCCCTTAATCGTGCAATGCTGCGAATTGATACTGTTGAATGAGCCTCGCTCGACATTTGAAACCTACGGGTGCTGTACTGCATGGGTCGTTTGGCACATCTGAACGTAACGGTGGTTATCGGTCACGATCATACATACGAAACGCATGGAGGATAACTCGTGCTACTCGGGTCTTAAGTATGACAAACGTTATGATTCATATCTGGGTGACAAGGCCCGATGCCTCGTCTCTTTGTATGCCGTCCCGTTTTCTATGACGGCTATCCTCAACGCCAACCATTTATACACGCCAAGCATCGTGTTGATGCCCTTGGCCTAATGATGAAAGATCCCAAGGTTCGCTGTCGGGCCTGCAGGCCTCGTTGCATCGCCTATAATGTTGCCGCAGCCTCTGCCGCACCGGCAGCCTTGAACGCGCCCTTGTTCGTCCACCGCACCTCGAAGTTGTGCATCCATTCCATGTATCGTGACCAGCCTGTTGTAAATGATGATGAGCGCTTGACAACAGCAAGAAGGACACTCGGGCAGCATACTCCAATACGCAAATTTCCGGCCAAAGTATTTGCCGGCGAATGGCACGATGACCATGGTCAGCAGCAATTGGATCTGCTCGAGACTGCGCTCCCATTCCTCCTGCGCGTCCGATTCATCCTCCGAGTCTAGCACGCTGCTGGATATTGAAGGCAGCGAATCGATCTCGTCGTTGTCGGAGGACGGGGAGACGTCGTCGTGGAGGACGAAAGAGTCGGTGGATGCCATCGTATCGGGAATTGGGCGACGTCGGCCAGTTGGTCGGCGCTCGGCTGTTAAGCTCGGGATGTGCGTTCGACGAGCCGGGGAGAGAGGGTGTGAAGATCGGGCTTCAGCGCCTTGTTTCACGGTAGTCGACAGGCTGTCTCCTACAGGCGTGTTCGATGCTCGTAGTCGTCAGGTATGCAAGACGATCTACCGGAAGGGCCTTCGCGAGGGGAGGAGTTGTATCAAGGACTTCGATGCCTACCATTGAGCTAGAGATGCCAGTGGAGGTCGGAACGCCTGGTGGTCTGGAGCTTTACCCCCCCCCCATGTTTCCCCCAACCAGGGACGGTATTGGTACGGTCAGTCACAGGCGTTAAGAACATCGACCTTGATTGGCTGTGAGTATTGGAACGATGGGTCCGCCTCCTGTGCTGGCACCAAGTGACCGAGCAGCGGGTCACAGGAACAGAGCAAATCACGTGACCCTGTCCATTCCTTGAGTCACAGCCTATCCGTACGCTCAGCACTATTGGGGGGGGGGCGCTCAGCGCTAGTTTACAGCGATAGGATCGGGTCGCCTCCTTCGCACTCACGTCACACCCGCACCCTTCAAGAAATCTACCTGTGCTGCAGCCAATTCAGATCTCTCCTCTCACAAATTCCCCGAAGTATCCTCGCTTCGTTCGACATTTCCAGACCGGTCGCTTGGGATTTCTGTACCATTTGAGCCAGTATACGACTTGTACAACGGTCGAGCAAAACCCCCCGGTCGACTCGAGACATTCACCCAGGACACGCGCCAGGATACCTAACCGAGACTTCGTTCAGTGAGACACAGGCCGCAATCATGGATGTCGAGGTAAGTTTCCCTACACAACCATGGTCAACAAGTTAGCCCTCACTCAGGCGCACTTCTGAGCACCACCACCCACTGGCCCCTCCACCAATCCCATCCTTAATTACCCCACTGCACTTCGAACCGGAACCCGACACGAATTGAACAGAACATTTTCCGTGACTCAACTCAACCACCGAAGCTGCCGCTCATCACCATCTGACGTTGTTCTCCCCCTCCTCCCACCCTGTCGCCTCCCCTTCCGACCTAACCTTTTCTTGTCCTCTGTCCCTCAACGGAGAGAGAGAAAGAGAGAAACCCCACCGTCGTTTTTTTTTTTTACGGTTGTATTCTGACATAGGTGCCTTCCCCACAGGACACAACCCCCGGCCTCGACCGCAAACAGCGTAAATCAGTCGCCTTCACAGACGAGCAAGTAGTCGTCGACGCCGACGGATCAGTCACAATGGTCAACGCCACCGAGGAACCCAAGGAGACAGCCCAGTCGCACACGCCTCGTACGCCGCCGCTTGCCGCAGCCCTTGAAGCCTTACATGCTGATGCCAATTCTCAAGCTGGAGCCGAAGATGCGACGGCCCCCGTCCCCGAAGGCGCCGTTGAGGATGGCGGTCTCGACCTGTCGATGAAGAAAAAGAAGAAGAAGAAGGTTGCCAAGGAAGGTGAAGACGCCGCCGAGGATGCCCCCGCTGGCGAAGACGGCGGTCTGGACCTGACCATGAAGAAAAAGAAGAAGAAGAAGAAGGTCACCGGGGACGAGGAGGACGAGTTCGCCGCCAAGCTCAAGGCTTTGGACCTTGAGGGTAACCAGGAGGGCGGTGAGGCCGCTGAGGAGAACGCCGATGACGGCGACATGGACGCTGGCACCGGCATTTGGCAGCACGATGAGAGCAGGACCCTGAGCTACACCCCGCTCCTGAACCGCTTCTTCCACCAGCTCTCCCAGAAGAACCCCGACCACGCCCTCAGCGGTTCCAAGAGCTACAAGATCCCTCCCCCGCAGTGCATGCGTGAAGGCAACAAGAAGACTATCTTTGCCAACATTGCTGAGATCTGCAAGCGCATGAAGAGAACTGAGGAGCACGTCACCGCTTACCTCTTCTCCGAGTTGGGTACCAGCGGTTCCGTCGACGGTAGCAGACGCCTGGTTATCAAGGGTCGTTTCCAGCAGAAGCAGCTTGAGAACGTGCTGCGCAAGTACATTAGTAAGTTGTGGACCTGGCACTTGTGCCACACTGTTGCTGACCGGCATTCTCCTCTGCAGTCGAGTACGTCACCTGCAAAACCTGTAAGTCAAAATCGTCCACCCGCTGTCCATGCAAGCGGCACCCTGCTGACAAAAAATTTTTTCCAGGCAAATCCGCCGACACCGAGCTGTCCAAGGGAGAGAACCGTCTGTATTTCATCACCTGCAACTCTTGCGGTTCGAGACGTTCCGTCACTGCTATCAAGACCGGTTTCTCCGCCCAGATCGGCAAGAGAAGAAAGATGCAGGGCTAAAAAAAAACACAAAAAATTGAAACTACACGACCCCACGGACGACAAGCAAGAAAAGAGTTGGAGAGGGAATTTTCTTCTACGCTATTTACGTCCTCTAGCGTGTTCTTGTAGATATGACCTTTGCTGGGCCTAGCAGTGCGCGGCGCAGCAAATTAAGGGCTGTGACGCTGCCCGGGGTAGTGAGTTGATGGATGGCACAATAGAGAACAGATGGCGTTTTCACCCCAAAAGTTTCACGGAAGCACGGGCAGTAATGTTAAATCATTATTTCCTCACTTACAGTCTGTGGATTTGAACGCCCTTGTTCTTCCTCTTCTTCCTCTCTCACTTTTCTGGTTTATACATGTTGGATCGTGCACCTGCAACGCGTGCTGTGATGTGTTGGGAGCGCCACATCTTCGGGCTTGCGTACGGTGGGGGGCAATGGAGGGCCGCGTGAAGGCGGGGCGAAAGCCGATCGACCTTTACTCGTCCGGCGATAGGGCCGGTGGGCGGCGGATGATTCAACCACCAAGCCATCTCGCTCCTACAACACATAAAGCCAACACATGACCCAACCAACCACGTGCGGCAAAAATTGGAAACAATCAAGATTCTAGGTCGCTGTTTGGTCGTAAACGTCTTTGGAACCAGGTTCTCGTAACTTTTGCCAGCCGGGAGCTCTAGCCGCAACCTTATCGCTCAGCTCAGTCTGCACGTTCGCCCCGCGGATCCTCTAAACAGCCGAAACGAACAAACGACCATGACGGGCGCAACCCTCCGACCGGGCCAGGCCGACCTCCCCTCGGCCAAGAGCACCGCGTCCTACTGGCATCGAGAGCCCTCTGAGACGCTCCTCGGCTGCAGGACCACCAAGGCGCTGCCGCCGATTGCGGACGTCGTCGTCGTCGGCACCGGCATTACGGGCGCCTTCGCCACCAAGGAGCTGCTGGAGCAGCAGCAGCAGGCGGGGAAGCGGAAGGAGAAGGTGCTTGTGCTCGAGGCGCGGGAGGTCTGTTGGGGCGCCACTGGGCGGGTGAGTTCGCACTTTCTCTTCCGTCGTCAGACCTCGAGGTTTGTGTGACCTTGATGCAGTGGTGTGAGCGACTCAAACGTCACTTGGCCAAGTCATCTCATCCAAAACCTCCAGTTCTCATGCGCTGCTACTGGTATACATACAAACGTAAACCGCGCGCAAATGTACCTTCATCAGAGCTAATCCCCCACCCGCAGAATGGCGGCCACTGCCAGCCAGTGGCCTACAATCCCAACACCGCCATCGCCGACTTTGAGCTTCGCAACTACACCCATCTCGCTGACCTTGTCGCCGCGAACGCCATCCCGTGCGACTGGGTCCCCCTCCGTGGCGTCCACGCCCTCCTTACCCCGGACCTTGTCGCCGCCGCCGGGAAGCAGATCGCCGCGCTGTCGCCGCACCTAGCGGGCCTCGCGAGGCTGGTCACTGATCCGGAGGAGCTCAAGAGCCTGAGGATCCCCCGCGCGGCGGGGGCCGTCGTGCAAGAGCGGGCGGCGAGCGCGTGGCCATACAAGCTCGTCGCGTGGATCTTTGAGGACCTCCTGCGCCGGTTCGGCCCCGGACCGGGCGCCGAGACGCAGTTGGAGGACGTGTGGTTCAACATACAGACCAACACCCCTGTGACCCGCCTCCAGCACCTGCCCGGCTCCTCCGCCGGCTCCGGCGAAGCCTCGTGGGTCATCCACACGGACCGCGGGCAGGTCGCCGCCAAAAAGATCCTCCTCGCGTCCAACGCCTACACGAGCCGCCTGCTGCCCTCCTTCGCAGACCTGATCGTCCCCGTCCGGGGCCAGGTCGCCGCGCTCTTGCCCGAACCGCGAGCCGAGCTGGGGAGGAGTTACGTCTTCATGGCCAGCTCCGACGCCTCCAAGGGCGAGCCGAACCAGGACGACTACCTGATCCAGCGGCCAGGCCCCGGGCTGGAGATGATCCTCGGCGGCGGGCGAGCGCGGGGCGCGCTCAAGGGAGTGGGCGTCTCGGACGACGACGAGGTCGACCCAGTCGTCGCAACGTATCTGCGTCGGGCCGGAGCGGCGAACGTTGACCTTGGGAGCGGAGGGGAGAAGAAGGAGGAGCTGAGGGCGAGCTACGAGTGGACGGGCATCATGGCCTTCTCGCGCGACGGGCGCCCGTGGGTCGGCCCTGTGCCTTCGGGCCCAGTCCTCGGTGGCGGGGAAGGGTTGTGGGTCTGCGCCGGGTACACGGGGCACGGGATGCCGCAGGCGGCGTTGTGCGGCCGCACGGCCGCCAGGATGATGGCCGGATCACGCGAGGGCGCCGTGGATACGGTGAACATTCCGGCCGAGTTCCTGGTCAGCGAGGAGAGGGCTGAGAAGGCCAGGGCGCTGCCCTCGATCAAGGATATGGATGACTTGGACATGTTCTTGTTGTAGTCTGGCAGGGCTCTCGAACCCCCGGCCATTCTCGATTGTCTGGGCCCGACATGGATATGCCAGACTTTGGTGGCGATCAGTGGAGCGTCCAGATCGCCGCCTGGGAGGAATGGCGATCAACCTCGTGGAATGCGTCCCAGCGAGACGAAAGCGGAGCGTGAGGCGAGGACGCTGATGAGAGACACTGTCATGCTGCGTGGGACGGTCTTCTCGAGACATCCGGGGAGGCGCCGAAGGAGGCGGAGGGGTGGAAACACGCCGGGCTCAGCTCGCCGCCGGCTGCCTCTTAGCAGTCCGGGTCATTGCGCAGTGAGACACTGGAAAAGGAATGCGAGCGATTTTCTCTCCAAGTGCACGCCTTACGCGAAAACTACGATCCAGGGCGTCTTAGCCGGGTCTTTCTTACCGCCGGACGTTACCTTGGCCTACTCGCTGGAATGCACGGCTTTTGTCGTGTTCGGAAAGCCGCTTGAAATGCTGACATATTCGAGCAAACAACTGCCACTTTTGGTGGCTGCTCCAAAGGTCTTAGGTGTCACACACGATTGTGGGAATTTACCATCAAATGGTCAGAGTGGACACTCGGCCAATTGGTTCAGAGGTTGAGGGCATGTCGATCGAGTTTTTTAGGTGTAAGTTTTTTTATTCTCCGCTTCTTCCTAGTACCGTTGCAGTACCGAACAACTCAGTGCGGAGGCTCGTGAGCACTCCGTAATAGATATATACATTGAAGATTACTTGTATAAGCGGATTGATGAAAAATACCCACAAAAACAAAACACCATGTGTATCCGCCAATAACGGATGCCACAGGAATGGGATACACATCCAAAGGTATATAGATATTGTCATCACGTCATCGAAACCAAGGTTTGTTTCGTTGTCCTTTTGCAGTCCAACGAGAGAGCGCACGCAGTGAAGCTCTTAGTTGATGAAAGACCACTCCACGGTCTTACGGCCGACGCCGAGGTTGCCGAACATCTCGAGGAAGCACTTCTCACTGACGTCAATGGCATCAGCCTCGCAGCCCATGCATTTGTCGCGGACCGTAGCGGTGGTGGTCTTGCCGTTGACGCTAATCTTGATCTTCTTGCCGCAGTAAGGGTTGCCGTTGGACTGGGCACCCATAACGACGTGGGAGATGGCAACGATGTTTTCGCTCATGTCCTTGCCACTGTCGTCCTCACCGCAAGCACCCATACCAACCGTGTAGTAGGTCATGTCACCGGAGTGAACCACGCCGCCAGAGCTGCTGGAAGAACTGGAGTCACCGCTGACAGGGGTGGCAACAGGGGCAGCAGCATTAGTGGTCGGTTGAGGGGCGGACGAAGGAGTAGTAGGCTGGGGAGCGGGCGAAGGAGTGGTAGGCTGAGGAGCGTGCGAAGGAGTAGAAGGGGTCGGAACCGGCTCGGGAGCAACGTAGACGGGAGGCTGAGGCTGAACGGGCTCAGAAGTCGGGGTCTGAGAAGCGAGAGGGGGGGCCTGCTGCAACAGGGGCTCAATGGCGGACGAAGCAACGGGGGCGGGCTTCGTAGAGGTAGACAGAGTGGTGGAAGACGGCTCGTTGGCAGGCTCAAAGAACTGGGCGGGAACCGAGGTGGTAGAGATAGCAGAACTGGTGGAGGAGACGTCCGGGTTAACCCAAACGGTGGTGGTCGAGTCAACCCACTCGGTCACGGTGGCGGTTTCGGTAACCCAATGGGTGACATAAGCGCGCTTCTGATGTTTGCCGTGAACATGGCGCTTGTGGCCATGCTGGTGGCCGTGCTGGTGAGGCTGAGCGATGGCAGTGGTAGCCAGGATGGCGCAAAGAATGGCGGTGGTCTTCATGTTGGGTTACTGAAGGGTTGCTGTATATGTGTGTGTGTGTAATGTTCAAGAGATTTGTGCGGTCTCTTGATAACGGCGACGAGCTCTTCCGTCAAGGCAGGGTTGGAAGCGAAATGAAAGCGACAGGCTAAGCTAAGCCACTCGATCAGGGAATGTGCTGGGCAGAGGATGAGAAGCTGTGGTGGGTTCAAGCTTGTCGATGAGGGCTTTGGGCACGCCTGGGTATGTACTCTTGAGTCTCAAGGTTTGCTGGCAGGCTGTAAAGATGGGATAAAAGTGAGCTCACTGAACTCTCTGTGCGACAAGATGGGATGATGGATCCGTCGAGTTGATAGCTTGGATGAACCTCAAGTCAGTCGATTGGAAAGAATGAATGTTGGTCGAGCACTGCTCAAGGGTCCCAAAGAAGGAATGAATGGGATGTTTGGTCAAACAAGAAAGGAGCGTTGTCGAACGTAGAAAAAAGAGGAAAGCGAGAACCGAAAACCGATGTTGGAAGTGGAGGTTCGCCGGGATATGTAGGCCCTGCAAGGATGCGGGCAGAGGGGGGAGAAACCAAACAATGGGCGCAAGGTGACCACTTCGGGACTGGCAAGACCTGGGAGGTGGGCTAAGGTGGATAGTATTGGCAGGAGAGGGTGTGAGCGAAGGCCTGCAGGGTGGTGCTGGCGCCACGACGTGCCTGACATGTAGGTACCTATACTGGACGTTATTAGTGTGCTTCGAGGGCCACTCAGGGCGGCGTAGGTAGGTGGGGTGACATCGGTACCTGGCGAGGATGGAGCAAGCGCTGTGCGGTAAGAATGGATACCTGGCGTCCAACAAAAGTCGCAAAAGCCCCGAGAGGGATTAGAAAAAAAAAAAGCAAAAGTGGGCAAAGCGTTGCTTGGGCTGGCGTAGGGAAAGACAAGGATGGAAAATGCAGCTGGCAGCTGGGCCTGTACGAATGAACGTATGTACACCTTACGCAGTAGGTAGCGTAGTTTCCTCGCCCATGCAACCTACGAATACATAATAGGTATGTACTACATACGGAGCATAGTAGGTACACTAACATACCTGCTGTTTAATACCACCACCCATCCCCGGTCAAGGCAGTGTCACTGCGCCTCTTCTGTCAAGTCGTCACTGGTCGACTTTCCGACTATCTCACTATCACGGTGTACCTGTGCAACATTAGGAGGGAGACTGCCTTGACAACGTACCTTAGTCGAGGTTGACCGTTCGAATGGGGCCGTTGCCAGATCGTTGCTGGTCAACATCCGGTCTGGAGAGAAAGACTGTACCAGCACAGAAGAAGCAAGGCCTAAGGGGCACAAGAATAGCTAGCCCCGTTGGATGCATGGATGCGTTAGCGCAACCTCCTGTTCTACCCACTCACTGGCTGCATCGCTGGCACCCACGGGTCCGCGCACAGAAAGCGAAGGCGTGCGTGCTTCAGGCCACTTTTTTCTCCCTTTTTCTCTTCTCTTTTTCAGTCGTCCGCAAGGTATTCGACCTGGCTCGAATCGCCTAGGCCCGCCCATGTTGGCCCTCTAGGGCTTGTTTGAATTACCATGTCGATGTCTAGCACCCAAACCCCAAACCGTCATGGTCTGGAGGTCCCTTAGATAGTCCGAGCAAGCAGCGCGGACTGCTGCAGACTACCCAGACATCAGACAACTAGGGGTGCGGGTGCTGAGGAAACGCAGGTTGTCCGTCGGTCTGGCCAACTTGGTGAACCAGCAACGTCGATTTGTTTGTTAATGGGAACTGTAAGAAGCCCCGCTTTAGAGACTGGCTATGGGCTGCCAGGGAATCTAAGAGACAGACAAGACGAAGTGGGCAGCGAGGCGTAGGTCCTGGTCTATGATGATCATGGTGGTGGCCGGGGCGGCAGAGGATAGCCGGAGCTGGAAGTTGGTGTTATTCTTGGTTGGTGGCCATAGTTGGGGCCCTTTAAGGAAGGATGCATGCCCATAGCAGCAAAACCACTTCAAATGAAAAAGCAGCGTGCACGGACACTATGATGGAGGCAACCAACCAGGAAGACATCGTCGAATACCTAGTACTATTCTTCTTCCAAGCCCGCCGTCGTCACATGCCTTTGATAGACGGCCGAAGGACCAGATTGCGCGTCTCTCCGCTCTTTTTCATCCCATCTCTCGTCCGATATCCTTCTCATTGCCCGCTCGTCCAGCCCATCGCCTCGTGCTCTGCTGCACTCTTGAAGCCTGTTCTCTCTCCATTCTTCGCCTTCGCTTGCCTTGACATGAAGTAATCTTGTTTCCTTCTCATTCTCCCCCGATGGCCCCAAATTGGATGAACCATCCGACAGGCGTTTGTTCCTTGAAACACGCGGAAACCAGGAAGAAGGCCCCAGCATCGTCCAAGATTCAGGAGGGGGCAGCGGAGGAGGGGGAGGAGGAGGAGGGCGGCCCAGGGTCCGAACACCGTTAAACTCCCCATCCAGTCACCGATCTAGGTATCCTGGTATCCTTGGCTGGGAACAAAAGCATGACGATCAGCCGGTGATTCCGGGGAAGGGGGCCAGTGACGGAACCTGCTTCTTAACCGTCAATGTTTGCGCAAGTGGCAGCCCAGAAGATGCCTGCGGCTAAGCAGTTGCCATGTAGTGCGTACTATGTGGGCTGGTGCCGCCTTGGAAAGTCAAGGAAATATCGTGTCTCTGATCCTGTTGTCCGCGGGTTAAACCAGCAGTGGCGGCTGCTATGCAATATCGGCCAGACAAAGCGTCTGGGGACGAAGAAACGGATACCTACCGAGGGCTTCAACCCCACCTCTTTCTGTCAGCACTTTCGCGCGAAAGAAGGGCAAGAGACGAAACAAATGACTGGAGCGATGCAACAATAAAAAGCGAACATGGTGACGCCCGAGCAAATTCAGCTGGTGCGGGTTCCTTGCATCTGCAAGGTACGTGCCAATCACAATTAGGCGCAGCTAGGGAGCCCCTCTTCCAGCGCAACCCTCGCAGCCCGTCTCGGCCCAGGCTCTTTCTCCCCCCTGTCCGGCTCTGGCCCCGGACGATCACTCGACTCAGCCAGCCAGCGCCACATCAGCCAGTGCCCACAGGTTCAGCGATGCCACCTCCTACTTTTCTTGACTCCCTTGGACAGTTGGATTTGCCAGCCTGCAGTACTTACTACGTAGTGTAGGTAGTCGGTGGATATGCCGGATACGTTGGCTTGGGTAACACTGCCTTAGTGGACGCAGAGATTTTCTCTTTCCTGGTCACCCACTTGCAGCAGACTATGTAGCTGGTGTGATCGTTGCTTTAAAATTACAAAGAAAAGAGAAAAAGAAAAAAAACACCTCAAGACAATTGGAAAATCGGCTGCACCTTCGACACAGCGAAGCATGCAATTAGACCGACTAACGTTGGTCTAGGCCAACGGGTATTGTTGGTCTCCCCACTGTCCGTTAAGGTATGTCGATCGACACCGCTTCGGTCCCATTCGCGCATCAACTGTTAATGGCAAATTAGATTCCTTGGTAAATATCCATTGTAACACTGTATATTGATTGACTTAAGAACCCCTATCCCTCTCCCCGTCTTCAGTGGTTCTACTGCTTCCTCCATGTTATTGATGTGATCTCGAGACATATATGCAGCCATCAAGAGCCGGTCTCTAATGTTGCCTGGTATCCACGCAGAGATCAGACGCCGATATCAAGGCATTCATTCTGATGATGGCTGAGAGGCCTCCATCTCTGGATGCCAGGTTGCGAGCCACTTGGGACAGCAGACTCTCGGTCATTAGCACCGACTTTCGCTCCGCATTATATTCACACCCGTACTTCTCCGAACCGGGTTTTGTGAGATGTGTCCTGCTACACAGAACAAAAATCCATCTACCAAATGGCTCGCTTATGACGGACGGATCAACCATGGACAAGCACACATCACTCTTGGTTGCCGTTCGTTATCGGCTTCTTGCTTGTAAATGTGTAGAGGAATAGACCCTCTCTGCTAAATATCGCCCGATCGTCGTCAATTATCTCCGTCACCTGAAACGCTTTTTGGGCCTTCTTGAGGAACTGCATGTCCGCGCGTCGCCTCTTCTTGAAGCAGAAGTAGACTGTAGCACTGGGTTCCAGGGACAGCAAGTTTGTCAGAGTTTCCAACAGTAGCGGGAAGGCCGGTTCATAGTATACGCAATCGGCAGCCAAAATGACATCCGGCTTGAAGTCGATAACCTCCTGTGCCAGCGGCCCGCCCCTGTCTCGTTGATCAGCAACTCGAACATCGGCTGAAACGCAGCGCATGCCCGCCCAAGCTTCAACTTGTGCTCTGCAGACCTGCATTGCAGGAGAGGACGACTTGGGATCCTCGAAAATATGCTAATAACCATGCATGCACCTATCGCCTTGGCACTGGCTTTGGCAAAGCCTAGTGTCGTGGGCTTGAAGAAAGGCTACACATGGCTAAGCTTGGGCAGGCAGATAGGGAAGCACGCACCAGTTCAGAACCATTGGCTTGACTTTGTGTTGTAGATTGTTCAGCTCTGTGTTTTTTCCCATCAGTTCGAACATTTCGTCTTGGTCTGTGAGATATAGCGGCGTCTGCTGCAGTTCACATCCTAAGGCGACAGCAAGACCAACGAGTCCACCGCCAGCACCCAACTCTAAACTATTTGCTCCGAAAAGCACGAATCAGCCTGGACTCTCATAACAAGAAAAGACATGGCTTGTTTGACACAGTGACCAAATCCCGACACAGCCATGCCGGTGCAGCAAATAATGTGGGAGAACATCGCAATCGACCACATGGGAGGCGGCGTGGCGGAAAGGAGTGGGAAGGGGCAAATTGACTTACATTTTTGCTCCCTTCAGAGCTTCACGATGGTAACGCAGCATGTGTTTTGTAAGCACCATGCCTGCCGGCCAGGTCTGGCCGCCACATCCTGAGGTGAGGTCTTCATGAAGTTTGAGAGGAGTCGACAAAAGACCGCAGATGTCATACGACGACGTTTGCGCAGCCTTGTACTCAGGGAGCGGTGTAAGGTCTTCGCCGATAGCCAAGGGCGAAAAGTCAGGTGACGGTGACCGGTCGGCGGGCTCCATTTGCTCGGGTACGAGGGGGTTGTTGAGAATTCTCATGTTGAGGTTTTCTTCTTCTTCTTTTTCTTCCTCCTCCAGGGGCTCGTGAGAACACAGATGATCAGCTAAGGCGAGGTGAGGTCTTGAAAACACACAACACGGTGACAAGGACGGGATGAGCGGTGTTTGTTGATTCTCGACAGGCAGTGAGTTCCAGAAAAGGTTCACGTCAGGGAAAAGCGGTATCGTTGACTTTTTTTTTTTCTATTTTTTTAATCTGTATCTTTTTTTAACTGGTTGAGGTCGACGACAATCTAGACTTTCCGATAAGGGGATGTGCGTTTTGCCTCGAGCGGGGTTGCCCCTTCTTGTATGCGCTCTTTACTCCTTCCCCTGTCCTGTTAAAATGATCCGGTTGTCCGCTCTTTCCATCCGATCTTCAACGACGCCTTAGTTGAGCCTCGTACTGATTGGAAAGGGCACTTGGGAACAAACCAGGCTACCCAACTCCCTCTTGCCCTTCCAGTGTTGAGCTTACCTAATGGTCCGGAAAATCCATCTTGTCTCGCAGCTCCCCTCTTTTTTTGAACTCATCCAATCCTAGAGGAGTGTTACTTTGCCTGCGAAACAAGGGTAGCCGAGCCAGACGAACGATGCGTTCGATGAGCCCAACTCGCCGGTCGAAGAGGTGACACTCGGATGACAACAAAGATGGCCGTTTTCCCTTACCTCTGCCATATAGCAACCTGCCATCTTTTTTGTCACCCGAGTGAGGTGCTCGCTCATCCTATGCCCCGAACCCAGAGATCACATTCCAGACCTCGCCGAAGCCCCAAGTTTCGAGTGGATATGTCTCGTACCGCCTCTTTCTATTGTTTGACACCGGACCCTTTCTCACCGCCCTTGAACCCCTTCAACCAGTCGCTGGAATGTGGACTCTGATCAGTTCCCTACCCAACCTTATAAGTATGGCAAGCTGACTTTCGCCACTCCGAAACGGGGATGGCGGTTATCTTCATCAAGTGAAGTAGTGTCTTCCGTTCACGGAAAGGCATCAGTAGTGTGCCGCACGCGTTCCTCCGCGACTCTTTGTTCCGAGGGCGCAACCGCTGGCACGAAGGGAGGCATGTAGAAACAGGAATCGGGAGCCCATACGCGATGGGATCCAGGCCTAGTTTATCCTCTACGGGCTTCGTCATGCCCTCCTCTCGTTTTTCATGAGATTACCCTCTGAATACAATGTCCTTCTCTCACTGTTTTCTGTTTTTGTTTTCCATTTCTTTGGCTCGCGAATGCCCCTCCTTCCCACAACACAACAGCCATGACAATGTACGTGATGCTGTATGTGTTCCTGTTTCTAGCTGCAATTTCAGGAGCGGTACCAGTCGTTTATTTTCCATTCAACTCTCAGCTGCCACCTGCTACCAGGATATCCGAGCCCTTCTTATATACCCTTTCACCACAGACGTTTGCCTCCCAGTCTCAACTCTCCTACAGCCTTAGAAATGCACCACCGTGGCTTTCGATAGATGCCACGACCGGCCGTCTCTCCGGAACCCCCCAGGATGGCGATGTGCCGCCTGGTGAGGTGGTGGGAATACCGGTGGACATCGTCGCAACGGATGATTCGGGCTCAGCAACGATGACGGCCACACTTGTGGCAACAAGGAGACCGACACCCAAGCTCAACATCCCATTATCCGAACAAATACAACGATTTGGCGATACATCGTCGCCATCTGCTTTCGTAGCCTTTCCTTCATCTGATTTCTCATTCTCCTTTGCCAAGGATACGTTTTCCTATGTCGGAGACGGGCTGAACTACTATGCTACCTCGGCAAACAACAGTCCCCTACCCTCCTGGATCAAGTTCGATGCCAGCAACCTTACATTCACGGGGAAAACTCCACCGTTCGAGTCATTGCTTCAACCGCCCCAGAAATTTGATTTCAGTCTCTCAGGGTCTGATATAGTTGGCTTCTCGGCCGTATCCGTCATATTCTCCATCGTCGTTGGCATCCACAGGCTCACGTCAAACACACCTATCATTCGAATCAACGCGACTCGGGGGACAGAGATTTCCTACACGGCGCTGGCTGAAAGTATTAAACTGGACGGCAACACCGTTGCACCAACCGATATCGACCTTGCCACATCCGACCTACCGAGCTGGCTCTCGGTCGACAATACGACACTCGAGATACAAGGAACCCCCCCTGACGATGCGCAGTCTTCAAACTCAACGCTCACTTTCCGAGATACTTACTCCGATACCCTCGACATTCTTCTATCGCTTACCATCATAACACAAATATTCCGTAATACAAGCCTGGCATTCGAAGCTACACCGGGAGAGGAGTTCTCGTTTGATATTGAGCCTTACCTCTGGCTGCCTTCAGATATTAAGCTAGAACTTGACGCTCCAGAATCTTGGGTCCAAGTTGAGGGGCTAGTTGTTTCAGGAACGCCTCCCAGGACTACTTTGCCTGGCAACATCAAGATTCTCATAAAGGCAACATCGAAGAACTCACGGGAATCAGAGACAGCGACAGCGGACCTCACACTCCTATCTGTGCCCGCCATCACTTCGACTGTTCCCACACCTTCAGCCAAGCCAACGAACCCAGCGGTCAGCGATGGCTCCCGGCAAGGCTTGAAAGCTGGCTACATTGTCCTCGCCATATTGCTTCCCCTGCTTCTCCTTGCGATGGTTGTTCTCTTCATCATTTGCTGTCGCAGGAGGAGGCGACGAGAAACGGCCCACGGCGAGCTTAAAAACAAGATTTCTGAACCTATACCCGGCTCGTTTGTGATAAACGGCGAACCGGATAGCAGAGATGGGTCTGAACAGTCCATTCTCGGGACGATGAGGCCAGTTGGGAATAACCGACACAGCCGAGGGTATTTCAACTCCGCCGTACAAAGAATGAAGCGATCAAGAACACTCTCGACCATCACTGGATCCCGTATGTCCCAGTCGAACAACCGCTCATCCTATGTCTGGAGATCATCCGAACGAAGCCCGACGAGGTCTGCGTCCTTCACATCTTCTTGGCGCACCGAGCGCGTAGGTTCTCAGTCCACGCATCCGCAAGAGCGATCGACGAGCTCCTACGACAGTTTGAACGATGTACCTCACGACTCTCTTAGTATCTCTCGAGGCCTGCGGGATGACTCGTTCCGGACCGTACTGGACGTCGCCATTCCGTCCATGGGGGAAGAGACCAGCAGTATCCAAGCAACACCGGATTTGGCCTACGCAAGCCCTTGGGGAGAGCCTTCCAGGTTGGCTCTTGATCGGTCGCTGGCACTAACCGCCGTGGGTGGCACTGATAGTCTGGCATCCATACCCGAGCAAGTCACGCCGCCAAGGTCGAACACCACGCACGGTAGGACACTCTCGCCTACGCAGCGGGTAAAGAAAAGGTTCTCAGGTTTGAATGACTCTGGCACGCTGAGCAGCTTCCGCAGCTCCAGGTCTGGTTCAGGTCGCGGCAGAATGGGCCGGCCGGAATCAAGGCAAGAATCACGCCATGGGTCAGTATCACGGCCTATTAGTAGGAAGTCGGACTCTAGCCCCTTTTTTGGCGGCGGGTCGGTTGTGCCATCTCGCAACCGATACATTTTGGACAGCGATGACTCCGACTCACAATCGCCGAAGGGGACAAGCTACTGGAAAAAGAAGAAAAAAGCAAAGAGAGACTCTCTCGGCCTTGCATACGATGAGCTGAGTCGGAGCTCACCATACCTGAGACAAACGCTCTCTTTATCTCCTAAGCCACTCAGCATTGTCAAGAGAGATTCAAGCGGGGCGAGACGCCTGAGGGACAGCCGAGTCGGCAAGCAGTCGTCTTTGTCACGACATTCATCGTCCAGCTCGAATGTCCTCCCCTGGAACAGAGAGTCTTTCGTGCAGCAAGACGCCTCCGGAAGCCGTCCGGGCTACGCACCGTCAAGGGCGAGCAGCGAAATCCTGGGCAAAGGCAAGGGGGTAGCCCGACGCTCGTCACGACATGACTCGGAAAGTTCTGACTGGGTGACGGAAGCAGGAACAGTGGGGAAAAAGGGTCCTCGGAGTCGGTTGAGCAGCAGTGAGGATTTCCGTGTATTCATGTGAGAGTGAGGGGCAGGTATTCATTCTTCCCCTCTTGGCCGATTACAAAACAGACATGTCTCTTGTTGGAAAGCGTTGCGATTTGTTATACCCGCCGAGGAGCTCGGTACTTGGCGTCTCTTTCTTTTGTTGTAGTTAGTAGTAATGGACCAGGAATAGGGGGGCATTTTATGGGATGATGGACGTATTGTTCTGGAAGCCAGAGAGGAGTGGAAAAGTTCACATATCATCCATCGTTCTAGAAAGGGTACCCAGATCGTAATGTTGAATTGGCGATGCAACAGAAGTAAATCAGTGAGGACAACGAAGTACCAGTATTCCCCGCAGACCCCTTTTTCCACCGAGTCTGTGCTTTTCTCGCGTTTCCCAGGACAGGCAGGCTTGGGGTCTTGTGGGGTGCGCATGCTGCAGCCTAATACTAATACGCACTGTGAAAGTTTAGCAACGAGTTAGCTAAGCCGGTCTGAAAGGGCCTAGCGCGACTCGATGCCCCGAGGTTGAGGAAGGAGTCCACCCCACCGTTAGCCCTCTGGGGAGGGGCCACGGGGCCAAGCCTTTGGTGTAGATGGGATTTTCCGAGGGCGAGGAGGGAGAGCTTGGACCTCAGTGCCAGCCCATTTTCGGCTGCTTCAGGTCCTAGCTTCGGCTCGGGCTGAGAGAGAGGGGAATCACTAGGTACCTAGCATACACTGGAAAAGAGGAGGGGTGGATGTGATTCTCCGTCTTTAGCTGCAATGATGGAAAGAGGGGTGGGAGGGGCCCTTGCATGGCACGGGGCAATAGATATGACAGGTGGGTAATGGTTGTACAGTACTGTAGGTTGGCTCGACTAAACATGATGGAAGTCTTAGTTGGTCGTTGTGATATTCAAGAGGCAGAATGGCGCACAGATAACACGGAGCCATTTTCTGAATTAACCCCTTATGATGACAAGACTCCGTCGTGACGGAATTAGGACAATAGACGGAATTGGTATGCAGCGTGATCAGCACCCGCCTATGCCATGACGCAACTGTAGCAGAGAGGGAGGGGGGTGAAGCCAAATAACCAAGAACTCATCTCTTCGCGGCAGGTGCTTTCCTTCCACATCGGGTCCGTAAATGTTGTTGCACCTTGTCTCCGAACAGCTTGGAAATGACGAAATTGCAATTGAATTGCTGCACAACTGAGTGTATCTGTTGCTCCATTCCATTGGTCGACAGGCCGTTGCCGGGCGATGGGGCAAATATGCAAACAAGAGAGAAAGCAGAGAGCAAGAGAAAGAGAGAGGAAAGTGCGTGGAACCCCCCCCCCCCTTTCTGAGGTCGGGTCAGAAGGCAAGGTGACTCCTCTATGGTGTTGTTGGTGCAAAGCAGTGGATGCGGCAACAAAACAAGACCCAGCACCACCTCACTGGCAGTGTGTCCTGTCCTCTCAGTTCAGTTCGGCTCACAGTCTCGTCACCAACTGGCCTTTCATTTTCGACGGATTCCAAAATCCTGCCCTTCCCTACCTGGGCCTTAGCCTCAGCACCTTCGTCGTGAATGTTTGATGGTTGCGCTTTTGCTGGCGGTACGTACCCCTTCGGAGTCACCTTACAACCAGCTGCCAGCCGCCCCAACCTACCTTACCTACTACCTACCTACTAAGGTAGGTAGGTAGCCCAGCCTGCTGTCCTGTTGCTTGCGCCTTCTCCGTATCGCACAAACTACCCCGAGAGAGTGCCACCACACGCGACCTGACCTGCCTACGTCTGTCTGCCTGCCTACCTGCCTCCTGCTTCGCCGTCACCACCACCCATCCATGTGGAAAACTCTTCTTGCTCACAACCTCACCCACACCACACCGAGCTCGCTACGATTGAGTTCGGCTCTTTTTTCCCTCTTCCCTCCTTCCTCCCTCTCCCCCTTTTGCGCAACAACATCATTTTCGCGCAACAATCCCTTTCCCCGATCTCGAACCTCCCTCCCTCCCTCTCTCAGAAAAACCACATCCCACGCCTCTCGGGGATCGACGCCTGTCCCCTGCTATTTCCCTTGCGATTGGGATACCCCGCTTCCTGGCCGAGTGTGCGCGATCTAGAACCTTTTGCTACCGCACCGCACCGCACCGCACCACACCACACCACCTTCCTTCACCTCGTCTCTAATTTTTTTTTCTCTCTCTCAGCCTTCTTGCGCTCTGCACGACAGGCTTTGAAAACTCTTACTGGCTGCGATATTGACTGGCACACGACCAAAATTTGACCGACCAAATACCTGTCAAACCCGGTAGCTGTGCTGCTGACTTTTCGAATCCATCACCATGGGTCAAACTCTCTCCGAGCCTGTTGTCGAGAAGGTATGTCATGATCCCCATCCGGCGCTCGAGCCAGCCAGACCAGCCCAGATCTACTCTGCTCTTTCTACGCGCCGTTTTGCCCAGCACACTGCCTCCGAATCTGTCTACTCCTTACTGCTCTCTCTGTCTTTGGGCACAGTCAGCCAGGGAGATGAATCCGAACCCCGCTTGGCTTGCTCTTTGCTCACAGTGATACCGCGCGGGCAGTCGAGAAGTTAAGGCGGCTTGGGGCTTTCGGTTCGACCATCTTCATCCACAATGACGTACATCCAGCCTCTTGAGGATCCATTTCGCTGACCCCAGTCCCACTACCACAGAGCTCGGCCAAAGGCGAAGATGAACGCCTCCTCTACGGCGTCTCAGCCATGCAAGGTTGGCGCATAAGCATGGAGGATGCCCATACCACTGTTCTCGATCTTTTACCTCCCGGAAGCGACGAAGCTAAGAAGCACGAGTCAAAACTCTCTTTCTTTGGAGTCTTTGACGGCCACGGTGGCGACAAAGTGGCCTTATTCGCCGGGGAGAACATTCACGATATCATCAAGAAACAGGAGACCTTCAAGAAGGGTAACTACGAGCAGGCGTTGAAGGATGGCTTTCTGGCGACGGACCGCGCAATCCTCAATGGTAATAACCCGAATCTTTTAGTCCTGTGAAGCCCTGGGGGATTTGCCCTTGCAACAGTGGCCGTCCGTTATATCTACGAAGGATGCATGTGCTGACAGCTGGGTTCATTCAGACCCTAAATATGAGGAGGAGGTCTCTGGCTGCACTGCCTGTGTTGGCCTGATCTCGGACAACAAGATCTACGTGGTACGTTGAAGCCCACTCCGCTCCGCGCAATATATTTGCATTACTGACAGCTTCCTGAACAGGCAAACGCTGGTGACTCGCGAAGCGTCCTTGGTATCAAGGGTCGGGCTAAGCCCCTGTCCCAAGACCACAAGCCCCAGCTCGAGGGTAAGTACTTGCCAATGTTATGCGCAAATCTGAATGCTGACTTGTACGCTCCTCAGCCGAGAAGTCTCGTATCACAGCCGCTGGTGGCTTCGTCGACTTTGGCCGCGTTAACGGCAACCTTGCGCTCTCCCGAGCCATTGGCGACTTCGAATTTAAGAAGAGCGCAGAGCTCTCCCCGGAGGCCCAAATCGTTACCGCCTTCCCCGATGTCGAGACCCACGAGATCACCGATGACGATGAGTTTTTGGTCATTGCATGTGACGGTAAGCAACAAAAAAAAACCACTTCTGGCCAAGGGCTCGGGAATCACTGGCTGACACAATCTTAGGCATCTGGGACTGTCAGTCCTCCCAAGCGGTTGTCGAGTTTGTTCGACGTGGCATTGCAGCCAAGCAGGAGTTGGACAAGATCTGCGAGAACATGATGGACAACTGCTTGGCTTCCAACTCGGAGACTGGTGGTGTTGGCTGCGACAACATGACCATGGTCATTATCGGTCTTCTGCGCGGCAAGACCAAGGAAGAGTGGTACGAGGAGATTGCCAAACGGGTTGCTGCTGGAGACGGACCTTGTGCCCCTCCCGAATACGGTACGACTGAACCTGAATCCACCTCCTCGTGAGGCGTTGGACGCGCGCCAATACCCCACCCACATTGTTCTGAGACGTCGTTCTCTTTCCCGTTTAATACAACCATTATCCCCTTGTTGTTACAGTACATCTATTTTGTGCCTCAAATTTCTTTTTTTCCAGAGGAGGAGAGCTGATTCGTAGTCTGCAACTAGCTGAATTCCGTGGCCCCGGAGTTCACCACAACTTCGACGACAGCGACAGTGGCTACGATGTAGATGTTGAGAACAAGGGCAAGCCGTTTGGAATTGGCGGCTACAAGGGTCGTATCATTTTCCTTGGTGATGGTACTGAGGTCCTGACCGATTCCGATGACACCGAGATGTTTGATAACGCGGAGGAAGACAAGGATCTCGAAAGCCAGGTGTCCAAGCCTTCCTCAGCAACAAGCAAGGACGGCAAGCCCGACGACAATTCGGCTACGAAGCCAGCGCAGGAAAGCAAGGCCAAGGAGGAGTCGAAGCCGGCCGCAAGCTCCGAGGTGGCAGAGTCGCAGAATACCGACAGCAAGGAGAAGTGAGTTGGACGACTGGCGATATCAACTTTACCTCGACGAATGATGCGACGTGTATGCTGGCTTGGAATTGATCGGACTACGGATCCGTATGACTTGAAGAGATTCGAAAGATTTTATACGGCTTGGCTGGGATGAAATGACTGAAATGCTTCCTCTTGTTTTTTTCATCATATTGAGGGTCCGGGCCTTCGACAGGTTTGCGAAAGGGGAGGGAACGGAAGCAGTCGCTGCGGCCAAAGGGAAGGGATGACGACCGACCGCAGGTTAAAGAAGGCTGAAGACTCCCCCGTGTGTGCCAGCTACGCGGCCCCCCGTGGGCTCACATAGTGGCACGCGTTACACATGAATTCATTTGCATAAACCAGTACTTATTCGGCATGCGCCTGACACTGATTGTGAAGTAAACCAACAGAATAAGAAGCTGTTTCAACGTTTGCTAACAGCCCACAAAACGTGTGGCTGGGGCCAGGTACGGTGGTGCTTCTGCCTCGAAGCATTGTAAGCCAACCGACCCGTCGGTTGCCTAATCTTGCCCTCGAGCAACCTAGTCAACGGTAGCCTGCAAGTTGTCGAAGCCTGTTTGCCCGTGAACTTCTTCTTCCTGGAATGAATGGCTTAGCGAGTTACCACCACCCTTGCCCTATTTTCTATTGGGCATGAGATTCAGAGAGGCTACTGCACTCAGGTCCTGCGCCGTGGCGTAACTATATGGGTGTTAAAGGAAAAGAAAGGGCTGCCCAAAGTAATTCATTCCATGGAAAAATCGAAAATTTCGGGTTTTATACAGGTTCTATGGGCATTCTCTAGCGAACATGCGTGGTATTGTACAGGGTGCTTCTTTATACATAACCGTCAAGGCTTCGCTACTTGTATGGCTCAAGTAGCGGGTATTGTATACACAACTCTCGACACATTCAGGGGCCGACGCTCTTCTCAAGATCAGCAGCGGTAGTCTCGGGGACTTGCTCGTCGGGAAAAGCGGTCTTGTCGCCGTCGTCAGGAACGAGATGTGTGATGACCATACAGAGAAGTGGGCGTTGGAGGGGCTCGAGGTCCTCCGTCTGAACCCTCGGTCGAAGGATTATTGGTTTGCCGGGCACAGTGATCTTGCGTGACAACTGACCCTGCTGCCTGGCTTGCTTGACCGCCTCGATGATCCGCCTATCGTGCTCCCACGAGGCGTTCAGGGCCTCGTGAAGGGGCTCATCGGGACGCCACTCCTTGAACTGTTCGTGCATAAGCCTAGCAATCTGAGCGCCAGCATTATTGCTTCCTGACAGTTTCATGCCTAGTGGACAAAAAGAAGGTAATGCCATAGCGGCTACGGTTGTCCGCTTCCCACCTGTCTTGCTTTGGTGCCCTCTTTCGCTCTGTTTCATCAGACCGGAAACATGATTACGCATGTACCAGCTGGTCTTGCCTTCCACGCAGGCGTAACGCCAGATGAGACCCATGGCGTTGGGTCTGCGCAACCTAAGCGCCAAAGAGAACAGCTCGTGGTACGTCTGCTCGTCGAACGCGATGCCAAGCTCAGATGCCCTGCGGATGATGGCCGTGGAGACCGCGAGGTTCCGCTGCGATCGCGCATGATACAGAACCGTGTTAAGTGTTAGAGTGGTGGGGCGCGTGGAAGACAGCTTGGCCATGATGTCGAAAAGATCTAGACAGGAGGTAAGGTTACCCAGTCGCCCGAGCTCGTTCATCATCTTGTTCATGGCGGATTTCGAGACCCAGCATTTGCCATACTTGGCGTCCTGGCTTTGAAGAAACTCCCGCACGCCGGGCCAGTTATCTCGGACATGGCGGATGTCATATACAACTAGTTCCTTTGCAATGAGTCGAATGGCAATTGGATCCCAGAGCAGACCGAGTGAATGCATCATCTGGATTGCATGGCGGCAGACGTGTTCACTCTCAATGAGCTTGAGAAACAGCGACCAGGTCTGAGCGTTCGGCAGGCAGCCGTGTCGAATCATCAGCCTCAGGATAGAGTCAAAATTGTATAGGTCCTTGACCTTGACATTTCCGGCCAGGAGGATATTGAAGGTGCCAGTGTCAACCGACGGAACAGCTAGTTCCAACATTTTATTGAAAAGCTCGCGGGCTTCACTGCGATGCGAATGACCGCGTAACTCCATGAAGTGCAACGCCTGCTGGAATGCGCGCCTTGAGAGCGCGTTGCTTGCAGTGTTGTCGTCGAAGGCCGCCTTAAGGAGGGCTATTGCTGCCTCGTTTGCTGTGGTGCCTGAGCCGTAAAACTTGGACGCGAGGCGCTCAGGGAGTCTTGCGTTCGTGATGGCCGTGACATAGTCCAGAAACGTTTGAGGAGTCCAATTTTCAGGCTTCGAAATCTTATGGTGAGGCTGGTAAGATATGTACTCGGCAACGTAACCCGGACGCTGCGATGCCACGGAGCTCTCCCACAGTATCTCTGCCGTATACGGTGCCGGCTTTTCAGACTTGGTCGGCGAGGCTTGGCTGCCGGTGGTTCCTTCTATGGCTATCCTGCTGCTATTTCGAGCAGCAATCCGGAAGATCTCTTCGACCGCATGTTCTAACGCCGCCTCGTCTCCAGAGAGTAGCAGGTAAACTCCATCATTTGACACTCTTCCATTGCCGTCCTTTGGCCAACGAAGTTCGACATGGCACCGTGTCTGCTCGTATATATCCCAAATAGTGTGATCGACTTCGTATAGCAACGTGTTCCCTAGCTCTGGCTCAACCAAAATTTTGCGTGCACGAATCTGCCACGGGCCCCTGAGCGGCCGGGTCCGCAGTCGGAGCATCTCCAAAGTAGCACGCCAGTCGGTGAGGGGTTGGTTGTTGATTTGCTGGATGGCCTGAAGCCGCAACTGTCTAGTCACGCTGTTGGAGGCTCGCTGCAAACTCGTCCGCGTCTCCCGGTAGGAGTTGTATCGTATAGCTGGTGTAACCAGTACGGAATCGTATTGCGTGGGTGCCACGGTAGTCTTTTTGGGGGTCATGTTGACGTTCTTCGACCGCACTTCCTCTTTTTGGGAACCATGCTTGGGCAGAGTACCATTATGGATTTTTCTGATTCGGAATTGCTGCTGCATGTCTTCGGCGGGGGCAGACGTGCTTGCAGACGTGGAAGATTGTGTGTCGCCAGCCAACCGTTGATCATGTGCTGTCATCATTGTCGGTTCCCCTGTCGATTCTGACAGTTGCAACTCGTTTGCTCCTGTCTCGAAAGCCCGATCGCCACCTTTGGCTCCTTCCTTGTCGGTCCATCGTCCTAGGAGAGGGCTGGCGGCCTCAACTTCGGGTTGGTCGCATATCCTCTGGGCAGGGGCGTTGTGGTTTTCTTGTTCGACCGTGCTCTCTGACCTTGTTTCGCGATGCGATGCGATGCCCTCATCGGGCCTGTCTTTGGTGGCATCGGAAGCTGCGTGCATCCATTTAGGAGAGAGCGACAGTTGAGCCGATGACGCCCGAGGCCATCTTCGAGGACCCCTGGAAATGAGAGAGATCCCAAAGGCGCCAATGTGCTGGAATCGGGCTTTCCATGATAGTGCTGTTCCCAGCGACATTGGTATACGAATGGCGTTGTATCGGGAAACGACAGGAACACGGCCAAGTGAGCAAGAGTCTCAAAGCTAGGAGAAAATTCCACTTCGCGCCGATTGATCCCGGCCTCCGTCACTCCAGCTCCAGCGGTCTACTGTACGTACCTACGTGTGCTGCAGGGATGGTGTATCTTTAGGGATCGAACGGGCTTTTGGATGGTGCATTCACGAATGGGGGACAGGAGCGAACGCGCCTTGTGGTGGGATAGTAAGGACTAGCAAATTTGTATATGTAAAGCCGGGTATACAAGAAAAGTATTTCTCTCCTTACCCTCATTACTTACTTGGCGATCCAGGCAATGCGCCAGAGTTGGCGTGTGCCGGGCCGCTCTGATCAACGCCCTGCCAAGTCTCGTTCCAACCCTCATTTTCTGCCACAGCATGCTTAGCTTCGCCATTCTCTGCTAAGCCCTTGACGTCGCTCCAATATGACAATCGTTTTACCTCCTCGTCGGCATGCTTGATCGCCGCGGCGAGGTGCTCCTTTCTTTTTTTG
The DNA here is from genome assembly GCA_016807845.1 of Colletotrichum eleusines. Classification (NCBI taxonomy): domain Eukaryota; kingdom Fungi; phylum Ascomycota; class Sordariomycetes; order Glomerellales; family Glomerellaceae; genus Colletotrichum; species Colletotrichum eleusines. The sequence continues at coordinate 1,904,648 of JADEZO010000005.1, forward strand.
GCCTTGCCATTATCGTCGTCCTGCTCCTCATCTGCGGCGACCGCATCATCATAGATCTGCGTCAAGCGACTCAGCAGAAGCCTTCTCGAGGCTTGGAAAACGAAAATGCCCATAATATCGTGCATCTCATCTTGCAAGTGCTCGAGATTGTCTTTGGCGTGTGCCAGGTAGTTTTCGACAGCCTCAATCTTCTCGCGGTCGATTCGCGAAGCTCGCAGAATCGCCATCAGCGTCCATACATCTTCTATGTCGGGCTTCTCCTCCGTCACACTCGTCTGCATGCTTGTCTTGCTGACGCTACCTCGCCTGCTGCCCACTACACTCGATGAGCGGCTGTGATTGGCAGGCGTCACTGTGAAATAGTCCGAGTTCAGCATATGGGGATCATCTGAAATGTTCTCAGGCTTCTTCTTGATTCGCTTGCGAACCCAGCACCTCCTGCGAACGAATGAGTTCCACCACCTCGGGCCATGCCAGGAGAACTTCTTGGAGAACATGAACGAGTATTCCCATCCGAACTCATCCATGGTGACGCCCTCAGGTCGATGAACTCTCCACTCAGGCCATGCCCACTCCCATGATGGATCGGGAACTTGCGCTGTCTTGGTCGTCGTGGGGCTTGTCTTGTGAAACTGATTCTGCCATGGCGAGGGGTCGAGGTTACCTAGAGCCTTCCCAGAAAAGAGGGCGACTCCGCAGGCTATACACCCTCTCTCGTTCTCCCACAGGACATCGATGGCCGTTTCTCGCTCTGCTGTTGCAGGTCTTGCTCTTTGGATACCATTTCGTAAGGGCATCGGGCCCTCCTGCGGCGTGGGTTCTGAATGGGGAAGGAACATTAGGAAACGTTCATGGGATTGTGTGGACACAAGGAGGTCTCACCTTCGACTTCGATTGATGGTGGGTTGGTGGCCGCCGTGGTTTGAGGCTCGAGCATTGGCGCACCCTTTTGTTTCACGAGCTTGGACTGCTGGTTCTGTTCTTGTTCTATTGATTGCCGATAGGGGCCAGCATCATAGCCAGCGTCGCAGTCCGTAGGGCCGTTGGTGATTGTATTCGCACCATGCCCCCCCTCTTGGTCTTCATCTTGAAGCAGTCGTGATCCGGTCGAGGCGCGGGTGACTCTCCCAATGGTCTCGATGCTCGGGGATGCAACGCGGTCGTCGTGATTGACAAGGCTAATCTCGTGGTCGTAGTCACTATCTTTGAGGCCGGTAACTCGACGAGAACTTCGAAATGATGGCATCGCTACGTGTCACAGCTTTGCATGCCGGGTGTCAAGAGGTTTCTACCTTGACGCGAACCCGATGCCCAACGCGCCGCAAAAGGAGCCGTTACTCTTTAGAAACGGAAACGCGAGTGGGGAAGCCGGAATAGCAAAGGGGGCGTGGTCGAGCTTCGCGGAGGTAATGAGGGCGCTTCTTCTGGAATATTGAACACGAAAGTCTGACTACCCAAACATGGTGCCGGCACACGGCTGTCTAGAGGCGATATTCCCGGTGGGCCCCGTCGAAGGGTGGAAGAGGGAGGAAAAGGGTCGTGCCGTGGAAGAAATCCCAGATGGTGAGACTACCTGTACGACTGCGTGCTGGAAGGATAGTCTAGGGAAGTCAATCGAGAACCGCGCTTTTGGGGGCTAGACCTCCATCGCCTAGCAGGGACCAACTGAAGACTCGAACAAGGCTAGCACAATGCAGGAGCAGGGCAGCAGGATGGCGAAGCGACAACCTGGAACAGAGACTGAATACGGGCCGGCTCAAGCGCTTTCACAAGCGACGGGGCCAGGGCAGGAGATGGTACGTCCTCAGATCCCGTCGATGATGTAATGCCTGCGATGTCACAGCTGAGCCTCGTGCACCCTCACCGGCTTTACGTGCCACAGGGCCCAGCTAAACTGTCCTAGGACGCAATGAGCGGCGGTCCAGTCATCCGAGAGAACAGGGTTTGGAGCTTTTGGGAGAAGAGCACTTCAAAGCATATGGCCTGTGCACGCTGTAGGTGGAGCACCCTGGGGGCAAGCTACCTACCATTCCCCGCATTTATGCCGCTCTACGTCATGTATCCTTCATCCCTTCACGTCAACCATGAGCTTCTGTAGCTCCAAATTCCTTGCCTAGCCGACGGTACCTAGATCAGAAAAAGGTCACTCACTCACTGGTCACTAAGGAGTGGGAAAAGGACGTAGCCGCGCAGAATGGGACAAGAACTTGCAGCGCCCGTGATTCGGTAGTACTAATAGATCGTACCATCCTTCGTGACGAGTCCAATTCTGCTTTCTTCCTCTCTCTCTCTTAACTCAATCAACAAAAGCCCGCCATCTCGACAATAACCCCAAGCTCAATTCAATTCAGAAATAGCTCGTTACACCTCTCTATAGACCCATCCAAACAAGCAACATGTCCAAGTCCAAGGCTCCCCTCTACCTCGGCCTCACTGCCGCCGGTGGTATTGGCTACTACCTCTACGGTGCTGGCGGTAACCCCAAGGCCGCCGAGGCCAAGTTTGAGAGTACGTCTTCCTTCTCATGCATTCTCTTCGCATCGCAAAAAACACCAGGTTCTAATCCATCCGTCAACAGGCGACGTTCACAAGGCTTCCGCCGAGGTCAAGTCGCACCTTCCCGGCGGCCGCACCCCCGACGCCCAGAACAAGGGTGCCCAGGCTGGTGCGAAGCTTGACGAGGCCGGCGCGAAGCTCGACTCTGCTGTACGTTCCCCCGCACTCGTTACTCTGCCAGGGTAGGATGGGGTTGGGATGGCTTACTGATTACTCCTGTAGGTTGCCCAGGCCGACAAGAAGTTCTCTGTGACCAAGAGCAATGTTGAGGCATATGCCAAGGACGCAAAGGCCGAAGCCCTGAAGAAGGTTGATGCTTTTGATAAAAAGGTCGAGGATGAAGCCGCCAAGGCCAAGAGTGGCATCTCTAGCTGGTTCGGCGGGAAATAAGTGTGACGGAATACAGCGGTTCCTTCGCTTTTTCTTCTTCTTTCTTTCTTAATTCTGTTATACTGGTTCATCATGATATCGGGGCATCGGTTGCGGATTTTGTCCTTATTTGTTAGCCCAGGGTCAGGAGTCTTGGTGAAACGAACCAATTTTGACATATTTGACTAAATTTCGTTGGGTGAAGGCAGTCATCTGGCTTCCTTCCCAGTGGTGTATCTTGTTTGCGCCTAGTGATGCTGTTACGTGACGACTAACTTGCCTCAATTCCCGACGCGGCAAACCTATTTTAATACACATACGTTTTACATGGTCTTATTTCTCCAACGCCTCTGCCACCAGCTTTAAAACTTCTTCCGTGCCTTTCCTAGCGTTGACAGGATGCTTAGCGATCGCCTGCCAGTATTCGCCGTGGCGGGGCTCGTTCAAGACACACTTGTTGATTACGTCCGCTCGTTTCTCCTGAGCTACAGTTAGTAGATGAATAGGAGGATCGAGCCTGGCAAATATGGAACTTACGTCTGTACCATGCTGGAGCAGGAACTTGTAATACCAAGCCCAGGTGTCGCCGTTGTCGCTGTCCAGCACCAGCGCCTTTTCGAACCAATTTTGGGCTTTCTCGAGCTTACGTTCGCCCCAGAAGATACGGGCCACAGCCACGAAGAGTATCGGGTCGTTGTCCACTTTCTTGATGGCCTCCAGTGACCGCGGCTTCCGTTGGGTTCGTGGCTCCAAATGCCAAATCTGCTCACTCCAAAGGAGACCGCTTTTGGGTACCTCTTGGAGTGCCTTGGCCATGAGTGACTTGGCCTGGTTGACGTTACCCGCACGCCGCTCGATGCGGACAGACTCGCACCAGAGCTCTGGTGATTTGGGAACAGCTAGGCGAGCTCGGTCGAGAACACTGCGAGCCTTGACAACCAGCCCGGCGTTCTCCTCAAGGCGAGAGTAAAGAAGCCATAGAGGAACAGACTTCGGTACCGCCTTGACGCCTGTGCTGTATGCCTCCCGTGCCTGGCCGACTTTCCCGAGATCTTCGTAGATTTGTCCCTTGAGCATCCACAACTTGGCAGTGGCCGGGAAGTACTGCAGAGCCCTCTGGACAAGATCCAATGCTGCGTCGCCGTTGCCCAGTACTCTCTCGAATACTACACTCTTCATCCACACACGATCCGTCGGAGCTTGGTCCCGGGCTTCCTCCAGCAACTTGCGAGCGCGCTCGGTTTCTCCGTTCTCGGCCTCAAGCTTGACCGCAGCGAGCCAGATATCTTCATTGTCCGGATTCGATTTGAAGGCCCTGGCGAGCACCAATCTGGCACTGTCGACTTCGCCGGCTTGCCACTTCTCCTTGGCGAGCATCATCCATAGCACTTCGCTCTTGGGGCATGCTTCGACAGCCTTCTCCAACACCTGAGCAAGTGATTCCTTTGTTCCGTGGTTTCTCTCCAAATCAGCGGCGGCCATCCATAAAGTCCTGCTGTTGACGAAAACACGCAGTGCGTAGGAGTAGATAGCACGCGCCGTCTCGTACATGCCGCGGTTGATACTGCTCCTTGCGTCCTCCATCCAGGTATCTTTGCGGTCATCGTCTTCGTCCAGACCGTAGCCCAAAGTTTCTCTGATGATATTTCCACATGTGATGACGGCACCCTCCTCCTCGCACTTCTCAGCTTCGGCAATCCATTCCTCGCGTTTTGGCATGGCGGATTCCTTGACGAGAACCGCGACGGCACGCTTCATGACATTCACCTTGGTACCCTCACCTAGCTGTTCCTGTAAACGAGCGGCGGCGATCCAAATCTCGTGAGAAGTAGGAACCGCTTTGCGCGCCTTGTTGAGAACCTTTTGGGCGTTTTCGGGGCTTTCCAGTCTTGCCAAAGCCAACCACAGATCAACGGATAGGGGTATAAGCTCTGTTGCCTTGGCCAGCAGCAACCGAGCATCTTCCGGATCTTCTTCAAGGTTAACCGCTTCTTTCCAGAGGGCCTCGGATTCGGGGATGTGATCTAGGGCAAGTCTGATGACTCTCTTCTTCGCCCTGGGCTCATTTTCCAGTCTCATCGCCTCGACCCAAAGGCGTACGGACCGGTCGTTCTTCTTGATGGCTTCCGCAGCAATGATCTTGGCATTCTTGCCTTCGTTGAGTCTGATGTTTTCCAACCACACGTCCTCGCTTTTAGGGCAATGTGTGCATCCTCGCGCTATTACGTTGCGCGCTGCGACCGTCTTGCCTGCCAGCTCTTCTAGTCGCGCTGCAGCAATCCAACCAGGCGCGTTATTCGGGTTGGTCTTGATAACAGACGTCAACAGTTCACGTACTCGGTTGATGTCACCAACCTGAGCTTGAGACTCGCTGAGAACGCTCTTGTTCAAGCTGGTAATATAGCCCTTGGGATCAATGGTTGATGCGCTGCCAGCGACCGACTCGGTGCCGTCCTGGGAGGCTTGCTCAAGTCTTGACTTTAGAACCTTGTCCCTTGCGGCACCAATCTTTGCGAAATTCGTCATGGTACCATCCGCTGCGTCGGCGCTTGGTGCGGTACCGTCCTCTGCAACCGTGGTGCCTAATTCGGACGAGTCTCTCGCGGCGGCGAGGACGCTGTCCGGGACCGCGTAGAAGCGTTGGCGCAGGTTTTGTTTGCTTCTGCGGTTCTTTCCTGTCAAATCTCCAACCTCGGGGAGGTTTGCCCATTCGTCATCCGTGACTGTTGATAGCGCTCTCTTAAGGTCGGCGAATTGCTGCTGAATCTTGGGGTTCTTCCGCTCGTATTCCTCCTGTTCGGCCTTTTCGCGTGCTTCTCGTTGTTTTTGTCGCCTCCTTGCCATCTTCTCGTCTACCTCTTTCCATATCCTGTCGGCCTCCTCGTCGTCTTTGTCGTATACACCGCCGGCAAACAGGCCAACTTCGTTATCGGGATCTTTGAAGCGATCGTCGTCGTCATTATCGTTTTCGTCTGCCTTCTTTCCGTCGGTTCCCAGTCCCAGTTGAGCGGCACGCTTTGCGACGGCTTCCTTGATCTGGTCTTCGGTTGGTCCTTCGCGTGCAGGACCCAAATCGGATCGCGTCGTGAAGCCAGTGGCACCTCGACCAAGACCAGCAACATAGTTCTCGGGCGCCGGCTGGCTCAAAAAGTCGCGTCGGCCAGACATCGTTTCGAATGCGCAAGTCTCTCGTTGTAGAGGCGGAAGAGTTAAAAGGATGCGCACCGTCTGGGGAGGGTTCCAGGGGAGGTAAGGAAATCTTGCGAGCGGCAGCTCCAGAGCTGACAGTTGCGCAAGGCTGAAGTGGTACCAAGGTTTTTAAGCTGTGGAATCCCTGCAGCCACGGTCTTTTAGTGGATAATGCTCCACTAAAATTTCCAAAAGGCTGCCTGCCCCTCCATCTTCACCGCAGAGTTCGACGTCGTTAAGATTTTGGAGTGGCATTCGCTGTCGACACACTGCCCTCTGAAAACTTGTTGCAGATCCCTTCTCGGCTTGCTTGTGTTGACCGTTTCCCGTTACCGTAAAGAACGAACTTGCACAGCAATCTACATAAGATGGGCAAAGCCAAAGCCCCAAAGCGGAATGCCGCCTCCTCGTCGGGTCCCTACTCTCGACCCTCCCAAAAGACTAACAATGTGTTCAAGTTCAACGTATGTCGGCTGCATTGATGCTCATGAATGGCTTCTAATATCTATTTAGACAAATGTCGGTCAGCATATTTTAAAGAACCCCGGTGTGGCGGACGCGATCGTACATGTACGCCCAGACAGTTCTTGCCAACGACGAAGCGCATGCTAAACATATCCATATAGAAAGCTGAACTCAAGCCCACGGATACTGTTCTGGAAATTGGTCCCGGAACCGGAAACCTGACGGTGCGGATATTGGAAAAGTCGAAGAAGCTCATCGCGATCGAGTTTGACCCCCGAATGGCAGCCGAAGTCACAAAGGTTGGAGGTCACGCAGGCAGGTGAATTTGAAAAAGGCTGACGGAGTATACAGCGTGTGCAGGGAACCCCCGAGCAGCGAAAACTCGAAGTTATGCTTGGAGACGCCATCAAGGTCGGTTCTTCCCTAGGTCCTGAGATTAGTTTTCGCGAGCACCGTGGCTATGTGCTGCAGATGTGCTGGAGGTCCGGCTTGTCGTGATTCGGGCTTACTCACAGTGTGTTGCAGGTTGACTGGGTTCCTTTTGATGTGCTCATTTCGAACACTCCTTACCAGGCAGGTCTTTGGAAGTCTTTTTACGGAGATCACAGTGCTTACGCGTCGTTAGATTTCCTCGCCCCTTGTGTTCAAGATGCTCGCCATGCCTAAGCCGCCCCGGCAAGCGATTCTCATGTTTCAGCTTGAATTCGGCCAAAGACTGGTGGCCAAGCCCGGAGACAAGCTCTACGGCAGATTGAGTGTTAACGCCAACTTCTGGGCCACGTGCTCCAATGTGGTGAATAGCGGGCACACCTGACTACGCCCGACTACGTTCACTGACGCCCCGATAGATGAAGGTTTCCAAGGCCAACTTTAGACCCCCGCCGCAAGTCGATTCTTGCGTTGTGCGTATTGTACCCAAGCAGGGCGCTGAGCGTCCTACCATCGCCTTCGAGGAATTCGATGGCCTTCTTCGCATCGTAAGTACTTGGCAGGCGCATATAAGAGTGTTTCTTGCTAATCCTCGATATCAGTGCTTCAACCGCAAAAACAGAACTATGAGAGCGAGGTAAGACATTTCTAACGGCTGGAAAATACACTTATACTGATGTGCAAACTAGCTGGCTTGGCACGAAGGAAGTCCTTCAGATGCTTGAAAAGGTACGCCTCGAAATCACCTGCTAGATGACAAAAAGCTCACAATTCCTACAGAACTACCGCACATGGGCGGCCATGAATAACGTGCCGCTTGACGACACCCTTGTCGAGGACGAAGAAGATGACGCCATGGAGATGGACGAGGACGCGGATGCTGGCGCAGACGATGACGATGTTGAGCCCATGGCCGACGACACTCCCGAGTTCTTTAAGGAGCTCGATGCCGCCGACAGCAAGGCGCCCGAGAAGACAAAGAGCAAGCGCAAGAAGACAAAGGTCGCCGCGCTTGTCCGGAGCAAGATTGAGCGCGCGCTTGAGAGCACCGGCCTGTTGGAAAAGCGTGCGCGCTCGTGTGACGAGACGGACTTTTTGAAGCTGCTGTCCGCCCTCAACTCGGAGGGCATTCACTTCGCTTGAGTGGACGGCTCGTGGAGGAATAAGTCATCTATCTTGGGCGGCACATCATGGCCTGGCGTTTGGGCGTACAAAATAACACAAGACAGAGGGAGAGAGATATCAGGCTGCAGATATAAAATGATGGCCCATGGTTGAATTTCAAGCTGAGAAAAGCTGTGCTGCGCTTAAATATGATTCCTTTCAGCTTCACACGCTTCCAGCGACCAGTGCTCGACTGCCATGTGTTTTTGTACATGACGAGGCGGAGCTCAGCCGTCTCATAGAACAAGATGCTCTCGTCCAACCCAAGCTGGTCCAAGTCGAGCCTTCTTTTGTGCTCATGCCCCAGACAGAATATCACCAAAGCATTTCCCCCTTACCGATACTTCAGCGATCACCGGACACAACGCAGCAAGATTGCGCATCCGCAGCCCAGTGTAGGGCTTTGGATTCCGGCAGAGCCTCACTCCAGCGCTTCCTAGATCGAAATGCCCAGCACTCATTCCAAACACCCTTTCGCGGGTATATACAGGTCTGAGCCCCGTCCATTCCATCTACGAGAACAGAACACCGCCGTGCGCCTGGAGTTGATGCAGTCATTGTGCCAGGCGATAATGGATAGGCGCCTTGCCATGGCATCTACTATGTACACTGCTGCGTGCCGGATGTCCCTTTTCCATGCCAGCTCAACCGATTGGTTAAAGAAGAAAAGAGAAAAAGAGAAGGAAAAAAAAAGGAATCTGAAGAAAAAGAAAGCACTAGGTTGAGCGACAGTATCCGTACACTGCCTACTGAATAAGCCTGAACGTCTGACCGAAACGGGCATTGCTTGCTTGCCTTCCCGATCATGTCACTCGCTCCTGCGATCCGAGGCCGATGGAAGAAGCAAGCAGTCTGACAGTGTGCCTTTTCCTGCTGGGGCAAGACCTTTACCCGGGCATGCACACTGCCACGTACAAAATCATGCACTTCCCGTACGGGATTAGATTGGTGAGTGATGGCGGAGGAAATCAAGTATGGTTGGTGTCCGAGCAAGAATCGGGTGGGAGCGCGTGGCTCGGTGCATGCAGTTCCTACTACTTGGAACATCTGGTTGGATTTGACAAACACGCCACACATTTCGCTGCGCTTTAGATTCGGGCGAATCAAGACCTTCGGAGGGCCCACTCGTGTAAGCAGAGGAGGGCTGCCTCACCACCGAGAATCTCGTTCCGCCAGCGCATTGCGACGAGATGATCGAGGCCCGTCCCATCTGACAGGCGCCCGCAATCCAGGGACAGCGGGTCAACTACCAACGGTCTAGCGGGTTGGTTGTCATTCCCTCCCGCCTCGTCTGCCTGCCCAAAAGCTGCCCGAGAGAAAAAAGGGTGGCACGTCATGGCGCACGCCTCTCCCATGTTATCCTGGGTTGTCCCAACCTATAAACTTCCGGGTTCCTGCGCAGATGATCAACGCCCAGCAGCAAGCGGCGCTGACACGCGGGGGTCGTTTACCAGTTGATGCAAAGAATCTTTGGTCATTTCAATATCACGCGCCGGTACGGAACGGTACGGGGCGTGGGAGTTTAACGAACGAAGTCTCTCGGTGGGTGGGTGAGCAATGCTTCTGCTTGGTGGGAAGGCAGGCCAAAGCAGGAAACAGGAAACATAGAGTCGTTTTTCTCGTCTGACAGCGCATCGTTTCCTTCTTGTTTCTTTGGGACCACGGCTGGTCAGAGGATCGGCCGGCAATGCCCGTTGAGGAAGTGCTCACCACCTCGGCACCATCGCACGAGAGTATGAGACCTTCCTACCGATCTTTCTAGTGTCATGTTTGGGCACTGAAAGCCGCGTCACAAAAAGGTTGGATGTACCTCGATACCTTTCTGTACGCCTGGCCGAGCCGTAATTACCATACCTGTTCTCTTGTCACTGATATAGAGAGAGGGGAGGCGTCTTCAATTGCAACGCGGGCGTAAAGCCAAGGGAGGGGCCGTCGGCGTATGCCCAGTCGGTTCCGTCACACATCATCAGCTGCCAGATCGCGGTTCGTCGGGGTTTTGGTGCTTCAGCAGTCGGAATGACCGGTGAGCACCTCGGTCTGGACGAACGACAGGGGGACTTGTCACCCTGTGGTCGCATCTTACCGTGTATAAGGGTCAAGGTGGGTGGCTAAAGCCAGATGGGGCTAGGCGTCGATGAGGAGTCTCCATCGAGTATTTGCATTGAGGTACATCTACAAGGCGGTCCTTCCTTGAGGTCGCACAGGATCAAGTATTTGCACGGGCTTGCCTGGAAAGCCCGGATCTTGCCCAGATAAGTAAGCCCATCGCTCTGAAGAATTGAGTGAAGAAGCATAGACAGGAGACGCCGAGACGTTTGGGTTGCGCCCCGGTGCGCCCCCCTGGACGTTCGTCCCGCCCTCCCTCACGGAGTAAGAGATTCAAGGGAGGCGAACGACGGCCAATGGTGCGTCGCAGTTGCTGGTGTCTTTTTCTGGCTTTGGCGGTTGGGGGATGTATGTCTTGGATTTCCCATAACCCAAGATGATGGCCCCTAAATGACGGCCCAAGATTGGGTGCAATGGGGGGATATAGCTAGTCGCGTGCCTGCCACGTCGTCCACTTGGCCGCTTGTGAGAGGCTCAACAAGGCTGGCGTCCAGAGTTGTTACCGCTGTTTAGGTTGGCAAACTTGCAGTTAGGATTGTTGGTGTTGTTGGCATCGAGACAGGGTCAAATAAAGCAAACAGTAAGAGTCATCAGAGTCCTCCAAGATGTATGAGCTCTCAACAAGACAGGGCATGAGGACGGCCCTTGGAGGATCAAGCATCTGCTGGCCGCGGCGGGTATCACGGTCCATTGGTCCTCATAGGGTGGGCGAGTCTTCAAATACATGCGTACATGGTAAACTCCCATGTTTGTTAGGCGCCAGTCTGACGCTGACGTGGCGCCTGAGATGAGTTGGGAAACACGAGTAAGTACCGTTCAGCCGATGTTGCGCTCATACCAGGCAACCGACACTGTTAATAGCACGTAGGAACCGTTTTCAACCAGCACCGTGATTGTCGCCCAAGTGACGCGCTTTTATTGAACCTCCTCGTCAGGTTGGGCGGCTATTAGGGTAGCGAGATGGCCGCAATCAAAGAGGGCCGCCATAGTCCCCTGAATCACATTTCGTGCCATGCATCCGAAATTCGGAAATAGCATAGTTTGAGGCAGCAGATGCGCCAGAATGCAGGTCCCAGTCATGTCCGGGTTCCGGTTCCTGGTGTCAATAGGACGCCCGGTTACCCTTGGCCTTAACAATCATGTCCATAACAGCACTGATATCAGCGAAGATGGAAGAATCGAGAAACTCAGTCAATGTGTAAGTGTGACGAGAGACGAATGGCAGCGATTGAACCCACAATCCTCGGAACAGGGGAAAGAGGACGGCCACATAAAGGGCAGGGGCTCTCATTGGAAGGGCAGCGTCCCGAGGTTCCAGAAACCCGATCCCAAACAGCGGTGATGGCAGCGGGGTAACTAAACTAGGTACCTAGGTGACAGCCCGCCGGTGCAGCAGAAAAAAAGAAGAACAAGAAGAGACAAGGAAAAAGAAAGCAGAGTGGGCTCCTGGATGGGGGATCAGCTGCGGCGTGTGCCCTGCCATGGCCTTGCCCGATGCCGGGGTCGCGGGGGAGCCACCATGGAAGTTGTATCCAGGAAAATTCCAGATGGCGGATGGTGGAATTTTGGGCATGGGCTGCGTTCACCCTCCACTCTCACCCACAGCCTGACAAGGACGAATCGACCTGGCGAAAAGCATCCGGGAGGGAAGTTGCGGTCTGAGGCACCCCACGCCTAGTGGTTTCAGGGTATTTGACGGCCATGGGCATTTTCTCTCTTTTTTTTTTTTGTTCCCTTTCGATCGATCAATCCGTCCGAAGCAAAGGCATGTGCGGATACGTGTACATTATATTGCCTTAGGTAGGCTCACCACATTGAGGAGTTAGAGCAGGGCAAGGGCGAAAGATTCCCTCTGCTGGTGTACACAGTACGTACCTTCTCAGGGGGCCTTGTCTAAACACACTCGTGCCTCGCTCATACCTTCTAGGAAAACGGGACTCCTCCCCCGCCTGAGAAGTCCTTGTCTACCTAGGTAAGAGGTACCTTAGGTAGTTAGCGGAGGAAAGGTATCAAAGTACGTACTGTGTGTGGATGGTGGCCCGGATACATAGTACACCACAGTTGAGCTAGCTGGTGTTGATGTTGTGCCTGGCACTAACTGGCCTTGCGAAATGGTTGACGGGGTGTCGCCTCCCCTCTTTTCTTTGCTTTTCTTTTCCTTCCTTTTTCACTTCTCTTTTTTTTTTTTCCTACCCACGCTTTCCACTCTTGCGCTGCTGGCTGTCTGCCTCTGCCCTTTTCGCCGAACCCCCTCCGCCTTTTGTCCTTTATGACACTATGCCAGGACCTGCAGGAAGTCGGATCCAGTTTTTTCGCGTTGGCTGTTGAAGGAATCCCTCCGTGCCGCGTTGCCCACTCTTCCAAAGCTCCGGTTTTTCTGCTTAGCGGAGAGGGGAGGAGGTGTACGGATACAGTAGTGCACACACAATGATCGCACATCGTACATTGGATGCCCAGGGTTGCCGTCACCCGTGACGATTTACTACGTACCCATCCATCCAGTCAAACGCATTCAGTTACCGTACAGGACACAGGACTAGGCCCCTAGGGAGTCCAAGCCAATCCCATCTTCCACCTCCGCATGACTGAAAGGGCAGAATCGAGTGAGAGGGGGAAAGCTTCGCTGCTGACTTGTTCTGATGGGTCTTTGAGCCGAGCTTCTGATTGCTGCGGATTGTAAGGAACGCTTCCGCGGTGCCTTGAGCACCGAGCTCCTAGGCCCAGACCAGACCTGTCCATGCCCTCCCATGGTGCCCCCTTGAGAGGCACCGAAGTTGAGCGGAAACAATTTTATGCAAGGATAGAGCCTGAGAAGCAAGGGAAAAGTTGTGCAAAGGGACCAGGAAGGAGGCGAGGAACAAAGTGTGAGAGACGATGTGGCCGGCAAGTATCTGTATCCGTACTATTTTATGTAAGCTACCTCACAAGTGGAAGAGATCCCATGACCGAGGCACCAGAAGACGCCCTTTTTCTCTCCGCAAAAACTCTCTGGAGCCTCTATGAGTTGGTTATGTGGTCTGCACAGCATGTAATTTTTTTTGTTTTAGAATTTCCGTTCCTCCAAGGAAAAAAACCGGTTGAATAATCTAGGTTTTTTTTTTTTTTTGGTCGGTGCTGGTCTTGTTGGCACCGCTTACTCGCTAAACTCTCGTCTTTACGCTCTCTCCTCTTGGTTCTGTCCTTTCTTCATGTCCTTTGTCGGATTGTCCGCAGAATTCAGGGGAAAAGGGAAGCTTCGCTCCGGGCCTATCAAGAGGGTTTGCTTGCTTCTCATCCATGCCGTTCCTTCCAAAGGTACACTGCCTCGTGGTTGGTCGGACGTCCCAAGGTACCGCTCAATGAGGTATAGATGATGAATGGATGCGGATTGTATTCGTACTCTGGACGGCTCCCATCGCTTACACCACGCATAGCAGGCTAGGGAGAGACATGGCAAGGCAGCACAGACCTTGGATATGCAAACAATGTTGATGGAAGTGGTACTTGTCCACATCCCAGAAACGCCTACAATCAGTAGGAAAAATCAGCTCCCCTCTTCACCTTTGGGAGTCAGTGACGGCAGCGGAAGCATCTGTGTGTGGATTGGCTGAGGAGGATGAGGCACTGGGGGCAGCAGAAGTGTACTTCATACAAGGTTGCCTTCCATGTAGCGCGGTACCTGCCTTGTTGACGACTGGCCGCTCCCCTAGTAACCGCGGGGCGGAAGGGTCTCGGCGAATGACCCAGGTACTTGGGAGTACGTACTGACAGGCTGTTGACCACCGATGATGATGTACCTCCCCTCCCCTTGCAAACAAGGCGCTGCTTTCCGGCAGGTGCTTCTACTTTTGGGGGCGTCACACACTACGTACCTACCTATACTGCAGAACCCGCTCCTTACCAATCGGTCCACCCCAGCACATACCACCACTCACCAACTCCCTGTCGCCAACAGCAGCACCAACAAAGTACCTCCCGTTACTACCATCCGCCAGCGCACCCAGCAATTTTTGGCTTTTCCACTGACTTCCTGCCTTACTATGTACTGACCTCATTCCCGTCTGCTCTTCCACAACCACTACTACCACCACCACACCACCTCAGCTGTCTTGGTCTTCGTCTTTACATCAGACACACACCATACACTCCCACTCCCTCTCCCGCTTAACTTACACCATCACTTGCCTCAATTCCCTCATTTCGAGCTTCTTACGCCTCGCTGCCAAATCTATATTCTTTTACCAGATACCGTTCTGCCACTCACTCTCACTACTGTGTTCCTGTCAAACAGATCCACAGCAGCCAACTCCTCGGTAGCTTGGCAATTCATCGACTGCGAAACCTAGACACGACGGCGCATTCGTCTTGCCTCAACCCCGTCCCGAGCAGCACAACCCCCCCCCCCAGACGACGCTCACAAATACCCAACGGGACCGCGGCCTTCCACCAAGAATTCCATCGCTTCCCACGTCGCATTGTCAAACATCATGATAGGCCTGGTTCCGAATAACGACTGCCGGCTCCCGAGTTAACAATACCCACCCACAATTCGATTGGTATGAGGACTAGACGAGGCTCCATTCCCTTTGCTGTCTCACTTGGAAATCCTCGACCATGGAAAAGCCATCCGGCACCGCGAACGGGTCCTCTGACGCAAGCCAGTCACAATTAGAAAACGCAAGGACGGCCGTTGCTCCTCCCTCCCATACTACCACCACCACTGAACCCCAGCCGCACTCCAAAGAATCCTCGGCCACCACATCATTAACGCCATCACCATACAACTCCCGCGATACTTCACCTTCGCGACAGCCAAGACCCACCATCGCCCCCAAGTCATCTTCCACACCCGGGTTGAGGTCGCGCAAAAGCAGTCAGCAGGACTTGACCGCAGTCCGCACTCCCAGGTCCAGCAGCAGCATACCGGGCCCACCGGCTTCCTCGAGAGTTCTTTCCGCTGCTACCACTCCTACCCTCCTCCCGAACTCGCAAGAATCTTTTCTTAAATCCATCAACCCCCAGAAGGTGCCTCTTAACATTGAGGTGATTCAAACGAGAGATAGCCCTCGCTGGCCGGTGTCACCTCGCTTGCGCTCGCCCCCTCCGCAGCTCAATAAGCCTCAAAACCCACCCGCACCACGTCGAACTGAGCAAGATACGCCGAAAATAAACCTTACGAGAGCCTCTCCTTCCCCCCAGCCCGATCCTCTTCCTTCCATGTCCGAGACCGAGACCGACGACTCACAACTTCCCTCTGGCGTGAGAACTCCAGTCACTGTAAACGCTTCAGCTTTAGAAACAGTGCAGGAAGTGAGCTTACCGAACTCGCCGGGACAGATGGACTCCACGTTGGAAAAGGTCAATGAGAAGCTGGCCCAAGAGGCAGCTGCCGGCGCCGACAACCTCCCTGCAGACGCAAACCGGACAATTCGACTGAGCAGGGGGTCCCTCCAAACCGCCGAGACGGGTGACAACGGAACGCTTAAAGTGCGATCCCATAGCTCTGCTTCAGCACCAAATGCGACCCGGCAGCCTAGCATGCTGTCGAACAAGCAGGGAAAAGGCAAGGCGGCGGGGGAAGGATCCTCCCTCATAGTCGAGACGGAAACAGTGTCTTCCATTCCGCAGGTGGCATTGGCGCCCGCTTCTAAATTAGAAGCTGGCGGCGGTACGTTGAAGGCAAAGCCGAGCACCGAGACGATTCGACCCAAAAAGGAGAAGAAGAGAACTAGCCGGAAGCAACCGGCTGTCCACTCCAGCAATGGTAAGTTAACACATTGCGCTCCACACATTTCTTTCAGTATGCACATAGAGCGAATCCCACGACCGGTATCTGTTGCAACTGATATTTGTTGCCCGCCACAATGTTCCTTGAGACCGGGAAATGCAGCTGCTTGTAACCCTGCGGCAGCCCGTAGGAGACGGATCTTATATCCGCGGGGGGGGGGGGTTGCGGTTCGCCCGTTGCAGAAGAATGAAGGAAAACCCTCTTTCTTAGAAACTTACTGACGAGGCGTTATTTAGCATCCTCCAAAGCAGATATCTTTGAGGCTAAAGTGGCTAGCGCAGTTGACGAGGCGAACACGTCAGACTCGGAAGAAACGTTTGTATACGATTCTAACCCCCCCGATGTGGGAGATAGACGTCGGTTCCATTCCCGAACTCCCAGCGCGACTTCTATGGTAAGCCAAGCCGACCGACCCGGCGGCATGGGTATGCGCTCGATCCATGAAGCTTTGCAGGGCGGCGCTGCTGCTGCCGGCCTAAAGAAGAGCATGAAGTTCGTCAACACGTTCAGTGGCAACGTCCCCGAAAGCTTGGGCACCGATGAAGATGGGAAAGGCAGTGGCAGGAGTGTTGGACCTGGCTCGGGCAGAGGTACCACCAGGCACCACCACCACAATCATTTTGGACGGTGGGGACGACAACCTGGTAATTCGCATCCCTCTCTCTTCGACAATGAATCGCTATTTCCCAATGCTGCACGATCAAAGCTATCCGGGAACACCTCAAGGCACTCTTCCGGTCCTCCGAGCCCCAGAGTTGCTAGTTCCGCAAGAGGTGGTCCGCATGCCCTCGGAAAGCGATCCTCAATCCAGATGGCTCGTTACGATGCCGCTGACGACACCGCGACTACCGGAGCTGATGACGAGCGCACTCCCTTGATATCGTCAACAGTTCGGTCTGCCCGAAGAAGCCGGCGCCAACCCACAAACCTACGAAACCTAGAATCGCAGGCATACAGGCAACAACCATCCTATCTAAACCGGTTCGCCGCTTGTTTGGTGGTGACAATGATGCTACTGCTCGTCGTTACCGGCGCCATTGGTTTTATGTTCGCCACGTCGCAGCCGCTCACGGACATACAGCTTGTTTCCATCAAGAACGTCCTGACTAGTGATCCAGAACTCATGTTTGATCTGACGGTCAAAGCTCACAACCCCAATATCGTGGTGGTGTCAATCGATCAGGCGAATCTGGAGATATTTGCCAAGTCGCCCCGTGCGGGAACAGACTCGGACTGGTGGAAGTGGCTACATGATGAAAACGAGGGCGATCTCGAGGGCCCGGAGATGCATGTTCAGGATGATCCCCCTGATGACCCGCCAGACGATGATACTGCGCCAAACATGCGTCTGGGCACCATTACGGAGTTTGACAGCCCGCTATCTTTCGAAGGATCCTTTTTTAACAAGGGTGTTTCGGCGTCGACAGGTACGATGAGGCTTCACCTCCCTGGCAACCATTCTGCAGGAGGCTCCGAGCGTTGGGGTCGAGTCATTCAAGATGAGTTCGACTTGATCGTCAAAGGTGTTGTTCGCTACTCTCTGCCCCTGAGCCAGCGGGTACGAAGCGCACCAATATCCGGAAGAACAACGGTCAAGCCTAATTCTGCCAATGACCCATCACTTCGACCAAACACAACTTTGCCCGGAGAGGTACCAGGTCTTGAACCATAGGGTGTTTGTTCTCACCAACGGTCGAAACTTTCAATCATTTTCTTTGTCAACTTGTTCTGTATATTGAGCGTGCATGATATGGCATAGCATTTCCAAGGAACAATGGCGTCGGATGGTATTTTCCAGCAACAAGCGCTTTGGAACAAGGACGGATAAAAGCGACCTGTACATACTGTTGTTGAGACCGTCATCAATCACGATGGCTCATCTACTTTTCAGCTTGCGTTTCTGCGCAACTCCTGTTCTGCGTTGCTTTTTGTTTCTTTTTATTCGGCTGATTCCCACCTTTGTGGACCATACACTCCTTCGGCACATCAGAAAGCACAGGGCACTCATTTGGGGACAGCACTTTTCTTTACTAGGGGAACAGGTTTTAGGGCAATTACTTCTCATTTCGCGGGGACTTGCTTGTCAAGGTCTAGGTACCATATTTGACGCGGCCTTTTGACGGTCTGAAGGGGAATATGCATTAGAAAGGGGGAAAAGTAGCAACTACACTGTTGTATTTGTAACGAATTCGACGACCGACAGGACAGAAGGGAAGATGAAAGAATAGTAAGGTTCGCCCACAGAGGTGCGTGACAATTAAAAAAAAAAAAGGAAAATGGAACAACAATAACAACAGCAGCAGCAACCAACTACTACTACAAAAACGACGACAACAACAACAACAAAGTCATATAATGGCGATGAAGGTTGTGACGTGTATAGAGGACATGCTAGCCATGAACCTTTTAGTAGGAGAGGAGGGTTTATGTTGAAGAATAACACGAAGCGGACACTTGAAAAACAAAGAACCAACCTCGTCTCCTTTCCCTTTGAGCCTGGCCACGCCGTATCTTGATTTTTTTTTTGTAGGTAGGATTAAGCAATGTGTGTGTGATGTTGGGGAGCGCCGCTTTCCGCCACATATGTTGCGTACCTCCAGTTTCTCTAGGCATATGACTATAATATGATGCCTTGAATCCGCTCCGTCCTACCCTGCACTTGCATAACCCTGCCAGTCGACCGTCATTCAGAAGACCATGAGCCCAACAGACTGGCACTTCCAACAGAACACCTTGACCGCCTCTGCAACAGGAAGGGTGGGGAGGATGGGTGATGCATGGGTAATGTAATGTGAACACTTACCCCAGCACCCAGATTGTTTTGGAAAGGGCTGTGGTTTAATTCAGGGTTTTTTTTGTTTTGTTTTGTTTTTCGTTCGTATCTGTGAAACGGACATCTCCGATTGGAGCCGGGCCGAGCCTAACGAAACCCTTTATCTCGCCCGGGTGTATGGTCCTTGATAGTCCTCGGGTTATGGGCCAGTCAAACACGCCGTTGCTGTGTGTTGAGTGGTTGCTATACACTCCCAAAAGAGAGCAGCCGGTTTTAGCAGAGGATAGAGGTGGTAAGATCGCCGGGTTTCCCTTGACGGCGCGTGGTTACCAAGAGGGGGAGAGAAGAGGGCGAAGTTGCACCAGCACAGGGGGAAGAAAGGTGCAGAGGGAATGGCTCCTTGAGCCTCTTGCACCGAATTACCTGGCATCCACACCTGGTCCACTCGATTATGCGGGTGATCAGGAGGGGGCAACTTGGCCGAGCGGTCTAAGGCGCCAGACTCAAGATACTGGTTCGTTTAGGAACTTGCATCTTCCCTGTGTAACAGGGAGTATTCTGGTCTCGAAAGAGGCGTGAGTTCGAATCTCACAGTTGTCATCTTCATGATCATTTTTGCTTCTAGGCCATCAGTCCATTTTAAATGCATGGATCCATCATGTTGTTTGGTGATGCCTATCGCTCGTTATCGGTTGGTTGGTTGATTGGTCCTGCTAGGAACTCTCCTTTGTTATTCATCTTGGTTGTTGGTCGGCCTTTGGTGACGCTCTCACCTTTCGTCGATGCGACCAATATCACAGGGCTGACGATCCGGTAACAAACATCCTGACGTCAAGAAGGGGAAAATAGAAAGAAAACATAGAGAAAGCGATGTATAAGCAATGTAAGTAAGGCTTGAACTAAGGCTTCGCAACAAATGACCAGCTGAATATACCACAAACGTTGTTCTATTTGAAGCGAGGGACCCGTTCTGAGTCTCGGTTAAGCTTCGGAACATGTTTTATTGTCATCGCAAATAACGCAAATGATTGTACGGATTATGCCATTCGCACCCACTGCAAGTCATATCATACGGGCTCAACGTTACCTACTTGCCTTCAAGCCAAATTGGAAAGGGGAGAACAAAAGTGACTATTCTTAATCTCATTAAAGATTCTACCTGCACATCCTTACAACAACAACAAGAAGAAGAAGACGGACAAAAGAAATGCCTGTTATTACCACCAAGGAACCTGCTTCGGCCGTCGCCAAGTCCCTCAAGGCCGAGGCCAGCGAGGCCAAGCCGGCGTACCTTGTCGTCTACGCGTCGCACCGCAACGGGCGCTCCTGGTGCGGTGACTGCACGGCGGCCGAGCCGTACATTGAGAAGAAGTTTGGTGGCGACGAGAACACTGTTCGGGTCGTCTACGCGGGGTTGCCCGAGGAGTAAGTCGGATAGCATTTCGCTTCTTCTTTCACAGACTGTTCCCCCCCCGGTCGTGTCGCCCCACGTTTTGTGGAGAGGCTCAAATGAGTGGATGGGAAAGCAACTATCGCTGGAGCCCGTCATGTCGGTGGCCTCATGCTGTTGCTGACTCTGGGACCGCAGGTGGAGGACGGAGGAGAACCCGTGGAGACAGGCGCCGTTCAACGTCACGAACCTGCCGACGCTGATCAAGGTTTCTGGCGAGAGTGTGAGTATCCCCATTCCCCCGTAGATAACGACGGACCTGCCCCTCGTCTGCCTCACGACTCCCCAATTGCCCTGTGTGACGACAGCGCTGACAAGCGGGCGCCAGAAGTGGGAAAAGCTGGTTGAGGCGGACGTCTACGACCAGAAGAAGCTCGACGCCTTCGTCGGCAGTAGCAGCCGCTTGTAACAGAGCCTACATATAATAAACCATTCAATAAATAGAATAAGCAACCGTTTGTGACTGACGACGCGTTTCCCCGTTGGCTGCTCTCGCTGTCAGCAACAGAGCATCGTGTGTTCTCAGGTAGCAGTGCGTGCTCTTTGGGCGAGAGGCAGAAAGACAGAGGGATAGGAAGAATCATCATCATTCATATTCCACATTCACTGAAGGTCGTCGAGATAAATACTTATTAAGAATGGTGGCTGTCGGCCTTTGTGGAGATTGGCACATCTGTAGCTCACAAGCCCGGGGATGAAAGCATAGTGTGTTACCTCGGTTTACACCGAGTGTTGTATGAGACAAAGGGGGTATGGCAAAGAGAGTAAGTATTACCATTCAAACGTCGAGCCATCTCTGCATTACTCATATATCTTTCCAACATTACGTCCAACTAGGCTACTGGCCCAAGGTGACTCGGCCGTCCGCAAAGCCATTCGTAGGAAGCAGACGCACCGATGATCAAATATTCAGCCCCCATTAAAGAATGCTGTTAGTCATGGTTAGAAAACTCTAGAAAACCAAGAAATACCGCCGGCATAAGTAGAAACCACCTCTTCGTTCGCATTCCCAAGAAGCCCCCCCCCCAAAACAGTGCCTTTGCCTCCATCCTCACCCTCGGCCTCCAAGAAAGACCCTTGAAGTTATAAATGTGGTGAGTCGTTTGATAAAAAGATGATAAACTTGGCAATGGGAAAAGGTAAGAAGTAAACAATAAACATCTGCAAAATTAGATGGAGAGCGCCTCTGGACCCAATCTTTCGTTCGTACACTACCTGCGATGCCAGCCCAGATCCGTCTGCGGAGGAAAGGAGAGGAAAGAAAAATAAACCAAGCAGCGCACGTCAAGACCCAAGAAAGTCCCCGCCGCGGGGGAAATAGGAGGGGTATCGCGGCTTGCTTTCTCTCTTATTTTTTTTCGTTCTCCCTTATCCAACAATGCCAAAGCCCGATACTGAGAAGGAGAAGACAGTGCCATGAGGAGAGGTCATAAACATAACGGCGTAATCGTTTGTCAATTACTCGGGAATGGCTTCGTTGGATGCGACCGGGGGGGCTTCGTCCTTCTTGCCCCAGCCTGAGGCCCAGCCCATCCAGCTGGATCGCTTGTTGTTCTCCTGCTTGGTTTCGTTGTTCTCCTGTACCAGACGCAGAGGACGGGGCTTGTTACCCGCAAAGGTGGTCTGCTTCTCATGGTGGGACCGCGGGGGCGACTGCGAGGGTGGCGTGGTCAGGTCATTCGAGTCACCGCTCGTGCTCGACGTATCGCTGCGCATCCCAGGGAAGTTTCCTGCGGTTGGTGCCTGCTGACCGCTGGGTGCCCGCGCTGCGGCGTTGGGGTTGCCGCCGATAAAGGTCTGCGAAGTTCGCGGGGTGCGAGGGGAGCCAAGCGGCGGGGAGATGGGGCCGTCTGGTCCCCTGTACATCTGGTTAACTAAGTTGGCGCCAGTGAACTGCTCGCTCATCGGGCGCGCACGGCGGGTGCTAGAGGAACGGGTCAGGTTCCCGATGGGTATGCGAGGTGCTGTCTCCGGATCGGTATGCGCCGAATTGGCTGGCTGCGCCGAAGGCATGTACGACATAGGTCTTGGCCTAGGCTTGTTCGGGCCGGCGGCCATGGTCTTCGCCCGTTGCAGCAAAGAGGCTCCGGAAGCGTTTGGCGGTGGCGGCGGGAGATCCTTGTTAGTGTTGGCGCCTGGTGGCTTGGGCTCGATGGAAGTGTCGAGAATGTGTTCGAAGTCTTGGTGCTGAAGGAGTCTCTCAATGATCTTGTTGATGTAGAGCGTAAGCGCTTTGTTCTGATCCTTCATGGACTTGACCTCTGACTCGAGGCGGCGGACATGTTCGTTATCGTTGCCAGGGTCAGATGCATCATCGGAGAGCTCGTCCGCCAAGCTCGCACCGCGAGTCCGGCCCTCAAGCGCATTGAGTGCATCCTGGTTGGCGGGCGCGTTCATGTAGCTGAAATCGTTCTTAGAGAAATCGCCGTTGAGAGTCTTCTCCTGGAGCAGCAGCTGGTAGCTCTCGTTGTCTTCCATGAGGCGGGCATTGGCCATGCGGGCTTCCATCAGCAGCCGTTCCACCTCCTGCAACCTGCCGCCGCCCTGGTTCTCGGACTCCACCAGCTTGATTTGGGCCTCTGCCAGTTCGAGTCTCAATGACTCAATCAGCTTGTCCTTCTGAAGCAAGATCTTGGAGTTGTTCCGGGAGTCGCTACGGTTCAAAGAAGAGGGGGGGGCAAAGCTGCCGTTGTCGATGTTAGGTGACGATGTAGCAGCTTGGTCTCATTAGTCTCTGATTTCTCGGTTGTGGGGATGGTGAAACTCACATTGCCGCGATGGGCGGCCCTCCTCCTCGTTACCTCGTTGCGACAGGGTGTCCTTTAGCCTCTGGATGATGGTCTGCATCTCCTCCTCTCTGTTGGACATCTCTTCCTTCTCCTTGGTCATTGAGCTTCGCTCGGCTTCGTAGATGGCCTCCATCTCACGCATCTTCTTGGCGGTATCCCTCTTCTCCTTTCGCAGAGTCTCGATCTGTTCTTCTGCCTCATGCACTTTCTCTTCCAGCTTGGAAGATTCCTTGATGGCATCGTCCAGTCTCGTCTGCAGCACTTCGACCTGTTTCCTGTACTGATCGGAAGAGACCTCGGCCTTGGAGAGACGCTCCTTGAGGTCGTCCAGCAGCGCAACGGTCTCGGCCCTCGCAGCTTCTTCGGCTTCGGTGTTGCCGCTGTTGTTGCTGTTGCCCATGATGGAATCCCTTCTCGAGGCGGCTGCTGCCCGGGCCGATACAGGCGTCCCCGATCGAGCGGGCGCTCTGCGCGCAGCAGTAGCAGCGGTGGGCGTGGAAGACCGTGTGGGTGTTCTTGCGGGAGACGCAGAAGGCGACGCTGCAGGATCCGTCGAAGAAACGCGACCGACGCCCGCAGCGGGCGGTTTCTTTGCGGTGGCAGCTGACATGGTTGTTGCGGGTGCCTTGGTGTGACGATTATTGTTGTTGATGCACTTTACAGCGGAGGGTAACCTGGAGAAAGGAAAAAAAGTAAGCGGGGGAGTTGTCGAGCGATTAAAAGACGGCGGTCAAGGTGCAGGACCGGGAGTTATTTCAGTAAAGACAATGTTCCGTTTCAGACAGAGAGAGAAGGCTATCTAACCAGATGTCTGTGTGTGTGTGAGTGTGTAAGATTGCTTATTCCTGGAACAACAGGTGGCGCGGGAACGAACACACACCAGCGGAGAGTTGTCGATAGTTAGGCCGCCCAGAAAATGCGGGTGCCAAATAATAGGTCGGTAGTGTGGTGTAGGAGTGTGGTGCAAAATGAGAGGGTGTGCAACAGCGGCAGTAGCAGCAGTAGCAATAGCAGCTTCGCAAGCTTAAGTCGGTGTCAAACGGCATCAGCCCCGGTAAGTAGGGTCTGTGGCTCCTCTCACTTCCTTCGCTTTGGCCCGTTATTAGATCTTGGGAGGAGACGGGGGCGGCAGCTTGCGGGTGCCGTGCTTAGGCGTGTGTCGGTGTCGGTTGTCCAGTCCACAGGTTGCATGCATGTAGTGAATTTCCGATATTTTGGGGCTGCTGCAGGGGGTCTAATTCGCTAAAATGCCCAGGATGGAGGGCGCGGGCCAACTAGAGAATGGGAAGGAGAACAAGAACAATGCTTTTTTTTCTCTTCTTTTTTATCCTCCCAATTCTGACCCGGGCCACTAAGCGGCTCCCGCTTCGCTCGGGCACTGCAGAACGAACGGTCCCTCGGTCATACAGGAAGCCTACCTACCTGTTCGAGGTATCTTGTTGATGACCAGTCACCCAGTCGTAATGCGGTAGGTTGGACAACGAAAACCTTATGCTAAGATACCTATCTGACGTGCCATGCGCATGCTATTAGGTACTCCTGACCGATCCTGTCCTTACTGCTGAGCTGAGACTGTTGTTGTAGGATGAGCCCGAGGTAACCCGCCGCGAGCGCTCGTTTCAGTTCCGTCTCTTGGAAGCCTGGCGCTCGCAGCTTTGGTGATGAGATGGCCGGTGCCACACGCCGTCTTCGTCTTGTCTTCCCTTTTGACGAGTTGGGACGAATGACAAGCCTCTTTTCTGTCGTGGCAAACCCTTCGAGTCCGGACTGGGCGTGCCTTGCTACCATATACATGGGAGAACGTGATCCTTCTGCTGCATGAACGAGTAAACTCGGAAAGCCCACATTGTCTAATAGTGGGCGCCAGTTCAATGACACCTCGCATGCCCATCTTGATAATGATTACAACACGTGTTGGCACACCGCTATCAGCGAGCCAGGAGAACTACAATGCGTTCTGAGTTCTTGCTCAAACGCCCTTCTTCTGTCCCTGGCACAGGTTCTTGTTCGGCCTGCACTGTTTGCATTTCGTTGAGCATGTGTATGTCTGCACCCCTTCTGCTTGCCGGCGTTTTGGAGGAGCGTCATGTATTCGAAGTCATCAAGCTGCCCAGTCTTGAACGTGCACGAGGCAGGGTAGGGGTCCTCCGCGAGAGACGTACACCTTTCGGCTTTGTGACTACATAGTACCTAGGCATAGGTTTTGCGGAGCATATCCTCATATGTATCCAAGGGTACCCCCCATGGTCCACTAGATGACAATTAGCGCAACACTGACCAGTACTCACCGCGGCGGGAAGGGCGAAATTATCCTCATGTTCCCATCAATGCAAGACCTGTGACGGCCTTCCGGATCCGGAACACCAAAGCTCAATCAACCCACCGCCAACCTCGCCTTCAGGAACCAGCCCGACGGCGTCCGCCGCGTCCAGCGTCCATGTCCAGATCCGGTTCCCTGCCCAGGCTTTCCTTTCCAAGTTGACCTAGGTAGTCGTGGTTATGCAGGGTTGCAGTACAAGACGAGGAATGACGGATTTTCAATTCTCCAAAACATGGGTGATCGTCCCCACAATATCCTTCATTTAGCTTTCATTTTTGCACTTCGATCCGAGTTTGGTCTCGACAATAAAATCGTCTTTGAAGAGGCAGCAAGCTTGAAGGGCTAGTAGGGCGTTGGTCAAGACAAAGAGGACCAGGCAGAAATCAGGGGCGAAAATCACACAATGGGAGCTCGATTGATTGAGTGGCTGGGTAACAGGCGAGTCTTTTCGATTCATAGAGCCTACGGACGTCATCAAGTCTTGTCCCGATGACAAGACCGAGGTATCATAACGGCAAATCCCAAGCCGCGATTTCAAATAGCGAATCGCTTTTTCCCTTTTTCGTTGACCATGTTCCCAAACGCCGTCACCAGCCAATCCTTGGTTGATCCGCTTAAGCGACCTGGTCGCTGAGGATGTCGGAGTCACCAGCATCAAGAATGGCCATGGTGCCGCAGCGGAAAAGCTTACCGCAGGCAGTACCCATCTCAATCTATTTCGCATAACAAGTAAGCAGTTGTTCACCCTCCGAAGCCTAAACCGAGACTTCTTCGCTGGGTTAATCAAGGAACCAGTGGCCCATGAGATCGGTAGCAAAAGGCAACGTGGAGCCAGCACACGCTGGTTCCAGTTGATCGGGGAGCGACTTACGTTGGTGCCGCTGAAGTGGTGGACAGGAGTCTTAGCCAGCATGGCGTAGTACTCCAGCTCAGACTTGCGCAGAGGGGGGGTGTTGCCAGCAATGAGGATGAGCCTGGGGACGAATGTTAGCAAAATCTTCTTGTACATGGTGGTTAGACGATGTGACTGACTTGGCCTTGCCGGTGCGCAGAGACTTCAGGGTGGACCTGTGACCTTGTTAATTGGTGATCTCGAAAATTCAATGTCGGTATGTGTTTACTTGTAGCCAAGAATGACCTTGCCAGACTTGATGACCCTGGTAGTTGTTAGTATGGCCCATCTCGAGATATCGTCGTTCGTAGTCTAACTTACAAGGCAAGCTTGGAGTTGATGGAGTTCCTGTTTTGTGCCGTTAATACCTCGATTATTACAACAAACGTCCGCGGTGTCGCGCCAGCTAAGCAGACGCCCGAGCTGAAGGCGCTGATCCGACGGTTGTGCAAAACTAATGGTGACTTACTGGTCCTTCTTGTTCTTCTTGACAGGGGCCATCTTGACTGATTTTTGAGGGGGTTGTTTGGCTGTCGGTTTGGTCGATGGGCGCTGGGCGGTGGTTGTCGTCGATGGTCGCGGGAGGAAAACGTCAAATATTAAACCAAGAGAATTTTTGGCAGTCTCGTTTTGCTCAAGTGAACAGCCCCGCACCGAGTGGTTCCGATCCAGCCAATCAGATTGGCTAGGCATTCCCCCTTCTTCTGCGGCTTGCGTTGAAACCCTAACGCGGCAATTACGCGAGCCCAGAGTGGGTCAAGGTTGGCCACCGCTTGCTTACCCAGCGCCGTGCTTTGAAATCAAAACGGCCTCTCGGTCTGACGCACCGTAGCAACCTTTTACAAAAGTGAGTGACGCCCAAATTCCGGTCAGATATTGACACCCATCCACTAACCCAAACCACCAACAGCGTAACGAGTGATCCCGTGAGATCTCAACACCGTCAAGATGGCCCGTCGTCCCGCTCGTTGCTACCGGTACTGCAAGAACAAGGTGAGCCGATTTAATCACTCTCTGGCTCCCCCCGGCGACCTCCGAATTTCCACGACAACTTTTGCGCATTGAAAGAGGAAGGAAGAAAGAACGAGAGAGTGGCACTCGGTGGATCTGTGTCATGATGGTGGACAAGGCCGATGCACACGTCGACGATGACAATGCGCAATCTTGGAGATGGAAAAGCGAGGACGTCGCAGGGGCTTGGGAATGCCTTCATACGCGTGTCCGAGACAAATCATGCTGACTTAGCCTCCCTCTTAGCCGTACCCCAAGTCCCGCTTCAACCGTGGTGTTCCCGACCCCAAGATCCGTATCTTCGATCTTGGACGCAAGAAGGCGACCGTCGATGACTTCCCTCTCTGCATCCACTTGGTCTCCAATGAGTATGAGCAGCTGAGTTCCGAGGCCCTCGAGGCCGCCCGTATCTGCGCCAACAAGTACTTCGTCAAGACCGCCGGAAAGGAGTCCTTCCACCTCCGCGTCCGCGCCCACCCCTTCCACGTTGTCCGTATCAACAAGATGTTGTCTTGTGCTGGTGCCGATAGACTTCAGACCGGTATGCGTGGTGCCTGGGGTAAGCCCAACGGCACTGTCGCTCGTGTCAACATTGGCCAGATCATCATGAGCGTCCGCACTCGTGACTCCAGTACGTTCGCCCTCCATATACTTACTGCCTGTCCTTTTTACTGTTGTGCGATGTCTAACAAATCTACAGACAAGGCCGTTGCCCTCGAGGCCCTCCGCCGCTCCCAGTACAAGTTCCCTGGTCGCCAGAAAATCATCATCTCCAAGAACTGGGGCTTCACCCCCCTTCGTCGCGAGGAGTACCTCGAGAAGAAGGCCGCTGGCCGCGTCAAGGTCGACGGTGCCTACGTCCAGTTCCTCGCCAACCACGGCTCTCTCGAGGAGAACATGAAGCGTTTCCCCGATGCCTTCGCCTCCGAGGCTTAAGGTGTGGGATTGCTGTTTCTTCTGGGATTTGGGTTTCTACCGGCTGGCGTCTAAAGTGGTTGCATGTCAACATGATGGGAGTCATGCTGAGGCAGACTCTAGATAGGAATTCAATCATTGGTACTTGACAAATATGCACCTGCATCTCGACGGCGAATAAAACGTAGAATGTCAACATTCTTAGGCAGGCTTCAGAAAGCGCCCATTGCCCCCCCCCCACGATCGAGGTTATTGCGCGGACGAAGATTGTGTACACTACCGGTACATGCTCCCCAAGATATGCATTCAGCCGAGGAACCTAAGGCTGAAGCCAGGATGATGTCAATCTCGAATCATGCGTATCGAGTGAAAGTGTTGTTGTGGACGGTCTGGCCCGTGGATCACTCGTGGCGATGAATGATACCATGTGGGCGGGCACATCCTCATCTAGGTCACGCTGACAGCGACATCTGCCCAACTGCGCCCGGATGTCTCAGAGGGGAAAAGGGAGTCGCTGAGGGAGGGGGTCGGCGGGGGTCCCCACTTCATCTACTCCCTACCTAGGTGCTAAGTAGGTATGTACTATGTAATACAGATAGGAATGATGCGCGGGTTGACGCTCGACACAATGGGGACTGTTGTAATGCGGTAAATGTCAAGTACTGGTTTAGGTGGGCAATCCCCTTGCCCCTTTTCAGTTCTCCTGGACCCGGGGACGTGATCGTGATCTCGTAAGCGTAACAGCCGAATCAGATACCATGAAGTGGGATTTCTCAGGTGCAGGTCCTGTGTACCAACACGAGCGAGAGCGGTGGCGTCTCGCTACGGCAGTACCTTGGTGTGCTGTAGTGTTAGGGAGCCAGTGCAGGAACAGCCCGACCAGCCGCCAGAGATGCCATGCAAATGGCAGATACGGTAGTGAGATTTGGCTGGGATCCTAGTGTGGCTGTTGGTGGGATGGGATAAGATCGCAGTTGCCGACCAACAGCGAGGGAGAGGAAGGGGATACCTAGTGTATGGCCCGTATGTAGCGACTTTCAGAGAGCCAACGTGGGTCAATGCCCGAAAGGGGGAAGATGGAGGGGGTCATGGTGGGCAGCGATCAGGTCCCGCCGAGATCCCAGGTGACCTAATGACGTTGTCGGGATTTCGGATGATGTCGGGGTGAGACTTCTGCGGATTTGGGGCCTTGATGGCGACTGACTTGGAGGACATCGGGATGTTGCCGCCAAAGAAGGTTGGAACGTCTTTCTGGCACCTGGTCTAGTCGAGGCAAGCAGTAAGTACCTTGAAACATTAAACCTCCCCAAGATGCACACACGACTCGTGAGCGGTGCGGGAAGCCTCCCACGCTTGCTCCGAAAGTTGGAATGGGGGCGATGGCAACGGGCGAGAGAGAGTCAGTCGAGACTTGAGAGATCGTCAGAGTGGAATGGCGCATTGTACCTGTATCACAGCTCCTTCTTCTTCTGCTGCTTCTTCTTTTGCTTCTTCTTCCGCCTCTGCTCCCCTT
Source organism: Colletotrichum eleusines (assembly GCA_016807845.1). NCBI lineage: Eukaryota > Fungi > Ascomycota > Sordariomycetes > Glomerellales > Glomerellaceae > Colletotrichum > Colletotrichum eleusines. The sequence continues at coordinate 1,934,356 of JADEZO010000005.1, forward strand.
TTCGTCTTTCCCTCGCCCTCTCGTCAAAGGGCCCAAGAAAGGCATTTATTTCGGCCACGACGCTGATGGGTACTGTCTTGGTAAGGGATACCTGGCGTTGCTGCTTATGTCAAGATTCGCAAAATGAGGGCAAGCAAACAATGTGCATTATGGCACGGCATGGGTCTGACTTGTTGTAAGGGGCGAAGATGGCCGCCAGTGTGACCTCCTGCCTGACTCTCTTGCTGGGCCGGACCATGGCCACTCACTCGAGAGGTACAAGGGAAACAGGGCACCGTCTGGTGTTTAGGAGTTGGCTCGCAGCGCTCCGGTTCTCCCGGTCTGGGGATATGCATGCAACAGTCGTGCAAATGGGTTGGTGAGAATGAAAGGCTGAGAGTCACAAGAGTGGTCTCTGCTCCCACCCTCCCAACAAAGCCAGCAATGACACGGGTATTACCTCACCCGAGTCCGTACCAGCCCCGTACCGCGAACGCAGAAGACTCCTACCTGTACATGTAAAATTCAGGAAACAAAAACAGAGTTCAAAGCTCCCTACGGAGTTCCCCCCTCTTGAACTCCTACCACCATGTCTCATCATGTCCACCGCTCAGGGCGCATCTGGAGTATTGCAGTCCATGATTACCTTTTTTGTATTCTCTACTCGGAGCCCAGAAGCAGCAAGCCCGGAGCTTGTATTTATTCCCTTGCCATGTTTTTTTTTCTGCTCCCTACCTATCTATGTATTGGGCACCCGAAACCCCTCCCCCATCAACTTACTTTCATGCCTGCCTATTAGGACTGACTTGCTCTCTGCACCTACCTAGGTAGTGTAGGTACCTACAAAGCGAATGTCCCAGACTCATGGATCAAAGCCAAAGGTTCCTTGATGTTGGGTGTGGTTTCCCTTGGATCCCTTGCCGGCACGCGAGCACATCATACATCCACTCATCTCTCTTGTCTGGCCTTGCGCCATTCACCCGCCTGCCCCCCTTCCAGTAGTATAGTTCCACTGGTACCCCTCCTAATCTCTGCCCTTTTCTTCTTACTGCGCCATTATGACGAGTCGTCCTTCCTGGTTGAAGGTGTCTTACCTGAGAATACCGCGCCTATCCCGCCCTTCCGCCGAGTTCGCCCACTTGTTTCGGGGCTAATCGTAATGTCGTGCGGTGCAAGGTACATGGCCGAAGTGGTAGTACTGCGGTACTTGGCCCGCTCTTAGTCGGTGACGCCTTAATTGGTGACAGTGACATCCGTCATTCTCTGTCTGTGTTTGGCCCGTGGCCCCATGGGAACCCACCCTCTCCACCCCCCGGCCCCCTTATCCTCCATCCCGCATTCTTCCTTCCATCCTTCTTATCATATGTTGGTCCCAGTAGATTGCTGCCACATATATCCGCTGTGGCCTGCGTCTGACCGAAATTTGACTTCGTTCCTACTACGGGTGTTTGAGCAGCCTCGAACCTGAACTTCTTGTTTTGCTCGTCCGACTTTGAGAATTTGCCAAACAAGGAACGGACAACAAGCTACTAATACGAGGCGCCGCTACCGAGGCGTCACCGCGATCTCGCGCGACTGGGGGACCTTATCGTGATTGTTCGCCCATCCCTTATCGGACCAACACAGCTTTACCTGTCTCTCCGGTCTATGGTTGCTTCCTTCCCTTCAACCAACTTCACAACTGGTCAAACAAATCATCCATCATGGCTTTTCATCAGCCTACAAGGCGGCCATCTCAGCTGCGCACCGTCCGCTCTTTGCAGGAGGAGGAGAGGGATGTTCCCCAGCTCCACGTTGAAGACCCAGCGGCTACTGATCCCTCCCACTCGTGGGTGCTCTTCGAACCTGCTGATGACACGACAACGACTTCGTACCTCAGCGAACAGGACGAGTCTCTCACTACTCCGGGCCGGTCGAGGCTTAGTGACATAGGCAGCCTAAACACATTCGTACATTCAGCCCGCGACACCGAATCGCGCCATTCCGGCGTGCACTCAAGTGCCGTCGACGAAGAGTCGGGCGAAGACGATGCCGAGCTTGACAGTCTTGACAGCCATCTACCCGAATTTCGGACGGTCCCGAGCATCTATACTCATTCTGCGGGTGCCGCTGCCGCTCAGAGTGCTCCTGTGCTTCCTGCTCACGATGGCTTGGGGTCTTTCAGGCTGGACGGCCCAGAGGTCCAAGAGCAGATCTATGCTTTTGAGAGATTCAACCCCAAGCGCGTGCGAAGGCGTCGTGAGAGTTTAGATCTAGCTCAGCCTGAGATGGAAGTCGAACAAGAGCAAGAGACACACAAGATGCAGAGGATCGAGGCCTGGCGTCTAGAGCAGAGCCGCATCCTTCTGGAAGAAATCAGTAGAGAGACGAGACGTCGCCGGCAATCTATGGCTTCTCTCAGGCCAACTGTGACTGCCGAAGACAGAAAGGCTGAGGACGTTGCAAGCTTAAGTGCGATGGGAAACGAAGATGATGCTGATAGCATGGACTGGCATTATGAGTCGGCTGACGCCACCAAGGATGACGAGCAGGGTCTGCTTGCCAGTATCACCCGCAAGGTCCTCAACGACCTGGGCATCGACGAGAAATTACTCTCGATTCTGCTGGGGGAGCAATTTTTGTTTGACGACGACCTGTCAACGACTCCCAAGACGGGCGCGGACCTGTCCAGCACACCCACTCTGGAGACCAGTGACTCATCTTGGCAAATGCGGGCGTTGGATCGCGTAGCAAAAGAGCTTGGCTTAATGGTCAACCAGCTGTCACATCGCCATCCTGGCGCCTTCTCGACATACACTCGGATGCAACAGATGCCTATTCCCTACGCCGGCCTGCCAGCCATCCTAGAGTCAGGTGCCGATACGGCAAAGGCTCCCAAGGTACAGGAAGTTTCTACGAAGATGCCCGAGTTCCAGCCAACAATGGCTCAACACGCGCGACCCATCAACATCTCTACCGGCCGGCCCCAGTCCGATCCTTCCGCACTTCGGAGTGGGGATGAGTCAACCCCATTACCCACGTCTTTCACACAGGAGGAGTGGGAGCAAGACCTGGACGTCAACCTTGTCTTCAGGTACTTGCGATCCCGTTTTAGTTCGCGGTCGACTCCGTCCACTGCCTTCACAACCGGTACTTCCCACCTTGCCACCTCAAGCACACCAGACACAGCAGCTAAAGCCGCGCGGGTGCGTCAGCATCACCCGCTCGTCTCCCGAGCCCGACCGGTAGAGCGCAGGACGTTCAAGGCGACGATGCCGTCTAACCCCGCTGCTATGCGGCATGCGTCTAGCTGTGCTAGTCACAGCACACGGCGGTCGGCGAGACGCAGCAGCGTTTCGTCGCGTCACTACTGGGACATTGGAGGGTCCATCGGAACGGGATCAGTCATCGCCTCGGTTGGCCCTATGGGAAGCTGGGGCGAGGTTTGATGACGCGAGACTTTCAACTGCATCAGAGGCATAGAATCGGTTTGTCACGTTCCTCTCGAACCGTGGCCAACGACCAGGAACGGGCGTCTGAACACGATAGATGTGTATTACTGCATAAGCTAGCGGGAGATGAAGTGAAATATTGGTGTTTTCAGCGGTGATTTGGGAGTTAGCATTTACGCATCACGACCAGATAGGGTTGGTTGGTGCTATTGGGCATCTACAGAGACCATATAGATATGATGGAGCTTAGACAAACGAAAGGAAAGCGTGTTTATCCTGATTTGATTCTAGTGTTATAACCAGTGTTAGTAACGCAAACATGGCAGTAGATACCGCTATCTGTGCATGACGTGTAAAGACAGGCAGCAATACTGCGCTACCTATTTGCTGCAACAGGCAAGAATTGAGGCATGCTGGGCGCGCGGGGGGGGAGTGTCCCGCCCCTCCGGAGCTCCAGCTAGATAAACCGGCCAGACGGCGGTGGATGTGGGGGGTGACGGTCTTGGCTCCGAGCGAGACTCCTGACGGGAAGGGTGACACAGACAAGACTTGGCCAACTCCAATAATAGTTTGTGCATGCGAGTAATTGAACAGAGTTCCGGGCGACGTGGCTTGCGAGACGACACACGTCCACAGAGGCGCGTCACGGCGAGTGATCGAACAAGCAGTATTTTATCCCTCATGTTCACCATGGCCTCCGCAGCCCTTCCCTCTGCACACTACGAACGCAGGGGGCAGGGAATGTGTTTCTCACCTTGAACGCCTTTTACTTGCGTCGATTGTAGCCAACGGTGCGCCGTAAGGCTTCGGCCGGAACCCGCTCAATGCTCCGGCGGACAAGGCCAACAACACCCCGACAGGTCGTTTTTCACGACCTAGGAACCAGTTGGTCATGGCGGACGCCTCGCCGTGGACAGATCGACCGGGTTTGGACGCCTCGCGGTTGCAAATGGACAGCATCATCGAACGGGCAGCCTGGCGCTGCGGGAAGGGGGGTCCCATACGACATGTCTATCAATCAAGGCCCTGCCCTGGTGGAAGTCTGTTCGCCGACCTGTCATTATCTTGCCTTGACGCCTTGGGGGGCTCCAAGGACGTAAGATTGTGCATTCAACCAAGCGAAGACGGGGTGTTTGCCGCCGCCCCAGATTTTTGATTTCAAAAGAAAAGAAGACGGGCGCCCCGCCGACCCAACCATCTCTGGGTTGGAACATGCAGCCTCGTCGTTGCTTTTTCGTTCTCCGACCCCTCTATAATCGCTCATCCCCTCCCTCCCAGTTGTGGTTCCGCGTCCAACTTGGTTGTGGAGCGCAATGTTTGGGACTAAGCAGGCAGGCAGGACCGGGGGGAGGGCAGAAGGGGTCGCAAGTCACTGCAGGAGAGTTAGCTCCCGGTTGGCAGTATTGCTAAGCTGTGAAAATTGGAGTTATAACTTGAAAAGATACACTGCCACCGCCTTGCATCCGACTTGCGGTGGGTGTGGAGCACAGTGCACTATGTATGCAGTACGTAGGCGACCGAGGCGATTCGAGTAGCCCAAAGGGCATGCCTGGCCAACGGGAAGCTTCCGCTGCATGCCATCCGGCCCCTCAGGAACATGGAGGTTGTAGGGGGTCTGCGAGCCAGGACTCTCTAACCCATGGCATGGGGAGGGGGGACGCGTCGGTGATATTCCTGTCTTTTCCCTCATCCCCCTTGCTCTGCTTGCCTGAAGCCTCCAGGCCGTTGCGGTCTGTTAAGGAATTGCGCGATGGGAGCGCCTGTTGATGCACACCTCTCACTGGTTTATAGCGGGCTGCAGCTACTTGTTGTGTGAAGCCATTCATGGATGATGGGAGGGATCTCGCGTCGAGATGGCGCACATCAATACCTAGCAAGCAGCTAATAGTACATGTGTGTACGTACCATGACCGCACCTAAACTGACTACAAGCCAGGCACACCCTCTGCTTCAAGCCATCCCATGCGCAATGCCCCATCACCACCAACCAGCTCGACACTAATAGATGGCTGCCGACTCTCACTTACATACATAGCAGCAATGCCATTATTTTCACAGACAGCAGAGAAAGACCCCAGGACGGAATCCCGTGATATCAAAAACCCTTGCAGCTTCTTTTCGAGTCATATTATCAACCTGCATCTGCATCACCTACTGTATATGCACCCCTGCCATGTCATGCCATGCTCCTCCAGATACCAAATTGACACGCACACACGCTGTGACCTTGGAAGAGCAAGCAAAGCCGCCGTAGTTTGCGACTGTTTCTCTTCTCCACATTTTCCGTTATCGTTTCGTACGCTGTAGGTATTCGTACATGATCCTCCCAGCGTCTTCCCTAGGTAGTATAGATAAATAGTCACTCTTCGTGCCGCGTTCCCTGTACCCCCCGCCATCAACCGATGTCCTGGGGTTCCCGTCCTTGTGTCGTACTCGTGCTGCCCAATCCAGTAGCCGCCTCACTTTCTATCAACAACACCTCATCCTCCACCACTCCATCGCCCGCCAGACTCGTCCGCCTGCCACTGTTCTCGATTCGCGCAATCATTTCCCGAAGTGCCGCGTGCGAATATAAAAGAGACGATTCCCTCTCCCCAGCTTAATTGCTATTTCTGACTCGCTGAATAACTATTTCTTTTTGGGTGCGTCTGGCTGAGCCCTCAGAATTATCCTGGGTTGGCTTGCGAACACCGACTTTCCAAACCGCGCATTTTGTGTTGTATCGGGAATAGCGGGCAGAGGGCTAACGACCACAGCAGCTGCGATGTTCTTCTAGGTCTATCGGATTGCGACCCAGCTGGGCCTTGGTTTGGGCCGCGTGGAGATTTTCTATCTTCCTCGTTTCCAAACATCCTTCCCTTCTCTCCATTTCAACATCAACGTCGTCGACCTCCCACCCCGGTTCATCCCAACAACCCTCGAGCTCCCGCGCCCGTCTCATCGCCGTCCGATCCGCGTCGCCGAACCTCCCCGATGAATATCGCTGCCGCCAATGGCAACGACACCATTTGACCCCCCTCTGCCGGGCTCCTCTTTCTTCGATATCTACAATGATGGCGCTGCCCAGCGCAACCCTGGCCACCTGCCCGGAGGAGCTTGCAACTACGTGGACTTGACACCCGGCGCCAATGGAACCAAGTGCGGATGCCGTCGTTTCTGGAGCCGTTTTGCTGTCGGGAGAGCATACACGGATAACCTGGGTACTGATAATTCTGTCTGGTGCATGTGTTCCCATCACGCCTGCTTCCATGATGATGGACGCGCCGCGAGCGAGGCGCCGGCGCCGGCGCCCACGCCCGTGTTCCATCCCACACCCACCCCGCAGGTTACTGGCCAGGAGAATGAGAGACCAAGAATCTCCAGAGAACCCCTCAGCCCGGTCCAGCCGCCGGAGATGTCTTTTCGGATGCCCGCCGGATTCACTCCGACCATGGAATTTACGAACCTGGATGCTGTCATGACTGTATCCCCAAATAAGCCTGAGGATTCTAGGCCGCGTCAACCGGACCATTCCACACAGCGGCCCGAGTCCACTCTACAGGATACGTTATGCTGGGGCGACTTTGTTCAGTCCCATTCTGGAAATACTGCGTTGCCGCCGATACCAGCCCAATGTCTAATGCAATCTCAACCCAGCTCCACTACATCATCCAGCCAGGCTCGTTATCTTCGTCCGTTCTCCGGGAAAGGCCTCCAGACACTTAGTGGTGTTGCTGCCACTAATTCGGAAACTCCACGAAAGGACAGGTTCCAGAATGCGGACTTGACCGCCCGACAGGATCGCCAAGCCAAGCACGACGCCGGGACTATGATGATTCACAGCGAACGCGGCGCAGACACTCCCAGGGCTCCCCAGTCTCCAGGAACCTTTGAAAAGGTCGATGCTGTGTTTGCCGGACCCTCCCGGGATACCTTTTGGCACCTTTCCGATACGGTTCAAGGACACGAGCACCGCCTCGAAAGGCTGGAAAACGTTTCATTTTCTGCTGCAGGCCACGATGAGTGTCATGAGAAGCACGACGCCATCGATCTCCGTGTGACCGACCTTGAAGTCCGGGTCGAGGAGGTTGAGAAGCTCATGAACGATAACAGCAGTACTACAGGTCGCCGCGTTGGTTGTCAGACCTTTGATGAGTCGACCAACAGCGTCATCTCGGTTGCAACGAGTACCACCACTCGAGCCGGGCACTCGGGTGAGATATTCAGCCAGATCCAGTCATTGCAGTCTCAGATCCTTCAGCTTCAATCGTTACTCCCTACGAACGCTCGACCTTGGGAAATTGAGGTTGTGTTCTTGCCTTTCCCGTTGAAAAAAGTGTGGCAGGAGCTCCAGGACTTCAAGTTGGAAGGCTCTTCAAGTTTGGATGAGTGGACGCAAATGCCCAACACCATGAGCTCCACGACTCTGAGGGCACAATCACCCTTCTGCGCGGAGTGGGCTGATCCAGGCCACGACTACGAATGGTTGATGGCCAAAGCGTGCAGTCCCGTGAGCATCATCAACAAGAGACTGGAAAGCCGCGGCCTGGTGCGCACCATTTCCGTCAAGGGATCCGACGCCAGAAGCGTCCAGGCAGCAATGCACGCTGCCTTCGGCACTACATTTGCCGAACTTTCGGGCAGCTCGCGCTCGTCCTCACGGTGGCGCAGTCTTGACAGCAAGACAAGTCGCTTTCTGGGCTTGCAACAGCCCTGGGTACCGCTCCGCAAGATCCACAAAGACTCCCGCCTCCGATTCTTGACCCCGGCGGAGATGACCACGCCTGCTCTCTGGGATGTACCATTCCTCAACTCGGTCATCATGCGGTCTTCTGAACCTCGCCTCTTTATCACTCAGCCCGAGGCCTATCTTCAAGATTTGCCAGCCTACGAGAATGGCTGGAACTGGCAACGGCTCCGAGAAATCAGCCGTTTTTACCCTGACTCCCAAGCAACTGTACCCGAGGCCGACGCACGAGAGGACTACTGGATGTGGAATGAACATCTTGACGAGACCCCAAGTGCACAGCCATCTTTGAGTATACGGCAGGCTGGCCAGCGCGCTTCGGCCTCCCCTTCTCTACACCAACTTGCGATACAATCTTCGATGCGATCATCCAGCCCTATGATGACCCGTGGTCAAACGCCAGCACGGGAGCGAAGATCATCCAAACCCCCGTACATCCGCACCACCTCATTGCCTCCGGCAGTTCCTGCGAACTTCTCGCCGTCACAGAAAATCAAACGGCGTGTATCCTCCTTCGGACAACAGAGAGCGGTCGCTCATGTCCGAACCAGTCCGCCGAATATCACGACAGCTCACAAACGGCGCCGAACTCGCTCTCCGAGCCGCCCCCTCAACACGCCCCGCTGGACCATATCACCAAGCCCCATGCCTGGTGTAATGCCCTCTGACGAGCGTCATCCATCGACTCGAGGCATCACGCCACACTACTATGCCACCCCATACAGCAACGCGCCCGTGGCAGAGATACGCCCACGTGGCACAAGCGGCGTCGTGGATGGTTCGCCCACGGAGGATGACGAAAGCCTGGATCCAGACTACGGGAGCACGAACCCGTATGACGAAGGCGACGAGAGCGACTACAGCGTCGAGATGGCGGCTCAACCGGTTCCAGCTCGAGAGGTTGACTCATCGTACTCGCGGCAGATCCAGCTACCTGAGGATGAGCCTTGGCCAGGCATCGAGGATCAGGATCACATGTCTGACGGCGAGAACATCGACCCGCTCTTCACCCCGACGGCCGATGACGACGTCCACTCCGAAGCGAGCAGCCAGCCGTCCGAGTATCCCAGCACTCAGCGCGGCTGGCAGGTCCCTGGCGCAGACGTCGGTGTCGGCTTCCACATTCACGAGGACAACGAACGCATGCAGGGTTGGAACTAGGAGAAGAGAACATTTCCGTAATATTTTGTCACATACGATGCCATTTTGATGAAGCTGACGCAGCGAGCTTGGAGTTGAGGCTGTTTTATCGACCATATACGTTGTCATTTAACTCGCGAGCGTTGGTGGGAGGGTTCCGCGGTCTTTCAGCATGGCGTTCAGACAGTACACGGCTGTTTTTCTTCTCGGGGTTTGGTCTTTGAGGGTAATACGTGACGAAAGGTCGACGGTAGTGTCCCTAGTAGACAGTTCTCCAGGGAGATGACGCACGGGATCAAAGACATGGAAGAAGCGGCTCGATTCGGGGCATACAGTTTGATTGGTGTATGGTATGCTGAACAGATCCGTGTAAAAGTATCGGGGGTTGTCGTCTGCGTATACGTACATGATACGTCGCGGTGGTTACTGGGCGAGCTAGAATGGCTCGAGGCAATACTCAGCATTGGCGCTCTTTGTATAACTAGCATTGCAACTCCTCCATATCTCACAATTGAACGACTCACACGCATGCCAGATCTTGAATTCGGTACCGGGTTGCCGTTGCTGCCCTAGGGGTTGCGGTTGGTATAGCCAGGCTGCCAAGGGGCTGTCTCGACATCGGACGCCCTTGAGTTACGTGACTCGTCTCCTGGCGGGGGGCGCACGCATCCCAAAAGGGATCGCCCGTTATGTCGGCCGTGTTCCCTACCAAGGACCGCATCAGCCGAACATCTCACGTCCTCCCTCGCGAAAGATGGTATAAAGATAGTTGACTACTACGACTAGTGTATGTAGGTATAAATATGTATTCATGCCTTATATCCTCATGCTCTTGTGGCTTTTTCGCCACTGCCCCAAAAAAGTGAATCCAGCGTTTGGATGGTGCGCGGGTCTGCAAAGGTATACCAAGTAACAATGTATGTGTGTGTAAATAATAAGACCAAACGGCAGTTCGAGACCCCGTCGTCTGTTTGATCAGTCAATCAGTAGCCCCTTTTCTGTTTTCTTCCTTGCCATCTCTTTTAACTCGCAGCTTCGATCGGCAAGTCTTTGCCGACATGATCCCGCCCGTTTCTCTTCCATCGCAACGGGCATACGTCTATTGCAGCAAAAGAGCCTCGGTGTGAAGGACGCCAAACAGGTTCTCAATCTCCCGCTGCACGTATTCCAGTTCCCGCGCGACCTGGGCTGTGACCAAGAGGTACGCGTACAGCAGCGCGTAGTCCTTTTCTTCCATGACCACACTGCTCTTGGTAATCTGGTCGTTGTATCCATTGCCGCTGGTCTGCGTCTGCACCCCTTCGCCGTTTCCGATCTTGGGGGACGGCGGCTGGTGATCCTTGCGGAACTGATAAATTTTGCCCAGTAGCCGGTCCTTGTTGCCCACTACCGAGGGGATCGCGTCGGTGAGCGGGTACTCGAGCATCATAGAGCTGGCGAGCACCTGGAACACGTGGCAGATGCGGTCGCAAAGCTGTGCCCGCTCAGGTGCCGTATATTCAAGCAGCGCCCTCTCGCCAGCAGACAGCTGGCCTCTTCTAGAGGTCACCAATCGCATGGCGTGGAACCCGTCCAGGATTTTGCCGGTGGACTGCATGATGCGACCGTAAGCGGCATCGGGGAAGGGGCCACGAAGTTCGAATTCGCTCTTTGCGGCGTTGCGCAAAGCCTCGAGCTTGAAGGCTGGGCTGTGTGTTAGCACAGTCGAATCTCGGTGCCATGGGGCGCTCCTTACCGTAACGCTGCAGCGCCTGCTCTTCGCCTGCCTTCATGTACGACCTTGTATTGTCGCTCCTGAGAAGTATAGCTAGCGGGCCTCTCTTCCAAATGAGCCCCAACTGAAGATAGAGCACCGACAAGCCCTCCTTGAACTTCTTCCTTCCCGAGATGGGCCAGATTGCGCGGCAAACAAAGATGCCCCAGAGAATACCCAGCGAGACGGCAACGAATCTGTGGTAGCAGATATCGAACATGAGAGGACTGGAACCGCCCTCGTCGTCATCGTCATCGTCTACCCTTTGTGACAACGAATAGGCGTAGAGAACAGTGACGTTCCAGGCAAGAAGCGTGATCCTGCCAAAGGGAGCGTTGTTCTTGACCAACATCATGTAGAAGCAGAAAAAGCTGACGATCCAGCCCAAAAATGCAAGAACGAAGGCGTTTCCTTGACTGAGGGCCCAGGCTATGAGAGCAAAGCTGACTCCAGCAATTGTGCCGATGAACCTTGCAGTCCCAGTGGTGTTGGCCGCTCCAACCGTCATGGACGCAACAATCATGAAGGATAGCAAGCCCCATTCGCCGCGCCAGTGCTGATACGTCGGTCTTGTTGCCGGGATGAAGGCGCAGGCCGCCCAAACCATTGCACCAAAGCCTACTTTGACGCCGAATCGAACTGTAAAGAGCCGTTAGCCATGTTGTGGCCAAATGTGTTGATCTCATCAACTTACTGTCATCACGCGCCAGGACTCTCAAATATTTGAGAAGCTGTTGCGATGCAAACCTCATGATACTGCTTGCATTCGGCGCAGCGTTCCAACTGAAGGTATCTCGTTGTTTGATCATGGTATCCGGGATGCCTCTTGGCAGGGCAGACTTCCTGATGGCACGCACAGGCTGCTCGGCGGGTTCCATAGGTTGTTGCAGCAAGCGCTCGGTGTCCAGGTTATTTGGGTCGGCTTTCTTGGGCTTTGCGGGCAATGAGAAGTACCTCCAGATCTTTAGCCAGTTCCAGCTGTGAGAGCCCGCTTCACGGGCGTACTTCAATTCTTCCAGGGCTGTTAGATATGCGTCAATGTCCTCGGCAACATTCTGCAGACTAAAACTGAAGTGTCCACAAGCAGCAGCGACCTCCTCAATATCTGCCTGGATTTTCTCGGATCGTGCTCTGCCTAGTTCAATACTGTTGTAAAGCTCTTGCAGGGCATGTGTCCTTGCGTTGCTGTATAACATCATGGCGTCCTGCAGGCTATGCTTGAAATGGGGGTTGACTGTTATTGTAGAATCTGCCCCTTTGGCGAAAGCCTGTTCCCTGAGGATTTCCGACAGGGTGTACGCCAAAGATTTCATCGAAGGGCCCAGCAGCGCGATAAAAAGCTCGAAGATCTCTGATGGCGAACGAAACGTCGGGAGCGGTGCTGGGGGGCCATCTAGCGTTTCTGCAGCACTCGGGTAACTGTCACCATCGTCAATCTCGTCGTCCTCTTCAATCGATGCTAGGCTTGCAAACCGCTCCCGAGCACCCTTGAGATATTGGGACATGGCGCGGGAGAGCGTTGGCGAGAATACTGTGCTCCCAGGAGACAGTTGTTCAGCCATGGGGTCCTGTGGCATCTCCTTGAGCAAGGTGAACTGCGTGTCGGCCGCACTCCTCAAGCCTCCTATAGCCTGCGAAAGGGATTCCAGCGACTTCACCAAGGCCTTTTCCAAGTTGTAAATCTTCTCACGACCCAGAACCCAGTGCTCCAACTTTGACTCTCGTAGGCTCTTCGTCATCTTGCCGTATGTAGTTTTGTACAGCCTCGCGACTTGAGAAAAATCCCCCGACATGATTTCGCTTTCGGAGCCGTTTAAGAAGCCACGAGTGATCATGGATAGCATGTCCGCAAGAGATACGGCAGCAGAGTTCATGGAGGCGCGCAGAAGCGCCCTCGCCGATATCCTCCATATCAAGAGATTGACTGTCACGGTGATCGTGATACCCATGACCAACATCTTCAGGACTTGGACGATTTTGGCCTCGGAAAAGTGTCCTTCATGGATGGCCTCCTCTCTAGTAATAACAGATATGATGGCGATGGAGGAAAGAGTGCAGCCCACGTTGACAAGGGGGTTGTTCAGCCTCTGCTTCACCCATCCGATGAAGCCCATACCGCCGCCCATGCAAAACGTGAGAATGAGGACATGCGAAAGTGGTATGAGTCCAAGCTGTCCTCCTACAACGACAGAGAAAGCCATGGCGATCACAGATACAAGCTCAGCGTATAGAACAGCAATGATGGCGATGGCAACGGCCTCGACCATGGAACCCCACGTGCGACTGGCGTGGAAGTAGACCGTCAAGGTCGCAACAACGTGCTTTCCATCCGGCTTGCCCAGAAAGGCCGAGATGGGCGAGAGGAACGTCGCCATGCTTCCCAGGAGGTACGCCACGGTGCATTTCAGCACACCCTTTCCTGCCGGCGACCGGAGCCAGGCCAGGAAGTGGCGTGCGGTGGTTTTGAGGTTATGCTTGACCACATCGATGGACTCGCCCGTGGTTTCAGCGGTCAGCAGGGACCGGTATCCATTCACTTGGGGCTGCGGTATCTCGATACTTGATCCGCGGAGGGAGAACTGACGGCGGCTACGCTCGCCCGTGCCTGCGACGATGAAGGTGCCATTTCGGAGCTTCTGGGGTCACATCGCGGGTTAGTTACAGATCGCGACAAGCGCACTTCGCGTCGCCGCACGAGTCACTCACACTCCGTTTCGACGGCCGCCTAGGTGGCCATTGGTTTGTGTTCGACGAGCTCATCACGGCAGGGTGTTGCGCAGCACCCAGATGTAAACCGTATTGGAGCAGTCGTGGAAATGGAATGCGCTCTCGACAAGGGAGTTTTGCGGGATTCGTCTTTTCTTGACAGGTTCGGTTCCAATGTAATGTAGGGGTAGCGGTAAGGATGAACATGTGGCGGTCGCTGCTAGGTTTGAGGTGACGTAGAATTCAACATCCCCGTAACATGGCACAGCTTCTGAATCAGCGCTGGCAGGCGCTATTGCTAACTGCAAAGGCGCCTGGATGAATTCGCAACAGCCGGTCATTCGCAGGCTGAAGGATGGACTAGGTTGGGTCCGCGGCACGCCGCATGGAATAAAGCTCCTTCCTCCCACCCCACCCACATCTTCTCCTGCCTTACAGAACATTCCCCAGGCCCGCCGCCGTCGATGTCATACCCATGCCGACCGGGGTCTATAGGTAGGTACTTTTGTGCGACACCCAACTACCTACCTAAGGTACCTAGTGTTGTACCGATACCAGCCCACTGAGCGGGTGTCTTATCCGTCTTAGTGGCCAGACTCCACAAGAGCTTGAGAACTCATATCGACTTGTCGAAACATCGCAATGACAGCTAACCAAGACTCCAGTACCACACACTCTGCAGTTTTCCCCACCTCTTCCAATCACCACCGTCGTCCGTTATTGATAGCACAACTCTTCCTATGAAAAGGTTTGTCTCAACTATGGCAGCAGTTACTCGCCGGCAGTTTGCTCCGTTGAGACCTGGCGCCGCGGCCAACTCAAACTTACCTCGACTAAAGGGTATTGTCTTCGACGTAGACGGGACGTTATGGTATGTCTTGATAGGCAACTTGTTTGAGTTGCATTGCTTCTTCTTTTTCTTCTTCTTCTTCTCCTCCTCCTCTTTATCCAACTGGGGAAGATGCATTTGATACGCAATTCATCCGTTGAAGACTCATCCATAAACCCCCATCTTCATGTGTCGTCCCGTTACTCTGCTAACAAAACACCAGTGAGCCCCAAACCTACATGTTCGGCGAGATGCGCCAGGCCCTTGGTATTACCAAGTCAGTCGACATCCTTGATCACATCTACGCTCTTCCCACAAAAGAGGCCCAGGAAACGGCCATGGAGTCCATCCGCCAGATAGAGCGCAACGCCATGGCTTCCCAGGTTGCCCAGCCGGGCCTGGCCGACCTCATGTCCTACCTGGACCGCCGCAGCATTCGTAAGGGCATATGCACTCGCAATTTTGACGCTCCCGTCGTCCACCTTCTCGGCAAGTTTCTTGAGGGCTCGCTCTTCGAGCCTATCATTACCCGCGACTTCCGCCCGCCTAAACCCGATCCTGCCGGCATTCTGCACATCGCTCGGAGCTGGGGCTTGACCAAACCGGTAGACTCAGAAGAAGATTTCGGGGACGAGACTGCAGCAGGTACCCAAGAAGTTCAGGGCAATGCCAGTGAGTTGATCATGGTTGGAGACTCAATCGACGACATGACCGCTGGCCGCAGGGCTGGTGCGGCGACGGTGCTACTTGCCAATGATGTCAATGCGCACTTGATTGACCATGAACATACTGACTTGGTGATTCGCCGGTTGGACGAGCTAATTCCCATTCTCGAGGAGGGATTCAGCGGTAGGGAGTTGAAGTCTTCAACATGATAGAAGCTGAGCGCTGGTTGCAGGCTTGCTGGTACAAACAAGCTTCGCTGTTTGTTCATCTAATGACACGTCATTGGCCCAGAGAAAGGTCACGGGGTGAGAAGCGCACAACAGATTGTTCAAGCATTCTTTACTTTGTCTAGACAGCATGCAGGCTCCAATGAAATCCGTCCTCCAAGCATACTAGATACAATATCTCACACAAGTGGCCTTCCCTGTCGACAAATCCACCCCGCTTTGGTCACTACCGATCGACGCCATCCTGTCCAAGCTTTGTAGAAAAGCCCAGCCGTTGACAGCTTTTAAAAGACGCCCATTTCTTTTTCCTTTTTTATTTTTTAAAAAAAAGAAAGAAAGAAAGACAGAAATAAGGTGATATCGATACGTACGCCAAGTAATGGCGAAGGGGAGAGCGGGGGAAGCTTTGCTATGGTTGGACAAACTACCCGGCTGTTGGGTCTTTGCAAGAATATCAAAGTCCGGCAGATCTGGGTTGTTTTTAGATAAAAGGATCCTCCAAGCCAACGACGTTATCTGCGCGACGTCTCCTGTGGCTTCTCATATCAGGTATCGGTAATCGCTTGGATGGGTAGATCGGGGCTGACGCGATCGCTCGATCCATCAAATGGTCAGAGGATGATCGATAAGCTGTCTGCGCCGACACATTACAGGTTCTCGGTCCCTGATAGAAAGATGAGTCTGGTTGTTGTAGGCAAGCAGCGCGGCCTGATGCTCTGTTGTGCAGTGGGTTTGCTTGATATGGTTGAGGTGCAACACCGTGGATATAGTTTGAGCCCTCCTGCAACTAGTTGGAGGTACCATTGTATACATCATTGGCGTAGCTTCTGGGCGCCGGCGGCATACCAAATGTTGCCTGTCGACGATTCTCGCGTCTTGAGTCATCGGGTGTCCCCTTTCGAGGAGGGGCAGGCGGCAAGGGACCAGCGGGGGCAGGGCGAACAGGCAGACTAAATGAAGCGGCGTTGGCGCTCACAGGGCCGGCGCTGCCCGGGTACTCCCCAGCTTTAGGGATAGAATTGGTAGTTACAATCCTCTGACCCATTCCAGGATGGCCGCCTGGCTGTCGACTGCTTAAGGGGTTGAGCCCGTTTCGAGTAGGAGAGCGGTTGGAGTGGCTGGCGGATTCGCGAGGGGAGATGATGCCAGCGCCCGCAATGGGGATCTCTCCCGAAGTTGGCGTATCGAGAGATCTGTCGTTTCCAGACCCGCCGTGGTACGTTGGAGAATCATTCGAGTTCAGAAGATCACGGGTGGCCGGTGACAGTTGAGGCGCCAAGTGAGATTTGCGGTTGTCCCTCTCCATCATACCCACCGCCCACTCTCTGAGGTCGACTGGTGTTCTCTTCGCAGCTTGAACGAATGGATCACGGTCCTATATTTTGAACATTAGTGGGCAGATTCGCCGATGGCATTGAAGTCGAACTCACAAAAAGCTCCTGGGGAGTAGGTCTTTCGTCTGGAACCTTGGAAAGACACTTTTGAATCATGTCTTCCAGAATCGAGGGGAAGGCATCGCTCTTTGGTAGTCTCGGCGCTGGCTCATGTACAATTTGCTGCAGAAGGTCCAGAATGCCTGCCGGTGCACACTCTCCGTCCGAGAGTTGCTCGCTTGCATTGAACGGGAATTTTCCAATGGCCATTTCCATAATGGTCAGACCGAAACTCCAGACGTCAGACTTAACTGTGTACTTCTCACCCTGGATTCGCTCGGGGGCCATGTACGTCGACGTTCCGACAAAGGTGTCTGCAACAGAATTGATGAGTTCACCGGAAACACCAAAGTCGCACAGCTTGATGCTTCCCCTGGAGTTGACAAGGATATTGGACGGCTTGATGTCTCGGTGCATAATGTGGTGCTTCGAGTAAAGATAGGTCAATCCTCCCAGTGTAGCCACAGCGATTTTGCCTAGTACATCGACTCGGACGGGGCCGAAAACCTTTGATACTCGATCAAGGGCGCTGGCATACGAATTAGTCAAAGCTCACGGCACTATCAGAGCGAACTCGAACTCACCCAACATCCATGTACTCCATACACATGATGACATCGTTGTGGTCATTCAGAAAGGCGCCGTAGAAATTGACAATGTACTCGGACGAGCAGCCATGCATAATCTGAAGCTCACGAACGATGCGCTTGCGCATCTCCTTCTTGGCTTCCACGTGGATAACCTAGGGCTGGTCAATATCGAATCCATGTGTGCATTTAATGAAGGCACTGACCTTGCGTGCCATGACAGTTCCGGTCAGAACATGCCTGACTTTGCTAACAGTGCCTCCATTTCCGGAACCGAGCTCCTTCAAAATCTCGAGGTCCTCTGGCCTCAAATCCAACTTGTACTCGATACCGATTTCCAGCTGCGCTGACTGATCGCCGCCATCCTTATCACGAGGATCGTATCCAGCTCTGCTAGTCTCAGCGGTGGGGGGGGGCTTGGGCGCAGCAGGCGTCAGGGCGAGGCCCTTGACGTTCTTGCGCTTCATGGATCGAGGCGCAAAAGGATCGGCCATGGTAGGCTAATAGCTCTCACTCGGAGAGCCTCAGTACAAAGGACCGGAATAGGAACTGGAATACACCAGCGATCACAGCGATGAAGAGGTCGCTGTCATGCCCTGTTGGCCGGTTGGGTACAGGTATGCGTGATTCAACGACGTGTTCTTCGGCACCGCTACTAGAGCCGTGGTCTGTGCCGTCTCGCAGCTTGTAAGCCGTCGAAAATCGTATCCGTGGATTGCGCAGCGGTGGTGCAGCAGTTGCGGATGCCGAAGCTCCTGTAGTTGAGGTGCAGAAATCTGGTCGGCTTGTGTGAGCGAGCGTAACGGCTTGTGACTGAGACGGACCGTGCGATGATCGGCGTTGTGTCGGAGAAGATGTAGGCGAGGTGTGAAGGGTCAAAGGTCCCAAACTCAGTGGCTGAATGACAGGTGAATAGAACAGCGGCGCGGGCGTAGAGCAATTCTAGTACCAGGCGAGAAGACGATGGACAGACAGTATCCGAAGTCGACAGGTGGGTGCGGGAAAGGGGCGCGAGAGGGGTCAAGAATGGTTCGAAATTTATCGGGGTGATTGCTCTCGATGGTGTTCCCGTTTCGGCCAAGGTGGGGTGCGAGGTAAGGTAGGGAGGCGACTCCGAGAATGAACGAGGGGGGAGGGACGAAGGGCAAGAAATAGGCAACGTGCTCCGTGTCGCTGAATAGGAGTAAATGAGAAGGCCTCGTAGAAATAAGTACGGTCGCTCTCGGTCAGTGGACGGGTGTTACGTGGGTCGGAGTGAGAAGTTGAAAAGAGGAGGGAGGGGGAGGGGGGGAAGAAGTTGAAGGACCACGCAGCAGAGTCAAGTGGAAAGCAGAAACGGGAGCAGAAGTTGATAGGTACAAGAAACGATACATGGGGTGGTGGTCTCAGGTCAAACAAAGGCTCGCTCGCTCTCTCACTTCCACACGCCCGCACCCACGCATCCACGCACCCACACACACACACATGATCCCAGCGCAAGCACAGGTGCGGGTGCAGTGCAGGGACGCGAGGAAGAAGGTACACTACCTACCTACCTAGGTAGGTACACTACAATGTTGCAGGAGCCCAGGTAGGTGCAGCCGGGCAGCGACAGCCCACTCGAGCCACGGTCCAGTCTGGTCCTGTCCAGTCACCAGTATAGCATAGCGTCAAGACACAGGTCTCCAGCACGTCCAGGTCGACAAATGAGAGCTCGAAAAAGGTTTCGCATTCACAAGGCGGCTGGCTGTATCTGTATCTCTAGTTCAAGACCCAAACCTGGTGATCCCGGGAAGTAGGCTTTAGGTACCAATCCCCGCACGAGAGGCAACTCGACTATTTTCTGACTTTTCCCCCCTTTTCGACTCATAGGCAACGCGCCTTCGGGCCAGGTTGCCATTATGCTGGCCGTCCATTGGAGGGGTTCTTTGTTCATTATCATGCCCCCTATGGTACAAATACAGGTACCTAGCTTTCTGCTGAATGTCCGCTTCCTTTCTTTGCGACAACGGCGGATACGGTGGAGAACTTGTCCCAAGGTTACTGGATACATAGTCGGGATGCGAACGAGCTAGGGCCCAGCAGAGAACGGTAGCCCCTAGACCGGGCCAATGTTTGAAAAGACGTTGAGACCCGGCTCCAGAGTACGGGATAGAGACGCCTTGACGCACGTTTTAAAGCCGCAATGGCAGCAACCCGCCTGGGTCCCCTAGGAGACCCTGAAGTTCCATGGAGTCAGTAACAGCACGCTGGATGGATGGAATTCTCAACCTTGGCTCGCAGGCCCAGAACGCCAAAGAAAGTCAGGGAAGGACCTCCTAGGTATTTTATCTCACTGGCCGTTGACACTTCTTCCTGTGTTTGCAATTTCACCCCTTCACCCAGGTAGGCTCCAGCCCGTATCCGTAGACACAGCTAGCTCACTTGTCGCTCACGCCCGGCCAAGCCCAGTCCAGCAACCCGGGTCAGCTCGTGTACGCTGGAGACAGCCTGGGAGATAAGCCTGACGACGTGAAGGAAAAAAAAAGTTGCTGCAAAATTCAAACCGAACCGCTATGCGAAAGTCCTGCGCTCCGTCTCCCGTATCTAAGAATAGGCATGTTTTCTCATCCGCTCCTGTCAATACCTACATAGGTATCCGTCAAAGATTGACCGTGACCCTTGACACGACAATCAAGTCCAATCGGTTTGCCGTTTCCATCGCACCCCCGACCCATCACTCACTCCAGTCCATAACCCTCTAGCAGGGGCTTGAGCGGCACCATCTCTGCTCCTGTCCCGTGGAAGCCGCGCACCGCTAAACTGGATGTGATAAGTCGGGTTGGACTTTCGAGCCAATGGTGAGGCACTGAAGAAATCCCACTTTGTCTCTGCATCGGGGCCCCGTGTCAGTGTCTCAGTATCTTGCCGCCTGCCCTTGTTGGTTCCTTACACCCCCCAACCAACACAAGACTCGAGTCTCTTGTCTCGTTTGCTGTCTGACAGACCCCCGATGGCTGCCCAAGGGCAGAAATGTGCCATCGAATCATTGAGTGATGGAACCATGGCTTGCCAGCTGCTGTTAGTTGCAAAAGCGCTTACCTCCCCCCCGTGACGCCCTTGTCTGTGTCATGCTTATAAACAACAGGCCCGGCAGGATCCATTAGCGCCCTCCTATTCGGCTCCTGCTTGAATTGACAATGCTCCTTCTAATCACGAAATCGAAACAACTATGGATATATTAGAACTGGACTATGGGATTCAGCGTGTCTATAGTCATTAATGTTATCATTGAATACCTTGTAACATACTCATCCTCTTCTACCGTCGCCTTTGTCTCACGGACATTTATGTTTGGAAGCGAGGTCAGTATGGGCCGGAATGCCGCGAGATATGCAAGTCCGTCTTGTACTCAAATGTTGGGACCGAAAGCCATTTGTGCTCTGGTACCTATCACCACTGATGATGGCAGTAATGTTCTAGTGCTTCCATAACAATGACAATGCCAACTTGTTCCTCTGCGATGAGCAGAAGTTGCTGGCTTGAGTAAGTATGCCCATTCTCTGTTTCTAAACACAGGTTGCTTGTCCTTTGCGAGTCTTGATCGGGTATTCAGCACCCTGATCCAGTAGATTCATGAGCGAGAATGCTGAGTAGCAGCATGTAAGTGAGCGGGAGCGTGAGCAATGGGGTAGCTATCTGGGTTTAGGTAGGTATTGTTCGAAAATTTAGGATTTGCATCAGCGAACAGGGGATAGGGGATCACACCCGGTCACACGTGGACTTAGACACGGATGGCATCGAATAAGGATAAGATAAGAAGGCTTATGTCGGATGCCGGAACAACTATCCCACCAGCCTCAGTGGGGCTGGGTTCAGCCGGACGAGGCTAGAATCTGGGTCCCGGACGAGGCGCGCTGGAGTAACCTAGGAGGTCCAAGCTTTCAATTATTCTAGGCGCAGCAGACTTGCAAGCAGCGGCGACTGAAATTTGCCTGAACAAGGACATTTCCCTTCAACTTCCAATCGCATCCTTCTATCCTGATCATCCAAAGACCACATCTGGGCGCCCAGCAACTACAGCTGACGTGGAGTCCACTTCCTCTTTCCGAGTTGGAGTCTGGCCAGTTGACATCAGCGAGCGCAACGTGCCCCCAAAGTTCCTATCGAAGTCGAAGTGACTTGCAACACGCGCTCCGACCTCTACACCTGGTAATTTCAGGATGAGCAACTCAATGCGTGACTTCGTTGACGGCGAGGCCGAACTCGATGACGAGGATGAGGAGTCAATGGACGAAGACGTTGTTTCTTCGCGTAGAAGGAACGCGGTCCCTGAGGATTCTTCTGAAGAGGAAGAGGACGACGAAGACGAGGAGGAGGCGCGCAAAGTAGGCAAATTTGTGTAACGAAGATTTGGCAATTTACTAATGCGACTGCTGCAGATCCGTGAAGGATTCATTGTCGACGAAGACGAAGAGGAGGAGGAAGGAGAGGATGAGGATGCCCACGAGCGGAAGCGGAAGCGAGAGCATCGTGACAGAGAAGAAGAGGAACAGCTCGACGAGGATGATTTGGAGCTGATCGGAGAGCAAATCGAACGCCGAGCGCCCACACAGGTACGATGATCACAGAACCACATTGCCACGCGCCTTGCTAACGCACCTTCCAGCCGAAGTTCAAGCGCCTCAAACGGGGGCATCGCGACGAAGATGACCGTGGCCCCGAGCGACGTGGCTTGGAGGACATGTTCTCCGATGACGATGAGGAAGCCAACGACTCACGGCCCTACAACCGATCCAACTACCGATCCCAAGCCGATGAATTCGACGACTTCATCGAGGAAGACTATCCGGAGGACGAGGACGAACGAGCGCGCCAACTCGAAGATGCCGAAGTCGCCCGACCCCGTGACAAGGGTGTGGGAGGTGTTGTTGACACCGCTGGTCTTGACAAAGACGCTCTCGAGGACATGGAGGCCATTTTCGGAAACGGAGAAGACTACGACTGGGCTCTCCAGATGGAGGACGAAGAGGAGGATCGTGAACGCGAAGAGCAGGTTATCGAGCTCAAGGATGTCTTCGAGCCATCGCAGCTAAAGGAAAAGCTCTTGACCGACGAGGACAATCAGATCCGCTTCACGGACGAGCCCGAAAGGTTCCAGCTGGACCGAAAGCCCTTCAAGCACTTGCAAATTAGCGCCGAGCAATTCAAGGAGGAGGCTCGGTGGATTGCGGGTTTGATGTGGCCCAAAAAGATGCTCCAATCCGAACTTCACGGACCCTTCACCAAGGCCATCGGCAAGGTTCTCGAGTTCTTTGTTGTCGACGACGTTGAAGTCCCCTACGTCTTCCAACACCGAAAGGACTACTTGATTCACGCGAAGAAAACGAAGAATCCGGACCATCGCGACGATCCCGATGCCCCTGAGTGGATTGTCAGTGCGGACAAACTACTCACCCAGGATGATTTGTGGCGCATCCTGGAACTCGACATCAAGTTTCGGTCGCTTATCGAGAAGCGAAACGCTTTGGAAAAGACACTCGAGAACCTCAAGTCGACTTCGAACGTCAAGGATGACGTGCTCGAAGACATGATTCCCCAGGCTGCAACAATGGAGGAACTGCAAGACCTTCAGGACTACCTTCACTTCCAGTACGCTGCCGAGCTCAAAGACATGTCCTCGATCAACGGCAATAGCAACCAAATGAAGCGCCCGGGGTCAAAATCAAATCTCTTTGACAGAGTCAGGCGGAGCAAGGCTTTCGGTTTCGTCCGCGCCTACGGTATCACTCCAGATCGGTTCGCTCAGAACACTCTTCGTGAAGGTAACAAGGTTTGGGCCGAAGACGATAGTCAGCTCCCGGATGACCTCGCCGACTCTCTTACCGATGAGGAGTTTCAAACCGGCGATACGGTCATGTACGCTGCCCGTCAAATGTACGCAGAGGAACTTTTCGTCAACCCTCGTATGCGCAAGCATTTCAGAGTCAACTTCTACCAAATGGGCGAGATCAGCTGCCGTCGAACAGAGAAGGGTCTGAAGAAGATCGACGAGTCGCACCCATTCTACGAGGTCAAGTACCTTATCAACCAAACCATTGCCGATGTGGCTCGCCAGCCGGAATTGTATCTCAAGATGATGAAGGCTGAAGAGGAAGGCCTCATTGAGGTTAAGCTTACATTGGAGAACGAGGACGGTTTCAAGCGCCAACTGCGCCAAGAGTTCATCTCGGACAACTACAGTGAACTTGCTGATCGGTGGAACGAGGAACGCCAAAAGGTGCTTGACCTCGTTGTTCCCCGCCTGTCCAAGGTGATTGCCAAGGGCGTCAAGGAGTCGCTCCGCACCGCATGCCAAGAAGAAGTCCTCAAAGCTTGCCGTGAGGAATATTCCAAGAGGCTCGATCAAGCGCCGTATAAGCCCAAGGGCATGATTCTTGGAACGGTACCTCGCATCATCACTCTGTCAAACGGTATGGCGGACCCAGCTCGTGACCCCACATGCTGGGTCTCGGTCGAGGAGGACGGCCGGGTTATTGAGCAGGGCAAGTTAGGCAATCTGGCCCGTGACGAACGTGCTCGTGAAGAGTTTGTCGAAATTGTCAATAGACGTCGCCCCGATGCCATTGGTGTTAGCGGATGGTCCGCCGATACCCAGAAGCTCGTAAGAGACCTGGAGAGCTTGATCAGCGAGAAGGGCTTGATGGGTCCTGAGTTCGACGATCCCGAGCTTGGCGAGTACCGCACCGAGCCGCTCGAAGTCATCGTCGTGACCGACGAAGTCGCTCGTCTGTACAAAGACAGCCCTCGAGCGGTTGCTGAGCACCCTACTCTCAGCTCCCTTACAAGATACTGCATTGCCTTGGCGCATTACATGCAGAACCCCCTCAAGGAGTACGCGGCTCTCGGCAAGGATATTACCTCCCTAGCTTTCCATCCTTGCCAAAATTTGCTGCCTCAAGAGAAGCTTCTCAAGCACCTTGAATCGGCAATGGTCGACATGGTCAACCTCTGCGGTGTCAACATCAACGAGGCCGTTGGCGATTCTTATACGGCCAATCTGCTACCATATGTTGCGGGTCTCGGTCCCCGAAAAGCCACCAGTGTCATCAAAGCCATCAACGCCAATGGCGGAGCTGTCAACAGTAGAGATGAGCTTGTCGGCGATCCTGACAGTGGGAAGCTTCCGGTTGTGGGTCCCAGAGTATGGAACAACTGCGCCAGTTTCTTGTTCATAGACTACGACGCGACAAATCCCACTTCGGATCCTCTTGACAATACCCGTGTCCACCCAGAGGACTACGAGTTGGGCCGCAAGATGGCGGCAGACGCTCTGGAACTTGACGAGGAAGACGTTAAGGCGGAGACCGACCATAACGGCCCAGGAGCTATTGTTCGCAAGCTCTTCAAAGAAGACGAGCAAGAGAAGGTCAACGAGCTTATCCTTGAAGAGTATGCTGAGCAGCTCGAGCGGAACTACAGCCAGAGGAAGCGCGCCACACTCGAGACCATTCGAGCTGAACTTCAGGCCCCTTACGAGGAGTTGCGCCGTAATTTCGCAACTCTCGGTCCGAACGAGATCTTCACCATGTTCACCGGTGAGACAAAAGACACCCTTTCTCAAGGCATGATCATCCCTGTCAACGTACGCGTTGTCAAAGACGATTTCGCTATTGTCAAGCTGGATTGCGGCATAGAAGGCCGCATCGAGGCCCACGATGGTCCCGACGGTGTACGAGTTAGGGGCATCTTGACCACTGGGCAAACTGTGCAAGCCAAGCTTCTCGACGTAAATTACAAGGACTTTCTTGCTAAGCTCTCAGCAAGAGAAGCCGAGGTCAAACGCCCGTACAAGCGCCCGCTGTACCACGGCCACGGGCAGTGGGACGAGAGGTTGGAGGCTGCCGATAAGGAGGAGCTCCGCGAAAAGGACAAGAGCACCGGCCGGACCCAGAGAGTCATCAAGCATCCGCTTTTCAAGCCATTCAATGGCTTGGAGGCGGAGCAATGGCTCGGTACTCAGGCCGCCGGCGAGGTCATCATCCGCCCCTCTTCAAAGGGTAACGATCATCTGGCCATCACCTGGAAAGTTGCCGATGGTGTCTTCCAACACGTTGATGTCCTTGAGCTCCAAAAGGAAACCGAATTCTCTGTCGGTAAGCTGCTCAGGGTGGGCGGGAAGTTCACCTACAAAGATCTGGACGAGTTGATCCACGAGCACATTGAGGCCATGTCCAGAAAGGTGGACGAAATGATGCAGCATGAGAAATTCGAGAAGCGATCCAAGACGGATCTCGGTAAGTCCTGCGGTCCACGCGCTTGGTGGCTGAGCACTGCTAATATTGACTGCAGAGAAATGGCTCACAACGTATATTGACGCCAACCCCAACCGTTCCGCTTACGCCTTCTGCATTGACCCTAAGCACCCCGGTTACTTCTGGCTTTGCTTCAAGGCCAGTCGCTCGTCGAGGGTCAACTCGTGGCCCGTCCGTGTCATCCCCGGTGGTTTCGAGTTGCTTAAGCAGGCGTACCCAGATATGCGAGCGCTGTGCAACGGCTTCAAGATCCGGTATCAAACGGAAATCACCAAGTTGCAGAAGGGCGGCAGATAGGCTCCCGCCCCCGATACGCGGGATTCTCACAGATCGAAAGAACTTCCCCGGATGGGCAAATACAACACTGGCAGTACGTCGCTTGGGAGCTACTACTAAGTCCGACGACAACGACATAGGAGAGACGTTTGATGACGAAGAAGGGGAGAAGAAATTCATTATGGGCAGACCAAAAAAGGACGTTCTGCAGTGAGCGAGCGGGTGGAAAGTGTTTTATCTAGCAATTCCTTCGATCCCTTATTTTCGATGGGGATGGTAGGGACTGCGGGGAGTCGATCAGCATCATTCATATAGATTAGTAAACTCGGTCCCTGGGGGCCCAAAAGCCATTAGACAAAATTGGACTCTCATGACGGTAGCGATCATTCAACTCAGATACACATGTTTTCGCCCATTTCAGCAAGTTGTTGAACTTTGATGGTATTGTTCCTGAGCCATCTGTTGAGAAGACTGAGCTGAGCCATTGTCGGTCACGATGCGGAGGCATGAGTGCTCTCTAATCGCCAACCTCTTTTCTTATAATTATTCTAGTCAAAACTACAACCACGTGTATGCTATCGAAACGCTTCTACAGGATTAGGGTACCTAATTTCTTCGAACAAACGAACCAGAAGTTCTCACCTCGCCTAATTGACAGGGGGTTGCTGATTGCACTTGAGTACGTATTAAACGTTGTTGCGATATATATCCCACCGACAGCATGTGCATGCACCCATCTACAAGCCGAAGACGGCGAACCCGCCAAGGGCCATGAGCGCGAAGCTGGCGCCGGCCCGAACGGCGCCGTTGACCACGACGACCGGCTTGGTCGGGCAGCTGGGGCCGGAGCAGCCGGCGGTCGAAGCGCCAGGTGCGGTTCCTGAGGGCTTGCGGGCAGCCGGCGTGGAGAGCCTGGCCACTGGGGTGGTGACATTTTGAGCGTGGGGGCTGCCGCTGGGAGCGCTGGGCTTCGGGGGGAGGCTGAAGGGAGATACCTGGGAGAGCGTCTTGGTCAAGCCCGGGCCGTAGTTGGCGCCAGAGGGAACAGCGATCTTGGTAACGATGGGTACAGAGGGACCGGCGGCGGGGATCGACCTCGTGACCACCTTGGTGACGACTCCTCCAATAGGGCAATGTGGAACGGACGGAGGGCACCTTGTGATGGTATACACGCTGGTGAAAGTAGTGGTTGGGATTTCAGGGCCGGGATTGGGCCAGTCGTTGTTGTTCTGGTTGTGGTTGTTGCCTCTGACCGGTCCCGTGGGCTTGGGAGCAGGCACCGGCGAGACAGGGCATACGGTGGTGTAGAGGGCAATGGTCTGGGTGATGACCTTACCAATACGGCCGGGGCAATCAGTAATGGTCGGAGGGCACGCTGTGACGGTCGAGACCTTGGTGGTGTATATTGTTGAGGTGGTCAGCTGGGCAACGGTCGTCGGAACGGCGTGGGTCTGCTTGTTGGTGATAATGTCCTTGGTGGGGAAAGCGGTCTTGGTGATGGAGTCATAATCATCATCGGTGCACACGTCCTCTTCGTCGGTGACGCTGCCGGACTTGATGGAAATGGGCACGGAACCAGTAACGGGCGCGAACTTGGTGACGCTGGCACTTGTGGTGACGGTAGCAGCCTGGGAGTCGGAGACACTGACGGACTTATCGGTAACCTTGGGGGTACCAGTCTGCGGGTGAGAGTCGCTGGCCGAGGCAGACGCAGAGACAGATACGGATGCAGAGGCAGAGGCAGAGGCAGAGGCAGAGGTCGAGATCACGGGCTTGTTGCCTTCCTTGAAGATGCGGATGTCCTTAATCTTGAAGTAGGTATCCTTGTAAACCGAGGGGTTCTGCGCAACGTAAGATGAGCAGACAGCGTGGCCTGTGGAGGTGGCACATTGGTCCTTCCAAATGAAGTCGTTGCCGGCGAGAACGCCGCAGAAGTCGATGTTGATCACGAGTCGCTGGTCCGAGAAGTGGCTCTTTATGTTGCACTTGTCGTTGGAGATCAGCATGGAGGGGGTACCCCAGGAGGAGGTGTCAGGCGAGTCGGATCCGATATTCTCGGGAGCGGCATCGTGAGTCCATGCTAGGAGCGAGTTCAGCTGGCTGATGAAGTCTAGGCTATTTCGGGGCAGGCTTACCAAAGAACTTGATGTAGTCGTCGGTCCACTCGACGGCGTCTGTGGAAAAGGTGTCAGAAACGGCGGTTCGTGGGGGCTCAAGCCGGGCCAGCTTCACTTACAGATACCGCCATCGGCAGAACCCCAAGGGTCTGCAGAGGTGGCAGTGGCACCGCACCCCTCGTTCTGGTACTGGCCAGGGGCCCACTGGTCACAGTTGGCCGTGTTTACCTTGGAAGTCTGGCCGACCTCGCTGATGGTACACTGGCCCTGCTCTTCCGAGTGGTAGGTGTGGGCAGCGGGCTTGTTGGCAGCCTACGGCGTTCTCAGCAATGTCCATGTATAGCAGTTGTAGCTAAAGTCCTTACCGCATTGTTCCAGCCCTCAAACCAGTCGAGCTCACCCTTCTGGGGCCACGGGGCGCCGTAAGACCAGCTTCGGTCACGTTAGTCCACGTATAGTACAACATGACATAGTAAATAGTTACAAGGCAGACCAAGCACCACAGACAGGCTTGGGCAGGTGAGAGAAACGCGCAACCATAAGAGACTTGTTGTAGATGGCTTTGCTCTCGAGCCTCACACTGGAACGACCAACGCCAGGAAACTCGGTGACATTTTGGACCTCAGGGCCCAAATAGACCTCCCCGCCGGCGTTGCTGATGAGACCCATCTTTTGGGCATCGGCACGGGTCCGGTAGTTGATGTAACCCGAAGTTGGGTCGACATCGTTGTAGTTTCCAGTGCCGTATTTGCTCTCAAAGAAGTCAAACTTGTCAAAGAAGTTTGTCGAGTCGTAGGTGTCGTCGAGGACAAACTTCTTGGCGGCGGCGTCACCAGCCAAGGCGAGGGCAGCCGTGGCCAGAGTAAAGAGTGAAGAGACCATGATGGCTGTGTATTAATGAATGAACAAACGATAAACTTGGTGTAATTGAGGTATAACGAGTGACTTGACGTGAGATACGTCGTTGGACGAGCTGGACGGCTCTGGAGGCTGGATGGCACAATCGTCGGGCTGGTGTACGCTGCGTGAGGAGAGAAGGGTAAGGCCACATCCCTCACAGGCGGACGACGTGCTGTTTATGATGCCCACGGCGCTTCCATCACGGGTGTTCGGGCATCCCACTTTCGCCGCCGCCAGACTGATTACTTAGACGCGCAGATGCAGGGCGGCATTACATTCAGGACAGCCTCCGTAGACTAGTTGAGCCTCTCATCTTAGTTCTGGCCTCCTTAGGCGCCCCCTCTCAGACTTTTCGGTTGGTCGTGCTGGGCCGGGTTGGCCGCACAGTCAACGTTTCCCCAAAGGGAAAGGAGGGCTACGAAGAAGGCTTCACAATGCATACTGCGGATCAATGACTCTAATGAAGGCGGCCGGTGCCAAGCATTGCGAGGTCCGTGAGAGCTAGCGGTGGGTGGTCCCTGGCCTGCGCCGAAATCAGGTGCGGGAAAGAAGGCCTGGGAGTTGACAGTGATTTGGGGAGGGGGGGGGGTCCTGCGACGGCTGCCAAGGGCGTCGAGCGATGTGGCAATTATCGACTTACATCGGTTGATAGGCTAAGTCGAAGAGGATGCTAGTTATTAACTAGGAGAACCTGGTGCCAGCCACAAGTAGCCAATGGTGGCTGAACTTCGTGACTCTTCAGCAGAGAGTACTGTCGCCGCGACTCGATGCAGCAGCAGCAGCCCATTCCATACCCATGTCCCAATAGGGGATGGCAATGCAGTTTGGTTGTGTTGTCTGACGCACTTACACGATAGTGACAGGGAAGCAAAGGCTTCTTGTTTTAACGCGCGCTGTGCCACAAAACGAAATGAGAGAAATGTGGTTCCGCACGCAATCAGGAGCGCTGGTGCCCAAGCCACGAGCTCGTCGTTTGGGCAATCGTTGCTGATCACGTCAAGTTCTGTGTGTGTAGTAAACGGAAATGTTTCTACTTTCAACCTTGCGCCAAACTTCTGGCCAAGGCGAGCAGGGAGATGGGCTTGACGGGCTGCTATTCTCGGCAGAGCTGAACATGACAGGCCGTCGGAGCGTATCGATGGACATGGCTTGGCAGTGTCTCAGCGCTCGCGGTCAGGAGAATGGAGAAAGGGGAGGAAGGTTGTGGGAGGTGTCGGCCTAGCTCGAGTTATGCCCACTTTCGACATCGCCGCCGATCCAAGGGACTCACGATCTAGCCCTGGGGCTGCAAGGTTGGATGGAAACGATAACCGAAAATCACCATCACGCCAGGATCTGTCGAATAAGTCGGATGTCGTCATGCAGTACAGGGCAGGCAAGTATGCGAGCATGCGCAAATGATGTTTCGTGATCCCTTGGGATGGAAACCGTGTTTGTGAGCTCCTTTCGGGGGAAAAGGGGATGTTTTGAACGGATAGACTTTGAGAAGCAGAGAGATGCCAGCAGGAATCCGCTTCCTAGCATGGTCCGCCCGCGTCGTGGGTCACGAGAAAACCGCCTGTATGGCCCAGCACTAGCAAGGTCCAGCAAGCGTCCGCTAGGACCGGCTGCGAAATACGAGACCGCGGTTCGAGACGCCATACCCTTTACGACCAAGTGAAGAAACGACAAGAAAGACCAAAAATATAAAGAAGATGAGGCTTGATGAGGGTATCCCCGCCAGATATAGTCCCCAGACCAGCTTGGTTAGAAACAGGAGACCAGAACATGCAACTGTGGGAGGTGCACTCGACAGGACAGCATGAGTGGTACACAAACTTGCCAACATACACGTGGCTTCGTATTGTTTCTGCCGACGACGCTGAACGGCGTAGCAGTCATGACTAACCCAGTCCGTCACTAGCTGTACCGGGTGCACTTGTGTGTTTCCGACTCGATCTGTTCAGTATCTCCTCATGTTGTTGGGTCCACCTTGGCTCTGACCAAAGAAGCATCCGAATGCAATGCTTTCTCGTCGTGGAACTGCCCCAAGGCAACGGGTAGTCTCTCCGAGGGTAGTTCCGGTTCCAATGGCCAGCACGGCGAATCTACCACGGCCGTACTGGCATTTATCGCAGGTCTTCCGACCTTTATCATCTGGTGCAAAGTTGTCAGTCTCCGATGTTTGACAGGCTGTGACTGCAACGCCGGGTGGGGGTTCGTGAGATTTCAGACAAGTTTGAGAAGATATGGTAACGCGGTGTTCGTCGGCACTGCACCACTGAATCCGGGACAAGCCCTTCATCGCAAGGTGCTTCGCTGGCCCCGCGTGCGTCATCATATAGAAGGGAAGAGAAAGGTACGGGACAGGGGACAGAGCTTACAATGTAACAGCGCTGTGTAAATGGGTATCTTTTGTTGGTTGGTCGACGAGATGCTCCACCGCGGGATCATGTCTCGGGCCTGAACTTCCCACGCTTCTCCTTCATTGCTTCGACCTTCTTCCGGTCCTCGTCGAACCTCTTCATCAGCGCGGCCTGCTCTGCCTTGCGGCGCTCCCGCAGCTGGAAGCGGTAGAAGTCCGTCGTCTCCGACTTCTTCTTCTCCGCCTTGTCCACCATCTTCTGCCGAGCCTCCTCCGCCTCAGTCTTGTTCGCGGGCGCCACGCGCCCGCCACGGACAACTGTGACGAACCCGTCCTCGTCTGGCTCATTGCGCAGCCTCTTGGCCATCTCCGCCGCTTCCTTCTCCTTTCGGTTGAAGACGTTGAAGAAGGCGTGTACGGACTTCTGCGTCGCAGCCTTGTCGCAGCGCGACAGCTGTATATGTGTCGAGATCCATTGCGAACCGAGCTCGGAAAGATCGGGAGAAACGCCTTCTCCCCAGACAGGGAACTTCCTGGACTTGTTCGCCTTCTTGATGGCCTTCATCACGAGTTCGACACTCTTCTCGTCGGCCAAGAGAACAATGGCGCTGCTGCCGCTTTTCCGCAGTCTCCTTGTCCAGATATCAGGCAGCCGGACAACATCTTCCTCTCTTGCTCTCTCTTCCGCCTCCTGCTCGTCGCGCTTGCGCTTCTTGCCAAAGCCCGTCACCTTGACGGCCTGGGCCGGATCAATGGTCGTAGTGGTTTCCCGCTCATCCTCGAATGCAATGCTCTCGAACCGACCAGGTCCGACGAGCGCCGCAAATACTTGACGGAAGTGGGCTTTGGTACTGTCGACGGGAACGTTCTTGAGGAAAAGACTCCGGTCGTCGATCTCGGTCGGGATCTTGGGCGCATTCCGCCGGACGCGGATTTCGTGGAGGGCGGTAATGGGGCAAGAGGGGAGAGCCGGCAGCTTCACTGGCAGGATGACGAAGCCATCTGCTTGGGAATCAGTGGGTGACATGGTGTGGGAGCGTGCTCAACACCAAGAATGTGCTTGTCGTCCTCAAGAAATGAACAGGAAGCTGCCAAAATTCTCGCCGGATCAAGCCAAAGAAAAAGTCGGGGTGGGGCCAATGTGCTTATCAGTACGCTCTGCTATTGGCTGGGTGTCTCGAATATGCATTAGTTCTTATCGACGGTAACGAGCGCTCACCGAGCGCAGTGCAAGGTCCTCTAAGCCATCATATGTCATACCACTACCATCTATCTAACTCTTGGAATCATCTTGTAGTGAGACGCAAGTCATAGATGCACTTTATTCTCTGCACTGAGCCCAACTTCATTAAATTCAAAGGTCATGTTCGCTGCTTTTGCAGCGAGAATGCCATAAAGCTCAGTCATGATCGAGGAATATACAGAAGATGGGCGCAAATCAAGTCATCAGGCATAAACCACGACTTCATTACTCGGGAATAATCGCTCAAAAAGCAACGCCATCAGACCTCGATGGAGATTATTCCGATACCACGGCTCACGCAACTCAACATTGATCCAACCTTGTCCTCGGGACTCAAAGCGGTGCCCCTGTGCTCAACTTGGCCGCTCACCAGTCTAACCTTGCACGTTCCGCAGTTGCCGACCTCGCAGCTACTCTCGATATCTTCCCCAACCTCTCGTTTCAGAACATCCAGCAGCGTCTCCTCACCCCCCACCTTGAGCACCTTGCCTTCTCGGTTTACAACGTTTACCTCGAATGGGTCTCCCGACGTGTCGGCAGAGAATGCTTCATAGTGCACGTCGCTGTTGTCGAGACCGCACTCCTCTGCCGCTTTCCTCGCGGCCTCCATCATTCGCGTAGGTCCGCAAACGTAGACATGGCTGTTCCACTTGAGCGTCCGCATTATGTGGCCAATATCCATCCTCTCCCCTGTGGACCCGTCGTACAGTCGCACGCTGCGGCCAAGGGCTTCCAAGCGCGGCCGGAAAGGTACGTCGTCGGCCGAACGTACGGCATAGTGCATCTCAAAGTTGTAGTGAACCTTGTGGTAGGCCTCGGCGAGAGCCAGGAAAGCGGTAATGCCGATGCCGCCGACTATGAAGACGTGATTGCTTGAAGCACTGGCGATCCGTACGTCGGTGGTGATCCTCCCGACCTGGAGAACGTCTCCAACGGCCATGGATTCATGGAGGTAACGGGATCCCCCGCGACTCTGTGCCTCCAAGGCAACACCGAGTTCGAATTTACCGCGGTTCCCAGAAACAATCGAGTAAGACCGAATGAGGCCGCCGGGAAGCTTGAGCTTTGCGTGGGCGCCAGGCTGTAGATCTTCCACGTCCTCATTCAGGCTGACAGCAGCCCCGACAATGAAAGACGCGATTCGCGGGGTTTGCATCGACTTCTCGATGATTTTGAAGTCGCGCCACTTATCGCCCTTTTCCCTCCTCTCCTGGGACTTGGCCTTTGCCACTCGCCGCTGGAAGGCACCGCGACTCTCCTTGCCCAAGTCCTCGATCGCTGACAACTCCTCGTTCATAGCCAAGTCGTTCTGGTTCCTGTGCAGATATTCCTGAATCCTCTCAATGGTCCACTTGGGCCACTTCCGCTCAACGAGCCTGATCTCATCGCCTGCCTTAACAGTACCTTCCTTGAGTACCCGATAATACCAGCCGGTCCTGCTGGTCTTGAACGTTGTCGGAGCAAAGTTCTTCAGCTGGAACCGGTGGTTTAGCTTGTAGCATGGTTGGCGCGGTAGGCTGACTTGAAGCATGACTTCGTCGCCAACAGCGATGACATCTCCGATGCAGACGTTCCGCTCATTCATGTGTTTCGTAACAAAATTCTCCCCGAATGCACCCGGTTTAAAGCGATCTGCTGCTGCAGGATACTCTTCGGCCCAGGCAGGATAATGTGAGGAGCAATCTGGACGAACACTTGTCAGTACTGTACCATCGACAGAGACATGGATGCGGTGGGTAAGTAGACTCCTCACAGCTGTGAATTGCCTTGTCGGGGCCGCCATGAAAGGTCGGGTCATGCTCGTCCGCCTCAAGGCCCAGTGAATATACACGGACTGGCCCTTCCCTTAAGGTTTTGTCAATTCCGGATTCGACCTCTAACCCAGGCATCTTCTTCATCATGCTGGTTCGGACCTCTAACAGAATATCGCTCGTAAAAGGCGACGAGAGGTCGGTCTCCTGCACAGGGCTCATGTTTGTTCTCAATGAGTGTCGATTATGAAGAATTATTGAGAGAAATTGAAACGATGTATGTAAAATGGTTGTTAAGACGGAAGGTCTCCTTCCCAAGCTAGATCTCATTCGGCTTCGAAAGTATTGATGATTGTGACCGTGTGAACTACGTATCATATGCACAGTACAATATGCATGTCAGCCAAGCCAGAAATACCGCGCTTTGAAGGCTTTGAAAGTAGACAATGGCACTTTCAGACACGTATTTATCTAATGTTACTTTTTCTCTTCTTTTCTTTTTGCTGTTGACCACAGAATTGGCCCTTCAATCGCCGTACAGCCCCGCGTAGCAGGGCGTAATGTAGCTTGCTGTAGTCGTTGGTGCAGATGCATGTGGAGGCAACTTGCCTGTCAACCAACGATATTATGGGGAAGCAACCACCTTCGAGTTTGGTATTTTCCAATAGACCTGAACCAAAACATTGCGGGGATATCTTCGTTGCGTTTCTGTCTGTAGGCTCTATGAGGGTTGAGATTTCTCAGCGATTGACAAAAGTGTTCACAAGCCATGAGACCTGTAGCAGCTTTTTATGGAAAGGCAGTCTCCGAAGAGGCAGGCGTGGTTTTTCCCGAACCAAAGGAAGACTGTATTTAATCAACCAGTAACACTGCCTTTACTGCCTATATGGTAGTCAGCACTAAGGCAGCCAGGCCCGGGGCCATAAGCCAGTGTTATCTAGAGCCCCTGCGTCGGCGATAAGCAGGAGATCCAATGAGGTTACACCGCGCCCGCAAGTCGCGTATGGTGGCGGGATCCGACCACACCTAGATACAAGGCTATCATATCAGTCTTGCAAGTCAGTACTGGGCTAGCGTATGTCTGTCGGAACAGAGCCTCATCGTGGCAGATATGGCTGTTGCAGAGAAACCCGGGCTGCGTCTGGTTCAGGAAGCGAAGCACTGGGAAACCCCTCTTTCTCGAACCTTTGCAGTTAGATATCACGAAGTCTTGACTTCCGGCTTCAGGCAGTGCCGCTCTCCTGATGGTGCTGCGGCACAGGAAATCGTTGGCAATACTAGTAACTTGGGCTATTCTACTTTAAGGGGAATTCTCCGTCGTTGGCGTTCGTCTCTTCAGCTTAATTGACGCCGCCCTCTGAAACCGTCGAAGCTGCAGCCGCGTTGTCGTCGAATGCAACGTCAACGGCTTATACATGGTTCTGGATTATCGGTGACAACCCGGTTCTATGCCTCTGGCCAGACGAGTCCACGGTGGAAACCTAAAGTAGCACACATTCGTCATCAACTACATTTTCTTCACTCTTACTTACCCCCTCAACGACGATTCAGGTATCACAGTCCACGTGAACAGCAACACTAGATCGATGTCCCCAAGGTGCATACAATCCTCAGACTCGCTCCGTGGTGTCTGCATTTTCAGGCCTCAAACTACAGCGTCCATAGTCCATTCTAAGGAGTGCTGACAAACAGCCATGGCTGGCAAGTGGCTGCCACATCATCGTGCCCATTCTCTCCTGTAGAACGCTATCTGAAGCATCACTTAATGTCTCGTGCGAGCCACTTGCTTCTGGGACGTTTCTAGCGAATGGGGCAACGCCACATCATCCTCTCATGGGGTGCAACACAGGTTGAAGTTTCGGCTTCTGGATGTGTGTGCACCACTGGTTGGCCGTCTTCGTGGCGACCCTGGTGACAGGAAGCGAAGTGGCACATATCGCGGGGGAATGCAAGGCCCCCTGGGAATGGCCTACGGCCCACGCCGCTTATCTCCCCGCCCTTGAACTGACTGGCATCAATCGATTGGAGCAGTACAGTTTATGGCTCGTCCTTGAGAGAAACTCATAAGTCCCGAGTGAGGCTGTTCATGGCAATGGTCTGCCGTTTGGCAGCACGAGAGCGGGCGTAATCGCAATCCAGGAAACGGCACATTCGCTTCGATATCCATTTCTGGGGAAACAGCCCTCTCCTGACATCAGACCTAAAAGGCTTGTGAGCATGGGTAGATCCAAATCACTAACGACTTCTTTGAAAGCAGCCGGGCGGCGCAAGCTAGGGGTGGGGCAAGTAGCGCTATTCTAAGCGGGCTGGCGGCGATTAAGTGATTGATACGAGGGGAAAAGATGTGTCTGTTTTTTGAGAACTGACAAAGCTCGTAGTCCCGTCGCAGGAATTGTGATTTTTCTCGGGAGCAGAGGCTGAAAGCAGAGCCGCAATGATGGAAAACTCCCTCACATGCATGTTGATGTTGGAAGAAGAACATGGTTGACGGAAGACAGCGGAGGGAGACCACCTGGGCTCAGTTGAGGGGCCGGGTACGTACCTTACCTACGGACTTTGAGCCGCATTGTGGGGTTCATCACGTTCTTATTGGACGAATTTGGTCACAGGGATGGATGGTAGTACCTGTGCGTGCCCAGATGTTTGCTGGCAGGGGCTACCCCAGCGGCTTGTCTTTCTGTAGTTAGGTAGGTAACTTGGATAATTACTATGTACTCCGAATTCGTACGTGCATTTATCTGTTGCATCGAGTCAACATGAGGCTTGGTACTTAGTTTGTCTCGCTGTCTCGGTCACAGAGCCTGACCCCCTCCCCTAATTGTTCCTTCTGTAGTTTCCATCCACAGACCTTCCTCTGGCCCCGTTCAAGTCCACTGTTTCTGTGTATTCACCCTTTCCGTAGAAATAAACCACTCAGTCAATCAATAGGAAGCTTGGTCTCAAGTTAGATGACCAGTGTGACCTCTACTAATAATAATCAGGCTGCCTGTTCATCCGAGGTCGTTGGAGAATGCATCTCCTCTCTACCACGATTCTAAGCAAACTGGTTTCGCAGCCTTTTTTATGCAAAAATGTACATGATTCAACTTGGTTCCCTGCATGGGGCAACAAGGCTTGTAGACATTACCGACTCAGGTAGTCGTCGTCGTTGGCGTCTCCGCCCCCTTCCCTTTCCTTTTTCAATACTCAGCTGTGGATACGAACCATTATGTTGTTGAGTTGAGGCTCTGCTATGCACCTTTTCTTAAAACGGGTTCTCCAGTCCTGCCCACAACCTCTTTCGGCAGCGACCTTGCCTTGTGTTGCTTTCTTCCTCACTTTCCCACACGATACGCAGTTTCACTCAGATGATCGAGAGACGGGATCAAAAAAGTCGTCGACTCCATCATGATGCAACGGTTGCCTATCGAGATAATGTCATACATTGCCAACTCTCTGGGCTTACATGACATATTCAACCTCAGCTTGACATGTTCCCAATTCAGATACATCGTGTACAATGACGATATTTGTCGGACTGCACTTGAGGTAAGCACCCTCCCCCCCTTCCCGCTACTCCGGTAGCATCCTTCTTGTACCACACTGACTGTTTGCCTTAGACCAATGCCTTCCACTCAGCCGAGGTTCAAAATGCCCGCTTCTCCAGACAATATGCTCGTTCCTTGCGGCGATTGGTCAAGACCCAAAATGCCATTGCTGCCGCCGCGCCATACTCTGTTGCAATTGTTGCCCAAGCAGATGAGTATGTGTACTGTGATGGCATGCTTTGCTATACCCATGGCCACGAGTCGCTCCGTCTACTCCATTTACATGAGTCTGCGGGCTCCGAGATTGTCATCGATATCCGCACGCTACTAAAGTCCGCTTTAGGGTCAGATCTCGGAGATAGGAAATGCAAGTTTCGCCCGATCCACTTCGCCTGTGGGATTATAAGCTGTCTCTACAGCCTGCCAAAGTCCGAAAGCCGAAGTCGCCTCATCGTTCTAGATCTGCAGCAAAAGAGGCTCCTGGCAGCCCATCCTCTCGAATCAACATCCAAATTGTTTGTGCGCAATAACAGGGAGCATCTTTACTACGGCACCTATTCTCTGACTGGAGATGACGGCTTCAAAAGATGGGCTTTGAAGCGATTCGACATTTGCAAGGACCAATGGGACCCAGGCCATTTGGAACTTGAAGGTTTAGTCGGATCAGACATCGGCGCCACTGTCTGTTTTGAGTTGCTTGGCAATTACTTCTATGGGCTTTCAAGTCTGAACAGTTTCGAGGTCTATGAAAACGACTGGACTTCGTATTACTACGGATTTCGCCTGCCGGTAGGAAGTTCACGGGCCGAGGACATGCAGCTAACATCGAAAAGTACCATGTGGCGGCGGCAACATGATGAGGGGCCAATCGATGATAGATGGAGTACTCTGCGACTCGAAAGGGACCTAGTCACTGGGGTTATCATGGTCTCAGAGTGCCGAAGAGAGTGGCTCGTCGACAAGTCTTCAAGTACAAGGACATCATACCACACAGCACTCAGGTTTTCCGATCGCCACCCAAGTCTGGGCGAAGACTCTGATTCGGACTCCGGCTCTGATAGCGATACTGAAACCAGCGAGATGCTATCCGTTCATCCATGCTCGACTGGCACAATAGCGCATACGAAAAAACAACGGGAGGAATCAGATCTCCACAGAGGTGATAATGGCTTCACAACCCCAGCAATCACTCTCAGTCAATGTTTTATACGCCGTTACAACTATTCCTGTAAAACGTTTATCGACCTGGTCAACGACCCTGAAGCTGCCGATTTGATGACACGGAGACTACAGCTACGTTGTATTTCCCGCTCTAGTCATGCTGGGAACAAACACCGTCTGCAAGAAACCCCTGCTGACGGCTCTACACAAGCAGCTCTTCAGCTCTCTACGCCGAATAAGACATCATGGTGGCCGCCAAAAGTTGACGTGGGCCATAATGACGTACGCTTAGCAGAGTTGGACAGCTTGCTTAACCCGATGGGCCATAATACTCGAGGCCCTATTTCAGGGGTCATAGACGACTTCTCCATGGTTTATGCTGTCGGGCCGCGGGCGTCCCAGAGTAAACGACCTCTGGTATTCATCTCATTCGACCCTGCCGTCAGAATTCCAAATACCAACCACTGGCCTGGTGGCCCGATGGCGCCGGCACGAACTAGACCGAAAACACAGGGGGATAACACGATGGACCCCTGCCCCTATCCCACACCGCAGTCGTTGCCGGCCTCGTGGCCTACGTCGAGAAACCCCTCTTTCAGTGAGGAGCTTCTTCCTGTCCCAAAGCAGCCATTGACGGGTCTGCTACCAGACCTCTGCGGACTCTACGAACCACCCTGGTTCAGGAAGTCTCCAGCTGCGTACTTGCATGTCGCTACCACTACTGGAAAATCTTCCGGCTTCAACTTCGCATACAGCGGGGATCATTCGAGCTCACGCCAGAGATGGAACTGAGAGCATGCCGACAATTACATTTCCGATGCCTGTCAAATGTTCCAGGCATGTTTTCTATCGTTGGGCTGGGATCCTACCTCGTTCCGCCCTCATCGACTAGGTCATCCAAAATCAGACGCCCCACAGCATAAAAGTACCTTGTCGTAGACCCGATAGTCACATATAGGCGAATGGGTGGGTGTCCTCCCAACTCTGACAGAGCCCGTACATATGTATCATGTATCAAAGGATGGGCATTTCGGGCGCTTATGATCCGGCAGCCTTGGCTTTTTGAACTCCTCGTTCACCCCCACGCGGCGGTAGTGGTTCGCGCAAAGACGGATATTTGTCTTGCCTTAACCTCGAGCCACCAGTATTACCATGTCCAAGAAATTAATTGTATCTGAAGCGAGGAGATAGGGCCACGAGGCCAATCCATCATATTTGCTTATGTGTCACTTCTCGGCGGCCGCTCGGGACGCCTTACCCTCAGCGGCCTGCATCCCACGGGCACCGGTGGGCATCGAGTGGCATGTCCAAGAATGGCACTTTTTTTCACGAGAGGGTGCGCCAGGGAGGCGCCTGTATGCATACATACTGAGAAGTGAAGCTTGGGCGACGTGTCCTATTCTAGAAATGCAACGGTACGTCGGATATTGGGAAAGAGGGGGGGGGGGCATGCTCCCTGGATCTTACCACATTCTGTACACATCCTGCCTCTCTCGATACATCTTCTGCACGGGAAAAATAACCAGATCCGTCCATGAGCCTCGTATACAAACGGAATGTTCTGTCCATCGTGGTACCACACATGATGCCCAACTCAGGTCCTGGTCTCCCTACCTAGAGAGGGCTGGGGGAACGAAAGAGCCTCACTTCTCGGCTTCTTTCCTCTCTCCCCCTCCAGAATAACAGTAAGCTTGGGAAATGTAGACACTCCACTGCCGTCCGGGCTACGCATCCGAAAGCTAAGAAATCAACGTCAAGCCAGTGGTTGTACCAGGATACCAGGCGGGAACCCGCATGTTTATTACATAGAGGCCCCCAGGCGGAAAGATCCCAACAAAAAGGTTCTCGCCGAAGCGCTGTGCAAAAAGAACAGATGCTTGTAGAACGAGGGGCTTTATGGTTTGACAATAGCAGCAAAGTCTTCAAGAAAACAAGTAGGTATGGGCCAATATGCACACTCTACCATGCCCACCGCCGTCTCTCTACACCGAGAAGCCCCAAGGTAAAAATGAGGCTACGGCTTTGTGTCGCACTAGACGCATCGAAAGTGAGTCATCTTCCAGCCTTCTTTCTCTTCCTTACTCTACATCCAGAACAGTCTCCATCCCTCCCTTCCTTTCCATTCTCCCCTAATTGTTTTTCGACTCGAAATGACGGGCAATCCCTTCTGCGTACGCCAAATCCCCAAATGCAAGTGTTTCGCCCCTTCCCCAATATCCCAACGGCCGTTTATTAATGTAGGTACTTCTGCAGCACAGTGTATCCGGGCGAAGATCAAAGATGATGTCGGTTATGGTTGGCGAGTGCGGGTCTCATTAGTCGCTCAATTCAACTTGACGTAGTTTCCTGTGCAACCGACCAATCAGTACTTTTCTCTTTGGCAAGGCCACAATGGTAGCGGGTGGGTATTTACCTGGGAACTGGCCGGACTTTCCATTCAGTTTGCCTGTCCACCACTCGTTCTCGTTCTTTGTGCGGCTAACAATCTCAATGACATCCCCGGCCCTGAAGCTCAAGTCGCCCTCGGCTTGCGCGGCATAATCGTACAGAGCAGTAACGGTCTCCGCGGTAGGTGCTCCGCTGAGTCGGCTGGGCTTAGGCTTGGGTGGAGGAGGCTTGGACTTTGCTGCGGCAATGGCGGCAAGTCCACCGCCAGATGTTCCGTTGGTTGCCGGAGGCGAGTATGGGGGTGGGACGTCGGAGGATTCGCTCGGCCGAGTGTAACCGCCAAACTTTGAGGGTGGCGCCGTGGGCGTGGCTACCGAGGTCGACGAGGAGGACGGGCCGGCAGTAATCAGGTGTTGGGGCTTGCCCTCGATCGCGGGGCGGCCGTACTTTGGCGGGCGCTTTTGGCCTGTTGTTTTGAACTTCACGATGGACAGCTTCTCCGCCTGCTCCTGGATGTCGCCTCTCTTCTTGTGGAACGCTTCCAGCACGTCGAGGGTGAGGTCAAAGTAGCCGATGTCGCAATGCTGCATCTTCTCGTGGAGCGTATAGAAGATATTGAGCTGCATATAGTAGAAGGACTGGAAGAGGGGTTGGATGAATTGCTGTTCGAGCTCAAAGAGCCGCGGCAGCTCTTCCTTGAGTAGATCGTTGAAGTAGTTAAACTCCTGTGTAGCCTGCTCCACATCGTTCTCGGCTTTCCACAGGGCCTTTTCGTCTTTGGCACTCCGTTCCTTCTTGTCCTGCAGCTTCTTGAGGGTTTGCCGGTGTCGGTCGTAGTCAAGCTTCTTATGTTCGCGCTTCGCAGTGGTCTTGCGGATGACTTTGACGACATCCAGTAGTTCGTTGGCTGGGCGAATGACCCTACTTTCTATCATCTCCAGCTCCGGCGCAAGAGTCTCTTGCAGGTCCTTGACGATAGCCTCGTACTCTTCGCAAGCGCGGATACCCTCAGGATTGCCGCGTATCTCTAGACTGTTGGGGTCCGACATTCGACCAGATATGGGCTTGTAAATCTCGGTCATGGCCTTGCTGAACTCGATCTGGTGGCTAAGCATGCCGTTGATGGCTTCGAAGTACTTCTTGGACTCATCGTGCAATCGCTTCGTCTCGGTCTCGAGCTCCTGAAACCTGCGCTCGGAATCGATGTAGACAGCATCCTTTGTATGCTCACCGATGTTGAAGCGAGACTTGAACTGCTGGGGCGCCTGTTCGTGACGCGAGAAAAAAAAAGGAGACATCAGTTTGCGATCTTGTGTTGCGTCCTCACGTCACCGTCACAGCGCAGCGGGGGGACGGAGAGACCCCTCACTTAGTGGAAACACGTACCCGAATGACGCTTTTCTGGAAGCCCCGGAAGCTCATGGCGGGGTGAGATTATGGTGTTGATATGGCAGATTAGGTATGGCGAAAGTCGGACCAGTGGAGGGAAGAGGCGTTGATTTGGGGGATAGGGTTATGACAAGAGAATCCGCTGTTTGAGGGTATTCCAACCTTATGAGGAGTGGGCTTTCGCAACCTGATTGTCGCTGGTGACGACGTAGGCGTGGCTGTGCCGGTCAGCTTCTGCGCAAGACCGCTTGGCTGTGGCGCATATGCGGCGGAAGAATAGGAGCTAAGGCCCTACTATCTGGGAGCTAAGGTACCCAAAGCAGGTGCCTAGCGGTTCGAACGGCAAGGACGTAGCACGGCAACCTGTGAGTTAAGACGTGTGTTTAGATGTGGTGACACCGGCTGGGGGCTAGTGGGCAAGAAAGTCAAAGTGAAAACGCTCGTCGGAGGAAATAAGTCAAAGTCTGAAGACATTCGGAGTAGCAAAATTGGGAACTCGAACAATGCAACACGAAAAGGCAAGTGGAATATAGTTACGTTGTACGGTCGCGGGCGAATGTGGTATATCAAGCAGGTACATACCTACCTACCCATGACATAGGTGACTCCGAGAGCCCGCCCAGTTTCTCACAAGGAATCTACTACCCAGTGTCTAGGTACCTACCTAGGTACGGATAGGTAGTCCGCATCCAGTAAAAGACCAGATTACCTACCTGGTCCTGGGAGGCCTGGTTGTGCACGCTTTTCTTAGGTAATCCGAGTGTCGGTCTTAACAGTGCTGCGACCGAGTTCGCCCCTCAAGGGTGGATCTGAATGGGGAACGTCATCAACTGGGGGGGAAGCCGTTGGGCGTGGCCAATCACGGCTCAGATGTTATCCCCGACCCCGAGACGGTCGGAGACCTGATCCAAATTGCCAAAAATTCCCAACAGCCCGGATAGTACTTCCTTCTAGAAATTATATCTTGCCTTCTCCCCTTCCTCTTTTTGAAGTTCGATACCCTCTTCACCTACGCCGTCGCCATCAATCGCGCACTATGGCTAGCATCACATCAACTGCCTTTAGGCAGGCAGGTCGTCTCTGCCGCTACACAGCAGGACCCGGAATCCCTTCGCGAGGTATTTCCTCATTATCAAGGGTGGCGACAGCTCCCGCGCAGAGATTATCTCAGCAGCGCAGATACGTCTCCGAGACGAAGCGTGACAATGCACAGGTCAACGTTGAGACTGCTATCAAGCTCGACAAGAAGGACTTTATCGATGTCATTCCTCAGTCGCCAGATGCGCCAAACGTCATGGTTAGTCCCATGGCCGAGGTACTGAAGCAAGTTACCACAATGGAGGAGGGCCAGCGACCCATATATCTGGACATGCAAGCCACGACTCCCGTCGACCCCCGCGTCCTCGACGCCATGCTGCCGTTCTACACAGGCATCTACGGCAACCCGCACTCGAGAACACACGCCTATGGATGGGAGAGCGAGGAAGCTGTTGAGACGGCGCGGCAGCACATTGCAAAGCTTATCGGTGCCGACTCGAAGGAAATCATCTTCACAAGTGGCGCCACCGAGAGCAACAACATGAGCATCAAGGGTGTCGCGAGATT
Organism: Colletotrichum eleusines; assembly: GCA_016807845.1. NCBI lineage: Eukaryota > Fungi > Ascomycota > Sordariomycetes > Glomerellales > Glomerellaceae > Colletotrichum > Colletotrichum eleusines. Next base: position 1,978,807 of record JADEZO010000005.1, read on the forward strand.
TTTTGGCAGATCCGGCAAGAAGAAACACATTGTCACGTCGCAGACCGAGCACAAGTGCGTCCTTGACAGCTGCCGGCATCTTCAGGATGAGGGCTTCGAAGTCACATACCTTCCTGTCAAGAACTCTGGCTTGATCGACATGGACGAGCTTGCTGCCGCTATCCGCCCCGATACTGCTCTCGTCAGTATCATGTCCGTCAACAACGAAATTGGTGTGATTCAGCCCCTGGAGCAGATCGGCCGGCTCTGCCGAGAGAAGAAGACATTCTTCCACACCGACGCTGCCCAAGCTGTCGGCAAAATTCCCATGGACGTCAACGCCATGAACATCGACTTGATGTCGATCTCATCCCACAAGATTTATGGACCCAAGGGCATTGGAGCTTGCTATGTCCGCCGCCGGCCCAGAGTCAGGCTCGACCCTATCATTAGCGGAGGCGGACAGGAGAGAGGTCTACGAAGCGGCACTCTCGCCCCGCCACTGGTTGCCGGCTTCGGTGAGGCGTGCCGCATCGCATATGAGGAGATGGAGGTACGTGCTGAGCCGTCTTGCTTTTCCTATTTTTGTTCTGCCATTCCCCAGATGATTTGCCCTATGCATGCATGGCTCTCTGAGTGTCAGATCCAATCCTCCGTTATCTGCTGCGGGCCATGTTTGCCGTTGCTGTTACGAAACAAGTACTGAAAGATGTTCTAGTATGATTCGAAACGTATCAAGGCTCTGTCCGATCGCCTCCTCAACGGTCTTCTTTCGCTGGAGCACACAACACAAAACGGTGACCCTAAGCACTTCTACCCTGGATGTGTCAACGTTTCGTTCGCCTACGTTGAGGGCGAGTCTCTCCTTATGGCTTTGAAGGACATCGCCTTATCTTCTGGCAGTGCTTGCACATCTGCGTCTTTGGAGCCTAGCTATGTCTTGCGCGCTCTGGGCAACAGCGACGAGAGCGCCCACAGCAGTATCAGATTCGGCATTGGACGTTTTACGACTGAGCAGGAGATTGATTACGTGCTCAAGGCCGTCAAGGAACGGGTTGATTTCCTGCGTGAACTGAGTCCACTCTGGGAGTTGGTTCAGGAGGGCGTGGACCTCAGCACGATCCAGTGGAGCCAGCATTAGACAAATGGCTCTGTACGTTCTGCTTACCTGCGCATTCTGTCTCGTCTGCCTTAATCGGAATCCGCGAGTTTGCCAAGGTTTGCGCAAGAATTTGCGTGCATCTCTCCAAAGCAGAGATGCCTGTACTAAAACCCATATTTGAGATGCCTAAACAGCCAGCCTTTTCGTTTTTGTGCTCGGGGATATTGGAGTTGGGCCTGGGGCAACCAAAGGGAAGTAGAAAATTTGACCAAAAGTCCAGCGGTGTTCGAGTTCAACGGGGTGGCAACTGTTGTTAATGAACTTCAGCCTGTACATTAATACATACTATTCTGGCATGAATGGGAACATGGACGCTTTGAACAATGAACCATCAAGCAGACGATTCAATTACTTCCAATGTATTTAACGTCGAGGTCACCGGCACGTTTGTGCTACTTGGTGAAAGGCATGTCTCTCCTCGGGAAAACTGCCTTCCAATAGCAAAGATACACGATACCTGCATGGGTCATCAGGTTGCCACATATGCGAGAGCTGTCCTCAGTGGCAACGCCGGCTGCGGCCTGATGTGAGAGTGGACTGTGACTGAGCGGCTCAGTTCCTTGCATAGTCGACAGCGAGCGCGTCAGATCACGAACGTGAGATATGCAGCAGCGTGGTTGCGATGCTGGCCAATGTTCAGCCGCGTCGTTGCGGCATGCTCTTGACTGATTGACTGATTTGCTTAAACAGTCACCCAGTGCCAGGATACATCTAGCGAGGAAGACGGGAGAGGTACATCATCAACCATTCCGCAATAGGGAACATGCCGTAAGCAAAAAGTCCAGACAAACTCTGATTACGTCTTCTGTGGGCTCACATGGCCCCGGTACCTACGTCTCAGCTCTTCAGATGGCAAGTACAGACGCCATGAAGAGATGTCGGGAAGCAGGCAACTATGGCGTTCGGGGCTAATGAAAAAGGTTTGAAGTCGCGAAATGACATCATGTGAGGGGCGCAAGGTGCAAGGTCGCTGCCCCTCCTTCCCGCGTTCCCCCTCCACACCGGGCCCCCAGCAGCTGTGCTTGGGCATTCGGAAGGGCCTTCCAATGCCTATGACATCACTCGTTCAGCTCAACCTGGCAAACACAATCGTGGTGGCCAAAACAACGAGATTTCATATGTTGCAGGTGGCCTGCCTCAGGAAAGGGAGGAGGACCTGGCTTTTGGCTTCTTCGTAGATAAATTGCATCGGCCCTCTTCCCGACCTCTACAACTCATGATCATCAACCACTTCACAGCTCATCAGACTTATTTCAAACCACCTACCAACAAATCAATCCATCAACCAATTCCATCAAGCAAACTATCATCATGTCTGCCAACAACGACAACACCTCCACTCTCAAGTCCTACGTCGACTCTGCCACCGGCGCTGCGCAGAACATGCTTGGCTCCCTTACCGGAAACACCGCAGACCAGAACAAGGGCGAGGTCAAGCAGAACAAGGCACAGGTTGAGCATGATGCCTCCCACGCTACGGCCAAGCTTCCCGGCTTCACTGCTACCGCTCAGGGCGTGAGCAAGGACGACCCTAACCGTGCCAACGGTTCCTGGAACCAGACCGTTGGCTCTGCCAAGGAGGCTGTTGGTGGTCTCGTTGGCTCTGAGGTAGGTTTTCTTTTACTCGCTTGGACCTGCTGAAGCTTGCATCTGCAGGCTCCTGCCAGGGCAAACAGGCTGACGTTTTGGTTGTAGAACCTCAAGCGGCAAGGCCGCGAGCAGAATCTTGAGGGGCAGTCGCAGGAGGCCAAGGGCCAGCTGAATGACTACACTTCTGGCATCGGCAACCGTGTCCAGGGCACCCTCGGCAGTGCCGTTACTGGCCTCACTGGTGACAAGGCTGGCCAGGAGCACTACCAGAGCATGCATGACACTGGTAAGACTCAGCAGCGTGGTGCCGAGTACGACATTCAGAAGCAGGCAGAGGCAAAGCAGTAAATCATGGGCAATGCCTCACGATCTGTTAGTATGAGCGAAGGCTGGCGTAGTAAAGGAGAGAGATGTGGAATTTGATACCCCCTTGCACGAGAGAAGGCATGCACCCACCTATTTAGCCCTTCAGGTAGATGATAAATCAAATCACCCGCCTAATTCAACATGGTAATGTTGGTCCGAATCGGTGATTTTTTTTATATTTACACTATATCCATGAAAGCAAAGCCCATCCATACCGTCCGCATTAGGAAAGTGGACCAGCGGAACGTCGACGGCATCTACGTACCTGTACGATCCCCCGCCATTAAGCGCTGTGGATCGTTGCGATGCTTGGATGCATTCTGGAGCGTGCCATATGGCGAAGCGAGGGGAAGCCTGTTCCTTTAAACGGTTTGCTCATAACATCGGCGACGTAGGTAGGCAACGAGGGTTGAAACCACACTTTGACTACTTACCTTAATACCATGCACCTACCGGCGATCTGAAGGAGCTAACCGTCCCCGCTGACCTCGGGTTGCAGCGCAAGCGCAAGTGCAAGTGCCATGCACCAAAAACGTGTACACTAGGTAGGCAGGTATGTACGCCTGTTACATAGGTAGTGGGTGGAGAGGAGGGGGGGGAGCCACACAGAGGCTGCAGCTTGCATCGTTCGGATGGCACATCACGGTGTTGGATAGACATGTAAGGTACCTGGGATCGAGGCACTCCAAACAGCCAGTCGGTTTTGCATATGCCTCGACCGCGCAGTTCTGCTGATTTTCTGCAGCTGCACGAGATCGCTTTTCTCCATCTCTCTTCATCGTGGGTTTGACTTACAAATCACACCATCTATGTCACCTCTCGGCCAGGCCATGAGCCATGTATGTACGTCATGCCATGCGCACTCGTATCATCTTGTCTTGTTGCTGACCGCTAGACAATACCTAACCCCTCACCCAGCGCCTACCACCCACCGCAATGCTAGGCTCCAGGCCCAACACTCTGTCTCGTCTACTAATCATTACTGTTCGTCAGAGCAGCTCCCCCCACCTTCCTCTTCCCCTCCTGGCGAGGGGTGCGAGGGCTAACTGACTTCCGCCCACGATATGCAGCACGGTGGATACTGCCAAAAGCCCACAGAACGAAGCCCCGAAAAAACAAGGGCCGAAATGAAATCGGTGCTAGGTACTTGGTTACTCATCCAGCGCCTGGTGATGGTTCGCCCCTCTCGCGATTCCCGAGCTTCCAAAAGGAGCACCGGCCCCAGCGGACCGGTTCTCGAGCCAGGTTCTGGCTATGATGAACATGAAGCCATGCCAGATACAGAAGTCGGCCTTCGCCCGTCCAGTGACGGGTGACGATTCCATCTGGAGCTGCAGGGGAGGGTACCAACCGAGGGAGTGTCGCATCCCATGTCCACGACGGTATCCGTCATGGAGCAACCTTGGTGTCCCTTCATTGGCTTATGCCGCCCAGTGGCTGCATATCGCGACAAGTACATGCAAGGGAGAAAGAAGCAAGCAAGAGGAGACATTATTTGATTGCGACTGCGTTTGGAACCGACTTACATACCCTAACGTCGTACTGGCGCACACAGCACCCGCGGGCGGAAACAGATGGCTGCTGTCGTGCAGTGCCATACCCGTACACCACCCTACCGCCGAGAAGGCCTCTTTGCCCTCTTTGCCCTCCCACCCTCTCCCATTTCAGGTGCGGCGCACTTCTATCGTCATCAATGTTGCCTCCTCCTCCTCCTCCTCCTCCTCTCCATACGTTTTGCTTGCTCCCTGCGACGCAGATTGCCGTTGTTCATAGACCTACATCCTGAACCGACAAACACTGCTCAGTTGCATCATGTCACCGTAGTCCATCGCCAGTTGACTCGCCATTTAAATTATTCTCCGTGCTTCACTCTCCACCATGGCCGAGACCGAGGCGCGCCAGTGGACAATCGTCCTGATCCTAACCGCACTCATCCTTTCCTTCGTCGTCGTCTCCCAGATTCTGACAACATATATCACTGCCTACCGTGCCGCTCCCAACGAAATTGCTTCATTCATCGATGCCGTTGACTTCTCGGTCGAGGAGAACGAGAGCTACGACCGCGACGTCGCCAAAGTCCAGCGCCTCGAGGATAAGCTCCGCCTCGGTCGCCTGCTACGCGAGATCCAGAAGGGTGGCGACGACCTGCGGGAGGAAATCAACTCTATGCTCCTCTCCGACGAGACCACCACCCTGCGCATAGGCCCCCGTCTTCTCTGGGCCAGCAAGCGCCGTGATCTCGAAGAGCGCGTTCGCCGGTTAGATCTCGTGAGAATGCGCTTTCTCGTCGTGTACATGGGCATGGTTGCAGAGCGGGCGAGTCCTACAGCGGAACGACATGTGCCTGTGACAACGCCGCAGAGAGATTCGGAGAAAACGCCAGTGTCTCCATCCTTCACGCCGCCCATGGCCGCGCCGAACGCGAGTTTAACGCGCGCGCTGACGGAAGAGATCCGCGAGCGGCCGCCACTGAGGAGGCTAACCACTCAGGCCATCGGCCATCGCGAAGTTACGGGAACAGGACACAAATTTGGGTGGGCAGGAGTGGTCCAGGAGTTGCAAAAGAGTCCACGGATGCACAAACGCCGATCGTCTATCGAAAGGTCCATCGAGCAGGAATTGGCGAATGCCAAGCTAACAATATGACTGGCGGTGGGCTTTAGCAGCTTTGCTTGCAGCAGACCTTGGACTGTGTTGACTGGAGGACGGCGGCCACATCCGTAGACACATGAACAATGACGAGACAACGGTATACTCGGCTCACTACTACAGGGCACTTGCCCTTCACGACGACGTATGAATTTTCGCATGCATCCACGGCATACGGCATACGGCATACCGTCTGACTATACTCAACATCCGCTCCAGAGTGGCATGTTGTTGATGACGACAGCAGCACATGCCGGTCTTGTGCACTTCTGCACTTTTTGTTGCGGACACGAATTACGACGAAAATAACGGGAAGATGGTTTGGCGACAGGCGCATGGGAGCACGGGGGAAGTGGGCTTGGTTGACTGATGTGGAAGCAAGGTTATTTGTTTTTACCATTTTTGCCGTTTCTTCAGGAGGACCTTTACATCACTTCACACGTAGATGAGATACCCCTTTTCACAACATCCTTTGCCCCTTCTGGGTCCATATGGCCCAGTCTACACTCCACTCCACCAGTTAGTCTCTTGTTCGGCTCTCTCCATATTGAAGATATTGAATCTCGCACCCAGACATACTTTCTATGTGTTCTTGACGCCGTGATGCGCCCTTGGCATCTCAATGCTCGGAGAGTGAGACGCCGGTAGGACCAGTACTGTTCCTTTCTCCAACTGCACACTCGTTAGAAATGTATGTTGACGAGGCACTAAGGAATCATCATCTCACCATCCAGAGCCACCAAGAACCGGCTCACGCAGTTATAGCACGCGACCTAAACGTCATTATCAGCCAGTCGTCTCTCAAGCCTCCACCGGCTTCTCTCCAAGCCACCTTCCAGTCTCACTTACCGTCGCCGTAATCTCCACAACCTCCCGCTCGCTGAACAATGACTTCAACTTGTCAAAGGTCTCATCCTTGACACTCACGTTCCTCGTCATCTCGTCGGTGTACACCAGAACGGCCCACTGCTTCTCGCTCAGATACAACGCGGGCCGTGTTCCCAGCTCCAGCGACGCCTCGGCCTTGACGGCGTCCATGGCCTCGGCGGAGACGCCCGCGGCGACGGCCAGCGGCGCGTGGTGGCCCCACTCATACCAAGCCCGGTTGACGACGGCAACGCGCGAGATGGCGAGCTCGCGCAGGTCCGCGGGGATGGTGGTCTGGGTGCGGATGGCGCCGAGGAAGGAGTTCCAGCCGTCGGCAACGGGCGGGGAGTGCAGGAGGGCCAGATCGAGGTGCTGTAGAGGTCGAGGGTTGCGGCGGGCTTGAATCCGGGAGACGATGGCCGCCTCTTCCGGGGTCGAAGTCGGCGGCGGGTTGGGGACGTAGGGGATGCGCATTTTGGATTTGGGGGCGGGGTGGTTTGTCGTTGGCGGGATGTGTGGCGTCTTTCTGGGTCTAAAAAAGTTCAGGAACCTGGCCAAGGGGAGCATATAAAACTCTCTGTAACGGGGGAAATGATCAGAGTACACAGGTGAGAGGCATGGTGTGTGCTGGTTGACATGTGAGGCCCAAACGTCCTATATATATTTAAGAGATTCCGGAGGAGCGCGGGGTTGCAAGTCCCGTCTCCACATCCCGATGAATCGGGCGGGCTGAGCGATTGTCCCTTCCCCTCCCCCACTTTTCTCCCGGTTGAATACTGTCCCGGCGCTTTTCCCCGGCGCTTCGCCGGTGTCGGGTCCTAGGGCTTCGTAAGAGTGGGCGAGTTTCCCTGCAGAAAGTTCATTGCACCGTTGTGCACTGCGATAGCACAGGAGAGCACCACAAGGCCAACCGGCCAGTTGCAGTTGCACCTGGTGTTCTCGATCGACGGCTGTCCGTAGTAACAAATCCTCATAGTCACATTGATGATCGATACCCGGCCCTAGGTAGGCTGCCTACACAAACAGCTGTTGCAGCTTTACTCCCTCAGGCAAAGGTTGATCCGCATTCTGCTTGCGTTGCAATATTGGAAGGTGTCCTGTGCTTTTTCTGCAATCTCGTAAGAGGGTTTGCTACTGCCATCACCGTAAAGAAGGCCAATCACTTCGAGGAGACGTTGAAACTTTCCAGACTTTGAGTTGGCGTGGATACGTTGACTTGCGAAACAACATCAGCGTATCCGGAGACCCCAAAAACCGAAGCTCTGACGTCGACCCGGAATTGATCGCACTTTCTGCGTAAAACCCAACTTCCTTCAGCACGCTTCGGGCAAGCTCGCCCCTGAACAGCTCCCGGTTCCTCCACTAACAGACCCGCCGCGGACCGCCCCCCTTTTTACCTCTCAGGCAGACAACCACCCACACGCACTGAACTGAGAAAGCAAAGGCGCGACACGGTCACGTGAACAGCTCCTGCCTCTCCCAATTTACGCGGTGGATTTTTCGGATCTCGCGTCGCCAGCAGCAACCTGGAACCTTTCGTTCTTCAACCCCCTTCTCTGCCACACATCCGTCACTCACCTCGCAGCGACGATGGCGGAGATCAAAATCGACAGCAAGGCCTTCCACGAGCGTGTCACGCGCCTCGCGGGTGCCTGGAAGAATGACTTGCGATCCAAGGATGGCAACATCTTCCACGGCGCCTCGTCCATCGTCGTCATGATGGGCAAGGTGGAGGAGGTGCCTGAGCTGCACAAGAACAACGCCATGCATGTGAGTCGCATCCCTTCCAACCTACAGCGACGCGATCCGCCCTGTCCCCTCTGCTATTGATTCGATGCATGAGACATCCGAAGAAGCTGACATTTTGGGGACGATAGTTTTGGCTTCTCGGCTACGAATTCCCGACGACGATGATGCTCCTGACGACTGACAAAATCTACATTCTGACGACTGCGAAAAAGGGTGAGGGGTTTTTGCCATCATTGCGCCACATTTGTGACAGGCCTTGGCTAATGTAAACATAGCAAAACATCTCGAGCAGTTGAAAAATGGTCGCTTCCCGCTGGAGGTCCTCGTTCGAGGCAAGGATGCAGCCGAGAATGAAAAGCTGTTTGCCAAGCTGGCTGAAGTTATCAAGGCTTCGGGCGTGAGTCACAACCCTCAATGCGGCATCGCTTATTGCTACTGACACATCCGTCTTGCAGAATAAGGTTGGCACCATCGCCAAGGATACATCCAAGGGTCCCTTCATCGAGGAGTGGAAGAAGGTCTTCGCCGACCAATGCAAAGATGTCGAAGAGGTCGACGTTTCCCAGGCACTCTCCCAACACGCCTTCTCAGTGAAGGACGAAACCGAGCTCCGAGCTATGCGCACTGCGTCAAAGGCCTGCGTCGCCTTGATGACCCCCTTTTTCCTCGAGGAAATGTCGGACATTCTTGATAAGGAGAAGAAGGTCAAGCACAGCGCATTGGCAGACAAGGTCGATAAGAAGCTTGACGACACCAAGTTCTGGAAGACGGTCGAGCTTCCCAACAAGACCAAGCTTCCCCAAGATTTGGACCCGGCTCAGCTGGACTGGGTTCTGGGCCCGTTGGTACAGAGCGGTGGCAAGTACGATTTGAAAATGAACTCGGAGAGCAATGATGACATTCTCCACCCCGGCACTATCGTTGCCGCCATGGGTTTGCGCTACAAGTCGTACTGTTCCGCCATCGCTCGTACGTACCTCGTGGACCCGAATAAGTCACAGGAGAGCAACTATAAGCTTCTTTTCAATATTCACAACATGATCCTGAAGGAGGTCCGCGACGGCGTCGTCATCAAGGAAGTCTACCACAAGGCTCTGAGTATGATCAAGGCAAAAAAACCTGATTTGGAAAAGCATTTCCTGAAGAACGTTGGTTGGGGCGTTGGCCTGGAGAATAGGGACCCGACTCTGATTCTCAATGCAAAGAACTCCCGAGCGCTCAAGGACGGCATGACTCTCGTCATTACGACCGGTTTTAGCGACATTGAAAACCCTCAGCCGCAGGACAAGAACAGCAAGATCTACTCTTTGGTCATTACCGATACGATCCGCGTTACCACGAGCGAGGCCGTCGTTTTCACCGGAGAGACTCCTATCGATGCAGACTCGAACTCCTTTTTCTTCAAAGACGAGGAAGAGGCTCAGCCCACGCCCAAGAAGGAGAAGAAGGATTCCCGAGTGGGTGCTGTTGCTACGAAGAACATCACTTCTACGAGGTTGAGATCCGAGCGAACCACAACCGTTGACGATGATGCAGACAAGAGGCGCCGCGAACATCAGAAGGAGCTGGCATCAAAAAAGCAGAAGGAAGGCCTTGCGCGCTTCTCGGAGTCCACCAGTGGACAGAACGGCACGGAGGTGAAGAAGTTCAAGCGTTTCGATTCATACAAGCGCGACAACCAATTTCCTCCCAAAGTCCGCGATTTGCAGATCGTGGTCGATGCGAGAAATGACACGGTCGTATTGCCTGTCATGGGCCGTCCTGTTCCCTTTCATATCAATACGATCAAGAACGCGAGCAAGAGTGACGAGGGTGATTGGTCGTTCCTGCGAGTCAACTTCCTATCGCCTGGCCAGGGTGTTGGCCGCAAAGACGACCAGCCTTTCGAGGACGCCTCGGCTCACTTCGTTAGAAGCTTGACATTCCGTTCGACGGACGGTGACCGCTACCAAGAAATCGCAACCCAGATTTCAAACATGAAGCGGGACGTGAACAAGAAGGAGCAGGAGAAGAAGGAGCTGGAGGACGTCGTTGAGCAAGACAAGCTCGTTGAGATAAGAAGTAAGTTGATTTGCGTCGTAAAACCATCGGGCTTTTGCTTACAAGCTACTAGACCGTCGTCCCGCTGTGCTTGACAACGTCTTCATCCGTCCTGCTATGGAAGGCAAGCGGGTTCCTGGTAAGGTGGAAATCCACCAGAACGGTATTCGCTACCAGTCGCCTTTGAGCACCCAACAACGCGTGGACATCCTGTTCTCGAACGTCCGCCACCTGTTCTTCCAGCCCTGTCAGCATGAGCTGATTGTCATCATTCACATCCACCTGAAGGACCCTATCATGGTTGCCAACAAGAAGAAGACCAAGGACGTCCAATTCTACCGAGAGGCAACGGATATCCAGTTCGATGAGACAGGCAACCGCAAGAGGAAGTACCGGTACGGCGACGAAGACGAGTTCGAGCAGGAGCAAGAGGAACGTCGACGTCGCGCCGAGCTTGACCGTCTGTTCCAAGGTTTTGCCCAGAAGATGTCTGAGGCTGGCAAGAACGAGAACCTCGAGGTGGATGTGCCTATCAGAGATCTTGGCTTCCACGGTGTTCCGTTCCGAAGCAACGTCTTCATTCAGCCCACAACCGAGTGTCTGATCCAAGTCGTTGAGCCACCTTTCATGGTTATCACCCTAGAGGACATCGAGGTCGCTCATCTGGAGCGTGTTCAATTTGGCCTCAAGAACTTTGATCTTGTGTTCGTCTTCAAGGACTTTACCCGACCACCATACCATGTCAACACCATTCCTGTCGAGTTCCTTGATCACGTCAAGGAGTTCCTTGACTCCTCAGACATCGCCTACTCCGAGGGTCCCCTCAACCTGAACTGGCCTACGATCATGAAGACAGTCACTGCCGACACTCACCAATTCTTCCTCGACGGAGGTTGGTCTTTCTTGCAGGCCGATTCTGACGACGAGGATGCAGACTCCGAAGAGCAGGAGAGCAACTTCGAGATAGAATCCGACGAACTCGAGGAAGCTTCGGAGTCGAGCGAAGAAGATTCCGACTTTGGCTCTAACGTCTCCGACGAAGAGGATGACGCTGAAATGAGCGATGAAGACGAGGGCGAGGACTGGGACGAGCTCGAGGCTAAGGCCAAGAAGCGCGACCGTGAGGATGCTCGAGGCGGCGCTGATGACGATGAAGGCCGTGGCCGCAAGAAGCGGAAGCACTAAACAGAGGCTCACTTCCTTTGTCTCCGGCATCATGCGAGAGATGGCGAACCGCGGACACAGCCGGAAGCGATCTTTATGAGTGCAGTGTTCTTATTATCATATTAGTTGTAACATCAAAATTGTTGTCTAGGCAGGCGTCTTTGGATGAGGGGGAGGTAGGAGAGGTCGTTAGTGATCATGGATTCGCTTCCTATGGGTGGCGGAACGACGAAACAGATAGCTTTCTTATTATCGATAATTCCTGCACGAATAGATGACCCTACTATTCGTTTTGATCGAATTATCGACTCCGCGTTGTCAAGACTCGCCGACGAGTGATTTGTGTTTGATTGAGCATAACCCCCCTGGCATCCTTAGTTCCGCCTCCTACTGGGTTTCAGATGAGACGAGCGAGATGGGTAGGTAGGTAGGTAGTAGGCATGCATGATTTTCAAACCAACGAATTGCCGGTCTACCTAAAATCCAAATTAGAACAATTCCGAGTCCCCCTCAGTGGGCCAAGGACGGTTTCTGGTCTCTGCTGGTTGCCTACCTCGCCCTCGTTCCTGTAGGAGAGAGAGGTGAAGCATAAGAAGTTCACGTGAACACAACATGGGCGAGGATTAGGCCCAAGAGAACGATTGAAGAAAAGGAAAAGAAGCAACACGTGTTGACCAGCCGGTGTGCCTAGCAGGAAATGACAAATACCTCACCCCTCTCAAGGCCTCTCTCTCTCTCCAGGCAGCGGGAGGCGTGGGCGGTGTAGGGGCTCATCGGTCAAACAAAGTCCGTTCGCCCCAGTTACTCATACAAATAAATTTCATGTCATCCCATTAAAAAACAAATTCCGCAGGCCAGGCTTTCCTATTCCGTGCGTCACACTCACCGACCTCATAACGGCGACGTGGGTAGAAATAGACGTTGTCTTCCGATTGGTGATGTGGTGATGCTGTATACCATCATCATCGATGCCATAGAAGGGTCGGTAGCGTTGGAGACTGTACGGCTGTGAAGATGGCACTGCGACTCATCGCGGGCCTTCTAGGCCTCGCCGGGTCGGACTTCGCGACCTGATGCCATTGCTGAGCTGGCGCCGGCACTCTGCTTCGATCCGGGTGCGTTGTTCCAGGAAAGATAAGTGTGGTCACCCAATTTCCTGTGCGACCGGTCAGTGTTCGCTTCTCCAAACTCCAAATAATGGGACAGGACCACTTACCTTGGCTTGATGAGATGAGTTACTGTGAAGATAACACCGAGAAGAATACACATGCCACCGACTACGATGTATGCGATGCCGAGGAAAGGGTTTCTGCCACCCATAATTGTGCGTGTGGTGATAATGATGGACTTGGTTCCCTTGTATTCCGTCGTTGGGAAATCTGAACTTGTCAATACTGTCTAACTGGTGAAAGCCTTCCGGAACAACTCACTGTCGGTAATGTTGACTTCGTAACTGCCTGTCATCATAGTCTCGTCGTCGTTGCGCTGGTATAGTTTGCTGAAAGTCGGCAATCCTGCAGTTCTCATCCAGACCTGGAAAGCGGGCCACTTAGAGATATCTGGCGGGGGGTGCTCAGCGGTGTAGTTGGGGTACCGGACCCTCCAGTTCGGCGGCGGCATAATATCTTCCGGGTTGTACTGTGTTTTGCCGTAAAGTTCAGCATCCGACGCCCAGGCGATGTTCTTCTCGGTCGACATCGGATATATCGAATCCTTTTGCAACCAGCGGGGCGAGGTGAATGTGTCATTGAACATGGAGTTTGCAATCAAACCTAGTATTACTTTAGCCTGCTGGTAGAGGATACTGTGATTTGCACCAATACTTACCACAGGGATAATACGGTTTTTTGGCTTCCTCATCCCACTCAAGTGGCTCGCAGGAGGAGCTGTTGACATTACTGGCAGACTCCGCAATGCCTTTGAGTTGCTTATCGTAGAAAGACGCGACATAGCGCCTGTGATTCTGATAAAAGTTCGTAAGGTGGTAGTAAAACAAGACCGGTGGGCCCATGTCTTCGGGAATGGAGAACTGGATTCTGCATTGCTTCGCTGGGTATGTGATCGGTCCGTCCTCGACCTCGATGTCCGTTACAGCCCACAGAGCATTCTTGGTTTGGTCGTCGCTCTTGAATGCAGTACTGATGTATTTCGAGTCCATTGCATCAAGGTTCTCTGTCGCTTCGGTAAGGCAGTTGGTATAGTCAATCCGGATCTCCCTGACCTGAAGGGCGCGTTGTTAGTGACCGCTGCGTAAATAATGAGAGGTCCATGCTTACCTTAGCACTTGCGTAGAGCAGAAGTCCGCCGATGGGAGCGAAGATGATGCCGATAATGAAGAACAGGGGCAAGACCGTCTTGGGCGTCAAGATTGGTCTGCAATAGTCAGCGACTAAAGCCCGCCGTCGCGGTTTCGACATCACAAGAGATATCGCCAGGAACTTACTGCCATGCCTTCAAGCGCTGCTGCCGAAATGCCGTATCTAATCGAACGCACCACTATCAGCACCAACGTCTTTTTCCCTTCGAAATCTAGCCTTTCCGCAACGGCCGAGGGGAGCTTGACATGGTTCCGGGGCTTCCACGTACTTGCCGGTCGGCGGCTCTTCTTCTTGTCATCCTTCTTTCCTGTGTCATGTTGCGGTTCGATAGAATCGGCGTGGTTGACGCCAGGCGATGGTTCGGGCATATTGGGCAATCGTGCACTCTCGGAGGGCGCGCGATCAAAATGGTGACAGAGAGAAGTCGATTACTGTCGTGGAAGTCTGGCTCGATTGTCCGGCACAGGAGAGATGGATGTCAGCGGGAGTGTGGCTTGGCATTCAATGCGTGGATTGGGACTAGCGGTGTGGCTTAGCGGTCCACTTGTTCGTCAACTACGGAGCACGGGCAGACACTGCAAGGTAATTTGGTTTGAGCATCTAATCCGTTCGTGATGAGGACATACTTGAAGCTGGCTTAAGTTAAAATGCAAAAAGAATAACATAAAACAGATTTAGGTAAAATCAATGACACTTCAAATGAGTAGCGGATTGAAACTAAATAGGTACTTTACAACTATAATGACTATATACGAAATATATATGCTATATATGTATGTTTACGTATTATATAGAGAGAGAGAGAGAGAAGAGACATTGATTGTCTGCGGGCTGAGAATCATGAAGAAAGATATTATAACTATAGTTAGAAGAAAAAAATCTTCTTCCGAAACCGAGAATCGAACTCGGGGCTATGCCTAACCTCCCATGAGAAGATGAGAGGGCATCATGTTGGCCACTACACCATATCGGATGACCTACTCAATTATAGATATGTGTCTTTATATGTACTATCCTTTTTCCAAGAGCCTTTACCAGTTTTCGCTGCTTTCAGATACCCACCTACCCTACTATGTTTTCCGTTCTCGACAAGGCACCTAATAGTTTTAATAACTTAGTGACTTCATTGGCTTCTGGGTTGGACTAATATTGCCTGTTCGGTTCGTTGCATCAACACCGGCGTGTAATATGAATTTGGACATGTGATGATACTTGTCTTCTTATCATCCACCAAATCCCTGTCGCCTCAGATGTTGTAAACATAGTGAACTACTGCTCGGATAAAATGGTAATCAGGAAGTCTGAGGTAAAAGGAGACATCATGCACACTCCAGACTGTTACTTCTTCTATCATAGGTAATGCGCACGCATCCTATCAATATAACATTGGCAAGGACGCAAACCAGTCTTTAGATGTGTTTGTAGGCGAACAAAGATTGCCTGGTTCACATAATGTGGAACAAGAAAAGATGACGCAACACCGAATCAACGGCCAGATGCACGGCAGAAAGAAATGATTCCTTTCTTTTATCGGAAACTCTTGAGAGGTCAATAGTTGGAATGCCTCATCATATATATCAAAACAAAAGTTCGAAAGGACACATCTGGCCATATGCAGCGCGAGAGACTTGGCTGTCTGAGATGAAATCGATGAGCAGCTAGACCTGTAGGCGAAAACAGCGGGCTGATGTAGGTAGGTAGTGAAGGATTCCTGAGGCCAACCAAGGCCTCTGCTGGGAAAGGGATCGGGCTCCCCTTGGCTGCACGCCAAAAATGACCGTACCGACTCCGAGCAACGGGCTATCGAATAGACGAACCACTAACAGCCGAATTTTAGTGAGGGGCAATTGCGGACGGACGGGGAAGGCCCACCGAAAGCGCCCTGGAATTCCACGGGAGGGCTACCCCCCATGATGACATGGCCGAAACCAGGGGACTCAAGCATTCAAGGTGCCCTGGGCTTGTCGTCTCTGGTACGGATAGACGGAAGAGTGAAAGCAAATGCGGTACGTACCTCTGTCTCAACTTTGAGGCAATATCTGATGCGGGCAAAAAGTAAGCCAGTCAGAGGCGCCGCCGCTGAGAGCTGCACAGAATCCCAACCGAAGCGGCTTGGAAGTGGAAGCTGAAGCCAGGACACTTCAGGCTGCAGGGAAGAAGGGATTGCGACAGATCACAAAACGATCCGTGCACCTTCTAGAACCCTTCGACGCCCGTGACTGGTCGGCCGCGGCAGCAAGGCCCCTCAAAAGCTAGGACCTCACCGTCAGAAGGAGAAGGGGAACATTGAGGAGTACTACACAGTAGAAAGGAGGGGAGCACCTGCTTCTTTGCTGCTGTGTTTGACTGGAAGCAGCGATGCGTCAAAGGACCCTCCGTACCTCCTGCTTCTCGACTCTCTCCCCCACCTTCTTCCCCCCCGTCACAGAGCAATCCTCGTCCCTAAAGCGAACCCAAAAAGCTTCCCTTCCCTTGGTCTTTCCGCTTCCTGCACTCCCCCATCCTGTGTTCCCATCTCGTCACCTCCCGCTTTTCTCGATCAAGATACACAAAGCGAACGCTATCCTTGTGGCCTCGTCTCGCACTCGGACGACAGCACGAGAGTAGATACAGAACCGGCCACTTATTACGCCCCCCAGTCCCTCTTTTACATAGGTACTAGCCGCACCCTCGTCCCGGCTCATAATTGCTACACCGCACGCCGTGACCTTTCTTCTCTTTTCCATCTCTCTACGTCAACCCACTCAACCCGCGCGCCAAGTATCCCTCTTGGCTTCGGACAGCTTCCTTGGCCTTACCGATTCTTCATCCCAGGGTCTGTTCTGACTCAAGATCCAGTAGTGAATATCACGAAGGCTTTCGAGCTACTCACCCCAACTTGCCATCGCCCACTAGCTAGCTCTTTACGCTGTCTTCTGGTGAGTGATAGGTCCCTTCGTGGCTACACGCTGCCAGCCTGCCTACCTACCTTCAACAGTTCAACCCGTTCGCCACCTTCTCCCTGTTGCTTGTCCTCGAATCTTCGTCAGCTTTATCACATCCCATCGTTAATGTCCTATTCACCCACACCTTTCCCACCATCAAAAACACGCGACATTGCAGTGCGTATTCTCATTCCCCGTCTTGTTCCATCCGTCCATTCTATCGCTTCCTTGGCATCGCGCTGAGGCATCTTGCCACCACCCCTCTTCTTGAACCGGCAACAGCCAATGGTGTTTCTCCATTCGGCCTGCGTCACTGTACCTAGGCATACCCTCTCCGCGGTGTAGTCACTAAGAGGGCCGCGATCATCTCGACTACTACAGCCTGAACGCGGAGACTAAGCATCAGGTACAACCCATAGTTGAACCATGCCGAAAACCCCCACCAATTTCATAACATTCTTTGCTCGCCACCCTGTTGACCTCGAGACGGGGCAACCGTCCAACATTCCTTAAACTGCTGCCCAAATGCTGCGAGCTGAAGCTGACTGAAATAGCACGAGGCCTACCACCACGACGCTCACACGAAACGAAACGGTCGACGTCCTTGATCAGTGTGCCGCCTCGCATATCCACCTGGCAGCTAACTCCACGAGACCAACCTCTATTGACGGCACGAAACTGTTAGCAGACGAATATCCTACACCAGAAAATGTCCGGCATGTTCAAGAGTCCTTTCGGGGCTAACGCCAACCCTTTCGGAGGGCCTAGCGATGGAGCCCCGGCAGGAGGGAATGCCATTCATCGAGTAATCGAAGAAGAGGAGAACGACACCGTCACGTCTCCTACATCACCAAGCTTCGGTATGAATTCCGGTTCAATGTTCAGCGGGCCATTTGGCGGCGACGCTGTCAACGATGCCCCGCCGTCTGCGCTTAGAAGTCCGCCGAATCCTGAGAGCTATCCCGCCCAATACAACTTTGGCCGCCGAACCTCGGTCTCGGCTGAGTCTTTGAAACCCAGCGCAGACACGTACGATAACTGGTCACCTCCTTACCACGAGAAGAGCAATGAACAACTGGGGCGCCTGCAGACCGCCATAGAAGGCAACTTTCTCTTCAGCCATCTTGACGATGAGCAGAGTTCCCAGATTCTGGGTGCGCTCAACGAAAAGCCGATTCCCGCTAAGGACATCAAGGTAAGCTGTGGCCTTGCCATTGGCATATCGCATGGCTGGGTCCTTACATTTCACAACAGGTTATTAGTCAGGGTGACGCCGGCGACTTCTTCTACGTAGTAGAGAAAGGATCTTTCGACGTATACGTCAACAGCAGCGGCAGCCTGCAGCCTGGCCCCGAGGGCATGGGCCAAAAAGTCGGAACCATCCAGGCTGGAGGCTCGTTTGGTGAACTCGCCCTGATGTACAATGCTCCTCGCGCTGCAACCGTCATCTCTGCCGAGCCTGGATGTACTCTCTGGGCGCTTGATCGTCTTACTTTCCGCCGCATCCTCATGGAGTCGACATTTGCTCGACGGCGGATGTACGAGAGTTTCCTTGAAGAGGTACCTCTGCTGCAGAGCCTCACGCCATACGAACGATCCAAAATCGCCGATGCGCTGGAAACTCAGAAGTATGCACCCGGGGCAACGATCATCAAGGAAGGCGACCCTGGGCACTCGTTCTTCCTCCTGGAGAGCGGCGAGGCCGATGCGTACAAAGGTGACAGCAAAGAATCCGTAAAGCACTACAGCAAAGGAGACTTCTTCGGCGAGCTTGCGCTTCTGAATGACGCCCCTCGTGCTGCCAGCATCGTTGCCACGACGGATGTCAAGGTCGCAAGCCTTGGTAAGAATGCCTTCCAGAGGCTTCTTGGCCCTGTCGAAGGCATTATGAGACGGACAAAGTACGAAGGCGTCAAGACTGGCGTCGAGGAGATGGATCCGCTTCAAGCGGTCTAAAAGGGGTAGAGCTTGGGTTGATTTTGTGTTTTCGGTCAAGAATGGATGGCAGGCTTTCGGATGGTTGAAAGTGAATGCGAAGATTCACGGCGGCGTTAGCGGAACCCCTTACCCTCGCTTCCTAAGAGACACGGCTATAGTGATGTCCAGATACCTGTTAGTAAAGAACATTTCATCCGCAATGCTGTCCCGGAATTGTGAGGGTTGGAGTACTCCATGGTATCATTAATTCTTCCTAATTGGTACACACATTGCGCAGGTGAGCGGTTTCTATCAGGCACCAGCGCCCACTACTTGCTTCAGTATCAGCACCAGAGAGATGGGCATTAACCTCCTCTTACTCTCATCTCTTCCAGGACCTCTCTCCTCAACTGTTCAATGGCGATTTCAGTCTCCAGTGTCCTTCCCACACCTTTCTTCCAAGTCTCTTCCAGTCCCTTCATCTCAGCTGCCACCTCCTCCTGCTGCCGCCTCCGACCGACAGTCAAGACGTCGATCAAGCGCTTCGTTTCGGCGAGATCACGCTCCAAAGCCTTGAGCTCGTTCTCCAAGTCCCAATTGCCAATTAGCCAAGCATTTTTGCCCCATTTGTCCAGCAACCTGAGGTTCTGAGCGCGTGTGTCTAAATAAGTATAGGAGATGTATGCTTTCCGGAGAGCGTCAGCCAGACGCTGGCGGTCCTCTGCTGTTGATGGTTTCCCAGAGTCCGTAAACGGCTCTTGTGTTTGGTAACGCTCGAGGTTGATGGCTTTGAGTGGTTGTTTAGAGGCGACGCGTTCCAGCTCGAGTTCAATGAGGGGAGAAAAGGATGGTTCTTTGTAGGTTGGTGCGGGCGGCGGGGAAGACGTGGCTAGCTCAGCCAGAATCAATGCCAAGGAGGTTTCGCGTTCCTCTGGTGTAGGCTCATCGTCAATATCTGCAGGTATTCAATGTCAGTTGAGGTGGCGGGCGCACGGTGGACGACGCCAACAGCAACGTACATGGAAGAGACTCGTGGAAGGCGTTGAGGGCAGACATGGTGAAACGGATCCAAATCAGTGAGAAGCGTGCTATCGAAAGATTTTTTCGCAATGGTCTCAATCTAAGCGCCCGAAATGTCAACAAAGTGGCTAAACCGCTAAGGACGTCGAGGGTATGGCTTGGTATACCGACTTCAATCGAAATGCGCGCGAGGCTGCCGCGACTCGGAATTCAGAAATTTGGGAGCTTGACGCACATGCCCGCCCGATAAGCAGATAAGTCGGTTACAAGGAAGTTGGATCCGTGCGCTGTCTGGCTCCGGAGGAAGGCGGGTGCACAGGCCATGTGTTGTCGATCATTAGTCTGGACTACCTACCTTGTTACCTAGGTTATTCTACAGTAAGCCTGGCCTCCATTCCCAGGCACTAGTATAGAGCTGCACAACTACGCGTACCTGCCTCGGTCGGCTGAGGCTGGTATGCAGCGGAGTTGCCTAGGAAGCACAGGAAACGCGACTGCACTTAGCTTAGCGGATCGATAATGGGACGATTAGGAACATGATGTGCAGGCATGGCGTAAGTTTGGCAATGGCTTCAACCCAGGCCCCACCGGGATTATGCTCATATTGTTTCCATTTTATGTTCATATTTCATTGGCTGCACAAACCCGAAGATGGGTTGACGCAAGATCTCAATTCATATTCGCCTCATCAAACAAGCTTTCTTTGACACTGCGGACACGGAGGAACGTCAACGGCATACAAGGCAGTGGACAATCTCACGCGTCTTCGTTCCGTTACAGGCGTCCTCAGTGGAATGAAAGCAAGCCCCGAACTTATAGACGAGGTGGAACTAGTCTCCATCACACACATATACCTCTCGCTCGCTGTCCTTTGCCCCTCTGGATACCATCCAGGAATGCCTGAGCAACAACTGAGAAATATCGCATGCGATTGTCCTTTACGCTTTTCCCTCAATCACTTTAAATCCATTGTTTGTTCCGGTATATCCGCTTGTTTGAAATGTGCCGCTTCCAAAAGCCTCACACCATTGTCCTTTAACCAATAAACCAACTGTGACATAAGACCTTTGAATACATCACCCCTACACAGAGAAAGCCTATAAGATTGAGAATACCCTGGCACCCTAGGTCATAATCCAAACTCTCTTGGCCGAGCCCGTCGCCAGAAATCTACCTCAGTTCATTCTCAAGCAGATGGAGAATATTATCAGACCCATCCCTCGACTCCAGGACTGGGGCGAAACCAGCAGGCCAGACGACGTCTTTCTGCCATTGTCTGACTGCTCCAACCCATTTGCCGAGTGGTCTGTCTGTCCGGCCTTTACCCCCTCTCTCAGACCAAAGTAAGTAAGAGCGGCAGCCACCACTTACCAGAAGCAGTGGCCCGTCTACGCCCCATTTGCAATGAAAAGTCGATCACCGTCCTCTAGTCTTATATACACTATCTATCTATACGAAGGTGTCAGAAGCAAGTAACCTTGTGCGACTAAAGTGACTAGGGGCTGGTGGCGTCCGCCGGACCCAGCTAGATAGGTATTGCATGCGGCGGCGCTCCGTGTTCTTTCAAAGGCGGCACAAGTTGCAACCGGTAATTATGGCTCTAGGCCACTTTGGAATGTTGCCAGGAAAAGTCTGCCATATCCCCTTTCACGGGTTGTTCTGCTTTCTAGTCAGTGTGGCAATGAAAACACAAAGGAACCCACATTCTGCAACTGTCCTAGGTGTCATAAAGCATCAGGCATCCCTCCTGCGCAGATCTGTCCCTTGAACCAGGGTTCAAGAATTGGTCGTTGAACACAACGGGCACATACCAGACATCATGAGGTCTTTGGTATCTCTCACCTTCATGGTGTCTGCGTTCACGGCCATACCGATGCCTTTCGCCGAAGCCCAGAAAGTCGGCAGCATAACGGATGCTGTGTCACAACTCCCTGCCTGTGCCGTAAGTATTCCAATCTCAGGCTCAGTTATTTTTACTCACATCACCGCAGATCACCTGTGTTCAATCGTCAATCCAAAAATCATCATGTGCAGTTACAAACGCGACATGTATCTGTTCCGATTCGCAATTTGAAACCACGACTGGGAGCTGTATAACATCTACCTGCAACATCAAAGACGCCCTTCGTTGGTGAAAGCTCTTCTCGGAATATTCAAGCAAGTGGCTAATAGCAAACCAGATGCTGAAGGAATCTTCGCGACAACCTGTGGCAAGCCCGTCAGGGATCGTAGTCCGACTTATGCTCTGGTTACTTGGGTAGTCCTGGGCCTTAGCACCTCAGTGGTAGCTTCTCGCTTGGCGTACAAGTCATTCTCGTCGACACAATTCGGACTTGACGACTTGTTCACCTTTCTCGCTTACTTCGCCGTCGTTCCATCCTTCGTCATCAATCTAGTCGGTCTCATCCCTGCCGGCCTTGGCAAAGACATATGGACCCTTGATGAAAGCCAAATCGGGGATTTCGGCTTTTGGTTTTACCTTCTAGAGCCCATGTACTTCGTCCAGATGGGCCTGGTCAAGATGGCACTCTTGTGCTTCTACATGCGCATATTCGATCGCACGGTTATCGGGAAGGTCGTGTGGGGTACAGTTGCCTTCAACGCTATCAATACCGTCGTGTTCACCGTGGCTTCCATCTTCCAGTGTACCCCTATATCATATTATTGGACAAAATGGAGCGGTGAGAGCCAGGGCAGTTGTGTCGACATCAACGGGCTTGCATGGGCATATGCCATTATCAACATTGTCCTTGATATCTGGATGCTCTACCTGTCCCTATCAATGGTCCGGACCCTCCGCCTTCACTGGTGGAAGAAGCTAGCCGTTGCGCTGATGTTTTGTGTCGGTGCCCTGTACGTTTCTCCCCTTCTTGATACTTGAGCATGGCTATCTAACTAATACCACTCAGTGTCACCATCATCAGTATACTGAGACTCCAGTCACTGGTTCGCTTCGCAAAATCTACGAACCCAACGTGGGATCAGTACGATATCGCCTTCTGGACATCCATAGAGGTACCTATCGGCATAGTTTGCTGCTGCATGCCAACAATTCGCCTTATCCTGATCAAGGCGTTCCCATCGTTCTGCCGAAAGCTCGACCGGCGTTATAATTTAGACAAACATGGCGATCCTACAATCAAACGAAACCAGAATCCAGGACGCAACCCGACGCTTCGCGTCGCTGCTCCTAATTCCTTGACCACCAAGCTTCTGCCCGTTCTTCCCCAAAACAAAGGCATGACGGACACTCAACAGCCCGCCCTCAAGACTTACGATTTCTTGGGTTCACATGGAACGAGAGACATTGAGACCGGGAGTCTCAAGGATTGTACCTCGCCAGCGTCACACTCTTCTAGCGCGGTGTCCGATCACGAAAGCTCAGGTCAGAGGTATCCAGAGGTCACCGAAATTAACATTGGTCAAGGGATCTAGCCAAAATGTGGTCTGGTACATACTTGAAATTCCCATGTACAAATTTCTTCTGCGTCATCGAGTATCAGAAATGTCTGCATTGGCCTTTCGAGCTGAATCTGCTGGAGTCTCCCCGTTTTCTTTTCTTTTTTTCTGTTCTAGATGCCAAATATTATGACCACTATGCGGCCCGGATCACTAGTAATTCGATGAAGAACTCGTGTCTGTATTTACGTGAGACACCTAGGCCTGATTATCAGGACAAGAAAATACATACATATTTAGATATTCCAACGTCAGTTATACAGCAATTCGCGAGCAACCAATCTTGGTTCTTTCAACCAACTGGCGGTCTTTCTGCGTCAGTGTCGTATTAATGCTGCGTTCAACTGTCTACACATTGCATTTGCAACCATCGATTGCCAACACGATCACCTAGATAGCCCCAGATGATCCGAACGGTAACGAGGCTTTAGAGGAGAGGCAGTCTCAATCTGGAAGATTCCTCTTCGCAATATGTGTCGTTCTCGAAGCCAAGTTTTCCAACGGCTCTCCCGCTCCTGTTCGGCGTGTTAATAACCCGCTCAAAAATTTACTCCGTCGCCTGAATCAGTAAGCGAGGGCCCGGAATGCCTGTAAATATTGGAGAGGGAGAGGTTCGGCTGGTATAACGGTACCCAAGTATCATGGGTAAGGAAGGTGATATAAGGATGGGTCCTTCCCCCGGCTCGACATATTCCCGATGTTTTCTTTCCCAAAAGCGCGAGCAACATCTATCATACCAAGATTCTTCCTTATTCTCAACATCCCCCGACGGGTTGGCTGTCATTCTTTTCGTACCTAAAATATATGCCCGAGTGTGTTCATTATTTTTGTTGACAATATCTCGTCCCATAATGCCAGCGATCTCCATACAGGCCTTCTACAACAAGAAGGAGCTTCCGGCTTCACCTGGAACTGTGCCAGCTGACAGATGGCCACGAAAGGATGATGGATTCACACAAGAAGAGATCAATTCTGGGCACAATCCCCTTGACCGTCCGTGGAACCCGTCGGAAGACTACGAGAACATGTGCATCGGCGACATTCAGCTGGGTCCGGCTCGCATCCGTTTTACTGGCCGCATAGTCAACTACGCTCCGGCTTTTCTCGACATAAAGAAGACTTACAGTCGCCCAGCACATCAGCTGATTGTCACAGATGACACGGGAGGCATAGGTGCAGGTATTCATGCTGCCATACGAGTATTATAGAGACTAATAGCCGTGCAGGTCAGTCTCGTCCCTATTGGTATCCCAGTCTCTCGTTTGGTAATAGGACAGCTCGTCACTGTCTGGGCGACCTGGACAGGTACCGCGGCGGGTTCAAATCATGGCAACATTCCCTTTGTCACGATGTACACACCAATAAACCCAGCAGACGTAGGCACGAAACAGTTCATCCAGTTCCTGTCCCATACTCCAGAGAGTCAGCGACTTTGCCGGGTGCCCCTAGAGTACAACCACCATGAACAGAAGCCGAAGATGCTCCCTGGACTTATGACCTTGGGGCAATATCTAAAGACAGGACATGACACCCGAGGAGCCCGTATCATTGTCTGCATCAAGGGTTTCGGCGGTCGTAAACGCATCATGATGCAAGCACGTACGAAAGAGGTGGAACTTCTCGAAGTCAGCGTGTGCGACGATACCGCCAGCTGCGTGCTGACTCTCTGGGAAGACAAGGCCAGATATGCCAAGCTATGGAAACCCAACGAGACCATCCTACTTCTGACGAACCCAAAGTTGGTGCCTCCACGAGACACCAAACCACTACCTACGAGCGCCCGCATTAGTCTGAACTACAACACTCTCGTTGACGTCGATCCGAATTTCCAGGATGCCAATTGGCTTCGCGAATGGGTTGCAAAAAGAGCCGAGAGAGAGGCCGTCTTCTTACCCTTCCCAGAAGGTGTGTGGAACGCAGAGGTTGCCGTTCATGGGCCCGTCCGACCACTTTTCACCCTCGCCGAGGTGGACGACTTCGCACGCGCCGATCCGGCTACGGACTTCACCGGAAAGCTGATTCTTACTGTCCTAGGTATCAATCTGCTTGAGCTCCATCGTAGAAAAATGATGTTTTGTACGGAATGGTGAGCCCTGCAATTCTTCCCTCTATGCTGTTCGAATAGGCACATAACTAATGCATCTTCCCACGTAAGCTGCGGGGTTCCCCTACATGCAAACCAGCGATATGCGACGTGTAAAAATTGCATGAAGAAACAAGCTCTTGTTCTCAACGCTCGTATTATGGGCACCCTAGCAGACGAGACTGGATGTATAATGCAAGGGAAGCTTGTCTGGAGTGATCAGGCTTGGGGCGAGCTCTTCTTCCCCCCTGTCGAGCTCACCCACCCGAACCTATTGCTGGAGACAGCAGATGTGGCGAAGACATTTCCGGCTTCCACATTTCAGGCTCATCCACGGAGAGATTTGGCCACAATGGAGACCGGCAGGCTCAGAGTATTGGAGGAGCAGATACTATACGCCCGTCTCACGTTGACATTTGGCTGGTCCCCGTTTGTCAAACGGCTGTGCGTACTTGGAGTTGAATGGTGAAGACTGGTACTCTAAAGTGAACAAAAGCGGGGTTAGTAGCTCTGTCTTATCAAGGTGGTGTGTACAGAGCATATTGGGTGCTGATCTGGGCGATGAGGGGTCGTTGCGAGGAAGATGTTGGGCGTATGGTAGGCTGTAGACGTGAGGGGGTAAGCTTTGCTTCAAGATTCCATCCAAATAATCTGAAAAGAACAAAATAATGGCTTAAAGTCGGCGCCAACGATGTTGATCAGCAAATGACCATGCTTCGATGTGATGACGGTGACCCTCGCATCGGTGACTGTTGATGTTTGCCGTGAGTTACTTTGGCCGTTTGGAGTTCCCACCTGAGGGTGAGGGAGGGAGCTCGATCCCCAAGGCTAGTGGGTGAAACATGGGAGCATCAGGACGACAGCAAGACATTACGGTGACAAGGTTGCGGGTCAGTCAAGCTTGGAGAAAGCAGTGAGGGGGACAACAGATACAAGGCATAAATCTATTCTCAAGATCGTTGGCCATTTTAGTTGATAGTACAAAGGCGACACTTTTCGTCGCCAGGTCATGGGAGTTCATGATGCATGCTGTCATCCGTCTCCGAGGCAGTCAATCTTTGGGCGAGGATCCCCACTCGATATCCATCCCGGGTCTCTCTCAATACAAAGTCATGTGTCGCCGAAACGGTTTGAAAGCAAAAATAGAAGCCAATAATACCCATCCTCCCATGCAAGATATGTTTTGAATTATTTGTTGATGTTAAGTTCCCCAAAGGAAAGGAAGGCCGAGACGAAAGACCATGATTCGACTGCCGTGCCGGAAAAGCGGTGATAGGGGTTACATACGAAGTAGACATCGTAGCGTCGGAGGGATTCCGATTAGTGCTTGGTAACTTTATCGTCACCGTAGGCTGAAGAACGGCCGCTCTCGGAGGACTCGGTCTTGGTGAGCTCCTCACCATCCAAATCGATGGGACCGTGGACAGACTCCTCGAAGACGGGCTCGGGCTCGTTGACGTCGAACTTGGTCTTGAAGGCACCTATGTTGTCGGCGTAGCCGCTGCTGTTGGTGCGACGGCGAGCGTAGGTGAAGCGGAAGTCCTCATCGACGACCTCCTCGCCGGCGTTGCCCCTGCAAGACGAGTATTCATGTCAGCTTAAGGAACTTGATATCAAGATGCACGCGGGACTATGCTTTTGGAGGTATGGCTGTGCGTTGGCATCGCCAAAAGGGAAAGAGGTGCGTGCAAAAGGGTAGAGAGGTCGAAACATACCAGTTACTTCTGCCACCGCCATTCTTCTTCACCTTCTTGGGGTCAGCACCCACGGGGCCGTGCTTCGCAAAGTAACGGGGAAGATGATCCTGGGAAGAAGCGGTTCCATCCGCCAAGGCGGCATGGTCACGGTCGTTGTACTTGTGAGAGCGAGTCACTGGCGCGATGTTAGATCAACAAGTCCATAAAGGTGTTGAAACAGCACAATGCCATGTTGGCAAGATGAACCAGCGCATGGGAGATGATGATGTGAAATATGTGTGGTTATTTCAAGCGATGGGAAGTTGGTACAGGACTAAGGTGATGGGGAACGCGTCATACGAACGGGTTCGTGATGCCGGGGGCAGGTTAAGAGGTTTGGGGAAGCAAAGAGGGCGAATGGGAGCTACATACTTCTGGAAAAGGCAGTTGTCGATAAGGTTGGTTGTACGCGTGCAAGTCTTTGTTAAAACACTAAATGGAAACCGGACTGACTCGAGTATGCTCCGTTGATGTTCGCTGGAGAATAGAGGACGATTGGGGGAGTTGATTTGATGGATTGAAGAGAGAAGCTCGTTGATGAAATCGTTGATGTGATGTGAAGATGGATGGGGGGGGGGGAGAGGAGGGAGATAAGTAGACGAGCAGAGCTATGCGGGATGCTTTTTAATGTCGAAGGCTCGAGAGGGATGGCAGCCTATCACATCATGCGATCATCAGACAGTTTGTCCAATAAGAAGCTATGACAAGGGCGGATTGCATCTCGCAGGACCGGAAAGCCTGGGTCCTCTGGTCAAGAAAGCTGGATCGCGTGACCTGATCCAAATGAGGGGCTGTTGCAAGGGAAGCAGCAGCAGCAGCAGCAACGACGGGGGACCGGCCGGCGTGGACTTGGATCGGCCCCCAGGGAGTGGAGATGGACATGGACTGACGCCAGAGCAAACCTTCATTATGCCACATTTTCGTGACTGTCTTGCGGCATTTCAACTGAGCGGCCCGTGTTCTCTCTTCCTTTCTCTCCGTCCTCCCCCCTCTCTCCCCCTCGCGTATGTACCGTACTACCTGTACATACCATACCTAGCTTCGTATTTGGCACTCTCCCTTGGTACCTCTCTCTCCCCCTCGTCTTTTTGGCAAACTGGGCTTTCTGCCAGGACGCCAATGGGCTCTTCCACCGGCAATTACCCTAAATCGGTCGGTATATAACGTAGGTAGACGATAGAAGACCTCTCTCGTTCTTTCCTCAGCTGTTTCGTTCCTTCTTCTGCAGTCACTCCTGGGTTGAACCACGGGAGCACAGTGACGCAAAGTGGACCCACTCGGGATCCAGGGTCTCAGGTACGAGCGTGCAGCTGGGACGGGTGGTCAGATTGCGGGGTAGTGGGTACACAGAATACCGACCGCCGCTAGTCCGCTACATGCCCCAAGCCAATAATCGGCAGCAGGCAGGCAAGTACCGGAGCAGCACGCGACCGGTACCCGCCAACCCCATGCTCCGACGAGCCATCGGGCCACTTCGACACGGCAATGCTGAGAAAACTGCCCATCGCCAGTGTCGTCTCATCCCGGCTTGGTTCCCTTTCTCTTTCGTCCCTGCTGTCGTCGTTTGTCGCCGCTGCCACCGACCGCCCAACGTCTTCCGTCCTTCCTTGTTTGTTGACATCGATTCAAGGACTGCCATGATGGCAAACACCCCCTGTACCAATTCTGCTCTGATGCATCGTTCCGATATCGGATGGCTCAAGAACTGAACCGGCGAGCGGTGGCTTCCTTAGGTACCTAGGTTTTGGCCATGTGGCAGCTCTACTGGCCGGCTGGCCTGACCATGGCACCTTGCAACGACTCCATCGCGGCAACCTGCACGACGTGACACATGATCATGCTCATGCTCAGCCACAGGCGGGCGCTCTTTCCAGCTTACTCGCCCGTTCCAACCTAAGGCACAAACAGCAAGTATACATGGACCATGCGAACCTCCGAGGCAGCAGTTGCAGCTTCAACAAGACGAGGGAATGGGGGCTCTGATGGGTCCCTGCCATCGTCAGCTGGCCGCTGCCCGCCCCGTTTCCGGACTTGTCCCCAGTGAATTGTCTCCCCAACAAGTCTGTAATGTCCATGCATGTCGTGAGAAATGGCCCGTATGGCGGAAATTCTGCGTTTCAATTAAGTTCAAACCCCCTGAACTGGCCAAGCTCGTCAGTGCCGGGAGCCAATTGACCAATGAGCCCCACCCGGCTTGTTCCCGGAGCTTTCTGGAGCTCTCTCGAAAGTGGTTCAAACGTCCGCCATCCCACCGATCTCGCAATGCCACCTCGGACTGACATTCGCCCCCACGTCATTTTCCATCCGCCTTCTTCCAATTCCCATGGCCGGCTCATCACTCACTTTACCTGTACTCCCGTGCTGCCTCGCGAGATACATAGTACAATGGTGTGCAATGCGGAAACTGCAAGTGCTCGTAACGACAGTGGGGAAAGCTCGTCGAAGGGCAACCCCTGACTCGCGCGAATCGGTTCTCCGCCGTGTGTGCCCTTCCGATCTACTCTGCAGGACGGCTATCCTGACAGAGCGGCGCTTGACGTGTCTTCTCTTCTACCTGCCCTATTCCTCTTGATACTGCCATCTAATTCGTCAGTCGACGACCGCCTCTGCCGCCCAGCTCGAACAACATCCGACTCCGCAAGCAGCCTCGAGCATCGGACCTCTTGGCTCTCTCTAGACCGATCTACCCATCATATCTGGGGCTCTTGTAACTAAAGCCACGATAACGCAGATATGCTATCGTCAATTGTGGGATTCAGATCACGCCAGTGATGGTGGGATGGGCGTTTCCAAGGTTCACTGCCGCCAGAGTCATGAAAGGCGAGATAGGCAGGCAGCCAGGCAACACGCATCAGGGACAGTATTCGTCATTGCGAGCCGTCTCCATCACAGCCGGGTCCACGATATTGACGGAGCACGCTGCAAGCAACCGGCGGGGGTCTCGGTTTCCCCACGGGTTCCGTGAACCCCTCTTCCCCTATTCTCCTCTCTTCGTATCGAACAGTCTCTATTGTGTTAAGTACCGAGCATGGTACTTTTACAGTGTATTTAACAGTGTACGGTTATCTTGTGTACCTGTGTGATCCTACGGGGGACCGCCCTGTACGTACCTCGGTATCGAACAGTCTCGACCCGTTCTAGCTGACGACCTGTCGAGTGAGTCAAGCCTGGCTCAGTAGCACATGGTATCATATGAAAATTCGCCGCCAGTCTATAGAGCTGTCCGAGAATAGTCAATAGCTGTCAGTAGAGACGTCGCTGTGTAACCAAGTCATGGAACCTTCGCTCGAGCTCCACAGTACGCAGCTCTTGGGTTGACGACGAAAGTCGAGGACTCGGGCTTTGCTTGCGCAATCTTCATCCCCAATGTCTCGACAGCATATGATGGCACCGAACAGACAAGAAAAGAATCTTCGGCTTCTATGATGTTGTCTAATTGTACCAGTATAAACTTCCAGATCGGTGTACCTTATGGCCACTTGTCGCAAATGTAGAGGAGGTTCTAGTCAAGGGCGATGCCGCGACATTTTGCCGATCTATCCCCTGCATAGCTTATCTTGAGGACATTTTGCAACTCTCTGGTCGTGATGGCGTCGCACAGTCCAGTTATTTGATTGATACCAATGCCCTAGAGTCTCCCTCTCAACCTATCAAACATAGCTTATATGAGCGGCCAAAGGTTTGAGGACCTGTAGATTCCTTCCATGCACTTCGAGACGATGACTTCATGTCAGCACTTGCATCTATGAACATGTATATGTGGCACCTGTCCTTTTATTAAGCAGAATCGAACGGTCGCCACCGAGTCCGCAGTCTGCCTGGCCGAGAGATCGCATGACGACATCATATTCAGCGGCCAATGATGGCTGACATGTATTATGGTCGTTTAATGTTGGGGTACAAGTCTCGGTTCACTGGGTCTCCCTTTGCCTCATCTGAATGTGTCAAGGGAACAAACGCACCAAGGATTCCTATCAAGGGGATTTGACTGTCTCTGTCCATTTATTAACAATGGTCACACGTTCACCCAAAAAGTGTGCGATAGCTTTTGGCAGCCCTTGAAGCCTGAAACGGTTACACTCAGATATGGTTGACATGATACTCAGTTTCACATGGTTTTGAGACAAGAAGAGCCGACAAGATACCAAGCAGATACTGAGAAACAGGCCTGAAGCAACACTGATTTGAAGCAATGTAATTTACACCGTGGAGTATAAAATAAGTCATATCGCGGACTTAACAGGTAGCATGAGAGTGCCCTTGTGTTCCGAGGTTGATTTGAAGTTTTCATTGTCAGTATAGCAGGCAACTTAATCACTTTAACGCCATTGTTAACGCCAGAGACGTCTTCAGGACAAGAGCGATTTTCGGCAGCTTGAATCACTATCAGATTGAGTCCCGTTGTCCTGGTTAGGGTGTCAAACTAGACATTGTGACGTAGCGCTTAGAGTGGTGCCTCCATTATCAAGCGCTGACTGAAAGCGCAAGTCGCGGTTATGTACTAGTTCATCAACTAGATGAGCATATTTTTACTGGAAGATGAAGTCTGGTTTGGCGATTGGAGCAACAGACTCACTGACCTTTGCCAAGCGTATTCCTTTCAGTACCTAGCGTTTCAAACCAAAGATGCGGGACTTTTATAATAGTGAGACGTTAACCTCCTAGTCAAAGTGTCGTAAAGATGCGTACAGACTTTTCTTTCCTAGTATAAAGTGCTGCGGAAGCAGGTTGATCCAATGAACGATTCATGAGCAATCACTCCATGGTCCCGAGTACGCCGAGAAGCTTTTTAAATCACTTCGTTCGCTCTCCTCTTTCATTACCGGGGTCGCAACCTAAGCGAAAAACAGTATCCTTTCACTTATCGAGTACAATTGTCGTGGCCA
Organism: Colletotrichum eleusines; assembly: GCA_016807845.1. Lineage (NCBI taxonomy): Eukaryota > Fungi > Ascomycota > Sordariomycetes > Glomerellales > Glomerellaceae > Colletotrichum > Colletotrichum eleusines. The sequence goes on from JADEZO010000005.1 coordinate 2,010,716, forward strand.
AGTCGGCCTTGGTCTCCAGGCCTTACATCTTGATTCTTCCCTTGGAACATGGAGTTCATTGTCATTCTCGATGACATTCAGCAGTTGAAAAGTCTACCCATATCTACCCTCTTCAAACGGGTTACGCGCCTCGATTAGCCAGGTTGAAAGACCGCGCATGTATATGGACTACCTCTGCAGTTGATAAACATATGGCTATGGATGCCAGCCGGGGAAACTTCTGCGTAGCTTTGGCCTGGGACGCCTTACTTGAGGAGTTGGAGTAAGGACTGTAACTTGGCGGCTTTCAAAGACATCTGTTGGGTGGGAAGACCGGTAGATGGACGTGATCGTTGATCACCAAGTGTGATATCTACAACCCTCACAGGATCACGTCAAACCGTCGTATTATGCAACGATGTACTGTAATCAGCTTCGATCTTGCTGTTCTGCTCGTGACGTTCAAAGAAATGGTTGAGAAATGAAAGAGAAAATACACTGACAAGTCATCGTCTTTCCGGATCACAGGCCACTGAGACCGCCGCGGGGATGGCGCTCTCTAGATCTTTGGTAAAGCTACATAGTCTAGACTATGCTCAATACCAGGACTGTTGGCACACAAGAATTCATGGGGGTATCATCATTCTAGGCTTATTCCAGGTCAATTCTCGCATAGCCGGGGTAGCTCTCCAACATTGGCCTGTATATGGTTCTGCAAATAGGGTGCAATAGGTCAGCCGATATCAACGAGTGTTTCATTATGCTACATTAAGCAAGATGAAAATACAACAATCGGCATAGGTACTGCAAGCTGCTAACTTCAAGCCAGGAGCCATTGAAGGGGCTCCCGGGCTTCTGCACATTCCACGTACACGTACATGCGGTAGCCCTTTTGTCGATCAGTCTTCGTCCAGTCCAAAAGGACCATTTGAAATTGTTTTCCTTTTTTGCGAGGAGATTGCCGTGGTATTGAAGACGACGAAACCCGGAGCTATCTCGTCAAGCTAAAAGCGCTGTCGGCTCCAACCGGTCCGAAACCGTCGTCATTCATTGTCAGCGACGCCGAGATACCGAGGGTCCGCGACGTATGTGCGGCACAGCACGGGAAAACTCGCCGAGGGCAACGTAACATACCGAAACCCCGTATTCGTGAGATTTTCCAACCTCGATTTGAAATGGCGCAGAACTGGAGTTCCGTTGGACGTAGAAGGAGAGAGAGGAGAACCCGACCCCCTCACCCCCTAGACTGACATCATCGACGTAGAGGAGAAACGGCGAAAACACAACCTCCAGGGAGAGGAGCCGCGTAGCTCCGAGAGGTTTACGCAAGCCAAAGAAGCATCAGACTTCAACCGCCGGAGAAACTTGCAGGTCACCTGCATGCCGTCGGCAGCTTCCAGCGCTCCACGTCGTCGTCCGTACATTCGTGCCCAAAACCTTTGTCCCCTACACAAACATACTTTGGTTGTCTGTCCAAGCTGAACCTGCACGGGCGCAAATAAAGACGCCACCGCTGCAGGCATGTATCCGGCTGTCTGCTCGGAGCTGTCGACGTAAGCACACAACAACACCATCTCGCGAATCCCGTTACCTCTCAGATCAACCCAAAAACATCACCATGGGTTCATGGGCGCAAAGAATCGCACGGAAGCCCGGGTAGCCGCGTCTGCTCCTCCACAGCCACGCGTTTCATTACCGGCGGCGTTTGCGAAAACTGTCATTCCATTATTAGAAAAGCTTGTTTTCTTCCCCTTTCGATGGAAGCTTGTTTTCTTGCCCCTCTCGATGATCTCTCTATCTCCAGGCAGCCGCATAGTAGGAGGCTTAGATGGCCTATATCCCCCGCATCGCACCCGGTAGATTACCAAGTACCCAAAAGCTTGATAGGACCATGACGGGTAGACCGAGCAAGTCAGTAGCCCCCAAAAAGAGCTCACAGGACCCCGGAACCGGCTCCGGGAGCCAGATCAATCGACCCCCAAAAGACATGACACTAATATTGACCATCCCTCGTGGACAAGTGGGGAGAGAAACAGGGTGCTGACGTGAATCGCTGCTGAGTAACGTCCCCACGGCCAGCAACGCTCGCAGGGCTGATGGCAGGGTGACCAAAGATAACCGCAGCCATGGGCGTTCCCATCGGTCAAGACAGATCTGGCAGTAAAGAAGGCCAAGCCTGTTTCGTTCGCTTCCACGAACCCATCCTGACTAGAACCCTGCCGACCCTGCCCTCCCAAGGGCCCATCCACCCCCATCCACCCCCTTCCCACCCCCAAAAGCTTGGGGGAACTCTACACGAACTGGCCGGGCTGGCTCGGTGGCGGGGCTTGGCACCAGACTAGAACTCGCTCGATCCGGTAGTAGGCAGACCTGCCATCCTGTCAGGAAGTTCAGCCCATCAAGCCGCGTCGTCCCCCCTACCTGGGGACAGAATCACTACTGCGTTAGCTGCCTGCATAGTCCCCTTCTTGGCATGGTGATATTTATAACCTCGCCTGGAGAAGACAGCGTTACCGGCGTGCAGAAGCAACGGCCAAACCCCACCGTCCCGTCTTCCCCTCTCTCCACCCTTGTTCACTCCTTCGGACGTACAGACCCGAAGGACCTGTCACGGAACTGCGGGGTTGACCTTTCACAACTCAGACCCGAGCGTTGACGGATGGAACACCACCCCTCCCCCTTGAGAATCGTAAATCTGCAGTGTTTGAAAACATGGAATTCTCACGTGTTATTCATACTCGTTTTTTCCACTATGCCCTAAAGTTTCCCATCTTCCGAGTCCCAGAGAGCGTTGCGTAGGACAAAGACCAGAACCCGGCCTTCCCCTCCAGGCATTCACGCATCTTCGCAACTGCGATTTCCTCCTCGGGGATGAGTGAGCCTCCATGTGAAAATGATGGAGGAAGAATGAAAACTCCATTCCGAAGAACGCCCCGAAGGCCCCTGCCAGCCTATGTTCCGCCATCTAGTAGTAGAGCCAGCCAAGAGACTCAAGCACGCCGATACCCAAAAAAGGCAAAAGAAGAAGGAGACAGAACTCGGGGAAAAGAACCAAAAAGCCCCCAGAGCAACAAAATCAGTTGAACCACCTTAGCCGTAGAACCAATCGGTCGTTTTCCATTCGCTCGTTTGCATAACCGTCGTAACCTCGGCTGCCCTCCCACAGTTCCAGGTGACAGCAGTAAGACTCGACTGACCCGGGAGACAAAAGAAAGAAAGACGGGAAAACACACACACACACACACACAGAGAGAGAGAGAGAGAGAGAGAGAGAGAGAGGAAGACATATGGAAGTCCACGGCTTTTGCGTTTCTCTGCCGCTCTTCGCCACTGCTCTCCCATCGAATAAGGCAGACAGATTCCCCGCTCAGAGTGTGTAACTCTGCATATCCTGAAACATGAACATGTTGTCGGCGAAATTCATTGTCCCCGGGTGCGTGGGCATCCCCATGTGGGCGGCGACGGCGGAGGCATCGTAGGCCATTGGCGGCGCGGTGCGCTGTCGCGGGACCTGCTGCGCCCTCGCCTGCTCGCCCCGGAGCTTGACGTACTCGGCATGGAGGGATGAGTAGGCCTGACTGAGGGAGTCGTTCTTCTGCTTCTGCTCGGTGAGCATGACCTCGAGGTCCTTTATGCGCTGGTCCTTGCGCTCTCGGTACGCCCGTTGAGAGGCTCTGTTCTGTGCACGGCGGCGCTGTGAAAGGAACGCAGGCTCGTCAGTGTTTCCGCTGGAGAGTTGTGTAACCGGCGCTCTGGGCGACACCTGGCGCGGTATTGGGGAAGGCGCCTCAGAACTTACCGAAAGAACCGAAGGCGGCGCGTTTTTGTAGCGGTTCTCGCGCTTTCTCTTGGCGGGGGCCTTGACCGGAGCTGTCTTATCTTCCGAAGTGGGCTGTGGTGACGCTGTGTCGCGGGACGAGCTCATGGGGCTGGGATAGATGCCTTGATCCAAGCCATTGAAGTCATTTACGAGGGTCATGTCAAACTATGTAGAGCCCAAGTCAATTGAGTGTCGCGGGGTGTGGCAAGGGCCGACTTACACTAGACATGACGGGGCTTGTTGACTCGGATGAGCTTGTGGTATCCAAGTATTGTTCAGGTTCGTCATAGACGTAAGGAGCGTCCATTTCCAAGAAGGTCTCCACGTCGTCGTACATGTCGAGCGGCAGTTGGTGATCCATTTGTAGCAATTGTGTGCTCGGAGTGGGATGCAAGATGTGGATGGCGAAGTTGAGATGGATTGGTGGGCAAGCAGGTTGGCTTGATGTCGGCTCAAAATACGCAAGGTTCTAAGTCAGGATGAGGGTCGTAATGATATATACTGGAGCGAGCAGACAACGCGTCGTCTGCATGTATATCTGAAGAGTGATGATGTGTAAGGCAACCCAAGCTACGCCACGAGGATTTGCAATGGGCTTGGGGGGTTATATAAGGCGCGTAACGTATGCGAAAGAAATACCACGAAGGCATAAATCACCAGACAGGGTACTAGTAGGTAAAGGGACAAGCTAAATCAGCGGGGCAGACGCAACATGCACATGTGCAAAGCTGTATCCTGTGGTTGATTAGTAGGTAAGCAACGTTGTGGCAGACCTTTGGGGACCACGAACGTATACACACACACACACACCATACATACATGGTACATACGCACGTACACATGCACCCACACACCAGCAGCGCAACTGCCCATTGGGTCCCCGGTCGAATTGGACCCCAGATAGCACGCCTCCTGGGCTGCTTAGGTGCATGGCGGGGCCCCCGTCCACCCTCTTGTTCCTGGTCCTTGGTGGTGTTCAAGGTTGCTTGACGGGGGAAGCGAAGAGCACGAGAAGAATCGTGGCCGCCATCTTTTTCGGGCCTGGTCGAGAGCTTGTACCGCATGGGGTGGTGGTGGTGGTGGTGGTGGTGCGGGCAGGGATGGAATTGGAGATTGCCGTTGTCTTGTCTGCGCGCGCGAGGTCCCGCTCTAAACGGGCGGGCTGCAATGTTGCAAGGGCCCCTGGCAATACGGAGCAACGTTCGACGGGGACAGAGACGGAAGACGGTAGGCAAAGACGGAGGTGAGGGGTCGAGATTGCTATGGTAAGCCGATGCGGTGCCGTTAAGCTTTGGGCCTGCCGCCGTTGCATGAAGCTGAGCCATCTCGACCACGACGCTTCCAAGAGTAAGATGAGGAAAACTCTCTGCAACCAACCATCCATCCGACTGTTCAACTTTTGGCCAGTCCAAACCTCGGACGGGGCGGTCTACGAAAGCACCGCCGCACCCAGACCTAGCCTGGCCGTCTCCCTTCTCTTTCGCCTCTTCTTTGTACTGTAGCTTGCTTATCCCATGCTTGAAAGTATAAGAAAGGTTTGGGAGGCGAACATTCGCGGCCTCGCCTCTTGGGTGTACTGTGGATTTTGTACATGGTATGTACGATGGATGCGACTTTTGCTTCCAATGCATGCAGATCCCCTACTGACATGTACAATGTAGACACACGTGGTATGTGGCCAGAAAGACGTGGTGGTCGCTGCTCTCTGCGTTGACCGTTAAGCGGCCCTCGTCTCGCGCATCATTGTCGAAAGGCCGTTTTGCTGAGATAACTGTCAAATCCCGATTGTCGTCAGAGGCCGAACGTGGATTCATATTGCCTGCCCAACAGTCGTCCAAGACTACCTACCTAGGTAGGGGTAGGGGGGGCGTGCGGTAAATCGGGGGGTGGTGTCGCCTAGCGTAGCATTTGCAATCCCGCCTTTTCGGGTCGCCTCCAAGCAGTGAAGATTCATTCTTGGTAGACTTCTGGCAGAAGAAGGGCGGAGCCCGATTTGGATGCAAGCTGTGGGGGGGGAGGGGGGGGGGGCAGTGTTGGCAAGGGCGTATGCATAGAATGGCAGCGCCTGATGCATGTCGTACTTGTTCTCGCACTTTTCGGGTGGTGGCTCAAAGACGAGTCGAAGACGAGATGCCTGCTGCGTCAAACTTTTGTAACTGCTTCGTCTCGTCGACTATGAAAGTGGACAGCACCCCGAAATCGGGTCGAGCGAGCCATGTTCCTCGGAAGGCGATTCGAGCGATTGTCTATAACAGTGACTACACACACCCGTCCCGGTGCCCGAGATGTTGGCTGACCGATAGTCAGTCAGTCATTGCCACGTCTTGGGACTGTGACATGACAATACCGGTTCTCGGTGTAAGCGGTGCTGGCGCCGAATGACGACAGCGAAGACATTCGATGTACCGTCCTCGGATGGCCTAGCCGTCGTGCGTTTCCCCCAATTCCAAATGAGTTTTTACGGGCGCCCCTCGAGCAAAGAGTCCTTGCGCATCTGTTAGCCCAGTTTGTGTGCATCCGTGTTACGGACCCCACCAGTAACAAACGACATGCAGGGCAGCAGCACGATCACCACAGCTGTGCATAGGGCAGGGGGATGATTCAACCGCCTTGCGAGGCTGTCTCGGCTCCGTAGCCCAAAAGCCCATATCCTGCGCGATGCCAACAATAGATGTCGACATGATTCCTTGCGGGAGGCGTACAGGTGACTTACGTCAAAAAAGAATCCTGCGGCGGGCACGTCAGCTAGCGTTGCCGGTTGTCGGAAGGTTTCCGAACGAACGTTGACACACGGCCATAGGCCGGAGCTACCGTGAGATTGGAAGGGGGTTCCCAGGACATGGAAAGGGGAAAAGATGCCTAGGTACAGGTGCGACGCCACACACGAGCCCCGACTAAATCAATCTTTACCAGGGACGGCTGGACTGGACGCCGGATAGCACACTCGTACAGGACCAAGATGAGATTGGGGAATTCTTCCCCCCAAATGTCCCTTGTGCCAGCTACCTAGTTGGTGCCTTCTGAATCCGGGGTTGGTTAACGTAGACGTGCAGGCGATGTTGGGCTAGGCCATGGGGCCTACCTCTGCCTTCTTCGGCTCATAAATACCCGACAAGACTGAGTTTCCCCTCCCTATTCGTCTGCCCGCTGTGTGTGGTGCGGATGGGCAGCATATCAGATCCTATAGACACATACATCTGTGGGCTGCGCTTGCAGCAACGGCACAGAATTCATTCCATCTGATAAGTGGCGGCCCATTTACGTGTGGGTGGCTGAATGATGAGGTGCTCGTGGCCTGGAAATCGTACAAAGCTTCCCTCCGCAGCCATACCTACTATGTAGTTGGATGCTTTCGAGGCCCAGGCCACGACAGCCGTTGTAACCGCTTTCACAGAACGTGGTGGTTCGGACGTGTGCTAAAGGCACTCTGTGTCCTGGTGAACATGCACGTCGACGATTGCCCCCTCAAAAGGGGGGAGGGATCGAAAGCTGCAGGCGAGGACCAGGTACCGTGTCTGTCCGATTAACGTTGCAAGGTACGTGTTGCTTGTTCTGCGCAGTGGAATTCCGCCGCACTAGGATGTAACCGGGAACCGTTTCCGCGCCGCTCCGTTTCTTGTTTCGCTTGTTGCGCCGTTTTGCTGTGTGGGCAAAGCCCCGAGAGAGAGAGAGAGAGAGAGAGAGAGAGAGAGAGAGAGAGAGAGAGAGAAAGGCGGCCTTGTTGTAAGCGAGATGACTGACGCACCAAGGCACTGAACGTGACCTGCGCTGTTGCTCTCAGTGGGTGCTGCTGGCTGTACTGATCACCGTCGTCAAAAGGCCCTAAGCTCAAGCAAGCAACCGACGATCAGCAAGCAGCAATCCTGTTCCGCCCCGAGCCGAATCCTGCCATCGCAGCCCGCTCCCGGGAGCGGAACTCCACAACGGAGCACTGGAAACGGTCGGCAGTCGCCTCATCTGCAGAAAAATAAAATCCTGCCACTGACCGAATCGGACATAGCAGGTCGGGGTTACATGCACCCCGATTATGCCACTGTCTCCTAGTCCCCTACCTACTGTTCTTACTTACCCAGTGCTACCTAGGTAGATTTAGGCAGCCATTATTGTCCCTGTTCGAGCCCCCCCTCCCTTTCTCATCCCCTCAACGCTGTTCTTTGCTTCCCGTTTTCGATGAAACCAGTGGGGGCTCCCAATGGCTGGGTTTGGGGGTTTGTCTTAATTGTGGCATTCTTTCGAACCCCAGCGCTCTGCACCTGTACGAGCGTCCCAATCAGAAGCCTGGGTTTGATTTTGTCATGCTGCCAGCTGCAGCAGCTGCTAGCGCAGCGAGTGTCCCCATATCCCGTGGGACCATACCTAGTGTACACTACCTACCTACCTACCTACCTACCTACCTTACTTACGAATACTTACACATACGAATACTTACTTAACCTAGGCAACTTGCGTGCAGGGGGGCTCAGACATAGCGGGCCCTGTACACTAGTAGCGACAAGTCTGCGTGAGATCTTGTCCCCCTTCGCTTGCCAGTAGTCGCACCACACACAGTCTGTAAATATCGGTAGGCGACAAGACTATGCTTTATCACTGGCTCGTTCGGTCTCATCCCTTACTTGAGTTTCCCCTCGTCTGGGCCCTGGCCCGAGCAATTGGTTACTGGGTCATTTAATAGGATTCGAACGAACCGCATCTATTTAAAGCCCGCGGCCCCCCTTATTGCCGTATTGGGAAGCTCAGGTTGCCGGCCGGAGCACCCCCGGACCAGGTCGCGTACCCGGTCTTTCTTTCGGTCGGCCTCATCCCGCCACTTCGTCTTGCATTTCTATCTTGCCTCAAAGGGGGGATAGGTATATGCCGATATCGACATCAATGTCTTACCTCGCGGTTGTTGTTGTAGCTGCCTGAATTTGGCGACAAGGACGTCCCTTGAGCCCACGTTCGCCTGCAGCACAAATGGATAAGATAAGGTTATTCGAGTCTGTCCGCCACTAGTTGAGCGGAATTCCGATTGAAACGTCGGAGCAAAGTTCCCGTCGATCCAGTGCTGCAGAACCTGAGCGACATGTAGCGTGGTCTGGCTGGAGACGAGTAATCATGTTGTTGCGGCAAATACATGAACCAGCTTTCGGGAAATACTGGCGCGGAATCCAGAGCATGCTGTGAGGGCAGTGGCTGGAGTTATCATCAGATAGCCACTGGATTAAGCTCGCCTTCTTCGCGTGGCACGCATGAGTCTCGACGTGAGTCGAATGAGCCAAGAGATCGTCAGCACTTAGAAATGTAGTATCGTATGTCGTTCCCTGATGCCTCAGGCTGGCGGAGACCGGAGTGGTCGTCCGTAATCCCGAACGTGGCACTTTGTCGAAAGCCCACACCATCGACCATGCATGCGCCTGTGGGTGGGTTGGCCGAAGCCGTTAGCATGCGAGCTTTACTCTCAAGAGCAAGCAAGCAGCCACGTGGAGCCGGAGCGGACCGCACGCAAGTCTATTGCCCGCGACGTACAACCGGTCGCTAGACCACCTGCACACGATGAAATAGTGAAGCTACGTTGAGAGACCTACCTCGCTGACCGCCATTCTGTCTGTGAGCGACGGCACGGCAGCGCCCCTCTTCTCTGCAACTCCACGCCTAGGAATTTGGAACTCACCGTCGTGGCCTTTCTGGGGTTAGCGAATGTTGAACCCCCCCCCCTTGATCCGTAGGTAGCGTGAGTGCTTTCCAGGTCCCGCAACCCGCAGGTCGCAAAGAACGGTGCTGGGTTAGAAGAGATGCTTGGCTACGCGGGTGCCACATGATACCAATTTCCCCAGCCATCTAGGCAGAAGCATTCTTTGCAGCTATTCACATCGGGGTTCCGATATCCAGCCTCAAGACGTCCAATAGGCTAAGCAGCGGCTGGCGGGGTTCCCTCGCCCAGCTGCGCGATTCCCCACAGCTGAGTGACTATTTTCCGAAAAGGGCAATTTCCGCTCGACTGCAGTGATAGCGAGACCGGGGGTCACCATGCAGGGGACTGACATGCGTCCGCTGGTACGCCCAACCGCTATTACTCGGCCACGCCACTGGCGGTCGATCATCCACTCTGGCGTCCGAATGATTTTCTGAGCGACCACGGCCCAAACTTGGGAGGATGAATCATTAAAGACTGTATCTTGGGGGGTTTACAAGAGTTATGCCATCAAAAAGTCTCAGTCCCTTTCAGTACTGCTGGTCCGTTCCGGGCCGAGATCCAATGTCGCCAAGAAAGGCTGGACACAAAGAGTCTCTCATCCGACCTCTAAGTCTAGCCCTACGTGACGGATTAGACACTTAGCCAATGATTGTTTCACTTTATCCGGGTTTTCATGATATGTACACTGGGTGATATATGGTATTGCGGTCTTCAAGGCTGCCGTTGATCGAAACCTGGTTTATTGACGCCGCCGCCGACGTTCCAAGTAGCTGGTGCCTCTAGGAGACTCGTAGGTTCCCAGCTTCCCACACGGCTCGCATGTTGCCGTTCAAGACCAAGACAAGGTCTAGTGGTACAATTGCTGCCACGACATCCTTCCGTCGCCATACCCAATCCAGTCGACTCGCAACGACAGATACCGGAAAGGCAGTGAAAGCCTTACTCCTGATTTCGGTCTAGGGCTTTAGGAACCTGGCCTTCATATGAAGGAGCAAAGGGAGGTTTCCGTCTTGGTTGCCTAGTCCCAGCCCTATGCAGGAACGTCGTGGGCACGATCTAAGGGTCTTTGGCGCCAACGGCAGACCCGTTGGTGATGACATGGTTTCGATTTGGCGGCCCCCAAGTTCTCGCATCTCCGGGACAGAAAGGAAACGTCTAGAGCGACCAAGGCGTATGTCGCTGACGCATTCTAGAGCCTCTCGAGTCCGGCCTCGGCCTGGGCCACAACCGAAGGAAAGCCGATCCTTTTGCTCATTTCGATGGCCTGTTGAAACTGTTTCCTAGCATCGTCCTTCTTTCCTAGCATAGCAGCGATATCGCCCATGTTCACCAAAGCCACGGCACATGCCTCGTCGCACTCTTCTGTTCGCTCATCGCCGGTGATATCCTTGGAGTGTGAGTAAGCGTTGCGAGCCCAATTCTTGGCAGCTTCCAGAAACCCAGCACGATCTGTTGGCATGTCAGGGCTGACCATTGCGTTGGACGTCATAGGTGCGTTGGGAATGACATCCAGTGGGGTTTGAAGAGGATGCTGCGCAAAGGCCGCAGCCAAGTTGTTCACTACACAACGCGTCAGCAACGTCCAAATATACGTTTTGGGTGCATCGCTCAGAATACTTGAAGGCGAAGCTGCATCAACATACTAATTGTAACTCGATGGCAGGGGCTGTCGCAGAGACGCAGTGCCTGGAAGAACAATGGCACTGCCAAATGAAACTGAGACTTGGACTCGTAGTGTTGAGCCAGAGCTGCGAGGCAACGTCAGCACAATGTCTGTAGAGACTTCATAATGTCACAAAGTGAGGTGGGAAATGGCAACGCACATTCCATGGCTCCTCCAATCTCCTCTGGGCTCATCCAGGGGCCCTCTTCCTTCTTGACACCCTCCTCACGTCGGCGCCGTGACTCCTTCAAGGCAGTCTCGACAGCCCACGTCAAGCGAGCCTGGGCGTTCTCTGGCTCCAAGACATGCTCATCGGAGTATAGAGCACCAAGTTTGGTGCTGGTGCCAACAGCTTTAGCCAGCAAACGGGTGCGTTTGTGCCATAAATTCTCAGCAACCTTCTCCTCACCATTTTCTGCGACGGTCGGGAGTTGGTCCGCAGACGGTACCTTGACAGCAGGCGGCTTTCCTGACTTGTCCACTGTCCCGTCTGCGATGCACTTCTCCATCCACTCTACCCACTTGAGGCAATCTCTTAGTACCGAATCCAGCACGGTGATGGCCCCTTGGTAGTTGCCGATCTTCTCAAGCCAAGCGGCTGTCTGGATCCTAATGCCCAAGACGTCATCAGAGAACGGATCTAGTTGAAGCTCATTGCACTGCTCTAAGGCTTGCTTGTAGTATTTTCTTGCCAGGGTCGGGTCGGGGCTGATGTTGGTGTAGTACAGTGCTCGACGGAGAGACTTTGCGATCGGCTTGGGGTACTTGGTGAATTGGCGCGCCATGAAGTAGTCGAAATAAAGCTTGACGATGTAGATGGACACACCTACCAAGCCTGCGAGCCTTGAGCGCAGGCGAGTCAGCAGGGCAGTTCAGAGTTGGTGACAATGACGGATAACTTACATAGCTAGGGCTAGTATAAACTCTTCAGGACTCTCTTTGAACATTTTCTTCATTCCTTGCGGTCTCATTGAAGTCAAAAGTGACCGGAAAGATAATAATTTCCAGAGCTGGCGTGATTGAGATGGTGGTGGTGGAGGCGGCGCCCGCGGGTTAGATTTCTTAGAGCCATCGTAGGACGAGTTCGACGTGCTCTGATTCCTCAGCTGATTGTGCCTACATAAAGTTGCAGCGCTTGAAAAAGTGTCGGCTCGTAGTGTTGCGCAGGACGTCGTGAACGGTTTGATGACTTGACGGCGGCACGGGTCAATGGCCCGCAATGCCGCGATGCGCGACGCTGCCATCGCCAAGACCAATTGGAGACAGAACACGTGTTACGGGTTTCAAGGCGTACAGTGCAGAGTTGGTCGTTGGACGAGCTTCGTCGATGCTATGTGTGATGGTTAGTTGTGTTTGGGCGATAATCAATTGTCCAGTGAGTGACGTATTCCACGAAATTTAATGGAAAGATCGGAATGGTCGCAAAGACAGAGCTCTTGCTGTTGTGGGTCAATGTCACAATGCGCAGCGAATCAAAGAGAAGGTTTACCCCGAGGCTCACCCGGTCATGCCGCAGGAGCCCCCCCCCCCCCAACCTGGATCGTGGGGAAGCTTGAGCATCAGAGGGGCAAATACTGAGCTTCTTTCCCCTTCATTCACACCGTCTTTGTAAGAACAAACAGAATATTTCCAACCCTACAACTTTTATCCGACGCCCCGAACCTGCGACTCGGTACCGATACTCTATACCATTTGTATCTCATCGAAACACAAGAAAATGGCAGGAAAATTCGAACCCAAGGTACCTGTTGAGCTGGCTCCCCCCAAGGACGACCCCATCACCCTCGAGGAGTTAGCAAAGGCCGATGGTGAGTTGCCTTTGCTTCTATATCTTTGGTTCAACATGTTTCTGTGTTTTCATTTGCCCCTTGAGAGCAAGCCGCCGAGCGGCTTATACCTGGCTCTGGGCGGAGATACTTATGTGTGCATTGGTAATCGTTCACCCATTGCGGCGTGCCCTCAACGACAGGGGCTCAGTCCTCAGGGGTTGAATAGATTAGTATTTTTTACTCATGTATGAAGGACTCAGGCCGATCAAAAATCGTGTTCAGGTGTTAAGGTCTACAACTATGTTGTTCATACGCAAACAGTCTCCTCGCCAACTAAACTTACTTGATACCGGTGACGCTGACAACATCATAGGCTCAGATCCCAATGGGAAGACTTACGTCGCGATCAAGGTAAGACCAAGTATACGAGAAACAGATAACCAGATATCTAATATATTGCCCTTAGGGTATTGTCTATGACGTGACGGGTAACAAGGCCTACCAACCAGGAGGTTCCTACAACGGTGAGTCCCAAAACTGCTCGGAAAAGCCAAAGGAAGTATGAAGACTGATATGAAAGTAGTCTTCGCTGGAAAGGATGCCTCCCGCGCTCTTGGTATGACCTCGACAAAGGCCGAGGATGTCAGCCCTGAGTGGCAGGACCTCCCCGATAAGGAGAAGGGCGTTCTCAACGACTGGATTACCTTCTTTTCCAAGCGTTACAATGTTGTAGGTCGTGTTGCAGGAGCTACAAACACGGAGTGAAGGGCAGAAAGAATGGAGGTCCTGTCCCGTAATAACGGAGAGCAAGCGGGAGTAATTAGGAACTAGGAGAGTGAATCTCGAATATTGCCCTCATTCGTTCACCCAAGCGTGGTACGTTGCCGTGAGTAAGTGTAGTCGTAGCACATATCATGAGCCTATTCTGCGCCAATAATCTCAAGCCGAGGCCTACCAGTTTTCCTTACTTCCCCAGGCCCTGTTCATCCAGCGCCTCCCTGGAGAAAATACTAAGATTGATTTCAATGATGGCATTGCGGTTACACGTCACGGCCTTTTGGCAGCCGTTGTGCGTTTTGCAGACTCTACCATATCAAAACTACTCAAAAGCGATGTGCCCCTACGGCACTTCTCAACACATCGTTCTGTGCACGACAGCTGGCGTTCTTATGCGATGCCGCCAATGTTGTATGACGTTCCGACACTGGTCCATACTCGATGCTACTTGACCGTTGGCCTCATCTGTTCTTCCACACAACTACCAACTTCAAGTGTGAGCATCAAATTGAACCAATGAGGATCTCCATGTTAGGCTGTACTTTTGGATTCGGATGTGAGTCACTGGAATCGATTTGAGGTGACCTTTTCATTTTCAATAGTCTCTGAATGAGTAACAAGTCACCAGTCTTGCATCATTTGTTATATTTCAACTTTCTTTCATTTTTCTCCTGGAGGGGTTCATGGACAGAAGCCTGAGTCTAGACTCTTGAGTCTATGGCCTCGTGGGCTTGGCCTCATTGCCACGCAGACGCTTCCCTCCCGGAGTTTCTGAGTGACGATTTGGTGAACCGTAGCCTTTCTGTTGTCCTGTCGTACGACGGGTTGTGTACATGCCGGTTGCCGTGTTTGTCATCCAGTCACGCTGCGGTATAGGTTCATGAACGCCTCGAAACTCGGGACCCAGAAAGGGAGACGACTCTCTGTTTACGTCAAACCTGAAATTGCCTAATATATTGACCCACAAAATTTTCCAAGACGGCACACAAATCACGATCCTAAGCAAGCATTCGGGTGTAGTTGTGAGCTTCATTACTCCAACCAGCCGTTTTCTTTTACCCGAAGCTACTTATTAGGTAAAGAACCCTACGATGTCCCTCAACCCAAGCTTAGCCAACCGAATCAATGAATTCGCTCAACCCAACACCCCGTTGCGTACTATAACTCACCGGTTCACAAGACTGATTGGAAACTTCATACCTGCATCCGCTTCTCACGTCACTCCGTGTCAGGTTCATCATGATTACAGCATGTGTACTCGATGGTTGACGTGTACGAGGATCGGGATACATGTACCACAACTGTTGCCGCCCATCTTTCTGCGAGAAAAATAGAGCGCTACTGGTTTCTCCACCCGAAGAACTGCAAGAGCTGTGCATAAAACTTGATTGTAATTTCAACCTACCCGTCTTCCAAGGTCCATA
Organism: Colletotrichum eleusines; assembly: GCA_016807845.1. NCBI lineage: Eukaryota > Fungi > Ascomycota > Sordariomycetes > Glomerellales > Glomerellaceae > Colletotrichum > Colletotrichum eleusines. Next base: position 2,025,822 of record JADEZO010000005.1, read on the forward strand.
CCACGCTTTCATGCAATGCAGCACGCAAAAGGCCCATATCACTACATGAACTGAGACGCCGGTCGTATTACTATACTTATCAAACATGTTGGGAATGTGTATGTAACATACAAGACACCGAATCATCCAATCAACAAACAAACCGGTCTGCCGTCGTCTTCTGGCGTCGTCTTTTTTGCGCAAGCTAGATTCTGTTTTCTCAAACAGAGAAACACAAGGAAGATGCCCATCGCCGTGGGCCGACACCACTGCTCTCCGCTGCTGTACCCCCTTTCAACGACGCCGGCCCTGGCCGCCAACAGGTCCCTCTCGGTTGAGCCCGGCGACGAAGCACTCATTCTCTTGGGCCCGCCAGGCTGAGATGCAGTTGTCGCACGGCACGCTTTGTCGCCACGAGTTGCGGAGAACCTTGACACCGAAGCACTGGTGATTTGGGTCGTTGCGAGCGAAATGGCAGTACGACTTCAGCCGTACAATCGAGTGGTTGCAGGTAAAGAGGAATTCCTCCCAGTCACACATGTTGTCAGTGAGAGCCAAGGGAAGTACCGGGCAGTGGTGGTGAAAGTTTGTGAAAGAAGCTGTCTTCTCACAGTCAGCTCGGGACTATGGTCAGTCAGAGGGCTGGTTCAAATACCTACCGAAGCCGCGTCCACTCTGTTATGGGTAGGTATCTTCCGAGATGGGCTTTAACGGACTGATCAATATATTCCGATAAAAGAAATGGATCGGTGATGTCAGATGCTTTTTGCCACAACCATTGCCAGTCAGTGTTCAGAACTGAATCTCACCGTCCATGAAGCACGCACTTTTGGACTGTTGCTCAGCTTATATACAATTTTCCCTTTGGGCCATTGGCTCACAGACCACGGTAACCACCACGGGGATTCGAAGATCAATATGCTGCTGAACGTGAAGAGCGTTCTCGAGGTAACCCAGACGCCTGGCCACACGGAGGCAGTGTACTTCCCTGGCCAACTTGCTGGTCTTGTGCATCGAAGAGATGTCGGTTTGCGAGGATTCCATGCAGACCTGTACATGGTGTGGGGGGCAACTTCGCTCAACAACTACCTAGTGCGGGCTTCAACAGCTCTCACATGAAGCTTGGTCTCGTACATCGAAAGGCGGGTCGACTGTGCATCCCCGAGAGAGACGACTGCAGGCTCCCTGCTTGCATGGCAGATACCGATGCAGGAACTCACACATCCTTCCCCTCGAGATCCGTGAAGCTTGGCTGTCGTCTCAAGCCGGATAATGGCAGCACAGCAATGCGCATAAGGAGAGGGCCGTGTTCGAGTTTTCACACTGAGAGCTACTCTCAGACCTGGGATCAGAAAAGTCGGCTACCGCTCCCAGGGACACTCACTCTGTGTTATGGTTCTTGAAGAAGATATACACTTCTGGCCTGAGTAGGAAAGCACTTTGCAAAGGTGACGGCGCGTTAGTTTGCCGATAAGGGCAAGTGCAGGATGAACTACTGCGTGGCTTTGCCATGGATAAAGCGCGTCGTCCTGGACAGGTTGATTAGGTCACAGAAGAACCGTTCATTTGGAACTCCAGGGCCTTGTCAGGTTAAAACGACCGGCTTCATCTTGTTCTCTCTTCTCAGGCCCGTCTGTATCTTGTATGCCGCGTGTCACAATGGACGTCAAATACTATCGCGAGTGGAGAGGATCATTTATGCACCGCCCAATTGTTCGAGCCGTCGGTCCAGGACCAAGATCACTTGCATATTGCGGAGCGGCCCGATAGGCGGGTTTACCTAAATGAGATGTAAGCTCCTTCTTGGCGCAGAGCAAACACCGAATATCCTGCACGCCGGAAGGGGCAAAGGGCCAAACTAAAGATACGGCCGAACAGTTCCCTGGCCGATGAAAAATTCTCACCATATCACACGCTATTGAGAACGCAGAGCAGGCATACCACAGCGCAACGCGGATTTCAATGCCCCATCTTGTAAGGACAAATATTGTGGCAAAAGAACCATACTCGTAAGGCCTTGCAACAGGGGCCAAGGCCCCGCTTGCCAGACCATCAGGCGGCCAAACGATGCAGATTCCCTCAGGCATCAGAGGGGTTGAGCGAGGAAGAGGCCGTTCGGGAGTGAGTCTACAGGCACCAGAAAGGTTCAAAGCTAGGCAGGGAGGGGGGCATCGGAAGATGGCATTGAAAGAAATGACACATCGCATGCTGAGCTATGGTTTCTTGTTGAAACAAGTTGGTGTGCAATGTCGGTTACGTTGTTCTATCACATGTGTGGTGATCCAACAGGATGCCGTGCGGGATTGCGCAACAAGTAGAAGGTGGAAATCCGGGCGAGGGCGTGTATGCGGACCTCATATTGCTGGCTGGGGACCACGACTTCTGGCTCCAAAAAGCCAATTTCCCATCGAAGACGGCTGCCCGCCCTGGATCAAGTCACTGAATGTTTGAACTAGATATTTGCAGACCCTGTCAACCCTACGACAGCTCAAGTCGCACTCAGTACCGTGAAACCCTTTGCGGTAGAAGGTGCGGTAGGGTCTGGTGGCATAGAACTGAAAAGCGAACAAACATGATTGTGTCAGCCGAGAAATACCTACGGTAACAAGCAATTATTGCTGTATGGATAGGTGGAGGATGAGCAAGCTGGTCGAGAACGGCGTAAAGCTTCTTCGTCTGGCCATGGCCGAGTCTGATGGTTGGGGCCTCGTTGAGGGTGACGTCGGCTCAAAAGTACGGAGGCGAGTTGGCGTGGTAGGTAGGTAGGTTGTGTAACGAGATAACGAATGGAGGACAATGTTGGAAAAAAAAAAAAAAAAAGCGCGACCCAATTCTCCGGGCGCCTGGTTGCCTCGCTGGTTGCCTTGGATCGCTGCCTAGTGTTTTCCAGACGCTGATTGGCCGGGGTTGGGCGACGACGTGCGCTACATACCTACCTAGGTAGGTACCTAGGTACCTTAGTACTCACCGAGAGTCGCTACGTTGCCCCAAAAGCAAGGCGGACTAGCGGGTTGACTGCGCCCTCGTCCTCATGGCTGCCTCATTCATCTCTACCTTAGGTAGGTACCTAGGTAGGTACGCCCACTCACTCCTCACTTTGGTCGCCTACTCACTCTCATTAGTCACATCGACGCCCTCATCATCTTCATCCTCACCCCCTCCCTCCTTCCTCGTTCCTCACTGCTTCCTCCTCGTCCGAATGACTACAAGTCCTCTTCACTCCCCTCCATGTCCATGTCGCCTGACTGAAACCTTGGGTTTTCTTCCATTTTGTCCTTTAGCCAGCAGTCTTTCCTTCTGCAAACACTTGGCCTGTCCGTTTGCCTATGTCGTCTTCCTAGTTCCGGGAGTCAGTCGTCCTCTTTCGGCCCCGACCGACCCCCCCACTGCGGACCGGGAACTCAACTGCATCAACTTTCCTTCTTGACTCGGACCATCCGGGCTCCGCTTCGCTTTGATAATCCCTCTACAGGCAGTCGCATACTCCCTGATCTTCAAGCTTTCAAAGTCGGAAAAGAAAAATCAGCTCTGCGTGCCTGACCTCGGACTCGAGTTGGTTACCCTCGTTTCCTTCTGCGTGTATCACTACATGTATTGTCAACTTTGCCATGTAAAACTGGGCCAGTGCCTGTTGTCATGGGTGCAAATGCCCGCAGAGCCCCCTACTCTGCCTGTATGCCGCCATCTAACATGTAATTAGTTGCCCATTGCACCTGATAGTTCAACTGGTCGTCCTTGGCGGCTCTTCGCTACTACGACGACCTTTCGTTGATGACGAATCTGCCCAAGACCATGGAGATGGATCCCGCAAAGCAAGACCAGATGGTTTTCATCCAGGATACAGAGACCATGAGCAACATGCCGACGTCTTCGGACCAGCGCTTCCATCACAAGCCACCGATGCCATGGAGCCTGATGGAATTTTACGGCGGGGAGCAGCCATGGGTTCCTTCGGGCATTTTTGACGCGTCTCAGCAAGGCCGACAAGCACTTGCGCCGGATAGCCAGCGACGGAACAACAGCGGCTTCCAGGGCTGGCGGAGCACGCTGCCTTCGGAATGCGATACTGTCCCCCCGGGCTTTCCGCCTTCCGACTCAGGTTATGAGAGTAGGACCAGACACAGCATCGAAAACACGTCCGTCTTCAATGATATGGACCGCAGCCAGGATACCCAGAGTCTCTCGGGGCAGATAATGGACTATCACCCCTTCGGCATAACCCCTGCCGATGGGAGCTGGGACAATATGTCTGCAACGCCCGTTCCCGTATCTCAAGGTGGTGCCGTTGCAAACAGATTGATTTGCCCGGACTGCCAAGCTCCTTGCAAGACCAAGTCAGAGTTGAAGTGAGTTTGCCAACCGATGGTGCTAATCCCGAACAACCGCGCTGATGTGTGGATTAAGCAAGCACAATCAGCGGCACCGCAAAGCCCACATATGCGATGTCCCCGGATGTACCCGGAAGGAGGGGTTTGGCACTTTGAACGACCTTGATCGACACAAAGGCAGTGTACACCCCGACGTTTTTAACGTAGGCCCGCGGTTTCGTTGCCACATTGGCGCATGCCAGACCAAAGACAAGATATGGCCCCGGGCGGATAACTTCAGGCAACACCTGAAACGCGTGCATCGGCGTGTCGTCAGCCCTGAGGATGATCTCAATGAATACTTGCTGCAGTAAGTATTCATGGATTGGATTGTTTTGTTGTCGGGTGCCATGTTTAACAAAAGCGTAGGTTGTCATCCCAGCGATCCCAGGATGGTTCGTTTCAACAGAACGCGCAAGATGATTTGGAAGGCGTGGGCTCGAAACTTTTCAACCCCTACAACGCAGACCCCATGGCCTGGGACAACCGGCCGCCAGCTGTTGAGGATATTCAACTATCTCCTCAAGAAGAACATTCAATGCCCATGGACCTTATCCTCGATCCGTCACTTACCAGGACCAATGGCCCAGCATCGGGCGCATCTCTCGATTCATCGGAGGGACATATGGCTGCTTCAGAGGTTCAGTTACAGAATCAAATGCCTGATCTACAGTGTGAGCCTGCACGCCACGAGTTCGCGCAGCCCAAGAAAATCACAAGAGCTCCATCTCCCAAGGTCGTTATTGGAACGAAATGCGATGGTTCATACGGATTCCGTACAAACCAGCATCAGCATAACCCTGTCAACCTGAGCCTGGGCCGCGAACGAGATGACACTGTTCCAGAAAGAACCCAGAGCGGACCTCATGATGGTTTTATAACAGATAGCATGGACTGCAATGCCGCCACCAAAGCTCCAGATAATCAAGGCCTGGCCGGGTTCAGCGGGGAGAAACAACCTGACGAACAAAGGGAGCCGACGAATCAGTCTCTCTCTGTCCTTCAGAACAAGAGCCAAGAAGATATGTTTAATCTTCTTTCGCAGTTGCCCAAGAATGTCATTGAGACATTCCTCAAGAAACAAACAGAGGCCCCCCCTCAGAACCCTGAGTCAGCCTCCAACACAAATACCAACAACCAGTATCAATGCTCACACTCCAGCTGCTCAAAGGGCTTCAACCGAAAGTGCGAACTCAAGTAAGCAGTCTCTACCTTGCCTTAGTATAATCTAGCGTTAAAACAAGAGATAGGAAACATATGAAGCGTCATGAGAAGCCGTATGGGTGCACGTTTTCCAACTGCAAGAAAACGTTTGGCAGCAAGAACGATTGGAAGCGCCACGAGAACAGCCAACACTTCCAGGTGGAGATGTGGAAGTGCCACGAGAAACGGGCCGATAACGAGAGCGAAAGCTGCGGGAAGGTCTGTCACCGCCGGGAGACCTTCCGGATGCACCTTGCAAGGGAACACAAAATGGATGATGCTTCGCAAGTCGACAAGGTGCTCGAGAAGTGCCGCGTCGGACGCAACGGCGAGCCCAGGTTCTGGTGTGGGTTCTGTAGCAAGATTGTCGAAATCCCGCAGAAGGGCGCCACCGCTTGGGCCGGGAGGTTCAATCATATAGACGATCACTACGCAGGCCGGAATAACCAACCCAAGAAGAAACATTCGGACTGGGTAGCTATTGATCCAGACCTGCCCGAGGTTGACCTTACCGGGTCTCTAGATGACTCCAGCGACGCAGAGTCGGCCGATGAGGGTCCCTTTGTTGTCGACTCGCAGAAACCCGGTGGCGGCACCCCTAAGGCTGTAAGCTGCCAGAAGAGAAAGAGGAGACTGAGTGATGACGATGACGACGACGACGAACAAATCGAGGCTAAGCGTATGCTATCATACGGGTGGTTTTGCGTAAGTAACCCTGGTTCATCATCATATGACGTGGTGATTCCTCGCTAACAAGTTACTTCCACAGTGCGCATGCAAATCGGATGCCGACTCCAAGTTGAATGACATCTGTGTCAACTCCAGGTTGAATGACAGCTGTGTCAACTTCAACTGCCACCATAGGCGGTGCGATAGCTGCGAAGCCGAATGTGTCACGGATCGTGACAAAAAGGAGGCCCACCGTCCCACCAAGAAACAGGCACAGAGGTTTGTAATGTTACAAATGACATCATGACGATGGTATCTCCCACAGTGGACATTGGATATACCGATGGTTTGTCATGACGGGCACGGGGGAGTGATGACACCGGATGACTAGAAAGCCACGCGGAAACAGACGACGGTTCCCGGCCCTCTAGAGGCCTCTGCTAGGCTAAAGAATCCACGGTGAATCCCTGGCTGTATTCCTATTGTTTCCAATATACCTCTACTATAGTACCCAGACACAGATAAGAAGCAAGGCATCCCCGTCGCCGTCTGCCAGTGTTGGTCCCCCACGCTGCTGCTCAGTGTTTGATACACATCGTGTAAGCATTCTTCAGATCTCTGCAAGCTGTTTGACGACCGAAGTCAACTCCGACCTTGGCCACTCGCCACGAGGCCACTCGGCTCCCCAAGCCCCACCGCGCGGCCGCCGCAGGGGGCGGGGGAGGGAGGGGAGGCTTTGGTCTCAGAGAAAAATCGGGAAGCCAGGTAACAGCAGGCAGGATCGAAGATGTATCCGCGCACCTGGACGCCTTTGGTATATATGTGTGTGCTTTTTGGCGGCTAGCGAGCCGGGAAATGACGTACCGGGTGATCGGGCTTGCCCTCCTGCCTCGGAGCCGCGTTGAGAAGGATTTTGCTTCTTTAGGCGGCGGGTAGGCTTTCTTTGGAGGCCATCGCATGCTGCTTCGCTCTCTAATAACCGGTCGGCCAGCCCCCTCTCCCCCGCCGTCCTTCCTTTCCCAGCTCCTCTGAAACCCTTGTGCGGGGGGCTTGGAGGACCTTCTCCCTCGCCCCAGTGAAGGCAAACAACATGCTTCTACTCGACCTGTGAAAGGGATCATTGAACCTGTTCCGTACACTAGAAGGGGGTGGTGTGTATCTTGCCGGGGGTACAACCCCCGCGAAAGCGGCTTGGGAGGAGCGACGTACACAAGACAGAATAGGCGTGAGTGATGTCGAGATATGGGTCATGCATGTTTCCTTCTCATTTCCCCGGCCCTCGTGGGGTGCCGGGCTTACCTCCCATTGGCTGGTTTGTGGGTTGTGGGAAGGGGGGCTGACTTCTGCGATGATTCGTCTCCGTGATGGCTCGGTGCGGCTGAGCAGTCGCGGTGATGGCTCAAGTTTCGGCTGAAGCAGGGTGCTGCGATGGTATGATGAGGAAGGGCACGCAGATGTCCAGATTGATGGCGGTGGAGGGCCGTCAGGATGTCGTCAAACGAATTGTGGTCGGCGTAATAGGAGCTGGGCAGGTTAGCTCAGATCGTGACACTATGTTCAGGTCGAACACCCAACATTCCAGCCTTGAGACAGGACATTGGGTTTGTGTTGAAATACATGCTGCGCATCGACCTTGACTTAGTACTACTACTGCTTGTCAAACCTTGTGGTGGATCACTCAGATCTGCGTCCAACAAACTCAACAGATGTCGAGAACCTTGGTCAAGGTCGGCGCTCGATCGCAAGGTGGGCCAAAGAGCCTTAAGCTGAAGCTGCCGCCGTGTGTCTTGCCTCTTTGGGTACGCGCGAAGAGCTATTTACATACCGGTCATTTCAATTACACCATGTACAGGTCACCACGATGTGTGTGCGTGTGTGTTGTGTTGTGTTTCAAGCTCTGAAGAAAATCGCCCAAGTCTAATTTCGGGCATCCTCAATGCTAAATCTGCTCTGGGTGCACAGGACAGTACCCGCCGATGCTAATGCCATTATCGACGAGTCGGGATTGGCACTGACGGACGCATTATTTCCATTCGGCGGTCTGACGGGTCTTTCCCGATAATGCCTGTGGCGTTCCACGAGACCCCAGAGGCCAGTTGATGCGGCGCCCGTCCAACACGAACCCGCCGTATTGGGCAGAATATGGCTGGAAAACCCAAGATGCGTTCCATTCCTGGTCTAGCGACACTGATGGTAAGGGGCCGGAGCATCGCGGCCGCAATTATCAAAATCTGAACACCTAGTCAGCAAGAGAGCTGAGGGAGTGATTTGACTGCTGTGTGTCGACAATGGTGGGGATGTAGTTAGAGTGGCCTCGGCGCGCAGTCGTGCGTATAAGGATAAACTTGCCGCGCGACCCGCACAGGCTGGTCCGTCTGTGCAACTTGTCAAATTAGTGGGAACGCACGTCGTCGACGTTGCTGGGGTTGCCGGGTTGGTTATTGAGACACGCGTGCGTAGATCAAGGTCTGAGAGATCTATCTCTAGATTTGCAGCCCTGCTCGAGGTTACAGATGTGCGCGAGACATTGACATTGGTGAACCGTGCGACACAAGAAGGAGAATATAGCTCAGCACACTCATACCTATCGTCTTCATCGCATGTGCAATGCCACGGCGTGTTTGTGCCATGTGCTCGAAGCGGGCCACGCTACTCCGTACAAGGACGCGGAAATCAGGGATCAGGCGGAGTTCAACCCCGGGAAGGAAATCATCAAGAGATGGACATGGTGTAGCTGTGGTCCGGAAAGTATTATGGCCGAGCAGTAACCATGCTTTCAGCCCTGGGTTGGCCGCCGTCCGTTGGTCTCTGGAGACATGCGATCCTTGTTCCAGAGATTGGTAGTGTACAGGCAGACAGGAGCAAGTTATCTAGATCAGGAGCAGGTTCAGAACCAGCGGGGCCTCTCCAAAGTCCGAGGTCGCTTGCCGCCCGGCAACGACTCGTGGCATGACCTACCTTGGTGTTGCCGGGTTTGAAAAAAGTGTAGCAAGGGTCATCATCAGTGGGCTGCCACGGACAGAATAGGGAGCCGTCTCTGCTCGTGGGACACGGATGCGTGTAAACGCGACTCCGGTTGGGCTATGACGCGCAACTGCGCAGACGGGTCCGCGAAGAAGCACATTGAGAGTTTGATGTGCGACGCTTAGACGGCTTGGACGGGTAGGTAAACGGTCGTTTGTGTTTTTGGTCGAGTGCTGACGACTGATCGACAGGCAAGTCCGAGAGGGCCATGGTTCCCGGCCCCCAGACGCTTCGCATGCTGTCAAATGGTGCTGGGATGTTGGCTGGTCTGGGCTTGCAGGGTTGGAGAAAGCGGGCCATCAAGGATTCAACGGCGTGGCAGGGTAGCCATCTAGCGCACCCTCAAAGACCAGGAGTAGAAGGCATGAAGAGCGATTGGTAGTGTTTGTCTCGTACTGTACTTTGTAGTGTATACCTACCTACCTAGGTAAGTAGATGAGTGGCCAAGGAGAAATGGAGATGCAGGCCCTTCGGAATAACTACGATGCCAAGGACCATGAGCGTCAGGAGGAGCAGAGCGGTCGTCGGTGTAGAACTTGAAAAAGAGGCCAGGCCATGGTTGCGGCGAAGGTCTGCGGAAAGGGCCACGAGGGTACATAGTATATTCGGAAAGAGGGGGGGTTGGCTGGTTGATGGCTCGAGGACTGTGACTCCCGCCGCACAATCGAATGATGGCGGGTTCAATCATCCATGTACGGGTACGGATACACACCACCACCGCCGCCACTACCACCGTATCTGCGGTTTCTTGGCGAACGGTAATTAGCGAATGAGCCACGGCTTCGGACACTGAGGGTGTGTTCCATTTGTCATGTTACGGGTCAGAAAGCGTTGATTGGTCGGATGGGTGTCATCATTCGTAGTGCCCGGTACGTACCTCGTAGTGCGTGTCTGTGTGTTTCTGGCAATCACCTATAAGTACCGGTGTGTGCCTAGGTAGGTAGTTAGGTACAAGGTAGTGGAGTGTACGTGTAGCTGTCAGTTCATCCGGATTCTATCATGTCCAAGAGCGAGCAAACATAATTGGTACATTGGACTATGTATGCATGCCAGACACGGGATTCTTAGATAGGGATGTACTAGGTATGTATATTTTTATGTGGTATGTGCGGCGCGCGCGGGTGATTATGAAGACCAGCGAGCGAGGCGGTAGGGAAACCTACACGTACCTAGGGGTAGGGGTCGGTATCTAGGTACCTACCTGGCCAGGGTGCTAGGTAGTGTAGACCGTAGGTAGGTATTGTGCGGGCCGGATCCTCTGCTCCAGAGTCCAGACAGCCGACAGGGTTGGCTCGAGGAGAGCTGACTGGGCTTGAGTTGCGGGACGGACCTTTTTGGTATTAGTGTTTTGCACTCCTGGCAAGTGATGTTGCGTTTGGCTTTTACTGCCCAGTGGCTGACTGGCTGGCGATTTCTGCTGCCCATTCGAGGCGCCTCTACGTACCTGTGTACGTTTACCTGTCAACCTAGGCAGGTACCTAGACTTTAAACTCACCTCGGTACCTGTAGTAGGACCGGCAGTGCCATGTGGCTGGGCCGCCTTGCGCGTGATGATGATGATTGCATGTACTGGACAATATAGTCTACCTACCTAAGGTAGGTACATAGGTAGGTAAGTAGGTAGGTAGGTACCAACACTGCTGCTGGTGGCTGTTGCTGCGTCGGGTACGGGACGGGACTGGCGGGACGAACGCCTTCTACCAACTCCACTTCCGCAACTGCTGACCCACCCCCGTCCGTCTGGCCCTATGCCCGGTCCTTCTATCCTGCCCACACTACCAGGTATCCTATCCGTACGACTCCTCCCTTTACAGTAGGTAGGTACTACACAATCCGAGGTGCCTTACCTGGGTAGGTACCTAGGTAGGTAGTCGGCCAAGGTGTTCTCTCGACGCAACTGCGCTAGTCAGCCTGTGGTTGCCTCATTTGGTGCGCGCCTCGTGGGAGGCATCAGAGGTGAGAGGACTACCCACAGTTATGCCGATTTGCATGCCTGGCCCAAATGCGCGGTGCTTGCTGCTTGCTCGTCTTCTTCTCATTCTTCTGGTCCTTTTACTCTCCCTTTTGTTGGCCGACCACTTCGACCCCCTGGTAGGTAACCCTCTTTGTTCCCCCCTCCGTCGACAAGGCATCCATTCCTCTTTGCGACTGCTTCTCTGTCGGCTCCTTGTTTCTCAGCGGAGTAGCCCATGAGCCTGTTCTTAGCCTGCCTACGATATGGTCATCTTGGGTACCATCCAATAGTCCTGGGTAACTCTGTGCTTTGGGCGGTTACTCCATCCAACTCCTCACACAGAGGCACCCTCCCTGGTTTAGGGCTAAATGAAAAAGCATCTACTTTCTTCGTAGTGGCAACGGCTCTCTCTATCAATACCATGGCTATAAACCAAACCACGACCATGAGACTTGCTCCCGACAGCGATCGCCGGTGACGTTGACAATGCATCCTAGAGGCAGCTGTTATGGCAGTCAAGAACTCGCAGGCCTCGTTCAATGTGCTGTTGGGCTGATTTGAGCTGGCATGCACTAACGCTGCACGTAGATGAACTGGTACTGGCACCTCTGGTGACCGACGCTTGAGCCAATACTTGATTCGCTGACGACAAGGCATCCGTCCATCCACATCTGCCTGGACACCACAAGAGACATGCTTGACACCAGCCCAGAGGAGACAAGCCCCAACCCCTACCCGTCCCCTCGGTCGTGGGGTCGGAAAAGGCGGACCATAACACAGCCCTGGCGGCTCCTCTCACCCACTGCCGTCCATTGCTCACCCTCCCTCCCCCCCTGCTGCTAGGCAATACGGTGTGGTCAGCGTACTTCTCGCCATACAGATGACCAGACACGACCAAACCATACACATATTTCTGCAGACACTCGACGCTAGGTGCTAATGGTGGGCTAATCCATGTCACACATGTACCCTGCTGCAGCCTTGGTCGTCAGGGGCGTGTACAGATATCTGCTCGCCCGCAGCGGCTGACCCTGACCCTTTCTACCGCACATCTTTGCCTCTTTCTTCACACCTCCGACTCTGCCATCTTTCTCTGTTCCCAAAATGCGGCTCTGCTAATGGTACGTATCTTTCTCGATGGGGGTTCCGTCCCTTCCCCCAAAACTCCCTGCTTCTGGAGAGCCCAGCCAACCGCCCTGGCGCACTCGAGTCTCGCCAGTCTGGCAGTTTGCCTAATGGACTTATATACACCAAGCCTCGCCACACTGACAGGTTTCTGGTGGTGACATTATGTCTCTCGACGTTCAACCTATATGTAATAACATCAAGCTTTTGTTCTCTCGTGCACTCAGGTATCTCTTCTATTATATCATTCAACCTTACCTGTCACCGCTCAGCCAGGCGGTTCGAAGCTTTTGCTCCCTCGTCCTTCCATATCAGCCATCACTTCCGCCGGACCTTCTCTCGCCACACTGCCTCGGAAAGGCATCCTACCATCTGCTTCTTCCTCGACTCTGATCAATAGTTAGCCCTTGTGGGATCGGTCCCTGGAAGAAACCCGCAACATGTCCTATTTCTATCAACATGATCAAGGGGGGCATGCTACCCACGGACAGCTATATTGCGGGCACCAGAACTTTGACCAGATGCCCGTTTCCTACCTCGAATCGTTGACAGCTCCAAACTCGTCCAACCTAATCGACCCCCGTCTTGCACCTTACTCCCAAACACAATGGTCATTGACCCAGAACCATCAGATTCAACAATATATCGATGGGCCACGAACAGCATTTTTCGTCCCCGAACACGCCCAGGCCCTGCATAATCTAGCTCCTCCGGTCGAGGAACAGATCACGCTACCCCCAGCCTCACAGCGAAGGCATGGCTCTCCCTGTTCCCAGCAGACGCCATCAAGCAGCGATCCCTACAGTCCACCTACTGAAAGCGACGTTCTTCCCGCAACTCCCCCAGACTGTTGTGCCACTTCCCCCTTCATGCCACACAAGCAATACACAGGTGACTGGGAGATCCAACAGTACCAATCCCATACACTACTTGGCCTTGACATGCAGGGAACCGCCTTTGTCAATCCTCATGATATGAACATCTCGCAAGCCATATTCGAAAACGAGATGACCCCGAATCCTTTCGACAACAACCGAACCATCAGCTTCTGCTCTTCGGACTCTGATGTGTCAAGCGTCCCGCTGCAATCGGCTTTCGCATCGCGACACATCACACCTGAACCCCCCGAAGCCATCACAAAGCACGTGTTTTCCGTGGTTGAGTGCTCGTACCAACAGAGCTACTCCAACAAGAATGCAGGCGAACGGAGCCCTTCTGATTCTAATATCGAGATCAATGTTTGCCTCGAAGACGACGAGGATCTGGACTACAAGCCCAAGCAACATACCCGGAAGCGTCCCCGTAACGCAAGTGCCAGAACCAAGCCGCACAATCCTGACTCCCCTCGGGAGAGAAAGAGAACAAGGATCAACAGCAATACCGGTGGCCTTTCCTCAACTCGACTCAACGCGGCTTTACAATCTACGCGGAGCCCCAAGATTCTTTGCACCGAATGCAAATCTTCTTTTTCCGACGAGAACACGTACCAGAAGCATATGAAGCAACACCACACCCGCCCTTTCGTATGCGTTTTTAACTACGCCGGCTGCCCATCTACTTTTGCCAGCAAGAACGAGTGGAAACGCCATGTAAGCTCACAGCATCTCGCCCTCCAGTACTGGCTCTGTGTGCAGGAGGGCTGCTCCAAGACCACGAATCCTCCGACCAACCGGCGTTCCTCCTCTTCGTGTTCCGCCATGCCGACACCACCTGCCTTGCCCAATGGCGCCATATTCAACCGCAAAGACCTTTACACCCAACACGTCCGTCGCATGCACGTTCCTCTTCATGTCCGAAAAGCCCAGAAGCAGAAGAAACCCACTCCCGATTGGGATGACCGGCTCAAAACCCTCCAAGCAGACGCAGAACAAACGCGATGCGACCTACCCCATTACATGCGCTGTCCTGCCAGTGACTGTGGGCGAGAATTCAGTGGACCGCAAGCATGGGACGAGCGTATGGAGCACGTTGCCCGTCATCTCGAAGGCGCGGCCGACGGCAAGGAGCCGGCGATCCACTTCGGCAACGAAAACGACCCGACTCTTACAGAGTGGGCGTCGAGCCCTGATGTTTACATCGTCCGGAAGACCAAGGCTCCTGGCGGTTGGGAGCTCATTAACCCATTGAAGGGTGAAGTTGGCCCCTCTTCGGGCAACGGAAAAGGGGGTGGCAGTTGCGGTAATGCCTCATCCCACCGCAAGGAGATCATCATTGCTGCCTGCTCTGAAGAAGATGCCGAGGGAGAAGACGAGGAGTGATTAACCCATTAACGTATTCCCTTCCACCAACCTTGTTTAGAACACATGCACTACTTTCCCGATATATCCCTTTGGCATGTCAAGAGATTGAGCGTTCACTTGTGTCATTCGACCTTATAGCACTAGATACCTCTTTTACTTGCTTTCATATTTCTACAATCTGTTGTATCAGCACCATGCGAAGGTGTCTTGTGGGTGTCCTAACTTCCTATCTTGACGAATGATGACGGGAGAAGGGAGTAAAGGGGATAGAAATATCACATTTCGAGGGATAAAACTGGCCCACACGGTCTGGCATAAAGTGGAGGTTTTGATGACCCATCACGATCAGAATCTGCTCTATATTGATAGCTGTGTGTATTGATACCAATATGTTACTGCCGCGCAATCATGTGCTGTCTGTCTATGTAGGGTTTGTTGCAACTGAATATCTTTTCCTGTGTACTCCATGTACCGTGTTCCTCCACTCCCACACGCTCAAGAAGCCTGAGGCTGTTCAGTGACGACTCAAGCGCCACGAAAAGGGGTACGTTAGCCGCCGCAGCCATCCACCAAGGCGTCTGTGGCCGCCTAGGCGAGACCACCCGAAGCGCTCAGCGCGTCTCCAAGAGGAAAACTCAAAGGTCGGCGATGTGCCGTGTGTCTACGGCGGCGGTTAACAAAAGGAAGGGAGGGGATGGGAAATGGAGGTCCACGATTTGCACCAAAGTCGCTTGCAAGACCGACCACTCACCGACGCCTGTCACTCACAGAGCCCGACGTGTCAGGCTTCTCCAGCGACCGAGAACCGAGGGCAGCCCGTCAACCCTGAGCTGTGCGGCTTGAGAGGCTCGCCCTGGCGCTAATCGTCATGCCAGCCATCAGGATCGATGTGTTCGGGACGCTTTTGAGACTAAAGGGGGGGGTGGTCTCTGAAATTTGACACCTTCCATCCTTCTGCATGGAGGGAGGGTGTATGAGAAAGCAATCCCAACGTTCCGGTTCCTTTTCCCCGGAGGCCCTAGCTTTTGGTCTGGCTCGTCCAGTCTCATCTGACATGTAGGGTACCCGTTGCTACACACCCATCCCAGCCTAGCCAAAGTATTCAATCCATGGCATTCCTTCTATTCCGTATTCCCACACAGTTTGCCTCTCCTAGGGCGATGCACCTGCATGGCAGGAAGGGCCGGGACTGAAAGGGAGTGGGCATTGGACAGAGAGGCGGGGGGTTAGAAGGAATCGGCCCCCAACCTCGAGGAACCTGATTTCCTCCCTTTTACACTTTACGAGCGACGGGCTTCTGCTGGTGTTAGCCAAGAGTGCCCCGGACAGAGACCGAGGTGCTAAGCATGGCGCTGTCAGCCCTAGTACGCATTGGACACCGGCCTGGCCTACAACTGGCCTGGTTGGGCGATAGGGTGATGACGCCGAGCGGGTCGAGACACACTGCCCACCAACGGTTCCGCAGCGGAAGGGGGTCAAGTATCTCGTACACTTGCATATATATGAATGGGGGTTATGCGCGAGAGCGCGCGGCGCTATAGGTTGATTCGGTCTATTCGGTCCAGGAGGGAGACTGCGCCGTAAAGGAGACGGAGGAGGGACAGAGGGGGGTGTACCGGTATACCAGCCGCAGGCGCAGCTGCTTGCCCGGCCCTGCATGCACTCGCATGTCCAGACTCTTAACGAGATAGATGGCTTTCGCAGCAAGTGCACGTTTCTGCCATGGTGCGTTGCGTGATGCGACCCCCAATGAAGCCCATACACCCGGGTTCATGACGACACCCACGGGGGGATGTATCACCTCACTGAGTTTAGTCAGAAGTTGAAGAGAAACATAAAAGGTGGACAGGGCTGGATTCGCGCCACTGCGCTCTGCGGCTGGTGGTTTATGGGGGGGGGTTCCCATTCTGGCCGTAGTCTTCCGTTGTTGCATGCTAGCCGCACCATTCCGCCTCGTGTTCGGGGCCGTGGGAAGCAGCCATCGTTCATTTTTCTCGAGTTCTTTCGTTGTACAAGTTCCTCGAACGGGACGGTCAAAGCTCAAAGACGCCTTATCGACATGTGATCTATTGGGGACGCGTCATGGCTGAAAGTGAGGGCACGAGGCCGGCAAGGGGAGAAGCAGTAGCCTGGATATGCTCGTGAGCGAGGTGGGCGAGTTGAACCTGTAGACTCGCAAACCAAGCTATAATTAGAACGCTCCTGGGATTGGCTTAGAGGAGGGGGACAACACGGCGGATAAGAAGTCGCCATTGACGCGGCAGAGAATTGGATCCGGCCCGGTTTCTTGGTTCACGACTGGGCAGCCATCCGAGACGGCGCCGTCAGCGGTCCCTTGACTGAAGATGGAGTTGCATAGCTGGCAGTGCTCCAGATTGTGGTACTTGTCGTGACCATCCACACCGAGACCCGAACGGCGGCGGCGAGCGGGTCCCGGGTGCAGGTGGGGCCGGACGTATACCGCGATGTCGGAGTCTGAGCTGGTTGAGTCAGATCGACGACTGGGTCAGGCTTTGAGAAAGTGCCTACTACGGTGCGAATACCTTCCTTGCCTGGGTCGATGCATGGCAAACCAATGCGTTGCCGCCCACCCGCGGATGGAATTGACGGAAGCGATACGACGGCAACGTCATGAAAGAGCAACACGTCAGGTGTTGCTGAGCGTACCTACCGTATGAGTTCCTCAAGCCATGTGAAACGCAGGGTGATAGCGACAAAGATATGATGGGCTCCAACTACTATGTAGTCTAGATGCTTGTCTGCAGGGGTACCTGTCTATATTGCTCTATGTTGACAGCTGCGTCTCATAGTTGGGGATCGACGTGTCCAATATACATAGATACTAGTATTGAGTCATTGATGGGGAGCCTTCTGCTGAGTCGTGCAGTGGCACCACCGTCGGATCGGCGCTGTCGATGGCCAACATGCCAACTAAGTGCTCCTGGCATAGCTAGCCACCTATTGCCAACCAGATATTTTCCCGGAGTTAAAGCAAAGGACAGATTGGATGTCTGGGTTCATGCTGACTACCTCTAGGTAGGTATCTATTGCTGTCAACCCGGCGAACGAAGAGAATCAGGGTCTTCTTTGGGAGAGCCCGGTAAGACCCCGAAGGAGCAAGCTAAGGTCCCGCTTAGAGGTCGACGGACAGGTAGGTAGCTACAGTACCCAGTACACAGGTACCGAGTAGAGGTGCCCCACCAACAGCACTACCGACGACTAAGGTACCCGAACCACAGGGCGACAGGCGACGGGTGCCACTGGAGGTATGTGCGCCGGTCGCTACTGGGCTCATGATAGGATGACGGGAGCTCTGGGAAGCCCGCGCCCCCCGCTTCCCACTGCGAGCTGAGATCCATCCTCCGTCGTACAAAGCCCGCAAACAAGCGCTGAGTGATACGAGGCATGGTAAAGGAAGGCCCTTGGGAGAGGAGCAATGCAATCTCTCGGGGAAACTCTGTTTCTTTCTTTCCCTCCCCCCCCCCTCTCTCTCTCTCTCTCTATTCCTTTCCATAATTACCCGGGCAACAAACGATTAGCTTTGTCTTACGGAATTAACGTCTTTCTCCCCGTTGTCAATAATACTCTTTCCGTCTCTGTCCGCCGCATCCGGCGCTTGTTTTCGCTGCCTGCCTATACCTGAGATTACAACCCACCAAAAAAAAACAAAAAAAACACTATATTTCCCCTCTCTCCCCCGGCTGAGGTGAGCATTGTATTCTTGCTACGTCATATCGTCAATGCTTGCTCGTCCTGACCATCGGCAAGCAGTCAGCACCCAAACTTGACCTCATACTCACGCAACCCCGTCCACTATTTTACTCTTCCCCTTCTCCTATCGACCATTGCTATAACTATTTGTGACGCCAAAATCAACCTTTTTGAGCAATCATGGAGTCTTTCGGAGCTCTCAAGCGTCGGACGACCGAGATCCTGCAATCCCTGCCCCAGAACCTCCCCGCCATGCCTAACGTGCCTAGCGTAAAAAGGCCGTCTCTATCGAGCGGCGCAGGCCCGAAGCCTATGAAGGCCACCTGGGAACGAATCGACGTGCCCGCCATCGCCCGCTCCTCCCACACTGTCAACGTTGTCAATGGCACTGCCTACGTCTTCGGCGGCGAGATCAACCCCCGGGAACCGGTTGACAACGACGTTCACGTCATCAGGCTGCCGTACAACAGTGCCGGCGCCGACTACTACAAGATCAAGTCCGCCCCTACGAAACAATACACTCCGCCCGTCGAAAAAAAGCCCGATGAGACGGTGCAAGAGACGACCGAAGCTCCGGACCTCGCGGAGAACGCTACACAGAAGGAGCAGCTTCTCGACGAGGTTTCCCTCGCCTCTCCGGGCTTTGAGGGGGGGAAGGACTCTTTCGTTGAAGCCGGTGAGGAAGGCACATCGTCGGGTACTGCTTTGGACAAAGGAAAAGGCCCCGCTCTTCCCGAGGCTCCTTCACTCGGTGATGTCCCGGCTCCTCGTGTTGGCCATGCCGCCGCTGTCATTGGCAGTCGTATCTTCGTCTTTGGAGGTCGCGGAGGGCCTGATATGCAACCCCTCGACGAGGGTGGTCGCGTCTGGGTCTTTGACACTCGAACCAACACTTGGTCCTTCCTTGATCCCGTGCCGCCCGCGCCCGGAGTCACCATCCTGCCAATACCATCACCGCGCAGCTACCACTCGGCTGCCGCGACTGACCGCCCGCGCGACTTCGCTCCCAAGCACGCGCGTGGTAAGCAGACCTGGAGGGCTTGGGCCCAAGGAGACAGCGCCGAGGTCGGCATCCCTCAAGCTCCCATAGTCGGTCACGCTGCCGCCAATGCCACTGACGAAGAGGATGACGGATACGGCACTTTCTTCGTGCACGCCGGCTGTCTCGCCGGCGGTGAGCGTACCAATGATCTTTGGGCTTTCGATGTCCGATCCCGAGTGTGGAGCCAGCTGCCTTCAGCACCCGGCCCGGCGCGCGGCGGCACCGCTATTACTATCAGCAAGAGTCGGCTGTTCCGCTTCGGTGGTTTTGATGGCAAGGGTGAGATTGGCGGTCAACTTGACTTCATCCACCTCGAGATGGACACGTTCGACGACGGCGTTTCCAAGGGCGAAATCGCCGTTCACGGCCGCGGCGGCTGGCAAAGCATCGTCCAGGGCGCCAATTCGGGCGAGCAAGAAATCCCCCTAATTCCGGGTCAGGCATGGCCCGGGAACAGGAGCGTAGCGGGACTCGAGGCTGTCACTGTCGGTGGCGGTCGCGAGTACCTGCTGCTCATTATGGGCGAGCGCGAACCCAGCTCGGATGGTCACGCCGGCGCTGGTGCCATGTGGGACGATGTGTGGGCGTTCCAGGTCCCGCCTCTTGGCATGACCGCCGCCAGCGTGCGGGACGCCATGCTGCAGGCCATTGGCCGGCCGACGGGCGAGGGCAAGTGGATGAGACTCGTGACGGAGCCATATGATGACGACAATGATGATGGTCAGCCGGAGCCGCGCGGGTGGTTCGCCACGGCACCAATGGGAGATGTGGAAGAGGCCGGCGTTGTCGTCTGGGGAGGACTAAGCTCCGAGAACAAGAGATTGAAAGATGGCTGGATTCTGAGGATCCCCGAGTGAGACACACTTTTCTTTAGGGCGCTGTTTAGAGTAGCGGCATACCGCCAACCTTCAAGACGATGCAAGATGTTGGGTTGAGCGACATTTATGTAATAGTTTGATGACATGAATCATCACGTTCTCCCCACCTGCAAAAGGAACAACGGGCGAGTATACGCGGTCCCAGGCGCAGGAGCAGAGAGGACCATGAAGCTCTAAATCATTCGTTCTCCCATGCGTTTCGAATACAGCACATAGTGTTTTATATACAAACCGGGCCATCCTCCGGCTCTATCCCGTTCACTCGGTCCTGTCGCGGAGGGGGATCTTGTTCTCCCACGACTTCCGCGCACGCGCTAGGACTGCGCCTCGCCTCCTCTGCCTGTTTTCCCCGTCCGTGGTCGTTCTTCTTACAAGTCGCTCCGCGTCACCTCGGGGCCCCACGGCTCCGAGGTAAGGTTTGTCAGGCCCTTGCTGTTTTCGCAGGTTTGGCGGCCGCTGTTGATGGGGCCGGGCTTGGGGACCTGGGCGGCGGCAGCGCCACCGGTGGCGGTCGCGGTGGCCTTGAGGGCGTCGAGGAGCTGGACGGTGGTCTCGGGGGTGAGATCCTCGTAGTAGTCGTCGTTGATCTGAACCATGGGGGCGTTGACGCAGGCGCCGAGGCACTCGACCTCGAGGAGGGTGAAGAGGCCGTCCTTGGTGGTCTCGCCCTGCTTAATGCCAAGGTGGTCGATGATGGCCTTAACGATCACGTCAGAGCCAACGCCGCCGAGTTGACAGGGGGTCTGTGAATGGCTTGTTAGCGACAAGTCCCTGCTCCGAAAGATGGCCTTATGCTTTTCTCTGATTCCCAGCCCAGCAATGCCACCAAGATGCAGTCGCTGCCCAACTGCAGCTCGGCCACGGCATTCTCGGGGAAGACGTTGTTCAAAGGTAATGACCATTCCCATAAAGAAGGTTGAACTCACAGTTGTGCAGGCCTGGATGAAGTACTTTCCGACGGGGGTGCGGTTGTACATGGTGTAGAAAGAGGCGACTTCGTAAACGCGCTGAGGGGGCATCTCCAGAAGGCGGGCAACCTCGTTCATGACACTGATGCTGGTGAAGCCGTGCTGACGCTGGCCGAGGTCGAGAATAGGCATAACGGCGGCCTTCTTGTACTGCGGCGGGTAGCGCTTGAGGATCTCATCGATGACGGCCTCGTTCTCCTTGGAGAACTTGAAGGGGATGTCGGCGTTGTTCTTAGGGGAGTCGCGGTGCTGTTTCGGACGCGAATGATGATTAGCGATTGGCCCCTACGAAATGACTGGCAGCCGGCTGTCTCGGCATGTCGGAATCGCTCTCACTTCTCGCCATGCGAGCAATTGACAGTGGGGACGGGAGAGGCGAAGGAATGCTCACCACTTGGAGTGTGTCGCTGGGGCGGACGGCTGTGAGGGAGAAGGCGCGGAACTGGGGCCTCGCCGCTCGACACGTCGCCGAGCGGAGGGCTGATCTGAAGAGGAGGGGCGAGAGTCTGGAGGCCATGGCGAGGGATGTGCGGTGGCTGCTCAATTGACGATGAGCGAGCGGGCGAGTGGACGGTTTGGTTGGTTTGCGGATATCGTGTGCTGTCTGTTAGATTCGGGAAGTTCAAAAGTCGTGAGCTCCTGCTTGGATAATGCATCGCTATGATTGGTCGAGCTGGGTACGGCCTGATTACCTAAGTAATGTAGTGGGACGGAGAATGTACAGGAGGCGCTTGTGGGCAAGCGAGCGTCATGGAAACTTTGCATAAGACTTTTTCTGCATGTTATGCATGGGGCCGTGCGTGTGGTGGTAATAAGACTAGGTATTTAGGCACGAAAACCGCATGCGACATCACAAGTTCCGTACCATCGCTATTGGCATTGGCTGATAATGCATTGCTTATTCAAACTTCTCTTTAGCAGCAGCAGCAGCTTGTTTCGAATATTGTCTTTTGGCAAACCCTGTTAGCTTAGTATCAATAGAATAATACCAAACTCAGGCCCAGATGCCGATTCGGGAGGCAGATGATGAGAAAATGAGAATACCCATCGGATAGCTTCAAATGTTCATAATCTCTTTAATCGAGTTCATATCACCTGTTTCCTTTAGTCTCCCGCGACAACAAATTAATTCCCCTTCGATTGTACCCATGCACGAAAAGGAGATCCAGGGGGTGGTGCGCAAAGAGGCGTCCTCCAATGTTGAGGGTGCCGGTCAGTGGACCATAGAGAAATTTTATATATCTGCGAGGTTCGTCAGGTAAATTACGAAAATATTGCGTCTGCCATATTTAAAGGGCTGTCCTTGTCTGCTAGGTGTTGCATCTCGCGAACAGACACTTGATGTAACAAAATCTTTGGCGATCGACAGAAGCCCGTAGTATTGGTTTACGGTATCGAACGAGTCGCAGAGGACACGGCTCAAAATGCGAAACGTTGCTTTCATACGAGGACCTATCAATAGGTAACTTCCACGTTCCAATGATATCAAGAGCTCCCAATGGACTCTCCCTCACACCATCTTTGGAGGTTCCATCTAGACAAGCAGGATTCCGGGGCCAGAACGCCATTCCATCCCCATTTCGCAACCCCTCACGTCTCTCGGGCCTTCGCCCGGCAGATGGTGTGGCGCTTCCCCGGCAAATCCGCACACACCGAAGCGATTTGCAAACCCTTTTGGGAACTAGAAGTTGACGTCCTTTCTCCTCATTCTTCCCTCCTCCCCAACCGTTCTGGCGGCTCGTACCTCGGCTCGTCTCTTCCCCCAGCTTTTCTCCCCCATTGCCCAGTCGCGGAGCTTTCCTCTAATCGTTCTTCCCCGCATTCGACAGGGATTTGATGCGGACATCCAGCATCACGACGGCATCGTCCCCCCAAGGCTTAGATGCATCGGCTGCAACTTGCAAGCCATGGCTTCACTGGGAGGTCGTAGCCATTGGCCGGTCATAGCGCGGGAATCCGAGGTTTCCTCTGGATCCCTTGCCTGGGTCGTCTAGTATATGGGCTGTAGAAATCCATTAGCAGTTCAGGCTACCTCCATCCTCGGGGTTGTCATTCTAGTTGACTCGAACCTCGTCTATCTCTTTTCTTCTCCCTTCTTCCTTGAGTAAGTAGAGTGTCTAGTACCCAGGTAATCTAGTACCGAGGTAAGTTGTTTCCTGGGTTACTCTGGCATAAAGCAATTCCGTTCATTGAGTCATTCTCAGAAATACTGCTCTGTAATTAATACGAGACCCACGGCCGCAAACCTTGTTGAATCAGGGTCCTTCTCGAGCTGGACATTCCCAAGTTTCACGATCCGCCAGCTCGATATCTCTCATCCCAACACAGGAATAACTCCCGTCTACCAACCGCTCTAGGCCCTAACGTGTCAGCACAACAATCTTTGCCGGCTGCCTTTGCTACTTATCTTGAGTTTCAACTCCATACCAAGCGTCAAGCTGCAGTTCGAATAAGACAAAACCACCCAGTGGATAGCAAGTATGCCGATCAAATCACGTTGGTCGGAGCACATTCCGAACTGCTCTCTTCAGAAATGGATATTTGGGTCCCCCTTCGAGCCTCTTTCCAACCGCAAGGCTTTCTATGACGCCGACCGACCAGACACCCATTACCTGACCTTCTCCGACTACCGCCTCGTGGCCAAGCAGATCGCAATCGGCCTCCAGGCCGCCGGTCTCAAGCCTGGCGACCGCGTCCTGATCTTTTCGGGCAACAACCTCTTCTTCCCCGTCGTTTTCCTTGGCGTACTGATGGCCGGCGGCATCTTCACCGGCGCCAACCCGGGCTTCGTTACCCGCGAGCTTGCGTATCAGCTCACGGACAGCGGGGCAAAGTTCATGCTCGCTGCCCCAGGTAGCCTCGACATTGCCATGAAAGCCGCAAAGGAGGTCTCCATGCCTGCGAGCAACGTCTTCGTTTTCGACACCACAATCCCCGGCTCGAGCAAGCCCGAGACCCCGGTGCGGAGTGGTGCCCGCCACTGGACCGAGCTGATTGCCCCCACGGTGCAGGCCGAGAAGTTCCATTGGGTTGAGCCCTCCGACGCCAAGACAACGACGTGCTGTCTTAACTACAGCTCTGGCACGACGGGTGTGCCCAAGGGCGTCGAGATCTCGCACTACAGTTACGTTGCAAACGGGGCTGGTATCGTCAAGGTGTCGAGTCTGGAAAATGACTATGAGGCCTCATTAGCTCGCTCCGTCGGTCTCTGCTTCCTGCCTCTCTACCACGCCTATGCCCAGACGTACTTCGTCGCAAACTACGCCAAACAGGGCATCCCAGTCTACATCATGCCGAGCTTTGACTTCGTCAAGATGCTCACTTACATTCAGCGCTACCGCGTCACCCACCTCACTGCCGTGCCGCCCATTCTGGTCGCTCTGGCCAAACACCCCATCACCGCAAAGTTCGATCTCAGTAGCCTCGAGGTCGTCGGCAGCGGCGCCGCGCCCCTCGCCTCCGACGTTGCCCGCCAGACGGAACGGGTCATCAACAAGAATGACATCATCGTTCGACAGGGCTGGGGCATGACTGAAGTCACCTGTACTGCCATGACCTGGGACGCGACGCGTCTTGTGCGCAGCGCCTCTGTTGGCGAGCTCATGCCCAACTACCAGGCCAAGCTTGTCGATGCGGACGGTAAAGAGATTACTGAGGCAAAGGTTCCTGGCGAGCTCTGGGTCACGGGCCCGACCGTCATGCGTGGCTACTGGGGCAAACCCAAGGCGACGGAGGAAACCATCGTCGTGGACGCTGAGGGCAACCGCTGGCTGCGCACCGGTGACGTCGCATACGTCGACCGGTATGAGGCGGGCGGTCTCTTCTTCATCGTCGATCGTATGAAGGAACTAATCAAGGTCAAGGGCAATCAGGTTGCCCCCGCGGAACTTGAGGCTCTTCTCCTCGAGCGGCCGGACGTTGCCGACGCCGCCGTCATCGGGGTTACGATCAACGGAGAGGAGTTCCCACGGGCCTACATTGTACGGTCGCCTGGGACCAACGCTACTGGCGAAGAGATCGCCAAGTGGTTGGAGGAACGGGTTTCTAAGCACAAGCGCCTCAAGGGCGGTGTTGCGTTTGCAGAGGTCATCCCCAAGAACCCTGTGAGTATTGCTTCCGTCCTTTTTGGCATAAGCAGACAGACTAACAATTCGACCAGTCCGGCAAGATCCTAAGGAAGATACTCAGAGAAAAGGCTAAGCAGGAAGTTGGTGATTCAGTTTCGAAGCTGTAGAAAGACGGCAGCGACCAAACAACAATTAACTTGCACTTACCAGATCCATTCGAATTCCCAAGGACAAAGGGCGCTCATGACAAATATTGCTTCAAAGCAGGATACCAGCTCTAAAAACATATGCAAAGTCTTGAACCTTCAACTGACACACAGGCGAAGCTTGTGATATATGTAACATGAAGTCATCTATAACGTCCCGCTGAATGAAACCACCCTGTTCGCCACCTTTCCATACTTGTGAGGCCCATGAAGAGCGAGCAATCGGGTATCGTCCTTACTGTACAGAACCCTTCCTTCGCTAAAGAACCTTGAACGCCTCCCTTGTTTCCATGCTGAAGTCGAGAGCATGCACTACTATCCCCTCCCCCCTCCCGCATCTGGTGTTAGGATAGCCAAAAGGAAAAGAAAGAAAAAAATCGACCAAACGGTCAAAAAACAAAAGAGCCAACGACGCCTTTCCTAATGCCAATGCTGATATGGGGCTATGTGGGATGGGCATGATACCAGAAGGCAGCAAAATAACCCTCCTATTTACCTTTGCCGCCGTTGTGTCTCTGGGGTCGAGCTCGGATGCGCTTCTTTGTCCAGCCCCACAAGCGTCCCCAATCCTTAAAGATAGGGTAGATACCCCGTACGAAGCGTTTCGAGTAGAGCTTGTCTCTCTTACAAGCCCACGATGGTCGTGCTGGCCGTCGCCCATACTATGATCCAACGGCCAGACACGAATCTAGCACGGAATCAAGCGCACTCATGTCTTGAGGATCTGCGCCGTCCCACCATGGCTCCGAGTCAATCTCCATTTCGTCGACGTGTCCGTTCGGCAGCTGCTCCACAGCCAGCGGCTTGACATCAGGGACATCTGTCTTCTTGGTCCCATTGGGCTCAAGACCTGGGAGCCAGGTATAATCATGCCAGTTTTCGAGTTCTCCCTCGCGATACCCATACGATATTGCCGTGTTGATGATGGGAAATTGTGCCAGGCCGCTGTCTGCCATCTCCAACGCGATCCGCACGTCCGCCATACCAAGAGGACCACGCTCGCTCGCGGCTTTCGACTCAATTGGTAACAGACCGCTCTTGTCACGGGTAAGCTCGCCTCGTAAAGCCGCATCCTCTTCTTTAACAAGTTGATGCCGGTATTTGTGGGTTTGGATCCATTGTGTACCGGCGCCGAAACCGGCGGTTCCGCCCTCTCCCGGACCGTTGCTCCTTGTTTTGGAGAATATGGCAGCTAGCGCTTCCTTGATGAACGTTTCTGTCGCAACAGACATGAAGTGTGGCGCTTCTTGGACATGACCATTGGTGAGGCCTGCCTCATAGCAGAAAGGCAGCATTCTACCTTCGACTAAAGGGGCGTCCGGGAATTCGCCTGACTCCACGGCCAAGGGCTGTGCAAAGCGCTTGCGAATCTCCAAGTCAAAATCTGCATTTCCAGTCAGCGTTGGCTTTCGAAGAAGACAATGTTAAACTTGGTTTCCACGTACTCATTTTGTTGATGCCTCCAATGCCTCCAGCACTGGGCGGGACTTCGGCCGGCTTGGACTGTCGCCTGTGGGTATCGAGGAAGACGTTGGAAAGGGTCTCGTAAGGATCAAACTGGATAACACCACTGTTAGAAAGGTCTGGCGTGGAGAAAAAGGGATGGGAACCAACATCGTTAGAAGCCAAATCCTTGATGCGCCGACGGTCTTTGGTGGGCAACTGCATGACATCGCCCTTGAGACGACGCTCTGCAGCATCGCCAGAAACAGGCTTACTGCCAGCGGGAGCGGTCGGCTTGTCGTTGGCGCTGACCCAGGGGGCAAGCCCCTGGTCGGGCATCTCTCTTGTGACATTGCCGTATATAGCAGCTATTAGCTGGTTGTGAAGGTGTTCCTTTTCGCCATTGGGGGATGCGAGGATAGGATCGATTCGTTCTGAGTATTCGGTCTGGTTCAGTCGACCTAGACAAAAGGGTTAGCAATCAGAGAAGCGAGTACGCCGATGTCATAGGTTGCTTACCGATGAGGAACTCTGTCGTTGATTCCTTGTACACGACCCATGCTTCGGAGCCGATGGTCTGCTTCAAAGCGGTATACAGCGGCTCAAGGTCAATGCGGGCCGGAATAATCTGGCTTGTTTTCGAGGTTTTGAGGGAACCGGGAGGCTGTACGGTGATGGACTTCGTAGACAACGTCGGCGTTGAGATATTTACAGATGGGCGGCTGCTCAAGGCCGCGGGGTCGATGTCGGGCATTGAGACGACGGGATGCCAGAGAGGCAGATCACGTCGTCAGGTGTATTAGTGGAGCTGAGCGACAGTCGCGTGCGCGAGAGCAGCAATGGCAGGCAGGACTCGGCGGAAGGCGAATAATATGTTCATGAGCAGCAGGAAACAAAAGAGGGAGACGATGCGATCGCGAATCCGGTATTATCTCGATGAACGGGGCATGTTGCGGGCGCTGGCGTGATGGCGAAGGTCGGGGGTGAGGTTCTGTTGTCGGGTCCGTCTCGGTCTCTCGACTGCGGGTAGTGGAGGAAGACGGGATGCGATTGAGAGTTGCTGCACTGCTTGGTCAATGGAAATTTTGTCTGACGACAAATGCCAGGGGAGGACCGAGCCTGGGGAAGAGGTAGAGGTAGAGGAGACCAAATAAGGTACGTGATTTGTGCGGTGCGGGGGGGTCCAAGATACTTACTTGGCTAGACGCCTTGACCACCTCCCCATATGCCCCCTGTGCACTGCCTGCAATTGGCATCAGCAACACTGTGAAGTCGCGTCCGGCGCGTCGTTCGGCGGGCTGCGTTCGCTCCGGATACACACCTTGAAGCCCATTTTTTGACGACGAAGCCTCACTCTCGCCATTCTCGCCTCGAGCTAGAGATCCGCCCACTCATCCGGGGACTCTGCTCGAGCAGGTCTCGACTTCTTCTTCGTTCCCGAGCCTGAACAGTCCTTGGCAATGCCATCATGTCGGCCAACCGCGAGCATCGCATTGCCGGCGCCGTTGACAGCCTAATCGCACACCTGATACCCAACGATCCCTGCGAGGACGACGCTGCCGCCCAAGAGCGCCACGACAACTGTTTTGAATTGGTCAAGTCAGTCTTGGAAGCGTAAGTCTCGAAAACCGTTGAGAGGTTATACAATCCCTCTGCTCTGTTTTGCCTTAATCACTTACCGAAGCCGTCCCGCAGCCCCGCGTCCCCCGCTATCTCCTCGGACGTCAACCATGCCTCAGATCTGATAAAGAGGAAGCTCATACAGAGCAACCCGACACAAGCGCTGCGCTTCTCAAACCTCTACACACGACTTCTTTCTCTACCTGTGCTGGGCCAGAAATGGGCCATTCTGTACCTCCTTTATCAGCTCGCCGACTCACCAGACCCCAACGAACCACTGCCCTTGCCTCCGCCAAATCCTCCTTCGCAAGCGCAGCGCGATCCTTCTAGGAAACACGAGAGGGAACGATCCTCCAAAAACTCCACGCCGATTTCAAGACAGGAGGAAGAGCAGTTCAACGACGCTTTTGCTCCCGAGGGACTGAAGAAGTTCCCACCGAAGCACCCCAAGAACAAGTCGGTCGACGAAAGGGACAAGGACAAGGAAAATGAAAAGGAGGCAGAGGAGTCCGAGGCGAAAAAACGACGGGTTGCTTTGAAGTCGACGCTGCTGGCCGACAACTACACCGAGATCGAGCCCTCTGAGACGGTTCTCTTGCGGGACCTTCCCTTTACTTTGCAGGGGCTGTCATCAACCACGTTACCCTTCTCGAAACCGGACACTGTCACATTGCCTCCGACATTACCATCTCCAATCATTTCTCTCCTTCACACGGTAGCTGAGCCGTCTTTACTTTACCGAAAGCTCGATGTCTTTGTCAAATCCCCAGCGCAAGGTTTGCTGAGGCAAAGTATCCGAGCTGCAATAGGTGGAGAGCTACGGTCTTACCTTAGCTTGGTCGCGACTCTTGAAGGTCAGATTCGAAGAGCGCTGTCTTCGCTGGACGAATCCGCTCCAAGAGGCGGCATTGGTAAGGCAGGTGTAACCTTGAAGAGATGCGTGGTATGGACACGGGAGGCTACAATGGGCTTAAGGCTCATGAGTCTTATCGCCGAAGAATCGGAGAGCAAACGAGGCGGCCAGCTTATTTCTCTCGTCCACGGATTTTCATCGTCGCACGGGGACCCCATGGTAGCAGCGTTTGCTGAACGGCTGCTTGTCCATGTCACTCGCCCATTTTATGACATCCTGCGTCGGTGGATCTATGACGGCGAGCTTCTCGACCCTTTCTGTGAGTTTTTTGTCAAGGAGCAGAAGCAGACGGATGAGCCCAAGACAGGCGGCAGCAGTGTTTGGGAGGATAAGTATGAGATCGACAAGGACATGGTCCCTAGTATCATCACTCAGGATTTTGCCCAAAAGGTCTTCCTTATCGGCAAGTCTCTCAACTTCATCAGGCACAGCTGCGGTGACTCACAATGGGTTGAGGACTACTCCAAGGCGGCTTCAAAAGAATTGCGCTACGGCGATACTGCCACGCTTGAGGCTTGGATCGATGAAGCGTACAAGACGACGATGAAGCGTCTCATCGACCTCATGGCGAACAAATTCCACCTCTTTGAACATCTCCAGGCCCTGAAGAATTATATCCTCCTCGGACAAGGGGATTTCATCGCTCTTCTTATGGAATCCCTCGCCGCGAACCTCGACCGTCCTGCCGGTGCACAATACCGACATACCCTTACAGCGCAGCTTGAGCATGCCATCCGCGGCTCCAACGCGCAGTACGACTCTCCTGAGGTTCTCCGACGTCTCGACGCTCGCATGCTTCAGCTATCTCACGGCGACATTGGATGGGACTGCTTCACGCTAGAATACAAAGTTGATGCTCCAGTGGATGTCGTGGTCACGGACTGGGGCAACCGCCAGTACCTAAAAGTCTTCAACTTCCTGTGGCGCATCAAGCGTGTCGAGTTTGCCCTGGCCTCGACTTGGCGCAAGTGTATGACAGGTTCGCGCGGGGTACTCCAGAACCCTGATCCAGTCGTCGTACAAACCTGGAAGTCAACCCGTGGCATCCTTGCGGAAATGATTCACTTTATAGGCCAACTGCAATACTACATCCTGTTTGAGGTCATCGAGTCATCTTGGAACGAGCTTCAGAAGCGCGTTCATCGCGAAGGATGCACGTTAGACGATCTCATCAAGGCTCATACTCGCTACCTCAATGACATCACTCACAAAGGCCTTCTTGGCGCGCGTCGCAGCATCCGGAACGCCGACATGGCGACGGGAGAAGACGATCGGACATCTTACCTTTCTCAACTCGGCGACCTTTTGCGCGCCATGCTGAGTTACCGCGACTCTGTTGATGGCCTCTACAGCTGGAGCGTCTCAGACTTCACGCGTCGGCAGGAGGCTGACGTCATGCGCCTGTCGGTCCGCGGCGCCCGTCACCAGAAAAAGCCGTCCGAGCCGGGCGTGGACGGCGAAGACGAGAACCCGGCCGTCGCATCAGAGTTTCCCGTCCTCCAAGACCGCCTGCGGCAGCTTGGCGCCACGTTCCGTTCCCGCCTCCAGATCCTGTTGGGTGATCTCGCGTATCAGCCTGACGTGGACATGCGCTTCCTTGGTGTCGCCATGAACTTCAATGACGTATATCAACCCTCGAGGAGGAAGACCAAGACAACCTCGACGGCCTCGGCTAATACTTCCAGAGTGTGAGATGGAGCAGAGGCTCGATCGGAGCTTGCAAACGAGTTGGAATGGGCGTGGAATCACCACAGGTCGCGAGCAATGCCCACAGCCAGCCACCGCGATCACGTCATGCAAACACTTTGGGGCCGAGTGAGGCACGCCGGATGAGACGGCCCGTTCAGGCCTTTGGGAGTCGGTATCGTTTCCTTTCCCGTGGTGGTAGAAGAGGGAGAACTGCATGTTGTTATTAGGCGTTGCATACCGGGGCTGGTGGGAAGGAGGAAACCCCAATTGAATGGAGCTTTTCCGTAGAAGAACCGGGGAGTCCCGATGAATGACGAACTATCTACCCATATCACCGTACCATGTTAGTGTGTAACAGGCTGTAGCGGGTCTCATTCCATGCCGAGGGCTCAGAGTCAGTATCAAGGCTAGATAGGTCCTTCTAGGACAGGAATCACAAGGGAAGAGTCGAGAGTCCCGTTGACAAGAGGCCATCCCAGGCTGATTTGAATAGAAAAGTTCATAACTGTCATGCCATTTCGTCATGGAATCATGAGCCCTAAAAGATTGCAACCTCCCCATGACAAAGGGAACAGAGGCGCAGTCTGGCCAGGAGATGATCTATCTGATTTTCGGGTAAGTCCGCATAATACGGCTGCCGTGCAGTATTCCCTCACAAGAAGAACCCTTAAAAAACAACCATAACCAGGGCGGTTAGTGCGCTCGAAGGCACACGACACAAGAAATGCCCTTTTCCTATCCTCTTCTTCCCCAATCGCCAGCCCATACTCTGACAGAATTACTCATATGTACATGATGCGAAATGTGCGCGATGCAGCATGTGACATCGATTTCCCGTCGAAGCCCTTCAAGTGCCGTCATTGCCGCACGGTGCTTTGATCCAGAGACGAAATCGAAAATGGAGCCTCTAAAGCCTTTTTTTCCCCGGGCCCTCACTCCGACCGCCCAACCTTTTGTTTTCCCCCCTCGGACTCAAAGCCAATGAGCTGCGGGGTCAGTGTCGTTTCTGACACATCTCGAAAAGGAATACAGATCTAGTCTATACACGAAAGTCTTGGATCAGCCAGAGATATGACAGAAGAAAAAGGCCCGGCCATTGCCGAGCCATGCTCCTAGGCCGCCAAACTTCCAGTATCTTCTTCAAGCAAATAACTGTGGTGGTGATTCGCTAGCCATATTGATTGAGAAGTCTTTGTCTCAAAGTTGTTCGCCAAGTTGAACGATCCGTCCTTTTGACATGTCGTCGAGCATACAACCAAAAAGGACGTAAACACACAATATCCGTAGGAGACCTTGTTCAACTCCTCGTAAGGCTGGACCGTAGCATCGTCATGTCGTTAGTCAAACGCCGCCATATTAAAGTAATCTTTAGTAGTCATCAAACGCTGCGAGGCACGGGCTCGCATCTCGTATGCCATCTTCCAGGATTCCGACTGCATCTCGCCGTCTTCACCTCTAGGAGTGATCCGGCCAGAATGGTTCAGCCCAGAGGAGGCATTGAGGGGTCTGCGCACTCTTTGCCAGTACAGAGTGGCGAGCAGCTCCCAAGCCGACAGTTGCGGCATATATGTGTATGGAGCGCGCTTAGACGTCCATCATTTCGATGTCTTCGTCCACCAAGGTGGGGAGTGCGGTGGACTCGCTAGGTCCCCAAACACCTTCGAAGACGGTCGCAGCTGATCTGCGACGTTGGGCGACCCACATCATTGAGGGAGTTGATAGCAACTGTTGAATGGTGGGTCTCTCACTCGGCTCGGGGCTGATCATCCATCGGACAATCTGGTCGAGAGAGTTGGGGTGGAATGGATCGCTCATGAAACCCGGAGGAGATCTAAGCTCTGTGCGCTTGCGTGTAATAAAAGGACTCTCGTCGTCCATAACCACGCTCACACGAGTAGGAGCAGCTCCCGAGTGGAGACTGATATCCGGAGCACTGGTTTGGCCAAGGAGCGGGTCATCAAGTGACTGCATCGTGGGAACTCCAGCCGCGTCTCGGTGAGCAGTTGTTGTAGTGGTGGCGCTGAAGGTCAAGCTAGGGACTTCAGAGAGATCACCAGAACGAAGAGCAACCCAAGTAGGGCCGTTGTCGGGGAGGACGACATT
Source organism: Colletotrichum eleusines (assembly GCA_016807845.1). Lineage (NCBI taxonomy): Eukaryota > Fungi > Ascomycota > Sordariomycetes > Glomerellales > Glomerellaceae > Colletotrichum > Colletotrichum eleusines. The sequence continues at coordinate 2,059,023 of JADEZO010000005.1, forward strand.
GGCAGCCATTTCGATCGTGATCAAACCGAGAGAGAAAATGTCTGCAGGCTTGTTGAAGTCGCCACGTAGAATTTCAGGGCCAATGTATTCTCTGTCTCCCTCCGCATCGACACCCTTCGCGGCGGGCCACTCCGTTGCCAGCCCGAAATCGCCGATCTTGAGGATGCCTTCAAAGGTAATAAGAATGTTCGCCGGTTTCAAGTCGAGATGAATAAAACCGGCTTCGTGAATGCTTTGCAGACCCTGCCTCTTGGTTAGCATCATCCCACTCGGGGGAACACAGGGAGCATACCAAGCCGATGTCGTGGATGACCTTCCAAATGCGGAAATCATCAAGTCTGCCTTTGCGACCAACATTGCTGAGAAACTTGTCCAGGGTACCTTCGTCGCAGTATTCTGTCTGAATGTAGAGGTGCTGATTGGACTCCCAGCTGTCGACATAGTGGACAACGTGATCTGCGTGTGTTAGGGCCTGAAGCGCATGGACTTCTCTGAGCTTGGACAGGCGGTCCTTAGGGCCCGTGAATTGACGGCGCGCTTTCTTCACGGCGTAGACGCGGTCGGGCTCGGGACTCTCGCGAGGGTTCTTCGTAGGCGTTCCACTAAAGACAGAGAGGAAGGAGGCGCGAGAGTATCCAGCCTTGACCACGCGGTACACGTTGGAAAATTCTCCCTTGCCGACCATCTCGACCTTGTCGAAGCGAGAGTAAAGTGAGTCATCGACATCTGCATTGCCACGACCAACATTGATAGGAGTCATGAGCTGTGTGGTAGTACTTTGGAAGGAGTCACGTCCTGACGGCGTGACTGGAGTAGCGGTACTCTGAGACTCGGCAGGATTGGAGATGGATAGGCAGCTGGCATCGGGAAGAACAACGTGAGTTGATGGAGTTCGTGGGGAGCGTTGTTCCACTGGGCTAGCTGTATTTTGAGTGGTATTCTTAGCGAACAGATTCATGTGATAATCGAAAGCCGCCGGGTCAAGTCGAGCCCGCAAAGGCGAAGGGGCCATGTGACCCCTAACCGCTCTGGAACGACAAAATGACGGCAAAGAAAGACGCTGGGAAGAAGACAGTCTGCCAGTGGGCGAGATAGCAGGACCAAGCCGATAGCTCGGCGAGTCACTGTCATACCCATGGCCGGACCGCTCCTGGAAATCACACTTACCAGTAGACTCTCTAGAAATCATTGGCCGCACAGCAGACATTGGGGGCGGAAGCGACCTCTTGGCACTGGGGCTCTCGATGCTCTGTTCACTCAGGTTACTCAAGCTGGGCGTAATACCCTGCTTTGTAGGAGTCGGAGGGGCATCAGCTTCGGCCCCTGGACCGACGTTGAAACTTGAGTCGAGGGAAAATTTCTTATCATCGTCCAGGCTCAAGACACTGCCCCGGCGCGCATGGCGCGATCCAAGTCGTTGGAAAATACCCAACCCTTTCCCAGGATTCCCGAATGTGCTGCGAGATGGCGCCCCTGGAGCGTTGAAGGGCGTTGAGGGCATGCCACCAAAAGAGTAGCGGTTGCTCTTCTTGATCGCGCTGCCAGGCGGAGGCGGGAAAGTTGCAAAGCCGTTGGTGGGCTTCTTGCAAGGGGTGTCGGGCATTGTCAACCTGTTGTCCTCTTCGGGATTGCGATTCACCTTGGAAACAAGACCAGTTGACATGAAGGCTCCCGCCCAAGGCTTGGCTGCCTTGAAAGGCGTCACATTCTCGCCCTCTTCCTGCATGAATGAGGGCCGAGAAGATCCGTAAGGCATAGACTTGGCAAAGCTGAGAGGAGCTCGTGGCTTCTCAAAGACGTAAGGAGGAGGCATGCTGTTGTTCTGCTCCTCGAGGCTGTTGCCAGACGTGGAAGTCACCAACGTCTTAGACAGAGGGTGAGGTTGATGAAAAGATCGATCAATAGGGTGGGCTGAAGGATTGGGCAAGGGCCCGTTGGTGAATGGGCTGTCCCGCGGGAGCTGAGGAGGGAGGAACTGGTCCATTGAAAGACGCGGTCGATTCTTGACATTGGGAGAAGAGAATTCACCGCTCATTTGAGCAAGGTGATTCGCGCCAGACTTCCGACCCCAAGAACTTCGATCGTGCTGTCTTTGCTGAAGCGTCGACCGTCGAAGCGATCCGGTTCTTCTCGGGATCTGGGGAGGCGGGGTCGGCGAAGAAAGGGGCTCCCGAGCAGCAACGCTTGAACCAAAAAGTTCGTACTCGCGCTCCCGGTTGGCTTCGTCGTGGATATCGAAATTCGTCTTGCTCGTGGTGCTGTTTGTGTTGTCGAAAATGTTGAAATCAGATGTGTTTTGACCAAAACTTGAAATACCATGCAAACTCCGTCGTTTCGCGACAGGACTGCCCAGAGACGCCTGGTCCAGGTTCATGATGGCGTCGCTGCGTTTGAGAGCGCCCGAACCTGGGGCCCCTTGCGAATCACCGTGACTTTCCAAATGCTTGAAAATATTCGTCTGCTGGGCGTGGCCTGATACGTCAAGATGAAGGCTGTGGCGAGATTTCTGGGCGGACGATCGCGAATGCGGGTTCTGTTGGGCAGAAGACTGGTTATTTTCCTGGCCCGAGGCCTCCGAGCTAGAAGATGAGGAAGGGGTGGAATTTACCCCCGATTCTGTTGTAGCGCTCAGTGCGCGCTTGAGGGGGGATTTGGGCGATGACCGAAGTCGGGTAGCCGGCCTAGAAGGACTGCCGGTTGCCTTGGAGGTCTTTGCAGAACGTAGAGAAAGGCGGACGCTGGGGCGAAAGGGTGTTGCAAGGCTTGGTGGAGAGCTGAAAGGCGTCGTCGAGGTCATCGAGTGTGGGAGCCCCGCTGGGGTTTGGCTTTGGAATGACTCCCCAAAGGCGGTAGTGTTGTGGCTGCTGCTGGGAGGGGTCGGGGTTGGCGTATATCGCCGGCAGGGCGATTGCTGCTGCACAGGAGTGTGGGATCCGCTGTGGGAGCTCTCGGAGCTTGGTGAGCTCGTACGCGCCAGGCTGAACTTGGATGGTGATCTCGAGAGGGACCGTCGGAGACTCCTGACTGATGATGCAAGCACGTCGGCATGGTGGACGTGCGTGGGGCTGGGAACAGTGAGTGTCCCGCCGCTATTGTTGGAGAACGACATTGTGATCGTCTTCTTTGTGTCGTGCTGGTTGCTTGTCTGCTTTTGGGAGAGTTGCGGGTGTTGTTGTTTTGTTCGCTGTCGAAATGCAACGAGGCGCGTCACGCAATGTAATATAGTGTAGGCTCAACAAGCAATCCTTCTTCCAAACAATCTGTCGCTGGTATTCGTCGTCGTATACTGTTTCGCTGAGGAACCTAGGGAAGTAGGTAGGCGGTAGCCAAAGGCGCGATCGATGGAGGTATACAGAAGCTGGAGGGTATGGCGCGTAACGTTTTCCGTCTTTCCGCAGATGGCGAGAACCGGAGAGATGCCCACTGTGCGAGCACAGCTTTGTCGGGTGCCCAAGGTTGTGCTTATTATCGTCGATGATTGGAGGGTGTTGGCCCAAGATGGTAACAGAGATGGGACGTGTTTAGGGGTCCAAGTATCCAGGACTGGCCGATTACACGTGGACGAGGCGATGTGGCCCTGGTCAGCCGGGGAAGGGCGCCCTCTTTCTTGGTAAAACGATGGAGGGTGGGCGCGATGTTGCAGGAAAGAAGGCTGAAAGAAAAGGAGCGAGAGAGCCCAGACAGGATGAGAGCAAAGCGAGGCGAGAGTAGGGACGGGACGGGAGCGCAAGTGCGTCTACTGCATGGCGCTAAGGCCTTTGGGGGGGTTGTTGGCAAGCAAGAACGTTCAGGTATGCGTCTTGCTTCGCTTCTCCATTCCCCTCTAGTCGCGATTCGTGATCGGCAGATGGCTCGTTCAAGTCATCGCATGAAGAACGGTAGACAGCTTCTTCCTCTTGCGCGGTAGTCGGTCGGGATTATCAGATATGCGCGCGGGTGGCGAAAAGGTTCCTCGGTGCGAGGTGACTTGTTTTGGGGCCCTTAAACTTGGAAACACACGCAGGAGGTAGACGCAGCACACCAAACAAAAAGGGGAGAGAAGGTTTGGGTAGGTGAGGGTGAGAAAGGTAGGCGCACCGAATTGGGGAAGGGAATGCGATGCGCGATGAGTGTGTGCGTCGGGTTGTGTGCGCGAGAGAGCGGGTGCGGATGCGGGTGTGTAAGTGCGAAAGTGCAGCGCAGCGCGAGTCGAGTAAGTGGATGGGTAGGCGTGGGTAGGCGTAAGCGGGAGAGAGAGAGAGAGGGAAGATGGGATGGGCAAGGTAGGTGGGCGGGCGGGCAGAAATGGTAGGCTCAAGCTGGGGGATCGCAGTCAGGATGGACACTCTTACAGTCAATGTCGAGATCTGACTGGACGGAGTGCGCTGGAACGGGAAGGGGAGGGTGAGGAAAGAGCGAGACGTGGAAAGTGTGTCTTTGCGGGCGGGTTGGGTGCTGGTGCTTTTCGCGATGGCGCGCGTGGCGTGTGTTGTTTACAATATTTCCAAAACAAGCTAGCCTACACGTGATTCCGCGTCTCAGAAGTGGGGCTATTCTGTTAGAGCAAGACCCGAACCGAGGCCTTTCAAGAGAAGTCGGGTCGCAGCTGCAGGTCCCGGATTGAGAAAGAGAAAAACAAAATCTCATCACCAGGGTACAGACATGCAGACGTCTCAACTGAAGAATCCCGAGGCGACAATATGTCTTGGTCTCTCGCGTTGGGGCCCGACCTGGGACTTTGTGTCTTTTGTCATCCGTTATCAGACACACTCTAACAAGTCGCAGAGTCCCACACCACACAGATCCATGGCCTCTTCTCAACCTTGACATCACTAACCCAACGGTCTGGCAGTAATGTGTACGAAGAGCAAGCCAGGGAATCCCCCCCCATCTCTAGACCAGGGGACACTCATGGGGGGCTGCCGCTGACATTCATTGGGTGCATCTTCCTCTGCCTGCAGGGACCCGCCCACGCGTCTGAGCTCTCTCTCATGCAGCCCTCTCTCGAGAAAGGGAAAAAAAAATGGGCAAAACAACAAGGGAGATGAACATGTTCTGGAGATACAGACACACTTGGGCACAGGCATAGGCACAGGCACGTTGGTACGGATCCGTCTTTTCCTCCTGTTCTGTGCGTTGCGCGACCTGCGGCAAGCGTCCGCACCACATGGTCCAACCAAGGCCAGGGCGAGGAGACGAGGCTTGCGCTCTTACATCCATCCGAGGGGAAAGGCACTTACCTACCTACTTGTCTTCACCCCAAGAAAACACTCTCGGCACCCCTTCCCTGTCGACCGCATCCTCCACTTGTTCGCATCCTCCACTTGTTCGTTTGCCTTGACCAGATATTCAGTCACAGTCAGTCACAGTGACATTCTGCAGTAGCGTAGCAGCTGCAGTCTGCAGAGCGCCGAGTGCAAAAGGACCCCTGGTCTTAAAGCCACGATACGTCTGCCACTTGTTCATCTCGACTCCGTCAAGACGCAGCGAGCCGCTTCCATCTTTCCTTCTTCCTCCTCCCAAGTCGTCATTGCTGGCTTACACCAGCCGGCCGAGGGCGAGTGGCCACGATTGGGTAACTGTCTGGCAGCGGGCACGGCGGGGAAAGGTGGGCTCATCGTTCAAAATAGAAAGCGGCTGATCCATGAGCAATAAAGCCAGGCCACTAAACAAACGCGACAAGCCACCACCAGGAACCAAAACAAAACAAAAACACCAACACCAACAAAACAAATACTTCGTCCACACTGGTGGTACCTGCCTCCGAGGTACCTTCTTCCCTGCCTCTTATGTGTCCTGTATGTAACCCTCGTCCAATTTTGGCCGAGGTCACCACCACCGTCGTCCGTCGCCACCGTCACCACCGTCATGACCACCAAACCAGCCAACATCTTTTGGCCTTGCCTCATCGATTCCCTTCCCAATCTCCTGGACCATCCATACCACATCATGCCTATCCCCCATACCTCCCATCATCTTGGCCAAGTCCTCTCCACATAACCGCATCGCAGGTCTGACCTCAATGGGGAAAGTAGCAGGGTCATCAATTAATTGCGCCTAATATTACGAATTCATGCTCATGGTCGCGGTGCCGCATTGCGTTGCCTCCCGCTCATAATCTAGTCATAATCTGGGGGACGACGCCGCAACGTGCACCAAGCTCTCCGAGGCAACCTTGAAAGTCCCTTTTCAAGTGCTAGTAGTAGATGAATTGCGGCCGAAAGTCAAGGGACGGGATGAGCTTGCCGGTCTGGCAACTGAGGACGCCTGAAGCCCTTCTCCCCACCCCTTCGTCTTCCTCTTTTCTTCTCCTTCTTCTTTTTCTACCCCCCTCTTCCTAGGTCTCTCTCATCGATGGGGTTTTCGGGGAAATGGAACACCGGGAAAGATCAGACACGTAAGGCGCGACAACGGCTTTGCGCTACTTTTATTCTGAGAAGAAATCGGTGTTTCTCTTTTTCTACTTGATTTTGAATTTTATAGGCCATTGGCCGGGCCTTCCTCCCTCTTGAACGGGCCGCACAAGATCAAGAATAAAATGGGGGCCCACAGCATTGAGGGGAGTTCGGTGCCAGGTCAGGATCATGCTTCATATTCGGTCCGCAGTGGCGGGGAGCTTAAGGTGGCGGTTCGAGCCTCGAGAGCTCGGGCGCTCTTTGACCCTCACTGGAATTGGTAGAGACAGTTTGCAAGAGACACAGTAACGCTCGGGCTGGGAAAAGATTCGCTGTTGCATTACAAGGGGGGCGACAGGCGGGAATGCAAGCTAAAAAGTCGAAGTGTCAGCCAAGGGTTACACCAGTATTGCACATGAACCGGAGCACGAACAGGAAGAAAGGAAGAGATGGGATGGCATTTTTGCTCGGACGACCATCTGACTTTGAAAGTGTTGGAAAAAAAAACAAGTGGACCAGCCGGACTCTTTTTCCGGTTGTCAAATCTCTGATACGATGTAATGCAGCATCTCAGATTGGGGCACACAGAACTATAGGCCTGCCTCAGTGTCGGTTTTCACACAATGACCTCTGGATTCTCACCACCAGATTCCCTTCCGAAGCTACCGGAGAGACGAAGATAAACGACTAGGCACGGGTAAAGATGGCACCCAGCCCTGGCCTCACATCAGTCGTGCTCCTCTTTTTACAAGTTTGCGGAGTCCTGGGTATAGGTAGGTAATCAAGTGATGTCCAGCAGCCCCCTAAGATCTCCGGCAATTTCGCTTCCAGGTCGGACAGGGCGGGTTCTCCGTGTTTTGTTTGGAGCCGTCTTGTTGACTTATCCATTTGTTTATTGACTTCTGATCAATGACAATGGCTATTCTCCTATCGATACCAACTCCCTCCATTCCTTTCCGCCCCTCCCCCTCCCCGTCCCCCTCCCCCTTCTTTGACCCTCTGTGGTTCCCGTCCGCCCCTCCCCTTCCGATTTTCTGAAGCAGGCAGGGCAAAGCAGGCATGGGACAGCACTGGGACAGCACAGACTCCCGCGGAATATGACGAAAGTGCATGGGCAGAAGAGAAGAAACGCGGCAAATCAAACTAGGGAGATGGGAAAAGAAAACCGGCAGAGGACGGTATCAAAGATTAAATTTCAATGGGATAGGAAAATGTGACGCCAACGAGAAAAAAAAAAACTAAACTTGGGGCATCCAATTGCCAGGCGCATCTTGTTCCCGGCGCAGTCGCAAATAAAAGCAAAGGTGAACCTCCAAGTCTCTAAGAGTGGCAAGGTAGGTAATTAAGGTAGGTAGGTGTAGGTACCTACCCAGGTAGCTAGGCAGTCAAACAAGCCAGCCCAGCCCAGCCCAGCCCAGCTCGTCCGGCCCTAGCCGTGGCCCCGGCGGCGCCGCCACCCGAGAGCAGACGACCCCGGGCAAAACCGCCCGCCCTTTTCTTCTTCCTCTGCCTCATCTCCCCTCCCGTCGGGCGTTCGACTGTGTGTCTCCCAACTGCGTCAAGAAACGTCTTGCGACATGCTTCCCGAGACCCTCCGCGAGACGGACGGGTGCTTTTTGTTTTCGCCGTGCACGCGGAATCGAGACATGCGCCCATCGTAGGTACTGAGCCAAGATGGAGGGAAAGAGGGGGAACCCGCAGCCTGGATCGCAGTTGGCGTGTCGAGTTTAGTAGGTAGTCAGTCGGTGGGCCCAAGTCCGGGATCCAGGCTGCCGGGCTTGCGGTTTCCCGAACCTGGGCTTTGCTATTCGAAATCTTGCCATGAACAAGATAATCAAAACCCGCGAAGAAGAAGGAAGGAAGAAACATGGACAGTGAGAAAGGAAGGAAGGACAGGAAAAAGAAGGGGGGGGGGGCCTTCCAACTTCCCGTCCGGAGGGCTCGACTACGTTGCGCATCCGAAACACGCAGGATCTCAGGTCCAGCAGTCCGTGATTGTAAATACATTGCAGATGCCCAAACATCGTCTTCGTCATTACCTATTGCCAGTATCGTCATTCCGGGCCAATGCCGCCGTCAGCCCCCACCCCCAACATCGAAGGAAGCAGCATGTGAGTCAACAGCAATCGGACTACCAGGAGAGACGTAGACGTCACAGTAGACTCGGCAAGGGCAAAGCGCGCATGTCGATCCATCCCGACAACCAATACCAACGATCGTCCCGCACCCGCGGGGGAGCGCTTCACTAGCGGAACCAACCAGGAGGAGCAAAAGCACGTAGCCATAACCAACTCGTTATTTCCTTTTTTTTTTCTATCTTTTATTTGTTCCCTCTTTCGCTTTTAGCCTTCTCGAAGGCCGAGGCCTAATAGCTGACTGTTGACCGACCAAGTGCATTCCCTGTATCCGGCCTCCAAAGCTACTTGAACAACTCTCTCAACGGTCGATCGGCAGACAGGCAGCTCTCTTCCCAAATGCCCAACGCCACAGGCATGAAAGCAGGCCTGCGCTACTCACATGCAAACCACACCCCTCACCCTACCACCAAGAATCATATCCATGGGAGACTGAACCTTCTTCCCTTTCCCTGGAGAATGAAAGACGGCTAAGCTGAGCGCCGATGATCCCGTCCGGGGCGGTATAGGAGGTTCTCTGGGTATCAATTATACAGAACAAAAAACAAGGCCAGGCAATATCCGGACGTCATACCATTTGGGGCTACGTCACGGAGACAACCGGTTCATCAGCGCCGTGGACCTAAGATAGGTTTTTCCGGATCCATTCCGCCCAGGAGCAAAGATCTTCCATCACCTCAAGCAACCTGCCTAGGTCTTGTGGGCAAATTTGCTTATGTTTACCCTTGCCCTTCTCTGCCACGTCTTCGCCGTTGGCCGGAACAACGTTTTGTGACACAACGTGGACCACCCCGTTTTGCTGTATCTGCAGGTCAATGTTGGCTGTGGCGTTTCGGAAGGGGAAAACGACATGGAGGCCGGCCGATGGATGGACAGTCAGCACCACGTCAAGCGTAAGCTCATGCTCTTCGGCATCGTAGGTCTGGGACATGAACCTGTCGTACTCGGCCTGCGTCGTCGTGGTATCACTAATGACGATGGAATCGTCCACCTCCGGTACGGCCTCGCCGGTAATTTTGGAGCCGAAGCTTCTCTCGAGCAAGGTTGATATGAAGGCATACTGGCGAAGGATAGGAAGCATCGCCACCAGCTGCCGCGGGTGCGAGAAGGAGAGGTCTGTCACGGTCTGGCCATACACGGGCTTGTAGATGAGTAGCGTATTCTTGTGCTTCCGCGACAGTACGGTGTCGTCGTCACCGGGGACCTGAACTCTTCTCTTGCAGGAGATGACGCGGAGCTCGCTCGCATCGTGGTTACCACCCTCGGGTATCGGGAACGAGATGCTGTCGAACGTGTAGGTGGGTAGAGGCATGGGCTGTGCCTGTGCCCCTGTGAGGGTATGCAGCGTGTTCCATACCGATTGCGGTACAATCACCGAAGGGATGAGCGTGGCTACAAACTTGACATTTGGGTATTTGTGCGTCGTGCCATCTGGCTGCACCACGTCGATGCCAGGCTCCTTGTTGTCGTCGTTCTGGGGTAGCGTCGTGGGCTCCGGTTCCAGCCAGTCGAGAGCCGGCCCAGAAGCTGCAACAAGAATGTCCTCGGGTCCAGGCTCGGCCTTCTCCACCTTTTGGGAAATCCAATTCTCTGTTACCCGGACTGGAGGGAACATGTCACCATCTATAGCCTTGCAGCCTATGAGAATCGACCAGACTTTCTCCATCTTCTCGCAGTAGCGTGCCGTTTCTGGCGTCCTGGGAATGACATGGCGTCTCTCGGTCCAATACTCGATGCTGAGTCCCACCATGTCTCTCGTGTGCATCATGGGTCGACCGCTCTTGGTGCACATGACAGTTGTCTCGAGGAACCGGTCCAACTTGCCGCTCATGGCAGGATCCTCCCGCAGCTTCGACAGCTCCCACTTATGAAGTCTCTCGAGACTTTCAAAGATGCCAGCCAGGGCCTCCTGGCAGTCGAGCCCAGGAATGACGCTCAGCTTATCGAGATTTGCCAGCCGCTCCAGGTTCGCAGAGAACTTTTCCAACGTCTTGGTCAACGGGCTTTGGTCGGGGCGAAGCTGTAGATCCTTGAGGAGGATGTTTCCGGCCCGGTCTTTGTGCCTCGTGACGATGGGGCCCGACTCCGGGAAGCCCAGCGAGACGCTCTCCACGATGTTGTTGTTCAGCTCGATATCAATCGTCAAAGCCTGGCCGGCAATGACTAACATCCTCGTCTTCCTGCCGTCGGGCGACCTGTGCTCATCCCACATACTAGTAAGACCTGTTCGGAGCGTGAGTCGCTCGAGCCCGGCTTCGCTGACTCGTCCTTTCGCCTTCTACAAGGCAATATATCAGCTTCCGTCCGAGAAGAGAAGTGAGAGTTGTTGACATACCCCAAGGATTTCAATGACTCCGTCGAGTCTCTTGATCTTGTCGTCCTCGCTGCCCAGTGCTCCCAGGCCGCCAAACCCACCGACGCCAACATGATCCAGCCCAATGTCTAGTCCACCGCTTATACCGAGCGCGCCCATAGCTGCTGCTGCGGAAGGACTGTCGAAGTTGAGGGCGCCATTCGCGGGGTGGCCCATCAGGGTGGTCGAGGTAGCGGGCGATTTCTTAAACTGCTGGGGCGATGATTTCGGCCCTCTAGGCGAGAAGGCTGCATGTGCTTGCGACGCCGAGAATGGTGTTGACACCGAAGGGGTCGCTGCGGTGAGTTGCGAGGGGGTCCGGCCCTGCTGCGAAGCTGCGTGCTTCATCTGGGTCGGGGTAGCCATTGTGCAAGTCGGTCGCTCGATCTCGTTCGTTTGTGGTATCGCAGATTGAATAGGTGGAATAATGCCGTCGCACCGTTAAGATAGTGCCAATGTATTTTTCACTATCGATTGCCGCATCAGTAGTTGCTTGACTCCGAGTATCAAGCTAAGGGAAAGGATGGGCGGCAAAAGCTTGACAAGAGTGCAGTTTTTGTCCAAGATGCGTGCTCTGGGTCGATCGAGCTCGAGCAGAGAGCCGCAGTCCAGCATCGCAAGGGTACCTGCCTCCAAGTGCAGGTGCGACCTTGGACAAATGGTCAACTAGGTACCTAGGTACTTACTTGACGAAAGTGGAGCGGAACGGGCCGGGATTTAGCCGTATGTGGTATCCCCTACCAGCACTCAACGTCCTTCAGCACACAATCTGATATCGCGTACGGAGTACATCCCTACCTACCTATGTAATGACCAAGTTTTTCCCATTTTCAAGGTTTTGTAGAAAGGCACAAGCCTATATATTTCTTCTTGTTCATGGAAAGTTCTGCTCCAGATGCTTACAACAAACATTGTCCCTGGTAATGATAAAGAAAAATGACACATCTCTTGCCTGGCATCATGCCAAGCAATCTCATGACTGCATATTCATCGGCTTACAGGCTCGTCCCTGATACCTCTGAAGTTCGTGGGGGCTCTAGCACCAAAAGACTTGACCTGCAGTATTCCATAACCGGCCAAGCAGGCCTGTTGATGCATTCCCCTAGAGAATTATCCGAGTCGGTAACCCTCCTTGTATTGATGTTGAGCAAAGACGGGCATTGGTGTTTACCAAATCTGTTTCCCCTTCAGACCAATACTACGTCTCGAGCACCCTTCCTCAACAGTTACCCTGTTCAGCCAGAGAAACCCACGCGCAAGCTCTTATTCACAGTACATTCTTCGAAACATGAGAGTTTTCAACATCACTGTATCCATTTTTTTTTAAAGCAGCAACAGCTTTTATTTCCGTTTTCATCAAGTCGTTACCTAAAGAGACATTCTCCAACATACGTCTCACACTTTTGTGAAAGGAACAAGAATCGTCATAAGGTCATCATCCTATCCCCCATCCCTGGCACACACTGGTTACCGGATGATCCTCCACTGTATTCAAAACTGAAGGAAAGGAAAAATGTTGGTAATGTTGATGGCTGGTTCTCCAAGGTGGTGCTCACATGCTGCGTTGCCCGAGTGTCATAACGGGACAACAAGCCGTACCCAATCCCACCATGCTCTCTCGTGTATGTTGCCCAGAAGATCCGGAAAAAGAAGAATGGTCAAGTCTTTAGGATTAAGCCCTCCTCCATGCAAGGCGTCAATCATCAGCATCTACAGCCATGACGGGCGTTTAGAAACAAGGAATGAGAAATCGTCAACTCGTCAGCGTCGTCTCCTGGGGATCGTCGATGCCGATAAGCCGTCTCGCGAATACAAAGACAGGTAAGAAAATGGCGTGCAATGAGTGCCGAGAAGCCCCGTTCGAATGCTTCAAGATCATCATATTTTCGTGGGTGATCATGCCCCGTACCGAATGTAGCCGAAACGCCCTCTCCAATGAAATGACGAAAGGCAGTGGCTAGAATAAGAGTCACTCAAGGTCGCCGTTACCTTCGCTGAGGTTGAGTCATCACTGGAGCAGCTCGGGCCATGGCGTCGTACGCAGGGACAGCCGAGTTCATCAGAGTCTTGCGGCGCTTCAGATCGATGCCGCCACCGCTGAGCGGGCGCTGCAGATCATCGTCGTCGTCACGGCCACGCTTAATGCCAGAAGAGCCGTTGATCTGGGATGGGTAACCGTTTGACATGGGGCCCATGTCTGCTTGAGGTTGATAGACGTCATTGGCGCCTGCGGCGGCCGAATTGCGATCGTTGCTCATTACATTATACAAGTTGCTGGATGATTGCTGGGTGACGCGTGGGGGTGTGTTGTAACCAGCCTGCTGGGAGTAGTAGGGCTGGGGTGCGGCGGCAGTGCGAGGTGTGGCACGACCAGATGGGGGCGGGTGGCCAGGCGAGCCTGTCATCTCGGGAGACAGGTGTTGATGTTCGGCAGGAAGGGTTCCCACAGCGGGAGCAGAGTAGTTGTAGGAGCCACGGTTGGCATCGTAAGCGCCGCTGTCGTGGGTGTACTCAGCATCATGCTCGTGCTCTGCCTCCTCCTCGCCGGCAGGCTGGGGAGCACTTTGATCGGGGTGCATGATGCCGTTTGTGGGCTTCTGGTCTTGAGGGGCGCCAGAGGTGGCGGGTCGTGCTGACGGAGGACCCATGTCGTTCTTGGCATAAGGATCACTTTGCCCGTAGACAGAACGATCATGTGAGGCCTGGGTGGTAGTCTGGTAAGGTGACTGCTGAGCAGACTGGTTGTATATGGGCCGCGAGTTGTCATATTGTTGCGTGCCGGACTGCTGGTACGATTGCATGTTCTGAATCGTCGAGCCTGGCGGCGTTGAAGCCGGTGTCGCGGGCATGGAGCGCGCATTGCTCAGACCCGTGTCGATAGACATGGGGTTTTGGGCTTGAGCAGCGCCCATATTCTGGGACGGGGCCCATTGAAACCCGTTGTCGGAAGCGCCCATATTGCCGCCCATCACGCTGGAAGCACTGGTCGGGGGTGTAGGGAAGGTGTGAGCCCGGTCAAGAGAGGGACGGCCCATGTTGGCATGAGACGGCAGAGACTGCTGAGGTCCCGGCAAGCCCATGGAGTGGTGATGATGCTGCTGGATAGACGGAAGCCCAGGGCCTCCAGTCTGAGGAGCGCCACGCATCTGACTCTGCTCTTGCTTGCGGCGTTCGGCAGCAGCCATGACCTGGTTGGTGCGGGTCTGGTTCGTAGGGTGGTACAGCAGAGCACCGATGTTGTGGACAAAGAGGGGATAGAGCAGCTCGGTGATCTTCTCCTTATTGGCAAAGTCCAAGGCCCGCTCGAACGGGATCCTGTTCTCTTGTCAGTACTGGTACGGTGAGATGCCATGGGACGTAGAACGCACCAAACACCCTTCAAGTGCATGGGGCCAATCTTGACGACATGTCTCACTTTCTCGCTCTTGAGGATTCCATCGCGGCGGCCACGGGTCATCCCCGCAACGTTCAACAGCTTAGTACCGTTGATCATGTGATTGTCTGGTGCAGTGTGAGCGATGCGATGAGCGGTCGGCGTGGAGACGAATCAATCTTACCCTCTCTGCGCGCAACGCAAATTCCTCGTGCCTCTACCTGGAAGCATAAGCTTCCCTCATCCTCCCACAAAGTAGCAGTCACCCTGGGCTTCATGCCCGGGGGAGCTACCTGGCCGGTCGTGTCAAAGCCCTGGAAGCCCTGGGTAGAAACTCCGGGCAGAGGAAGAACATTCCGGCCCCCCATTCCGTTATTCACGGCGGGAGGAGCGTTCTGGGGCGAGGTCAGGCCGTTGGTATACCCGTAAGGCTGGCCGTACTGGGTCTGTTGGGTGTACTGAGGCAAGTGGCTTGGCTGCAGCGGCGGCGGTTGGTGGTAGGACATGTTACCGGAAGTCACAGTCTGGGGCGGCGGCGCCTGGCCGGCGGACATATGTTGCGAGTAGTACATGTCTGCTGCAGGTTGATTCATGGCGGGGTAGTGCTCGTATCCACCAATGGGTTGACTCGAGGATGCAGGAATCGCCGAGTTGATGGGTAAAGTGGGAGAAGGCGTCTTGGGGCCGTTGGAAGATGCGGCCGACGTGAAGGACGACTGGGAGCCTGCGTGCTGGCTTGAAGCAGAGCCGATGGAACTGACCCGGGGGGATGAAGTACCGGACGAGTACGCCTGATGCGGTGTTGGCAATGGCAAAGACGGGATTCTCTCGCTGTTCATGTACAGTGGCCTCTGAGCAGCGTGAGCGTTGTAATACAACACGTCGGTCGGTCCCCGGGTTTGCACTTGCGCAATCGGCGGTAGATCCAGCTTCACGGTTTCGCCCCGAAGGTTCCTACCCCAAGCACCAGGATGATCAGTGGAGTGCAAGTCACCGAGCGAGACTCGTGACTAGAACGGCAAAGGATCAGACGTGAGGAAGACAGGGTGTGTTTCCTCCAAAGCGTCTAGCTCTACTATGGTTGACGCGCCGAATGAAGTTGTCCAAAGGACGTTGGTGCGAAAAGGCGTTGGGGAGAGCACAAGAGAGAGTCTTGGCAGCTCGCGATGATGGCGCAAGGGTTTTCGGGCGGTGAAGGTGCTGCGCTAAAGAGTTGGTACAAGTTGGTGTGGCTCGAGGATTCCTTTCGAAAACAAAAAAACAGATCAGGACGGTCGTAGTCGTCGTAAGCAGTCGTTAAAAATCAGAAGCTTCTCTAAGTTCGGGGCATCTGAGGAAGGGTTTGGTTGGTTTTGTCTCTTCGAAATGGGCAGTTCAGATGCAGCGGGGGAGAGTGCTGACTGATTAAAGCGACGTCGTTTGTCGAAGTGGCAGAAGAGAGACGAGGTGGTCTCTCGTTTGATGAGAGGGTGGGTGGGTTGCACGAAAGGCGCCGAGGACGGTGACGATAGGAAGCGAGGGAATGCCCTTTTTTGTGAGTGCTGAGATCGGGAGCTGAGTAACAAGCGGTGGGAGCCGTTTGTACGAAGGTCTGTCTATTCAGGCAGGTACCAGACACCACATAAACACACACTCCCGAGAGTGATCGTGTTCGTCCTTCTTTTGGGTTGCTTCTCTTTCTCTTTTTCGTCGAGCTCGCCCGAACTCTTCTAATGCAGGTACATTAGCTAGAGCCTTTTTTTTTTTGGCGTATAAGAGGGGGGCTGGTTGTGCAGCAGAAGAGATGCAGGAGAGGAATGATGGGGGAGACGGTGAGAAATGGATGTTGTATGTTGAAGGCGGTCTAGGGCATAAAACAAGAGGATGGGCGGTGGTGAAGAGGCATTGGAAAGCGTAGGCGTAGAAGAAGTCTGGCTTACCGTCCTCGCCTCTTTGGCTGTCCTAGGTGGAATATTGGAGGTGGTTGGTGGAGTCGTGAGAGGTAGAAAGAAAAGAAAGAAGACGGGCGTGGGGAGGTTTTGTTTTTGGTGGTGAGAAAAGAAGAGGAGGCAGGTCGAAGTCCATCCATCCACAGTCCGCAATCCACACGCCCACCCCGGCCGGCGCAAGATGGTGCAGTGTGCAGGTGCAAGTTGAGGTAAAATAAAAAATAAAAAATAACCGGTACTGGGGTACTGCGGTGTCCGCACTTTGCTGATGCGGTAAGGGCACGGCGGTAGCGGTACGGAGAAGAGCTCGCTCGAACAACATGGGGCATGGCCGGCCCATGGGCATGGCATGGGGTGGGGTGGGGGGAGGGGGGTACATGGGCAGGGCCAGGGCATGGGCATGGGCATGAGCACCGTGAGGTCGAAGCAGAGCAGTCAGTGAGTGGCAGGGCAGGAGCACCGGTCGAGAGAGATCTGTCTCTCTTCCAGAGTGCTGCGGCCAAGGTAGAGGTACCTCGGGTCGAAAAAGAACAACAAGGTACAGAGTGCAGTAGCGGTCGACAAGGTGCTTTACATGGCAGGGTTAGCTTACATTGGGAATGGTACAGGCGAAGGGCCTGTCCCCGAAGGAGCCCAGAGAGTGGGTGGCCTTGGCCTTTCTCTGACGCCGCTGAGTGGACGGTCCGACCGACCGGGGTTGCTGGGGGACGGCCTAGAAGACGAGGATGGAGGAGGGCGAGGCTAAGGGCCAAGGTACGACAGTAGACACGGAGACCGGGGGGTTTGCTCTACACGTACCGTACACTGCCAAATGTGATGGGGGAGGGATGATGGACGACATGGGATGGGATGGTGGTAGGAGAGAGGAGAAGGAGAAAGAGGGGGAGAGCGGAGCAAGAAGGGGGAGGGGGGGTGCGTGCAAAGAAGAACACGGTACCTGTGCGAAGTACAGTACACTGCACAACGCTGAAGCTGGCGCGGGATGTCGGGAGGGGGGGGGGGGAACGAGAGAGAGAGGGAGGGAGAAAGAGAGAGTACGTAGCCCCAAGTTTCCGACAGCTGGTCCGAGGATGAGTGGAGAAGTGGAGGAGAAGTCCAGGCAAAGGCCAGAGATAGGTGCTGAGGTCGACCGGTGGATGGATGGATGGATGGGAGCACACACGAACCCATAGCACAGCGCACACGCTTCATTTACTCCAAGGAGCGCGCACTCGCAATCGAACAACGACATGCTAGGGGACATTTCATGTCGACTCTTGGGCCCGAAGCTACGGGCGTATCGTATGGTCGGTCTGTGCCTCTTGTCTTGATGTTTCTTTTCCTCTTCTGCTCCCTGCCGTATCCCGTTGATGTTATTGTTGTTGCTCTTCTTCTTCGCACCCTCTCACTCTATCTTTCTATCACTGGCACATTGGGCATGCATCCGCATGGGTGTGCTGCACTTACTTATCTGTCCCCTTACCAAAGATTGATGCCTTCGCGCCTCGTGTGTCTGTCTCTACGAAGTACCTCTAACTGTTTCTAATTGTGCCACCCCCTTCTTCGCCCAACCCAAGCAAGTGTGGATGAAAACTGAAAATACCTTTTCGGTCTTGCTTGACTGTTCTCAACTGTTGGCAGTACATACATACTATGGTGGGCGCCAGAAGAAGCCTTTAGCAAAAGTGGGGGGGGCTTGACTCGCCATGTACCCCTCTTCATCCTCGTCCTCCAAATAAGATAAGCCTGTCCATATCGTGACTTGTGTTTGTTCTAGGTAGGCCGAACGAGACTTTACCCGCGATATGACACTTTCGCCCTCACATTACCCTTCCGTACCTTGCCGTAGCTAGCAGCGGCCCTTCCCCCTCCCCGCCTATATGTACGATGTATTCTAATTCTCCTGCCTGTTTTATACTTTCACGTCAAATCTTCCCCTTCCTCCCCCTGAGGGCCTTGCTCCCGGGACCCCTTGTCACTTGGGACCGCGACTGCATCGGTAAGCGACTTTGCCATCGGCCTCCGCCTCTCTTTTTCGTCTCTTCTTCGGTCTTGACCACTGCGCCGGGCTGGGGAGCGCAAAGGGGATTTCTCAGCCAACTGCCTGAGCCCATGGAGGGCGGTACGGGCAAGGTACTAAGCTAGCCGTCGCTGTTCGGTGGATGAAGGGTGGTCGTCGTCGGAGGGGAAAGGCAGGAGGGCCAGGTAGAGGGGCGTGCAACAAGAGTAACGGCGGGAAGGGTTTCGCTGGGCATGAGCTCGCTCCGTTGTCGTTTTCCTGGCACTCGCTTAGGGGCGTGGCTGGAGCAGGGTAGCACCGAGAAGAGAGGGGTTTGTCTGTTGGCCCTGACCAGGGTGGTCCATGGCCTGAGGTCAAGCCCCAGTCAGTCGCCCTCGGTCTGTCGGTCTTTCAGAGGGACACACGCTCAACAATACTGGCCAGTCCGTACGCAGTGTTCATACTGGAGCTGACGGACGGTGCGGAGTGTTCGGCGCAGGATGGGAATTCAAGTACGAAGGATATCGCCAGAGAAGACAAGGCCAGGCTCGGAAACTCTAGGCGGTAATGTCTGGCAGGGAAATGGAGAAACAAAGAGACATGGATGGAGCATCTTGAATGCAGTCCAGAGTCCGTGGAGTGAAGACCTAGTGCAGTTCCCTTCCGAGAAATGGCATCGATATCCGTACCTGTGCGGGCATCTTTCAGGACCTCTCTCGACCGCAACTGCGATTGAGATGGACGTGGATGGACGTGGATTGGACTGGGCCAACCGACCTCAACCGACCCTAGAGCAATGCCTCCGGATCAAAGGGCCAGGGCAAGTCGGCCCCCCAGCGAACTGAGAGCGAGGGCCACCTAATGGACAGTGGGCAACCCTTGTCGCCCAAACACACAAAATCAGACATGGTGAACCAAGACGCCGACGGGACATAGGACAGACAGGACCTCCAATCTGGCATAAGAGGTGGCGGTGGATCCAATATTGAGCCTTCGGATTTGTGCTGTCCAACTCCGTTCATCCCCAGAAGAGGAGCAAATGAGTGCCCTTGTCGATGTGAGGCGATGAGGTGTGGTGGTGGCTCCGTTCCTTTCGCTCGTGCTTGCGTCGTCCTTTCTTCCCTATCCCTTTTCTCAGTATGAGGGGTGGTTTTCCGAGTACCTTTACGCACAACGCACAACGGACGGAGTATGACAATTCAAGAAACTGTCAGGGTGGGAAAGTTTGGAACCCCTCTCATCCAGTCTGAAGTCGGCCATTCTCTCTCTGGCCTTTGGCTGTCTCGACCCTGCTCGTCGTTCGGTTACGCTGCTGTCTCAGTAAGGCCGTATACCTGTTATCGAAGCCCTGGCACAGCCCCTCCAGTCATACGGAGATCGTCGGTTAGCAGTATCAAGTCACCAATAGTGCAATGACCTCTCACTGCAGCGTCGGCGCAACATCGTCGTAGCTTCGCATTGTCCATCACACAGCAAATTTGACGTCCCGAGCTGGTTAATGGAGGGGCTTTCCATTCCCCCGACAACGGTCGAGTTCGGCATCAACTCATGTCACTCGGACTGAGGGCTACCAAGGCTGGCTGAGAGCCCGCAGTCAAGTCCGGTGGGCTGGGTGGCTGGTTGGTTGTAAAAAGCGACCCGAGCGGTTCAGCAGACAGAGAAGGCAACTGACGATGGCCGCAGCGGCAACAGCGGTTGACGCCATACGACAGGCGGGCTCGGTTCTTGGCTGGTTGACACACTGTCCCGGACGGCCGTGCTCCTCGATCTTAGATAGTACGTAGTATTGTTCATCCGCCCTCGGGCCTTGGACTTGGCGTTACCACCTTCTCTTCGATCCATTGCCCGTGCCATTGTTGTTACCTTTGTTGTTCGACCGAACCTCGAAAAAGTCTATCGGAGTCTGTTTGGATATTGAATGTTTCTGCTGCCCAAGATGCATAACATTTGCACACGTCATGCCCCTCTCTTCCGTATCCGCCCCGGACTTGAGTTCCGTCATGAATGCAAGGGGGATGCCGTTCCGACAAACCAAGCCATGTCATCCGGTTGGTAAGCGTAGAGGTCGGGCGTCCATTGCTTCGAGTGAAAAGTATAACGCTCCCGGCAGCAAGGTAAAGCATATGTCTCTTGGAAGCCAAGGCCGACGCGATTGGACTGTATATCCGATGGCGTGCGACGGCCTTGATGATAAATGCACTGACTGTCGCAGCTCAATCTAACTGCGATGGCTCTCCTCGTAGAAACATCGTTGCGAATTGACGACCCTGGTAAGTAGCATGACGGGGGGGGGATCAACCTGAAATACATATGTAAGGGCGGACTAGACGGGGGAAAACACCAAGCAAGCAAGTCATCACCGCTTCGTTGCCTTCTCGACGCTTCTTCTGTCCACCGAGAATGACGCCGTCGGCTTAGCACTTGAGACTAGGAGGGGTGGAAGGCTCGTTCGCTGGCGATTGCCGAACCTAGAAGCGGCTCTACGCCGGCTTGGGGTTACTCAGTAGGCCACCCAAGGACCCAAGGTCAGAGGGTACCTACCTGTCGAGCGAACCATCTTCGTCCCCGTTTGAAGCAGGCACTGCAGTACCTGCCTATGGTTCGATCGATTTCTGGTCCTGCACTACGCATTAGCATCCGTACCCAGACGCAAATACACTCTGGCTGGTTCCCGATGTCGATACTCGAGGGCACAGACGTTTGCTGCACTGTGCGGCAGAGGGCCATGCGCATGTCAAATGGCTGATCTTGCAACGCTACCTCGGCTGACCCTGTTGCCTGGTCTTCATCGTCTGTCGGGTGGATTTTTGGTATCTTGTTTTTCGGTAACGCACCGGCATCGGTCGTTGGCGTGCCTTGTGCCTCCCTGACTTCGCTCATCGACCCAAGGTAGGAAATCTGCTCGTACAGTACCAGGTCCCTGACTTGTTTTCTTCTTCAGACTGGCCACGCCAGGTGCGCCGCCGCCGCGTCTTTCGCGTTTGACTACCTACTGTACTGTTCTCCGCGCCGACCCCGCTGCGAACCCTATGTGCTTGCCTGTGCTGCCTCATCCCTGCCTGCCTCTCCTTATGGAGCATAAGTGGGTAAAAGACAAGGAAAGAACCACATGGGTAAACTACCTAGGTACCTACATAGTAGGAAGAACCAACCCATCGTGGTTAGACGGTGGCTGGCAGTTACCGTAGTCCTTGGACCTCGCAGCTTCAAGCAAATCGATGTTTTGGGAGGGCGCGTCCTCGCACATTGCGGTACAGAGAGAGTATCATAGTATATACAGCCACGCAATTGAGAGAAAACACGGCTGCTGGGAAGAGAAGGCGCTTCTCTCGGCCTGACAGCCTCACTTCACTCACTTCACTTCGAGCCAGGTGGGCCAGCCCGGCAGGTAAAGTACCTATTGTAGGTAGGTTCCTTCCTTGGTTGCCGCTATATACCCCAATGTGAACAGTCGCGACTACACTCCGACACTTGAATCCTTGGCAACCCCACCTCCCTTCCTCCCACCCTTGGATGTGATGGGTTTTGTGCCTCAGGAACCCTACACCTACAATCTCGCTCGAGTTTCCGTTCGTGATATGGTCGACCGTGAGACGCATCCAGCCTAGGAAAGACTCCTCGATGGACCTCCTGCTTGCCATGGGTGTTCGTAGTTGGACATACCGGCTGTATCGCAAGCGAATGCCTTTTGCGATGATGCCGCTTGGCATGCCACCCCCCATCTCAGCGTGTCGTCCTCTCGAGATATGCCCTGCGCCTGAATGCATGACTCCATACCACGCTGGCTATGACTGTGTACATATCACACGATGTTCGTACCTGCCTTGCCTTACAATCTCCTGGGACTGGAAAAGTGTATCTGTACCTTGCACTAGCTTCCATCATCATCGCTCGCTCGACAGATATTGGTCGGGGGTCCGTCCCATCGTAGCCTGGACCATAGGGGATACAATTCGGCCAACCGGCTATTAATCTATCAATTATTTTTTTTATGTCATGTCATTGTCTTATGCCGCCGGCTTCCCAACAAGCCATCCCGTGTCATCACATATGCTTCTCCGCCGCGTGTCCATACTTTGACTTTTTTTTTTCTCTCCCCCTCAAACATCCATCCCGCCACTCACCTTCCAACCATCGGGTGGATCCTGGACACGGTACGGCAGACGCCTTGTACGAACCGGTAGCGACAGCGGAAAAGACGACAACGACGACGGCTTCCCGAAAGATGTCCAGTTTGAAGATGGAGATGGCCCACTGCGCGCAATACCCAGAGGGCTGAGCCTTCTCAAGCTTCGGCTGTTAACCACCTGCATGCGTAATTTCCATGCCACGGGGACCTAGCAACGCTATCGACAGGCTTTGGGTCGCAGGGTCTAAAATCATATAAGATCAGCAGTGAGAGATGCTGACTGATCACCTTTCGATGAGTTCACGCGCTTCCCGTACTATGCGCAACGCATCGGATTTAACGTTGCACACACGTATCCTGTTGATCCCTATACCGGTACTGCCTACAGGAGTGGCCGCTCTTGACACAGCCCTTGGTCGCAGCTGGTCTTACAGCCTGATCCGCCGAGCAAGGCCAATGTCTTATTTCAAGATGCCGGTGGCGGGAGCTGGTTCAGACCGAGATAGATGGTCCTTCAGCCGCGTCAATCGTCAGGTTGCTTTTGCTCCGTGCTGGTCATTGGCGTTTCGTCATCGACCTACGCGCGAAAGGTCAGTCGTTCATTGAGCCGGTCCCCATTCTTTACTCCCATCGGCCTCGACCTCTGTGCACTAGTGTAATTGTGTCTCCACCCCCAAGTCCCCGCCAATCCAAGCCCTTGATTCTTCTGGCCTGCGGGCGACCCGTGGTCTAGTGAAGCCCCCCGGTACCTGTATGGGTGGAAACACCTATGGACTCCGTAACTACCTAACCAGCGGTGCCCGCCCAACCTCCTCCCTTGAGCAAACATTGACACCACAGACCACACCACTCGTCTCTACCTGCCACCTGTTTTTCGATTTGACCCTGCTCGGCTAGCCCCAACTAGCTCTCACGGATCCTCTTTGAGTCCGGGCTTTTCAGCCCATCGTCCCCATGACGAGAAGCGATACTGGTGGTTGCGGACGCCGGCTTTACCGCACGAGGGAACCATCGGCCGGCAAGACATTCTCGTCGGGTCCAGAAAAGGCGCACCACAACCAATGCCCCAACGGCTGCCAAGAAATGGAAAAAGAAACACCCTGAGTTCACCCCCCCCCCCAAAATACCACCTATCCGAGGTTTGGGCCTCTTCCCTCTGGACCAGGACGACCGGACGGTGACCATACTATGTACAGGTATGTCTTCCCAGTCTCTTCTGGCCCGCTGCCTTTTGACATCGTTTGTGGCACCGGTACGAAGACTCTGCAGAGGATAAGATATTTCCGCGATAGGTCTTCCCATAATGACCAACGGGCCGAGTCATCTGCGTACCCAGGGCCTAGAAAACTTCACGCATCCTGCATTTGAGCGTCTCACAGCAAGCCGCGATCCTGCTCTTGGCCTGCGGCTGTTGTCACGCGATATTCTCCTTTGGTTCCCGAACTATGGCTGAGCCTATGGCGAAGGGGCCAGTTCGGCGTGAAAACCGGACGCCAACGCTCAAGAGACCTGACAGGCGCCTCTGTGGTGACTGAATCAATCCCCTGCTGATGCGAAGGCTGCGACGCAACGCCTAGATGGGGATGTAAGATCGGTCCCCTGTTCATCCTCTGCGCCGATTGAGTTTAGTAGAACACGGACCGGTTCGTCTGCCCCTAGCGCATTTGGCGCAGTTCATCAGACTAGTTATGCGATGCCAGCTGCACAGGCTCAGTCAAAAATGGCAGACACTACATAGAGGCTCGGTCACCAACTCGAGGGCATGCAAGTATCAATCAAGCATTGGGGAACTGAATCTATGCACGAATCATGGACAAAATGGTCCTGCTCAAATGTCGGATTGACGAGTCCGGAGTCCAGAGTCCAGCAGCTAGGTTCATGCCGCATTCGGGATTGACACAGCACCGAAATGGTACTAAAGGTCTCGCTTTCTTCAGCGTGTCCAGGCGCCAAGAAACCATTTTCTCTACCGTGTTCTGGGGGGAGGGGGCTTGCATCACACAACTTGCATTTTCCAAGTAACGGAATCCAGATCATTTCATCGTTGTTGCCAGCGTCCAGTCGCCCAACGTCTGGCAATAAGTTGAGTGCGCCTTTGAAAATGCTCCGAGGGCCCGGCTTTCTGCAATGTAAGATTCCTACAAATGGCGTGGGTTGGGTTCAAACATTCAGCCTAGCACCAAGTTTCGGCTGACAGTATGTATCGTTACCTAGGTACCATATTCACCTCTCCCTACACTTCTTCCCTTTACCCTTTGGACAATTGGCGAACTCGGCTGCTAGCCGGCCCGGACGCAACTCGCCGGGAACTTATGCGACAGTCCGCCTTCGACAGGTTTACTGGTTGACGCTGGACACGAGAAGAGCTGGGGCAGTGCAACCCCTCCCTCGTGGCGCTCAAAGTCCCCTCCTCTTTAGCTTCCTGCAGTGGAAGAAACCCAACGACCCACGAAATGCAGGAGGATCATCTACCCGTCGGCCGTGTATGTACGTACGCAGTTTATTTAGACGGGCTCCAGGTTTCCACGAGTTCAGGGATCAAGGTTTGTATCACTCTGGCCCGACATTCCTAAACTACCACCTAGGTAAGGCCATATATCCTGGCTCATCGGAATGAATGCCTGTTCCGGTGTTGTCTTCACCGGGCTCCGCCGGCCAAACCCTGAGCAACTCCTTTGGGCGCAATTTCCTATGGTTTCCGCTGGAATTTCTTCGTCTCCGAGATCGCGAACTTGTTCCCAAGCTTTTTCTATTCCAAGAGAGGGGAAAAAAAAAGACATGAGAAACCATGCCCAGCGATGACTATTGAAGATAAGGTGGGGCGGTTCGTTTACTGCGCACTTGCGGTTTATGTTCCTATAGCCCCAAGCCGGGTAATGCATGCACCTGCGTGCGTGTGGGTATGCTTCATGCCCATCCCGCACCTAGGCGGGAGAGAGGGGCCTCAGGTCATTTCTATCTAGCCTTAGATGTAACTCCTCAGAAGTCGAATATGGTGTGCATTGCCGCGCGCCGTCGGCGCCGTCGATGCACCACCATACACGCGACCATCATCAGTTCGACAGGAACAGTCCCAGTTGCTCAGCAAAGGCTGACCCCCATAATCCAAGCCGCCACAGCCGTTGATAGCCACCTTTGTGCCAGAGGAGGAACATCGTGAAGTCTCTTTTTCTGCGCAGGCAAACACACGCATAGCAACCCCATGGACCAGGCCGTTGCGGGGCTGGTCACACTGTTCTGTTGTTGCGTCTGGCCCGGTGCAGTATAGAAGCTTGTGTGTGTACCTACCTACCTAGGGGCATGTTCAATCCCATGCAAGATTCCGTCCTGTACACTGCAGCTCGTGCATACATACATACGCCTTGCCTGGATACCACCATCTCAGCTTCTGCAGCAATACAGGTTGTCTTCTCCGGCCCGGTAGATCTCCTGGAGCAGCCACTTCAGCACACAACTAGGTATATACTGGTAACATACTAAGGGGGAGCTTGTATGAATAAGCCAACCGTAGGCGGCGCAACCAATACCGACAAGGCCCTCGGGTACTTTGTGACAGCGGCTGAATCCTGGCTCGATCGAATGGATTTTAAAAAAAAAAAAAAAAAAGGTCGACAAAGGAGAGGATCAAGTTCAAAATCGATGATGTTTTGAATTGAGACTGCTGCCGGCGAGTCAACCGTTCTTCCGCGTGTAAGAAAAGGTACCGGTACAAGGATTTGGAGGAATTGCCTGTGAGGGCACGTACCTCGGTTCTCGACTGGGCGACCAACCGGCGTCATGTTTCGTTTCTCAAGCCATGTCCAGTAAGAGCAGAGAAACAAGAGGATCACGAGAGCACTGGCCAAGAAATTCGACCATTGAGGGTTCCGATGCGCCATCTTCCCAGCCTTGGAGGCTTAACAGTGTGGCCGACCTGCCTGTCTACCTACCTACCTACTCCTCCTCGTCAGTCAATGGTAGCGTGGCTGATCTAGACTGGTTGGAAGTGCCCGAAGAAAGGGGGGGGGGGGGGGGGCAGCCGAAAGGTTTCACTTGAAAAGGAGAATTAACAAATGGCGCCAATCCATCAAGTCTCCTTCAAGGAACCCGACTAGACACGTTAGCCCGCTCGTGTCTCACATAGCACTTATTCAGCCACGCTATCAATGAACTACTGTCATTTCAGACTTCCCCTTGGAACGGCAAGCTGGGAAGCTCTTTGTTTCCTTTCGACAACTCGTGTCTGTCTCAGCCAGTTACCTCTTGAATGGGTAAACTTGATAGCGGCGGCGATAGCGGCGGCGGTAGCGGCAGCGGTGCTCGTGCCGCGACGGTGGCAGTTTCTTCGACCGCGCATTAGGTTTCCATCATCTGCTGAGCCTCGGCGTTTGGCCTCGCCGTCTCAAGCATTCGACCGGATGCCTGCCAATCAGAGACGTCGGATCCTGTCCAAAAGAACCTGACGCCGACCTTTTTTATTTATTTTGCCGCGTTGGGGCGTTAGCATCTCCCAGGCCGTACTCACGACAGACGTCATCTGCCCCTTGCTTTCGAAGCAAAGAACAATTCCCTCGCCACACCAATCATTTTCTTGCTTCTAGCATACGAGTCTGGGAAATGAAACCCCCAGTCGGTATGCCACGGGGCGGGACAGTGAATCAGGCACAAGCAAACTTTTTGTCGACGCCCCTTGCCATCGCAGATGCTTGTCTGTACGACCTCACTTCACCCGCAACTGTACGCATCGGCATGGGTCCAACCTTATTATTATACCTAGGCATCGATGAATAAATCCCGCCCCAGTCTGAGGGGTTGTATGGCCCCAAAACACATATCGGGTGTTGCTGAGAGCCTATCGGCAAGGCAGTGGAGCAACAGCAGTAGGAACAGGAACATTATCAGGAAGGATCTGTCAGGCTTCCTGGTTCTTATTAGCCGAAACACGCTGCGACAAAGTAGTTTAGGATCAGCTGGATTTCGAGATGGCATACCCAGTGCAAAGAGCTGTCCGTCATCCCTTTTTTCCCAGAGAACCCTGGAGAGGGCGATGCAAGCTAGAGAGGTATACTTTGTACGCTCCATAGTACAGGGTTCGAGAGGAAACAGCAAGCATATTGTGGCCAGTGCGATAGTTCATTACTACCAGATGACAAATTCCGCCCAAGATCTTGGAGTCGTCCAACTTGAATACGGACTGGCATCCAGGCTGACGGCGACGTGTTATCCGCACACAAGTGCCTACCTACATGGCTTTGCGGTAGACGGCATGATCCCTTGCGAAGAGCGGGCTCGTCAAGCTTCCCACACACTATACAAGATGCAGCCTGGCCAGGCCTAGGGCAATTTCCGCCCCCAGCATACTATGCGAAGACTGTACTGTAAACAACGATGTACTCATGTACACCAGACGTAAGGTAGGTGGTGTGCAGTAGCCAGTATCCGCTGGCACCAAGCAGCAAGCAAGCCAGAGCCATCTCAGGTGGCAGTTCCCCCCCCCCCCGTCTCCCATGTCGTCCAGACCCTGCAGACACATCTGAAAATCTCGGGCTGACAAAGATGATAATGTACGTACATAGTAGATTGAGCAGGGGCGAGGGTGTGATGCTCATGTTGGCTTTGAGCACTTGCATGACCCAGCTGCAAAGCGGCTAAGCAGCTTTAAAACAAGGCCAATGAACGGCCCCGACGGGCATCATGGAGGGAGGGGTGCGTTTCAGTTCTCTCCACAGCCGCCCGTTTACGACATGTATGTACTTAGATACAACGGCTATCCAGCTGGGGGAAGGGGGCGGGCAGTCGGCTCGTTTGCCTCAGGCAATTAGACAACCTCGAACTTCTCGCACTCCTCTTGCTAGGGGCGCCTAGTTAGTTGGTCAGGGTCCTTGATGAAATAAAATAAAAAGTTTCAATCGCTGGCAATTGGCATGGATATCAACCCCACTGGCGGCGAACGATGGCAATTCAGTCCTCCTACAAGAGCCTTCCAGGGCAGACGCCGCCATCTGACAAAGTGGTGAACTACCTAGCCTGTCAGCGGTTGAATAGAACTGATCCGCTCTGGAAGGAAAAGAAACGAGGAAGAGCTCGCATCGACACGACTGGCATAGGTGGCTAAACCCACCGGGCGGTTAGCTCTCTCTCTCTCTCTCTCTCTCTCTCTATCTCTGTGTTCAGTTCTGGCAAGGAAGACACCACGCGCGGAATGCCCTGCTCTGTCAAGCGCTAATTAGACTACTATGTGCTAACAATTTCCCCTGTAAGTGCTGACCAACTGAGTTTGTTTGGAAGAGCAGAGTTTGCGTCTACTGTGTAGACTGCCAGAGTTCCAGCGGCTTCGGGCACCGTCCGGATCTCGTGTCCTGGTCCTGGAGGCCAACAAGCACAGTTCCTAGGAAGCAGGCTTGGCTCAGCACATGAGCCGGAGGTGTAAGTCTCACAGAACTTTCCATGCACAAGACAAGACACACGAGACCCATGAGTGAGCCGTTGTACTTTGCATGTAGGGGCATTCCAGATGTTCAATTCCAGTCAGTCAAGAGAGAAGATGAGGATGGTTCGATGGCGGCCATGTAGCAGATACCTTCTGGCTGCGCTCTTTGCTTCCCCGGCCAGGGCCTGCAGTAAATCTGGCGCTTTGGCTTATCAGTCGCGCGCCATCTTGGCTTTTCCGACTGGGGGGTTGGCAAAGACCCCAGCACATCGACCCGCGCCGCAATCAGGCGAATCACAGCAATCCACGTTGTCGGCCGCCACACACCATTTTTTTACAACACACATTGGATCTACGCCTACAACCACGCCGCAGAGCTGTCTGCCTGTATTCGTACCGCGACTCTTCACCCAGATTGGCGACGCGTCTGCCTCTGAGGTTCGCCATTGGGCCTGCAGAGTACGACGTGTGGACGTACACGACCTGGTCAGCCCGGTCGAGGAGAAGAAGTTGTGCAGGCTCTTGTCGACTCTGGCCACTGCTGCTGCCGCCGTGCTAAGCCCGGCGACATTCTGGGAAACTCTGCCGAGTTGCCATCAGACCTTCTTAGCCCCCGCAACTACTTGGTAACTACTTCGTAACAGCCCGGTCCCGGGCTTGTCGAATTAGCTCTTTTGCTTATCCTCTGCTACCCCTTTGTCCAAGACTACGCTTCCCTGCTCGAGAGGTCGAGTTGTTGACAGGAGACCCCTCGCAGAGAGCAAAGCTGTATGCAAATCATGCTACCCGAAAGCCTTCTCTTGCTGCTCCTATTCGCCAATTGGCATGCATGAGCGGACCGTTTTCCGCCTTACATGAGGAGCACGAGTAGTTCCTCCCGCAGCTGCGAGCTTGGTCAGACGGGCGTGGCAATGGGCGAGGTCTGACAGTGCCCCGTACCATCCCAATGGGTGGTTCCACGTCGTCGACGATGCTGGCCCAATGGGAACGTGGCCGGGGCCAGAGACTGCAACTACCTGCCTACATACAGGTCTGCGCGACATGGCGTGGAAGAACCGCCAGAGGGGTTGTCTCGTCATCTACGGATATTCAACACAAGAACCTTGGCGCGACTGAGCAATTTCACAACAGACGCCTCGACCGGAACGCAGTGCAGCAGCGGCGGCGGCGGTGGCAGCAGCAGTGGGAGCAGCTCTCGTTTCGGTGCCGATGGTCGCTGCTTGCCGAGTCCAGCCCTCGGGAACGAAGACGTGCCGAGTGCTGTCATCCCGTTCCATTGCCGAAAGTCGCAGCCTACGCCAGGTATATCTGCCCGCGGCTTGTGTAAGCGACGACGTACTGTACATCAGAGGAACCCCCAACACGAAGAGTTATCGGTTACACTATCCCCTATCCAGCGAGTGGCATCCCACCTTTTGCAAGTACTGGCACGTAGCAAACGTTAGAGAAGCACCGAGACCGCTCTGGGTTTACAACATACGGATACAACCAGAGGCATCGGCTCGGGAGACCCATGAGATGATGTTCGTCTCTCGACTCGACACTGTGGCGTTGAGGCGCCTCGGGTGAGGTTGGCGGATGTAGGTAATGGCCTCTCCAATTGGGTTTAGCATCCCCTCACCGCTACTCCAGCGGCCTATTTACGATGACGCCCTCTCCTCTCCGGCCTCATCCACACAGCTCTTTCTCTCTCTCCCTCTCTCTCTCCCTCTCTCTCTCCCTCTCTCTCTCTATCCATACTTCCTGCCAGGATCTGGAGGTGGTGATAATGACACACTCAGCAGGGGGGCGAGGGGCCACAGAGGGGAGAGACCCAGGCCTGGAACCCTCCTCGACCCGCCCCATCCGCCCATCATCGCTTGGTTCCACACCGCAGACGAGCCAATAGCCCTATGCCCGAACGGGCTGGCTTGCTGACACCCCCACCTGGGAACTACGGTGCGCTGGCAGGACTACCTTGTCCACTGTTTTCCCGTCGGCAGCTACTGCTGCTGAACGTTGAGGGTCTGCGTGTAGTTCTCACGTGGAGGCGAATGGGATGGTAGGTATGGCCTGATGCGATGGCAGAGGGGAAGGACAAGGGGGGCGGAGGGCGGACAGCGAGGGCGGGCTGAGAGGGTAGGTAGCGGGGTGGGAGACGGGGGGGAGGGGTCCGGCGGCGCTGTATGCCCTTAGCCCGACCCCTCCTCACTCTCCTCTTTCTTCACTTTCTTCACCCCCCTCCTCTTCAGGTTCTGTCTCCCTCCTACGAGACTTGGAGACCTCCTCCATCAATCATCAGTTAGTCTTTCCGCCTGCCCTTGTCCAGTTCAAGCCTTGCTTTCACGTAAACACCCTGGGAAATCGCGCAAGCGCACACCCCATGACGAGAGGCCGGCCTCTTTCTCTTTCCCGCTCTTTGCCCTCTTCTAGCGTCGTGTAGTGTACCTAGGAGAGGGTGCGTAGGATTGGCGATTTGCCAACACTGCTAGGAGGACGTGGGGCGAGCGGACAACGACAGCGGGCGGCGGCGACAAGAGGTGATCAGTCTGTTCCAGCCACGGCTTTTGTTGGACCATTTCTCTCTCTCTCTCTCTCTCTATGCTTTTTTTTTCTTGCGTATTTTTTTTCTTTCATCCTGCCTCGTCTCTTTGGCCCTTGTCGTGTTACATACAATCATCTGACCATCTGTCATCAGTCAGCTCACTCCGATAGCCGCCGTCTCCCTTGTCGTTGAACCTCTCACCCCAGGGCTCGGCTGAGATTCGAGTGAGACATTTGACCGAAAACTTGTCCGTATCGGGGGAACAGTTCGGTGCGCCTGCCTGTGGGATTTGCCCGCTTTGTCCTCGGCGACCGCCCGTTTGATGTCTCCGATGACAGGCGCAGTGGGTGGTTGGTCGTCGCCCGCGTCAAAATGAGGCTCTGGCTGAAAGTCTGGACTTATCTTTTTGGATTTATTTCATTTTAAATAATTTAGTTTTTGGTCCGAGGGGAGTGGGTTCGTCTGGCCATCGTCATCGCATCGTGATAATATAGAGCCTGCACCCCCCCTTCTTCAAGGCGGAGCGAGTCCACCCAATGTTCTGGCCCTGTCTTGCTTAACTGTGCGCCCACGAGGCAAGGCGGGACACATACGAATACATAATACTTGCTATGATATGCGTAGGCTGGTGTTCCCCAATGATCCACGATCCAACGACAGAGGTCCAACGCGGCTGGGTCCGAACTACGACTACTACATATGAGATCACTATACGGATACACTACCAGGTGCTCACGATACCGCTTGGCCACCACTCACCCCTAACCCCTCAGGACCGGTGGTCCCCCTCCATCCCTCCCTCCCTCCCCCCCTCTTCCTGCTCCTCCCGCCTGCCTTTCCGTCTTGTGCATGTGTCGGGATAGCTGCGCGCGTCCCGTAGCCTTGCATGTGTGCGCTGGAAGAGATCTGGCGAGAATCTGCATGTCCTAAACGACGTTGTCGCCCCCCCTGCAAGAACGTCGGCAGCAGCAGCTGGAGCTCCTATCTAGCCTGGGCCAGGCCTGCCCTGGTCCCAGTCCTGTGTGTGTTGCGCGGAGAGGGAGCTGCGGTACACTCGCCATGGACGGCGCATGCGTGCTGCACAGTATGTATGTATGTGTGTAGTGTACTACATACATGCTTGCTTGCTTGCTTGTCTGTCTATCTGCCTGCCTGCCTGCCTGCCTGCTTGCTTGCTGGGCTGATCTCGGCTTGGGGACGAGGGGGCCTGTCCCGTTTGCCTCACAGGCTCTTCCTCGCATTGTCGCTCCTGAGGAAATGTACAACTGCACGAAGCAGATAGCGCGCGTCAGGTGTACGTCTCACAGTCGCACAAAAGGTCGAGTTCGATGCCAGACGAGGCAAGTATCTACAACGTGATTCTCCTTCGGACTCAGCCAAACACCCCCCCCCCCCACCTATTGACCTCAATCAGGCAAGTGGCCAGCGCCGATGCTGGCCCTGTGCGGGAAGCTGCCAAGTCGCTGAGTTGTTGAACCGGAAAGTCTGCACTCAGTCTCCCACTCACCCTCCCCCCGGGGGGGAAAGAGGGGGGGGGGGGCGTGAGATTGGTTTTCTTTTGCCCGTCTCTCTGCTAGAGCCTACTATGTACCTACTATGTAGTAGAGCCTAGGGCCCTGCACGCGCAGGGCGCGGGCGAACGATGGGCGGAACACCTCGCCTGCTGAGCCTGCGTTGCATTCGCAACCCACTCCCACTTTATTCCCCTCCTGCCCCCCCTCTCCCTCGATTCCCCTTACCCCCCAAAACCATCTAGTGTAAGACTACTTGTCCGGAGCCTGCTGGAGGTTGGTTGGTGGCTTTCTCCTTCACCCCCCTGCAAGAGTGAAGTGTCCGTGGGCAGATGCACGCCGACGCCGCGTCTCGGGTGGTAACATGTCAGATTGGCAAGCGCTAGCCAGTTTGCAGCAGTGGATACCGTGGTGGGGCTGCTTTGGTATAGTACAGGTACTAAGATACAAGAGATACCTACCGTACATAGTACATGCAGCAGATGCCGCAATATGACAGAATAGTGCGCGGATCTTTTCGTTGCGCGGGGGGGAGGGTGAGCCTGGATGACGGACAGTACATCGTACACTCACTACCTGTACAATTGAGGGCTGGAGCGGCGGCGAACATTGCAACCCCTCCCCAGCTCCGCCACCGCTACAATGGGGAGATTTTGCCGCAGCAGCAGCTATTACCTCAGTTCCAGAGCAAGCTAAAGCCACAATGGACGGAAGTCTCCATGTTGTGTTGAGCGAGAGAGAGAGAGGAGGGGGGCGAAATCGGCCAGTCTGTAGGAACCGACGTCCGCCGTCGTTGGCATACAGACCCAATTATCATATCCCAGATGCAAGTATGCTTCGCATATGTGCTCCGTCGCAGCAGCAGCAGCAGCAGTGCTAGTGTATCCGTACTGCGATGAGCAGCATAGGTAGCATGTAAGGCAAGGCGATGCAGCGGCCCTAGCCTTGGGTACCCTGTGAGACTTTTCCACATACCGTTGCCCATTGTTGAATGGACCTCCCTTTGGTTTTTTTTTTGTCGCGCACGAGGTCGGGGCTTTGTTTCCCGCTTCCTCCCCCCCTCCTTTCTATGTTCTCTTCTTCTTCTCTCCCTCAAGGGGAAGGGAGGGGCCAAGCCACGACGGCTGCGCTGGTGGTCGGGCAGACGCCAACAGCGATAACCCTCGGCGCAGTTTGACTTCTGACAGCCGCCCTCCCCCTTGCGGTTTGTCGCGCACAGTCTTTGGCCAGGTACGTAGATGGCGCCGCGCCATCCACTGCCAACCATCCGTCTTTTTTTTCTTTCTTGTCTTCCTTTCCCTCTCAGGAGGGTGTGAGGTACATCTCTCATGGTTCCCGGCTGCCTTTCGAACCATTCCCGAATTTAGCTGCCGAGACGAGACACAACCTTTTTGTCTGGGGCACGACCATTGTGAGCCAGAAGGGTGGAATGCTAATAATCATGACAGGAGTATCCAGTGACGTTTGGGGGGGGGTTATCTTTCCTGGCTGGCCCGCTTCGAGATATCCACACCTGCTCGAAATCCTTCGCCGGTCGGTCGAGCCTGCTCGTCACAAATCAGGTCGGCTGCGCGCGAGGTGGATGCCATACACTACTACGTAAACAAACCAGGCTCGGCTTGGCCAGGCCGGTCAAGGCAGGCAGCTATTCCGTCCACCCCGGGAGAGAAAAGAGTCGATTGCCTGCATGCACGCGTTCGGGTATGCATGCTGCTCAAACATGGGGTGGCGGCCGCGCCGGCGAGATCACGGATCACAGAGGAGCCCCTGGAACCTCGCCTGTCCCGACGTCAGGACTCACCGTGCCCCCCCCCCCCCGGGAAACAGAGCAGGTGTCGAGAGATGGCTCTTGCGCACCTGGGCCGTAGCAGACAGGCACATGCTAGTTTAGGCAGATCATGTAACCGTCGGGGACGGGTTTAAACGAAAGTGAAGTGGGAACTTCGCCCGCCCAAGCCGAGAGTCGGTCCTCTCGAGTGTATGTCGCTTCCGATGGTGTTATCATGTCAAGCTTACTGATACTGAATGAACCTTCAAGTCGAAGGGGAACTTGCAAGCTTGAAACGACTCACCCCCTTTTTGCCTTTTGGGCCCCTGTACTCGTCCTTGCGTCCCTGCCGATATCACATGAGAGGGTGGGGGGCGGGAGCTTGGGGTTTGAAGGTAGGATACTGAGTTCCTGATGACCCTGCTCTGGAGCATCTTACTCGCGGCTGGTAGTGAGTAGGACAGATACTCTTGTCGTCTTGCATCTGTTGCCA
This sequence comes from Colletotrichum eleusines, assembly GCA_016807845.1. NCBI lineage: Eukaryota > Fungi > Ascomycota > Sordariomycetes > Glomerellales > Glomerellaceae > Colletotrichum > Colletotrichum eleusines. The sequence continues at coordinate 2,093,998 of JADEZO010000005.1, forward strand.
GCCTGACGAGATTGGCTGTGAATCAGCCGATGGCCATTGCCCCTCCAGGCAGAATTACGTGACGGAGATTTTTTTGGCGTTGCTCAGCATTGCCTGCCTATGGCTGCGCTGCGACGCGTTGAAGATTGCTGCACATGTTGCGCGCAGAATATGCAAGTGTCGGCATGTCATCGATTTCTTTTCCCCCTTTCTTATTTCGGTACCTTTGTCCTCTTGTAATTTCTCAGGGTTTCCAGTGGCCGCCATGTTGGTGCTTTGATGTAGTGTAGAGTACAAGCGGCATGCCATGGCACATCACTTGGGTCCATCCCTCAATCATAGCCCTGTCCGGCGAAAGCTAGCCGCGAAACACGGCGGCGGGAAGAGAGGAGGCTCGGAAAGTAGGTTTGGTATGTAGTACCTATGGTGGGCAGCGGTGCAGCGGGCATCGTGCATGAACTCCTGGTACGGCATGGTTAAGATGGGAGTGCTATACATGTGACGGGGCACCGCGCTGCTTGTTGCGCTTTCAAGGGTCGGCCTGGGAAGCAGCAGGTCCGAAAAGCAGGTCAATTACGTAGTAGGAGGGAAGCTTCGTGGGCAAGGAAGCTTGCATTCCCTGGCATGCAGGCGCAAGTGCGTGCGGTGGCCTGGGAGAAGATGAAGATGGCAGACATGGGAGTCCCCGAGTCCGTTTAATGTACCAGACCAGGTCCGGGGCTGGATGAGGTGACCCTTTCGTTTCGTGTTTCCCACCGAGCTAGGTATACCTTTCCTCGAGGGAGCTTGAACACCAAGCTTTTCCCCCCATCACCTCTCTGGACCGCCGGCAGTGGGAGGTGAAGCTTCCGTCCAACGCGTAGCAGGCAACATCAGCTGCGCAAGCTCCCCATCCCCATCCCCCAACCTTTCAAGGTGTACGGGGGAAGTAAGCTTCGGCCGATGGGGAGTCGCGATATGCATGACTGGCGGCGTCTGTGAGAGATGCCACGCCAGACAATGTTAGAGGCCGATTGGGCGGCCTTAATCTTCGTTTCACCAGGAGATCCGGATGCGGACAAAACGATGAAGGTATGTTTCTTCCGATGACGTACAGACCCTGGGTGCAGTTGTGTTCCGTGGTGGTGTCCGACGGGGTACAGGTATGACCTTCTATTGAATCGATCGAATGGGGCGTGAAGTGAGCGCCATGAAGCAAGGAGGACGATAGCCACGACAAGAGAATACGGCGATTGAGGGTGAATGGCTCGTGATCGGGATCGGACGTCGCACTCGCATTTGCTGAGCCTAGGCCTGAGCATAGTCCCAGACGACTGAGTGTTCCTAAACGGACAAGAGGAAACAACGCAGTGGTAGAAAATGGCGGTTAGACCCCTTCTTTCTGTTGCCCCAAGGTCTGTCCATCTCCATAGCCCCAGTTCGCACCGACAGTGCCGGCTTACACTTCCGTGGGCGCGTGTGCTGCTCGTGGAAAGGCAATACGGCGATTGCCTTGAAGGGAGGGGAGGAGGTGTGACTTGTCCGGTGTTTGGGACTGATGTCGGGACCTGCAGGAGGTTGAGAGGTTGAAGGTGAGGTGAAAGGTCCCCTGAGGTCGCAGCGTTTGGTCTTGCAGCAACAAGGTTCCAAGGGTTTCTGATGTGCACATGCATTCTGGGAATCATGATAGTCGGTTGGGGGAAAGTCGGTGCGCCGGAGCTGTTGCTGCTGCGGCTGCTGCTAAGGTCAAACCCCCACTCGGACTGGTACTTTCCAATATTACTTAGCTTTACATTACTCGGTAAGCTTTTCGTCGTGTGTATCTGCCTCCTTGCTTTGCCTTTCATGCCATTCACAAGGTGAGATGAAGACGCGTAGTGCTCATGAAGCATGGAGGTCAGAGTCCGGTGAGAGATGCAACTATCACTGGGTGGGCTCCGGTGTACAGTATGTCCTATATCATGTGACTCGTCATGTGACTGCGCGACAGGTACGTGCCTAGACCATCGATGATGATGCGCTGGAGCCCTCTGCCATAGTTTGCGGCGGCGCGTGATTCGCGTTTAGCCGGCGACGGAGACGCTCCTTTGTTTGCCCTTGGACACTCCAGAGTAATTTGGAGAAGGAAAAAAAACATTAGAATCATGACCTTTTGATTTTGCATCTGCTGTATGCATTTGACTATCATCAACGCGTGTGAGGTCTGCGTCGTAGCGTCATCTCAACACCAATAACAAACCCCAGCACGAGGGAGGAGGAAAAAGAAAGAAAACATCGCCGGGGTTGTGTCCCACAACCAACCAAACATGCCGTCGACTGAGAAGCCGTCCATCCCGCCGGCTGCGAAGCCCCGCTTCGGCAGCAACTTCGACCCCTACAATTCAAGTGCCACTGGTCACCAGCGTCCAGAAAACACCCCGGGCGCGACGACGGGGTGGCGAACCAGCCGCGCCCGAAAGCTCTCGGAGCAGTTCGCCGGCGGCAACTCGGGCGGGGCCCGCATGAGCGACACCTACGGCGCCGGCAGCGAGGACTTTGACGAGAAGCTGAAGATGATCGTGCCCAAGGACGTCAAGGCTCGAGCAAAGATGAGTGTGGCCGACATGCTCGCCCGGCCCGGGCTGATGAGGGGCGAATCCTCCGTCTCCGAGACAGGGTCTGCCACGTCTGCGACGTCTGCCACGGGCGGAAACCTCACGAGTGAGGAGGGGATCCTCGAGGCTCGCCGGAAGGAGAACGGGGAGATGGGGTCGAAGGTCGCCGGCAGGGGCTTGTTCGAGGGTGTCACCGTCTACGTCAATGGGAGCACGCACCCTATCATCTCCGATCACCGACTCAAGCGCGTGCTGGTTGAGAACGGCGGGCGTATGTCCATCCATCTCGGCCGGAGACAGGTCACTCATGTCATTGTCGGGAGACCGGCGGGCGTGGGGGCCGGGGCCGGTGGAGGGCTCGCGGGCGGTAAGTTGGAAAAGGAGATACGTAAAGTCGGCGGGTGCGCCGTGAAGTATGTCGGCGTCGAGTGGTCAGTTTCCTCTCGCTTTCTGGTGCCCGGTCCTGGAAAGGATACTTGCTGACACCCCAGACAGGGTCATGGAGAGTCTAAAAGCGGGGAGTCGGCTGCCCGAGGCGCGGTTCGCGCCCCTCAAAGTTGCCCGAGAAGGCCAAAGGAGCGTTTATGGCATGTATGGGAAGGGTTCGGCAAGTTGAGCGGCTTCCTACCTAGAAGACTTGCGGCGTATGCGGGCATGGGCGACTATTCGGAAAGCATCTTGAAGGTCGGTTTTGCATGGCAAGGTTAAGGGCAAGGGTCGGTGGCATAAAGATACCAAGCGTGAACTACAGGCACACGGCGTTTTAGCATACGAGGCGTTAGCTGGGAGTTATCGATGCTTGGTCCATTTCCTCCAATTACCAATATGCTCTACTCCGCGAAAAGCAAACAGGTTTCCCATCGCCCGCACGCCTTGTCACAGGTCTGCTGTTGAGTCTTCGTAGCACAAAATCCCATACACCCTGCGGTAACAAGTCGTCTTGCCTCTCACTCCCCACCATGGCTTCGAGGCGAAGAGGTTACACGCCAGACGGCCCGTGAGCAAACATTGTACGACGGCGCGACTCGATACGGGTGTCGCGCAATGCTAGACTGTTCGAGCCTTGCTGTTTCCGCCACGGCTACAGATTGGTACGCGTTAAGGCCCAATAGGAAGGTCCCCCCGCAGGATTGGTTACAAGAGACCCGGGGTGGGGGGTGCGACCGAACAGATCGTGAAGGAGAGGGAAATAATATGGGCGGGGACTCTCTGGTTGTGACACCGTCCTGCGGGCGTGTGTTGCCTGTAGTTGCGTTGCACCATGATGTTGCCAATGGCAATCTTATATGTGGGAGATATGGTCAGGAGACCTACCTATCCAGACCCGGGCTTTGTAACATCATCAGAAAGGCGTTGATTATCGTCAATAGCTCCGCCTTTAGGTAGTTGCCACGACCAAACAGATCATACTGGCATACAGTAGCTGTTTCCTGCCTGGGTAGCATCCGAATAATCGCAACTGGGTGGATAAGACGGCTCTTGTACCAAAACAAGAGAAGACATAGTCCTTGCTTCTGAGGCCTAAATAACAACCAGTTTTAGGTCTACACGCTTTGGCATGAAAACGGTTGAGGGCTGTCTTCCATTACAGGGATATCTTGACGGCCTCGAGGACGGCGGGTTGGACAAGGATTGCCAAGTGTGCGCATACCACTGATGGGTTTAGACTTTACCCGCTTCAACTCGAGGGGAGTTAACGGTGGCGATGGGGCATGTGATCCCCGGGCTACATAGGCTTCAACCTTGTTCCCGATGCGTTCTTGACGTGACTTTCGAGATTCTGGCCGGTGCCATTGTACACACTCCTCTAGCAGTTGAGCAATGACACCCAGGGAACCTGAGTTTTCAAAAGGGGCATATATCGTCTTCTGCTGTCAGTTCCAATGGACCAATACTCCTCTTCCCAAGAATCAGTGCTGTTTGTGCCACAGATGCAGCATACATCACAACAAGTTCCCTGGATTCAACCGTTATTGTTAACATTTGCCTTTTCTGACCTGACATGATGAAGTATAACGCCCAAAAGGGTTCTAGTTCCAGTCGTGCTAATTGTAAGCTCCTGGATTTGTGTAATGTTCCGTGATACATCCCCTAGGTAGTGTGAGTTGCTATAGATAGCTTGAGAAAGAAATCACACCATCACCTTTCGGAACGAGATCTTGTTGAAATTAAATCGATTGAATTACCAGTTTCCCCTTGCTGTTACTACGTAGTAGTTGGCTGCGTAACATATGGCCCTGTTCTTCACAGATCTGATTCACGCCACTATAGACTGGACGTCGTTTTGTTTTGTATCTTTATCTTCCCACTCCGTATACTCAAAATCAGATGCATTATAACTGCCTGTCTCCAAAATAAAGTCACCCATGACAAAGGTGATAGCGTTACTGTAATATATAGTGATACCAAAAGAACTGATTAGGGTATATTCGGTTCCCAACAGTCGTTGGCCTTCCATAATGTGTACCAGGGGAGGAGAGTGAGATTCTATGTGTGTAGTTCTTGCTATTTCCCATATACATGCAGCTGCAACCAACCTACAACCTTGCCCTAGCCTCCGTGCTCTTATGCTCGCTTCCCCTAACCTCCCAGTACTCCTTCACCTTGTCTCTCGCGACGTCCACCGCCCCGATATCTTCGACTGTGCTTGGCACTTGCACTTCCTTGTCGAACTCACCGTGGACTGCGTTGTCGAGCAACTCCCTCAGCACGCGCCGCAGCGTCTTGCCGCTTCGGGTCTTGGGGATCATGCCTTTGCCCTGTACGAGCCCGCCCAGAGTTGCGATGGCACCGACCTGCGAGCGCACGAGCGCGTTGATCTCGTCGGCGAGCTTTGCGTCGGGCACCGCCGAAGCCGGGTGCTCGGGCATCGAGAGCGTGATGAAGGCGAAGGGGAGCTGGCCCTTGAGTGCGTCGGGAATGCCCACCACGCAGGCCTCAGCGACAAGGGGGTGCGACGTTATGGCTTGTTCAAGACCGCCTGTTTTTGGTGTCAGCCTCGGATATGTCCAGAACTTATCTGGGGATGGTCGGCTCACCACTCGACAGCCGGTGGGCGCTGACGTTCAGAACATCGTCGTTACGGGACATGACATTGACGTAGCCCTCGGCGTCAATATAGCCTGCGTCGCCCGTGTCTAACCACTTGCCATCAAAGCGCTTCAGATATCCTTTGTAAAACCGCTCTTCGTCCTGCCACAAAGTCCTAAACGCCGTCGGAGCCAGGGGCAACCCGAGTACAATGTTGCCCATCGTACCTCTGGGAACCTCTTTGCCTTCGTTGTCCACGATCCGGACATCAAACCCAGGCATCGCTTTGCCGGCGCTACCCGGCTTGATCTTTGGAGGGGGGTGTTTGCGAATATTCGTTCTCCGGTTCATGGCAGCGTGCGGTACGAGGGCTCTCCCAGTGATGGGCGAGCCAGCTTCCGTTGACCACCAGTTGTCTACGACCTGGGCGTCGACCGCGCAATGGGTGTCGAGGAGTCCCTGGTACATGGTGATGATTGTTGGTTCGGAACGCTCTCCCGCGAGGAAAAGCCCTTTCAGTGTCTTGAGACCACCCCGCTCCCCTACTTGCCTAAAGAACTTGTTCTCGGGATCGTCCCGCTTGATGGCCCTCAGGGCCGTGGGCGCCGTGAACATGGTGTTGACCTTGTACTCCTCTACGATGCGCCAGAAGGCAGAGGCGGACGGTGTTCCTACCGGCTTGCCTTCGTAAAGAACTGTGGCGGCACCCGTTAGCAAGGGGGCATATGCGATATAGCTGTGCCCTACAACCTGTATCAGCGTCAGACGTAGCCCATGTGAATAGACGTCCTGCAGTGACATACCCAACCAATGTCTGATGCTGTGAAAGACACGCAACCCGGACCATGAATGTCGAACAGATAACTGATGGAAAGATGCAGCCCCACAGCGTGCCCTGCAGCATCCCTCACCACCCCCTTCGGCGACCCCGTCGTCCCCGACGTGTGAATGATGTATATCGGATCCGTCGACTTCACCGGCACGCACTCGGCCCTGACGCCCCTTGCGCGGCAGCTTTTGACTATGCTCTGCCAGTTCCTCTCGCCGTCGTTCCTCTGAACGGGGTGCCACCGTACTTGCTCGCGCTGCCACACAACGACCTTGCCGGGCTTGTGTGTGGAGACCCGGCACGCCTCCTCGACGAGGGGCTTGTAACTCACGGGCGGTTTGTTGCCGTCGATGCCGCACGAGGCCGTCAGGATGGCCACAGGCTGGGTGGCCTCTATACGCTGCGCGAGGGCGTTGGGGGCGAAGCCGCCAAAGACCACGGCGTGAATGGCGCCCAGGCGATTGACCGCGAGGATACCGATAAGCGCCGCGGGAATCATGGGCACTTGGTCTTGTGTGAGCTCATTGCGATGCGCATATCTTGTTGATTCGTGGGAAGATGATGAAACTTACTGTAAAGCAGAACAACATCGCCCTTCTTTACCCCTTCCTCCCTCAGTGCCCCGGCAAACACCTCAACCTCGTCAAGCAGCTGCTTGTACGTAATGGTCTGCTTTGTGTTGGTGACGGGACTGTCATAGAATATGGCCGGGGCGTCGACCTTTCCGTCATGGACGTGGCGATCGATGCAATTGAAGCAGGTCGAAATCTCGCCGCCTGGGAACCATTCCCAGGTGTCGTGGGTCACGCAGCCCTCGAGCGTCTTCTGGGCGACCTGTAATGTGGACGAGGGCTGTTTGTGCCAGTGCAGGTGCTCGGCCTGGCGAGCCCAGAATCCCTCGGGGTCCTCGAGGGAACGGCGCAGAACCTCGTCCTGAGGATGCAAGCTGTCCATTGCGGATGCGGTGTGTATATGACTCCGATGGCGGATGACAGACGGCGGAGAGACGAGAGTCTGAGCAAAACAATGGGTTTGCAACCAAGGACGGCAACGAGACACAGTACAGGTTTCACAAGATCACTACTACGAGGGTATCGGCCAAGTAAATCCGCCGAGCCCGTATCTCTTGAATAATCGGGCGGCTAGAAGTTTGGGGGTTCGAGCTACGAGGCGTGTCTATCGATGTGGCTGCTGACGTGCTCCTTCCGGATTGTCGAGGGCGGCCAAGCTTCCCCGCATTCTGTTGGGCCGGGGAAGGGGGGAACAATCCACCCCCGCCTCCGCCAGCCGAGCTTGGCTTCTTCCATCCGGGGACCACGCGGGGATGAATGAATTCCGAGGGTTGATTGCATCCAGTGTTTGCATTTCCCGCCATTGAGCCTCGGGTGCTCCCAAAATCACATCGTATTCCGTGGATCCAAGGCATTGATTATTGCCCGTCCATCGGCCAAGCCATAGTGTCGAGGAAGGGATCTACGGGGCAGGGTCGACAGTGCTTCAATCTACAGGTACTATATCCTGTACATTACACAGTACACCTCCACGATCGCGATCCCCATCACGTCACCCCCCCCCCCCGCAAGACCTATTCCTCCCGCAGGTCTCTTTCCGATGTGCCTCACCGAGGTAGGGCTCAATGGCATCGCTGGCCCTAAGGACCACTTGACCTGGAGCGAGCCAGGTGTTTGGGGCACGACTATGACGGACTGCTCGAAGACGTTCAAGTTTGTGTTTTGTTAATTAGGCAATGACGAAAGCCCGGTGTCACCGGATAACATCTTTGCTACCACTGAGCTCCGTAATGATGAAAACCCGACGACCGTCCACGAGCATTCCGTGAAGCTACCGGCGCCAACGTCGTCTTCGAACGCTGCGATGACATTGAACCGTCTTTTTCCCGACAGTGTTGCGTTCAGAGCTGAGCGGACACCTCGCGAAAATGCCTGGTCTGCTTCTTGTCCAGCGGATTGCGCTGCAAGGAAGGGAAGATGAAAGGATCGGAAGATCAATAAGAGACAGAGATCTATGCAAGGAGCGGCCGAGGGGGACCAGGTTCTCTGCCATGTTACAGGCAGCGTCCGGCTTCGTCGACGGCGCCAAACGGCGCTGCATCACCCCCTCCCCATGCAGGGCGGCGACCTGAGTTCAGTCGTCGCCCAGAAACCGCTCAAGACACGCGGAACGAGACCCCCCTCCAAGGCTAGGCAGATTGCTGTGCCTGTGTGCTCAGGGAAGACCCCAGCACACGGGTCCATCTGACAACTCTCTCTGACACTGGCTTCCTTCGCGGGTCTCTCGCGCATCCCGGCTAGTACACATAATACACTGCTGTGCTCTGTAAGCTCTTGACATTCATGGAAATCCAATCAAGGGCGATCGACGTGGCGAAGCACAGAGGAGCTGCTAATCTCGCTTGGGTCCATCTGGCATCCCAGCACTTGCTGCGGGGTTTTGCTGCATGCTCGACTCTCTTACGTGCATATCGCTGTAATGTCGAGGAAAGTCGAGGGTAGGCATGGCTTTCGGGACGTTCCTTTTAAAAGGAAAACCTTACTTGGTCTTCTGATTGTTCCACGTTCTTCAGAGTCGAGAATGGATGAACGAGTCTGCCGTGTGTCAGATAACGCTTTTTTTATATATTGTTAATTGTATATGGCCTTCTTTTTGTTATCCACATTCCATGTACTGCCGAAAACAATGCATTGCTTAGCAAGGCACCTACCTACCTGAACGATGAAGAAACCGGTCTCGGTAGGTAAGGCACTTAAACTAGGCACACGGTCTGGAGACGACTCAGCAGTGGGCGGTCCACCCAGCCATCCAATACCTCCCATTCTAGTTCGTCCTAACACTCGTCATGCGGCTGCGATGCACCCCCTCCCCCCATCACACCTCTCCCTAAGCGCTGCAAGACGCAGGTACGGCGGATGAGCGCCGCAGAATGGAACCAAGAAAATTTGGGCAGTTCCCCTGGAAAACTGGATACCGCAGCTAGCCTTTCTTCCAACGCACTCCCCCTCCCCCCTTCGAGGCCCTTCGAGGGACCAACTGGCAAACACTAAACGAAACAACCTTAATCGAGGAGAGCTGTAGGTTTCGGGATCGCACACCACCGCGCGCATACAGACACACACCATCCATAACTTTCAGCTGGATCCGATGCAACTCAATCCAGACATCCCATAGGCAAAGGAATTGGCATGACGCGTCTGCCACTCCTACTAGAACCACCCAAGAAGGAGGCATCCAAGACATGCCCCAAGAATGCGCTTGTACGCACTCGGGGAATGCGGCACGGCAGCGGCGCAAGAAAAGCCGGACTGCGCCTCCCTCCCAACGACACAACTGACTATACGGGCTCCTTGAGAATGCACGCTCCGCCCAAGCGAGATGAAGCCGTAGGGCGACCCCTCCCCCCCCCCTTTCTCTATCTCTCAGTATCCATCAAACGTCGCACCCCATCTCGCAGGCCCCGCACGTTCGGGGCCGGACCATTAATCACATTCCTCTCTGGTCCCGGAACCTATTTTGGTGCACATATTGGCAGTCAAAAGAGGGCGGACCGCGAGGACCTCGGGCGGGAGACAGAGAGAGACAGAGAAATAGAGAACGACACGCACGTCAGTCAGGTCACTCAGACGGCCCGTCGTAAGATGTCGCGCGCTGGCCATGTCTCGGGGCTCTCGGTGTTCGAGGAAACTGGGGAGGGCTAGACGACCTTGCAAGCCCGGATAAGCCTAAATCGAGACACGTTATTTCCCATTGTTTCTCTAGTAGCTCTAACCGGAAGGGGGTAAGTTTCGGCGAGGAACCTTGATAGGCGTTGTTTGCGTGTCGACGGCGAACTCGAAGCCTTGGTGTATTCATTGTCTGGGCCAAATCCTGTGGCATTCACACGTGTCTTCGGGCAGGCTAGTCCACGTGCTGGGCCCATATTGGCCTCTATGAAATGTTTCCACATTCAAGTAATTCCACAAGCAAAGGACGTTGGCGGTGCACAGAGAGACCATACTACTTCCCAGCATATTGCCAGAAGAGACTGGTTCCGCTATATCGCCCGCCCGCACCTGCATGTATACAGGTTGGTGATGGACATGAACAAACCATAGACGAAAAGGATATGGACAGATACTAGGCGGCAGCGGCGGACGGTCACAATACGAAGCAACGAAGTTCGTTCGGGAGAGGAACATAAGTCAATTTGGAACTTGTCAACAGATAGATAATCTGCCGCGAGGATGAAGAGAAGACAGCAGAGCGACCTATCGTAATCGCGTTATATTCCCATCAGGGCTCTCGAAAAAAAGAAAAAAAGATCGTATGTATCGCAGACACACGGAAATAATCCTCGTGAGGCGATCGACGGAGTACCGGAGCCAAGAACCGTTTGCGGTTGGGTTTCGTTAAGCAAGTACAAGAAGTTGCAGTATTGACAGGGTTTTGTGAGGGCTGCGTTGGCTTGGCCGTACCTCCTCTAGGTGGATGGGGCATTCCATGGCACCAAGCAGGCAAGAAAATGTACCGGGTATTTTTCCGTGGGCGCGTCGCTTCGCTCCGTCCTTTTTGGTAGTCCTCCCAAGCTCTCTATCCGAGAGACTCCCCCCCCCCAAAATTCCCGTCCTTAACTAAAGTCACCCCACCTGGTTTGGTTGGATGCTTCACAACCGCGCTCCAGTCGTAAGGTGTCGCAGGCTCCCACGGATCCAGACGTTATCGTACGTCAAAGACCGTAGGGGAAGACGTGGATGGCGAGACGCGAAGGGGATTGATTTAAAGGACGAAAACAGCGATACCGAGGATACCAGCCAGACCGGCGCCGGAGAGGGCAGCGGTCTTGCCAGCACCGGCGGTAGGAACCGAGGGCTTGGTGGGGGAGATGATGGCACCAGTGGCGGGGATGGTGGGCTTGGTGACGACGGGGGTAGCGGTAGGGACGGTGCCGTTCATGGTGGGAGCGGCGCTGTCGAGATGATTAGCTACTTCTCTCTGGTGAAAGGGAGATGACGGGCAAGACAAACCAGTTGTCGCACTTGACGACGGAGGTGGTGATGACGGGCTTGGTGACAGTGCAGGGGCAGTCAGTGATGGTCAGGGTGGTGGCCTAGTGATACGTTGATTAGCTGATCGTCACGACCGATGGAGTGTTTCCGAAGACGGGTGTTTGGGGCCGTGTCCAGGTCTTGGGGAGGCCGCGAGCACTAGTGCTTGCTCCGGAAGTCCGGGCAGTCTCCCTCCACGACTTGTCCAAGGCCCTTCCCGTTCGTCTTCCGGGATCGACATACCGAGGTAATGGTGTAGGTCTTGTCACCGTGGGTGATGACAGTGGGAGCCGGGCAGTAGGTGGTGTAGGCAGAGACGACCTCAGTGACGTAGGTGACGTTCTTGTGAGCCAGGGCGCCAGTAGCGGCGAGAACAAGGGCGGCAGCGGAGAACTTCATTTTGACGGATTGGTTTTTGAGATGGAAGGGTTTTTTGGTATTAAGACTCGGAAGAGTAGTGGTTCGCGAGTTGAGGATTAGTTTGCGTTGGGTTAACGAATGAAAGCGACTAAAAAGTCTGGGTCGGTAGTGAATGAGTGAGTGTGGGTGAGGAAAGGAAGGGAAACTCGAGAGGGGACGGCCTGGAGGAAATGCATTTATATACAGAGATGGACACAGCACGAACATGGGGGGAGGACTAGGAGTGGTGGTCTCCACGTACTTTACACCAGACTACGTAGGTATACCACACCACACGGGCAACTTAGTGTAGTATCGGGGGTATGGTGGGCGTGCAACCTTGCCTTGTGGTCCGGGCAGTGAGATAAGATGGGACGGTTTAGGGACGGCACCTTTGCCCGGCCATGCTGGGTGGAGCATCGCATCGCATGTCCTGGGCCTGGAGATGAGAAGAGGAGCTGGACCGGGAGGGCCAGGAGAGCACACGCCGCCATTCCTCTGTACCCCTGGTCCCATGCCACCTAAGATAGGCACTACCTATCAATGGCCGAACAGGGTGTGCCCCGATTTTCGTGTTCCCTTTTACTTCTCACGAACCGGTTTATTTTACTTTGGGCCATTCAGAAGCAAGGCATCCGAGCGAGGTTGGCTGCCCCCCCAAGGGGGGGGGTGAAGACGAAGAGAAAGGCCAAAAAGGGGGTGGACCACGTCTCCTCCTTGGCTTTTCTTCGCTAGTGGCTTTGGCAGGTAGGTAGTTAAAAATTGGCTTGGGATGACTGGGCAAACTCAGTGATTGGCACTCCTGGACTGCGCGAGCGAGCAGAAGAGGTGGGTGTACCGGTGTGTCTGGATGCGTGGTCGAGTGAGAAAAGGAAAAAAGAAGTCGGACAAGCTGGCTGGCTGGAAGCTCAATGAGTAGGTACCTAGGGAGTTTGGGCAACGTACGATGTACCAATAAGGGTAGGTAGGTACGTATCTCGCTCAAGACAAACGAGCCGGGGTGGATATGGGACGGACTCAGGGGCTTGAATGCGTTTACAGGTAACACTGGTAGGTATACGAATATCCTATAGGTACCTACCTACAATAGAATATGCACAGAAAGGGGAGAGTCAATCATTTAACCGTCCGCCTCTTTTGGGGTATGATGGACCACTCAGAGCTGCTCGTTGCGACTGACCAGCAGGCGCCTGCTTTGCTCTGCTTTGAGTTGCTTGATTGCTCGTTGATCGCCTGCGCTTTGTTTCCGTCTCCCTTTCAAGAAGAGCCTTTCCACCAGCTCCCTGCGTGGTGTCCAGTCCACGGTCCCAGCTGGCTATGAACCGTTGAATCTCACGCAATCTGCAAGGAGTTTGGACAACGGAGATGAAATGACTCGACTCCACCCCTCCGAGAAACGAACGTCAGGCTGGCTCGAGTAGTTTCAGTGGGCCACCCATCCCCGACAGCGGCATACAGTAAATAGCGTTGGTACGCAGTAGGAACTACTGCCAATACATGTACACCAAGGTACGTATGCAACGCTTCTTCTGGCATACTGGAAGTCATGCTTACCCTTGAGGTGGGGTTTTGTTTTCTCCAGGTACAGCCGTCATCCGAAATTCCAGATCGCTCTCTGTTGACGCCCTTTGCCGTTCCTATCCTTGATTCGACTGCAAAGCTGCTCTACCGGGGGCCTGTCCAGCTTTTCGTGGCAGACGACCGGTGGACGCGCCAGACTCTCCGAGAGATGTGCCATTGTCAAATGTGACTGCAGCCACCTACATCGTCGACTTGTGTTTTTTGTTTTTGATACCGCCGTCTTTGGTGCTGACAGCTGACCGGCCTGCATCATAGGCGTTATACAAAGCAGAAACCAGACCAGGCACTAGCGCAGGTACCATGAGGCAGCGGTGTTGTCGGCCAATCCAACGTTGAAGACGGAGATGGGCTAGAGAGCTGCGTGCTACCTACTCCAACCCGTGGGCTTGCCTACCTGAAGGTGACAAAAATAAAGAGACTGGAACCCTGCGCAGCCAGTAACAGGTTCCTGGAGAGCACCTCGTGGCGGCTGCAAGCCCCTTATCGAAAGCCATGACTTGCATCTTGGTCCTAATCTGGGTAGAAACCGAGGCCGTTGGCCAGGTTTACGACTCGGTTGGCAGGGCGCATGCGGCAGCGGCAAGCCGTCGCCGCCACGGGCTTTGTCCGTTCGCGTGGCTTGGAACCCACCCACGAGACTATAGGGCTTTGGGCCATGGTTGTGGAATAGGGCTGCTTCTCGTGGCGCTTTCTCTCCTCAGCTAGGTAGGTACCACTTTATGCTGTGCCATGCCGTGCAGATGAAAGGCGGCTTCGTCGTTGTTGCCGAACAGCTGCAATTGTCTTGTCCTTGCATGTTTATGTTTGCCAGAATAAGGGAAAATGGAGATGGAGATGGTTGGGGGGAGGGGGGCAAGAAGGCTCGACTAAAGCGGCGGCAGGGTAATCTCGAAGAAAATTGAACTTGTAAGAGTTGTGGTTGGCCACTTGACGGAGGCCTTGGCAGAGAAGTTGCCCAGTCAAGGATGGGAATAGCCGCCGCTCTTAGGCTTAGCCAGTCACAGGCAAACGATGAGGGTGAATATGCTGCGGTCGAGCCAGGGCCAGGTGCTGCCTGCCTGCCTGCCTCCCCGATAACGTGCCCATCTTCTTCCCCCTCTCTCGACCAATTTCCCGACTTCCTATATTGGTTCCGCATGTTCAGTCAGGCGTTCGGGACCCGTTCTTGTCGAATCAATGACGGTTGCGTCCACTACCTTGGAAGCGATCAACCACGGGCAAAGGATGCAGCGAACCCGTTCTAGGCGAAGGCTTCGTATTCGACATTGCATCCAACCGCATGGTTCTCGGACGAACAAACAACGAGCGACGGTCAGAGGGCCACCAAACATTGGACGGACGGCCTCGGATCTGCCCTAAACCAAGGAGAAACGTCAGGTCTGAGGGTTCTGGTTACCCCCCACCTGGACCAGCGGACCAGGGCCTCGTCAACCACAAGGCTACTCCAGATCCTTTTTTTTTGTCTACTTTTTTCTGCACATGCCAAAGTCTCATCGACGCAGGGAAGTGGTTGAATGGTGCCCCGAAGCCCCCGGGGACCCGGCACCCTCCGTCGTCGCAGCTTCAGACTTCCCTGTCATCGGAGACAACTCCACGGCAGCCCGCTGGGTCCTAATTCTATTCTAGAGCTCAAGTGCATAGTATTCCGCCGTTTGGATCAACGCCCTTGCGTGCAGCGGAGACCAAAGGCGGAGGACGCCATACGTTTATCGCTCGGAGCAAATCATCGTTGATCATCGGGAGTCGTCTGACCCCGTATCGAGATCAGGTACCACGTTGTAAACTGGCAAAACAGCGGGCAGCCTGGCCACAAGCCCCGAGCGACGTGGACATCCAAGTCCAACAAAAACCGTGCCGCCCAAGATCCTCTTCTGCTCTGCACAATCCATAACCACAGTATGCTCTTGAGTTCCTGCCTTCTCCTTATACGGCAGTGACCGTTTTTGTGCGGCTTCATCACACCCGTCTCCCGCCCACCGTCTCCTCGTACGAAGGCAAACGGGCTGGGAAAAGCTTTTGACATCTCATAGTCTTACAGCCATCCCGTTGTCGACCGCAGCATCCGGCACAGCCACGAGGACAAGACACAACTAACACGCTGACCATTGGTGATGGCTCAGTTGGGAGCTCTCTTGGAATCTTGGAATCGATATCCGTATCCGGCTGGCGGTCTTGGGTTCTTGGGAGGCGGCAGCTCCGTGTCTAGCTCCTCCAGAGAACTTGATCGGAACTTGAAGCTCCCTCGATGCACTAAAACGAATTCGGTTCTTGCGGATATACGAGCCGCCTGCAAGCGCCAGCGACCAAACGGCCCAGAACGCCGCGGCGGATCATTTGCCCCGGTTGTCTTGCAGTCCGCGGTTCTGGAGTGGTGTGGATAGCCTGTGCGGCGATTGTGGAAATGGCTTGGCCAGTCTGGGGTGCTGCACCGCACCACTTGGCCATTATCCAATTTCCACATAAACATAGACCTTTGGACAACGCAGTTGGAACTATTGGCCAATCGTCACACTTCCACCCTTCCTCCTCATCCTTCTTCTCCGCCTCCTCCGTCAGCCCGCATTTGGTGTCGAACGAGGTCAGATTAGGATTGTATCTGCGCCTTCCTTCCACTTTGGGGTTCT
This sequence comes from Colletotrichum eleusines, assembly GCA_016807845.1. NCBI lineage: Eukaryota > Fungi > Ascomycota > Sordariomycetes > Glomerellales > Glomerellaceae > Colletotrichum > Colletotrichum eleusines. The sequence continues at coordinate 2,110,052 of JADEZO010000005.1, forward strand.
TCGATGTCAACTATCTCCGAACCGGCTCGTCGACTAAGCAAGAAGACGTGAATGAGTCCGTAGCTAGCCTTCACGTTATGTTTGTTTTGACTTCGGCGTTTTGACACACTCTGATACTATTGACACTTGTTTCTTCACACGGTCAATCTCGTATCTTCCCATCCAGGCAAATGACTGACATCCCACCCACGAGGTGGTGCCACCTCACAACCTAATCGAGGTTGTCTTCGGTCAGCTTCCCCATGGACTATACTCTGGCATGGTTTGACAACTCGCTGTGGCTGTCTTAGGCTTTCCTACCCGACTGCGGCTCGAAGTGCTCGACGGCAGCTTTGCGACAGAACTGGTAGAGACTTCGGCAGCAACACCATATTCTCTAGCTGCTGGTGGTTCCGCAGTAGTAGAAGGGTAGAGATAAGTTCAAAGATCAAACACTGCCTATCATTTCGGAGTTTACAAAGGCTCTGTTTCCATGCCGGCTGGAACATACTAGTGTATCAGCAAGTGTTAACGCGGAGAGTCTGGACAGCTCATTAGACAATTATCTTCACCGAGCACATCATTCCTCTCGGGGTGTACGTGGGGACTATGCTGCTATCAGTTGGCAAAAGTGAAACTTTTCGAAGAGCAGGTCATATCAAAACGGGCCAATAACCAGCCTTGCATTGCGCCGCCGTACTACAGCCGCACGGGTCAGCTCTTACATCTGATTAACGAGAAATCATTAGATTCCACATGATCAGTGTTCCATTCGCCTCTTAACTCATGAGTCTCGCGCTTGTGCGAGCAGGTGGCTTGGGGTCCCTCGGCCCAAATGTTTCTGTAATAAGAGAAGTCGCTAGTGTAAGTCAAGCCGAGACGGCTTGCTGTGCCATCATTCTTTTCCTCTACTTACGTCCTTGTGATACTAAGTAATCAAATGAGAAAGGTAACAGAGGTGCCTCGGAAAAGCGAACCACGACAGGGGCTCGGGCTCATTGTGCCTTATCCCGCCCGGAGCGACCGCTTGTAGACACTTCAGACTGTTTCAGAGGAGATGGATTCTAAACTGTTGAACCCTAGCCAATGACTTTTGGGGGACTAGTAGCAATCAACATCGGTCGCTGGATTGGAGGGGCTGCTGCGACATGGACGGACACGGCACGGGAATATTGGAGTCGGTAACGGAGGGGTACGGCAGTGCCCGGGGTGGATTAGTCAGTGGATCCGGGTCACGTCATTGAGGGGAATCACATGGGAGGCTCGGTGAGATGACAACTACTTGACGACAGGGCAAGCCTCATAATACCTCACAAAGCCGCATCCCAACTACACATTTTTGAGACCCCAAAACTTCACAGCGTTGAGAAAATGGCTAGCAAAATGAGAGCAATCGGTATGTCGCACCTGCATCGTGAACCTGACTACCAGTGGCTGATAAATACAACAGACATCAAGGATGGCAAGGGGCCCAAGGAGAACCTCTTCATCAACGATGAGACGCCCAAGCCGACAGCGGGCAGCGGCGAGGCCCTGGTCAAGATCAAGGCCTTCGGCATCAACCGCATGGACCAGATCCAACGTCTTGGCATGTACCCACTCCCGCCCCAGGCGCCTAAGATACTGGGAGTCGAGTTCAGTGGGACGATTGAGTCCTTCGGCGACGGCGAGCACGGGGACTTCAAGGTTGGGGATGAGGTCTTTGGCCTCGCGTACGGCGGTGCCTACGCCGAGTTTGTCGCCGTCAACAGCAAGTTGCTGCTGCACAAGCCGGACTTTCTGTCGTGGGAGCAGGCTGCCGGTATCCCTGAGGTAAACACCGCTTTAGTTTTCTTCTTCCTCTTACCTGCTCGGTCCCTCGTATAAAGCTCGATGGCTGACGGGAAAAACAGACCTGGATCACGGCGACGCAGGCACTCTTCCTTGTGGGCGAGTTCTCCAAGGGCAAATCCGTCCTCTGGCATGCCGGCGCTTCTGGCGTGTCCATCGCGGGCATCCAACTGTCCAAGGACGCCGGCGCGTCAGCCGTGTATGCAACAGCCGGGTCTAAAGAGAAGTGCGACTTCGTTGTCAGCGAGCTTGGCGCCACCGCGGCCTTTAACTACAAGGAGGAGGACTGGGCTGAGAAGATCAAGGAGGCTACGGGCGGCAAGGGCGTCGATGTGATTGTCGACTTCGTCGGCGGCAGCTACTTCCAGAAGAACCTGGAAGTCGCGGCACGGGATGCGCGGGTTGTCATGCTCGGCCTCCTGGGCGGGGCCCAAATCGAAGGGGCTAATATCGGTCCGCTGCTGTACAAGAGGATTAGGCTTGAGGGTAGCACATTGCGGAGCAGGGACGTTGAGTATCAGGGCAAGCTCAGGGATCGGCTGGAGGAGTACGTGCCGCACTTCAAGACGGGCAATCTCAAGGTTGTCATCGATACGGTGCTGCCGTGGGAGAAGATCCAAGACGCTCATGGGCTTTTGGAGGCGAACAAAAATTCAGGCAAGATTGTTTGTACCATTTCCTAAAGGGTTTAGATGTCCAGGTACCCAAGGCAATCGAACCCGTCGTACTTGTTTACAATGATGAGCTGAATATGACTAGTTTGCCGAGAGAAGGTGTGGGATATTTCCGTGCATGGATGGACAACAACTTCTGGTTCTCTCACGGGCGAGTCGTCCTTCCGAGGTCTTCGTCGTGCGTGTTCATCTCCCTGTTGAGGGTTCGTACGCCGACGAGATCAAGGATTGCCGGGGAGTTTGATGGGAGCATTCTTATAGACGGACTCGGCAATGACAAGAGACTTGGACTGTGACAGCATCGCGATCGTTAGCATTGTTCGGCCATGCAGCATGATGTACTCTGCAACGTCAATGAATGCGACCGGTAGGGTGCGATTCGACCTTGTAAGTTTGTGGCACCCTTGACTGATCCTCGTCGGCCTGCAACACATGCCCGCGGGATAACCATCTAATCAAACATCGAACTTTGCACGGAGATTGTGGTGGCCTGCATTCCCAACGCGCGGCACCTTATGCGTAACACCACGTAAGGATGGTCAGACACCCCGAATAAGCCATATAGCAGAAACTACTCTCTCGCAATTCACATCACGCCCACTATCCAGTCGCGATCTCAGCACTAGACGATTCAAGTCAACATAGTCCCAGGGCAGCACTTGCAGCTGATTGCAACGACTTTGATTCCCACTGGCACTGGGGAGATGTGTGCGCCACAGTTGGATGGGGTTGCAAACATGTGATTGAATGCAGAGGGTCACTAGTACGAAGACACCGGGACAGCGTACATGGGGAGTTTTGAAGCAGTGACACAATGCCCCTTGAACAGTAGAAGAGGTTCAATCAGAAAACAGGGATAATTATAGGTTCCGATATGGACCTCCGTGCCAGAAGCAAAGGCGGTTCAACAAAAAAACACGCAAATATTTTCTCACCACTGTCCTAGTGCTCCTTGATCCATTTCAGCATTTGCTCGTAAGCGGTGCTCTGAGCATCCTTGATGGAACCGTCCTGATATTCGCCAACAACAGCGAAGCCTGAGGAATAGTTAGCAAATCAGCAAAACGAAACTGATCTTGAGATAACAGCCTTACCATGCGGCACGCCAGGGTAGACATGGACTTCGTGTTCCAAGTTCGCCTTGGACATGACGTCCTCGCCATATTTTCTGACCTCCTCAGGAAAGAGGGGGTCGTTCTCGACACATACGAGAGATATAGGCACCTTGATGCCGGTGAAGTCGTCGGGAATAACGGAGGCACCGTGTGCGATCGCGCCAACCTTGATGAAAGGGCCAGTTTTGACTTCGCCAGCTTCGGCATCGGCAGACTCCTGGCTGCCAGTCGCAACCTTCTTGTCGGAGCCCAGATGAAGAATGTAACGTCCTCCGATGCAATAACCGACGGCATAGATGCCGTCTCCGGTTTTCACCGCATCTCCAAACTTATGCTTGGCACCCTCGATAACTTTGTAAAGAATCGGCAGGACTTTCTCTTCGGTGTGTCGCGCCAGCCACATATCGATTTGGAAGCTTTTCGCCGTCTCGACGATTTTCATCTTAAAGGTGTCCAGGAACGACCCGGTATCCTCGCTGCTATCGATCGTGGAAGAGTTGGGCGCGGCGTCGCCGTTGAAGAGGTCGGGCATGACCACTACAAAACCCTCGCTGGCAAACTTGTCGGCTTGAAGCTGGTTGTTCACCGACTTCAGACCTGTGCCTCCTGTCAACAGGAGCAGAAGCCTGGCTGGCGTATGAGGGTAATCGGCGGGTTTCGAGATATATGTCTGCGCAAGGTCAGTAATGCGATCCAAGCACTGGTCGATACCAGAGAAGACAAGCAAAGGTCCACTCACTTCAACGTCGTTGATCTCAATGATCTCGCCGGTCGAAGACTGACCGGCCGCTGATCCAAGTTAGTATCGCGCAAACGGTCGGTGACTTCCCAAAATCACTCACGAGCTGGTCGATCCGACACGCAATGTTCGCTGTGCTCTCCAGCGCCTCCCGTAGTCGTAGTAGGGCTGGTCGACTGCGCCGGCGTGTCGGCGGCGGAGGTGTTCTCGGTTACGGGCTCGGTGACGCTTTCGGCGGCATCGCTCTCTGGAGCTTTGGTCGCAACGTCGAGCTGGGTCATCTTGGTGGGTGGGGTAAGGGTGTTTGCGCAAAGAGCACTGTGATGCAGGGGAAAGAGCTGCAGGAGAAGGGAGACTTGGGAGTAGTTGCGAGACGCGGCAGTGATGTTGAGGGTGAGCCGAGGAATGCAACAGACGCTGTCAACCTAGCTAGGTACTTGTCTCCCTTGGCGTGTGCCCTCAGGATCGGGCCTCTTGAGTACGTGTAGGTACTGCGGTACATGGAACTCAGTCAGGGATGACGTCTCAGCTCATGCTTGTAGTGTAGCTGCACAGCGAGCAGTTGCCTGCTACCGGTACGTGCTGGGTCCCTTACTCCTCCTACGCGTAAATTTACCCACCTGACAGTTCCGCACACGACACGGACCCCTCAGTGACCAGCTTACCTAAGAGCCCCTCATTCTTAATTGATCAGAACGCGGTCGACGCGTCTTTGCCATCTCGCACTTCGCGCAAGAAACTACAGCAACCCTCTGAATTCCACCCAATATCAGCCGACAGACTTGCACCAGATAACCACACTTCTGTCTGATTTCAAGATGGATGTTGAATCAAAGATCACGAAAGGTGCCTTGGAGTAAGTGTATTTGTCAAAGTCTCATGTTCTATCTTCTCGTACTAATTCCGCGTCTGCAGCGCCGTCTTCAACGACCCCCAAGGTGCCGCCGCAAAGTTCCCGGTCCCCGTTCTCCAGTGCCTGCAGATCAAGCCCTTGGCTGCGCAAGCAGGAGGTGGCGCCGCCGAGAGATACCGTATCGTGTTGAGCGATGTCAACAATTACGTCCAGTGCATGCTGGCCACGCAAGTGAACCATGTCGTTCACGAGAACAAGCTGGTCAGAAACTGCATCGTGCGGATCACTCAGTACCAGGCAAACTCTGTCAAGGGCAAGAAGTACGTCCTTTTGATCATCTCTTTTCAAAATCTATCGAACATGAACTAAAACCATGTGTCAGTATCTTGATCATTCTTGGTCTCGAGGTTATTGAGCAGCTGGGCACACCAGACAAGATTGGCGAGCCCCAACCCTTCGAAGCGAAGCCCCCTGCAGCAGCGAACACTACCATCGGCGGACAGAGCTTTTACGGTGTTAAGCAAGAAGAGACAAAGCCTAAGCCCCAACAATCGATACCTTCTCGCTCTGCTGGAGGAGCGACTGGCCAGCACGGAAGTAGCAACATCTACCCCATCGAAGCTCTCTCCCCATACGCTCACAAGTGGACCATCAAGGCTCGTGTCACACAAAAGTCTGACATTCGGACATGGCACAAGCCCAGTGGTGAAGGCAAACTCTTCAGTGTGAACCTGCTTGATGAGAGTGGCGAGATCAAGGCGACCGGCTTCAACGAGCAGGTCGACCAGTACTACGATATGCTCCAGGAGGGAGGTGTTTACTACATCTCCAGCCCCTGCAAGGTCCAACTGGCCAAGAAGCAGTTCACAAACCTGCCGAACGACTACGAGCTCACCTTCGAGCGCGATACTGTGATCGAGAAGGCTGAGGACCAGAGTAGCGTGCCTCAGGTGCGGTTCAACTTCTGCAACATCCAAGAGCTCCAGGAGGTTGAGAAGGATGCGACCGTGGATATTATTGGTGTTCTTAAGGATGTTGATGAAGTGTCCCAAATCGTCTCCAAGTCGACGGGCAAGCCTTATGAGAAGCGTGAGCTCACCCTGGTGGATGACACGAATTACTCTGTTCGTGTCACCATCTGGGGCAAGAGCGCCACTAACTTTGATGCTAAGCCCGAGTCTGTGGTGGCCTTCAAGGGTACCAAGGTATCAGACTTTGGTGGTCGTAGCTTAAGTCTGCTTTCATCGGGCACGATGTCTATCGACCCAGATATCCCCGATGCTCACCGCTTGAAGGGCTGGTATGACTCATCTGGCCGCAACGACACGTTTAGCAGCCACAACAACATGGCTAGCATGGGCAACGCCACTGGCCGCAAGGACCAGGACAAGTCCATCCTTCAGGTAAAGGAGGAAAACCTCGGCATGGAGCAACAGGACTATTTCAACCTCAAGGCGACCATCGTCTACATCAAACAGGACACCTTCGCCTACCCTGCGTGTATGAACGAGGGGTGCAGCAAGAAGGTCACTGACATGGGCGACGGCACCTGGCGTTGCGAAAAGTGCGACGTGTCCCACCCCAAGCCCGAGTACCGTTACATCATGTCAGTCAACGTGTGCGACCACACCAACCAGCTGTGGCTCAGCTGCTTCGATGATGTCGGCCGCGTCGTTATGGGCATGTCGGCTGATCAGCTCATGGCCCTGCGGGAGGAGGACGAGACAAAGATGGCACAGGCATTCGAGGAGGCGAACTGCCGCAAGCTGAACTTCCGATGCCGCGCAAAGATGGATACCTTCGGCGAGTCGCAGAGGTATGTGGCTTCATCTTTAGACTCTATATTGTTAAAAGGCTAACTTTTCTTCTCAGAGTACGCTATCAAGTCATGAGCGCAAGCCCGGTCGACTACAAGGCCGAGGGAGCCAAGCTTGCGGAGCTCATCAAGCAGTTCGGCATCAGCTCGTAGAGTAGTGGTGTAAGTGTATTGTGCGGGAAGGAAGCAACTGTATTGCCAGCGTGAAAGTTACGCTTACTGGCGAGGAAAGAAAAGAAAAGAAAAGGAAGGGATGGGCGGAGGCGGGTAGAATATGATGAGATATGAGGCAAGAAACCGGCGGTCACACACATGTCAAATGTTATACTTTAGCTGGTGAAAAAAAACCTAATGGCGGACGAGAACACCGTTTTTCTTTGTTCTTCTCTAGTTTCCGAGTCGTACAAACTCGAGCTCGCCCTGATTTGATGCTAATGACGCCTCGTTTCAGTAAGCAATCGGTTTCCCTGGTGAGCCTAATCTCGTAACGCCGTTGTGATGCCACCATCTGTCGTCTCTCGAAGGCGTGCCGAGTGCAACAACCCTCGTGGCATCCTCATATCTACTCCCCCCCCCTTTTTTAATCTCATGTGTAGAGATTCACCTAGCTTCCTGTGTCTTCGTTACTTCGTGAAAATAAGGCACGGGCCGTCGTCGGAAAATGTCGACAAGCCATCCTGAACAAGTCTGTGGATATTAGTTGTGCCAACCCTGCGTGACTCTTTCAGTCTTGCCGGAGGCCAGACATGAGATCCTCATCCTCGATAGATGCATCGAAGCCAAGCTCGACGTTCTGGGATTGGCCACCATCCTTGTCCCGGCGCTTCTGCTCGCGAAGCATGTGCTTCGCGTAGTCCTTGGACGCTGCCAGACGAGCGTCGCTCACCTCAGTGAGCTTGTTAAGCGTCTTGATGCGAGAGTCATCCTTGATCTTGCTTTGGTACTCAGTGTACTCAATCTCCTTGTCGCTTGGGAGGAAAGTGAGACACTTGGTACCATCAGGACTGGCCTCCAGTGACCCCTGGAGCATTCCGAAGTTGATCATCTCCTGTAGAAGCTCCTCCACCTCGCCATCGGTCCCAAGATTCCGGGCTGTTTCGGCGCTGAGTGTTTGCTGGCGGATCTCCGAGACGCTGATCTTGTGATACACGTCGGCGAGGCCAAGAATCTGCCATTTCTGGTAGGCCATGACGACTTCCTTTATGAGAGTAGTCGTCTGGTCAGTTGCCCACGTCTCTGCTCCTTTCTCGATCTCGGCCTTGAGCTGTTCTACATTGGTGGTGGGGAACTGAGCCACCACATCCGCATAGGGCTTCGAAAGGGCTGCATAGGACTTTTGGGCGCTAGGGCTGATGTGTGATGGGAGTGTTGGTGCCTGGCCGAGGGCCAAGAGGCCGGTAAGGATCCAACGCTTGTGCGAGTCGGTCATCAACTTGCTCACGGATGACTCTCTTGAGGGCCAGGTGACGATTCTCTGGTATGCATTATGTGCATTTTCCCATTTCTTCTTGGCCGTGAAGATCATGGCAGAAAGATATTCGTGCTCCATCACATCTTCGCGGGTTAGAAGGTCCGTCAGTTGTGTGGATGTGCCGATGTAGGCTGCTGGTGAAGCAGTCAGATCGCAAAGATACTTTGCGCGAGACTGATCCTTCATGCCAGGAAGAAAAACCCAAGGTTTCTCGATAATCGGCAAAATTTCGTCCCAGTTCGTCGTCTCGTAAGCTAGCTTGACCACGGCGAGGTGAAGGCTCGTGAGCATAGCGGAGTCCGGGTCAAGTCGCTTCAAGGCGGCAACAACTAGCTCGATCGACTGACGGGCCTATCACGAAGGAGAACATCCTCAGTACAACGACATATGCCTGATCACAAGACATATCTTACCGGAAAGAGCTTGCATTCCACAATATCCTTGACCAGGTCGTAGAAGACGTCGCCGACGTAGCGGATCTGACGAGCGTCGTATGACAACAAGAACCGAGCGACATACTCGCGGAAGGCATCGACTGATATCGGAAAGGAAGCCTCGTCGATGTGCTTCAGCGTGTTCAGAATCGCGAGGTGCGAGATCGAGTGTCTGTCGGGTTTGACAATCTGCAGGGCCTCAGTTAGCAACATAAAACGGCCAACAGTAGGAGACAGCAGCGACGGACCTGGAGCAGTTGTGGGGCGTTGGCAACAATGGCAGACGCTTGGTCCTTAAACAAACGGGTGATGTTTGTTATGTGGTTCTTGACGGTCTTGTCGTAGATCTCGTCGGCCGCATAACTGTCGTCCTCGAAGCAGAGGAGCACATCTTCCATCTTGCCAGCGATCGGGGCACCTAGCCGAAGCAACAGACACGGTGGGGGGGATGAGGCGAGCTTGCGCTCCAATAGATCTATGGGCGGACAGAGGACGCAGAATTAGAACCAGGCGACTTTTGCTGGGTGCTTTCAAAACCGACAAGGGGGATTTGACACGAGGTGGGTTCGGTTGAGGGAAAGCCAAAGCATCCAGGGCGCAATGCAGGATGATTGTAGGCAGCCTCAAAACGAAGCTTAGGCCGCCAGTGGGAGAGAGGTATCCACGAAGGTTGACAGATACCATTGCTGCATTGTGATAGTGGGGTTTAACTGGCCCGTGCACTGTGGTCAGGATGTTTCGATTCGCCTAATCCTCGGTTGATTGTCTCTGCTGTCGCCTTTGGGGGGATGCCTCTTGCTATTATATGCATTTTGTTCCTTCCCATCTCCACCCATTTCCCAAGATCGCCTAGCTACTGTGATCTTGTAGTGTTTCCTGAAAGAGAGAAGGCATGAAACAAGGGAGTATGAGTATGAAGGCATCATATCATTGAGTGCATAAATTCAAAGGCAAACATGCTGAAACTGACACATAACTAGATACCTACGTAGCTAAGAGATAATAAAAACAAGGATGAACAGAGTTGAATATATGGCTATGTACTAGGGCGATGTACTTTCACATGAGACTGTTACTCACCTACTAGGTTTTATGATGGATTAGGACTTGGGTACAATCAGCACTGTTGTTGTGATTTATCACAGAGAGAGCTTGGGACTAAAATCTTTTGAAGTCATTGTTTCCCGCTCGCTGTCCTAGTTCTAGAGGAATTTGGAGAACCTGGTCCGTTACCCCGCCCCCACCATGGATACTCGAAAAACATTTCGCCATAGGGATTCAGACTCGTTCAACCATCGCGACGACTGACCCGAAAATATCGAGCGAAATCCAGCAGTACGTTGATTCTGACCCCAAAGTGGCAGGACGCTGAACGGTTGCCAGTTCAACGTTTTCTGATCTTGAATATAGAATTCATCTTTACTTCGAATCTCACTAGCTGTTCCGTCAGACTCACTATCTGCAATGCCTCTTCCTGACACCGTTGAGCTGCCCGCTGGCTTCGACGCCCACGTCCACCTGCGTGATGGCGACATGTGCAACGTTTGTCGACGCGCATCATTCCGAACAACTCTTGAGCATGTCGACTGACCGGTCCTCCCAGATCGTTGCCCCGACTGTCCGCCAGGGTGGAGTGAACCAGGTAAGTCGCATCAACACAGACATGGCACTTCAAAGCATCACTAACACCTCCGCAGGCCCTCATCATGCCCAATCTGGCACCCACCCCCGTGACCACCGTCAAGATGGCTCTGGACTACTCCGCACGCATCAAGCAGGCCTTGGGCAAGGACGAAGTCGACCTCCTCATGACCCTCTACCTCCACACGGACGTCACCCCTGAGACCATTAAAGAAGCGAAGAAGGCAGGCGTTGCCGCCGTCAAGAGGTTTGTTGCGCCCTTACGCCCTCCTGACTACCATTTTTCTTCAACCCCCGTCTCTAAACTATGCTCAGTTATCCCGCTGGCGTCACGACCAACAGCTCCGCCGGCGTCGTGGACTACGACGCTTTCCACGAGGTCTTCAAGGCCATGGAGGAGGTTGGCCTCATCCTCTGCCTTCACGGCGAGTGCCCGTCCCACGCCGGCAGCGATATCACTACTCTCAATTCCGAGTCCAAGGTGAGCAAATGGTTCCGGAAGTGTGTTTGTTTCATCTGGATATGTTAACTGACAGCCCCACTCCAGTTCCTTCCTACGCTCAAGGCACTTCATGCCAAGTACCCCAAGCTCAGGATCAGTAAGCCAGACTCACCACTGTGTCCGAGCAAGAAACGGCTGATCTTTTCCTAGTTCTCGAGCACTGCACAACCGCCGAGGCTGTTGAGGCTGTCAAGTCATGGTAAGCCCAAAAATCCCAGATTGGGGCGAGCTTGGAACTAATGGTAACTCCAGCGGCCCCAACGTCTCTGGCACGATCACATGGTACGCTTCCTGAACCATGACTCCAGAAAGATATCGATACTCATTTTACAGTCACCACCTCTTCATCACCATTGACGATGTCGTCGGAGACGCGGTATGGCTGAAAATACCCCTATTGCCCAGACTCCGTGAGACTAATATCAGGACCTTACAGCTGAACTTCTGCAAGCCCGTTGCCAAGGTGAGATTCGTTCAGCCATGGGAAGAGCAACCCGCCTCCCCCATTTCTTCCCCGTCAGAACGCGAGCTGAACCCCTACCACAGCTCCCCACCGACCGCAAAGCGCTACTCAACGCCGTCGTCCACAGCAACGGCAAGTTCTTCCTTGGCACCGACTCGGCTCCGCACCCCATCACCTCCAAGATGGGCCCATCCAAGGCCGCCGCTGGAGTATTCACCCAGCCGTACGCCGTGCAATACCTCCTCGCGGCCCTCGACGAGGCCGTCGCCCGCGGCGAGCTCTGGGACGAGGACATCACCCAGGAATGTCTCGAGGGCTTCGTCAGCGGCTACGGCCGCAAGTTCTACGGCACCGAGGATGTCCGAAAGGAGCGCGTCCGCCTCACACGCGGCGGCGCTGTCGTGAACCAGACGTTCGAAGGCGCGGGTATCCAGGTCGTGCCCTTCCGTGCGGGCAAGGAGATTTGGAACCTGGAGTGGCTATAGGCGACTTGATGAGGCAAAGCGCCCCTCGCGGAAGTCAAGTCAAAGGCGGTGGCATTTCAGCACATCATTTGTGTGTTCGATTCGATATTTGTCGGCATCCCACCATTGCTGGTTTGTGCCTTCTATAATCAATACTATCTCTCAAGCCTGAAAAGTTGAATACCCTACCAATATCCCCAATCTCTCATTCATCATGTCTCATTCCCTCTTCAAAGTGCCGTTACCAGACAACCACTCCAGAGGACCCTGTGCCTGATAGACAGTGACTCTAGTACGACTAGTAATTGAGATTATAGCCCTTCTCGCCAATGTTCATGTCGATGGAGCTCAGCAGCGCGAGATTGGTCGCTGTGTTGAACTTGCTTATTTTCTGATGGTACACCTGGCTCTGGCCCGGTGTTTGCTTCGAAGGCGGACCGATCGGACCCCAGACACAGGAGGGATTAGGGGAGTCGGCCTTCTGCTGGTATGCAGAATGCGGTTCTGCCTCTCATGTTAGCTTGGAGGCTCCAATACGGGACGTTGACAACAGCTACCAGGAGAGGGTCTGTATCCTGTGGTCTGTCTCGGGGATGACACCGAGCCCATCTGTCCGTAAGGCTCAGGCTTGACTCCCTCGACCCTGCGCCAAGACTGCGAGGCTCTTGCCAGACCAATGTGGCCCTTTTCACTCTTGATGGGCGAAACGACACCACTTTGTTGTTGTTGCCCAGCATCAAAGAAGGCTTCGGAACCATTGGTCGGCTCCAGGAGTGTCTGCGACTGCTGCAGCTGCAGCTCGGCCTGCTGCTTCTTCCACCATGCCGGCAGCCCATGAAACAGGCCCAGGGAGTGCTGCGTTGCCTTGTCAAGCGGCATCTCGTGCTTGTACTTGCATCCCTGCTGCGTAAAAGCGCAAACGCCCTCGTGAACCCATTTGTCGCAATAGATCTTGGGTCTCTTTGGCGGTGTGGGAGAGGAAGCCACAATGTGATCAATTCTTCTCTATTGCCGCAAACATTCTTTTCAGTGCAAAATACCTAACCGTACGGGTATGAAAATATGATGAAGAAGGATATTGAAAGAAACACGGTGAGTATTACCTGAAGAGCATCAGATACCGGTGCCGGTGAGGGTGGAGGGGTCTGAAGCGTTCAGCGCCAACGATCTGGTGCTTGACAAGAGATGGCAAGGACGAAGGAAACGCGCATACCTTAAAAGCAACTGGCTGAAGAGGATTACCAGACAGATTATGAGGATCCAATCCCCGCGGGAGTGGAAGAACAAGCATGCCATCAACACTGGCCTGTACACCTGGAATTCCGGCTAGGGGCGGAAGCAAGTCGGCCGGGATGAGTCGGGTGAAGTTCCCATTGCCGCGATCCAAGCAGTAGGCGTAGAATCCTGTCGTATCCACGCCTAAATCCCTGCTCATCTGACGTTCCGGCATCTGCGGTTCCATCACCAGGTATTCGGGGCCGCTGGCTGAGTTCAGCGACTGGTAGTTCCCCTGGGCGTGACCCCGGCCAGCTCCCACACCGTAGCCTCCCCGCCAGTTTGCGGCATCGACACGGCGAGGCGCCACGCAGTTAGTCTGCTCAATGTGGTAGCTGGACGGCCGGAACATCGTGTATAGGTTCTTGTAGTGGCCTTGTTGAGCATCCACGTGGAGAGACCGAGGGTTACCGCTTACTCTCAGGCCAGAGAAGACGAGCGACACGGGTGAGTCGAAATCAGGCGTGGTATTTCGTGTAGAGCTTCGGGAGCCAGTTGGAGAATACGATTTGTCGGATGACGAATGGTTCAAGTTCGATTCCATCCTATGACAGGAAGTGAGAAGAAGAACGAGAAAAGAAGAGAGAGCAGCGGCAACTGTGGCTGTGGAGGAAGGGGAAAAGTCAGAAAAGGGGCAGGGCACAGAAGATGAATGGAGTATTTGGGCCACCTTGCAAACGGCGAAGGAGGCCAGCGCTCTTTACCTACCCTCAATGCCGTTGACCGTGATGATTGCCTCATGCGCATCAAAATGGGCTGGCTGCCTCTCTGCCTCAAAGACAACTTTGACGCCGCCCGCTGCGTGCAGGATGGATGGGGATTGCACACCAAGGCCAAAGACTCAGACATGAGACCCTGATGCCTTGGACATGAAGGCCTTTATAAAAGCAATAGAAGCTCGGATGAGGGGGAAAGTAATTAGTTGCTATCGTCGTTTGCTCAACCGAAATATTAAGATCCGTCACCGGTTAACTGCAGTCTTGGTTTTTTACCTCAGCACGTGACAAACAGCTGTCATCTACGGTTAAACAAGTCCAACAGAGTGTACCCATGTGGCCTGCTTCAAGGAGCTTCGTGGTAGAGCAAAGTCTAGTATTTTGTCCTGTTCGCTGTCTGCAAGTCTCATATTTTATACCAATCGCCTATGTATCAGTGTCAACCAAGCAGGGTGCCAGCCGAGATCATGTCTCGTCGTCCAAATAATGGCCTCCCTCCCAATGATACCAAGTCCAGAAGTATGTACTCCATTGTCCTCTCGGCGGCCTCCTAGTGACCTCATCTCTATCGCCAGTTTCTCTGTGTAGCAAATATGTCACTGTCTTCGCTTCGAAGACCTTTCGTTATGGCCACCATGTATAGCGTTTGAATCAGTTTTTGTTCTGCAAGGGGGCTTCTTGCGGTCAATGGCCAGTGTCTCAGATGATCCAGAACCAAGCGTAACTGAACTTCAGTAGTAAATGTCGGGCAAGCAGCTGATAGATGCCGCAAGCCGCAGCTTGCGCATAGAGGTGCATCGGGACGCATCAGGGACAAATCAAATGAAGCCCTCGACGGCGTCTTTGGTCCATCTGCGCCAACTGATAGATGCGCTGTAGGTAAGACCAACTGCTGCTGAACTATAAGACAACCTTCTTGAGCTGTGGCCATAGGATATTCAGGTGCCAAAGTCGTATTGCTCAAACTATCCATCCAAGCCATGTCATATTTTAGGGGTCGACTACCACGACTTGCTTGTCCAGGGTCAGGGTACGGGTAATTTGGATTTCCTGGCTGCTGGGTGTGAGCGTTGGCGATGGACTGAACAAACATGTTGCCACCTCGGGCTTCTTTGCTGCCTTGGGCTCCTGCAGCTCGGTCATATTGCCCCAGGGTAAGTCCCCATGTGTGGCGGTAGATGTCTTGACTGGCGCCGGGGTTTGCGACGTTTGTCCGAGAAGTGGCTGCTTTCGCGGTTTTGCTTTTCGTGGAGTCGTTGGTTTGGACTTGGTGGATGGCATGACGTTGCTCTTTGGAGGATTGCGTTGGCATGATTTCTGTGGTGTAGAGCTGTTAACCTGCTGTCTCTTACTGGCACTTGTTGTTCTTCGAGTGGTAGAAGCAGATCTGCCTTTACCTTTGGAATTGTTCCCTAAAGTCGGGCTCTCTGCGTCAGTATCCGGTTCCTCTTCGTCCTCGCCAACGAATTCTCCGTCATTATCGGAGCTATCGCTGTTTTCGGCTGCGAACTCGGCAGCAATACCACCGCCATTATTGGTCTTGTAGTTGATTGTCTAGGGTACAGTTAGTAGGTTCAAAGTACCGGACTTAGGTCTGCCTATTTACCTGTCGGCGCCGGTTACCGCGGCCGAGAACCTCCTTGTTCAGCTCCGCGATTCGTTTTGCTTCAGCCTCGCGCTCTGCCAGAATCTCTTCCCAGACGTTCGGATTAACTGTAGGTTCGTTCTCTTCAGCCAATTTGTCTTCAAATCCAGCCTTGTCGTTGGCCCAGACCCGTGCAAAGGAGAACTGTGACTCAGCGGACTCATCCTTGCCGGTCTTCGTTTGCTCGATATCAGAGCGATCGAGAAGCTTGTCGACGCTTGCGTCGTCGTAGCGGACGATGTCCTTGTCGTTCTGGTCGTCACTGAAAAGGGCAGACGCTCCAAACTTCAAAATCGACTCCAGGTCGTCCGGTTCGCCTTCTTCATCCATAGCCTCGATCAACACGTGGTCAAGAGCCATCTTCTTCCGGCCAATTTGCATAATCTTCTCTTCAGCTGAGTTCTTCGTCATCAGCTGGAAGCAAAGAACTTTGTGCTTTTGTCCGATTCGATGAGCTCGCGAAATGGCCTGAATGTCCTGATGGGGGTTAAAATCCGGATCTAGGATAATGACTGTGTCCGCTGTCGCTAGGTTGATACCTACGCCCCCTGCCCTCGTGGAGAGAAGGAACGCAAAGATCTCGGAACCTGGCTCGTTAAAGGCATCAATGTGCTTCTGCTTTTCCAGACTGTTGATTTTGCCGTCGAGTCGTCTATGCTGAAAGCCGAGTCCATTCAGGAAGTCTTCCATAATGTCTAGTTGGTCTAGGAACTGGCTGAAAATCAGAACTCGATGACCCCTTTCTTTTAGCTTGGGTAGCATGATGTTTAGAAGCATGAGCTTTCCTGATGCCGAAATGAGATTTTGGTGTATCTCGACAGGGTCCAGGGATCGCTCCTCGACTGCGTCGCTGTATATGAATGGATGGCAAAGGCACTTTCTGAGCTGCATAAGAATGTTGTTCAGGCTGCCGCGGTCCTTCCTACTAATCTTATGATCGGCGAAGATGGCCTTGATCAAATCGGGACTTTTAGCGATGATCGACTTGCAAAGCTTCTCCTGTAAGATTGACATGGACACAGGAACAATGATCTGTGCCATAGGAGGCAGAAATTTCAGAACCTGTGCTTTCGTTCTCCGAAGGAAGTATTCCTTGATTCGACTATGCAGCTCAGGTAAGTTTTGCCCATTTAGCTCATTGAACTCCTCGTCAAGTTTTGCTGCGTTCTGAGTCGGGTCGATGAACTGTAGCAAGTTGAAAAGTTCCCGCTTGTTGTTCTGTAGGGGTGTACCTGTCAAGAGAAGCCGGAAGGGGAAGCGCATGGCGCGTAAAGCCGTGTATAGAAGACTCTTATCATTCTTCAGTCTCTGGCCTTCGTCAACAACCAAGCCAGCCCACTGGACTGAGCTGAACTTGTGTTTCGTCCGATCGTCCTGGGCAGAGTCGTACGACATGACTACCACATGAGCCTTAATGTTCTGGGAGTGATTCGGGAAAAGCTCGAACTCATATGCCAGGTCCTGCGCTTGCTTGCCGCCGTGGTAAGTGACAACTCGGAGATCTGGAGCCCATTGCTTGATTTCGCGCCGCCAATTCGGACAGGTGGAATTTGGGACAACAATAAGGAACGGCCAACACTATATATAAGTTAGCAAACCGAATATCGCAAAGTACCTACAGCAAGCATGTACCTTTGGTTCGCTATGGATGAGAGTTGAAATCAAGCCAACGACTTGCACCGTCTTTCCTAAGCCCATCTCATCGGCAAGAATGACATTCTTGCTTGCATGGTAGTTCTGTAACATCCAGTTGACACCCTCGATCTGGTAGTCCATCAATTTACCTCGACGGAGACCGGGAGGTTGATGATCCAATTTGACGTATGTCCGATCCTTCCATTTGTTTACCCGCTCCTTCATCTTGGAATGGGGAGGGCTGTTGAAATACTTGCCAGTAAGGTATTCGTAGTACGCAGCCTTGAAAGCGCTGTAGAGTTCTCTAGAATCCGGGTTTGGCGGGGAGTCCCAGACCGTCTCATCGTATCCAAGACCTTGGAATTTGACGTAGATCTTGTCGACATTGCCAATACGGTCCATCTCATCCTCCAAAGTCCCCCTTACTACACCTTTCACCTTGGCTTGAAAGATGATATCCACAAGAAGGTACTCCTGAGGGATCGCCTCGGCTTTCGTCAACTTCAGTGCCAAATTTTCATTTGCATCCTTCTTCGCAAATGAGGTGCGCATCGCTCCTGCAGCGATGTGGAAGATCCATCCTCCAGGCATCCAGCTGCAATAAAAGTAGGATTTACCTTGCCATTTAACAAGATACTCTTTCTCATCCTCCCTAAAGTCATTGTATGTCTTTCCAGCGTTCAAGGACTTCTTTTCGGTAGGCCGCCAGGCTACTAATGTCTGGATCTTGTCGGGCACTGTGCCGCAGTCAAGGCACTTCCAGTCAACGGAGTACTCTGAGAGACGTTGCTGGCGAATGTCCGATAGGTCTGATTCCATCTCAGATGAAGGCAGATGCTCGTAGTGCCATCCACGCTTGCACATAATGCACCGGAAAAGCAGGTTGTCGGCATTGTTGATCAACGCAGGGTCCACAGATGTAATGGGATCTACGCCACCATTTTCGAGACGGATCTTCTCTTCTTGCTTTGGAGTTCTTTTGGGCGAGAATGCAGCGCACGATCGTCCGACGGCTTTACACTGTTGGCAATGATCGTGCCGGGGGCTATTTTTGTCCTTCTTTTCGTAGAATCTGATGCAGTACTTGCACTGAAGAACGAAATCATCATCGCCAACCTTGGTGACAATGTGCTCTCTAGCTGATCTGTATCCGATGCAGCCTTTGTGGAACGACATAGAGCAACCTTGGCACCCTATCATTGGACCTCTATTGACAGTAGGACCGGCATTGCAGGACCCGCAGAGGCTGGAGTGAAATTGATGGAAAGGTGAACTTTGGTTGACTGGCTTGAAGACTTCCTTGATGTTGGTAATCTTTGGCGCACTGGCTGGTGCTATGTCTTCGATGTAAAATGACTCTTCGTCCATCAGTGCCAAGTCCAGCATCGTAGACTTATTTCTGGTCGACCTGCCAGACCGGCGACGGACCTCGAACTCAATCGATGAGTCTCGTGATTTACGTCTTTGGGCGACCTTGGCTTTTGCTTTAAGACGACTAGACTTTATGCGCCGAGACGAAGAAGACTTTGGTACAAGGTCCGAGGTGATAATCTGAAAGTCATCGTCGTCGTCGTCAGAATGCTGAGGAGGGGGTTCTTGGGACAGCTCATCCATATCGTCATCGCGAGTTAAAGGCAAAGTATTGAAAGCCATGCTCGTCAACTTGAGCTGCTTTTGAGTGCGTACTCTGAATTGGCGACCTTGCGGTTGGGGTTCGTCCTCATGATCGTCGCCCGAGATAACCAGCGAGCTGCGACGGTTGCTTCGTCTCGTCAGTGTACGTTGACGTTTAGGGCGACGAGGCCCAGCATCCTCATCAGAATCCATGTTGTAAACTTGGCGGGCTCGACGCCGAGTTGAGATACGTTGGCGGCTAGAGCGGCGGGAAGAATCGTCCCCATCAAGCGTCATATCGATATCGGTACCAGAGTCGGCAACCGACCCATCCCAATCCTCTTGCCAGGACCTCTTTCTCACTCGGCTGTCACCAACGCCGCCATGAGCCATGCTGTTACTGAATCTCAAAAGAGCAGGCTGGCCGTTTTCGTATAAGGAAAGATCCTCAAATGGTATCTTAGGCTATCAGTAGATGCTCTTGGGATAGTGTGAATGAGTGCTCAAGAATGGGCAGAAAAGGTAAGTGAGGGAAAGATGGGAAGGTGAGTGAGGCAGGCGCCAGGAAAATGGCGACTAAACCAAAAAAAAAAAAAAAGGCGACCAGTTGCGAAAATGAAAGACGGCTACAATCATGAAATGGAGGCCCGAAATAACAGTAGAATGATGTGAGAAGTTGACGCAGAAGAGGGAAATTGAGGTCGGATATGCGATAGGTGGTTCAGAAGTGATAAACAAGGTTCTCAATCGAAAGAGAACGAATTTGACTACCTTGGTGGGCGAGAAAGATAGAAGAAAGGACCCCCATCAAAAGGCAAGAACAATGGAGAGAAACTTGATACTCAAGAAATAGAAGAAAGAAAACACTTACGATGTCCTGCCGGCCATCTGTAAACTCCGCCTTGTACCACACTTCGCCTTTAGGGCCTGTGACCTTTTCGACGACCTCGTCTACGACGTCGCTCCTGATTGAGACATACTGTGCGCGTTGTTCTGGCGACAGGGAGGGGAGGACAATTTCGAATTCGCAAGTACGCCAATTGTTGCTCTGCGGTTTGGTGCATTCTGTCTCGAGGCTATTTGCCAATCTGGTGGCGGTTGGTTCGGGAACCATATATGCCTTGATAACTTCCACAGATGGGATGTGCTCGTCGCTGTCGATATATCCTTCCTCCGAAGCCTGAACGTCTTCACTTGCCAAGGCCTCGTCGCTCACAGTCTTGTTAGCTGTGGTTTCGTTGATATCAGGAATTTCGTGGGAGATGTTCTCGGCGACAGGAATATCGATTTCGAAAGCATCAAGGTCAGAGTTCTCGGGTCCGAAAAGCACGTCGCTTGGAGAGCCCGCTAGCGACTGAATATTCGCATCGCCGTCGCTTGGCGGAATGTCGTCCATTATGCGACAAGTTGCGACGTTATAGCATTTAATGGCCGGGCGGTTTGAGGGCGGGTGGGGGTTGCTTGCCCGTGATGTAAAGAAAAACAAAAGAAAGAAGAGAGTAGAGTATTCAATTCAACACAACTAAGCCGGCTATCGCGGGTGGAACTTCGGAAGTCGTGGGCTGCTCATGGGCTGCTCGTCGTCGAGGCGGCTGGTGGGTAGGTAGGTGTGTGGTCTATGAAGTACAACGCGACGAGATAATCGAAACCGCGTTGCAGCGCGCACCCTACTGGAAAGTCTTGAAACACGTAGGTACTAGGTTTAATTACCTACGCGTGCACGTACCCGCTCGAGGGTCCACTGCGCCGGGAAGGAGATGCCGCTCTACCATTTCGCCGAATCAAAGACTAGTGGCTGCTGCAATAGAGCTTTACCGCCCAGAACTGCCAGAGTAAAGTGGCAGAAAAAAAATCTCAGCAGGCAAGGACTTGGAGACGCCTGCAAACGTCTATGTTGCTGTAGCCGAACAACAATATCGACGACTGGGCCCATCCCGTTCACGCAATGCAATGAGTCTCCTATCCAGATGGGGCACTTGTCGTCCATCAATAACGTCTCAGAGAGCAACTCTCCTTGTCCGAAGCCCACTGCTCTCTGATCACGCGCGCAATGCTTCGCTCTCTGCGATTCACCGCGGAATATGGCGTTCTAACAAGGAGCATCGCAATGATCGTACGAGAAGGCCTGACTCTCGGTCGCGTCTAACAGATTCTCGAGGCCGAGCTAGACCCAGAGATGAAGTCGAACCTAAGCCGGATGCTTTTAGTGCCCGATTTTCAGGTGCCATGGGCAGCCACCGAGACGGCCCCCGGGGTCGCGAGCCGCGCCAACACTTCAAGCCGAAGAAGGCCCTCCAGAAAATTCAGGAGATGGAGGAAGAGGGGGGGAGAAAATCGCGGAGCAAACGGTTCAACGACCCCGAGTTTTCCTTTGGAAAGAGGAGTCTGGTGTACCAGCTCAACCGAGGCGAGTTGAAGGACAAGGTGTCGAAGCTACTGGCGAAGAAGGAAACATTCGATGAGGATACTCCGAGTTCATCTTTTCAGTCTGATCGCCGGAACGATCGTCTGCACGACCGTCGAAACGATCAGAATGACCGTCAACCTGGCCAGCGTCAGGATCGTTACCAGGACCGTCAACACGACCGGTCGACACGGATGCCCGGGTACACACAGGACAGGATAAGATCCATGAGGGATGGAGCACGCAGAGAACTTGAGGATGAGGAGGCCCCTCGGCGGCGGTACGACTCGAGAAGGTCTGAAGTCGATGATTCGTATGCGAAGAGGTCATTGGACTTCCCGGTTTCGGTCCAGTATACCACTGCTGCGTCGCAATTTCTCTTTGGTCGTTCCGTCGTGAAAGCGGCACTGAAGAATTCAAGACGTAAGCTCTACCGTCTCTATATCTACCAGGGCAGCAACAAGAACGCCACCAAAGACGATGAATGGATTCTGGCCTTGGCGGAGAAGAAGAATATCAGGGTTACCCGCATCTACGAAAACGAGCAGAAGCTGCTGGACAAGATGAGCAAAGGCCGGCCGCATAATGGCATGGTTATTGAGGCATCGCCTCTGCCGCAGCTGCCGCTGACGGGGCTCGGCCCAGAGACGAAGGAGATGCGGGGCTACCCCGTCAATGTGGCTCGTCAGTCTAGGGAGGAAGCCGAGATCAACGGCACTGAGAGCCCCATAATCCCCTACCGACCTGGATCCCCTAAACCACTCGTGCTCCTTTTGAACGAGATTTTGGATCCCGGTAATCTGGGCGCCATTCTTCGAACCGCCCGATTCCTTGGTGTTTCGGCGGTTGCTATCACGCAGAGGACATCGGCGGCCATCACTCCTACGGTGTTGAAGGCGGCAGCGGGAGCTGCCGAAGAACTGACGCTTTATTCTGTTGACGACCCCGTCGCATTCCTGGACGCTTCTCAAAATGCCGGGTGGACTTCGTACGCAGCCGTCGCACCGACAGCCGGTATGCGCAACGACAATCGCCAATGGACCCCTGAAGCCATTGAAGATGCCAAGCCTCTCACAAAAGAACCGACCATCCTGATCTTTGGAAACGAAGGCAGTGGCCTACCCTACGATATTAGGAAGAAGGCATCTCGTGAGATCACGATTCCACGCATGGTGATGTCAAGCTCAGTAGACAGCCTGAATGTCAGCGTGGCTACCGCGCTGCTCTGCAACTCGTTTCTGAGAGGAGTTCAGCAGCCCCTGACACTAACTGAGAAGCTGCGGAAGGAGGCTCGCAAGGCAGATGGGGGAGAGAGTCTGTTTTAATGAGGGGGGCATATATAACTTGTACCATATTTGTACGACTACTTGTAAACGGCCATCTAGAGTAGGTAGGTATGGAGTGTTGGCCTAGCAATCTGAGTGGGCAAAGCGTGAATCAATCATCTGCTCCGCAAACACTGTCAGTGTGAGAGAAGCACCAGATAATCAAAAGTGCACAAGCCCGAGAATACTATGCCATATCGCCATTGGTGCGGATTGGTTGCCCAGATGGCGCCGCACCTCTCGGGAAGAAAAGGCTACTTACCCGTTGACCCCTGCAAAAGCTTACAGCCAAACCCCTGACAGCGCCCAGGTCTGTGTTTCCCCCGTGGGCTTTGCAGACAGCCACCGGCCCGCCTGGGCCTTGTGACGTCTTTTAGCATCTGTCAAATGGCGCTCAGCGCCCCGCCCCCCCTAAAGGATCCCTGACCTACCGACCTAACAAACCTGTACCTAGGTAATTGATACGTACCCAACCAGACAGGCGGGACTACCTAGGTACCGAGGCACGTACATAGTAGGTAGCTGGTAGTCAGCCGTTATTCGAACAAGTCAGCAAGCGCGGGATCCGGGAATTCCAGGGAAACAAGCATTGGCAAACGAACACAAATGCATTGTTGGTGATCGGATCCCGAGTTCGACGTGTCTCGCTGCGGGTCACAGATAACAACACGGCGACAGTGGTCGGATACGAGAGAAGCAGACTCGAGGCGGTGAGGTGTCGCAGCTGCCAGCCTCGAGCGCAGGTGGGAATCTTCCTTCTCTCTGATTCTCACTCGCCCAGCCACCGATTTCCGCGCCTCGAAACTGGACTGCTCTCAACGTCTCACTAATTTCTGCTCCGACCCGGTCATTTTCGTGAGCTCCTACATCTATCTGAGCGACGAACATCTCGTCATCGTGCAGATTTGGCACATACCCTCCAAAGTTCCCCTTCTACGGTCGCCCAGTCGCAGTGAGCTCAACTCACAAGGCGCGACTGAAGCTGCCTTACACAAAACTTGGGCGAGCCCACTCACCACTTCAACCTGGTTGAACCACGACATCGTCACCGAGAACAATACGATTGATTTTCAGAGCCAGACGAGGGATCGGCCTCAATCCCGGCACAATGCGTTCCCTTTCACTTTTCGGCCTCCCCTCTCCGCTCCTGCTTCTCATAGCAGCCCATGTTAATGCAGAGCACCTGGCAGCCATCCGCAAAATGCCACCAAATGCCGGCGAGAAGCTCCTGCCCGACGACCTCACCTTTTCCAACGATGTCTTCGTCACCCCGCTCTCACCCCGCGAGGAACTCGTCGCCGCCCGCATGGCCGACGACCCGCTCTTCTACAACGCATCGCTCCCTTACCGCCCGCCCTTCGCAGAGCACTTTGACAGCGCCAACCACGGTTGGGGGAACCTACGACGTGCCGCTGAGGCTCTTCATATCCTTGAAACCAGGCAGTCATGTCCTACAACTATGAACGGTTGCGACGATATCGGCTCGCCGAATAAGTGCTGCATGAGCAATGAGGTGTGTGTGAGGGTCGAGGATCAGCGGGTTGGGAACGTAGCCTGTTGTCCGAGCGGTGCTTCTTGTGGCGGAGCGGTGGGCGTATGTCCCAGCGGCACAACCAGCTGTGATGCCAAGCTCAGTGGTGGATGTTGCATTCCGGGTTATGTCTGTCAAGGTGTCGGCTGTAAGTCTACACAATAAATTTGGATGCTGACATGATGGTGAGCTGACTGTCCTAGGTGTGCCCAGCCCTCCGCCCGCGCCGAGCACTTCACCCACTCAAACGGCCACAAATGGAGGTGGTGGAGGAGGTGGAGACGGAAGCGGCGGCGGCGGCGGTGGTGGTGGATCAGGTGGCACGACAGTCCGGGAGACCGTCACCACTACCACAGTCTCTACGACGACACTCGCCGACGGCAGAACCACCACTGTCCACGTCACAATCGTTATCACAGTCAACCCCGGTACCACCCCCACCACCACCGGAAACCCAGACGGAAACCCGTCGACGACTTCGGGTGCCTCCGACGCTGTGCCCCCTTTCCGACCAACGTCGATCAACCCAGGCGAGGGTGGCGGCCCGCCTGTGACATCGACCTACTGTCCGACTGGCTTCTACGCCTGCCTCGCCCGCGCCGGTGGAGGTTGCTGTCAGACCGGCCGCGACTGCGCCACTACCTCATGTCCGCCTACTCCCTCGGTCACCATCATCAGCAACGGTGTCACTGTTGTCGTACCGGCCACCGACGTGCAGGAGCCGCAGGCGACGGAGACGTGCGCTGGCGGCTGGTTCCTGTGTGGCGAGGAGGGCGGCCCCGTCCCCGGCTGCTGTCCGAGCGGGTACGAGTGCGGCATCGCGAGCTGTACTAGCGTTTCTGCCAGTCAGACGGGCCAGATCCAGAAGCATTTTCCGAATGCCGGACCGAAGGCCATGGCGTCTCTGGCCCTGTTGGCCGCTTCATTCATGTTTGCGTTGCTTTGAATTTCATCATTATGCATTGGGCGGCGTTCATAACTGCACTTTGGAAGCATCAGGAAAATCGCACGAGGAAGGGAACCAGGACATATGAGAGAATGCGGTGGGTGACGCAAGGCTTGCGAATTCAGTTGAGATGGACGAGCTTGAACATGCCGAAACGGACGTCCTAGTCGCAAAGCCTGGAACACTCTTAATCCGCCAACCAGCTAAAGGCTGATGTATAAGATTCGTCAACTTGAAAAGATGACGAGAATCAAATTGATCAGTGTCTATTCTATGCAATGTTTCCGGGCATTTCAAACTACACACTTGCTTTTGTGACGACTGCAAAACAATGATTTGCATCCCTCTCCCCTGATATCCAGCTCAGACCAGGCATGTCCTTGTCTGGCACATCCTTTCACCCAGTGCAGTCCCAAGCGAGAACAACCCAGACGAAAACAGAACTCCATGCGCCCGCGTGCCTCGAACGGCTCCTGTATGACCGCCGCTGTTTCTGTTGTCGATTAATATTAAGGATGCGAGCCGACAAGGGGCGGTTCCCTCGTGGCATATCGATGAAAGGATGCTATAGATGCATCGCATTGGAGACGGAGGAGAATTAAAAAAGGAAAAAAAGAAAAGAAAAAAGGGGAGGAGGTACGCCTAGACGAAGTAGGCGGCCACGAGACCGGCAACAGCCAGATACCCGGCGCCATTCTGCACAGCGCCGCCGGTAGACACGACGACGGGACCAGAAGAGCTAGAGGGCGGGATGGGAGTGCGGGTTGCGGACATGCTGCCGGAACCACTGCCGCCGCCGCGGCTAGTCGACAGGGCGGTGCCGTTGCCGGAGTAACTGGACGCGCCGCCGGTTCCCGTAGGCCGCGGCGAAGATGATGGTAGCCTCGTAGAGGACGGGAACCTCGCGGAAGTTGAGAGTACGGTCGTCCTCACAGTGACAGTGGTGCCATTGGTCAAGGGTGGACGGGAGGACGCGCCTGTCGGTACGGCGCCGGTGCCAGAGGCCGTCGAGTAGGGGGTGCAGACGCTGGGGGGCAGCTGGAAGGGCTGGCTGGCGTAGACGATGCAGTTCTTCTCGCAGGCGGCGTCGCCGGCCTGGGGCTGGGACTGCCAGCAGAGGGCGGGCTGGGCGCCCAACGGGAACTGGCCGACGAGGATGCTGGTGCAGCGGGCGGGCTGGCCGAGGCCGTTGGCGTCGCAGCGGATGATGATGTCCGTGCCGAAGGAGTCGCCGGCGCAGAAGGACGAGTTGGGGCGCGAGCAGCGGTACTGACCCGTCGTCGAGTTGCTGGGCGTGTTAGTGAGGTTTTGTTCTGTTTAGGAACGGGGGAGTGGGAGGGGGATGAAAGCTGCGTACTAAACGACTTGGGCCGAGGCCAGCGCGGAGGCGGCGAGGACGAGGGTTGCCGAGGTCTTCATGTTTGTTGTGGTGCAGGCAACGGCACGATTGAAGGGTTGGCGATGGTGCTGATGGGGCGTGGGCGTTGTATGTGTGGGCTTACACAACTGTGATACTTGTACTGTATATGGGATACAATCGTAACGACAAGGGATAAGGAAAGATGGCTCTGAGAAAGAAGAGGGGGGAAACAAGATTATTCATATATAGGTTGTTGGTGATGCGCAGCCCGTGATGACGGAGGTTGCGTCGAAGCCATCTCGAGGCACGAAGAGGAAAGGTCGAGACCAGAGAGGCTGGGGGACAGGCTTGGGGTCTACCTAGTCCACCGCAAGCAAGCAGCCAAGCATCTCAATAGTCTGGCAGTCGATTCTGCAATCTTCTGGGCTCGGAAAGCGTCGAGAAGCCCGGCATACTGAGACAACGTCAACCGTAATGGCGAAGCTGGGCTGGGCTGAAGCTGGTGGAGACGCTTGTTAGTGGCTTGGCCGATGGCCGAATTGGGCGTGCCTGCCCCCGACGGCCTGGGAAACGTTCCTGTTTGGGAGACGGGGTCGGTTGGCGCTCTTACGAAGGCGGCTTACATGTCACCGTTCGGCTGGGTCACACCTTGCTTATGGCGCACCAAGATCAAAGATGCGCTCGACGGCGGGTTATGCGACCCTTTCTTGGGGTTGTTTAGCGGCGCGATACGGATACAGGTACGCGCAATTAGATGGTGGCGCGTGCCACGCGGATGTTTGGATGGACGGACCAACTGGTGGTGGTGGTCTTCTCCCACCCAGATCCCAGAAACAAAAGGATTTTCGAGAGAGTTACAACAGAGGGATGAAAGAATGCGGGATGGCAGGCCAGGGAACCCACCGTCGTTACGCGGTTATCAGCGTATCAGCAGAGACATTGACGGACATCGTATCGCTGACATCACCAAGGGGGGACCTTCCAACCCCTATCAAGATGCGTTCCTCAGGGGAGTAGATGGAACAATAAGTTTGCCTGAAGCCATCCTCGCCTAGGCTTGAGCGAAAGGCTTGCGAGCCTCGGAGACATTTCTGCAGCCCTACTCTCCAGCTCTACTCTTTTTTTTTTCTCCTTCTGCCCATGGTTGACAGACACGAGACGGCGCAGGTCAGCACGAAAAAAAAAAAAGTAAAGAAAACCCAAAATAAAATAAAAAGTGAGACAACTGACAGGCAACGCAAACCCGAAAGTGGCCGGGGTTGAAGAGCATGTGCCCGCGCCTTCCGATGCTACCGAGAACGGCAGGCGGCGGCGCGAACGGGGAAAGAGACACCAAGAGAGGAAGAGAAGCGCACGGAGACAACGTGCATCCGTCAAGCCACCATTCGTCGCAAGCTTCGCCCCCGCCACGATGGCACATTTTACCGCGTGGCATTCGGGTGCAGTCAACCCCGCCCGCCTCCGAGCCCAATCGCCAGAAGGGAAGAGAAAAAAATAGGAGGAGGCGAGGCGGTGCCGGCATTGCGCGTCTGTATCCTGACGTCTGCCTCGAGGAAGCCTGTCGGACTTTCTGATTCGGTGAACGGGTCAGTCTCCCGGATCGAAGCCGCCCCCATCACCGATAGAGCCAAGTTCGGCTATGTCAGAAGCTCGGCAACGGGAGACCAGCGCGCCCGAGACTCTCTGCCCAGTCGTGACGCACCACGCTCGCGTTTGGTTCCGTCCGTCCAGGCGCGGAGAACAATGCCATCTATTCTTGGCCCCTTCCCCGGTCGACTCGGAGTCGGTTCAGGCGACAATGGCGCGCCCCCACCTCTCTTCTCGTATCACTTCGCCTCGCCTCGCGTCTCTAGGCCAGATTCAATAGAAACCGGTCCTGGCCATTCAAATGGAGACCACCGCATCTGGTAAAGTTCGGATGCCGCACGAGGGGGAAAATGTGAGAGAGGGAAGAGAGAGGGCGAGATACAGACGGTTGGCTTCCGCTGGAATGCTACCAGCCCCTGGATTCCCCTGCAACCGAAATAGAAGAGGGAAAAAAACACTTAAAGCCCCTGTCGCGCATTCCCAGCGGAGGCCGCACGCCCCTTCCCAAGCTCCGCCGCTGCCGAGATGGTTCCACCGCCTGGGGTCTAGCCTGTTTTTTTTTTATAAAAAAAAACACAGAACCACACATCTAGTGACGCGATCCCGCGCTTGCTGGGCATTCCACCCGCTGGCTGTCGTGCAACCGGGGAACGCGAAAGCCGAGCGAGAGGGACGTGATCAAACCCCGACAATATTCATCAGCTTATACGACAGGACTGTGTACAATACGATGTACATGCTGCCTCGAGTGATGTCATTGTCTCCTCCACGCTGTGTTCTAACCCGCACAGTAGGTATGTAGTCAAACGCACATCATGCTTGGGCTTCCATCAACAAACGACGTCGAGGTTGAACAAATAGGAACCTAAAGCGACCTTTCAACGCCCTAGGCGCGAAACGGCACCACGACTATCGCAATTCGAGTATGCATTTAAGTACCTGTGCAACTCAACGATCTACACCGGCACCGAATGACACAACCACATTCCAGGAGCAACACCAACCACCAAAGTTTTCCGCCCACAACTCCAACCGCACACAACGCCTATTCCGTCATGAAACAAACCTCCTAACCCCGGGCCGGGTCTGTTTGCATGAGGCGCAGGTAACAGAATCACTGCGCCATTCGACACCCCTTCCCGTGGCTTCCCCACGTTCCTCTTGCTTACAGCTCCTCGTAGACCTCCGTCTGGTTGACCATGGCGCTGAGAGGGCCGCGCTTGACCATGATGCTCATGATCTCGTACAATGCGTCGGCAGCGGCCATGGTAGTGTGCTCGGCGTTGGTGTCGTATGCGGGCTGTTGGTTTGTACCAGTCAGCTGTCTGACGATTACTGCAACAGTAAATGGACATCATCACTTACAGCAACCTCGACAATGTCGGCAGCAATCAAGTTCAAGCTCTCCAGACCGCGCAGGATGGTGCGGAGCTCACGGGTCGACCACCCGCCGGTCTCGGGGGTTCCGGTAGCCGGGGCGACTATCAGCACTCGTTAGCCACAGCCCCCTCCATCGTGCTTTCAGCGGCGTTCTCTTACACGCAGGATCGAGGGTGTCAATGTCCAGGGACAAGTAGACCGGGTTCTTGGTACCGACGCGCTCGATGATGCGCTTGATGATGCCGTCGGTGCCGATTGTGTCAATCTCGCGGGCCTCGACAATCTCAAAGCCGCAGTACCCGTCGTTCTCGTAGTCGCTGGGCCCGCTGAGGGTGGTACGGATGCCGGCGTGGATGTTGGAGTCGTTGCGCAGCAGGCCCTCCTGCGAGGCGTGATAGAAGTATGTACCGTGGTTGATGCTGGCGACCTCGGACGGAGAGCCGCCAAAGACCTTGGGGCGCCCTGGATACGGTCAGTGCTGGAACGGCGCGCGGGCGACTGTTGATGACTTGCATGTGTCAAGATGGCTGTCAAAGTGGATGACCGAGACCGGGCCGTACGCGCGGTTGATGGAGCGCAGCAGCGGGAGGGTGATGGTGTGGTCACCACCCAGGGTGATCACACGAGGTAGTGTTCTCTCGTTCTTCGCAGGCCCCTTCTTGGCCGCATCGGTCGCCGGCTGACGAGACAGGATGTTGAAGTGGCCCTCCTCGATCTGGCGCAGGGCCCAGCTGTTATCGTATCTGGTGGCTCATCAGCACAGGCTGACAGAGTTGTTTGGGACAGTCGGCGCTTACGATGTAACCGGGATATCTCCACAGTCCAGGACAGTAGCCCAGCTGTTGAAGGGGTTCGTGTCCAAGGGCACGTTGTAACCTCCGCTGCGAGCATGTAAGTGTCTCTTCTGCATACAATGAGTCTTTCTGTGAATGCAAGCGTACTAGAGGTTCAAGCGGCGGGAGCCCTGACGGATCCCCGAAGGACCGAAACGAGCACCGGGACGGTACGAAGTGCCAGTGTCAAAGGGAGCACCTGGACCCCGTCAGCAGCGTCCAGAGTCTGGCGTCGTCGCCTTTCCTACCAATAAAGGCAATGTCGTATCTGACATCCTTTGCGCCCAGGCATGGCTGGTAAGGCAGACGGCCAAAGGTCGAGATGCCGGAGAACACCGAGTCGGCCTGGCTACGGGTCAGATACAAGCTCTGGGCTGATTGATTCAAAGACATGCCTGAGTGCCGCCGTCGCCAGGAAGAGTGTTATACCAGAGAGACTGGTGAGGCCCGGACATGGACTTTTGGGCATCGCCGTGGTCACCGTGTCCGTAGACGGTTGCCGCAAGGCAAAGGGCGAGGATGCTTTGAGAGATCATTGTGCTGAGGCTTGATGGTAAGGTGAATTCAAGATGAAGCCGACAATCAGTAGAAGCCAGCAAAATCTTGAAGGGGAAATGCCATGCTTTTATGAACTCCGGCCCGCTGCATGGCCCAAGGCTTCATCGGAAGCAGATTGGCCGCTTGGTTCAACAGCTCTCCACGCATGATGATCGATTACAGCATCAGGTATGGCCCGGGACCGGCTCGGAGGCTTATCAACGTTCATTTGCGAAACGCCAACAGGAATTCCCCATGCTAATACTGGTCAATGGGTACCATTGGATGCAGTATCGAAAAAACTTTTAACGTGTTGGCGTTAGGTAAAGACCAGGGCCGTGGCAGAGTCGTTGGCAGTGCGGGGCAGAGATAAAGCTCCCTCCTTCTCTGATGCCATGACGCTTGCAGGATCGGCGCAGATGCTGGGGCTCAAGCTTCGATCGGTCTAGTCAGCTCTGCACTCCGGATGGAATGCCCCCAAGATCAAACGTTCGGTACACGTCGAGACAGGGTCCTGCCAGCCAGTCGAATCGACGGCGGGATAGCATTCACATGAGGAAAGCGAACCAAGAGTCTTTGAACGGTCTCGACGCGGCGATGTCACGAGTAAAATGGGGGTGAATTAAGGACCGGTTTGTTTCATGATGCAAACCATGAGCTAGATAAGCCAAAATAGGTTTGCGAGATGCATCTTTTGCAGGGCCGTCGGCTGGGTAGGCATTGGAGAACGCTGGAGCCGTTACAGCGCAATCATAGTCCTGCGGGGAAGCGCTCGTCAAACTGGCACAGGGCAGCATTGCCATGGGCAATGGGAAGACCTTGGATCGGCTCATGAACCATACAAAGCGCAAACGTCCATCTCCCCTCGAAGGCCTTTCTGCAATGAAGATGTGTTGACAGGCTCCTTGGATAGGAATTCCCCCCTGATATGACGTGGGGTAACTCCCACGCGGGGCCGATAAGATAGAGCTACGACACGCTAGCATATGCAAGCTGTGCTAGACGCTTACCCGAATAGGCAAACAAGCAGTAACGACTACCTCGCTGCGCTTGCAGTCCGTCATGTCATGCGCGTTCTGCAGGGTGTTCGCTTACGTGGTAGAGCGAGCACGATAAAGATGATAATGTTGTGAGTTAGGGGGCCGGAGGACAGATAAGATGGTCGTTTCTCCGAAGCTCGGCCTCGTGACATGACCACCGCCTTTCACAGCCGGGGTTGGTCACTGAACAACATCTCACGTATAAGTTCTTGCGTCTCCCCGCCCGGTTATATAACTTTGCGGCTGGGTTACTCACTTATTTCATACCGCCCCAATCCAGCACACACCAGTCAGCGGAATTGCTAGCTGGTCCGACTTCATTGGCCAGACTGTCTGCGGTCGCCCATGCCACCAGTGGCGGACCGAGTGGGCCAAGTGCATTGTAGGTTGCACGCCGGGGCCCGGAAGTGCTCCGCTACGACGATATCGGCAGCCCGACGGACACTTCCGGCAGATACATGCCGTCCCGGCCGACTGAGCCAAAGGGACGTTGGAAAACTCAACTTCACACGGTAACGGCAGGAAGACGCGTCGGAAGAGGGTTGGTTTCTTGGAAATCCCTTGGTTATAGGCGAGCATCGAATCCTGAGCCGAGGTGTCAGAATCCTCCCAGCGAAAGACTTTTCGAAGCTTGGCGAAACCGGCGTTTTCCCCTCGTCTTCCTGCAGCTACCAGAGTGGCCTCTGTTTCCGAATCTGCATGTGTTGTAATGCAGCGAGCCGTGGAAGACCGTTGATTTGTCCGAGGCTCGTTGGAGTCCATGCAGGTCTGAGAAGGAAGCGCCGGATGCCATGACCCGTCCCGTAGCTTTGATCTGCCTTGGAGGAGGGACGCGGCCTCTGTGCACTCTGCAGTTGCACCGTCGGGAGACGTACAAGTGACCGGGATGCAACAGACTCGCGGTGTAATCACGAACATCAACATGACCAAGACCGCGATGGCTGCGATCGCCGTGGGGGTGTGAGGTGGGAAGAGCACACCGAGGTAGTGTCACGGGAGCCCCCGCAATACCTTCGCTTCCAATACGGAGGTTAAGTGCCACCTGGATGTTGACGGTGATGGTAGGTATAAATCAGGCACCCAGATGTCAGTCGGTAGCCGGTGTTGCAACCCCGATGATGCTACCAGACGGCATGGCTTCTAGGGCGTGTGGCACGGGCGGTTAGTCGAAGAGGGGAAGAAGAGGACGGTGGGGAGGACAGACTACACGCACGACATCGTCAAAACCAGTCGGGGTGCGGGAGACGACAAAAGAGAAGAAGGGGGGGATGGGAAAGGGCACCGTCGGTGGGAGAGAGGAGAGGAGAGGAGAGGAGAGAAAAGTGCAGCAAAAAGTTGGCATGGCTTTGCAGAAGAAGGACAGCACGCTGCAGCAGGATGCAACCACTAAGAATCGGCACAGCCTATGGGAACTGGTCATGGTCTGGGGCACTGTGAGCTTTGAGAGGGTGGAAAGAGACAGTTCCACTTTGGCCGGGCCGCCATCGGTCAGCGTAGGGCGCTACAGAGCCGACTAAGGATGGAGGGGTTCCTTATTCGGGCCCCCTGGCGGAGCTACTGCTGCTGGCTACACACACCTTCCCTGCAGAGTTGGTGTAGGTACATCGTATCCGTACATCGAAGCATCACGGGACAAATGTACCTGCAAGAAGTGAGGGAAAGAGACCAAACATGGTTGTGATTTTACTTCAAAAAGCTTTTGGAAGATGATCGAGTGGAGGGGAACCAACCCTACCTAGGCAACTATGTAGTGTGTAGGTACCTAGGTAATGTCAGGAGGAATAGGAATCCGGCGCACACATACTGATTGTGGCAGTACTGGTCTGTATGGGTGTATGTGTGTGTGCGTGTGCCTGAGGGGAGTTTGTTCTTTCCAGCCACTCGATTTTTGTGCCGGGGTTTTCTTTTTTTTCAATCTTCTCTCTCCCCCCCCCCCCTTCGGTATTGGTCGAGTTCAACTCTTCCTTGGCCCGGTCTAGGGAAGCCCCGAATCCACCCCAGACTCCTCTCCCCTTCCTTGATGACCAGTCCAGTTTGATCTTTCTTTGCGTGTGCCCGTCACCAAACGAACTGGTTGGATGTACTTCTGCAGGGAGGTACCTTGATTGTCTCCCTGACCACGCCCTGTCGTACAGTTGGTATCCCACTACCTAGGTACCTAGGTAGAGCTCTACTGACAGGGCAGTGCCGGGTACTTCGTACCCATTTTGGGGCGCGCCCTGTCATTCCTTCTTCCTCTCTCTCTCTCTCTCTCTCTCTCCTATCGCTAGCTTTGGCTCCATGTTGTCCCATGCTCTTTACGAATAATATCTACCTGTGCCTATCTGCCTACCTACCTTAGGTGCCAAGTACCTTAGGTGCCAAGTACCTTAGGTACCTACCTTGTGTACAGTACCTGACCTCGAACCTCTGCCTGCTTTGCTCAGTCAGTCAGCCCTTGTCTCTCTCTTCAACCACGCCGCGTTCCTCTTTTCTTGCGTCAGACCCTTCTGGTCCTGCCAATCATTTTTTCTCCTCCTTTTCCCTTGAATCGTCGTCCCTCCCCATCGTCTCAACCTCCTGGAGAGCCGTGTCCTGCACCAAAATAACGCCACCGTCCGACCGCCGCGTGCCACACGAAGCCCTGGATCGTCATTCTCTCCTGTTGCTTCCACCAAGGCCGGCCTAAGTTCAGCATTAATCTCACATTACATCTCGTCCGGTCTCCCTGCTTCGGTCTGTGCCACTTGGCCCTGATCAAATCGCATCCCACGTCTTGAACAGGCCTTGTTCGACTATTCGTCCTCGCTTCTTCCTCACATACCCGCGCCCGAAACCCGGACCCTATCTGCATCGTGACCATTGGGACTCCTCAGCCTCTGCCTCAACCAAACCCGGCAGGTCTGTCTCTGCTCCTTCGTTCGCAGAGCCTGTCGTCTCATGCCCCATAGCCCGAACCGCCTCGGCGCTTCGTGCCCAGTCTCATCGGTTCCGCTGCCGTCGTCACTCTCGCGACTGTGGCCAACTGTGACTGAATACCGTCGGGTCTAAACGCGATTCACCGACCAACTAAGCTGGTTCCAATGTATTAGGCCTGCCTGCCTTTGGGACCTGATCTCGATAACGCTCTGGCTTCCAACCTTCACTTTTCACCTGCTCTGCGCCGCCCGCTGTCGGATGGCACACCTTTCTGCCATTTCTTTCCCCTTCGTCGTCTCGGGCTCAGCTACACCTATGAACCTCACTCTACCCAGCATGCAAACGACTTTGGTTTTCTCGCATCCTCGCTAGCCTGCGAAGGGCCATTGTCTATGCAACTAGCACGCGTCGCAATCTTGTAGAACACATATCAGTGACAAACGCCCTCTGGAATGACCGCTCTGGCGACCTGGAAACCATCCTTCGCCATGTCGGTTCGACACAAAAACTACTCCTTGGGCTCGTCCGACGATGCCTTGGCGGGGCCGAGAATGTTCAAAAAGCATAAAGTCCTACCGCACCCCAACAGACAAAAGAGCGACACACCGCGCTCTTACCAAATACGACCGACACCCAGCAAGTATGATCTAGTTGTCGACTGTGTAGCGCCCCAAATGGACGCGCCGCAACAGCCGCGTCCTCAAACGCTGAGACACCAACCTAAGCGAATAGGCAGCGGACCGGATTTGCCTCCGACACCGCCTTCACACTCGCGCACCTCGTCGAGCAGTCGCTCGATCCAGCCTCCGAGTCCAACGCCCGCCGATAATGTGTTGCGAACGCCAGCGACACCTGCGCGTGTGCCTGCCACTCCTCCAAATCAGCAAAGTCCACCAACGCCCGACGTGACTCCTCCACAATCTGCGACTCGCCCCAAGGCTGTTCGACCGATCCCCATCGACCGCACAGTCTCGAAAGCCACCACAGTCGAGTCGCGGACTGCGTCCTTCAGAACTGCCAGAGAAGAACCGTATTCTTCTGGAGACGACGACTTTCAATCAACTGTCAGACCAAACATCCTTTCCGCGCGAACTTCCCAAAACACAGTTCGTCAGTTCTCTGAGCCTAGGGCAAAATCACACTCACCGGTGGGGCTCGGCCTAGGCCTGGAGTCGCCCTCGGAGGACGCTACAACTCCAAAGATGAAGAGCGACTTTAACGCCTTTGACGGAGAATGGACTTCGAGCAACGAAGTGGAACAAGAGTGGGATGACAGTTTGGGTAGGACTGTCACAGTGAGGAAGAGGCGCCAAGAACCAAAAACCGCGCCTCGGATCGGGAGACCCAAGGTTGAAATCTTTGAAGATCGTGTGGTCACGCCGACGAACGCGACAAAGACGTTACGTGCGATGTCTCAGCGCGAAAGAGCAGCTTTCTATGCCCCGAGCGAGATAGCCTGGGCCAACACGTCAACCTATGAATCCCTGACAAATGGCAATGCTCGCAGGTTCTCAGGCATGTCCGCCAAATCTGCAAAATCCACAAGATCGAATGCCTCGACGATTGTCGAGGCGATCTTGGTTGATGCCCCTTCAATCCCGCAAAGGCGACAGACCCTCAGGCACGTGCAAAAGCAACTCACTTTGAGGGATCCAGGGTCATACCGATCTCCTGCCAGCTCCGCCGCGAACTCGGCCGTTCAGCTTGAAGGTTCTCCAAGGCGTCCGAGACCGCTAGCTCGCCCTAGCGACAGCCGTCAAAATAGCTACGCCTCGAACACGACTTTTAATTCCATCTCGAGTGGTAAGGCTCGCAGGGAGATCTGGAAGAGCGGTGGCATCCCGGTCATTGTTGTCCCCGACCGTCGTTCTTCCAACTCGAAGATCAGCAGGGCGCCTTCTTTGAGATCAACAAGCAGTCGAAGGTCCAAAAGAAGTGCAAGCTTGAGTTCAGCGACTCGTGCCAATGGGTCGAGAGCTTGCGACTTACCGACGCCAGTATTCGAGCGGCCAGGGCGGAGAAACAGGTCCATGTCAGAGTCTGATGGCTCTAATCAACGGACGATTGACTATCCACCTGTTATTCCGAAGCGATCTTCTTCATTGTCTGCACCGACCAGCCGCAACACATCTCGTGCGGGTTCACTTACTGCGGACAGCCTTAAGGCTCAAAACGCTTTGTTGGGTCAGCCCTCGGGCCATGAAACGAGAGCACCCGCCCTGACCCTCCAGAGAGCCGCCTCATCCGAGACTGACAACGGTCATCATCATCGGGACCACAAGCACAACGTCGACCATCTCGGAGATCCCTTTTTTGGCAATCGGTTATCTACACAGAATACTCCTTTCTCGGCAGCTTCTGTCACGACGAGTGGTACTGCCCCTGAAGTATCGGAAGCGAAGGCTGTGAGCTTATATCCTCATCAAAACTCGTCCCTCCTCGTGGTGAATCACTCGAACAAGCTCTCCGAGTGCTCCGACACGTCCCAGACGGACAGAGAACTGCCGCAGTCTCCCCCAAGGCCGGCGATAATCACCACTGGTCCATACGGCGAAGGGCCTGTGACGCCACCGCATCCTCAGCATACCATGGACGACGTGGACTCGCCACTGCGTAACCCTCGAGCTGCTCCCCCAGTGCCTCCCATTGTTCCTCCTGCCATTCAGTTCATTCCCGCAACTCCTTCAGGGTTGACACCGAACCACGAGAGACAGCGCAACATGGGCAACTATTTTGAGACAATGGCAGATGAGCAGCAGAGAGCTGGATCCATCGTCCGTCGGGCGCTGGGCCGAAGACGGAATTCTGAGAAGTATCCGCCCAAGACTGGCAGACCAGGATTATTGACGAGGACCTTTTCTCTCACGCGTAGAGGTTCAAGCTCCAAAAGTCACTCTTCTATGGAAGGTCCTTGCTCGTGCCCGGACTGCGAGGCACCACCGCCCGAGGACGATCGACTCCATCCGCACTGGCGTCCTGCCCACGCTGATGAGGATTACGACGGGTCGGAGGAGGAAATGGAGGACAAGCCTGTCAGTCAGGTGTATCGGTACCCCCCGATCGACAATCGTCCGACTCCGCGAAGAGGCATCAGCGCGCGAGTGAAGAAGACGTTTGCAATCCTTCCCAACCGTGGTGAGGGTGACTTCTACTCGTCAGAGACGCGGAATGAGCCTGATAGACGCACCATACGCCGGACGGACAGCGGTAACCTCCGTGTCATGAGGCGCCGGAGCAGTCTAGACTCTCTTCGCGACCAGCTAGCCATGAGCACCGTCGCCCAACGCGATAACAAGGTGGAAGCCGGTCCGAAGAGGAGAAGACGCTTTTCTATCTCGGGCACGTTGGAGGGGTTGCAAAATCTCCCGAGACAGATGAACGAGCGCAAACGAGAGAAGAGAACACAGGAGCTGCGCCAGAAGATAAGCGGGCCGCGCGAAGTAAGGGATGGCGTGGGCGACGTCATTCGACGAAACACATACCGCGACTCGCACCAACAAACCAATATGTCGATCCACCATTTTTGACAGTTTGCACGTACAAAATTCCATCCGCCAGAGGATTTATCTGGAGCAATCATGCGTAATATACTCGAAGAGACTAGGGTGCCCAGAAGGGCGCAGGAAATGGCTACGTGGGAGGTATTACGACCGTTACGACCAAATATCATTTACGACTACAGAATTTTACGACCAATGACCAACTTCCCGCGTTCCGGAGCAAATTCCGGGATGCGGTTGACTTGAAGACCTTGCAACGACAGTGATGACCCCGCTTGGGCTTGCAGTAGCCCGGGGAACGCATGATTTTGTTACGAGAAGACTGGGGACTGTTATTGTTGTACCATATAGAAATTGCTCGTGAAGATACCATTTTGCCCAGGCTCATGATTAAGAACGTCGGCGCTCTAGTATATTGATATCCCGATGCATCTTTGAACGTGATTCGTGGTATGAATTTGTACCTTTGCCATGCCAAGAGTTGTTGCCCTTCCCAGATTAGACGCCTAAACACCGTATTCGACCATGACAAGACGGGCGCGCGCACGCGCCCGTCTGCAAGGAAATGCCACATCCACTGAACCTTACCGCTGGTCACGTCCCGGAGGCCCGCCACCAGGCGGGAACGCCCCAGGAGGACCGGGCGGGAACCCACCAGCACCCGGCGGCGGCATACCAGGGAATTGGAAGTTGGGGGGGAGGCCGCCCGGTGCGCCAGGAGGCGGAAAGGGCAGACCGGCCGGGAGACCGCCCGGCGGAGGGAAGGGCAAGCCGCCGGGGGGCATGGGTGAACCATTGGGACCCGGGGGAAAAGGGGGCATGGGAGGCATTCCGCGACCACCCGGTCCGGGGGCTATAAGCGCGCAGGTCAGTTTCAAACTTGTCGACAAGGACGGAGAGAAGCTGCTCGTGAGAGACTGGTGGGACTCACGCGGGATCATGCCTTGAGGGAAAGGAGGCGCGCCGGCGGGCATGCCGGGGAAGGGAGGCGGAATACCTGTGCGAGCTTGACGTCAGCATGGCAATGGCGGAACTGGCAGAAAGGGGGGGGGGGGGGGGCTCAACCAACCTCCGGGGAAGGGGAAAGGCGGCGGGAAGGCCTGTCCCGGCTGGTTCTGCGGCAGCATAGGGTTGTTGTGCGCCTGGCCTTCGGCAGCATAGGAGGAGGTGATAGAGTCGATGACAGACTGCGCCTTTTCGTGACCGATTTCTGATGTTGGTAAAACAGGGTTAGCTTTCTTGCTTGGGCGGGGATGTGTGATGGCGGAGGAAGGCGACCGTACGTTGGTAGTAGTCGACGACATTGCGCAGGTGGTTTCGACCGCTGTTATGCGCCTTTCGTACGCTCATGGAGTCGTGCGTCAGATAGACATCGCAATAATCGCCTGGGAGCACGTGTTAGTCGGACTCGGAGCTTCGAGATCGAGCGGAGGGCGGGGGGGAATCGTACAGAAGACTAGGACCTCGGGTTAGCTTCGAACTTGTTGAAGTTCATGGAGGGGGAAAGACTTACACTTGGGCATCTTGGCGGATGGTGCTGCAGAGAACGACGAATGAGTTGAGTGACTTGAAGCTGGCGATGTAGGAAGCAATAGTATTGTTCCTCAAGATTTGCCTCGTGTGTGGAAGGGTGCGTCGCATTCGCAACGAGAAAGGATGGGCATCAAAAGGCAGACAGACGCAGCACGCGCCGCGCCGGACGCCACACCTCGAAAAGTTGCAAGGCTGCCACCGCACGTGAGTGCTAAGAGCAAGGCTACCCCTCTCCCGGGCTCTGATTGGCCTGACCTCGATGCACCCGTTAACAAGGGTCCTTGAGTGGTCCAGGCTCTCGAACGCGACAGATTTCCAAAAATCCCCAAAGGTGGTCCCTAGAGACCGAAGCTCTCCTACCTCTAGCCCAGGGAGCTCATTTCAACGACCAGCTTTCGACAATCCAACCCACGACCGGCTCCGCTCCCCCCTCTTCCCTTCCGCCATCGCCCCTTCACTTCCACTGCTGTGACTGGCCCGGCCCGATCGATTTTCGCGAAACACTGGCGGGTTCAACTGCTACATATTAGCGAAACGAACGAACGAACGATGGCGTCGACAAGATCACTGCTGCACTACGTGTGCAGTCTCGTCCTCCTCGCCTGCTGCGCTCAGGCGCTCAAGTTTGACTTGCAGGCCACGAGTCCCCACGAGGGTAGGAAGGAACGATGCATCCGTAACTTTGTCGGCCGGGACACTCTCGTTGTCGTCACGGCCATTGTGGACGGTCAGAAGGGTGACGGTATGACTGTCAACATGCACGTATGTCTCCCCTTCTTTTCAACCTTAGGAACGGAACACAAAGGAAGAGGCAGAATCTCGGGGAGGTTTTTTGGTCTTACGGGAAAGAAACTGGACCAAGAAAGAGAGGGGTAGAGGAGAAGGGAGGGAAAGAACACGAGCCGTGTTTGACTTGTATGGTTAGCTAACCGTGAATTGCACTCCAGATCAAGGACGCTGTTGGCAACGACTACGGCAAGCCCAGAGACATTGCTGGCGGCGAGAAGCGCATTGTGTTTACCTCCCACGCTGACGCGGCCTTCGACGTCTGCTTCGAGAACATCCTCTCTAGCTGTACGTGCTCACCCTGCCCCTTGAACCTGACTTTCCATATGCCCACTGGTCGCAATGTCCATGATGACAGGACCTCCCGCACGATTCTGCGGGCTCTTTTCTGAGGAGCCATGAGAGCTAGAAGCTGACATGAACCCGCACAGCTGGGCGTGGTGGTCCCATGAGCCGCCACATCGAGCTCGACATCGACATTGGTGCTGACGCCAAGGATTGGAACGCCATCCAGGCGACGGAGAAGCTCAAGCCCGTGGAGGCCGAGCTGCGGCGCATTGACGAGCTCATCAGCGAGATCAACAGCGAGATGGACTACCTGCGCGCGCGCGAGCACAAGCTGCGCGACACCAACGAGAGCACCAACACCCGCGTCAAGTGGTTCGGCATCGGCACGACGTTGATACTCGTCGGCCTGTGGGCTTGGCAGATCATGTACCTGCGGGCGTACTTTAGGTTTGCGATCCCTCTCCCTGCCATGTGGCCTGCAGCCCGAGTGGCCATGGAACTCCCCAAAGCTAACCAGAGCAAACAATGCAGGTCCAAGCACCTTATTTAAAGTTGTTCGTCAAATGGAGCAAGCAAAGTTGGCCAACGGGCTACCAAAGCCGCAAAGGATTCACGGAAACGACGAAAGACATTGTGTGTCAGTGTTGTTGGGCGCGGGTGGGGCGGCGGTGAGTGTCTCTGCGATGCCAATTCGGAAAATGCATACCAAGATTTCGGGAGGGGGTTCCCGAGTGTGTAGAAGTGTATACATACATACCATGATCGCCATTTCAAAAGTCATGAATGAGATAACGGAAATCACATCACAAACGTCTCTCAACTGCAGAGGAGGGCATATATCCACTTGGGCGCAACGCTGGTCCTCCTACCCCCGGCCCCTTGCCATGCTTCGGAAGTTGTTGCTGCTTGTCTGCGGTGGCAACGTCGGGTTTGAATAAGAATATGTTGTCCAGTCACTGAGAGACGTGAGGTTAAAGCTCTGCACCAAGCACTTCTGAATCAATGTGCCTTGCGTTGACACAGGTGTCGCTGGCGCTATTGCTTGCAGCCGTCTAATTGTGCTGTCAGATTACAGATTTGCTATACAACATCGTCTCAGGTTCGGGGCGTCGGCCTCCAATGAAGCCAGGCTGCCTCCTTCGCAGCGTCTCCCTCACCACCTCGCCGCCTTCTAAAACGTACAGTACTCCGACCCGTGAATATGCAAGGGCTTTCAAAGAAGCCGAACATGCTAGCTGTACCATGCCGCTCCCCCAATTCACTCTTGCATCTCTTCTCGACTGTAACGGTGATTTTCCTAATAGATATGATAGTACAACCCCCTCCCACTCGCCTATTATGACTTTCTTCTTTTACTTGTTTTTTCTTTTCAACTTTCACTCCCACGCCCCCGGCGTCCGGCTCTTCAGTTCTTTTGGCCCGCCTTGTCAATGTCGAACAGGGGCGGCATGAACCCGAGCCCGCCCTCCTTGCGCTCCTGGACGTCGCGGTGCACGCCGACAGTGCCGTCCGCGCGGCGGCTGCGCACGTGGGCCCTCAGCATCTCGAGGATCTCGCTGCCCTGCCACCGCGCGGGGACGGGGCGATACTGTGCCTTGAAGGTGCCAACGGTGTTGGCCCACTCCCCGGCGCGCGGCGGCTGCGTGCGGACGTCCTCGGCGCCCTTGGTGGTCGCGTCCGCCGAGTCCGCCTGCGTCGGGGCCGAGTTGGAGGGGGCCTCCTCCTGTGTGGCCCAGTAGTAGATGTCCCAGTCGTTCTCGTCGAGGAAGAGGTCGTACTGCTGCATCTGGGCCTTTGTCATGTGCGGAAGATGCTCGTTGGCGAAGGTCGACATGAGGAGGTCGGACTCGAGGGTGCCGCGCTTACGGGACTGATCTGTTCGCACAGGGGGGGGGGGGGTTCTCTTAGTCAGCTGCCTCGTCTTCTTCTACTTCGTCTTCCTCATGCCCGGGGTTGTCCGCTCAAACGACTTTGCATAAAACAAGACAAAAAAAGGGGGGCAAAGTGTCAGCTTACAAAGGAGACGGGCGCGCATGGTGCGCTCGTCCTCGCCCACGCGCCGCAGCGGCTCGACGCGGAACTTGATGCCCTCGAACTCGCCGACGCCCAGCTCCCCGTTGACGGCGGGCTCGGTGTGAACGGGCGGCTTATCGGCGAAGCGCCTCCGGAGGACGAGGGGCGTGGCCTGGGCGGGCGGCGCGACTCGGAGGCGGCGAGCCGGGCGGAGAGTGCGGGCTAATGTCGACATCTTTTCGTCGCGATTTGTGTCGGGTCTGGCTTCGTTTCCACTTTCTCTCTTGCGCCGTGCTGTTTGCGTTTGGGACGGATGTTTTCTGTAGGTATGTCTCGGTATAGAGAGAGGTAAAGAGAGCAAGACAAGGAATGGGTGGTATGAGTAATTCGAAGATTTGATAGGGCAGGGGGGGGGGGGGGAGGGCGATTCGCGTTACCGAGGTGGGCAGACTATCGATAGGTTGCTTGTGTAAGTTCGCCTTCGAGGAAAAGGGTCCTGGGATCTCCGTTGACGCTAGGATGGAGCTTGAGCCGTGCCAGTGTGTACCGTGTTCACGCCGTTGACACTGTATGACGGTTCGATCTCGGACGAATACGCGCGGATGTTCGGCTTGAATCGTGTAATAGTAAAGTGACAGGTAGGTAGTTCACCAAAGCCTTGGGTTCTTTCTTCTCGGATCGATTCTGAGCATACGGTGTACAAAGTGCTTTGCCAAAGTGGTGGAGCAATGCAA
Organism: Colletotrichum eleusines; assembly: GCA_016807845.1. Classification (NCBI taxonomy): domain Eukaryota; kingdom Fungi; phylum Ascomycota; class Sordariomycetes; order Glomerellales; family Glomerellaceae; genus Colletotrichum; species Colletotrichum eleusines. Next base: position 2,153,613 of record JADEZO010000005.1, read on the forward strand.
AGCGACAGCTGACTCTGGATATCTATGTCTCTCATTTTACCGCTGCCCCTCCTTGACAGATGTATCTTGTGACACCCAAGTCTACCCCTCCACCTCGCTCCGCTAGGTTGCCTTGAAGAACAGCCCCCTTTTACTTTGCGTTCGGTTAACTCGCCGGATGGTTGCAGGTTAGCATGAGCTGTTGATTTTCAATCGAGTTCTCGACATACGAAGACAGTCCAGCTTGTGACGTATTCATTATCCGAGATATACACAGGATTTCCTGCCGACGAGCAAAAAACAACGTGGGTATTGGGCAACTGAAAACTCCGTCGAGATGCAACCTATCTTCGCATCTTCCCTAGAAACCCCTCAGGCGCCATTTCGTAACAAGCGTTGAGCGAAAAGTAAAGACAAAGAATGTGCCTGTTTGCCAGCCCGGTTCGTTCCAAAGAAAAGAAAAAAAAGTCCTCACGAGTCCCGGGGAAAGACAACTTGAGCGGAAACATCCTCCCAACCACAACCTCATACCAGTCATTATCTCCACCAAAGGAAGAGAGTGTCGAGCGCGCCACAGGCGGGGAAAGGGCGATGATCGTGTATACATTATTGTTTACTCCGCGCCTTCTGGTAGTATCCTACCTAGGCTACGCAGCACCTCCATAACTGGCATCTCTTTGGTGCCAGCATTGGCCTTTTCCCTCGCCTCACGCTCCTTGAGCCGCGCGGCGCTCAGCGAGAGTACCTTGTCCGCCTCTCGACCTGCCGTGTCGACTCGCTGCAAGAGCTTGTGTATACCGTCAGCGAGCTGGTCCACCTTGAACTCCAGCGTCGACTGCGTGTTTTGCAGGCGAGAGAGCGTCTTGGTACGAAGGTTGTCAAACGAAGACGCCGGGTTCGTGAGCCAGCTCAACATTTCTGCCTCGTTCGGATCAAGTGCTGATGCATCTGCCGTCGCTGTTTGCGCGGCGCCTGCTTCTGGGAATAACGGCGAGACTTCTGTACGTGATTTCTTCAGCGCCAGCCACTTCTTCTTCTCTTCTTTTAGTCTGCGTCTTGTTAGCATAGATCCCGGGTGAGTTGGCGGATGTGGCTCGGCCAGACCTCTTGACTTTCTGCTCCAGTTGCTCAATCTTCTCTTGGTGCTCAATGTTACGTGGGTTCGGCTTGTATATCACGGGTTTCTTAGGCCCCTCTTCTCTACTGAACCAGTCTGAAAATTCCGACTTCGTCGAAAAGTCCTTGAGTAGTTGCTCTTGGATGTAGCGAGCTGTACCGAGTTAGCGTCCAGAGGAGTTTATCAACCTCGCGCGTGCAAACTTACCACCCAGGATCGTGTTGGAATCTGTTTGACCGTGCGGCGGCTTTTCCAGCAGCGCTCGTTCGCCGCACCAGGTTAACAGCTGCTTCATCCGCCTCGGTTCCATGAGGCCTTCAGACTCGATATGTTTGTAAAATTCCGCGGTTTCGACCTCCCGATGGGGAATCGCGTTGTGCCCGCTCTCGATCAGAGAACTTGCTCTCCTGCCGCGCATGCCGGTGCTGCTCCGCCGATTGCCGCCTCCTTTTTTCCGCATCTCCTTGTTTCGATTGATGACAGGCGTATCACTAACAGGAAGCGTTATTTTCTCGGATTCGACTGGCTTGTCCATGACGCGTGGCGTCCGTTGCCTCTCCACTTCCATTGGCGTCGCTGTTTCCACATCGTGGTCTTCCTCCGGTACTGGTGCTGGTCTGTTCACCGGCTTTTCCTTCTCCGGCTTCTCCGCCTTCCCCGTAGAATTGCGCGTGCTTCGACGCGTCGTACGCTTTGGCGCAACGAATTCCAGCTCATCCTCCTCTGCCGGCTGCAAACTCGCGGTTCGTCGCGTCCGAGGCCTTGATGAAGTCGCTGCTTTGGGTGCCGTTACTGATGGTGCTGGTTCGGGTGCCTTGGCCGCCGCTGAAGCGCGTGTTTTGGCGGGCCTGCCCCTTCCCGATTTCTTCGCTGCTATTGGCGCGGGGTCAGGCTCTGGTCCAGTCTCTGGCTCCGGCTCGGATTCCGCGCTCTTAACTCGCTTCGATTTGGATCCGCGCGTGAAGTGGAAGTCGCCATCTTGCTCGTCATATACGGACGTGGCTGCGCGCGTTGTTAGCATCATCTCCGCTTTCCCCGTCGCGGTTCTCAAACCTACCCGCAAGGCGCTTGCTTTTCCTTGGTCCAGGCTGCTCGTTGCTCATGCTAATAACTTGCAACGGGTGACGGGTGCGGATGACGGTCGTCATGGATGGCGTGTTACAGAGTGCATATGATCGAGACGTAAAAGCCGGCGCTGGCAAATGCGGTAACGTCAATCGCGCTCCGAAACGACGAAACCCGCGTCAATCAGCGCGCGAAGAACAAAGGCTCACAATGGAAATCGGGACCTTTTTGACGAGTTTGAGAGCGCGGCGCATTCGGTCGGCGGGGAGGTATCGTGGGTATCGCGTTTATCTGTTGGGGTAGTTGGCGGCGCGAAAACGGGGAGGTGCAGCTTCTCGACGATGTTGTTTACATGAGGGACGATTTACCCGAGAGGTCGCGCTAAGCCTTTTTAGGAACCCCCCCCCCAAACAGCCAGTTACAATCCCGGGCCACAACCGACCGCCTCTCTGATGATTTGATCATCTACCAGTCTCCAAAGGTTCTACCAGGGCAGCAAGGTTCCAACGTTCAAATCGCACATTTAGCGAAACTCGTTCCGGCCGTGTACAACCGTTCCTGTGGTCTCGAGTATATACTCACCAGCTGGCTAAACTTAGAAGGAAATAGTACAGGCCATTCGTTTTCATCACTGTTCTGAAGACAGGGTCGGGTGTCATATGTAAAGTGTTTATTTCAGAGGCGTTGCCAGTCATGCAGCTATTGTTGCCATTGCTACGTTCAAACCAAAAATCAAATCAGCCAAACTGGCGGCAGGCGGTTTTGTTCCCGACTCCCGCCCCTCGACGCCTCCTGCATTTCAATAGAACTGCCAAACCATAAACTCCTTTTGATGTATATGCCTCGCATCTCACGCCTCTCAATGGAGGGTGACTGCATTACCGGCAATCCCAGCCAATGACGCCGGCAAAATTCCTTCCTCGGGCCCGAGGAGGACTGCTCCCGTTACTGTACAGCCCAACCTCGACTAACTCCATGAGCGAGTACGAGAAGCGAAGTGATGATGATGAAGCATGAGTGTCGTGTAAAAAAAATGATACAGCTGAACCGCGAGGCCAGGCCAAGCCAGGAAAAAATTCGGAGCAAAACATCGTCGACTGAGCGTGGGCTGAGCAGAGGCCATAAAATGGTAGCCGCCGCTGGCTGCTCATGGATAAGACGAGGTATCAATGCTCTCAGCCCTCTCAGGGTCAAAGACGTAATCGTACGACGCTTCGTCGTGCTATGAAAAGCGTCGCTGAACACCCTGTCCTGCCGCAAGCACCTGCTGGTTTGGAATGGGAGCAGCCATGCCGTACGGGTTCATCTGTGGGTTGAAGGGCTCCATCGCCTGTTGCATAAAAGCACCGTGGAGGCCCTGTTGCTGTGTAACAGGACAGTCCTTGTGGGCGAGGAGTAACGTCTTGAGGTTGACAACCTCCTCCCTCAACTGTGTTATCTGAGCCGTCAGAGCGTCGTTTTCGCTACTGAATAGCTCGACCTTTGACTGGAGGTTAGCCAGCCACTGCTTCTTGCGCTGGCGACACTTGAGTGCAGCAACTCTGGTCAAAGTGGTTAGTTGAATTCAGCGATGTGGTAACAACGATCCCATAGCTCACCTGTTGCGCTCCAAGAAGTTCTTGCGCTTCTCTTCGTCAGTCATCTTTGACTTGGACCCGCCCTCCTCGTTTTCGTGCTTCATGTCGCCGTCGTCTTCTGACTGGCTATCATCGCCATTCATATCAGGAGGGGCCGCGTTATTGGTCTTTGACTTCTTGCTGGGGGGCGCCTTGGCCGGAGGCTCCTCTGCCTTCCGACGGCCGTTGGTCGCGCCTCCCCCGGTTGAGTTTCGCTTACCCTTGCCCCTGGCCGAGGGACGGGCTTGCTCGCTCTCATCCGACATGGCGCTCCCGCCCTCGCTAACGCCTCGTACTGAAGATCCAGCGCCAACTGAGCCGGCGCCGTTCACACTGATCCGAGGAGATGTGTCGATGCCCTGTGTGGGGGCAGGAGCGGGGTGTGACTTGGATTGGGGCTGGGTTGTGGACGCGTACACGGGAGCTTGAGCGCCGTTTCTACCTTGGGCAAGCATAAACAAACCGTTTGCCGCGTCGTTGTCGTGGGGGTCGAATTGCTTCGCTTCGGCCTTGACAGCAGGTGCACCGTTGGTCATATCCTGAGGCTGCGAAGTGACGGGTGGCTGTTGCTGGCCTTGGCTCTGGTTCTGCGTCTGGTTTTCACGTTTCGCAGCAGCACTCAAAGCGGTTCGGTGGAAATCAATAGTACTTGGTGTAGCACCACCGCTGGCAAGCTGGGCAAATAGTTGCTGAGAGTTGGGACTGGGAGCAGGGAACATGGAGCCACTGCCACCTGGTGTCAAGCCGGTTCTGAGTGACGACTCGTTCGGGGTTGGGAAGCCGCCTCGTAGGTGATGCGTGTCACTGAAATAATCGCTCGTCGGGCCGGACAACATGGCCGGGCTCAAGGGACCAGTCCGGAGAGAACCACCTCCCCAGTTGAACGGAGTTGCGCCGCTGCCGGGCAGCAACGAAGAGGGCGAAGTCAGGGCAGCAACGGATGGCAATTTCGTGCCTCCAGGTGTCTCTGGAGCGCCTCCGCCGAAAGACTGCTCAAAGGGATTGGGCTCCAGACTGAGAGATCCAGCGGCTCCGGCGCCGAAGTAATCGGGAGTGTTGCCAGCGACGGTTTGTCCAGGTCGAGGGGGAGGGCCGAGAGGTTTCGCGCCGTCGGCATCGGGCTTCAAACTCGGGTCGGGTTGCTTCACTTCAGAGATGGAGTCTGCTTAGTGATGAGCGAATGGACGGCGACGACAAGGACGGCGACGACAAGGACGACGAAATCCTTGTTGAGAAACGGCACAAAGTATCGCGATGCAAAAGAGATGAACGTACCTCGACGTGACGGTGTGGCATTGTTGGACTGTTTGGGAGATTTGGTATCACCCCTGGTCGAGGCATCATTCGGCGAGGTTCCCATGATGACGACAATGATGTATTATACTAGGTGAAAAGAGGGTTGTTGACGTTTGTGGGGTGGACGCCGAAGGCAAAAGGTGACGGCAGCAGGGTAGGGGTGATGTACGGTGGTGTTGGGGGGGAGGGCAAGTCAGATGAGGTCAGAGGACAGGACGCACGCAGCCAGCAGTGGGAGGAGAGCTTGCAAGGCCGAGTGGAAGCAAAGAAGGGAAGAGAGAAGAAACGCGATGATGGTATGTAAGATGGGAGAGACGGGCAAAGCAGCACAGCGCAGTGCAGCGACGGACGGCAAGAGAGACAGGGAAGGTTTTGGTTTGGTTAGTCGGTCAGAGGCAGCAGCTACGCTATTGCAGCGCTCCTCTGAGTGAGTTGGAAGCGGCACACGGAAATGGAGTAACTTTCGAAGATCGACGACGTGGTGAGGAGTGTAAAAAAATAAAAATAAAAAATTAAAAAAAAGTTGTCTCGCTGCGGCCGCCAGCAGAATAGAGAGAGAGAGATGGATTGCGTAGTTGTGGCCTCTCTGGATGCGTACCCGGGGACGTGCTGAGATCGAAGGGGGTGGGGGTGGTGGCAGAGCAAGAGCGAGTATCGAAGTGAGGATGGAATGTTAGGTGGGAAAAAAAACGGCAGACGTCACAGGTCAAGTATGACGTTGCGCGGTGGTTGATTTTAATAATAAAAAAAAAGGGCGAGGGCGCACGAGAGAAAAGAAAAAGGGTGGGCAGCGGCACACACTCCTGATACCAAGACGCCCAGGTCCATGTCCATGCCCATGCCCATCCACGCCCCCCGTCCTGGTCTGGTCCAGTCTCTATGTACAGCTTGTTCCTGCGCTGTTGCGCTTTCTGTTGCTTCCTGCTGCGAGAAACGCCGGGGTGTATGTGGGTCCATTTTTACGCACTGTACGACGACTGACCCAGGTAACCGAAGAACGGCTTACGAATGGGGGCTAGTCTACTCCACACACACGCAGCGTATCGCACCATCCTCTACCTACCTGGTACGGAACGATGACAACGTATTTGCCGGTAATGGCATCTTTCGTGACGCCCTCCAGCCTGCCTGCTTTGCCCTGGGTGTGTGTCCACGTCCGTCTTTTTCAACTATCTCTCCGTCTCCGTCCAGATTTTTTTTTTTTTCCTCCTCCTCCTTCAGCCAGCAGGCTAACGCTTGCCCGCCGTATCTCACTCAAACCTGGATCTGGTTCCGTCCACTGCCCTGATATCGTTGAACGGCCAAGGCAGAGGAAAAGGCATACACACCACCCTCACGCTCACTCACACACATACAATGATTAAACTCCGTCCCATATCGTCGCTTCAAGCAAAGGGCGGTAGATACCTGCAGATAGGCTGCCGACAACGTAATGGCGCTCACCATCTCGCTCGGGTAGAGGAGCTCGTCTTCTCTCTTTTTTCTCTTTTCTTTTTTCCCCATCTCCTTTTTGCCTCCATCCGCTCCTTGACTGTGCGAATTCACAGATTGCCTTAGACTTATCTTGATTTATCAGCTGAAGAAAATATACAAAACTGTCCAGACCGTTGTACTGCCCCAGACCGTCGCGATAAAATCCTGGGGTCTAGACGTCTTGGGCCAGGCCTAGGCACCTGCCCAGCTACCTACCTCCTACCTAGGTAGGTAGGTGATGGATTTTCCTCCTCGCGTAGGTAGTGTATATAGGTACTTAGGCATCGTCTGTCCCTCTCCCACAGTGCTTCACTTTATCCTTCGCGACCCATTGCGAGTCGTCCAGCAAGCTCGCTACACTGTGCAAGATACCTATAGAAGGCGAACCATCGACCGATGCCCAGTGTCACACTGTACGCGCGCCCACTACTCACCCATCATCGCCCAACCATACCAGCCCGTGTGCAAGAAGCTATACACGAGGTACGGTCAGAGGAAGAAGGAATGAGGAAATACAGGCAAGTCTAGTGGGATGGTCTGTCGCAGTGCGCATACCCCCCGTTTTGCACCTGTAATAAATGTACCACCCAGCCAGTGTCTGCAGCCAACGTTTTCTACTGTGGCTGTAAGTTGTCTTTCCTGTGGTCCCACCCCACTCCACTCCACCCACCCACACCTCCAAAGACCGCCAACCCCTGCATCGATTGCATCACTCTCCTTCCTGTCGCAATCATCGCAACCCGCCCGCCAACTTTCTCTCATTTTGTCGGTTTGCCTTTTTCTTCGTTTTACCCTTCCTTCTCTTTTCGCCTTCTTTGGTGTCGAGGTGGATGCTTCGAACCATCCACGGAGCCCGTTCTTTCATAACCGCCCGCCGAGCCTCACCCACGGCTCGCTCCATCACACATGACAAACATGCAATTCCGTCACTGCTGAGACTTCTTCGACCCATCAACCCGCTGCGCCGTACCTTGTCTTTCGCAGGTTCTGGGCCAGTCAGCGCCATCGAACCATCCGCACCGTGTGCCGCGCTAAGTGTCTAAGCATGCGGCCGTCAGGTCGTCTGGAGGAATCTGGCCCTCGACAAAACGTTACGGTGAGGTGATCGACATTTTTGTTTCTCTTTCTGGAAAACATTTTCCCCTCCCACATCCGCGACTAAGTACGTATGAGTAGGTATCCCAGCCGTGTAGCAACTGTACCTGTAATGTGGTGTACGGACATCAATCATCTGGGCTCGACCGCATTCGACAAGGCTCGCGAAACCTGGTTGTATGTGTGTGTGTGTGTGTGTGTCAGACTTTCGTCCTGTAAACTAGACGACTAACCAGGCCTTGACGGCAGCGGCTCTTGCAGATTTCTAAGCCGCACCTGCTCGACCCAGTCGGGGCCGACAGTGAACGACACCATGGGTGGGCTGGCAAACGAAGGGGTTCAACGCGACTAACAATTGAGCGTGGCAAATTGTGGTGCTCGTCCGCCAATGAGGTGCTGCATGGCACCGCGAATTGGTCAGTGAGGGAGGGCCCAGCATATGGGCCCCCGCCCTCCGAATGTCGACTTTTTTTTTTTTCCTTTTTTTTTTTAATTACGAAGAATTGCGTCACCGCGCTAGCACACGTCGGGCCACATCTATATCGAATCCGTTCCGGCACCTAGACACGGAAACGCAGACCAGAATGATCGCACCGTTTCCCACCTTCTCGCCCCCTTTGACAAGCGACTCGGCGCCTCGCATTGCTCAGCTCCCCCTCTCTCTGTCTCTCTCTCGCGCGTGCGCGCGCGCGCTGTTCAGCATTGCTCGACGATATGGATATTGTACTGCGAGTTCTCCGACCTGAGTTGGTCAGCTTCGACTACTCTCCCGTCTAGCCTCATCGGGACACGCCCATAACTAAGAATATAGAGTTTTCGTAAACACCATAAGTACCTACGCGCGCCCGAGGATGCGGCTTCGGCCTGTGCACTCACAAACAAGTACTGGTGCGCACTGTCCTGGTGCTATTGTTTGGCTTCTGCGCTGCGTTGGTGGCGTCATCAGACATGACGTAACTGTGCTGTTGAACTATCGGCGAATGGGATGCCTATCCGTATGGCCCAATGAGCTTAGAATATGGTGCTGAGCATCAACGGCCTCGCCCACGCTTGTCGCCCGGCACGGTCGGCAAGTCTCTCTTTTTTTAAGCTAACCAACGGGCCCTGGGTCCGTCTGTACGATCCATTCGCGCGCGTTCGGTTCGGCTCAGGCCCAATCTTATCGACGGCAGACTGCGATTTTGACAGGACCGAGTATGTACACGACCGTGACAGGCGACGGTTGTCGAAAACTCTCATCGTCCTCCCGATCATGCTCGTAGATACCTAGGTAGACAAACCCACGGGCTACTTTAAGAGACGGCCACCTGCTTGCTTGCTTAATGGTGTTTGGTTGGGTTTTTGCTGCACTCTTTCGCGAGTCGAATACCTACCCAGGATCTGAGTCGCAGGTTCGGGACAGGGTACGTATTCCCGTAGAAGGACTTTGTCGGCAGGTCAGTTACCAAATGATGACGCACTAGACCGGGAGCACAATCCTTGTGCCCGCAGCCGGGGGTGGCTCCCCTATGCCCGCACCATCCACCATACGCGCACACGCACTGTGCTCGGCTCCAATCAGATAGGTATCGTACTGCCTTTTCGCGTCGCGACGTACCTATCTTAGGTAGGTATTGTAGGGGTACGCTCCGGCAGTCCAACATGGCCTGTCTGTTCACTCTACCTACCTACACTACACACTACACTGCTCTACTCTACCTACCTTGTTATAAGACGGACTTGGGTTTGGCTCAAACAATCGGGCTTTTGAAGCTTCAGCAGGGATACACTAGATCTTCTGACGGAACAATGACGATAGAGGAAAGCCGATTGTTTGGTGAATGTGACGGCACGTCTGATAAGCAACCTCAACCAAAAGCCCTCTGCCGTACCTACCCTGGGTAGGTAATTGTCGATTTACAACCTTGAGGCTCGATTCCGATCTTGCAGATCAAGAATGTCGGATGGAACTTCGGATCCAAAAACCCACGCACGCACGCCCACGCCGCCCGCGCCCACACGCCGGGCAGAAAACACGCTTCATAATAGCATAAGGGCGTATTTCGGCATAGGTAGGTAGGTAAGTAGGTAGGTATGTAGGTATCCAGCTTCGGTCGTTCTTTCAGTCTGGCTAGCGCATCTGCTCCCCCACTGCCCATTCCCTCGGGTCGCCGCCTGATTAAGCCTCAACTCACACACACACACACACTCTCTCTCTCCCTCTCTCTCCGGTCCCTGGCGGAGGATCTCGTCCGAACAACTCCACCCCAGCTCCGACCCATACTCCCTCCCGTCATCGGCACGTTTCGCGTGGCAACGCTACCTGTGGCCCCCTGTTGTCCACGTTACTTCGCTACTCAAACCACCGCGTCAGCTCCAAAACATAACTACAGCTTGTCGCAGATGGCTAGCTAGCTATTCACCTTGGGCCCCAATAAGGTGGTATGGTGCCTCGCAACTTCACCTTTCAAACGGCGATCCTAGCAGCCTAGGTAGATGGGCGGAAGACGGAGGGGCGAACCGCGCCGACAAATGGCTGGCCATCCCAAGCGGTCGTTCCGCTCCGCCAATGCTGTGTGTCATGATGTGTCTAAACAGCGGCAAAGTGCTGAAGCTGGTGGCTGGGAAGCGGGAGGCTATTCCACCCTAGGCTCGAATGTTGTGCGGATATCCCACTCTCAAGTTATCACAGTCGGCTTTGGACTAGGTATTCGGCACCTGGGTCGTTTAGCGAGCGTTGGTCGCAGTCTGCACTGGTACTCGAGGTCTCCAGCAACAGCACCAACAACAACAAGTAGTTTACAAATTCCACGTACGACAGACGCGCGTAGAAGACTAGGCCACTCGGTGTCCGGTTTGTGCGACGCGACGAAGAAATTGAAAGCAGCTTTCTCGTTTAGCAAAGACAGCGGAGGGAGAGAACCGCACACCCAACCACCTTATCTGACCATTGACGAACTGCGGCATACCTACCCATCTCAACCAAGATCCCTCGCGGCATGTGTGGGCTGGTTGCGCACCGAGATGTGTCTTGTGCAACGTGGACGATCGCATTCTCAGACCTCAGTCCCAGCTCAGATGGGCTCGAGATTTCTCGATGAACGGCTTTCATGAGCTTTTCCAATGGTGTTTTACACGTGCCCTGGCCCGCGCCCCCTTTGGCATGTTTGTCACACCGAGTTTCTCAGTGGATGAAGACTTGGGCCGTCTTCCGCTAGCATTCCAATGTTTTAGGAAGATGTTCCACCATGGCCATTACACGTTTTGCAACTCCCCACCCGTCCTCCCCTCCCCCTTCCCCTTTGCAATCGCGTAAGGATCGGTCTAGCAGGGGGAATATGGAAGGCTTTTTTCACAACTTGGCGGAAGCTATGCGTTCCTTGAATTTGCCCAGCTTCTCCACCCGGAAGCCATGCCGTGGCGCGTGCACCCTCGCCGGCCCCTTGGGCCCCTGGACCTCGATGACCACCTCGTCCCCGTCGAGACTCACCAGCCTCCCGGTGTCCTTGTGCGAGGCGCCCGTGTCGGCGGGCCAAAGGATGACGTCGTCGCCCGCCGCGAGTCCCTCTGCGGCCACGAGCGCGTCCGCGGCATTTACCCGGCCCGCGGCCTCATTGTACGGCGACGAGGCGACGATGCCCGCGGCCTCGTCCCCGGACACCGTGGCAACCTCTGGCGCCGCCTTTTTCGCCGACTTCACGACCTTCTGGAAGCGCTCTATCCACGCAAACACCTTGGGAAACCGCTCGGCCGAGATCTGCTCCAGGGGCAGCGCGCCGGGGATGCCCGCGAGCCAGTGCGGGAGCCACACGGCCTCGATGTCCGCCAGCCCGGGCCCGTCCGTCTTGAGGACCCAATCCCGTCCATCGGCGAGCAGAGTCGTCTCGAGCAGCTCCATGGTGCGGCGGATCTCGTTGACGGCCGTCGGCCGCCCGCGCCGCATGGTTTCCACGGAGAACTTGCCGCCGACGTAGCTCTCGCGGTCTTTGAACCAGGTGCGCTTGGGGTCCCGCAGCATCGGCAGGTCCGTGGGGAGCAGGTTAATGGCATTGGAGAAGACGCCGCTGTCTATTATGAGGGCCTCGAGGAGGCGCTCCACGGCGGCCTGTTCCGGGACGGCGGCGCCGAGGCGCGGGCGCGAGGGGTAGAGCTGCTCGAGCTTGCGGAGCATGAGGCGGGTGTCGTAGTAGATGTCGCGGCCGATGACGAGAATCGGGATGCGACGGTGGACGATGCCGAGCTTCTCGACATCCGCCCGGGGGAGGACGGGGGGTTGCATCTAGTGTGTGTCGTGTGAGTGCACGGTTTTCTGATGAGTGAGCAAAAGCAGTGCGGCAAACGTACGCATTGGACATATGGGATACCCCTGAGCGCAAGGTACCACACAGTCCGCCGCGCGTACGGCGAAGCAGAGTAGTGGTACAGCACGATCTTCTTTTGCTCGTCAGGCGAGGCCATTGCGGACTGCCTGGCGTGCTGTCGCGGACCGTGGGTGAGATGCGGTAAGATGTTGTGCAGTCAGTCAGACGGTGAAAGCACGGCGGTACGGAATCGGGACTGGGTTATGGCAGCGAGGAAATCCGTCCCATTCGGCGTGACTCGTTGTGTAACGGATAGACGAACCGTGATCGACACTGTTGCAAACTGCTTTGTAAAAAGGGGGGTGGTTTGGCGGACAGGGAGTAGTAGTAAGATATACAATGATATATATATATATACAAGTATGTATGTATGTATGTATGTATGTATATATGTAAAGGAGGAACACATAAGTAAATGCGCGCGGCAACTTTGCAGGTCTGGATGACGTGAGGAGGTTGATGCGGCAGCCGAGGTGAGGTAAGAGATGCCGAGGCACGACACACAAACCCCCAAAGCTACTGTATGTAGACAGCCGGCCAATGGCATGGCTCTGGGAGGGGTCGTTCACCTGAGTGGGCTAGCCAATTGGGTGTAATACCTTCCAACCTCGCCGCTGGCGCGAGCGCCCTGTCTTTAGTAGTCTTGAGCAAGAGGGCCGTCGACAGTCTCCTCTACATGGCTTAGGATAAAGAAGCGAGTTGAGTCATGTAAAGCACTCGCGATTTTGTACATTTGGGCCGGATAAGGTAAGCCGGTGCTAGACACTGAAATGTCACTCGTCAAACATATCATGTCCTCGGGCTCACGGCTTTACAAATCCAGCACGACGCGGAAATGGTTTGTAAAAGAGCCCTTCAGCCCGAAACGTATATTAGTCTGCATCCCGAGGAAAGATATACTGAAATGAAAGATATGGGCTGGAGTTGAGCCTCACATGGACCCTCGTGCGGCCGCCAACCTAGACCCCATGAGCACAGTTTATCGGTTTCTTTCACACGCCCTGGTTTCGTCATCGAAACAACTCGATGCAGCACAGAACTCGAATTCCTCTCATCTGCATTGTTTCCTGTCACGAGTATCATTGATGGCTGTAACATGCAGGCTCAAATCTCCACCTCTTTACTTGTCCAAGTCACGGCTCAAACTTGATCTTTTTGGCCGCCCAGATACCGGTTTTACACGCCTATCCTGTTCCATGCTGGATGGAAAATAAGTAATCCCATCATCCAGCTGCTCCAAACCAAACCTTCGTGGCGTTCAACCTTGCTCTTGCCGGTGGGCTCTAATCCAGTAGTTTGACTGGATGTAGATACCATAGTTGAAAGAGTCCCAGGGGGCTCAAGGGGTCGCATACGGTTGGCTCATGCCGTCGAAGCTGCTGCCAAACTCCACATCAGCAACATGGCCAACACCCCAAAGCAGCCTGGGAATCCGCCAGCTTACCTCGGAGAATACCTTGTTCAACCCGATCAACGCCATAGGCCGTCCGAGACACTGGTACCTCCCATAGCCGGAAATCAGTTCAAATGTCGACTCCATCGCGCGCAGCTCCTGCTCCGGTGTCGTACCGCCCTGGTCCTCGGCCAGCCAACGCTCCGGGCGGAACTCCTGTGCGTCCGCGCCTCACATTTCCTCTCGGCGTAACATGGGCCACATGGGCAACCCGACCCGTGTGTCACCGTGTCGGATCCGACAATGCTTGACTGAAGGTTATTTTTGGGGAACCCGGGAGGTCATAAAGGGGTGGTGACCTTACATTTGGAGAATGATCTCGGACTCGGCTTCCACCTGTGTCAAGCCAGGGGCGACGAAGGAGCCCAACATGTCCCTCTGAACCTTTTTGGCGGGCCCGAAGCGCTCGGCGGCCTCCTTCTTGGCAGTCCTCTGCTCGAGGGTCAGCGAACAAGTCCATTTTTTCAAAACCGGGCCACGCCAAAGCGGATAAGAAGCATCTCGCATCATCACCTTTCCGAACCCTAGCGGGTCCTTCTCCAACGGCAGCAGTATCCGGAACAGAGGCGAAGCGAACAGGCGAATAACCCAAAGGCACACAGTTGTCGCCATCAACATTGAAAGGCTATCTTACGTCGCCTTGATATACTCATACACGTCCGAGTCGGTTTCGATAAAGCCGAACGGCTTTCCAAAAGCGATATCCGAGGCGACGTCAAGAGTGACGAACTGCGCCTTGCGGCCAAAATCTAATGGTTTGCCCGCATCAATGTGCCTTTCAATTAGTCTGAAAAGCCGCGAAAGGTTTTCTTCAATATTGTTTTCAAGGCCTTCTATCTCACGGCCAGAGTACTGCACACTGTCAGGCGCGCCATGCTTGTTGGGTAATGTGTGAAGTGACTTGAAGTGGTAAAGTGAGAGGTTGTGATTTACACCAGCCGTCATCTTAAACCGCAGCTTGGAGTACTCGTCCTTATCCCTCGACTACAAGACGTGTTTCTTTGCTGGGTTGAATCGCACGGCGTCGTAACAGTCCGGACGGCAATGATCCCTCCGCACAGCGAGGATGCGCTTCAAGAGCTCCGGATCGTCGTTGACGAGGTCGTTGAGGCCAACGCGCGCAAGAGATCCTGGGTTGGTCCGAAATAAGCGGCCAATTATTGCGAGGAATATCGAGTTTAAGTTGACTAGTCACAACAGTGTAAGATAACTCGACATATTTTTGACTGGCACGGTACAAGTCGAGGTGTCCACGGCGCCCTGTCACGATCCGGAGATACCATAACCTTGACACGGCGGCCAGCGGTGGACCCTTGAAGTATCGACGTCTCCGATATTGCCTCATAGTTACCGACGGCCGATGTAGAAGGAGGGTCAAAGACATAAGAATGGTAGCAGACTGGCCCATTGACCGCGAAAAGTCTGGAAGAGATCGAACGGATTGACCATTGCCTGAATCTATTTTCTACGGATTTGGATACAAGGCAGCAGTGCCTCAGACGGTGTGTAAGTTGTCAGTAAGATAGATAGACAATGGTGCGCGAGTCGTTGGCCGTCAAGTCGATAACTTTTAGACGACTGCAAAGCCACTGATACTTGAAGAAAGCAGGCTAGGTGTGTCGGCTTACTGAAGGCAACCCCGGTCGGCAACCCCCGGTGTAACGTGGCTTGAGCTCGCGACCTTCATGTTTCTGCAACAGCACTTGATAGAGATCCTGGAGAAGGAATAGGTAATCGGATGACGCAGAAACGTGGAGCGATATGGAGAGTGTGAGCGATTATAGCATGCTGGTCTCAACTGATCACTTTTATTTTCTTTCATGAAGATGCTGTGAGCCAACAATACTGCTCCATCGCTCTATCTGACAATGATGACCATGAAGAGGAAGAAGGGCTGCCATTGATGGAGCAGCCCACCCAGGAGGTGACAGACGCCTGCCACATATGCATATCTCGCCGAGGGGCGGTGTTGCCATGTGACCCGTTCCGTTGGAAAATATCGCCTCGTCCACCGCCTGCCTCTGTGCTGCCAGTCACCATCTTACTGCCGCGCAGGTGGTGCTTAAGTCCCAATGAATCCTTGCCGCGTCAAATCAACCCTTGATGTATCCCGCTTTTCAACCTCAAACCGAAATATAGAGCACGAAGAGATGGTTGACTCTGTTAGTGAAAGACGGGCGATGCTACAAGGTTGGGATAGGTCTCCGACGCCAAGGGTTGTCGGGTCATTTCGGCGGGTATCCTTTCAGTCTACCTAGGTAGGCACCGAAAAGAATCTTTTCCGGAACAGTGGAGGAATTGATAAGACCCCGCAATTAGGCAAAGCACCGTTACATATCGAGATGGACAAGATCTGTCAAGACACAACTCGGGTGTGCGAAGACATCTCGTCTAGAGGAGTAAGCAGTGGTCTACTTGAGGCCGTTTTCCGTTCCGCCGTCGGAGGCGTAGCTTCACTCGCCAGTCCTAGTGGGACAGGTGGATACGAACCGATCCAGACGTTGATATTGCCAAGTAGGTAGATCAGGCAACCTCATGGGTGGCTCACGCAACTGGCTAGGATACCCTCACTGAGTGTTGGCCGTTCTCCTCTGTTTCTTCCCAGTATCTACCTTACGCCAAGTCTCGGGAATGATTGCGACATTATGGGAAAGTCTCAGAGCAAGCCCGGTGAAAGCGGCACACATGCGGTGGATCGCTCACCATGTTTCGCGTTGCCCATCCGAAAGCATGTCGCTGGCTGACGGCCACACGGGTAGACTGCGCTACCGGAAACGGCTCTCCGTGCCCCACCTCACGGCCCGAACGACTGGGTCGCACAGCGCCGACGGTCGGACCTGCTCGAAGACACCCGAGTTCGTCGAGTCAGCGGCGTGCTACTTGCAATAGCACCCTGCTGCAGGATCCTTGGGTGCGGCATGCGACCGTGGCCGGGGCCGCCTGAGCAGTGCCCCGCAGAGACAAAGTTTCTGAATGGGTTCACCTGGTCTTGTTGTCGGGGAGAAAGGGTTCGCCAGACGGCGGGGATGCTGGCCTAGACGCATCAACAAGGCAGGGTCAGAAGCTGTGGCACATGGTCCAACGTCAACATCCGCATTTTGAAGCGATACACGAAATTTAATCTACGGCCTCGTTGCGCCTACTCACGACTGTGTAAGGCCAGTTCTCCGGACTCAGGTACGACGGACTTGAGGTCCTGGTAAGCCAAATGCCAGTCAAACCCGCTGGTGGACACGGGCTACTGCCCGACAGAAACCAGCGCTGTCGACCCATCTTATCCCGTCCAACCTCTGGTTGCAGCCGGTGGTTGCATCTCTTCTCGGGAACCTTGGGCAGGCATGCCGGTGCCTCCGCCGACGAATCGGAACCCCGGCGGTAGTAGCCGGTCACGCCAGAACCGTCCAATGTTTCTGAGTCGTTCCAGAACCCCCCCCCTCCCGACGGAAACCGGGACCTGGGATGAATCGCGTTTACACGCTCGCGGAGGGCCCCTCTTGTTGACGACCTCAACAAGTTGTTCAATAGTCTGCACCGTCTGATCCGGGCACCAGGAAGCATGGACTAACTTCCGGGTTGCTTAATACAAATTCAAGGCCCGGTCAGCAATGTGTTGTTTGCAGGCCACAACAAACACAGTTGCAGAAACTCGGACTCTCAACAGTTTCCATTGGATGCATACTGCCGTTGTGACACAGGCACACAGGAGCCAGAGCCAACACAAACATTGTGACAATCTGCACGATGTATGGCCCGCCATCGAAATGGAACGCTGCATCGGAAAGGACTCCGGAGGTGAGCAAGGCATACTGTAAGCGCACTTTGACTATTTTTTGTATGGAACGCCAAGGAGCTTCAAACTGGCAAATCCTATTGCGCCTAAACTATTCCTGATATTCGGAATGTCTTCTAATATTTGTCCCAAGCATTTGGTGGCCCTTGTCCACAACTCGGCCCTGAACCACACTCGACCAGATCCCGGGAGGGGGGGGGGGTTCGGCACGCAAACCAAATTATGGTGGAATACAGGGCTCAAGCAGACACGTCTGCAAGAGTAGTAAGGCAAAAAGGATGTCGTTGACTTGATGAGCTACGGGATGCTTTGCCACCCCTAGCCCCCCGGAGGAAAGGCATGCCGTGACGCAACCGTGGCATGATACGAATAGCTGCGGGTGCGTGTTCACGCTGTAAAGCAGAGTGGAATGAGGAGCCGGGGCACGGCGCCATGTGCTGGGTGGACGGACATGCGGGGGACGAGAGTATCTGTACAGGTATGTAGCAAGGTCGTCAGCTCCCCGTAGCGGGCAGGTCAATGGGTGCTTCATGACAAGCCGCCACAAATTGAACGAAACCAAGGAGCTAATGAAGAGTGATGTAATTGTGTACACCACTCTTGGATATGTGACTTGTTACTCAGGGAGCCCTGGGGCCGGGGGGGGGGGGGTTCTCCGGATAGTCACCGGGCCGCAGTTACGGCAAGCGCGGCATACTCAATCAGAAATCGAGGGTCGAAAAATATAATTGCACACAATAACTCAGTCTGAGGAAGCTGCAGCTCTTAGGCGGCAGGACGCCACGGAAAGTGTGATGGGAGATGAGCATTGAATATCGTACTCGACACGCCAATCCGACTCGCCCAAGCGTAGCGGCAGCCTTAGGCCGAGACCGGCAGGCCGAGGCCGGCAGGCCAAAATCAAGCCAGTCGCATCCAGGTGCGTCGAAGTCTCGGTGACACGAGTAGGTACTCGGGGAAAGCCATAGATCCTGAGCTTCACGTCATTGTCAGACCGGATCGGGGCTCACAGTGTGGAGGGAGAATGCAGGGACAAGAGGGCGCCCCCCCCGCTATGAACGGTTGGCACGGGGGCGAAATGAAGCCTTGCTTGGATCGTGGCAGAAAGAGCCACAGCGGACCGGGGCTTGAAGGGGCACAGACCAAACCAGACCAGACCAGACCAGATTAGACCAGATTAGACCATGACGGGAGACACAACTCGAGCCGCAAGGGGCTATTTACGTCGCCTGTGTCAGTAGTGAAGTCGTATGGATACGAGGCGGCTGCTTGGTTAGGCGACGTCGGCTTGAGGGAAGAAAAGAACAACGGCCACCCAGATTGGCCGGCATCGTTGATGAGGCTGCCGGCTTGCGTAAGCAATTGGTGTGCCACGTCCCGATTCCGCATCATTTTCCGCCAGTATCCCCCGTAGGATCTGGCTTGGAAATCGAGTACCTGTGCTGGGTAAAGAAGCCCCTGTTTCTAGGTGGTGTAAGAAGACCAATGGCCACCTTACGAACCACTACAGGCGCCTGTACTTCGGGCATCGTTTCCGTGTCTAGGTAGGTAGGCAGGCCTCTTCGCAGTACCTGTAGGTAGGTTTGGGGGGTGAGTGAGTGTTCAGTCCAGTCCAGTCCAGTCGATGGGCCCCGCCCGTCACTCAGCTAGGTTATCCCCAGAGTTTGGGGAATGGGGAATGCAGGAAGTTGGGGGTTCCTTACTTTGGGGGGCTTCTCCGCAAACCGTATGAGAACCCCACATTCCTCTACCTGGGTACCTGGGCACGTACCTGGAGAATGGGGCTACACTACGGATAGGTAGACAACAAAAATTTATCCACCCTTGTCCTTCGGTGTGGAAGCAGAAAGCCATTTCATCACGGATGGATGAGAGCCACCCCACACAAAGAAAGAGACTCCGACGACCCGGCGCACCGACTTGCCATCGGGAAGGGAGACGATGCTGCTACGGCATAGCATGAACGAAATGGAGAAATGTCATGGGCTGGGCACCTGCCTGTAGGATTCATAGTGAGCAAGAAACCCCGTCGCTTCCAGGAATATCAATCGATACTCGGCGACCATTGGAGGATATTCTGGCCTCCCCCGTCGCTTCTGTGGCCAGACAGGGGTGGCTGAAACTAGCCTGTACTTCATACTGTATATTGCCGGGCTCTTTTTGGGCTTTTGAATGCTTGACACAGGGATAAGCCCGCCGATTCTTGAGTTCCATCTATCTCGTCTTTGATCTTGGGCAATCTGGAGGAGAGGGAGGGGAAGGACTGGACACGCAGCTAGGGGCGCCACGCCATGAGAGTTGGAATGGGGTCTTTACTCGGAAGGAGACCACCAAGGTACAGGGTGACTGAGACCATCAGCGCCTGAGGCAAACGGCTTACAAGGTTCTCCCGCATGATTTCTCGTCCCGTTAAGGTAGGTAAGGCAGGTACTGAAGGTAGGTACTACACCTACATCGGGAGATGAACAGGGTACAAGTTCCGACTTCCGGTGAATGGAATGACCTTGGACAGACCAGACGGACTCTCGGAGAAGGCGTCCCGTCTTCGCCTTACCTTTCGTCCAGTCGATCCATTTGGCTAGCAAGTCTCCCCCAACGTATGCGCTCCAGGCTGCCGTGAGATTGTTTTGTTTTGTGCATACTTAAGCAAGGAAATCCGGGGGTCACGCAAACCAATGAAAACAGCAAGGACGGCATGGCCCAAGTCGAATGGGCGGTGAAATTTGGCGTACCTGTACAAGGTGCTGGCAGCAGAGGAGTGCGTGGTGTACCCCAACTCGCCGAACCCCCTACAGGAAACGATTCTGCTTCCCCGACTAGGGAGCCCATCTCTTGATCTGAGGCGTACCTACACCGGCGTCGATGTGTTGGTCGTCTGTCTCCTGGGATCCTTGTGTCCTGCGGAAACAACCGGGGTACGGAGGAAGAGAGGGCCATAGCGGCAGAAAATCTAGACCCGTCTGTCTGCCTTTGGCTTCCATTGTTTTCTCCCGTGTGCTCTGTATCGCCCAAGACAGAGATACTGTACAATTTGCTCCCATTTTCCCGACAAGCACTTCCTCTTACACCGAGCCCCCGAACGGCCAACCAACCCGGCCAGTTCTCCTCTCAAAGAGGCAATGTGGTTACGATCCTGGCATCCTGGCATCCTGGCAGGGGCATACCTAGGCACCACAGTACCCACACCGCCCTGTCATGGAACATTCCTCCCCTTCCAGTGCCCAGTGAAAAGCCGGGGAGGATCATCTTTGCAGACTGGGAGCTTGTTTGGGGCCAGCCAACAAAAACAGATGCGTTGCGGGCCGCGGTACACCAGGAAAGACTGGACGCGGCATGACATGTTGTTGCCTTTGGGCTAGCTGACATGCCTAAAGTAAAAAAAACAAGACCGGATTTTTTTAGTTAGGAAAAAGAAAAAAGTACGGGGCAGGAAACAAGCACACTTTGGTTTTATTGGGGATGCAACGTATGTATCAACCCTCCTCCTCTCCCACCCTAAGGAGGGTGAGCACCGTACCGTGGTGGGCTCGCCGGCTGGCTGATTAGCAGCAAGCAGTGGTGAATAAAGTCCGGCCATTGCAACTGAGACAGTCATCTTGCGCATCCGTCCTGACACAAGCCAGCCAGCTCCGTCCTGCCCAGACCCATTGCCCCCCTCCGGTGCATATCCCATCTTATACTTTGCCTTAAATTGCGACATTGCACATCATAAGCCTCGCGCGTGCCAGCTCCGCAAGTCAGTCCACAGACAGTCTTGTGCCCCGTACGAAATACCTACCTGTCACCTTATCAAGCTTGTCTCGTCTCCTCCCAAGCCCGCTCGAACCAAGGTCCAGCTTCCCCCCCTCTTCTCCACGTCTGTCTTGTAAGCTCCGTTATAATCTCAGGTCAAGACCATATCACTTCTTCCCGGTGCATGATGGCATCCAGCTGTTTCTGATCCCTGCCCTGTACAAGTCACATCCTCTCTTTCCTCTTCTCCTCTTCGCCCCAGACTTCTCTCATCAGTGTCTTTGCTCATATCCCTTCTTCATTCCAACCCCTGATTCCCCCCCCCACGCTTCTGTTGAACCCCGGGCTACCTTCTGCAACCTTACCCGCCGCGCCTTTCTTTCCTCGATTCGCCCCTGCCCATAGCCCACACTTTGACCGCTCGCTTGGGTCTTTTTTATTTATTTATTTCCCCTTCTCCCCCAAGCATTCCACCACCCTTGCCGCGTTTGCGCACCGACTTGACCGGCCCTGTGAGGTGTCCACGATACAAGGAAGGAATTGTGAAATCTCTGTTACGAATCGCGCACAAACGCCACCCCCCGTCGTCTCACCCTTTTACTCCTGGCCCTGTCTTCTTCCTCTCTGCTACTGCTTCGCGCCTCCCGACTTAAATATCCCATCGCCTGCACTCCCCATCTGGATCAGCCACTCCCACTTCACCTACTGCTCCCATCTACAATAACAAAGCTCTGCTTTGCCTTGACTGGATCGACATCAATTCAACCCTCGCCAGCGCTTGTCAAACAAGACTATCCATCTACCACAGGCTTTATAAATCCCTGTCACTCCCCCAGACCCGTCCATACAACCCATTCTTCCCGGTACGTGGGCCCCGTCGACCATCTATGATATCATTGAGTGAGGCGTTGCGTCTCTGACACTACCTGGCAGCTCTTCAAAGTCCGCAACGACAACATCACCAAAAATGCCTGCAAGTCAGATTGCTTCGCCTATGCCCATTCCTCCCCAGCAGAGGAATTTGCGTCTGATGACGGGCCATGATCTTTACACCAGTCTCAACGCAACCCTCGCTTCAACTACCCACCGCCCGGTGACGCCCGTCCATATGATCCGAGAGAACGACTACAGCGTACCCGCCCCTCCACCACCAAGCCCGGTCTCTTTTGCGGCGGAGCACTGGCAGTCATCGATCCGCCGCTAGACTGCCTCAATCAGGTTTACCACCAATGAACAATCTACCCTATGTTTGACACATACGGGTTTCTTCATTTGTACAATCAGCATATGGACTATCATGGGAGCAATGGGCGAAATGGGATACAAAGAAAAAAGTCATTCGAGTCGCGAACAGTGTTTACGTTCAAGGGCAGGCAACAACATTGGGGTTTCTTGTTGGTCTGCACATGGTATTGGCAGCAAAAACCGAAAACTGGTGTTAGCTGGGGACGAGGAGCATCTACGGATCGCCCGTAATTGTGTGTGACTGCATTCGTGCCTATCAAGGAAACTTTATCTTCGTGCTATGAAATGACATTGATACCAAGCACCTTTCCGCTACTTGGCCTGTTTTGAATGTGGTATCGAGTTACGTGGGCCCGAGGAGGGTGGGTGTTCGCCGGGGAAAGGGCCGTCCCATGTCTGGCATGACGTGGATCGAACATGACAGGTGTGAAGCGAACATGGACAGGTGGGCGAACCCCAAACAGTGATTTGCATCGATTGCCAAAATTGGAACGCAGCATTGGATGTCGGATAGAGGAAACGCCAAGTCTAGACTTTCCTTCTTCTTTGGTGCCAACCCTTATTTCTTTTAGGTAGGTAGGCAGGTAGGTATGTACGAATAGGGAGTGTCGCGCTTTCCGTTCGTTGTCCGTTTACCACAAAAAAAGGAAGGATGCTGCCGAGGGTTGCCCCGTCGTGTGTGCACGGACCAGAATAGCCGACGCGCCCCACCCACTTAACGCGACTTCCATCGTGGATTACTGTCAAAAAACGCGTCGGTCGCGGACGTGTGGTCGGCGACCCCCTGACCAGGCGCGTTGCTAGCGGTCGTTGCTCCCATCATCTCGGCTCCCCACTTCCCTTCCAATATACAAAACCTCTTCACGCTTCCTCGCGACTTCCCACGATTTCTCACCACTCCTTCCACAGCAATTCAGACTTTCACAACGCTTGCAATACACCCTACGCTTTGCAGCTTCACCCTGAGCCTTCCTGTCGACCGGTCTTTCGCGTCTTATACCCGCTTCAGCAGTTAAACATCTCGACGCAATGGCTCGTGCAGCTTCGCGTCGGCAGGTCAAGCCCGATCCCACGCCGGCGATCAACCTCATCGGCAAGTACGGCCGAGTTTCCAAGACACATCCTGTCTCCGAGGACGGTTCTGTGAAGAAGGCCTTCTATATCGAACTACCCAGCTCTCGCCCAGCCACGACAGTGGAAGCCACGACGGATATTAAGATCGAGTCCAGCCCCGAGAGGGCCCTTCCTCCCACACCAAGCTCCTCCAGAAAGCGCAAGGCCAGATCCACTGAAAACGACACTCCCGATAGACAACCCAGAAACGACGTCCTGTCGCCTGAGGTTCTGAAGCGTCGACGACTATGCAAGGATGAGCCTGTTCATGTCAATAAGGAACCCACGTCGGCAACAAGCACCCTCTCACCCCGGAACACTTCATCTGTTCACGCCGACGCTCGCCGAAAGACACGCAAGTCGGACGTCATATCCCAAGCAAAGACTGAGGCTCGCAAGGCCAACCAAAAGGTCAAGCGGTCGAGGAACCGCGATGCATCCGCCGGGCCGGAGGTCAAGGAGGAGCCGACCAGGAAGCAACTGCCAGCCGAGCTTCTCGACCTTCTGGACCTCCAGCGGGCGATTCTGAAGACCGTCTCCCTCCAGCTGGTGCACCAAAACAACAACACACCCCTCGACATCAGCAGCGTCACACCTCACGTCGCCCGCACCTGGGGCAAGCGGAGGGTCACAGTGGACGACATCCGAACATGCATTGCGATCCAGGACGCGAATCTTGCCGGCCGGCACGATGGAATTATAGGCTCCCCCTTTATCGTGACGGACTACGGTCGCGGCAAGCTCTGCCTCGAGATGGACCCGACCAAGAGCATCAGCCGCATAGATGAGGATCAGCTGTGCCGGCAGTTCGAGGAGAACTTGCACATCATGTGCGCCCAGCGAGCGACGGATGAGATGTCCGATCTGGACCTGTGCTTCGAGAGCCTGAGCTTTGACGACCTCCCCAAGTCCGACATCACCGTCCGCCACACTGCCATATCTCAAAACCCCGTCTTCGCCAAAGGCCAGCGTGCCCTGAGCGCGCTCAAGGACGGCATCATCCAGAAGCAGCAACAGAAGGAGGCTCAAGTGGCGGCCTCAAAGCGCCCGGCTCTTAAGCCCGACGGTACCAAGATGAGCCTTCTCGACAGGCTGCGCGCCAAGGAGGAGGCCAATGCCCACATCCAGCTACCCACGGGCCCCGAGCTTGCGAGGAAGCGAGCGCTGGCGCGTGCTGTTGACATTGCTGCCATCATCTCGATGCTCGTCTCTTCGTCCAACGCGGCCGGCCAGCCGGTCATGTCGTTTACGATGCCCATTCTGCAGCAGAAGCTGAAGGATTCCGTGCGGGTACCTATGCCCGTGGAAGAGGGTATCCAGACGGTGCATCTCCTCGCCAACGAGGTTGCGCCTGAGTGGTTGAGAGTCGCCAGCCTGGGCGGAAAGGAGCACGTCGTCGTCCAGACAAGACGGAAGCCGTACGACACGGAACTCGCCGCGCGGGTGATCAAACTCTCTGCATAGAGGGAGGAAGGTGATGAAAGTTGCGTGTTGGAGAGATATGAGAACCTTTGTTCTTTATTGTCTTCTTTTGGAATGAATGGATGCATGGTATGGCGTGGGCTTTTTTCTTCGCCTACGGAGTTTGGAAGATACCACGAAGATGAAGTGTAGGCAGGCGTTCGGTTCCGCTAGATGGACCAGTCGCTGGCTTGGGTGCCCGGAATACTAGGAACTAAATTAACGTACGCATAAACACACACACATATATATAGACAAGACACTGCGGACGGGACGCAGATAATGGATTTCTTGTAATCGTCAGCTTCGCAGTACCGACTCATCTATTGTGTTGTAAAACGTCTAGGAACCGCAACCAGCGTCGAGAGCCAATCTCTCGAGACCCTTTGTCCAGCTTCGATGTTTCTCAGTCTTGTTCGTGTGCTATGCAACCTGCCCGGTCATAAATCAAGACCTTTTCGCCCTTCCAAAGACCAGACTCCCAGCGAAAGGAAGGGTTGGGGATTAAATGGGCGAGCTGCGAGCGCTCAATCTCGCAGGGTTTCCCTCACCCTCGTCCGGACCCCCCTCCCATAACATTTCCCACCATTTGGTTTTTCGACACAACAACGAGCAAGAGAAGAGGTTAAGCAATCTCCGTCGTGGAGACCAGGGCTTAACCCGCTCACTTCTTCTTGGCGAACCGGGGCGCGCCAATGTCGTTGCCGCGCAGCTTAACGTTGAGGACACGTTCCATGGCGGCGAGAACCTTCTGATCGGGGGCGGCGGTGCCGCGCTCGAAGTCGGCGACGACGGACTGGGTAGTGTTGCACTTGGTGGCGAGGTCCTTCTGGGTCATCTTGGGCTCCATCTTCTGGCGCGTATGGGAGATGGCGTCGCCGACCTCCTTACCGACCGTGTTGGGCTTGATAATGTCGTCGGAACGGTCGACCTTGGTCAGGCGCTGGCCCTCGACACCGGGCTTAGTGGCCTGAAAAAACGGAGAAAAATTGTTAGTTCACTGGCCTCTCATCTACCTTGGTCTCTTTCAGCTTGGGGGCCCGGAAGAGCTGCAGTGAGGCTGTTCCGGTGTTTGCTTTCCTCCCCCGTCGTCAATGTAGGAATAGTGGGGAATGGAGGGGTGAAGGGACAAGCCATGATGTCAAGCATCGTCGGGTACCAAGGGGCAACTGCCAAAGGCGGTTGGTCTTTGGGAAATGGGGGAGCCACGTACAGCATTGCCGGCGGCGTACTTCTTCTCAGTGGCGATGACGGAACCACTGCGCTGGGCGGCATTGAGGGCACTCTTTCCCTTGATGACAGTCTCTCTCTGCGTGGCTCCGCCGCGGACCTTGGAGCCGATCTTGGTGGCAGTGTCCCAGTCATCCATGTTGGGCAAGACGTATGTGATAGGTTGTGAAAAGGATATTTGAGCTGCTGGTCCTATTGAAGAGGAGACGTAGAAAAGAACTGGCGTGCTGTTTCTTTCTCTTGTCGTTCGGTGGTGTTGGTAATCGCGAGGATTGTTGGTGGGTTGTTAAAGTAGAAGTTGCGCAAAGTAAATCCCGTTGCGTCAGTTTTTGGGGGTCCTTGTTCGGGCTCTTTGTGTGGCTGGTGTGGCAGAGGGAAGTGTGGATTGTGGGCTTTTGAGGACAGCTA